>JAQPPZ010002581.1:14310078-15746771 GCA_028583015.1 Wollemia nobilis
CACTAAAGGGGGGTAGTTCATACGACATTCTATTGACCATCATTTTGAATTTTGAGGGTAAAACTTTCGAGGATCATAACTCCTTGCTCGTTGCTCGAATTGACTATTAGTGCATATTTTTTGAAAGCTCTCGAAAAGAGGTACAAAAGCATAGGGCACCATCATACTGATTATAGTGTATTTTAATATTTTTTGACTTTCTGGTCCATTTTCCATTTTTTTTTTCTAACCCTTTTGCAATTTTTTTTAAAACTTTGGTGACCAAAATAAAAATAATAAAAAATTAAAATTTCATAAATAAATGCATGGGTGTGAAGAATGAGCTTCAATATTTCATCCAAAATAATTTTGATCTCATTTTGAAGCCATTTCAAATTTATAATATTATTTAAAATTATTATTTTATAAGGATTTTTATAATTTCTTAATATTTTTTTCATATTTTGAAGGTAAATCGATTTTCAGGATTTTCATTTGCATTCACAGACAATAAATGAACTTCCCTTCATGAAAATTATAATTTTATTAAAAGGGCTAGTTCATATGACATTCCATTGACTATCATTTTGAATTTTGGGGGTAAAACTTCTCGGGGTCATAACTCCTTGCTCGTTGCTCGGATTGACTATTAGTGCATATTTTCAAAAAGCTCTCGAAAAGAGCTATAATGGATATGGCGAAATCATACTTACTATAGCTTGTTTTGACATTTTCAGCTTTTCGAATAATTTTCCAAAATTTTATTTTTATTTTTATAATCCTTCCTTTTATAGTTTTTTTTTGAACTTCGACGACTAAAATAAAATAAAAAAATTACAATTTCATAAATAAATGCATGGGTATGAAGAATGAGGTTCAATATTTCATATGAAATTTTTTTGATCTTATTCTGAATTCATTTTTGAATTTATAAAAATCATTTAAAGTTATTATTTTATAAGGATTTTTATAATTTCGAAATTCACATTTTTTTTTATATTTTGAAGATAAATCGATTTTCTGGCTTTGTATTTGCATTCATAGACAATAAACAAACTTCCCTTTATGAAAATTACAATTTCGTTAAAGGGGGTAGTTCATACGACATTCCATTGGCCATCATTTTGAATTATAGAGGCAAATATTTTTGGGGTCATAACTCCTCGCTCGTTGCTCGAATTGACTATTAGTGCATATTTTCGAAAAGCTCGTAAAAAGAGCTACAACAACGTAGGATGACATCATACTGAATGTAGTGTGTTTTAACATTTTTCAGCTTTCAGCTCAATTTTCTAGAATTTTTATTTTTCTAACCCTTCCTTTTGCATTTTTTTTAAAAACTTTGATGACTAAAATAAAAATAATAAAAAATTAAAATTTCATAAATAAATGCATGGGTGTGAAGAATGAGCTTCAATATTTTTTTTGAAATAATTTTGATCTCATTCTTAAGTCATTTTGAATTTATAAAAATTATTTAAATTTACTGTCTTATAAGGGTTTTTATAATTTCAAAATTTCATATTTTGAAGGTAAATTGATTTTTAGGCTTTGCATTTGCATTCACAAACAATAAATGAACTTCCCTTTATGAAGATTACAATTTCATTTAAGAGGAGTAGTTCATACGACATTCTATTGGCCATAATGTTGAATTTTAGGGGTAAAACTTTTCAGGGTTATAACTACTCGCTCGTTACTCGGATTGACTATCAATGCATATTTTTAGAAAGCTCTCAAAAAAGCTACAACAGCGTAGGACGACATCATACTACCTGTAGTGCATTTTAACATTTTCAACTTTTTGGTCCATTTTCCAAAATTTTATTTTTATTTTTCAATCCTTCCTTTTGCATTTTTTTTAAACTTTGGAGACTAGAATAAAAATAAAAATAAAATTAAAATTTCATAAATAAATACATGGGTTTGAAGAATGAGCTTCAATATTTCATCCGAAACAATTTTGATCTCATTCTGAAGCCATTTCGAATTTATAAAAATTATTTATAATTGTTGTTTTATAAGGATTTTTATAATTTTTGAATTTCACATTTTTTTTCATATTTTGAATGCAATTGATTTTTTGGCTTTGCATTTGCATGTACAGATAATAAATGAACTTCTCTTTATGAAAATTAGAATTTTATTAAAGGGGGTAGTTCATACAGTATTCCATTGGCCATCATTTTGAATTTTACGGGTAAAACTTCTTGGGGTCATAACTCCTCACTCGTTGCTCGGATTGACTATTAGTGCATATTTTTGGAAAGATCTCGAAGAGAGCTATAATATTGTATGACGACATCATACTTAATGTAGTGTATTTTAAAATTTTCAGCTTTCTGGTTCATTTTCCAGAATTTTATTTATATTTTTCTAACCCTTTTTTTTTAGATTTTTTTAAAATTCGACGACTAAAAAAAAATATATATATATATATAAATAAATGCATTGATGTGAAGAATGATCTTCAATATTTCATCCGAAATAATTTTGATCTCATTTTGAAGTCATTTTGAATTTATAAAATTATTTAAATTTGTTGTTTTACAAGAATGTTTATAATTTTAAAATTTCATATTTTAATGTCAAATCGATTTTCAAGCTTTGTATTTGCATTCACAGACAATAAATGAACTTCCCTTTATGAAAATTACAATTTCATTAAAGGGGAGCAGTTCATACGACATTCCATTGGTCATCATTTGAATTTTATGGGCAAAACTTCTCGGGGTCATAACTCCTCGCTCGTTGCTCGAATTAACTATTAGTGAATATTTTCAGAAAGCTCTTGACAAGAGCTACAATGGTGTAGGGCGGCATCATACTGACTGAAGTGTATTTTAACATTTTCAGCTTTCTAGTCCATTTTCCAAAATTTTATTTTTATTTTTCTAATCCTTCATTTTGCAACTTTTTTAAAACTTTGGTGACTAAAATAAAAATAAAAGAAAATTAAAATTTCATAAGTAAATGCATGGATGTGAAGAATGAGCTTCAATATTTCATCTTAAATAATTTTTTTTTTGGTAAGTAGTGTTTGTATTTACAGTGGGTTTTAACAAGGATCCCAAAACCTGATTACATAAGCAATGGGCCTAGGGCATCAATCCCTTGAAATCGAACACCAAAACAGAAATCCCGCCCAACGGTAACAATAAGCATGAAACAATCCCTCTTAGCGGGAAACAAACAAATAAGAAAGAAAGTAGTTTTGGAGATCCCGCCTAGCGGGGAGTAGCCAAAAACCACCATAGAGAAGATCTCGCCCAGCAGGAAGCAAAGAAAAACCGTTACATAAAATCTCGCCTCGCGGGAAGCAGTCAAAACCACCACAAACAGTCCCGCCTAGTGGGAAGCAGCAGGGAAATCCCACCATCCGGGAAACCAACATAAAAGAAAGGATCCTGCCTCGCGGGAAAACCGACGGATTTGGCGGATCCCGCCCTGTGGAGAAACCATCCCGCCCACCAGGAAAATATTATGTTCAGCGAGAGGGGCGGGTTCATCTTAAATAATTTTGATCTCAATTTGAAGTCATTTCAAATTTATAAAAATTATTTAACGTTGCTATTTTATAAGGATTTTTAAAATTTTAAAACTTCATATTTTTTTCAAATTTTGAAGGCAAATCGATTTTCAGGCTTTGCATTTGCATTCATAGATAATAAATGAACTTCCCTTTATGAAAATTATAATTTCACCAAAGGGGGGTAGTTCATACGACATTCTATTGACCATCATTTTGAATTTTGAGGGTAAAACTTCCCAAGGTCATAACTCCTCGCTCGTTGCTCAAATTGACTATTAGTGCATATTTTTGGAAAGCTCTCGAAAAGAGGAACAAAACAGTAGGGCAAAATCATATTGATTATAGTGTATTTTAACATTTTTTGACTTTTTGGTCCATTTTCCATTTTTTTCTAACCCTTTTGCATTTTTTTTAAAACTTTGGTGACTAAAATAAAAATAATAAAAAATTAAAATTTCATAAATAAATGCATTGGTGTGAAGAATGAGCTTCAAAATTTTATCCGAAATAATTTTGATCTCATTATGAAGCCATTTCAAATTTATAAAATTATTTAAAATTGCTATTTTATAAAGATTTTTATAATTTCGGAATTTCATATTTTTTTCATATTTTGAAGGTAAATCGATTTTCAAGATTTTCTTTTGTATTCACAGACAATAAATGAACTTCCCTTTATGAAAATTATAATTTTATTAAAATGGGTAGTTCATATGGTATTCCATTGACTATCATTTTGAATTTTGGAGGTAAAATTTCTCAGGGTCGTAACTCTTTGCTCGTTGCTTGGATTGACTTTTAGTGCATATTTTCAAAAAGCTCTCAAAAAGAGCTACAATGGGTATGGCAAAATCATACTTACGATGGTGTGTTTTGACATTTTTTTCTTTTCGATTAATTTTTCAAAATTTTATTTTTATTTTTCTAACCCTTCCTTTTATAAATTTTTTTGAACTTCGACGACTAAAATAAAAATAAAAAATTACAATTTCATAAATAAATGCATGGGTGTGAAGAATGAGCTTCAATATTTCATACAAAATAATTTTGATCTCATTTTGAAGTTATTTTGAATTTATAAAAATATTTAAAGTTATTTTTTTATAAGGATTTTTATAATTTTAAAATTTCATATTTTTTCATATTTTGAAGGTAAATCGATTTTAAGGCTTTGCATTTGCATTCACAGACAATAAATGACCTTCTCTTTATGAAAATTACAATTTCATTAAATTGGGGTAATTAATATGGCATTCCATTGACCATCATTTTGAATTTTGGGGGTAAAACTTCCCGGGATCATAACTCCTCGCTTGTTGCTCGGATTGACTATTAGTGCATATTTTTAGAAAGCTATCAAAAAGAGTTGCAACAACGTAGGAAGGTATCATACTAACTGTAGTGTGTTTTAACATTTTCAACTTTTTGGTAAATTTTCCAAATTTGTTTTTTCTAACCTTTCCTTTTGCAATTTTTTTAAACTTCGGAGATTGAAATAAAAATTAAAAAAATTAAAATTTTATAAATAATGTATGGGTGTGAAGAATGAGCTTTAATATTTTATCCGAAATAATTTTGATCTCATTCTGAAGTCATATCAAATTTATCAAAATTATTTAAAGTTACTGTTTTACAAAGATTTTTTTAATTTCAGAATTTCACATTTTTCTCATATTTTGAAGGTAAATCAAATTTTAAGCTTTGCATTTGCATTCACAGACAATAAATGAACTTTCATTTATGAAAATTACAATTTCATTAAATGGGGTAGTTCATACGACATTCTATTGGCCATCATTTTGAATTTTAAGGGTAAAACTTCTCGAGGTCATAACTTTTCACTCGTTGCTCAGATTGACTATTAGTGTATATTTTCGAAAAGCTCTCGAAAAGAGCTACAAAAACATAGAGCGGAAAAATACTAATTATAGTATTTTTTTAACATTTTTGGATTTCTAGTCCATTTTTCAGAATTTTATTTTTATTTTTTCTAACCCTTCCTTTTGTATATATTTTTTTAAACTTCAATTACTAGAATAAAAATAAAAATAAAAATAAAAAATAAATTATCATAAATAAATGCATTGATGTGAAGAATGAGCTTCAATATTTCATCCAAAATAATTTTGATTTCATTCTGAAGTCATTTCAAATTTATAAAAATTATTTAAATTTGTTGTTTTACAAGGTTTTTATTATTTCAAAATTTCATATTTTTTTTCATATTTTGAAGGTAAATCGATTTTCAGGCTTTGCATTTGCATTCACAGACAATAAATGAACTTCCCTTTATGAAAATTATAATTTCATTAAATGGGGGTAGTGTAGACACCAAAACAGCACCAATCTGATTATGTGACTGCAAACACTGATCGCTTTGACAAACACAGCCCCCAGGGCAGCCCTCAGAGGTTAAACAGTGGTCTTAACCACTTTCATAGCAATTTTGTAAGGTCAAGAAGCAATTTGGCACACTTGGACACTTTGCCCAAGCATTCGTCTCACCCAGGGACGAATTCAAAATAGAATCCGTCCCACCCCAGGACGAATTCTGAATCCGTCCCTGGGTGGGACGAATTCTAAGCTTAACGGGCAAAAAGACAAATGGTGCCAAGTGGCAGCCTAGAACAGTCAGTTAATGACTCCTGCCTTGCACGCGTGTGTAGGTGGACAGAGGGGCCGTTAGAAGACTGTCACAAAAGGCATTTATCAAAGCTCAAGTCAATGGAGGACTCCCCTCCCTCATGGGAAGACAAGACTGCCACATGGCGCCTATGACCAACACATGGCATTTGTGCTTCCCTCCCAAAAGAGACCCCTTGGGTCTATAAAAGGTGGGACTTTTCTCACCCAAAATATACAAAGTTGAAGGAGTTTTCAAGCAACGAAGTGCTGCCGAGTTGAAGACCCACTTGCATCCCTTTTGGTTCACCTTCCCACATCCACCAATCTCTTTTGCAAGGGAGGTTGTTGGGTGGCCTTTGGAAGCTCGAACCAGACCCAAATCCAACACATGGACACCCGAACCAACCAATTCGCCGACCCCCAATCCTAAGAGGTTTTGGGCCCATCCCTGGTGGATTGGCTCCAAAATCAAGTGCCAACGGTGGGAGGCCCACTTGGGCACCCCCGCACCTCCCAAGTCCTATTTTAAGTTTTAGAGCATTTTAGATTACTTTTTAGATTGCATTTTGTGTTATTAGGTTTGATTAACCCATAGCTGCAATTTTGTAACTTTTGGTCAGATTCTAGTATGTTTTGTGTTGCTTTGTTGTTTCGCCGACTTGCAAGTGTCGAGGTCAAATTCCCGAGGGTGGAGGCCAAATTGGGAGAATCCGACCATCCGGGTCGTCCCAAAATGGCCCCAATTACATAACCCCCTGTTTGCAGGCGTTTTGCAGGTCTCGGGATCCGACATTGGAGCAACAAGAGGTCGGTTTCTTCAACAAGAAGAATTCGTCCCACCCAGGGACGAATTGCAGTCAGAATTCGTCCTGCCCAGGGACGAATTCCAGTTGAAGGTAGATTGGCCAGCTGTCTCAGTGGCGATGGCCTTCTGGTAACTTTTCCTATCTTCTGTCAAGTTTTGAAGCCATTTGGACTCACTGTATTTACTGTTTCGTGCAAATGTTTACATGCATATTTTGTTAGTTTTAGAGAACAAACACTTTTCATTTGCGGCAGATGCTACTGACATCTTGGTTGTTTCTTTGTTCGTAGGAGAAGCAGTGGAGGTTAAGAACTCATCGACATCAGCGACGACATCATCTTGGCCCGCCCATTGCAATCGTGGGCACGCGGAAGGAGGAAGACTAAGTCACACATTGTAACAAAGACAAATTTAACGCTCCTAGCCCCTAAAAAGGGAGGAGACGTCTATGTAACCGAGGATAAGATATTTGAATAAAGAGGGCTGTGATTTCTTTACATCTTTTCTTTCCTTTCCAAATTGTCTCTTTCCTTTGTTTTGGTGCATAAGGTTAAAGCGTTACATTTCGTCTTACATTGCATAATTAGTGTTTCCTTTGCCCGGAATCTCGTGCTTTCAGTGGCGATCACGGTGGGACCCTGTTCCCTGGTTTTTAAAATCACAGAAACTGATCAAAGTTTTGTGTTTGTGCTTGACAGGTACATTTTTTTGTTGCAGACTGCTATTCGTCTCTGACAGGGACGAATTCTTTTCTGCAATTCGTCTGACCCTGGGACGAATTCAAATTCGTCTCTGGGAGGGACGAATTCTGTTCTGCAATTCGTCTCCCAGAGGGACGAATTCCTGCCTGCAGATTTCCAGAGCAGAAATTCAGAGACAACAGGAGCAGGCAGAGAAGAGGTAGGGATTTTCATGATCTCTGTTATATTTTTTTGTTTCTGTTTCTGTTCCTTTGATTGTTTTCATCTTGTCCTGCATTGCATAAGAAAAGTCATGTATGCTTGTTTCATTTTTGTTGAATAAAACGAATCCCACACACATCACGAAACAATTTTAAACCAAGGAGCTGGTCGTAAGACCCCAACCCTTGATCAAGACCATTGGTGGATTTCATCACCACCTTGGCTTGATTTGCATCCATTTCCCGATTGTCAACTGTTGTTAGGCGTAAATCCTGACGAAGATAGACCGAGTGTCGCCGGGGTGATTCCCATGCGCGCGAGGATAAGTTTTCTATGGTAGGTGCCATTAACAGGACAATCCCCCTTTCGTACCGCCTACGTACCATGTACCTTCTGCTCTCACGTACCTATAGTCTCCCTCTCGTAAGGGCGGGTATATAGAGAGGTTGGTATATCGGCCTCGGTTGGTATATTGAAGGGGCTACCATTTTGGGAGTTATATGAGCCGTCATAATGCATTTAAACGATCTTCAAAACCTACAAAAACAAAACAAAACATCAAAATGCACTAAACCAGCTTTAGGACACACCATTTAATCCTTAAAAGAGATAATCACGATTTTGTGAATGTGTGTGCTTAATTCTGCTTAGTGTAGACAAAAAAAAAAATCATAAACGAGATAAAAACTTATTTAGATAGCATAGAAGCACCGCAATGGTGTACACCCGCAGTCAAGCCCAATCAAGGGCAGAAGCTCCGGAAGGTACACAAAAAGCAGGCACAAGTCGCCTTCACTTCAGTCCTGAGGATTTGGTCATACCGCCTTATAGGTCTAACCTACAAAAGAATCCAATTCGGAATCCTCGGTGGGGTATGCCTATTCAAAGCAGCCCCTTTCGGGAAGATGCCTTACATGTAGACCTTGACATAAATAGAGAATCACCTCTTGAAGTTAGGCATGAGTGGCCACCGCGCGATGAAGCGCTAGACGAGCACACCGTCCATTTGGAGGGGCAACGTGGATATGGCGTCCCTTCTTTACCTATCATCAGAACAGAGAGACCAAATCCGGAGCGCACGGCTCCTTACATAGGGCGACCTAACTCCGCCCACCCCATTTACACCCGTGAAAGGGAGTACGAGGAAAGCCATCGCATTCCTCGAGGGCAACAAACAATGCGGGAACCTTGCATTTCCGCACCAACAGGATATCATGATCACCCCTTGAGGCCAGAACCTCGAGCACATACCGCCTACCTCGACAGAGGGAAGCGACCCCTTGAGATTTTAGAGCATCAAAACCGAGGTAAACCCATAGGAGGAACATTTGAACCTTCTGAACAAAATAGGGTAGATCAAATTGACCCGGCTGTCGCCAGATATACCACCCGTCAAGCCCAAATCATGCGGCTTAAACAAAGTCAGCAAGAGATAGAGTATCAATACCGCTTGGATAAAGAACGCATGCAACGCGAAGCGGATGAGTTACGCTATGAAATACCTGAGAGGGGGCCAACCCCTCGCATCCAAAGAGCTGAAAAATATGAGAGGCATAATCCGTTGGTGCAGAGCAGGTCTCCATGACCTCATCAAGCTCTGCCCCCAAGACCTCATAGATTCGAGAGGGAGGCAACTCCCCGAAACAATGATGGGTACCTTCAACAAGAGCTTGATCAGGGTCATAGGTTTCGCCCGGAGACTCCTCAAGAATTTTACGAGGAGTATGAACCAGAGGAATATGTTGAAACTCCCCATCAAGGCAGGAAGGATGCCATTCGGCCACCCCTCCATAGGCCTCCAATTTACCGTAACTTGCAACAAGAGCGAACAAGAGAGGAAGAAATAAAATCTTCCGATGCATACCAAGCGCTATTGGAGCGTTTGGAGTCTGTGGAGACAAAAGCTGCTGGGCATCAAAAACCCACATTACGTCTACTCCGCAATAATCCGGTGCATCCCTCAGTGCCTACACCTCTTTACCCCGAACACTTCAAGTTGCCTCAATTGGCAGCTTTTAAAGGTGAAGAGGACGCACAGGAACACGTTACACGATTTCTAAGCCAATGCTTCGGCATCCAAGATAATGACGCATTATTGCTTAGAACATTCATAACCACATTCGTAGGCCCTGCCTCGGATTGGTTCACACAATTGCCCAAACACAAGCATAAGCAGCTTAGATCAGCTAGTAGATGCGTTTCTTGAACGTTTCGCCTTCAACACAAGGAAGAAGGCATCACTTAGTGATCTTGCTAGCCTTAAACAATTTGAGGAGGAAACAATGGCAGCGTACGGGAACCGATGGAGAGCTTTGCTTTCTAAGTTACCCTACCGTCCTCCCATGTCGGACCTCACGCAAATGTTCGCAAAAAGTTGCTTAAAATCAATCTCCGGTCTATTGTTACTCGCGACAATACGACAACTTAGAAGAAGCTTTGGCGCAAGCCGGAGTCATAGAAGAGATTAAGATAGGCGAAGGCGCAATTGCCAAGCCTAAGAAGAAAGAGTGGAATAAAACCACTAAAACCGGGACAACGCAACCACAACACGCCGCAGTCAACCAAGTTGCGATAAATGTTCCCGCGCTCGTGCAAGAAACGCAGCCTCAAAAGGCTAACTACCGTGCAGTGGCTCTCCGCTTACGAAAGAGATAACGAAGACAGGAGCGAAGATCGGTAGCGTCGCCCTAGGCGACAATTCACCCCGTATGCGGAGTCTAGGGACTCCTTATTTGACCGCTTGTCGGCGGCAAATTTAGTTACTCTGCCAGAAATCCAAATTTTTGACCCTAACATTCCCAAGCCTAGGGGGTATAGGGAGGAATTGTATTGCAGATTCCATAGGCGCAGAGGACATGACCTAAATGGGTGCTAGAAATTCAAAGAACTAGTCCAGGATTTGATCGATAACAGAACATTGGTCGTGGACAACCCCATCGCACCAAACAACCAACAAATGGGGGTATTCAAGGACCCCTTGCCTGCCCACGAGGCACAGACAAAACCGCTCCAGATTAACGAGGTGCGACAAGATCTTCCCGCGCAAGGATTTGTGGGAATGATTAGCATTGTAACAAGGAACAGAAGATACCCAGTAGTTGCCCCCGAGGTAGCTGCGAGGGAAGTTCCGTCGACATCGCAGCCTCAACAACGCCCAACGTAGTTACCTCCGCCTAGACCTGAGGTCACGATACGAACCAAACTCACGCAGAGTTTGCGGACCACGTCGGCTAGGCTGTCCATCTACGAGCTTATTCAACAATCAGCTCCCCATAGAGAAGCTCTTATGGACATTTTAAAAGCCATTGAAGTACAACCCCACGAAGCAAATTCTTTCAACGCCTTCGTGGGACATGTGAAACAATGTACGGAGCCTGTCATCACATTCAGAGAAGACGAGGTCAAAACGATATCAAATGACATGCCGGATCCACCCCTGCACGTTATCGCGCGGGTCAACGGGATCCCGTACAAGAGAGTGCTGATAGATACTGGCTCGTCCAGTAACATTATAACCACTGCAGCGTTGAAACATTTAAAACTGCCAGCCTCTCACATCACCGCTTCCACGTACACACTGCGAGCTTTTAACGATGCAATTTGCTCGACAGTCGGCACGGTTGTTCTGCCTATCCAGGTAGGACAAAAGTCAATACCCACACTGTGCCATGTGCTCGAAGGCGAAATGGCTTATAATATACTCGCTAGGGCGGCCTTGGATCGTGGACATGAAGTGTGTCCCCTCGATCGCACACCAATGCTTGAAGTATGCCTATGAAGGGCAAATACATGTAGTCCCAATGGACTTAGAGCCCTTCAAGTATTGCAATGCGGTACAATTCATACCTCAATCGACCCTCCCATCAACGCATTTGGATTTTCAATTAAATCCATCTAAACAGGGTCCAATACCGCAGGCACCACTGGTGGCCAACAAGGCAAAATCCCGGCCAGGTGAGACTTCATCACCTACTCCTTCATCATCAACGCCACCTACCGTGGCCCAACAGAAGGACAAGGGAAAGCAAATCATGGAAGAGGTTAAGCCTCTAGAAGAGGGGTTGCCCACGATTTCAACGATATCAACAGAGGAAACACCCAACACAACACAAACCAAGACTCCTGAACAACCAAACATAGAATGGACTCAGGAAGGACTACCGTTTCCTCCTACCCAATCATCAACAATCACTGTTGAGATGGCCAAGACGGGCCTGGGGGAGTACTTAGTGCAAAACGTTGTGGCAACCCCCACATTGGAGTCAGTGCAGGACATGGGAAGACCTCGCCTTCCCATAGGGACAATTGTTCCACTAGGCTACCCTCCCAACCAGATGAATTTTGTGTATGGGGGCCTTGATCATGGTTCTGAACCATGCGAACAAAAGGAAACAGATGAAGAGCCTTTTGTCGAAAACATCAATTATCTGTCGAACCCAAAATTTGCCCTAAAATATCTCGAACAATGCAATTGGCATGGGTATGGGCTAGGCAGATATGAGCAAGGGATGCGGATCCTTTGCCAACCAAGATATCAGATGCCATATGACAAGTCAGGGGTAGGGTTCAACCATCCCCCGCCATTAGACATCTTGGTTGAAAATATGCAAGGCCTAGAAATAGGCAACAAGGGGGGATTGGCACAAGACCCGTACGCCAATCCAAACACAGAATACACATTAGGGGATTATCTCCCATGGTCTAAAAACACCCCTGGAAATAGCAATAATCCCTCTCCTTTGCTAGAGAGAGGTGAAAGTTCAGAGAGCAATCCTCAAAGAGAACAACAACGGCTTCCAGACATTTTTCTGAAACTGTTCCCCTTAGAGGTTCCAGATGAAATAACACAGTCTCAAAAGAATCAGGTCCCTCCACTAAGAGTGGAACAACCGCAATGGGACCAGATTAATTCACTGGAACAGGAAGAGTCCTCAACATCGCAAGCAACAGATGTTGAAGAGGATGAACAATTTTGGATCTATGAAAGCGATTCATAAGACGAAACCGAAATGGACTATCTCGTACATGCGCGACGACATCACCGCGCTCTAACTCATGAAGATCTAATGGGACAAATGGGTATACGGTTAGGACATGAATGGCACGTAGACCCAGCGAGGTGGGACCAAGTGTTAGGCCTATGGCTCCAAATTCAAGATGAGCATCGTCCACCTCGAGATCCCATCATGACAGCAGTGCCAAGGGAAGACCCCGCCTTCCTTTTCACACATAGAGATGAATTTGCACCTAGAGAGGATCCATTCGTGCCCGTTCCCGTAGAGCCAGATCCAGAGTATAGGGAACATCTAAAAGAATCAAGTCATCACACCCGCGGTTCCGGAGACCAAATTCATTCCATCCACATGATCTCCATTGATTTGACCGCACCCATCCGCAATCCGACCGATCCATCATGGTCATTGCATCTAGACATGGATGCCATCGACTGGGATCGCGTCAATTCACCATTGTCACCATCGTAGTATCGGCCTTTCGGTGAAATGCTTCATTTTACCCAAAGGACAACTCAAGATATCTTTCAAGCTGAAGAGGGACCTGAGGTTCCAAACGCAGATCTTAACTCACTGATGATATTCATTTAATCCCAACTCCACATCGGCTTGGAGGACGGATCCCACATGTCGGCCGAGGAGACGACCGACGTAGACATCGGCACAGATCCAATGAATCCACGGATTCTCAAGTCGGGGGTAAGCCTTTCCCCCGAAGAGCAAGCCGAATATATTGCCCTTCTCAAAGAGAAGAAGGAAGTTTTTGCATGGTCGTACAAAGATATGCCAGGACTAGACCCGTAGCTAGTCATGCACAACTTAACGCTTGATCCGAAAATCAAGCCTGTAAAGCAAAAACTAAGAAAGATGCACCCAACAAGTGGCCTTGATGGTCAAAGACGAATTGCAAAAGCTGTTGGATGCACAATTTGTCATCTCGCGTGGATTATCCGCCATGGTTGTCCAACATGGTTCCCGTCAAGAAGCCCGACGGGAGGATTCGCATATGCACCGACTTTCGAGACCTAAACAAAGCGAGTCCTAAGGATGATTTCCCCTTGCCAAGCATCGACGCATTGGTAGACGCTACAACAGGTCACGAAATGCTCTCCCTAATGGACGGTTTCTCAAGATACAATCAAATTCGTATCAATCCTGAAGACCAACTCAAAACGGCATTCACAACGCCTTGGGGGACATTTTGCTATAAGGTCATGCCTTTTGGCCTTAAAAATGCTGGCGCTACATACCAACGTGCTATGACTTATATCTTCCATGATTACATGCACAAAACTTTGGAAGATTACATGGATGATTTGTTAGCCAAGTCTCTCTTGCGCTCAGATCATCTCGGTGACTTAAGCAAGATTCTCGATCGCCTCATAGAGCATAAGGTCGATCGAATCCCAAGAAGTGCGTGTTCGGCGTCACATCCGGAAAACTCTTGGGTTTTATAGTCTCAAAGAGAGGCATCGAAGTGGACCCAAACAAAGTCAAGGCAATCCTTGAAATGGCTCCCCCAACCACTATCAAGCAGCTCGAAGTCCGCAAGGAAAGGTCGCGTCGATTAAACGCTTCATAGCGCAATTATCTGACAAATGCCGACCCATGAACAAATTATTGCACAAGGGGGTCACATTTCATTGGGATGACGAGTGCCAGTCAACCTTTGACGAAATCAAATAGTACTTGGCTTCGTCGCCAGTATTGGCACCACCTAGACCAGGTGTGCCGTTCTACTTATACATCTCAGCTACAGAGGTGGCACTGGGCGCAATGCTAGCCCGAAAGAATGAACTTCACAAAGAACAGGCTACTTACTATCTTAGCCGCACCCCGGTCGAGCTACGAACTTAACTATGCATACGTTGAAAAACTTCGCTTGGCAGTGGTGTTTGCTACCAAAAGGCTACGCCACTACATGCTCGAGCAACACTACGTATGTTGTGTCTAAGGAGAATCCATTGCGATACATGATGAGTCGTACTTATCATAGTAGTCGCACGGCGAAATGGATCATGTTGTTGACGGAATTTGACATTGAGTTTATTGGGCAAAAATCTATAAAAGGACAAGTCATAGCCGATCAACTAGCAGAGGCTCCTCTTGAAGACGATCAGCCTCTAGTCATAGAACTACCCGATGATGGGGTCTTCCATGTCTCAGAATCGCCAGATTCTGAAGAGCCTGAGTCTCAGGCCGACATAACCTTATTTTTTGATGGTTCTAAATGCGAGCAAGGTGGTGGCGCAGGAATTGTATTCTTCACACCGCAGGGCGCTCCAATGCCCCTGTCATTTAAATTAAATTTCCAGTGCACCAACAACAATGCAGAATATGAAGCCTTGCTCCTAGGTCTTCAAACAACAATCGCCATGAACATCAAAAGACCGAACATCTTTGGCGATTCGCTGTTAATCGTCAATCAAGTCAAAGGGGTATATCAATGCAAATGCCCAGTTCTAAAGGCCTATAAAGCCCTCGTGGATAAATTCCTGGCAAAACTTGAGTGGTATGACATCGAGGCACTCCCTCGATCATCGAATCATTTTGCGGACACAATGGCCTCCTTGGGGTCACTAATCCCGCAAGACCTTTTCGGTGATATAACAACCATTCAGGTCAAAACCTTATCGCAACCCGCGATGGAGCGCGCAAGCTCAGACTTGACGCCAAGAGTCCACATGATCCAGATCGAACCATCTACGGATAAGTTCTTTCGAATCCGAGACTATTTGAAACATGCCAACTGGGGGTCTTTATTTTCCCCCACTCCCATTAATAGCAACACAACGCTATTCTTACAAGTTCTATCCCATTCAGCATTTGTTAGGGAAGAACTTCAAAAGGGATTGGCTGTTCATACTATCGAGGTTTTTGATCAACAAGATCGGTATTTACCCATAAGAGATTACCTCAAATTAGGTAATCTTCCCTTTGGATTGACGCACGCCGCAAAACGAACATTCAAGCAAAAAGCGGCTAAGTATGTCTTGATAGGAGACATTTTGTATCGTCGAAGCTATGACGGAATTCTTCTTCGTTGTTTGGACCAGCAAGAGTCCACTTGGGCAATCACCCAAGCGCATGACGGTACGTGTGGCGGCCACTTCAGTGGTATGGCCATTGCAAAGCGCATTCTTCGCATGGGCTATTATTGGCCATCTTTAGAGCGAGATTGTTGCGAGTATGTCAAGAAGTGCGTAAAGTGTCAACATCATGCCAATTTGATGCACGCACCTTCCCAGGCCCTACAGAAAGTCCAGTCTGCTTGGCCATTTTCGTAGTGGGGCCTCGATCTAATCGGAAAGATCTCCCCTGCATCGTCAGGCCGTCACACGTTTATCATAACGGCCACAGAATATTTTACCAAATGGGTGGAAGCAATTCCGTTAACCTCTACGACAGGACCCCGCATTGCGGAGTTCATTTTGCATTACATCATATGTCGTTTTGGTATTCCATCCAAAATAATCTCGGATAATGGGCCATCATTCAAGAACAAAGACGTGCGTGCTTTAACCACAAAGTACAAAATTCAGCACAGCTTTTCAACACCCTATTATCCGCAAGCAAATGGGCAAGCAGAGGCGTCAAACAAAACGCTAGTCGCCATCCTTAAAAAGACCGTCGCAGACAGTCATAAGGATTGGCACATACAAATCCCACTTGCCCTTTGGGCTTATCGCACTAGCATTCGGACGCCCACTGGGGCAACTCCGTTTTCACTAGTGTATGGCTCAGAGGCAGTAATGCCTCTCGAGTTGGAAATTCCTTCCCTGCGCATATCAATGCAAGAGTTCATCGATGATAACACTGCGGGGCAGGCCCGATTAGACCAGCTTACGTTGCTTGACGAACGACGCGTTAATGCTCTCGAGCACTTACGTATCTATCAAGAGCGGCTTAAGAGAGCTTACAACATGAAAGTTCACCTAAGAGACTTTCGGGTTGGTGATTTGGTTCTGAAGGAAAACCAACAAAACTCTAATTTGCCATCCCATATGAGAGACAAATTCATGGCAAATTGGTTAGGTCCTTATGTCATTGATAGCAAAATAGGACCAGGAACGTACAGGCTAGCTTCTCTTGACGGTATCAAGGAAACAGAACCCTTGAATATCAGTCATTTGAGACCATTTCATATCTAAGAAAGCCTATACCAAAAAAAAAAAAAAGCTCCAAGGATTATCACAATCTCTTGGTCAATACAAAAAGCTCCAAGGATTAACGCAATCTCTTGGTCAACCCAAAAAGCTCCAAGGATTATCATCACTTGGTCACCCCAAAAGCTCCAAGGATTATCGCAATCTCTTGGTCAACCCAAAAGCTCCAAGGATTATCGCAATCTCTTGGTCACCCAAAAGCTCCAAGGATTATCGCAATCTCTTGGTTCAAAATCTCCAAAATATCACAAAAGCTCCAAGGATTATCGCAATCTCTTGGTCATACCAAAAAGCTCCAAGGATTATCGCAATCTCTTGGTCAACCCAAAAAGCTCCAAGGATTATCGCAATCGCTTGGTCAAAAAAAAAAAAATAATAATAATAATAATAATAAAGAAATTCAAAAAACAAAACAACAGAAATCATCAAAAACGACAAACATTTGCATCTCAATTCTCATGTTACAAAAACAACAAAAACACCAAGCATAACTTTTACCACACTAGAGTCAGTGGTCTGGGAATGTACCAAGACTTTCAGTAATTCAATCATCATTTTCCTCTTTAGCCATGTAGTGTATCAAGTCGAACAGATTTTACGAAGGTAGAGTCATACTTGAAATACACCTTGTTACGTAACATCCCAACACAAATCAAAACACTAAAATTCCCAAATTGTGTGAACGAAAGACGAAACCAGCAAAATAATCTAGGTCACCACAAGCGAAACGGTTATCTTGCTCATCCCCCGTGCGAATGACCCCTAGAATGCTGAGAGTTGGCAAAAGGACAAGCATCCTCCCTACCCAATTCCCTAAGAATCCCTAAAGTTCTCAACAGTTGCAAAACACAAAAAATTTGCAAAATGTCAAAACTCAAAAATTTGACAAACTACAAGTGCACACATCAAAAGGCACAAACAACAGTGATTTTGGTCACTCCATAACCCCAATCCCTTGCTCGAAAGAAAAACAAATCAAAATAAACAAGTGATCTCATCACTACAATGAGCAAGTATCCCAATACAATTGAAGAAAAGAAGGGAGTTGACCTTGAATCCCCGGAACTCTCAAAGATTCTATAGGTCATAAGGCAAGCTTCAAGTACCAATTTGGTTGATAGCCTATCGGTAATGTAAGTAAACCTCCCGCATGACGATATATCTGTCACATTAACTTGCGTACGGATCAATGTTTGCATGTGGATGAGCTAGCTTATGGCATCCTGGATTACACCGCAGATTAATCTTAGTACATACAACAAAGGAATTCGTGGAGCTAATTAGGTGATCCTCGATACAGGTTCGGTTGAAAGCCCATTCGGCACTGGCGGTATCCTAACAAATACCACTAAATGAACTCAATTGCACACACAGGGATATGAAATAACTGGGTCAAAAACAAGTCTGATTCATACTTTGGTCAAAAAGTCTTGTAAGATAAAGTACAATCATGGATGGTGAGTTAAAACTGACTGAATCTCAGAAAATCTTACATTCATCCCAAAACCATCTGCGCTACTTATCATCTTTATGATACCATCAAAAAATACAAAAAAGAAAAACCATGTAAATAAAGAGCTTCTTAAACAATAATAGTGCAATCATCACAAATGTCATTCATCCATTTCACCTCGCATATCACATAGACATCAAAAACATATACATTTATCATAACATCTGCATTCATCAAAATAAATAAACATGCATAACAAAAAAAAATCAAATCATCACATGTACAAAACCAAAAATAAAACAGGTATATATATATATATCGTCAAAAAGATGCCCGTAGGCTACAAAACCGGTCCTCAGACCCCGCAATCATATCCAAGAACCCAACCTAAGGCGTCGACCACCATGATCACGCAGGATCGGTGCGACGGGAACTACCCCCGTGGTGTGGGTCCTACGGGACCCTGCAGGGCGGCTACTACTAGCCCCCGCATCATGCCTGCTACCCCCCTCATCTAACCGCCTACGACGAGATGATGCTGACTGCTCAGTCAAACTATCCCTCGTCCGTCGAGAAGATCTACTGATCGAAGGCTCAGGAAGCCGCCCGCCAAGGCGGATGACCTCCCTCTCCAAGTCTATCCGGTACAGACACCACTCTGCCTCTCGTCGATGATAGATAGACAATGCATCATCGCGCTGCGCCAAAACTCTATCACGCTCTGCCAACTGAGCCCGCAGAAGATCCCTCTCCAGATCCCGCATCCGTAGCAGCTCTGTAAGTCGCGCAACCTCAACGCCTACATCCGACCCCACCTCCTCTGTATCTGTCGGACGCATAGGACTCGCGGGGACAGTAGCCTGCTCAGGCTCCAACTGCGCCTCCACATCCTGCATGTCCGGCCGCTCCGAAACACCCAGGCCCACATCCTCATCTCCCACATCCACCATATCTGCATCATCCAACGGCCCCCCCAATCACCCCCTGCTACCTCAGCATCCTCCACTGCCGCCTCCGCGCCTCCCAATGGCCCCTCTCCTCTCCAGCGCCGCAATACCCACCACGAGTCATACTCAGTGGTAGTACCGACGTCATCCACATCCGGGACCTCAATCACCGCATCCGACTCCTCGCCCAATGGCACGGTGACCGGTGGCTCCAAATCCCTCTCGTCTCCCCGACGCCGATAGACTACGGGCTCACCAGGAAACCCCTGGCGCACCCCAAACTGTCGTGTAACCCGGCGGTACGGAAAGAACTCATGCTCCGTCCCGTGCCGCCCAGTCAACCATCGCTCCCTCCGTACCCGTCGGAGCCACTCTCCAGCCTCAGGCCAAGCTGGACAGTCCCGATAGGGATGCCAAAACACCTCCCCTGGAGTGAGCCGAGAAAAGGCATCAATGTAGTGCTCAACGGCACCTGCCCATCGCCGACTCTGCCCCTGCTCCGCAGACCGTCGCCACAAAGCTGCATAACCAATCTCCTCATCCTCCATCGCCGCCCGAGTCGTCCACGGTAACCCGGAAGGCCTCTCAACAGCTATGTGCTGCCAACCCCAGCACTGCAACAAAAAACCGCAATCGACACCCTTCCGCTGTCGACAGCGGACCCCGTACAGCTCCCCGTAGAGCTGTGCCAACAAAGTCCGTCCCCATCTCGGAATCAACGGTGCCTCTATCGGGCACTCTGCCAACTGCCACACCAAATCCAGCAGGTTCCACGGGAACCTCGCGCCTGACGAATCAGGGAGAAGAATGTTAGAAATGAGGCCCATCAAGAATGCGTGCCTCACTCCTAACACCCCCCTCTCCGTCCACCAGCTAACCAAAATCCCGCCAGCCTGGCAATCCGCCTCGGCTGTCTCCACTGGGTCTGCTACACCCAGCTGCCCCCATGCCCAAAGCATCTCGTAAGTATAGCAGTCCGCTGATCAAACGGAGATGTCCTAATAGGCAGACCATCTATCGGAATCCGAAGTAACCGATAGACGTCCTCAAGAGTCACAGTCATCTCCCCTGTCGGGAGATGGAAAGTATTGGTCCGTGGATCCCAAAGCTTGATCAGGGCTGTCAGATAGGCCTGATCCGAAACCACAGGCTCCAGTCGAGCCACCTGCTTGAGCCCAAGGGCATCAAGCCATCCCCAGTCATCATCGGTCAATGCCAACCGTGCCTCAGTAAATGCAGCGGGTACACGGTACCGGCTCCTAACAACCTGCAAAAAAAAAAAAAAAAAAAAATAGGTCAAATTTTAAGTTCTAGGGTTTCTAACCTTAAATGTTAAACAAAAACATCACAAAAAAAATATTAAAGTTTTGAAAAGCGTCAACACAAAAACAATGCATTAAATTAAAGCAAAATAAACTCTAGGGTCACTTACAGGTCTCGCCTCGGCTCCGCCGCTCGAACCAGTTTGTGCACTCATGATGGCAGAGAGAATTCCAAGAGCGTCGCTTCGCTAGAATTACCTCCTCCTCCCAGAGCTCCAAAATCGCAAGAAAAAAATGACACAAATGAGCCCAAAATCAAGTTTTGGCCATTAAATAGGCCTTTTGCACTGGAATTCATCCTTGACTGGGATGAGCGCTCTGATCAGCGCTCGTCCCACCCAGGGACGAATTCTCCAGCTGGAATTCGTCCCACCCAGGGACGAATTCAGGCCAGCACAAAAAAAAATCAACAAAAATGACTAAAAATGCACTAAAAACAGACAATAAAATTGCCCGACAGGATTGCTACTGCACCTGACAACAAGGGCATACAAAATCGACATTGGAGTCACAAATTGTCACTATCATACTCCCTAAGAAGGCTACCATAGCCGGACCGCTCCACGGGAAGACGGATTTTAGACAATTTCATCCCCAAACGACATCACCAAAAGGGTCAAAGCCCACTCAAAAACAATACAAAATTCAACAAAAATACAGAAAAACATTGCCAGACATAAGTGCTCTTGCACTTAACCTCTAGGCAAAGAAAATTGATGTCGAGGTCCAAATTATCGCTCTCCTACTTCCCCAAGAAGGCTACAATAGCCGGACCGCTCCACGGGAAGTTAGATTTTCGATGATTTCACCTCATTACGGCATCACCAAAAGGGTTAACACCCACCAAAAATAGGTCCAAATGTTGGAAAAATTGCACACGCTTAACGGTAAACCCTTTAAGGCACACCTGCACAAGTCATCTTGGGTCAAGCGACTCGTCGCTTCTCTCACGAAGGTCATTCCCTCATCGATTCGTCGCTTGAGGGGGTAGTCACACTTAGTCACCAACCAACAATCACACACCCAATTAAGGAAAACGACATGCATTCAAAGAATCATTGACAAAGACAATCACGCTCCCCGCTTGGGGCAATAAACAAGCAACAATCAAATCAATCAAACACTTGGCATTTCGTGAATCATGAACACAAGGTTCCCCCCGAGGATAAAAACGCCCTTTGCCTCGTTCATGATCGATCAATGTCTAAGTTCAAGTCACACCTCAACAAAACAGGTTAATACTTGAAATCAAATTCCTTAGCTCGTAGAAGCAAGGATTCAAGAATGCATGCCCTTTCCATACTTGGGGCATCAAAAGTTGGTTAGGTTACCAAGAAACCCTAATCATTAGTGCTTTGGTTATCTATTTTTGCTCAAAGATCGCGTCACCCGCAGCGCTTCCCAAAAAGGGGCATCTCGTAGACACCAAAACAGCACCAATCCGATTATGTGACCGCAAACACTGATCGCTTTGACAAACACAGCCCCCAGGGCAGCCCTCAGAGGTTAAAAAGTGGTCTTAACCACTTTCATAGCAATTTTGTAAGGTCAAGAAGCAATTTGGCACACTTGGACACTTTGCCCAGTATTCGTCTCACCCAGGGACGAATTCAAAATAGAATCCGTCCCACCCCAGACGAATTCTGAATCCGTCCCCGGGTGGGACGAATTCTAAGCTTAACGGGCAAAAAGACAAATGGTGCCAAGTGGCAGCCTAGAACAGTCAGTTAATGACTCCTGCCTTGCACGCGTGTGTAGGTGGACAGAGGGGCCGTTAGAAGACTGTCACAAAAGGCATTTATCAAAGCTCAAGTCAATGGAGGACTCCCCTCCCTCATGGGAAGACAAGACTGCCACATGGCGCCTATGACCAACACATGGCATTTGTGCTTCCCTCCCAAAAGAGACCCCTTGGGTCTATAAAAGGTGGGACTTTTCTCACCCAAAATATACAAAGTTGAAGGAGTTTTCAAGCAACGAAGTGCTGCCGAGTTGAAGACCCACTTGCATCCCTTTTGGTTCACCTTCCCACATCCACCAATCTCTTTTGCAAGGGAGGTTGTTGGGTGGCCTTTGGAAGCTCGAACCTGACCCAAATCCAACACATGGACACCCGAACCAACCAATTCGCCGACCCCCCAATCCTAAGAGGTTTTGGGCCCATCCCTCGGTGGATTGGCTCCAAAATCAAGTGCCAACGGTGGGAGGCCCACTTGGGCACCCCCGCACCTCCCAAGTCCTATTTTAAGTTTTAGAGCATTTTAGATTACTTTTCAGATTGCATTTTGTGTTATTAGGTTTGATTAACCCATAGCTGCAATTTTGTAACTTTTGGTCAGATTCTAGTATGTTTTGTGTTGCTTTGTTGTTTCGCCGACTTGCAAGTGTCGAGGTCAAATTCCCGAGGGTGGAGGCCAAATTGGGAGAATCCGACCATCTGGGTCGTCCCAAAATGGCCCCAATTACATAACCCCCCTGTTTGCAGGCGTTTTGCAGGTCTCGGGATCCGACATTGGAGCAAAGAAGCAGGTCGGTTTCTTCAACACAAAAGAATTCGTCCCACCCAGGGACGAATTGCAGTCAGAATTCGTCCTGCCCAGGGACGAATTCCAGTTGAAGGTAGATTGGCCAGCTGTCTCAGTGGTAGTGGCCTTCTGGTAACTTTTCTTATCTTCTGTCAAGTTTTGAAGCCATTTGGACTCACTGTAATTACTGTTTTAGGCAAATGTTTACATGCATATTTCGTTAGTTTTAGAGAACAAACACTTTTCATTTGCGGCAGATGCTACTGACATCTTGGTTGTTTCTTTGTTCGTAGGAGAAGCAGCGGAGGTTAAGAACTCATCGACATCAGCGACGACATCATCTTGGCCCGCCCATTGCAATCGTGGGCACGCGGAAGGAGGAAGACTAAGTCACACATTGTAACAAAGACAAATTTAACGCTCCTAGCCCCTAAAAAGGGAGGAGACGTCTATGTAACCGAGGATAAGATATTTGAATAAAGAGGGCTGTGATTTCTTTACATCTTTTCTTTCCTTTCCAAATTGTCTCTTTCCTTTGTTTTGGTGCATAAGGTTAAAGCGTTACATTTCGTCTTACATTGCATAATTAGTGTTTCCTTTGCCCGGAATCTCGTGCTTTCAGGTAGTTCATACGACATTCCATTGGCCATCATCTTGGATTTTAGGGGTAAAAGTTCCTGGGGTCATAACTCCTCGCTCGTTGCTCGGATTGACTATTAGTGCATATTTATTGAAAGCTCTCCAAAAGAGCTACAATGAGGTAGGGTGGCATCATACTTATTATAGTATATTTTAACATTTTTGGCCTTCTGATCATTTTTCTAGAATTTTATTTTTACTTTTCTAACCCTTTTGCAATTTTTTTTAAACTTCGATGACTAAAATAAAAATAATAAAAAATTAGAATTTTATAAATAAACATGTGGGTGTGAAGAATGAGCTTTAGTATTTCATCTTACAGAATTTTGAATCTCATTCTGAAGTCATTTCGAATTTATAAAAAATATTTAAAGTTGTTTTATAAAAATTTTTATAATTTCAAAATTTCACATTTTTTTGATATTTTGAAGGTAAATTGATTTTCAAGCTTTGCATTTGCATTCACAGACAATAAATGAGCTTCCCTTTATGAAAATTACAATTTCACAAAAGGGGGGTAGTTCATACAACATTCCATTGGCCATCATTTTGAATTTTGGGGGTAAAACTTCCCAAGGTCATAACTCCTTGCTCGTTGCTTGGATTGACTATTAGTGCATATTTTCAAAAATATCTCGAAAAGAGCTACAAAAGGGTGGGAACAACATCATATTTTTTTTGGTAAATAAAAGTCTTCATTAATTACCGAGTTTTGCAGGTTAACCCAAAACCTATTACAATATCCAGCGTTTGTTGAGATTGTAGATCCTAGTCATCCTTGAAACTTTCTTACCAAAAATTGTGTTGAATCCCCTACAACACCTTACTAACAAAGCACACCCATACCTAAACATAACTGTAAAATTACTTACATTGACAGGAATTGAAGTTTGGAACTTTGCACTTGTGAAACCTGTTGCTTGCCCATTTCCTATTCTTTGTCGGAATACTCTAAGACTTACACCCTGTTACCTTTATTTTCAATTTGGTATGATTTAGAGGGAAACCCCATAGTTATTACCAGCTCTATGGAGAAAGAACACCCATTCATCTTTCTCCTTAATGGGTAGATTTCTTTTCATGACTAATAATGTTTTCCACTTCACGTGGCACACCTTGTGTCCATGTCACCAAACTACCAACATCAACATCATATTAATTATAGTGTGTTTTAATATTTTTGACTTTTTGGTCCATTTTTTAAAAAATTATTTTTATTTTTCTAACCTTTTCCTTTTGCAATTTTTTTTAAACTTCGACGACTAAAATAAAAATAATAAAAAATTAAAATTTCATAAATAAATGTATGGGTGTGAAGAATGAGCTTCAATATTTTATAAGAAATAATTTTGATCTCATTCTGAAGCTATTTCAAATTTATAAAAATTATTTAAAATTACTATTTTATAAGGATTTTTATAATTTCAAAATTTCACATTTTTTTCATATTTTGATGGTAAATCGATTTTCAGGCTTTGTATTTGCATTCATAGACAATAAATAAACTTCCCTTTATGAAAATTATAATTTCATTAAAGGAGGTAGTTCATACGACATTTCATTGACTATCATTTAGAATTTCGATGGTAAAACTACTCGGGGTCATAACTCGCTCGTTGCTCGGATTAACTATTAGTGCATATTTTCAGAAAGCTCTCGAAAAGAGATACAATATTTATGGCTGCATCATACTTACTATAGTGTGTTTTGACATTTTTGGATTTTTGGTTCATTTTTCAAAATTATATTTTTATTTTTCTAACCCTTCCTTTTGCAGTTTTTTTTTAAACTTCGATGACTAAAATAAAAATAAAAAAAATTAAAATTTCATAAATAAATGCATGGGTGTGAAAATGAGCTTCAATATTTCATTTGAAGTAATACTGATCTCATTTTAAAGTTATTTCAAATATATATAAATTATTTAAAGTTGTTTTATAAGGATTTTTATATTTCAGAATTTCACATTTTTTTCATATTTTGAAGGTAAATCAATTTTCGGGATTTGCATTTGCATTCACAGACAATAAATGAACTTTCCTTTATGAAAATTACAATTTCATTAAAGGGGGGTAGTTCATACGACATTCCATTGGCCATCATATTGAATTTTAGGGTTAAAACTTCCTAGGGTCATAACTCCTCGCTAATTGCTCGGATTGACTATTAGTGCATATTTTCATAAAGATCTCAAAAAGAGCTACAGTGGTGTATGGTGGAATCATACTTATTGTAGTGTATTTTAATATTTTTGTCTTTCTAATTCATTTTCCATAATATTTTTTTTATTTTTTCTACCCCTTCATTTTGTAGATTTTTTTAAAACTTCGACAACTAAAATAAAAAATACAATATTTTTTTTTAAATAAATACATGAGTGTGAAGAATGAGCTTCAATATTTCATCCGAAATAATTTTTATCTCATTCTGAAGTCATTTCGAATTTATAAAAATTATTTAAAGTTATTATTTTATAAGGATTTTTAGAATTTCACATTTTTTTTTTCATATTTTGAAGGCAAATTGATTTTTAGGCTTTGTATTTGCATTCACAAACAATAAATAAATTTCCCTTTATGAAAATTACAATTTCATTAAAGGGGATAGTTCATATGACATTCCATTGGCCATCATTTTGAATTTTAGGGGCAAAACTTTCCAGGGTCATAACTCCTCGCTCGTTGCTCAAATTGACTATTAGTGCATATTTTTGGAAAGCTCTTGAAAAGAGCTACAACAACATATGATGACATCATACTAAATGTAGTATGTTTTAATATTTTTAGCTTTTTGCTCAATTTTCTAGAATTTTAGTTTTATTTTTCTAATCCTTCCTTTTGTAATTTATTTAAAACTTCGATGACTAAAATAAAAATAATAAAAATTTAAAATTTCATAAATAAATGCATGGATGTGAAGAATGAGCTTCAATATTTCATACAAAATAATTTTAATCTCATTTTGAAGTCATTTCAAATTTATAAAAATTATTTAAATTTGTTGTTTTATAAGGATTTTATAATTTCACATTTTTCATATTTTGAAGGTAAATCGATTTTCAAGCTTTGAATTTGCATTCACAGACAATAAATGAACTTCCCTTTATGAAAATTACAATTTTATTTAAGGGGGATAGTTCATACGACATTCCATTGGCCATCATTTTGAATTTTATGGGCAAAAATTTTTGGGGTCATAACTCCTCACTCGTTGCTCTGATTGACTATTAGTGCATATTTTTAGGAAGCTCTTGAAAAGAGCTATAACAACGTAGGGCGACATCATACTACTGGTAGTGTGTTTTAATATTTTTGGCTTTCTGGTTCATTTTCTAGAATTTTATTTTATTTTTCTAACCCTTTCGTTTGCATATTTTTTAAACTTTGGCGACTACGAACCCGGGAAGAGCTGGAGCTAGAGGAATAATCAGGGATCATCAAGGAAATCTAGTCAAGGCCTTCGCTGAACCATTGGGAATCAAAACTAATAACGAAGCAGAAGCTAGAGCCCTTTAGATAGGGTTGCAAGTAGTCCAAGCAACTCAAGGTAACTTGATGATTGAAGGTGATTCGATGAACATCATCAACCTGTTAACCAATGGCAAAAAACCTCCATGGAGAATCGAGAGAGTCATCCATGAAGTGAAGATCTTTTTTGAGGTAAGATAGAACAAGAAGGCTCATTACGTGTACCGTGAGTCCAACAGGTCAGCTGACAAATTAGCCAACATAGGTGTTGATGTTGGTAGTTTGGTGACATGGACTCAAGGTGTGCCACGTGAAGTGGAAAACATTATTAGTCATGAAAAGAAACCTACCTATTAAGGAGAAAGATGAATGGGTGTTCTTTCCCCATGGAGCTGGTAATAATTATGGGGTTTCCCTTTAAATCATACCAAATTGAAAATGAAGGTAACAAGGTGTAAGCCTTGGAGGATTTTGACAGAGAATAGGAAATGGGCAAGCAACAAGTTTCACAAGTGTAAAGTTCCAAACTTCAATTTCCTGTCAATGTAAGTAATGTTTACAGTTATGTTTAGGTATGGGTGCGCCTTGTTAGTAAGGTGTTGTAGGGGATTCAACACAAGTTCTGGTAAGAAAGTTTCAAGGATAACTACGATCTACAATCTCAGTAGAAGACTGGATATTGTAATAGGTTTTGGGTTAACCTACAAAACCCGGTAATTAATGAGACTTTTATTTACCAAAAAAAATGAAAAATAAAAATAAATTCAAATTTCATAAATAAATGCATGGGTGTGAAGAATGAGCTTCAATATTTCATATGAAACAATTTTGATCTCATTCTAAAGCCATTTCAAATTTTAAAAATTATTTATAATTGTTGTTTTATAAGAATTTTTATAATTTTGAAATTTCACTTTTTTTTTTTATATTTTGAAGGTAAATCAAAATTTTGGCTTTGCATTTGCATGTACAGATAATAAATAAACTTCCCTTTATGAAAATTAAGATTTTGTTAAAGGGGGGATAGTTCATACAGTATTCCATTGGTCATCATTTTGAATTTTGGGAGAAAAACTTCCCGGGGTCTTAACTCCTCGCTGGTTGCTCGGATTGACTATTAGTGCATATTTTCAGAAAGCTCTCGAAAAGAGCTACAAAAACGTATGACGACATCATACTTATTATAGTTTATTTTAAAATTTTCAACTTTCTTGTTCATTTTCTAGAATTTTATTTATATTTTTCTAACCCTTCTTTTTTAGATTTTTTTAAACTTTGATGACTAAAATAAAAAAATTATAAATAAGTGCATTGCTATGAAGAATGAGCTTCAATATTTACTTCAAAATAATATTGATATCATTCTGAAATTATTTATAATTTATAAAAATTATTTAAATTTACTGTTTTGCAAGGATTCTTATAATTTCAAAATTTCTCATTTTTTCCATATTTTGATGTCAAATCGATTTTCAACATTTGCATTTGCATTCACAAACAATAAATGAACTTTCCTTTACGAAAATTACAATTTTATTAAAGGGGGGTAGTTCATATGACATTTCATTGGTCATCATTTTGAATTTTGTGGGCAAAACTTCTCGAGGTCAACTCCTCGCTTGTTGCTCGGATTGACTACTGGTGAATATTTTTGGAAAACTCTCTAAAAGAGTTACAATGGTGTAGGGTGGCATCATACCGATGCTAGTGTGTTTTAAAATTTTCATCTTTCTAGTCCATTTTCCAGAATTTTATTTTTATTTTTCTAACCCTTCATTTTGCAGATTGTTTTTAAACTTCGGAGACTAAAATAAAAATAAAAAAAAATTAAAATTTCATAAATAAATGCATGGATGTGAAGAATAAGCTTCAATATTTCATCTAAAATAATTTTGATCTCATTTTGAAGTCATTTCGAATTTATAAAAATTATTTAAAGTTGTTGTTTAATAAGGATTTTTATAATATCAAAATTTCACATTTTTTTTTCATATTTTGAAGGTAAATCAATTTTTAGGCTTTGCATTTGCATTCAGAGATAATAAATGAACTTCCCTTTATGAAATTTACAATTTCACTAAAGGGGGGTAGTTCATACGACATTCCATTGACCATCATTTTGAATTTTGAGGGCAAAACTTCCCGGGGTCATAACTCCTCGCTCATTGCTCGGATTGACTATTAGTGCATATTTTCAAAAAGTTCTCGAAAAGAGCTACAACAATGTATGACGACATCATACTTATTGTAGTATATTTTATTTTTTTTGACTTTCTTTTTCATTTTCTAGAATTTTATTTATATTTTTCTAACCCTTCTTTTTTAGATTTTTTTAAACTTTGACGATTAAAATGAAAAAAAATTATAAATAAATGCATTGGTGTGAAGAATGAGCTTCAATATTTACTTCAAAACAATTTTGATCTCATTATGAAGTAATCTCAAATTTATAAAAAATATTTAAATTTTGCTATTTTACAAGGATTCTTATAATTTCAAAATTTCACATTATTTTCATATTTTGATGTCAAATCAATTTTCAAGATTTGCATTTGAATTCACCGAAAATAAATGAACTTCTCTTTATGAAAATTATAATTTCATTAAAGAGGGGTAGTTCATACGATATTCTGTTGGTCATCATTTTGAATTTTATGGGCAAAACTTCCAAGGTCAACTTGCTCGTTGCTTAGATTGACTACTGGTGAATATTTTTGGAAAGCTCTCGAAAAGAGCTACAATGGTGTAGGGCGACATCATATTTGACGTTAGTGTGTTTTAATATTTTCAGCTTTCTAGTCCATTTTTTAGAATTTTATTTTTATTTTTCTAACCCTTCATTTTGTAATTTTTTTTAAAAATTCGATGACTAAAATAAAAATAAAAAAAAATAAAAATTTCATAAATAAATACATAGATGTGAAGAATGAGCTTCAATATTTCATCTGAAGCAATTTTGATTCCATTTTGAAGATATTTGGAATTTATAAAAATTATTTAAAGTTACTGTTTAATAAGGATTTTTATAATTTCAAAATATCATATTTTTTTTCATATTTTGAAGGTAAATCGATTTTCAGGCTTTGCATTTGAATTCATAGATAATAAATGAACTTCCCTTTATGAAAATTATAATTTCACTAAATGGGGGTAGTTCATACGACATTCCATTAACCATCATTTTAAATTTTGAGGGTAAAACTTCCTAGGATCATAACTCCTCGATCGTTGCTCGGATTGACTATTAGTGCACATTTTTGGAAAGCTCTCAAAAAGAGCTACAAAAGCGTAGGGCAAAATCATATTGATTATAATGTGTTTTAATATTTTCAACTTTCCAGTCCATTTTCCAAAAATATATTTTTATTTTTCTAACCCTTACTTTTGCAGATTTTTTAAACTTCGGTGACTAAAATAAAAATAATAAAAAATTAAAATTTTATAAATAAATGCATGGTTTTGAAGAATGAGCTTCAGTATTTCATCTGAAATAATTTTTATCTCATTTTGAAACCATTTCAAATTTATAAAAATTATTTAAAATTGCTATTTTATAAGGATTTTTATAATTTTGGAATTTCAATTTTTTTTGATATTTTGGAGGTAAATCAATTTTCAGGCTTTGCATTTGCATTCACATATAATAAATGAACTTCCCTTTATGAAAATTATAATTTCATTAATGGAGGTAGTTCATACAACATTCCATTGACTATCATTTTGAATTTTAGAGGTAAAATTTCTCGGGGTCATAACTCTTCGCTTGTTGCTCAGATTGACTATTAGTGCATATTTTCATAAAGCTCTCAAAAAAAGCCACAATAGGTATGGCGACATCATACTTACTATAGTGTGTTTTGACATTTTTAGTTTTTTGGTTCATTTTTTAGAATTTTATTTTTATTTTTCTAACCCTTCATTTTGCAATTTTTTTTTAAACTTCGACGACTAAAATAAAAAAAAATTACAATTTCATAAATAAATGCATGGGTGTGAAGAATGACCTTCAATTTCATCAGAAATTATTTTTTATCTCATTTTGAATTCATTTCAAATTTGTAAAAATTATTTCAAGTTGTTTTATAAGGATTTTTATAATTTTGGAATTTCACATTTTTTTTTTTTTTTAATATTTTGAAGGTAAATCAATTATAAGGCTTTGCATTTACATTCACAAACAATAAATAAACTTCACTTTATGAAAATTACAATTTTATTAAAGGGTGGTAGTTAATATGACATTCTATTGACCATCATTTTGAATTTTGGAGGTAAACTTCTTAGGGTCATAACTCGTAGCTCGTTGCTCTGATTGACTATTAGTGCATATTTTCAAAAAACTCTTGAAAAGAGCTACAACAACGTAGGGAGGCATCATACAGACTGTAGTGTGTTTTAACATTTTCAGCTTTCTAGTCCATTTTCTAGAATTTTATTTTTATTTTTCTAACCCTTCATTTTGTAGATTTTTTAAACTTCGGTGACAAATAAAAATAATTAAAAAATAAAATTTCATAAATAAATGCATGGGTATGAAGAATGAGCTTTAATATTTCATACGAAACAATTTTGATCTCATTTTGAAGTCATTTCAAATTTATAAAAATTATTTAAAGTTATTGTTTTACAAGGATTTTTTTAATTTCGAAATTTCACATTTTTTTTCATATTTTGAAGGTAAATCAATTTCAGGCTTTGCATTTGCATTCATCGACAATAAATGAACTTCCCTTTATGAAAATTACAATTTCAATAAAGGGGGGTAGTTCATACGATATTTCATTGGCTATCATTTTGAATTTTGGGGTAAAACTTCCCAGGGTCATAATTCCTCACTCATTGCTCAGATTGACTATTAGTGCATATTTTAGGAAAGCTCTTGAAAAGAGCTACAATGATGTATGACAACATCATACTGATTGTAGTGTGTTTTAACATTTTTGGCTTTCTAGTCCATTTTCGAGAATTTTATTTTTAATTTTTCTAATCCTTCATTTTGCAAATTTTTTTTCTTTTGCGACTAGAATAAAAATAAAAATAAAAAATAAATTATCATAAATAAATGCATTGGTGTGAATAATGAGGTTCAATATTTCATCCGAAATAATTTTTATTTCATTTTGAAGTTATTTCAAATTTATAAAAATTATTTAAAGTTGTTTTATAAGGTTTTTATAATTTCAGAATATCACATTTTGTTTTTCATATTTTGAAGATAAATCGATTTTCAGGCTTTGCATTTGCATTCAAAGACAATAAATAAAATTCCCTTTATGAAAATTACAATTTCATTTAAGGGAGATAGTTCATACGACAATCCATTGACCATCATTTTGAATTTTAGGGGTAAAAATATCCAGGGTCATAACTCCTCGCTCGTTTCTCGGATTGACTATTAGTGTATAATTTTTAAAAGATTTTGAAAAGAGCTACAACAACATAGGGAGGCATCGTACTGACTATAGTGTGTTTCAACATTTTCAGCTTTCTGGTCCATTTTCTAGAATTTTATTTTTATTTTTCTAACCCTTCATTTTGCAGATTTTTTAAACTTCGGTGACTAAAAAAAAAATTCATAAATAAATGCATGGGTATGAAGAATGAGCTGTAATATTTCATTTGAAATAATTTTTATCTTATTTTGAAGTTATTTCGAATTTATAAAAAATATTTAAAATTACTGTTTTACAAGGATTTTTTTAATTTCAAATTTTCATATTTTGAAGGTAAATCAATTTTCAAGCTTTTCATTTGTATTCACAGATAATAAATGAACTTTCCTTTATGAAAATAACAATTTCATTAAATATAGTAGTTCATACGACATTCCATTGGCCATCATTTTGAATTTTAGGGGTAAAACTTCTCGAGGCATAACTCCTCACTCGTTGCTCGGATTGACTATTAGTTCACATTTTTGGAAAGCTATTGAAAAGAGCTGCAATAACATAGGGAGGTATCATACTTACTATAGTGTGTTTTAACATTTTCAACTTTATGGTCCATTTTCTAAAATTTTATTTTTATTTTTCTAATGCTTCCTTTTGTAGATTTTTTAAACTTCGGTGACTAAAATAAAAATAATAAAAAAATAAAATTTCATAAATAAATGCATGGGTATAAAGAATGAACTTTAATATTTCATACGAAACAATTTTGATGTCATTTTGAAGTTATTTCGAATTTATAAAAAATATTTAAAGTTACTGTTTTACAAGGATTTTTTTAAATTCGAAATTTCACATTTTTTTCATATTTTGAAGGTAAATCGATTTTAAGGCTTTTCATTTGCATTCACATATACTAAATGAACTTTTCTTTATGAAAATTATAATTTCATTAAAGGGGGGTAATTAATACGACATTCCATTAGCCATCATTTTGAATTTTGGGGGCAAAACTTCCCGAGGTCATAACTCCTTGCTCGTTGCTCGAATTGACTATTAGTGCATATTTTTGAAAAGCTCTCGAAATAACTGCAACAACATAGGGAAGTATCATACTAAGTGTAGTGTGTTTTAATATTTTCAGCTTTTCTGGTCTATTTTTCAGAATTTTATTTTTATTTTTATAACCCTTCCTTTTGTAGATTTTTTTTTAACTTCGATGACTAAAATAAAAATAAAAAAATTACAATTTCATAAATAAATGCATGAGTGTGAGAAATGATCTTCAATATTCATTTGAAATAGTTTTGATCCCATTTTGAAGTCATTTTGAATTTATAAAAAATTATTTAATATTGTTTTATAAGGTTTTTATAATTTCAAAATTTCACTTTTTTTATATTTTGAAGGTAAATCGATTTTTAGGCTTTGCATTTGAATTCATAAACAATAAATGAACTTCTCTTTATGAAAATTATAATTTCATTTAAGGGTGGTAGTTGGTACAACATTCCATTGGCCATCATTTTGAATTTTGGGGGTAAAACTTTCTGGGGTCATAACTTCAGAGTTTCCTTTAGTTTCCTCTAAGATATTAGAGGACTAACTAGATTCTCTTCCATTGCCTAAGGGTTGTTTAACTTAGAGTGAGATAAAGTTAGGGAATCATCAGTAGTAGGGACATCTTATTGAAGGGTTGTTAGATTAGAGACAACCTCCTTGAGACCTTGATTTTTTTGATGTGTTCAAAAATTAACAAATCTAGGCCCTGATGGTTTGGATTAGTAATCTAACTACTTTTAACTTGCAACATAGACTTCTCCAAAGACTTAAATAAAAAGGAAGGTATATTAAACACTCTCTTACATCATATTTGATTTAGGAACATGAAATGATAACTTCGTAGGATATATTTAATCTCACCTAATGTGAAGTACTCCATAATTACCAAAGCAACCCTATCCCATGGAGCCTTGAGAACTTTCCTTTGGAAATCATTATGGATATTCAACAAGACCTCATTCTCCCCTAGAAAGTACTTGATTTCTCTTGCCAAGGAATGATTTTTTATATTGTGGCATACACAATCTAAAGGCAGGCCCATCACACCATAACTATGAGAATGAAGATTTCAAACTCAAGTCCCTCCACTTTCTCCATCACATTCCTCCATGAATGAGCCACTTGTTTTGATATTTCTTTGTTAAAACCGTGGAATTTCAAGAAACATTACATAAGACCACCTTTACTCAATATATTCCTTACATCATCCTTAACTTCAAGTGAATTTGGCTCAAGGACTATCCCCTCTATAGTCCAAAATACCACCCATAGATTGCACTCTTTGTATAATTGAGATATAGAGCAACCAACAAACCCTAGAGGAGAAAAATATAAAATTATGAAAGCTCCACCTAGGAATTTAGAATCCTCAAGAGACCATTGGAAGATAGGCAACCTTTACCTCAAAATATTAGAACCAATACCCCACTACTAAAAAATTAATCCAACTTGGGAAAACTAGGGTCTTATTGAAAATAGGTAAATTTAAGAGCTTTCTCTTTCCTAGAAATAGGATAATAGAGCTCTCATCCCAATCCAAGACAACATCAGTATCAAAAGCCTTGAGGGAGTGCCCCTTCATGTTTCAAAAGGATCATAAAAAAGAAGAATATGTAACAAAAAAGAGAAGCATACCATATGTTCTTTGAAATAATTAGAATCTCCTACAATCATGGCACCCATATCTATGAATAGTAGAGCCAATTTTCAACATCAACTATACGATTTTATGGCCACTTGACATCCAAATGTGCAAACCAATAGGGTCTCTCCACATTCTAAATAACCACTTCAACTCATGCATGCCAAGGAAGGCCAAGGGGTTTATATGGCTTCCAAACAACCACCTAGGTCAATGATTACCTTCTTGCCTTTTGTCAATTGATAAAATCAAGGATTCCCATCTAAAAAGGCATACTTGTTCATGAAATAGGGATCTTTAAGTGAAACAACTTTGGTGATGATGTCTATGCATGGACCATGTGATTTGTATGAATTACTAGCACATGATCTTAGCCACCAATTAAAACACTACCATACCTCCAAACTTGTTAATAATTGCCACCTGAACCATGCCACTTTTGGTTAGGAGTTCGTCCTTATAAGAGTTTGACACCAAAAATATAGAATTCAAAAATAAAGGAATTTTGAGAATATGAGAAGCTTCCCCTATCACACAGACTGTAAGAATCAAAGATTAATTTTGCAGTGATCTCCTAATTGATATTTTTTAAACTTGGACGACTAAAATAAATAAATTAAAATTAAAATTTCATAAATAAATGCATGGGTGTGAAGAATGAGCTTCAATATTTCATTTGAAACAATTTTGATTTTATTCTAAAGTCAATTCAAATTTATATAAATTAATTAAAGTTGTTATTTTATAAAGATTTTTATATTTTAGAATTTCATGTTTTTTTTTATATTTTGAAGGTAAATCGATTTTTAGGCTTTGCATTTGCATTCATAGACAATAAATGAACTTTCCTTTATGAAAATTACAATTTCATTAAGGGAGGGTAGTTCATACGATATTCCATTGGCCATCATTTTGAATTTTAAGGGTAAAACTTCTTAGGATCATAACTCCTCGCTCGTTGATCGAATTGACTATTAGGGCATATTTTCAGAAAGCTCTTAAAAAGAGCTACAACAACTTATGGTGACATTATACTTATTGTAGTGTATTTTAATATTTTCGTCTTTCTAGTTCATTTTACAATTTTTTTTTTTCTAACCCTTCCTTTTGGATATTTTTTTAAACTTCGACGACTAAAATAAAAGATATATTTTTTTTTATATATAAATAAATACATGGGTGTGAAGAATGAGCTTCAATATTTCATCCAAAATAATTTTTATCTCATTCTGAAGTCATTTTGAATTTATAAAAATTATTTAAAGTTATTGTTTTATAAGGATTTTTATAATTTTGAAATTTCACATTTTTAATATTTTAAAGGTAAATCAATTTTTTGGCTTTGTATTTGCATTCACAGATAATAAATGAACTTCTCCCTTTATGCCTGATATAATTCCAGTTGTTGTCGCTACCTTTATGGTAAAGGCAACTTCATTAACAGCCCTAGTGACCCATCAACAATTTGTTGATGACACGTTGTTGCTTACGTTGGCTTCAGTGGTTGAGGCAAGAAGGATCAGACACATTCTTAAGATGTATGAGGAGGCGGTTAGACATAAAGTAAATTTTAATAAGAGCAAGCTATATTTTATAAATACCCCCATTCCCAGGCAAAAAAACATTGCTAGAATTCTAGAATATCAGATTGCGTCCCTTCCTACCTCATACTTAGGCCTTCCCCTTTTCTATGGGAAACCAGAAAGGTCAATGTGGAATATTATGCTGGAGAGGATCCAAAAAATGCTAGTAGGCTAGAAAGAACATTTATTATCTCAAGTGGGCAAAGCAGTCTTAACAATGGCCTCCCTATAAAGTATACCTATATATTTCTTATCGATTTTCAGAGCTCCAAGTAAGGTGTATCATAAAATCAAGCAATTTCAAAAGAACTTTCTCTAGTGAGGGACCAAGGATAAAAAAAGGATCCATTTGGTAGGGTGGAATAAGGTTTGCAAACCTAAGGTATAGGGGGGGCTAGGGCTGAGGAGAGTTGCTAATATCAACACAACTCTGCTAGCCAAACAAGCATGTCGATTATTAACCAAGGTCGAAAATAAATGGATGACCATAGTCAGGAGGAAATAACTCCAAGGATCAAATTTTCTCAATGATAATCTGGTGAGTAGGGGGTCAAATTTTTGGAATGCAATTCTAACAAGTAGATATCTAGTCAAAAGAGGGATTAGATGGATCCTTGGGAATGGGAAAATGATAAACTTTTGGAAGGACCGATGGGCAAGAGCTGAGGAATTATCCCAGAATCCTCGATTGGCTAGGATCCAAGAACACATGGAGCAACAGATTGGGCAAAGGGTGTCTGATTACATCTGGTAGGATATGAACACCCCTAGGTGGAAATACATCAAAGTACAGGGTTTTGAAGTTGAGTCCGAAGAACTTCATAATATTTTAACACAACAAATTCTTCCCTCTAGAGAATATGAGGATCACATTGCTTGGGCCGATATTGAAAGTGGAGAATTTATGGTCAAATCTACCTATAACTTGCTCCTCAACAATGAAAACCAACAATTTCAATTGAATTTGGTCTGGATCAAGGGTTTAATCTCTAAAATATATTTTTTCTGATGGCTGGTGATCCAAGGAAAAATTCTTACCATGGATAATATGTTGACCAAAGGTATGGTTATTTCTAGTCATTGTTATATGTACAGGGCTCAGTGGGAGTCAGCCCAACATTTGTTCCTAGAGTGTCCGGTGGTAGAGTCCATCCTTGATAAACTTTTCTAGGCTTTTAGGATCTCGTGGGTCAAGCTGGCTTCAGTTTCTAAAGTGTTCCAACAATGGCCTTAACCATTTGTTAGTCTGAAACTTAAGTACCTTTGGAAAATATGTTGGCACCATTTCCTATGGCAGATATGGTTAGAGGAATCACAGAGCTTTTAAGGACACTAGTCAGCCTTAAAACAATCTTCAATAGAATCCTTGCCTTTGCAAAAGAAAACATTAGTATCCTTGCTGAGGAGAACCGTATAATCCCTCCCCAAGAAATACAAACTGCTTGAGCCTTAGGCATTGAGGAAAATCCTTTCATCCCTCTACTCAATCCCAAAAACGGGGTCTCTTGGGAGCTACCCCCTATGGGTTGGTTCAAATTAAACTTTGATGGTGCAGCTAAGAAGAACCCGGGAAGAGCAGGAGCTGGAGGAGTAATCAGAGATCATCAAGGAAACTTAGTTAAGGCCTTCATTAAACCATTGGGAATTAGAACTAATTATGAGGCAGAAGCTAGAGCCATTTTAAGGGGGTTAAAAGTTGCCTAGGAGACTCTTGGAAATTTTATGATTGAAGGCGATTCCATGAATATCATCAACCTATTAACTAATGGCAAAAAACCTTCATGGATGATTGAGGTTGTCATCCGTGAGGCAAGGATCCTTTTTGCGATAAGACAGGATAGGAGGATTCACCATGTGTTTCGTGAGGCCAACAAATTGGTTGACAAATTAGCCAATGTGGGTATTAATGTGAGAAGTTTGATGATGTGGACACAAGGGTACCATATAAATTGGAATACATTCTTATATATGAAAAGCACACTACTGATTAAGGAGAAAGGTGGAAGAGTGCTTTTTTCCCAAGTTTTTCATGATAATCATAGAGTTTTTTCTCTAAGTCAACTCAAACGACTATCGCTATAAGTAATGTTAATTGTCATGTTGAACTGTCTTTCTGCAGTAAGTGTAAGGTGTTGTAGGATAACCAACACAATTTTTGAAAAGAATGTTCTAAGGATGACCAGGATCCACAATCTCAGCATAAGGCTAGATTTTGTATTAGGTTTTGGGTTAACCTACAAAACCTACTAATTAATGATGACTTTTATTTACCAAAAAAAACTTCTATTTATGAAAATTAAAATTTCATTAAAGGGGGTAGTTCTTATAGCATTCCATTGACCATCATTTTGAATTTTAAGGGTAAAACTTCCTAGGGTCATAACTCCTCGCTCATTGGTCGGATTGACTATTAGTGCATATTTTCGGAAATCTCTCGTAAAGAGCTATAAAATTGTAGGGCGATATCATATCAATTATAGTGTGTTTTAATATGTTTGAATTTCTATTCCATTTTCCAAAAAATTATTTTTATTTTTCTAACCCTTCCTTTTGCAGAATTTTTTTAAACTTTGATGACTAAAATAAAAATATTAAAAAATTAAAATTTCATAAATAAATGCATGGGTGTAAATAATGAGCTTCAATATTTCATCTGAAATAATTTTGATCTCATTCTAAATTCATTTCAAATTTATAAAAATTATTTAAAATTGTTATTTTATAAGGATTTTTATAATTTCAAAATTTCACATTTTTTTCATATTTTGAAGGTAAATCGATTTTTAGGCTTTACATTTGCATTCATAGACAATAAATGAACTTCTCTATATGAAAATTACAATTCCATTAAAGGGAGGTAGTTCATACGACATTCCATTGGCCATCATTTTAAATTTTATGGGTAAAACTTCTTGGGATCATAACTCCTCACTCGTTGCCCAAATTAACTATTAGTGCATATTTTCATAAAGCTCTAAAAAAAAACTATAATGATGTAGGGCAGCATCATATTACCTATAGTGTGTTTTAAAATTTTTGGCTTTCTTGGTCCATTTTCCAAAATTTTATTTTATTTTTCTAACCCTTTCTTTTGCAGATTTTTTTAAAACTTCAGTGACTAAAATAAAAATAAAAAAATTAAAATTTGATAAATAAATGCATGGGTGTGAAGAATGAGCTTCAATATTTCATCTTAAATAATTTTGATCTCATTTTGAAGTCATTTCAAATTTATTTAAATTATTTAAAGTTGTTTTATAAAGATTTTTATATTTTAGAATTTCACATTTTTTTCATATTTTAAAGACAAATCAATTTTTAGGCTTTGCATTTGCATTCATAGACAATAAATGGACTTCTCTTTATGAAAATTACAATTTCATTAAAAGGGGTAGTTCATACAGTATTCCATTGGCCATTATTTTGAATTTTGAGGGTAAAACATCCCAGGGTCATAACTCCTCGCTCATTGCTCGAATTGACTCTTAGTGCATATTTTCAGAAAGCTCTCGAAAAGAGTTACAACAATATATGGTGACATAATATTTATTGTAGTATATTTTAATATTGTCAGCTTTTTGGTTCATTTTCCAGAATTTTATTTTTATTTTTTCTAACCCTTCCTTTTGCAGATTTTTTTAAAACTTCGATGACTAAAATAAAATTAAAAATTCATAAATAAATACATGGGTGTGAAGAATGAGCTTTAATATTTAATCGAAAACAATTTTGATCTCATTCTAAAGTCATTTTGAATTTATAAAAATTATTTAAAATTATTATTTTATAAGGATTTTTATAATTTCAAAATTTCATATTTTTTTTCATATTTTAGAAGTAAATCGATTTTCACACTTTGTATTTGCATTCACAGACAATACATAAACTTTTATTTATGAAAATTACAATTTCATTAAAGTGGGTAGTTCATACGGTATTCCATTAGCCATCATTTTGAAATTTAGGGGTAAAACTTTTCGGGGTCATAACTCCTCGCTCATTGCTCAGATTCACTATTAGTGAATATTTTGGGAAAGTTCTTGACAAGAGCTACAACAAAGTAGGGTGATATCATACTGATTGTAGTGTGTTTTAATATTTTTGACTTTCTAGTCAATTTTTCAAAATTTTATTTTAATTTTTCTAATCCTTCATTTTGCAGATTTTTTTTAAACTTCGGTGACTAAAATAAAAATAAATATAAAATAAAATTTTATAAATAAATTCCTGGGTATGAAGAATGAGCTTCAATATTTCATCCAAAATATTTTTGATCTCATTCTGAAGCTATTTCAAATTTATAAAAATTATTCAAAATTGCTATTTTATAAGGATTTTTATAATTTCAAAATTTTACATTTTTTTCATATTTTGAAGGTAAATCGATTTTCAGGCTTTGAATTTGCATTCACAGATAATAAATGAACTTTCCTTTATGAAAATTACAATTTCACTAAGGGGGTTAGTTCATACGATATTCCATTGACCATCATTTTGAATTTTGAGGGTAAAACTTCCTAGGATCATAACTCCTCGCTCATTGCTCGGATTGACTATTAGTGCATATGTTTGGAAATCCCTCAAAAAGAGCTACAAAATTATAGGGTGATATCATACTAGATTATAGTGTGTTTTAATATATTCAACTTTCTGGTCCATTTTCCACAAAAATATTTTTATTTTTCTAACCTTTCCATTTGCAGATTTTTTAAACTTCGGTGAAAAAAATAAAAATAATAAAAAATTAAAATTTTATAAATAAATGCATGGGTGTGAAGAACGAGCTTCAGCATTTCTAATGAAATAATTTTGATCTCATTTTGAAGCTATTTCAAATTTATAAAAAATATTTAAAATTGTTATTTTATAAGGATTTTTATAAATTCAAAATTTCACATTTTTTTTCATATTTTGCAGATATTTTTAAACTTCGATGACTAGAATAAAAATAAAAAATTCATAAATAAATGTATGGGTGTGAAGAATGATCTTCAATATTTCATAAAAAATAATTTTTATCTCATTCTGAAGTCATTTCAAATTTATAAAAACTATTTAAAATTATTGTTTTATAAGGATTTTTATAATTTCAAAATGTCATATTTTTTTTCATATTTTGAAGGTAAATCAATTTTCAGGATTTGCATTTGCATTCACAAACAAAAAATGAACTTCCCTTTATGAAAATTATAATTTCATTAAATGGGGTTAGTTAATACGACATTCCATTGGCCATCATTTTGAATTTTGGGGGTAACTCCTCGCTCGTTGCCCAAATTAACTATTAGTGCATATTTTCACAAAACTCTAAAAAAAAACTATAATTTTCAGGTAACAAAATTATAGGGTGATATCATACTTGATTATAGTGTGTTTTAATATATTCAACTTTCTGGTCCATTTTCCAAAAAAATATTTTTATTTTTCTAACCCTTCCATTTGCAGATTTTTTAAACTTAGGTGACAAAAATAAAAATAATAAAAAATTAAAATTTTATAAATAAATGCATGGGTGTGAAGAATGAGCTTCAATATTTCTAATGAAATAATTTTGATCTCATTTTGAAGCTATTTCAAATTTATAAAAAATATTTAAAATTGCTATTTTTTAAGGATTTTTATAAATTCAAAATTTCACATTTTTTTTCATATTTTAAAGGTAAATCGATTTTTAGGCTTTGCATTTGCATTCAAAGACAATAAATGAACTTCCCTTTATGAAAATTATAATTTCATTGAAGGGGGTAGTTCATACGATATTCCATTGACTATCATTTTTAATTTTGGGGGTAAAACTTCTCGAGGTCATAAATCCTTATAGTGGCATCATAGTCACTATAGTGTATTTTGACATTTTTGGCTTTCTGGATCATTTTCCAAAATTTTATTTTTATTTTTCTAAACCTTTTTTTGTAGATTTTTTGAACTTCGATGACTAAAATAAAAATAAAAAAATTACAATTTCATAAATAAATGCATGGGTGAGAAGAATGATCTTCAATATTTTATCTAAAATAATTTTGATCTCATTTTGACGTCATTTTGAATTTATAAAAATTATTTAAAGTTGTTTTATAAGGATTTTTATTATTTCGAAATTTCACGTTTTTTTCATATTTTGAAGGTAAATCAATTTTGAGGCTTTGTATTTGCATTCAAAAACAATTAATGAACTTCTATTTATGAAAATTATAATTTCATTAAATGGGGGTAGTTCATACGACATTCCATTGGCCATAATTTTAAATTTTGAGGGTAAAACTTCTCGGGGTCATAACTCCTCGTTCGTTGCTCAGATTGAATATTAGTTAATATTTTTGGAAAGCTATCAAAAAGAGCTACAACGACATAGGGAGGTATCATACTAACTGTAGTGTGTTTTAATATTTTTAGCTTTCTAGTCCATTTTTCAGAATTTTATTTTTATTTTTTTAACCCTTCCTTTTACAGATTTTTTAAAGTTCGATGACTAAATTAAAAATAAAAAAATTAAAATTTTATAAATAAATACATGGGTGTGAAGAATGAGCTTTAATATTTCATCCAAAACAATTTTGATCTCATTTTGAATTTATAAAAATTATTTAAAGTTACTGTTTTACTAGGATTTTTTTAATTTTGGAATTTCACATTTTTTTCATATTTTGAAGGTAAATCAAAGTTTTGCATTTGCATTCATAGACAATAAATGAACTTCCCTTTATGAAAATTATAATTTCAGTAAAGGGGGGTAGTTCATACGACATTCCATTGGCCATCATTTCGAAAAGAGCTTCAACGACGTAGGGTGACATCATACTGATTGTAGTGTATTTTAATATTTTTGGCTTTCTGGTCCATTTTCCAAAATTTTATTTTTATTTTTCTAACCCTTTCTTTTACAGATTTTTTTAAACTTCAACGACTGGAATAAAAATAATAAAAAAAAAATTATCATAAATAAATGCATTGGTGTGAAGAATGAGCTTCAATATTTCATCTCGAAATAATATTAATTTCATTCTGAAGTCAGTTCAAATTTATAAAAATTATTTAAATTTGTTGTTTTATAAGGTTTTTATAATTTCAAAATTTCACATTTTTTTCATATTTTGAATATAAATTGATTTTCAGGCTTTGCATTTGCATTCATAGAAAATAAATGAATTTCTCTTTATGAAAATTACAATTTCATTTAAGGGGGTATTCATATGAAATTCCATTGATCATCATTTTGAATTTTGGGAGCAAAAATTTCTGAGGTCATAACTCCTCGCTTGTTGCTCGGATTGACTATTAGTTCATATTTTAAGAAAGCTCTCGAAAAGAGCTACAATTACATAGGGCGACATGATACTGATTATAGTATGTTTAAACATTTTTGGCTTTCTGGTCTATTTTCTAGAATTTTATTTTTATTTTTTTAACCCTTCATTTTGTAAATTTTTAAAATTTTGACAGTAAATAAAAATAAGAAAAAACTAAAATTTCATAAATAAACGCATGGGTGTGAAGAATAAGCTTCAATATTTCATGTGAAAGAATTATTATGAAGTCATTTCGAATTTATAAAAATTATTTAAAGTTTTTTTATAAAGATTTTTATAATTTTAGAATTTTACATTTTTTTCATATTTTGAAGGTAAATTGATTTTCAGACTTTTCATTTGCATTCAAAGATAATAAATGAACTTCCCTTTATGCAAATTATAATTTCACTAAAGGGGGGTAGTTCATATGACATTCCATTGGCCATCATTTTAAATTTTGAGGGTAAAACTTCCTAGGGTCATAAATCCTTGCTCGTTGCTCGGATTGACTATTAGTGCATATTTTCGGAAAGCTCTCGAAAAGAGCTACAAAAGCGTAGGACAGCATCATACTAATTATAGTATGTTTTTATATTTTTGACTTTCTGGTCCATTTTCTAAAAAAATATTATTATTTTTCTAACCCTTCCTTTTGCAAATTTTTTCAAACTTCGACGACTAAAATAAAAATAATAAAAAATTTAAATTTCATAAATAAATGCATGGGTCTGAAGAATGAGCTTCAATATTTCATCTGAAACAATTTTGATTTCATTATGAAGCAATTTCAAGTTTATAAAAATTATTTAAAATTACTATTTTACAAGGGTTTTTATAATTTTAAAATTTTACATTTTTTTCTTCATATTTTAAAGGTAAATCGATTTTTAGGCTTTGCATTTGCATTCACAAACAATAAATGAACTTCCATTTCTGAAAATTATAATTTCATTAAAACAAGTAGGCTGGTTCACCAGGTTCACCAGGGTCTTATTCATGTGTGGAAATGGGAGACTGGTAGGTCGGCTATTTCTCATATTTAGTTTATTGATGATATTGCTCTCTTGGGTGTGGCCTCTATTCATGAAGCAACCAACTTTAGACGCGCATTGGATATGTATTTGGTTGTCTATGGTCAAAAGATTAATGAGCATAAGTCTACTATTTTATTTTTCAATACAGATCCCATGATTCAAGCTAGAATTATTTAGATTCTTAGGTTTTAGGTTGGGACTCTTCCCCTTATGTACTTAGGGATTCCTATTTCTGTTGGTCCTCTACCTAGGTCGGTTTGGACTAACATCCTTGATAAATTTCATAGTCAAGTTAGTCATTGGACTCAGGTCTAGTAGAGGATTTTGTGAATGATCCAGGAAACTGTGTCTGCAAAATGTCAAATTATTTTTCTTGTGGACTAAACGAAACATTAGATCATGGAAAGATTAGGTTTGATGGTTAATGGTCCTGGTCCTAATATCTCTTGTAGATGGATGAGTCAGAGTAATCGGGTGTGGAGGGATGGTAAATGGAATCCGCCTCCTTCGGGAGTGCTAAAAATTAATACGGATACATCTTCCTGGGGTAATCCGAGTAATGCTTGTATTGATGGTGTGGGGCGGGACAATAGTGGTACTGTCCAATTTTTTTTCTCTTTCTTTAAGGGATATCATTCTAATAACTTCGTGGAAGCCCTTGCAATTTTATATGCTTTGGAGCAAGGGTATGCTTTGGGTTGGTGTAGGATTGTTTGTGAATATGATTCTTAGATTGTTATAAATTTGTTGAATTATGCGGATAGTCTTCATGGTAGTTGACGATTGAGTTGGATTGCTCGATAAATTCTCAATATCTTTTCTCACTTGGAGTTCATTTATTTTATGCATATTCCTTGGGAGTGGAATGGGGTAGCGGATTTGTTAGGTAAATGGGCTTATTAGTTTTAGGATGGTTGGGATGTTCAGAATTGATCTCAACTTTCTCCTGATTGCTCTCATATCTCTCTTCTTTATTGACAATTGATATATTTGAATAGCCTGATAATGGGTGTGAAGAATGAGCTTCAATATTTTATCCAAAATAATTTTTATCTCGTTCTGATATTATTTTGAATTTATAAAAATTATTTAAAGTTGTTTTATAAGGATTTTTATAATTTCAAAATTTCACATTTTTTTTCATATTTTGAAGGTAAATCAATTTTAAGGCTTTTTATTTGCATTCACAAACAATAAATGAACTTTTATTTATGAAAATTACAATTTCATTAATGGAGGGTAGTTCATACGACATTCCATTGGCCATCATTTTGAATTTTGGGGGTAAAACTTCTCGGGGTCATAACTCCTCTCTTGAATTGGCTATTAGTACATATTTTCAGAAAGCCCTCAAAAAGAGCTACAAAAACATAAGGTGACATCATATTGACTGTAGTTTGTTTTAATATTTTTGTCTTTTTGGTCTATTTTTCCAAAATTTTACTTTTATTTTTCTAACCCTTCCATTTGCAGATTTTTTTCAACTTCGACAACTAAAATAAAAATAGTAAATAATTAAAATTTCATAAATAAATGCATGGTGTGAAGAATGAGTTTCAATATTTCATTTGAAATAATTTTTATCTCATTATGAAGTTATTTCGAATTTATAAAAAATATTTAAAGTTGTTTTATATGGCTTTTTATAATTTTGGAATTTAACATTTTTTCATATTTTGAAGGAAAATCAATTTTCAGACTTTGCATTTGTATTCACAAACAATAAATAAAATTCCCTTTATAAAAATTACAATTTAATTAAAGAGGGGTAGTTCATACGACATTCCATTGGCCATCATTTTGAATTTTAGGGGTAAAACTTCCCAGGGTCATAACTCCTCGCTTGTTGCTCGGATTAACTATTAGTGCATATTTTTAGAAAGGTCTCGAAAAGAGCTACAATGTAGGGTGACATCATACTGAGTATAGTGTATTTTAATATTTTTATCTTTTTGGTCTATTTTTTAGAATTTTATTTTTATTTTTGTAACCCTTCATTTTGCATTTTTTTTTAAACTTCGGTGACTAATATAAAAATAAAATTAAAATTAAAATTTCATAAATAAATGCATGGGTGTGAAGAATGAGCTTCAATATTTCATCTGAAACAATTTTGATCTCATTCTGAAGTCATTTCAAATTTATAAAAATTATTTAAAGTTGTTTTTAAGTATTTTTATAATTTCATAATTTCACATTTTTTTTCATATTTTGAAGCTAAATCGATTTTCAAGATTTTTATTTGCATTCACAAACAAAAAATGAGATTCCCTTTATGAAAATTATATTTTTATTAAAGGGGGTAGTTCATACTGTATTCCATTAGCCATCATTTTGAATTTTGGGGGTAAAACTTCCTGGGGTCGTAACTTCTCGCTTGTAGCTCGGATTGACTATTAGTGCATATTTTCAAAAAGCTTTCAAAAAGAGCTACAACGGTGGAGGGCAATGTCATGCTGACTATAGTAAGTTTTAATATTTTTGGCTTTCTGGTTTATTTTCTAGAATGTTATTTTTATTTTTCTAACCCTTCCTTTTACAATTTTTTTTTTAAATTCGACGACTAAAATAAAAATAATAAAAAATTAAGATTTCATAAATAAATACATGGATGTGAAGAATGAGCTTCAATATTTCATCCGAAACAATTTTATTCTCATTATGAAGTCATTTTAAATTTATAAAAATTATTTAAAATTGCTATTTTATAAGGATTTTTATAATTTCAAAATTTCATATTTTTTTCATATTTTGAAGGTAATTCGATTTTCAGGCTTTGCATTTGCATTCATAAACAATAAATGATCTTTCCTTTATGAAAATTACAATTTTATTTAAAAGGGGTAGTTCATACGACATTTTCTTGGCCATCATTTTGAATTTTTGGGGTAAAACATTTTAGGGTCATAACTCCTCGCTCGTTGCTCGGATTGACTATTAGTGTATATTTTTAGAAAGCTCTCGAAAAGAGCTACAATAACATAGGGAAACATCATACTACCTATAGTGTGATTTAGCATTTTTTGCATTTTGGTCCATTTTTTAGAATTTTATTTTTATTTTTCTAACCCTTCCTTTTGTAGATTTTTTTAAACTTTGGTGACTAAAATAAAAATTAAAAAAATTAAAATTTCATAAATAAATGCATGGGTGTGAAGAATGAGCTTCAATATTTTATCTAAAACAATTTTTATCTAATTTCAAAGTCATTTCGAATTTATAAAAATTATTTAAAGTTGCTATTTTATAAGGATTTTTATAATTTTAAAATTTCACATTTTATTTTTGATTTTTTATATTTTGAAGGTAAATCGATTTTCAGGCTTTGCATTTGCATTCACAGATAATAAATGAGCTTGCATTTATGAAAATTATAATTTTATTTAAGGGGGGTATTTCATACGACATTCGATTGACCATCATTTTGAATTTTGGGGGTAAAACTTTCTAGGGTTATAACTGCTCGCTCGTTGCCCGGATTGAATATTGGTGCATACTTTTTAAAAGCTCTCAAAAAGAGCTACAATGACGTAGGGCGATATCATAATGATTCTAGTGTGTTTTAATATTTTTGGCTTTCTGGTCTATTTTCCAAAATTTTATTTATTTTTTTCTAACCCTTTGCAATTTTTTTAAAATTTGACGTTTAAAATAAAAATAATAAAAAATTAAAATTTCATAAATAAATGCATGGGTGTGAATAATGAGCTTCAACATTTCATCTGAAACATTTTTGATCTCATTCTGAAGTTACTTCAAGTTTATAAAAAAATATTTAATATTGTTGTTTTATAAGGATTTTTATAATTTCAAAATTTCATATTTTTTTCATATTTTGAAGGTAAATCAATTTTTAGGCTTTGTATTTGTATTCACAAATAATAAATGAACTTCCCTTCATGAAAATTATAATTTCATTAAAGGGGGGTAGTTCGTACGACATTCCATTGGCCATCATTTTGAATTTTGAGGGCAAAACTTTTCGAGGTCATAACTCCTCGCTCATTGTTCGGATTGACTATTAGTGCATAATTTTGAAAAAAGCTCTAGAAGAGAGCTACAATAGTGTAGGGTGAAATCATACGGACTATAGTATGTTTTAATATTTTTTGATTTCTAGTCCATTTTTTAGAATTATATTTTATTTTTCTAACCCTTCCTTTTGCAGATATTTTTAAACTTCGACGACTAGAATAAAAATAAAAAATTCATAAATAAATGTATGGGTGTGAAGAATGATATTCAATATTTCATAAAAAATAATTTTTATCTCATTCTGAAGTCATTTCAAATTTATAAAAACTATTTAAAATTATTGTTTTATAAGGATTTTTATAATTTCAAAATGTCATATTTTTTTTGCTTTAATCCCAAAGATTCCTACTCCTAGATCTATGATGGACTTTAGACCTATTAGCCTTTGTAATGTTGTTTATAAAATTTTGACCAAGGCGATTGCAAATAGAATGAGGAAGATCCTTCCTATGTTTATTGATGTTTGTCAAGGCAGTTCAGTCCCTGGAAGGTCCATCCTTGATGGTGTCATAACAATTCATGAAGCCCTCCATTCGGTAGTCCAGACTAAAAAACCTGCTTTTGCTCTCAAGCTGGATATGAACAAGGCTTATGACCGCATAAACTAGAGTTTTGTTTCTGCCATTCTTCAGAAATTTGGTTTTCATCATGAATGGATCAAGCTTTTGGAAGGATGTTTTATGAAACCTTGGTTTTCAGTCCTTGTTAATGGTGCTCCTGCTGGATACTTTCAAAGTAAAAGGGGCCTAAGGCAAGGTGACCCTATCTCTCCCATGTTGTTTATCATTGTGGTCGAAGCCCTTGGGAGGACAATCAAAGTCGCTCGTAATATTGGTCTTATTTCAGGAATTAAAGCATCATCACAAACACAGGAAATTACACATGAACAGTTTGTGGATGATACTTTGTTGTTAAATCTTGCATCAGTTTTTGAGGCTAAGGTCATAAAACATATTCTAGAGCTATATGAGGATGCTGCGGGGCAAAAGGTAATTTTTTCAAAGAGTAAAATTTATTTCTTTAACACTCCCATTCGGAGGCGATTAAGATTGCTAGGATTCTTGGATGCTCGGTGTCTACTCTTCCATCCACATACTTAGGCCTTCCTTTATTTACAGTGCAGAGCTACCGATTCCATGTGGACTAATGTAATTGAAAGAATTCAGAGGAAGTTGGCTGGATGGAAAGGGAATTTGTTAGCTCAAGCTGGCAAGGCAGTTCTCACCAGGTTTTCCATTCAAAGCATCCCTGTCTACTTTCTCTCTATTTTTAAAGCTCCTACAAGTGTCTACACTAAAATTGAACAGATCCAGAAGAGGTTCCTATGGACTGGTTCTGAATCTAAGCAGCGCTTTCACTTGGTGTCCTGGGATAGGGTTTGCAAACCAAGGGAGTTTGGAGGTATTGGGCTAAGGAGAATACAACATTTAAACATGGCCCTCCTGGCCAAACAAGCATGGCGTCTTCTGACAAATGCAAATGCGGGAATGGATTACTATAATCGAAGAAAGTATTTGCAAGAAACTAAATTTTTAAGTTATTCCTTTCCTCCCGGGGGATCAATTTTTTGGAAATCAATCCTTCAAACTAAAAACTTGCTAAGCAAAGGGCTACGTTGGAAACTAGGAAATGGAAGAAACGTTGATTTCTGGGACCACAAATGGTTAAAGGACTATCCCCTCTCTGCAGACCCCATCCTTTCAACCCTTAGAGCTTGGACAATTAAAGTTTTTGGTACCAAAGTTGCAGATTTTATTACTTTGTCAAACAATAGAAGGGTTTGGAAGCCAATAATGAACAATGATCTACCAGGGGCATCAATAATACTCGGAGAATGAATTAAGACAGTATTTACTCCCTTCCGGCATTCTTGAGGACCAAACTTATCTCGGGAAGCTTCGGACAATGGGGAATTTTCTCGTCAAGACTCGCTTATCTGATGCTTATTGATAATGATGAACCTACTTTCCCTCACTTGGAAGTTTGGCCCAAAAGCATTGTTCCGAAGGTTGGGTTTTTTGCATGGCTGGCCATCCAAAATAAGATCCTCACCATGGATAACTTAATAAAAAGAGGTGTGACTATTGTTAATAGGTGTTATCTTTGTATGTCTGAGTGGGAGTCTATTGATCATTTGTTTCTGTATTGTAATTTTTCTGTCTCAATCTTGTTAGGTCTGTTACAAGTGTTTCATATTTATTGGGTCCATCCTCAGTCCATCTTTGACTTATTTGTCCAGTGGCCTTCTCCCTTTTTGAATAGGCGTCTTAGGTATATGTGGAAGATCTGCCTTCATCACTACTTGTGGCAGATATGGTTGGAAAGGAATCGTCGGGCCTTCTTGGATAAGGTTTCTCAGTCATCCTCTGTCCTGTCAAAAATTTTAGTATATGCTAATGAGAATGCTTGTTTAGTGCCTGCAGCATCTAGACCTCCAAATCCTTTTGAAGCTTCATTAGGCCAGCCATTAAACTTACCTCTCACCGATGGCCTCAATCATCCTCAAGTCTGTCCTAGAACCATGATCTCATGGACCCCACCCCCCCTAGGGTGGATTAAGTTAAATTTTGATGGGGCATCTAGGGGCAACCTGGTGAAGTCAGGGCTGGTGGCTTACTTAGAGACCACAAGGGTGAGGTGCTTGTAGCTTTTGTCGAACATCTTGGAGCTCAAACTAACAATGTGGCTGAAGTGAGGGCAGTTTGGAGGAGCCTCAAGGTGGCAGAGAATTATCCAGGGAAACTGTTGGTGGAAGGTGATTCTCTTATTATTATAAATCTTCTAAAGAACACTAAGAGAGCTCCTTGGAGATTTGATGACTACATCCACGAAGCAAGGTCTCTAATTCATGATCGACCTGAGGCCATAATTTTGCATAACTTCCAGGAAGCAAACATGGCAGCTGATAGGTCGGCAAATGAAGGCATTGTAGCAGCAAATTTGATCACGTGGACTGAAAATCTTCCTCATGCAGTCTCAATGGTGATAGATAATGAAAAATTTTAGATTGGAAGGCTCAAAGTGGATTTTGTCTTTGTTAGTTCTATTTTGCGTCTTTCTTTTCTGATGGCCATAATATTAGACTTCCATAGTTTAGTTTGGCTGTATTCTATTGGAAGAGTAGGTCTTGGCCCTTTTTTTTGTCAGTTTAAACTTTCAGGGCTTGGCATTTGTCCAGTTGGTCAATGGACCCTATTTTGTAAAATGGTTTTGGGTCAACCAGTTAAAACCCGGTGTTAATCATAAATATTCTCTTACCAAAAAAAAAAAAAAATGTCATATTTTTTTCATATTTTGAAGGTAAATCAATTTTCAGGCTTTGCATTTGCATTCTCAAACAAAAAATGAACTTCCCTTTATGAAAATTATAATTTCATTAAAGGGGGGTAGTTCATACAACATTCCATTGGCCATCATTTTGAATTTTGGGGGTAAATCCTCGCTCGTTGCCCAAATTAACTATTAGTGCATGTTTTCAGAAAGCTCTAAAAAAAAACTATAATTTTCTGGTAACAAAATTATAGGGTGATATCATACTTGATTATAGTGTGTTTTAATATATTCAACTTTCTGGTCCATTTTTCAAAAAATATTTTTATTTTTCTAACCCTTCCATTTCCAGATTTTTTTAACTTCGGTGACAAAAATAAAAATAATAAAAAATTAAAATTTTATAAATAAATGCATGGGTGTGAAGAACGAGCTTCAGCATTTCTTCTGAAATAATTTTGATCTCATTTTGAAGCTATTTCAAATTTATAAAAATTATTTAAAATTGCTATTTTTTAAGGATTTTTATAAATTCAAAATTTCACATTTTAAAGGTAAATCGATTTTCAGGCTTTGCATTTGCATTCAAAGACAATAAATGAACTTCTCTTTATGAAAATTATAATTTCAGTAAAGGGGGGTAGTTCATACGACATTCCATTGGCCATCATTTTGAAAAGAGCTTCAACGACGTAGGGTGACATCATACTGATTGTAGTGTATTTTAACATTTTCGGCTTTCTGGTCCATTTTCCAAAATTTTATTTTTATTTTTCTAACCCTTTCTTTTGCAGATTTTTTTAAACTTCGACGACTAGAATAAAAAAAAAAAATTATCATAAATAAATGCATTGGTGTGAAGAATGAGCTTCAATCTTTCATCTGAAATAATTTTAATTTCATTCTGAAGTCAGTTCAAATTTATAAAAATTATTTAAATTTGTTGTTCTATAAGGTTTTTATAATTTCAAAATTTCACATTTTTTTCATATTTTGAATGTAAATTGATTTTTAGGCTTTGCATTTGCATTCATAGACAATAAATGAATTTCCCTTTATGAAAATTACAATTTCATTTAAGGGGGTATTCATACGAAATTCCATTGATCATCATTTTGAATTTTGGGAGCAAAAATTTCTGAGGTCATAACTCCTCGCTTGTTGCTCGGATTGACTATTAGTTCATATTTTAAGAAAGCTCTCGAAAAGAGCTACAATTACATAGGGCGACATGATACTGATTATAGTATGTTTAAACATTTTTGTCTTTCTGGTCTATTTTCTAGAATTTTGTTTTTATTTTTCTAACCCTTCATTTTGCAAATTTTTAAAATTTTGATGATAAATAAAAATAAGAAAAAACTAAAATTTCATAAATAAACGCATAGGTGTGAAGAATAAGCTTCAATATTTCATGTGAAATAATTATTATGAAGTCATTTCGAATTTATAAAAATTATTTAAAGTTGTTTTATAAAGATTTTTAAAGTTTTAGAATTTTACATTTTTTTCATATTTTGAAGGTAAATTGATTTTCAAACTTTTCATTTGCATTCAAAGATAATAAATGAACTTCCCTTTATGCAAATTATAATTTCACTAAAGGGGGGTAGTTCATACGACATTCCATTGGCCATCATTTTAAATTTTGAGGGTAAAACTTCCTAGGGTCATAACTCCTTGCTCGTTGCTCGGATTGACTATTAGTGCATATTTTCGGAAAGCTCTTGAAAAGAGCTACAAAAGCGTAGGACAACATCATACTAATTATAGTATGTTTTTATATTTTTGACTTTCTGGTCCATTTTCTATAAATTTATTTTTATTTTTCTAACCCTTCCTTTTGCAAATTTTTTCAAACTTCGACGACTAAAATAAAAATAATAAAAAATTAAAATTTCATAAATAAATGCATGGGTCTAAAGAATGAGCTTCAATATTTCATCCAAAACAATTTTGATTTCATTATGAAGCAATTTCAAGTTTATAAAAATTATTTAAAATTATTATTTTACAAGGGTTTTTATAATTTTAGAATTTTACATTTTTTTCTTCATATTTTAAAGGTAAATTGATTTTCGAGTTTTGCATTTGCATTCACAAACAATAAATGAACTTCCCTTTCTGAAAATTATAATTTCATTAAAACAAGTAGGCCGGTTCACCAGGTTCACCAAGGTCTTATTTATGGGTGGAAATGGGAGACTGGTAGGTCGGCTATTTCTCATCTTTAGTTTATTGATGATATTGCTCTCTTGGGTGAGGCCTCTATTTGTGAAGCAACCAACTTTAGATGCGCACTGGATATGTATTTGGTTGTCTATGGTCAGAAGATTAATGAGCATAAGTCTACTATTTTATTTTTCAATATAGATCCAAGGATTCAAGCTAGAATTATTTAGATTCTTAGGTTTCAGGTTGGGACTCTTCCCCTTATGTACTTAGGGATTCCTATTTCTGTTGGTCCTCTACCTAGGTCGGTTTGGACTAACATCCTTGATAAATTTCATAGCCGAGTTAGTCATTGGACTCAGGTCTGGCAAAGGATTTTGCGAATGATCCAGGAAACTGTGTCTGCAAAATGTCAAATTATTTCTCTTGTGGACTAAACGAAACGTTAGATCATGAAAGATTAGGTTGGATGGTTAATGGTCCTGGTCCTAATATCTCTTGTAGATGGATGAGTCAGAGTAATCAGGTGTGGAGGGATGGTAAATGGAATATTCCTCCTTCGGGAGTGCTAAAAATTAATACGGATACATATTCCTAGGGTAATCCAAGTAATGCTGGTATTGATGGTGTGGGGCAGGACAATAGTGGTACTGTCCAATTTTTTTTCTCTTTCTTTAAGGGATATCATTCTAATAACTTTGTGGAATCCCTTGCAATTTTATATGCTTTGGAGCAAGGGTATGCTTTGGGTTGGCGTGGGATTTTTTGTGAATATGATTCTCAGATTGTTAGAAATTTGTTGAATTATGGGGATAGTCTTCATGGTAGTTGACGGTTGAGTTGGATTGCTCGATAAATTCTCAATATCTTTTCTTACTTGGAGTTCATTTATTTTATGCATATTCCCTGGGAGTGGAATGGGGTAGCGGATTTGTGAGCTAAATGGGCTTATTAGTTTTAGGATGGTTAGGATGTTCAGAATTGATCTCAACTTTCTCCTGATTGCTCTCATATCTCTTTTTTATTGACAGCTGATATATTTGAATAGCCTGATAATGGGTGTGAAGAATGAGCTTCAATATTTTATCCAAAATAATTTTTATCTCATTCTGATATTATTTTGAATTTATAAAAAATATTTAAAGTTGTTTTATAAGGATTTTTATAATTTCAAAATTTCACATTTTTTTTCATATTTTGAAGGTAAATCGATTTTAAGGCTTTTTATTTGCATTCACAAACAATAAATGAACTTCTATTTATGAAAATTACAATTTCATTAATGGAGGGTAGTTCATACGACATTCCATTGGCCATCATTTTGAATTTTGGGGGTAAAACTTCTCGGGGTCATAACTCCTCGCTCGAATTGGCTATCAGTACATATTTTTAGAAAGCCCTCGAAAAGAGCTACAACAACATAGGGTGACACCAATTTGGGGTGCACCAGTGTAGTTGTTACTTAAGCAAAGCCTACCATGACACTTGCCTCATATTGGCTCAATGGAATCTCCAAAATTATCCAAGTCCTTAGAATAAATACCTGCACTCAAATCTCTATTGTACCCTATACCTCAAACACTAATGCTTCCTTCTCTTCTATGCATCTATACAAATCACCAGCACCACGTGAGTAAAAATTTTCAATCCACTTGAGGGTCCATAGAAGGAATTAACAGGTATAATCTTCGATCTTCGATAACCTTTGCCATAATGGCACCACCACAATGCCACCACTGCACTGCACCATCAAACAAAAGCTACATTGGTGCCTTCTGTCCATATCCTCCCCAACGATAATGGAAGAATAAAAAAAATCTGAAACATTGCTTTCAAAGAAAAAATAAACAAAGTGGGGGTTCGTATTCCACCATCAATTTGTTCATCTCTAAGAAGGCATTTTTCATCTACGAACATGAGCAACTCTCCTCCTCTACACGCTCGACAGATTCACCTTTATATTTCAAGGTGTTTACTATTTTCCTCTAAAAGGTAAACCTTATTTGCCTTTTGAGAAATTAGACAATACATATAATGAATAAGTTCTAGTGATGTTGACAGTAGCGTAGATCCTCAAGTAGCCATTTTAACATCCATCCAATGACTCTAGATTATGCAATATTTGCATCAAGAACCTAAATCTGATATCTTTATTGAAGGATTACTTTAAGCACCTTTTGGTTTCACTGTAAAGAATAACCAAATATCCTTGTAACAAACACATGATTCTTAAAAAAATAGAATAGAAACAACCACTGCCACTGCTCCTTTTGCATTCCCAAGAACCTAAAGAGTCAGGCACTGGTGTGCTTAGTGACCAAAAAGTATGTCAAATTCACACAATATGCCAATGCTAAATTAAAAAGCAAGTAATATACAATCCTCATACCCTACCTTACAAGTACTACAACTATGCCTAGCACATTAGGATCCAAAAATAAATTTACTGAAAGCAGTAACACAACTATAATAGGAGCCATGTATAGTAGAATATTCATAGAGTTTAACTTCTCCCCTTTAGAAGAAAGCAATATCCCTTGCAATAATGTCTTTAGAACTCTTGCAATAGTTGCTAAAATACACATTATGAAACCATAAATATGGAAGTTGGATTCTCCCCCACTGGCAATAATAACCCTTGCAATGACTGGAATAAGAGTGGCATAAGTAAGCCAAAATTTTCTCTTGACAATCATGAGATAGATGAACACCATAATGAAGAAAGGGGTGTGGCTCCAATAGCTTGATTAAAGGAAACAAGCAGATAGTGCAAGGAAATGTTGCCACTGATGACAGAATAGCAAAATATGGCATCACTTTTATTAAAAAAAATGTCTAGTCAAAAACACTTGTTGGTCTAAAAATTGCCACAAATCAGGTATTAGAACTAGCGTGCATAACTCATGTCTCCTTCACCAGCAGTGTATCAGCTCAGGATTGCATTTCTCTGATGACATACCCGTGCAGGGGTTGAAAACATAGTTTCATAGATACTATTCAAATTTTGAAAAAAACTTTCTAGATGGAGAATCTAGTAGAGGTAGAGGTACAACTTGGGCATTTTAGCATTCCCACCAATAGGGAAAAATCTGTAGTTGGTCTTGAATACAACCGCTCCATGCTACGCTCTATAGGAAGCCAAAATGTTGATAATGCTCATCCTAAAGAGATTGCATCAGGTATTGGATCATCTGCACCACCATCAGATATATCTGTTATACCCCCTGCTTCACCTTAGAACACGTAAAATTAGCAATGTGAGAAAAAAAATTTCACAACTACTCAGCAACACAATTTGTGCGTAGGGTGTTTTTGTAGGCCCAAATCAGGGAGAAAAAACCAAATATTAAATAGAGACTAAATCCGAAAAAAATGTCTACCCAAAAAAAATAAACTACAAATTTTGGCAGCCATGATATTTTCTTTTAACCATATGGTTTCTGATCTATAAAAATATGGAGAGCATACTCCCTCGATATTAAAAAAATAAAAAAAAATTGAGGGGGGATTTCCATGACGAAAATCCCCTCTTAAACTCACACTCAAACTCATGGGGTAGAGAAAACCTACTCTGATACCATGTTGGAGAAAAAAACTTTCTTGTTTATTCTATTGAAGTGACCTTGCTTAAATAGCAAGTGCATACAATATGATCCATTGGATCATAACTAACTGAGTTGATCTCAACCACACAAATTATCCTAGTAACAACTTAGGATATGATATCTCTAACACATTCGTAGGTTCAAATTCAAACCCTACAAATCCAAGATCAAGATCCACATATCCAAGAAATTCAAATGGCTATGCCACCACCATATCAACCCCCTCTATCATATCCTCCTATCTAGTCACAATATCCTTCACCACCTCAACCACCTCCTTCTTCTTCCCATGTGGCCCAAGCAACTTATATTCCATAATCTAACCAATCATCCTATCCACCTCATACACCTTATCTTTACCCATATCTGTAGTCATACCATATAGAGCCTTCCCATTTCACCATCCTTGTTGACCCTACACAGGTAACCTAAGCCCCTCCTCAAATCAAGATTTAGAAACTACTAGACTGACTTAAGAACCTTGAGTTGTAATCAAGTATATTTGGGTATAAAAGGCCAACACATAGGAATATTTGTAATGAACCTTTCCACCCTTAGGTTCTAGTCCAAAAGTACCCTTATAGGTTTGAGTTGCCTAGGCTCAAAAAGTTCAAGGGAAAAGAGGATCGAAAATAGTATTTGTAGAACTTTAAGTATTCATGCTACCTCATTAGTGGAAGTGATCCACTCATGCTAAGAATGTTCTCCATGTACCTTGGAGAAGAAACCTTGGATTGGTTCAAAAAATTGCCACAACATAGCCTTTTTTCCTTCAAACAACTTACTAACCTATTCCTAGAGCATTTCTCCATCAACATTAAGAATAAGACTTCATTATATGATCTTTAGAGTGTTTGACAGTTTAATGATGAACCTATTAATGACTATGTCTCTAGGTGGCGAGGGGTTATTAATGATTTATCATTTTCTATCCCCTCCACTGAATTGGTCAAGATGTTATCCAAGAGTTGTGCTAAGCACATTTCAAAAACCCTTCAAATCCAACAACACTGCTCTTTCAAAGAAGCTATTGCTCAATCTAAGGTTAATTGTTGAAGAATATTACATTATTTGGTACATGCTAATGTACCTCCTTGGTACAACTTTATAAATATTAGATTAGGGTTGTGTCCTAGATTAGAGTGTGAGTAAATATTTTATGTAATGTAATAATGTGCAAGAAATGCACAAGTTTCATATAAATAAGTGGGCATGTGTTATGTATGTAGATATACACATGTGTTCTTAGATTAGGATGTGTTATATGAAGAGTCATGTCCAAGTGTGCATACAATATAGAGTCATATATGCAAGTGTCAAGTAGAGAAGCCAAGAGTCATGAGACTTGGCATAATTAAAGGAAGAGTCAATTAACCAAATATTCATGCTACAATGGCTAATATTACTCCATAGAGAGGCATAGGGATATATACTTACATAGCTTACACAACCTTCAAGAGTCAAGTTTAATATTTGATTAAGATATGGAGAGATAAGTAACTTAATAAGATAATTGTTTTTATCTGAGATAGTTTAGAGATAGATTTACATTAAAGAATTAAATAAAGATATAAGATATACGGGCATTTAATAGTTCCTTTGATTATTTTTTGTTTATAAATTTATTTGAAATAATTTGACTATTGAATTTTGCAATTTAATTAGTTGGGAGACAAAAGGTATTCAACATCAAAATTTAGAAAATTAAATTTGCAAAAATTCTTACTTTCATAGTTTCAAAATGTTAGGGAGATATAAGGAATTCTACTTCATAGGTTTTATAACTCAGAAACTTTGAAATTATTTAAGGTAGTCTAATCAAAGTAAATATATTCTTGAAATTGATCCCATATCATGGAAGAAATTATTAATGCACTCAGTAAAGGAGATATAGTAGACAAACTTAAAGGCTATTTTCAAAATATGATAGATGAATTTGATAAGAGAGAATTAACAAATAGTAAAAATACACCATTGGATTTTGTTACTACAAAATCTTACTCTAGTAATTCATCAATCTCAAAAACAAAATCAACTAAAGATCTTCATCTTATTTACATGGAGAATAAAGATAAAATAAATGTAGTCATACACAAGTGGTTATGCTATTTTATCAAGCAAATAGATGAATGTGAAATTATAAGGAGGATGAATAAAGTAGTAAAAGTATCTACAAGATGTGATTATTGTAATAGAATCAGTCACGAAAAGTAAACTGTTGGAATATTCATTCATGTAAATATTGTGGAAGAAAATCTGATTCATTCATCTTATACTACTACAAGGAGAAGTATTATAGGAGATTTGAAAAATCATTAATATTCAGATTAGATTATATTTTTCAAATACTTATTTATGAAGCATATTCTAACAATGAATTCAAGATTGGAATTTTTGAAGTACATAGAAATAAGTCATTCAAATAAAAAGGAAAAAAAAAGTGGATCAAACATGATCCAACTTTGCTTGACAAAATACTTAGATTACATGTATTACATGACTTTTAGATTGAAGAAAGCAAACATAGAATAAGGTAAGGACAGGTCCTAGGATCACATGAAGATGAAGACCTATGATTGAAGACTAAAGTCTTCAATAATAAAATAATGTAATACAAGGGAGAGAATATTATATTATTTAGTACATGCTAATGTACCTCCTTGGTACAACCTTGTAAATATTATATTAAGGTTGTGTCCTAGATTAGAGTGTGAGTAAATATTTTATGTAATGTAATAATGTGCAATAAATGCACAAGTGTCATGTAAATAAGTGTGCAAGTGTTATGTGTATAAATGTGCACACGTGTAAGTGTGCACATGTGTTCTTAGATTAGGATGTGTTATGTGAAGAGTCATGTTCAAGTATGTAGACACGATAGAGTCATGTGTATGAAAGTGTCAAGTAGAGAAGCTAATAGTCATAAGACTTGGCATAAGGAAAGGAAGAGTCAAGTAACCAAAGAGTCATCCTAAAATAACTATATATTACTCCATAGAGAGGCATAGAGATATATTGCCTACATAGCTTACATAGCCTTTGAATTATATTAATATATTAGATGTTTAATATTGCGCCTTCTATACAAGAGCGACAACCACTGTATACATTATTTAGTACCATTACCCATTTAAGCAATTCACAAGACTCTGGGTATTATTATGCATATGTTAAGGTATCAAAATGTACCCTTGCATGTTGATACCTTGGTTTAAAGAGTGTCAACTATTGGTATAAAATATATTTAGTCTGTGAGCATTGGGTATATGCATGTTGCTGATCAGATATTTATTGATCTATTGCACAAGAAATACATCCTATTATTAGCCTTCAAAGTAACTGATATTATGTTACATGCAAGATGTAAATTCTCATTGGTACTATTGTAATGATGCCCATGTTTTTGCTACCACCATAAAATATGTTAGGAGAAAAGTATATATATTATTATTTGTTCAAAGTAGTCCAATACTAAAACAAGGCAAAAAATTGATATCTTTCAATGTAATAGACTACACAAATTTAGTTGCTAATGGTGGAGATGTTTCCTTTAAACAAAGGTCATCTAGATTATCCAACTCATCTATTGGAGTGCTTCCTTACAAAGGAAATATGGATAATGGTTTGGCAAAGTTGCATCCAAAACCACAATTAAAGATTACAAATATGAATAATGTTGGTTCTCATATTGGGAGTAGTAGAACCGTTGAAAATGGTAATGATACATATAATTCTGATGTTGCTTTAAGTGATGGAGACTGTGAAAGTTCTATAAGAAAGAAGAAAGACATATAAGAAGAGTGACTTGGATACTTCCTTTTGTAATAAATCTAGTATATCCAGGAAAGATAAATTATTGAAGCATAGAGAATCTTCTGATATTCATTGTTGATCTAGTAATGGAAAACTCTCATCTTTATCTTCTCATTTCTATTCACTTTACAAGGCTTCAAAGTGCCATTTTGAAACAAATGGATAAAGTTGCAGTAATGTTAGTATAAATGAAAATATATTAATAAGTATACCATGGCAATCTCCTTATGTGGCCCAATAAGTATTCTTCTAATGCTTAAAATCTTCGTATATTAGGTTTATATATATTCAAAAGTAATAATAAGATGGCGGTTTAAAACTACCCTCTTAGGTTTTTATATATGTTTAAAAATAATAATAATAAGAGTGTGGTTTAATACCACCCTCTTCTATCTCTTTCCTAGTGTTTTCAGTGGCGTAAAAGGTTTTAAATGATTGTGGCATGGTGGTTATAGGGGCAGAATGCACGAAGATCTGTGTGGCGGATTCTAGGGTGGACAACGCAGAATACTATGGTGGCCATAAAAGTCGGACAGCCTGCCCGGATTTGTGGCTGCTATCGATTCCACCATGTAAATTCAAAAAAAAAAATACCACCCTCTTAGGGTCTATACCCTAAGAGGGCGGTTTAAAACCACCCTCTTAGTGATAAACTAAGGCAATTTTTGAGGTGGTTTTTAACCACCCTAATAGACCTTAAGAGGTCGGTTTTTAACCGCCCTTGTATGATGTAGATTTTTTTACGATGTTCTCATATATGGTAGCTAAATAACCATTCTTAAAGGTCTTTAAGGGTGGTTAAAAATTACCCTTAAAGATCATTTTTGGTGTAGTGATTGTAAGTCTTGTTATATTGTATGATTCAAGCTATTACATTCATATTTCATATTATTAATGAATGTTATTTGATATATTATTAGCCTTGATATTTACATATTAGTTATCTCATATTATCTCTATTACATTATTATTTTGATCATATTATATTACGACTATCATATATTTGATCTTGTGATAAATTATCCTGTGAGTTTACATTAATAGTAAGGCTTCAAAAGCCATCAATGGTATCAGAGCTACAAGCAAGAAGGTTCTTGCACAAATTATTTTTGATTAGCTACATAAGAAATTGTTTTTTTTTTTTTCAGTATGACAAGAAGGCTAGAGTCTTTCCATAGTTGCAGGAATATCTAGTGAAGACTAGGACTCAACAATAGAATTTAAAAATTTAAAAGCTAGGGTATTTCCACTAGGTTGAAGGATAACTAGTGAAGACTAGGACCCATATTTGGGAAAATCAACTTGAAGATAATGTAAATATCCAACCCTAACATTGATAAATATTTTTAGGGATAGAAAAATTCTTGGCAATTGGTTTCTATCAATAAAGTTGAAGAAGCTGGTACAATCAAGCTATCTTGTTTGGAGAACCAGGAAAGTTTATAGTTACCTTAACCTTATTGGGTTCTCTAGTAAGGAGGAGAATAATTATTGGAGTTATTAGGATTAACCTAAGACATTGCTACAATAGATATTAATATTTAAAGAAGTGAGAAGCTTCCTATAGTAGATAGAGAATATTTTCATCTTCAAATACAAGAAGGCATAAAGCTTTCATCAAGCAAGGATTGATTTGAGTTGTAGGTTATTATAGTTTCAGGTATTAAATAAGGGACGTTGATAGAGACAAGATAGATCAAGTTTACCTATTCTAATATTCTATTCAAAATAAAAGGTGCTCTATAAGAAAATTTTAGGTCTTGAAGGCAGACCTTGATAGAGATAATTTTAGGTCTTGAAGACATACCTTGATATTGATATTTTAGATTTAGATCTTAAGGAAAAATACCATGATAAAATTTTCAATGATTCAAGTCATGTAGACCTTGACAATTGGTCTAAGAGGAGAGGCCAATATTAAAGGATAAAGAATCTTCAAATATAAGAGTCTATAGTTTAGAGAACTAGAGAATTGAGACCCTTTAGGGAAAGAGGTCCTTTATCAAGATTTGTGGCCCTAATAGGAAAAGAGAAGATGCCATATATATAAGTCCCATATTAAAATATTGAAAGGAGGCTTAAAGAAGTTTTGTGAAGAAACAAAACAAATATATAGATTTCAGAGAAACCAAAATAGATGATATAGACCTGAAAGTTTATAAGGTAAAGAGTATTTAAAGAAAGGATCTTATGAGAACCTTGTATTAGGAAGAAGCTACAAAAAGAAAGTGATCTATATTCGACCAGTGAATAGGGAAGGATATTTTAGCCAATGAATAAGAATAGATACACAACCATAGATCAAGTAGCCTATGCAAGATAAGGCATCCATTATGAAGATCATAGATCGAGTAGCCAACATAAGTTTGAGGAAGACACCCTTCAAGGAAAAATAGGTCAATTTTTAAGAGGATAACATCAATAGAGAAAGAGATTAGTATATAAAGATGCTATATAACTAAGAAGGTTTATGTGGCCAACGTCAAAGAGAAAGACAGACTAAGAAAATAGAAGAGTTTTCTACAAAAATAAAGGAAGTATTATAAAATTCCAAGCTATATTTAGAAGCAAAAAGGAAGCTTCTATGAAATTAGGAAGAAAAGCATAGGATCTGAGTTAGATTTATGAAGAAGAACAACAAGGAAGAGTGTCGAAGGATCACAACGAAGAGCGCTAAAGGAGAGCACCAAGGAAGAGCATCAAATATTGCTGATGATAGTGCTATAAAATAGAGTTAGTATTGCCTCAAGAAAGAGAATAAAGGCATAAGAGTTAAAGGGAAAATATAAGCACTCAACCTGAGAAGATCTTAACTAACACTTTGAAAATAAGCATACATAAATTTTTTGGAGTACTCAAGGAACAGAAATAAAACTAGCAAAGAAATGAAAGGTGAACTAGTCACCTAACTAAAAGTGATATAGTCATAAACAATGACATAAAAGGTGAACCAGAGTTAATATCAGACAATATAGTGATAAGGCAAATCGAACCCTTGAAGACAAAGGTCAACTAGGGCATGTAAGCATTTGATTGTACCAACATTGCCTAAGCGAACCAAGGTGTACATAGCAAGAAATCACATTTTTAGCCTTAGAAGAAAATGAATATACTCCTGAAGAAGAAAAAGAAGATGCTATCGTGATTAAAGACATAGAAAAAGAGAAAGATTCAGAAAAGGAAGAGAAATCCACAGTTGATATGGAAAAGAAACTTGATTTTTATCTTGAAGAGTTGAAAAGGGAGAAATTAAGATTGAAGGATCAAGTACAAGAGGATGAGAAAACAAAGGAAAAAATTCTACAATATCTCACTAATTTAAAAGTTAATATTGAAGACGTAAAAAAAGTTGAATAAGGTACAACTGAATAGTTAAAGGCAAAAGAACTAGAATGTGAAAGACTAGAACATGAAGCTGATATTCTAAGGAAGGGACTTGAGGTGATATTATCAAACATAGAGACCTCCATTTATGAAGACTAGACTTGGTTATGAGGAAGATCAAGAGGTACAAAAAGAGGAGTCAAGTTCAAAAGAAATAGAAGCATCAAAGAAGGTATTTGAAGAAGAGCCTAAGACCTATACTGATAAGTTGAGAAGCGAAAGCATCAAAGAGGAAGAAAACAATGCACCATCAAGGAATAGGGACTATCATAGGAAAATCAAAGAAAGAACCATGCAATCATATCCTCCAAGGCAAGATGAATATCTCTTCCAAGGTTATTGCTACTCATGTAATCTTTTTGGTTATAAAGCTATACATTGCAGGGTTCATTGTAAGAATAATTATGGCTTCACGAAGAGAAATTTCAAGTCATTTGCACCTTTCAAGGACTATAACATCATATGTTTCAATTGCAATAATTTTAGACATAAAGATAAATGGTGTAGAACATAATTTTTGGAACTTCCAAAGACAAGAAAGAAAATGATGCTCAAAATGTTTAAAGAGGTACGACTTCAAAAGTTTGAAGAAATAAAATTGAAAAAGAAGAAGAGCATTATAAGTTGGGAGTAACTTCACTCCCATCTCAAAATTGATCACCTCAAGAAAAGGAGGTGGTGAGGGGCCTGCACTAAGTGTCTTATATTTAGCCCCAAGGAGCCCTTTGCCATTGATGTCAAAGAGGGATAATTCAGTAAGGAGGAGTAGCTTGTCAGGGGGAGAAGATTGGGAATCCAATAAGTGTCTTATATTTAGCCCCAAGGAGCCCTTTGCCATTGATGTCAAAGAGGTAGAATTTAGTAAGGACGAATAGATTGTCAAGGGGAGAAGATTGGGAATCCAGTTGCAGTAAAAGAATTTTTTTGTAGGGTTGCCATCAATGACAAAGGGGGAGATTGTTAGAAATATTGAGTTGTCATTGATGTCAAAGGAACAAGGTATTTAAGGTAGAAATATTCTTCAAGGGTGATGAGCTTATAAGGATGGATAAAATATCAATTGTAGACACCAAAACAGCACCAATATGATTATGTGACTGCAAACATTGATCACTTTGACAAACACAGCCCCCAGGGCAGCCCTCAGAGGTCAAACAGTGGTCTTAACAACTTTCATAGCAATTTTGTGAGGTCAAGATGCAATTTGGCACACTTAGACACTTTGCCTAGTAATCGTCTCACCCAGGGACGATTGCTAAATTGAAATCGTCTCACCCAGGGACGATTTCTAAAATCATCTCACCTAGGGACGATTGCTAACTTAAAATCGTCTCACCCAGGGACGATTTCTGAAATCGTCCCTGGGTGAGACGATTTCCAAGTTTAACGGGCAAAAAGACAAATGAGGCCAAGTGGCAGCCCAGAACAGTCATTTGATGACTCTTGCCTCGCACGCGTGTGTGAGTGGACAAATAGGCCGTTTAAGGACTGTCACAAGGGCGATTATGAAAGCCCAAGTCAATGGAGGACTCCCCTCCCTCATGGGAAGACAAGACTGCCACATGGCGCCTATGACCAACACATGGCATTTGTGCTTCCCTCCCAAAAGAGACCCCTTGGGTCTATAAAAGGTGAGACTTTTCTCACCCAAGACAGACAGGTTGAAGGAGTTTTCAAGCAATGAAGTGCTGCCGAGTTGAAGACCTACTTGCACCCCTTTTGGTTCACCTTATCACATCCACCAATATCTTTTGCAAGGGAGGTTGTTGGGTGGTTTTTGGAAGCTTGAACCTGACCCAAATCCAACACATGGACACCTGAACCAACCAATTCGTCGACCCCCCCAATCCTAAAAGGTTTTGGGCCCATCCCTAGTGGATTGGCGCCGAAATCAAGTGCCAACGGTGGGAGGCCCACTTGGGCACCCCCACACTTTCTAGGTTTTAGAGCATTCTAGATTACCTTTTCAGGTTGCATTTTGTGTTATTATGTTTGGTTAACTCACAGCTGCAATTTCGTAACTTTTGGTCAGATTCTAGTATGTTTTGCGTTGCTTTGTTGTTTCACTGACTGGCAGGTGGCGAGATCAAATTCCCGAGGGTAGAGGCCAAATTGGGAGAATCCGACCATCTGGGTCGTCCCAAAATGGCCCCAATTACATAACCCCCTTGTTTGTAGGCGTTTTGCAGGTCTCGGGAATCGACATTGGAGCAACAGCAGGTCGGCTTCTTCAACACAGAAGAATTCGTCCCACCCAAGGATGAATTGCAGTCAAAAATCGTCCCACCTAGGGACGAATTCTAGAATTCGTCCCACCCAGGGACGAATTACAGTCAAAAATCGTCCCACCCAGGGACGAATTCCGATCCGAAGGCGATTGGCCAGCTGTCTCAGTGGCAATGGCCTTCTGGTAACATTTTCTCGTCTTCTGTCAAGTTTTCAGGTTGTTTAGAATCATTTTGTTTACTGTTTTAGATAAATGTTTGCATGCATATTTCGTTAATTTTAAAGAACAAACACCTTTCATTTGCAGCAGGTGCTACTGACATCTTGGTTGTTTCTTTGTTCGCAGGAGAAGTAGCAGAGGGTAAGGACTCATCAGCATAAGCGGCTGCATCGTCTTGGCCCGTCCATTCAAACGTGGGCATGCGGAAGGAGGAAGACTAAGTCACATATTATAACCAATACGAATTTAACGCTCCTATCCCCCAAAAATGGAGGAGACATCTATGTAACCGAGGATAAGATATTTGAATAAAGAGGGCTGTGATTTCTTTACATCTTTTCTTTCATTTTCAAATTGTCTCCTTTCTTCGTTTTTGTGCATAGGATTAAAGCGTTACATTTCGTCTTATGTTGCATAATTAGTGCTCCCTCTGCCCGGAATCTCGTGCTTTCAGTGGCGATCACAGTGGGACATGTTCCCTATTTTTAAGATCATAGAAAACTAATCGAGTTTTTGTGTTTTGTGTTTTACAGGTACATTTTTTTTTGCAGACTATTAATCGTCTCTGACTGTTACAATTACTTTACTGGAAATCGTCCCACCTTGAGACGATTTTAAAATCGTCTCTACCAGGGACAATTTTTGTTATGTAAATCGTCTCACCAGGGGACGATTTTATGTCTGTAGATTTTCAGAGCAAAAAATCAGAGGCAACTGGAGCAGGCAGAGAAGAGGTAGGGATTTTATCATCTCTGTTAAATTTTCTGTTTCTATTTTTTGTTTCTTTGACTATTTTCATTTTATCCTACATACTTAGGGAAAATCATTCATGCTTGTTTCATTTTCGCTAAATAAAATGAACCTCACACACTCCACGTAACAATTTTAAACCAAGGAGCTGGTCGTAAGACCCCAGCCCTTTATCAAGACCATTGGTGGATTTCATCACCACCTTGTCTTGATTTGCATCCATTTCCTGATTGTCAACTGTTGTTAGGCATAAATCCTGACGAAGACAGATCGAGTGTTGCTGGGGTGATTCCAATGCGTGCGAGGATAATTTTTCTATGGTAGGTGCCATTAACAGGACAATCCCCCTTTCGTACCGCCTAAGTACCACGTACCTTTTGCTCTCACGTACCTATAGTCTCCCTCTCGTAAGGGCGGGTATATAGAGAGGTTGGTATATCGGCCTGGTTGGTATATTGAAGGGGCTACCGTTTTGGGAGTTATATGAGCCATCATAATGCATTTAAACGATCTTCAAAACCTACAAAAACAAAACAAAACACCAAAATGCACTAAACCAGTTTAGGGCACACCAATAATCCTTAAAAGAGATAATCACGATTTTGTGAATGTGTGTGCTTAATTCTGCTTAGTGTAGACAAAAAAAAGGAAAATCATAAAAATGAGATAAAAACTTATTTAGATAGCATAGAAGCACCGCAATGGTGTACACCCGCAGTCAAGCCCAATCAAGGGTAGAAGCTCTAGAAGGTACACAAAAAGCAGGCACAAGTCGCCTTCACTTCAGTCCTAAGGATTTGGTCATACCGCCTTATAGGTCTAACCTACAAAAGAATCCAATTTAGAATCCTCGGTGGGGTATGCCTATTCAAAGTAGCCCCTTTCGGGAAGATGCCTTACATGTAGACCTTGACATAAATAGAGAATCACATCTTGAAGTTAGGCATGAGTGGCCACCGTGCGATGAAGCGCTAGACAGGCACACCGTCCATTTGGAGGGGCAACGTGGATATGGCGTCCCTTCTTTACCTATCATCAGAACAGAGAGACCAAATCCGGAGCGCAGGGCTCCTTACATAGGGCGACCTAACTCTGCCCACCCCCTTTACACCCATGAAAGGGAGTACGAGGAAAGCCATCGCATTCCTCGAGGGCAACAAACAACGTGAGAACCTTGCATTTCCGCACCAGCAGGATATCATGATCACCCCTTGAGGCCAGAACCTCGAGCACATACCGCTTACCTCGACAGAGGGAAGCGACCCATTGAAATTTTAGATCGTCAAGATCGAGGCCAACACATAAGAGAAACATTCGAGCCTCCTGATCAAAATAGGGTAGACCGAACTGACCCGATAGTCGCTAGACATACCACTCGTCAAGCCCAAATCACGCGGCTTAAACAAAGTCATCAGGAGATAGAGTATCGACACCGCTTGGATAGAGAGTGCATGCAACGCAAAGTGGATGAGTTACGCATAGAGCAAGGTCATCAGGAGTTAGAAGACTTATACATGCAACGCAAAGCAGATAAGTTGTGCTATAAACTACCTGAGGAGACTCCAACCCCTCACACACATAAGACAAAACATTATGAGAGGCACAACCCCTGGGTGCAAGACAGGTCATCACGACCTCATCAAATGCTACCCCCAACACCTCCTAGATAGGAGTGGGAGTCTACTCTCTCGATTCCTGAAGCACCATCCCTGACGCCTCCTAGACATGAATGGGAGGCCGCTCCTATAACCAATGACAGGTGCCTTCCTCAGACATCCACTCAGGCTTATGAGCCACCATTAGAAATTCATCAAGAAGCCTCTAGGGAATTAGAGCAAGAAGAAGAGCGAGATGAAAATCCCCACCAAGGCATGGGGGGTACTATCCAGCTACCCCTCCATAAGCCCCAAGTTCCTCAACAAGAACCAACCAAAGAGGAGGAACTCAAATCTCTCGATACATGCAAAGCACTAGAGCACTTAGAGTTGGTAGAGACCAAGATTTTGGAGCTCCCAAGGCCCAACTTACATAAGGCTCCTTTTGAAGAAGATCAACCTTTAACCGTAGGGCTACCTGATGATGCAATCCTCCATGTCTCAGAATCTATAGATTCTGATGAGCTATACACATTGTCCGAAGGTGAGGATGAAACAGACATAGCACACAGTAATCACATAAGACAGCATCGGCATCCCATAAAAATTGAAGAAGCATGTCAACAGATAAACATAATACTAGGGCATGAGTGGCGCGTTAACCCACCACAGTGGGACCAAGCATTACATCCGCCATGTTGGGCACAGAAAGAGCAACTTCCACCAAGAGACATCATAGCAACATCAGTGCCACGGGCGGACCCTGTCCTCTTCTCCGTGCATAGGGATGATCCATTCATGCCCATACCTCTAGATCCGGATCCGAAGTGCAAAGACCATCAAGCTGGGGGTACCTCTATCCCCTGAAGAACCATAATCCAAACCAAAAAAGCTCCAAGGATTATCGTAATCACTTGGTCAAAACCAAAAAGCTCCAAGGATTATCGCAATCTCTTGGTCACTCCAAAAAGCTCCAAGGATTATCGCAATCCCTTGGTCACCCAAAAAGCTCCAAGGATTATCACAATCACTTGGTCAAAACCAAAAAGCTCCAAGGATTATCGTAATCTCTTGGTCACTCCAAAATCTCCAAGGATTATCGCAATCTCTTGGTCACTCCAAAAGCTCCAAGGATTATCGCAATCACTTGGTCAAAACCAAAAAGCTCCAAGGATTATCACAATCTCTTGGTCACACCCAAAAGCTCCAAGGATTATCACAATCTCTTGGTCACACCCAAAAGCTCCAAGGATTATCGCAATCACTTGGTCAAAAACAAAAAGCTCCAAGGATTATCGCAATCACTTGGTCACCCAAAAAGGCTCCAAGGATTATCGCAATCACTTGGTCACCCCAAAAGCTCCAAGGATTATCGCAATCACTTGGTCAAAAATCAAAAATAATCAAAAACAACAAAAATTTGCATCTCAATTCTAGGCATACTCAAATTCATCATAAAATTCATATTCTCGCACCTCATATTCAACTTCACCAAAAACTATCCATCAAAATTACAAAATATGTAGTTGCATTAGCATTGCGTCTATACATTGCATATTTGTGGTCGTATAGGTCAAAGGCACCATAGGCTACAATAGCTCTGATAGTCCATCTTGTTTTGCATTGTCTCATGTTACAAAAACAACAAAAACACCATGCATAACTTTTACCACACTACAGTCAGTGGTCTAGGAATGTACCAAGAGTTTTCGTGATTCAGTCATCATTTTTCTCTGTAGCCATGTAATGTATCAAGTCAGACAGATTTTACGAAGGTAGAGTCATACTTGAATACACCTTGTTACGTAACATCCCATCACAAGATAAAACACATAAAACAATTCTAGAGTTGTGTGAACGAAAGATGAAACCTGCATAGTAATCCAGTTCACCATAAGTGAAACGGTTATCTTGCTCATCCCCCTGTGCGAATGACCCAAAGAATGCTGAGAGTTGGCAAAAGGACAAGCATCCTCCCTACCCAATTCCCTAAGAATCCCTAAATTCTCAATAATTGCAAAACATCAAAAAATTTGCAAAACGTCAAAACTCCAAAATCTGACATCCTATAGTGCACACATCAAAAGGCACAAGCAATAGTGATTTTTGTCACTCCATATCCCCAATCCCTTGCTCAAAAGAAAAACAAATCAAAATAAACAGTGATCTTATCACTACAAATGAGCAAGTATCCCAATACAATTGAAGAAAAGAAGGGAGTGGAACTTGAATCCCTGGAACTCTCAGCATTCTAAAAGGTCATAAGGCAAGCCTCAGTACCGATTTGGTTGATAGCCTATCGATAACTGGCGGCAAACTTCTCGCATGACGATATATCTATCACATTAACTTGTGTATAGATCAATGTTTGCATGTGGATGAGCTAGCTTATGGCATCCTGGATTACACCGCAAATTAATCTTAGTACATACAACAAAGGAATTTGTGGAGCTAATTAGGTGATCCTCAGTACAGGTTCGGTTGAAAGCCCATCTGGCACTGGCGGTAATCCTAAAAAAATACCACTAAATGAACTCAATTGCACACACAGGGATGTGAAATAGCTCGGTTAAAAACAAGTCTGACTCATACTTTGTTCAAAAGTCTTGTAAGACAAAGTACAGTCTTGGCTAGTGAGTTAAAACCGTCTGAGTCTCAGAAAACCTTAGCTACATTTCTAAATCAACTGCGTCACTTTTCATCCTTACAATACCATCAAAAAATACAAAAAAAAGAAAAACCATGTATACATGTAAAGTCATGCATCACAACAATCGCCTAAAAACAAAATAACAGAGTTCTAAAAAGTCTATGGTGCCATAGCCAAACATCACAAATCCCACTCATCCATTTCATATCTGCATATCACATATAAATAAAAAAACATGTGCATTCATCATAGCATATGCATCCATCAAAATAAATCAACATGCATACATCCATATTCATCAACCATCATGCACAAGATCAAAGAAAATCAAAACAACAAAAACAACAAATAAATGCAACACAAAAACAAAAAGCAATAAACATTGCCAGACACAAGTGCTCTTACACTTAACCTCTTGGCATAGAAAAACTGATTTCAGGGTCTACATGGTCGCTATCCTACTCCCTAAGAAGGCTACCATAGCTGGACCGCTCCACGGGAAGACGAATTTTTGACAATTTCATCCCCAAATGACATCACAAATGGGTCAAAGCCCACTCAAAAACAATAAGAAAATCAAAACAACAAACAACAATAAACATTGCCAGACACAAGTGCTCTTGCACTTAACCTCTTGGCATAGCAAATCGACATCGGGGTCATAAATTATCACTATCCTACTCCCTAAGAAGGCTACCATAGCCGGACCGCTCCACGGGAGTCGGATTTTTGCCAATTTTAATCCCCAATGGCGTCACAAAAACAACAAAAACATCACAAAAATGCAACACAAAAACATAGCAATAAACATTTCTAGACAAGAGTGCTCTTGCACTTAACCTCTTGGCATAGCAAAACTGATGTCGGGGTTTACATTGTCACTATCCTACTCCCTAAGAAGGCTACCATAGTCGGACTGCTCCATGGGAGGTCGGATTTTTGCCAATTTTAATCCCCAATGGCGTCACAAAAACAACAAAAACATCACAAAAATGCAACACAAAAACATAGCAATAAACATTGCCAAACACAAGTGCTCTTGCACTTAACCTCTTGGCATAGAAAAACTGATGTCGGGGTTTACATTGTCACTATCCTACTCCCTAAGAAGGCTACCATAGCTGGACCGCTCCACGGGAAGACAAATTTTCGATAATTTCATCCCCAAATGACGTCACAAAAGGGTCAAAGCCCACTAAAAAATGACAAAAATGCAACACAAAAACATAGCAATAAGCATTGCTGAACACAAGTGCTCTCGCACTTAACCTCTTGGCAAAGAAAATTGATGTCGGGGTTTACATTGTCACGATCCTACTCTCTAAGAAGGCTACCATAGCCGGACCGCTCCACGGGAAGACGGATTTTTGACAATTTCATCCCCAAACGACGTCACAAAAAAATGAAAACAACAAAAACAGTAATAAACATTGCCAGACACAAGTGCTCTTGCACCTAACCTCTTGGCATAGAAAAATTGATGTCGGGGTTTACATTGTCACTATCCTACTCCCTAAGAAGGCTATCATAGCTGGACCGCTCCACGGGAAGATAGGTTTTCGATGATTTCACCCCATTCAGGCATCACCAAAAGGGTTAACACCCACCAAAAACAGGTCCAAATGTTGGAAAAATTGCACACGCTTAACGGTAAACCCTCTAAAGGCACCCTTGCATAAGTCATCTTGGGTCAAGCGACTCGTCGCTTCTCTCACGAAGGTCATTCCCTCATCGATTCGTTGCTTGAGGGGGTAGTCACACTTAGTCACCAACCAACAATCACACACCCAATTAAGGAAAACGACATGCATTCAAAGAATCATTGACAAAGACAATCACGCTCTTGCTTGGGGCGAGAAACAAGCAACAATCAAATCAATCAAACACTTGGCATTTCGTGAATCATGAACACAAGGTTCCCCCTGAGGATAAAAATGCCCTTTGCCTGTTCATGACTGATCAATGTCTAAGTTCAAGTCACACCTCACCAAAACAAGTTAATACTTGAAATCAAATTCCTTAGCTCGTCAGAAGAAAGGATTCAAGAATGCATGCCCTTTCCATACTTGGGGCATCAAAAGTTGGTTAGGTTACCAAGAAACCCTAATCATTAGTGCTTTGGTTATCTATTTTTTTGCTCAGCACTGCATCACCCGCAGCGCTTCCAAAAAAGGGGCATCTGTAGACACCAAAATAGCACCAATCCAATTATGTGACTACAAACACTGATCACTTTGACAAACACAGCCCCCAGGGCAGCCCTCAGAGGTCAAACAGTGGTCTTAACCACTTTCATAGCAATTTTGTGAGGTCAAGATGCAATTTGGCACACTTAGACACTTTGCCTAGTAATCGTCTCACCCAGGGACGATTGCTAAATTGAAATCATCTCACCCAGGGACGATTTCTGAAATCGTCTCACCCAGGGACGATTGCTAACTTAAAATCGTCTCACCCAGGGACGATTTTTGAAATCATCCCTGGGTGAGATGATTTCCAAGTTTAACGGGCAAAAAGACAAATGAGGCCAAGTGGCAGCCCAGAACAGTCAGTTGATGACTCCTGCCTCGCACGCGTGTGTGAGTGGACAAATAGGCCATTTGAGGACTGTCACAAGGGCAGTTATGAAAGCCCAAGTCAATGGAGGACTCCCCTCACTCATGGGAAGACAAGACTGCCACATGGCGCCTATGACCAACACATGGCATTTGTGCTTCCCTCCCAAAAGAGACCCCTTGGGTCTATAAAAGGTGAGACTTTTCTCACCCAAGACAGACAGGTTGAAGGAGTTTTCAAGCAACGAAGTGCTACCGAGTTGAAGACCTACTTGCACCCCTTTTGGTTCACCTTCTCGCATCCACCAATATCTTTTGCAAGGGAGGTTTTTGGGTGGTTTTTGGAAGCTTGAACCTGACCCAAATCCAACACATGGACACCTGAACCAACCAATTCGCCGACCCCCCAATCCTAAAAGGTTTTGGGCCCATCCCTAGTGGATTGGCGCCGGAATCAAGTGCCAACGGTGGGAGGCCCACTTGGGCACCCCTGCACTTTCTAGGTTTTAGAGCATTCTAGATTACCTTTTCAGGTTGCATTTTGTGTTATTATGTTTGGTTAACTCACAGCTGCAATTTCGTAACTTTTGGTCGGATTCTAGTATGTTTTGCGTTGCTTTGTTGTTTCACTGACTTGCAGGTGGCGAGATCAAATTCCCAAGGGTAGAGGCCAAATTGGGAGAATCCGACCATCTGGGTCGTCCCAAAATGGCCCCAATTACATAACCCCCTTGTTTGCAGGCGTTTTGCGGGTCTCGGGAATCGACATTGGAGTAGCAAGCAGTCGACTTCTTCAACACGTAAGAATTCATCCCACCCGGGGACGAATTACGATCGAAATCGTCCCACCCAGGGACGAATTCCGATCGAAGGCAGATTGGCCAGCTGTCTCAGTGGCAATGGCCTTCTGGTAACATTTTTTGTCTTCTGTCAAGTTTTCAGGCTGTTTAGAATCATTTTGTTTACTGTTTTAGATAAATGTTTGCATGCATATTTCATTAATTTTAAAGAAAAAACACCTTTCATTTGCAGCAGGTGCTACTGACATCTTGGTTGTTTCTTTGTTCGCAGGAGAAGCAGCAGAGGGTAAGGACTCATCAGCGTAAGCGACGACATCGTCTTGGCCCATCCATTCAAACGTGGGCACACGAAAGGAGGAAGACTAAGTCACATATTGTAACCAATACGAATTTAACGCTCCTAGCCCCCAAAAAGGGAGGAGACGTCTATGTAACCGAGGATAAGATATTTGAATAAAGAGGGCTGTGATTTCTTTACATATTTTCTTTCATTTTTAAATTGTCTCATTTCTTCGTTTTTGTGCATAGGATTAAAGCGTTACATTTCGTCTTATGTTGCATAATTAGTGCTCCCTCTGCCCGGAATCTCGTGCTTTCATCAATGATGAACAATCATTAAAGGCAAGCATATAATTAAGATGGAGCAAAGCAAATAAAATATTTTTAAGGCATATAATTCAGATGGAGCAAAGATAAGAAAATATTTTTAAGGCATATAATTCATATGGAGCAAAGTAAACTATACATATAAATTATAATAATATACATTAAATCAAAGGCTATTATTTTAAAACATTAAATTATTTTCTTCTTTATGAAAAGATGAGATCAAGTGATGTAAATATTGAAGATTAAATCCTCTAAGGAAAACCATCTTAAAGGGAATGTGAGCAATTACAAGATGGATAGAACAAGGAATTGACAACCTCCTCCTAAGGATTTTGGAAAAGTCAATACTTATGGAGCCTCTAGAGGGAACCCTAAAAAAGCTAGTGTGGGAGGAATTGATAGAATTTCATATGGCTCCTTGGTTTTTACTTTTGCTAAACATTTGGGTATTCTTTCCAATAAACTTGTTGAGGGGTATGGTATCCTTAGAGGCCTTCAAGAGGCTACTAAGGTTGGATGGAAAAAGGTTCTAGTTGAGTCTGACTCTCAACTCATGATTAATATTTTGAAGACTCCTTTTGGGAATTATAAGGTTGATTAGAGAATAAAAAGAATTATTGAGAAGATTTAGTTAATCCAGATGAGATTTTTGAAAGTTGATTACAATCATGTGGTCATAGATCAAAAAAAGAGTGTTGATGCTTTAGCTAATTGGGATTTGAAAAAAGGTGATCTTACTTGCTATGGCCACCCTCTTAGATGGGCTTCACAAATAAGAGCAACTCTTATGTCTATCATTTCTTTGGATGGCTCCAATTCTGGAGGTACCTAGTTTCTTCTTGCTTTATTTTTGCTTCTCTTTGGTTCGATCAAGGTAGTTTAATTTTTTGAGGTGTGTGTCTTTTTTATTTTGTTTTTGTATTGTTATTGTGTTTTTATTATTTTGTGTTTTTTGTTATTGTTATTATATTTTCATTTTTCTTGTTCTTGTGTTTCTATATATTTGTGTTAGTTGGTATTTTTTTTGTTTTTGTTTTGGTGTGTGAGTGTTTTCTATGTTTTTGTTTATTGTCTATTGTTGGTATTTTTTTTTGTTTTATTATTTTTGTAAGGTTTTGGTTGTTTTTGTTTTTTATGTTTTTGTTGGTTTTCTTTGAAGCATTTTGTTGTTTTTGTCATGTTTGTGTTTTTTATGTTGTTCTTGTATTTTTTTGTGTGGTTCATTTTGTGTTTTTTTTTAATCTTATTGTGTGTGTGTTTGATTGTGCTTTATATTTTTGACACACTCAAGGAGCATATTTTTTTTAATATTCTTGTGTGTTTGTGTTTGTGTGTTATTATTATTTATTGTTTTAGGTTTGCTCCTTAAGTATGTCAAAGGTGGTAGGCCAGGTGCGAGCCATGGGTGATTTTGGTGGAAGAGATACCCTTGCCTCCTTGGGTCTTACCAAAAAATGGCATCCCTTCTGGGATGTTTTTCATAAAAAAAAACCAACAAAAACCTCCTATTAACAGTTACTTTCAAATCACTAATGTATTCCTAGCACTCATTTAACACATATTTACAAGATTACAAATACACATGTGCAATGCTTATATAGCGAAACCTTGGAGAAGTTTTCCTTTTAACTTCTTTGCAAGAGAGGGTTTTGTGATCAAAATCCTAAGTGTGAGTGTGGTTTTGCAATTGGATAAAATTACCACTCAATATTTTTTGTTTTATTTTGTAGGTTTTATATTTATTATTTTAACATTTTTTTGCAATTTTTTTTAAAACTTCGATGATTAAAATAATAATAAAAAATTAAAATGCAAAAGGTAAATGCATGGGTGTGAAGAACGAGCTTCAATATTTTATTCAAAATAATTTTGATCTCATTCCAAAGTCATTTCAAATTTATAAAAATTATTTAAAGTTGTTTTATGAGAGTTTTATAATTTTGGAATTTTACATTATTATTTATTTTGAATGTAAATCATTTTTTTTAGCTTTTCATTTTTATTCGCAAGTAATAAATGAACTTCCCTTTATGAAAATCATAATTAAATAGGTCTATAGGCCATCATTTTCAGAGTAATAAATTGTCTTCTCTTTATGAAAATTTTGATTTAATTAAAGAGAGGTAATTTATACATTATATCAAAGACTATTGTTTTAAAGCATTAAATTATTTATTTTTTATGAAAATTACAATTTCATTAAAAGGGGGTAATTTATAATGACATTTTAAGGCCTTTAAATTTCATAACTATTCATGCATATTTATTTCTTTTTCATCAAATAATAATGAAATGAATTCGATTTTTATGAATAATTTTTAGCATAGCATAATAAAATAAACCAACACATGCCCCTTGTTAATAGTTACTTGCAAATCACTAAGGTATTCTTAGCACTCATTTAACACATCTTTAGAAGATTACAAATACACATGTGCAATGCTTATATAACAAAACCTTTGATAAGTTATTTTCATTTTTTTGCAAAAGAGGGTTTTGTGATCAAAATCCTAAGTGTTTTTGCAATTGGGAAAAATTACCACTCAACATTTTCTGTTCTATTTTTTAGGTTTTATATTTTTTTTCTAGCTTTTATATTTGCATTTTTTTTTAAAACTTCGATGATTAAAAAAAAAAAAAAAAAAAATTAAAATGCCAAAAAAAAATACATGTGTGTGAATAATGAGCTTCAATATTTTATTCTAAACACTTTTTATTCCATTTTGAAGCCATTTCGAAATTATAAAAATTATTTAAAGCTGCTATTTTATGAGAGTTTTATAATTTTAAAAAATTTCATTATTTTATATTTTGAAGGTAAATCAAAATTTTCAGCTTTGCATTTTTATTCACAAGCAATAAATGAACTTCCCTTTATGAAAATTACAATTTCATTAAAGAGGATAGTTCTAATTTCATTGAAGAGATGTAATTTATATATTATATCAAAGGCTATTGTTTTAAAGTATTAAATTATTTATTCTTTATGAAAATTATAATTTTATTAAAGAGGGGTAATTTATAATAATGTTCTAAAGCCTTTATATTTCATATCTATTCATAAATATTTACTTATTTTTATTCATCAAGCAAAAAGAATTCAATTTTCTGAATAATTACTAGCATAACATAATAAATAAACCAACACAGGCCGCTTGTTAATAGTTACTTGTAAATCACTAAGGTATTTTTAGCACTCATTTAACACATCTTTACAAGATTACAAATACACATGTGCAATGCTTATATAACAGAACCTTGGAGAAGTTGTTTTTGTTTTAACTTCTTTGCAAAAGAGGGTTTTGTGATCAAAATCCTAAGTGCAAGTGTGGTTTTGCAATTGGGCAAAATTACCACTCAATATTTTATGTTCTATTTTTCAGGCTTTATGTTTTTAACTTTTCTTTTTGCAGATTTTTTAAAACTTCGACGATTAAAGTAAAAATAAAAAAATTAAAAAATTAAAAAATTAAAATGCCAAAAATAAATACATGGGTGTGAAAAATGAGCTTCAATATTTCATTTGAAACAATTTCGATCCCATTTTGAATTTATAAAAATTATTTAAAGTTGTTTTATGAGAGTTTTATAATTTCAAAATTTTTCATTATTATATATTTTGAAGGTAAATCTAATTTTCAGCTTTTCATTTATATTCACAAGCAATAAATGAAATTTCATTTATGAAAATCATAATTTCATTAAAGGGGGTAATTTATATGGCATTCCATAGGCCATCATTTTTAGAGCAATAAATTGTTTTCTCTTTATGAAAATTTTGATTTCATTAAAGAGAAGTAATTTATACATTATATCAAAGGCTATTGTTTTAAAGTATTAAATTATTTATTCTTTATGAAAATTATAATTTTATTAAAGAGGGGTAATTTATAATAATGTTCTAAAGCCTTTATATTTCATATCTATTCATAAATATTTACTTATTTTTATTCATCAAGCAAAAAGAATTCAATTTTCTGAATAATTACTAGCATAACATAATAAATAAAACAACACAGGCCGCTTGTTAATAGTTACTTGTAAATCACTAAGGTATTTTTAGCACTCATTTAACACATCTTTACAAGATTACAAATACACATGTGCAATGCTTATATAACGGAACCTTGGAGAAGTTGTTTTTGTTTTAACTTCTTTGCAAAAGAGGGTTTTGTGATCAAAATCCTAAGTGCAAGTGTGGTTTTGCAATTGGGCAAAATTACCACTCAATATTTTATGTTCTATTTTTCAGGCTTTATGTTTTTAACTTTTCTTTTTGCAGATTTTTTAAAACTTCGACGATTAAAGTAAAAATAAAAAAATTAAAAAATTAAAATGCCAAAAATAAATACATGGGTGTGAAAAATGAGCTTCAATATTTCATTTGAAACAATTTCGATCCCATTTTGAATTTATAAAAATTATTTAAAGTTGTTTTATGAGAGTTTTATAATTTCAAAATTTTTCATTATTATATACTTTGAAGGTAAATCTAATTTTCAGCTTTTCATTTATATTCACAAGCAATAAATGAACTTTCTTTTATGAAAATCATAATTTCATTAAAGAGGGTAATTTATATGGCATTCCATAGGCCATCATTTTTAGAGCAATAAATTGTTTTCTCTTTATGAAAATTTTGATTTCATTAAAGAGAAGTAATTTATACATTATATCAAAGGCTATTGTTTTAAAGTATTAAATTATTTATTCTTTATGAAAATTATAATTTTATTAAAGAGGGGTAATTTATAATAATGTTCTAAATCCTTTATATTTCATATCTATTCATAAATATTTACTTATTTTTATTCATCAAGCAAAAAGAATTCAATTTTTTGAATAATTACTAGCATAACATAATAAATAAACCAACACAGGCCGCTTGTTAATAGTTACTTGTAAATCACTAAGGTATTTTTAGCACTCATTTAACACATCTTTACAAGATTACAAATACACATGTGCAATGCTTATATAACGGAACCTTAGAGAAGTTGTTTTTGTTTTAACTTCTTTGCAAAAGAGGGTTTTGTGATCAAAATCCTAAGTGCAAGTGTGGTTTTGCAATTGGGCAAAATTACCACTCAATATTTTATGTTCTATTTTTCAGGCTTTATGTTTTTAACTTTTCTTTTTGCAGATTTTTTAAAACTTCGACGATTAAAGTAAAAATAAAAAAATTAAAAAATTAAAATGCCAAAAATAAATACATGGGTGTGAAAAATGAGCTTCAATATTTCATTTGAAACAATTTCGATCCTATTTTGAATTTATAAAAATTATTTAAAGTTGTTTTATGAGAGTTTTATAATTTCAAAAATTTTCATTATTATATATTTTGAAGGTAAATCTAATTTTCAGCTTTTCATTTATATTCACAAGCAATAAATGAAATTTCTTTTATGAAAATCATAATTTCATTAAAGGGGGTAATTTATATGGCATTCCATAGGCCATCATTTTTAGAGCAATAAATTGTTTTCTCTTTATGAAAATTTTGATTTCATTAAAGAGAAGTAATTTATACATTATATCAAAGGCTATTATTTTCAAACATTAAATTATTTTTCTTTATGAAAATTACAATTTCATTAAAGAGGGGTAATTTATAATGACATTTTAAGGCCTTTACATTTCATAACTATTCATGCACATTTTTTTTCTTTTTATTCATCAAGCAATAATAAAAGGAATTCAATTTTCATGAATAATTACTAGCATAGCATAATAAAATAAACCAACATAGGCTCTTTGTTAACAGTTCCTTCTAAATCACTAAGGTATTTTTATAATTTCAAAATATCACATTTTTTCATATTTTGAAGGTAAATCAATTTTTAGGCTTTGCATTTGCATTCACAGACAATAAATGAACTTCTCTATATGAAAATTATAATTTCATTAAGGGAGGTAGTTCATACGACATTCCATTGGCTATCATTTTGAATTTTGGGGGCAAAACTTCTTAGGGTCATAACTCCTCGTTCGTTGCTTAGATTGACTATTAGTGCATATTTTTGAAAAGATTTCAAAGAGAGCTACAACAACGTAGGGCAAAATAATATTGAATTTAGTGTGTTTTAACATTCTTGGATTTCTGGTTCATTTTGTAGAATTTTATTTATTTATTTTTTTTTTTGGTGGTGGCCACAAGGGGTAAATAGACTGTGACCACGAGAGAACCATTACATAACATATCCGCAACATGTGAGGTGAGAGATTTGAACCTGGGCCTCTCAGCAACTAGAGAGGTTTAACTACCCACTTGCTCTCCAACTCCTCTACATGGGCGAGATAAACCTTTAATGTTATAGTATTTTAAATTATTATATAAATCTCCTTTTTCACCTAAAAAGAATTTTATTTTTATTTTTCTAACCCTTTTGCAATTTTTTTAAACTTCGGTGACTAAAATAAAAATAAAAATACAAATAAAATTAAAATTTCATAAATAATGCATGGGTGTGAAGAATGAGCTTCAATATTTCATATGAAATAATTTTATCTTATTATGAAGTCATTTCAAATTTATAAAATTATTTAAAGTTGTTGTTTTATGAGGACTTTTATAATTTTGAAATTTCACATTTTTTTCATATTTTGAAGGTAAATTGATTTCCAAGCTTTGCATTTGCATTCATAGACAATAAATGAACTTCCCTTTATGAAAATTACAATTTCAGTAAAGGGGATAGTTCATATGGCATTCCATTGGCCATTATTTTGAATTTTTGGGATAAAACTTCTTGGGGTCATAACTCTTTGCTCATTGCTCGAATTAACTATTAGTGCATATTTTTAGAAAGCTCTCAAAAAGAGCTACAACAATGTAGGATGACATCATACTGACTGTAGTGTGCTTTAACATTTATGGCTTTCTGATACATTTTGCATAATTTTATTTTTATTTTTCTAACCCTTCCTCTTGCACATTTTTTTAAACTTTGGCGACTAAAATAAAAATTAAAATAAAATTAAAATTTCATAAATAAATGCATGGGTGTGAAGAATGAGCTTCAATATTTAATCCAAAATAATTTTTATCTCATTATGATATTATTTTGAATTTGTAAAAATTATTTAAAGTTGTTTTATAAGGATTTTTATAATTTCAAAATTTCACATTTTTTTTCATATTTTGAAAGTAAATCAATTTTAAAGCTTTTTATTTGCATTCACAAACAATAAATGAAATTCTATTTATGAAAATTACAATTTAATTAATGGAGGGTAGTTCATACGACATTCCATTGGCCATAATTTTGAATTTTGGGGGTAAAACTTCTCGGGGTCATAACTCCTCGCTCGTTGCTCGGATTGGCTATTAGTACATATTTTCAGAAAGCTCTCGAAAATATTTACAAAAATAGGGCGAAATTATACTAATTGTAGTGTGTTTTAATATTTTTGTATTTTTGGTCCATTTTTCCAAAATTTTACTTTTATTTTTCTAACCCTTCCTTTTGCAGATTTTTTAAACTTCGACAACTAAAATAAAAATAATAAAAAATTAAAATTTCATAAATAAATGCATGGTGTGAAGAATGAGTTTCAATATTTCATTTGAAATAATTTTTATCTCATTATGAAGTCATTTTGAATTTATAAAAAATATTTAAAATTGTTTTATAAGAATTTTTATAATTTTGGAATTTAACATTTTTTCATATTTTGAAGTAAAATCGATTTTTAGGCTTTGCATTTGCATTCACAAACAATAAATGAACTTCCATTTATAAAAATTACAATTTAATTAAAGGGGGGTAGTTCATACAGCACTCCATTGTCCATCATTTTGAATTTTAGGGGTAAAACTTCCCAAGGTCATAACTCCTCGCTCGTTGCTCGGATTAACTATTAGTGCATATTTTCGAAAAGCTCTCGAAAAGAGCTATAACAACGTAGGGTGACATCATACTGATTATAGTGTGTTTTAATATTTTTAGCTTTTTGGTCTATTTTTTAGAATTTTATTTTTATTTTTGTAACCCTTCCTTTTGCAAATTTTTTAAACTTCGGTGACTAAAATAAAAATAAAATTAAAATTAAAATTTCATAAATAAATGCATGGGTGTGAAGAATAAGCTTCAATATTTCATCTGAAACAATTTTGATCTCATTCTGAAGTCATTTCAAATTTATAAAAATTATTTAAAGTTTTTTTTTAAGTATTTTTATAATTTCATAATTTCACATTTTTTTCATATTTTGAAGGTAAATCTATTTTTAAGATTTTTATTTGCATTCACAAACAAAAAATGAACTTCCCTTTATGAAAATTATATTTTTATTAAAGGGGGTAGTTCATACGGTATTCCATTAGCCATCATTTTGAATTTTGAGGGTAAAACTCCCTGGGGTTATAACTTCTCGCTTGTAGCTCGAATTTACTATTAGTGCATATTTTCAAAAAGCTCTCAAAAAGAGCTACAACAGCATAGGGCAGCATCATGCTGACTATAGTAAGTTTTAATATTTTTGGCTTTCTAGTTTTTTTTACTAGAATGTTATTTTTATTTTTCTAACCCTTCCTTTTACAATTTTTTTTTTAAATTTGACGACTAAAATAAAAATAATAAAAAATTAAAATTTCATAAATAAATACATGGATGTGAAGAATGAGCTTCAATATTTCATCCGAAAATTTTTTATTCTCATTATGAAGTCATTTTAAATTTATAAAAAATATTTAAAATTGCCATTTTATAAAGATTTTTATAATTTCAAAATTTCATATTTTTTTCATATTTTGAATGTAAATCGATTTTCAGGCTTTGCATTTGCATTCACAGACAATAAATGATCTTTACTTTAGGAAAATTACAATTTTATTTAAAGGGAGTAGTTCATACGACATTCCCTTGGCCATCATTTTGAATTTTGGGGGTAAAACATTTTAGGGTCATAAATCCTCGCTCGTTGCTCGGATTGACTATTAGTGTATATTTTCAGAAAGCTCTCGAAAAGAGCTACAACAATGTAGGGCAACATCATACTACCTATAGTGTGATTTAACATTTTTGGCTTTTTGGTCCATTTTTTAGAATTTTATTTTTATTTTTCTAACCCTTCCTTTTGCGATTTTTTTTAAAATTTGGCGACTATAATAAAAATAAAAAAAAATCATAAATAAATGCATGGGTGTGAAGAATGAGCTTCAATATTTCATCTAAAACAATTTTTATCTAATTTCGAAATCATTTCAAATTTATAAAAATTATTTAAAGTTGCTATTTTTTTATATTTTGAAGGTAAATCAATTTTTAGGCTTTGCATTTGTATTCACAGATAATAAATGATCTTCCCTTTATGAAAATTACAATTTCATTTAAGAGGGGTAGTTCATACGACATTCCATTGACCATCATTTTGAATTTTGGGGGCAAAACTTTCTAGGGTCATAACTGCTCGCTCTTTGCTCGAATTGAATATTGGTGCATATTTTTGAAAAGCTCTCAAAAATAGCTACAATGACGTAGGGTGATATCATACTGATTATAGTGTGTTTTAATATTTTTGGCTTTCTGGTCCATTTTCCAAAATTTTATTTTTATTTTTCTAACCCTTCCTTTGCAAATTTTTTAAACTTCAACGTTTAAAATAAAAATAATAAAAAATTAAAATTTCATAAATAAATGCATGGGTGTGAATAATGATCTTCAATATTTCATCTGAAACAATTTTTAACTCATTATGAAGTTATTTCAAATTTATAAAAAAATATTTAATATTGTTGTTTTATAAGGATTTTTATAATTTCAGAATTTTATATTTTTTTCATATTTTGAAGGTAAATCAATTTCTAGGCTTTGTATTTGTATTCAAAGAAAATAAATGAACTTCTCTTCATGAAAATTATAATTTCATTAAATGGGGGTAGTTCGTACGACATTCCATTGGCCATCATTTTGAATTTTGAGGGCAAAACTTCTCGACGTCATAACTCCTCGCTCATTGCTCAGATTGACTATTAGTGTATATTTTTGAAAAGCTCTAGAAGAGAGCTACAACAATTTAGGGCAACATCATACTGACTATAGTATGTTTTAATATTTTTTACTTTCTAGTCCATTTTTTAGAATTATATTTTTATTTTTATAACCCTTCCTTTTACAGATATTTTTAAACTTCGACGACTAGAATAAAAATAAAAATTTCGTAAATAAGGATAATGTTGGTGCGGGCAGGGTCTGGTGCGACCCCCGGGTGACTTTGACGGTGTAGAACCCTCTGTTCATGGTCTCTCAGACCAAGGCGGCCCTGCAAGGGGTTTTTCGCTTAAAAAAAAAAAATCATAAATAAATGTATAGGTGTGAAGAATGAGCTTCAATATTTCATACGAAATAATTTTTATCTCATTTTGAAGTCATTTCTAATTTATAAAAACTATTTAAACTTACTATTTTATAAGGATTTTTATAATTTCAAAATGTCATATTTTTTTTCATATTTTGAAGGTAAATCGATTTTCAATATTTGCATTTGCATGCACAAACAAAAAATAAACTCCTCTTTATGAAAATTACAATTTCATTAAAGGGGGGTAGTTCATACGACATTTCGTTGGCCATCATTTTGAATTTTGGGGGTAACTCCTCACTCGTTGCCCAGATTAACTATTAGTGCATAATTTCAGAAAGCTCTCAAAAAGAGCTATAATGACGTATTGCGGAATCATGCTTATTGCAATATATTTAAATATTTTTGGCTTTCTGGTTCATTTTCTAGAATTTTATTTTTATTTTTTTCTAACCCTTTTGCATATTTTTTTTAAACTTCGACGACTAAAATAAAAAAAATAAAAAAATAAACTTTCATAAATAAATACATGGGTGTGAAGAATGAGCTTAAATATTTCATTTGAAACAATTTTAATCTCATTCTAAAGTCATTTCAAATTTATAAAAATTATTTAAAGTTGTTTTATAAGAATTTTTATAATTTCAGAATTTCACATTTTTTTTTTTATATTTTGAAGGCAAATCAATTTTCAGGCTTTGCATTTGCATTCATAAACAATAAATGAACTTCCATTTAGGAAAATTACAATTTAATTTAAGAGGGATAGTTCATATGACATTCCATTGGCCATCATTTAGAATTTTGAGGGTAAAACTTTCAGGATCATAATTCCTCGCTCGTTGCTCAGATTGACTATTAGTGCATGTTTTCAGAAAGCTCTCGAAAAGAGCTACAAAAATGTAGGGTGATACCATATTGATTATAGTGTGTTTTAACATTTTCAGTTTTAGGGTCCATTTTTCAAAATTTTATTTTTATTTTTCTAACCCTTCTTTTCACAAATTTTTAAAACTTTGGTGACTAAAATAAAAATAATAAAAAATTAAAATTTCATAAATAAATGCATGGGTGTAAAGAATGAGCTTCAATATTTCATCTTAAATAATTTTGATGTCATTCTGAAGTCATTTCAAATTTATAAAAAATATTTAATGTTGTTATTTTATAAGGATTTTTATAAATTCAAAATTTCACATTTTTTTCATATTTTGAAGGTAAATCGATTTTCAGGCTTTGCATTTGCACTCACAGACAATAAAGAGTATTTAAAAAAAGGATCTTATGAGAACCTTGTATTAGGTAGAAGCTACAAAAAGAAAGTGATCTATATTCGACAAGTGAATATGGAAGGATATTTTAGCCAATGAATAAAAATAGATACACAACCATAGATTAAGCAGCCTATGCAAGATAAGGCATCCATTATGAAGATCATAGATTGAGTAGCCAACATAAGTTTGAGCAAGAGACCCTTCAAGGAAAAAGAGGTCAATTTTTAAGAGGATAACATCAATAGAGAAAGAGATTAGTATAGAAAGATGCTATACAACTAAGAAGGTTTATGTGGCCAACGTCAAAGAGAAAGAAAGGCTAAGAAAATAGAAGAGTTTTCTACAAAAATAAAGGAAGTATTATAAAATTCCAAGCTATATTTAGAAGCAGAAAGGAAGCTTCTATGAAATTAAGAAGAAAAGCATAGGATCTGAGTCAAATTTATGAAGAAGAAGAACAAGGAAGAGTGTTGAAGGAGAACAAGGAAGAGCACTAAAGGAGAGCAAAAAAGAAGAGCATCAAATATTGCTGATGATAGTGCTATAAAATAGAGTTAGTATTGCCTCAAGAAAGAGAATAAAGGCATAAGAGTTAAAGGGAAAATATAAGCACTCAACCTGAGAAGAGCTTAACTAACACTTTGAAAATAAGCATACGTAAATTTTATGAAGTACTCAAGGAACACCAAGAAAACTAGCCAAGAAAGGAAAGGTGAACTAGTCACCTAACTCAAAGTGATATAGTCACAAAAAATGACATAAAAGGTGAACCAAAGTTAATATCATACAAGATAGTGATAAGGAAAATCGAACCCTTGAAAAAAGAGGTCAACTAGGGCATATCAGCATTTGATTGTACCAATATTGCCTAAGCGAACCGAGGTGTACATAGCAAAGCAAACCAGGGTGTATTCAACATTGTAAGAATTTTTGAATAGTGAATATGCAACATCAAAGCCATAGGGTGAAGTGGAAACATTGCCATTTCCATAAGTGAGAACAAAATTCCAAGGGAAACACATGCACTAAAGGAGAGAATAGGTAAAAATAAAGCAATCAAGTGAAGCCAAAGTGCAAAATGAATAGGTAAAATTAAATAAAAAGAACAAGAGGTTAGATTCAAATCTCAATAAGAAACACTCATTCGATAGCTAACATTGAGCAAATAGAAGCCAACTAGAGAAACAAAGGTGAGAAGACCATGTGTTTGTGGTAAAAGGTAGTGCAACGTTTGCATTATGCTAACTAACATCTCAAATGGAGAATTCCAAGAATCTAATAGAAGCCTAAAATAAAATACCTCAAGAAGCGCCTAATTAAGATGTTCGTACGAAGGGAATAGAAGTAATTACAATGTAGTTTGAATGTCGTCTAAAGAAGACAAACTTGTAACTTCCAAAAAATTCTAGAGCATGCCTAGCAAGGAGGTAACTTTAAATTTTAGGTTTTGCATTTTTGAAATTTGAATTTAAGTTGGAGGTATTGTTAGAAATATTGAGTTGTCATTGATGTCAAAGGAACAAGGTATTTAAGGCAAAACTATTCTTCAAGGGTGATGAGCTTATAAGGATGGATAAAATATCAATGATGGACAATCATTCAAGGTAAGCATATAATTAAGATGGAGCAAAGCAAAGGAAATATTTTTAAGGCATATAATTTATATGGATCAAAGCAAAGAAAATATTTTTAATTAAAGGTTTCTAATAATTAATAACATATTTAAATATTATAAATAAAGGTTTAAAAGAGAAGGTTTAAAGTTTAAATATTAAAAAAAGGCCAAGGGTTTAATTAAAAGTTACTTGGGACAAAGGTTTGAAGGCCAAATATTTAAAAAGATAATATTATAATATTTTTTAAATATTATAATATAAAATTTACAAGCATTGGCACCAACGTCTATTGAAAGCAAAAATAAAATTCAAAAACCATAATGAAATCTCAAGCACCGACGTCATGAGAAAAGAAGTCAAAGGTATATATATGGAGCACCAAATTAATTGGAGAGTCTAAGGTTTTTGATGTATGCGATTTTCAATATCTCTTCGTGCTTTGACTATGCAAATTTTAAAATAGAAGAGAACATGAATTTTTGTGGGAAGCAAACCGAAAATAGCATGCTACGTATTTTATTTCAACCGAGTGGCTAGCCCAGTTGGTCACTAAGCTAGCGCTAAGGTGCTGGGGGTAGAATATCGCAGGGTCAAATTCGGGTAGGTCCTATTTTTTCTTGGCAATGAGGAGAAACATTTTGATTGGACAAAGGAGTGCTTCAAGTGTTTCATGTTGCATAGTGGTTACTACCCGTTGGGGTAGTCCAGCTGGTTACCAAGCCTTGGCTTGGGCATTGCGTTGGCAGAGGTTATAGTTTCGATTCTCCTTGAGTTTGCGGGGCTTTTTGGATAAGCTATGAGCCAAAAATTTTGATTTAAATTTTTATGTGAAAAAATATAGTTCTCTGGCCTATTATGGATTAAAAAAAGGATAATTTTTTTATGAAAAATAGATAGTTCGCTGCTTTTTTGTTGATTGAAATAAGGGCAAATTTTTGTTTATTATTTATCTAGAAAAGGAGTTATAAGGTGTATTAAGGACTAGTTGAAATTGTAATTGTTGCATGGTAGAAAAGGAGACATAAGGTGTATTGTGGCTTATTGTTTAATTGTATTTGTGTATGATAAAAAGGGGGAAATTGTAAGGGTTTAAAAGCTTTATTTTGTGAGACTAAAAAGGAGTTATAAAGTGTTATTTTCAAGCCTTTTTGTGCACATCATTTTGAGAAGTGTTTTTAATGTAAATGATTTGAAAAAGAGATTTTCTAACCAGTTTTAAAGTGGCAAAAGAAAATAATTACTGAGACAGGTTTTTGAAGGCACATCATCATCAAGGCAATCTTAGAGGTATGCTGATTTAATTATTTCTTAAGGTATTTTTTGGTTGAGGAAAATATTTTAATTTGTCATATATTTGGAGGTATAAGGATTGATTGATTGAGCATTGCTTTGATTGAAATTGGGAAGATTAGAGATCAAATTTATGAGCAACCTTGTGAATTATTTCGAGTGATATTGGGAATGAAAGTACAAAAGATATAGATCATATTTGTGATCAAAGTTGTGCATTATTATTGAATGAGATTGAGAATATATGTGCAAGGGTTTGAGAACAAAGTTGTGCATTAATTATTGAGAGTAAATGTGCAAGTGTTAAAGATTATATTTGTGAAGAAACTGTGTGCATTAGTTTTGATTGGTTTTGAGAGTGCATAAGAAGGTCAATTATCAAGTGCTAGACTAGAGCTATCTTGTGAATGCAATAAATGTAAGACATATGTAAGTGATAGACTTAATGAATGTGAAAGGACATATTAAGTATTTGTAATGCATATCATTCTCTATATGTTCATGAATATAAAAGAATTTTGGGTAGAATATGTCTAAATTGCTCTAGTTGAGGAAAGTACATTGAAGAATAGATAAAACACTTGATGACATCATTATGCAATATTTGGGAATAGATGAACATTGTTTGTATACAAGGTTTGGAGCATCTATGAGTAGGTTTGAGTAGGATCTATGAGCAAATTTGAGCAGGTTTTGGTGAGCAAATTTGAGTAAGCCTTGTGTGTAGACTTAGAGCAGATTTTAGTAGGATCTATGAGCAAATTTGAGCAGGTTTTTATGAGTAGTTTGAGCAAGCCTTATGTGTAGGCTTGTAGTAGTTTTAAACAAAGTTGAGAGAAGGTTTTGGAGAAAATTTGAGCAAGCCCTGTGTAAAGGCTTGGAGCAGATTTAAGTAGAGCTAAGAGTAGGTTTTGGAGTAGATTTGAGCAATCCTTGTATAAAGGTTCAAAGAATATTAGAGTAGATGGGATTGAGGTCTCTTATGGATAGAGGTCCATGAACTAGAGTAGAGGAAATTAGAGTCTCCTATGGATAAACATCCACAAACTAGAGCAGAGAGGATTGGTGTCTCCTCTGGATTGGGATCCATGAACTTGTGAGAAAGGGTCAGGTGTCTCCTATGGATAGACTTCCACAAACATTGTAATAGGGAGTGAGTTCCCAAGAATTTTGTTAATAAATTTATAAGAAATATTTCTTCGTATATGTAGCCCACATTAGGTGAACCATGTTAAATCTATATCTTATGTGTGTGGTGGTTTGTGCATTGTTTCATTATTGCAATTGATAATATTGGATGATATTACTTTAGAAAGAAAATTAAAAGTTTGATCTTATACTATTCACCTCTCCTCTCAGTATAAGCTTGCATTCTTCAATTGATATAAGAATAGGTTCTTTTGTGAAATCCTAAAAACTTGAAGAAAGATCTTATAGGAACACACATGGCTCATAAGAAAGGGTTTTCATCAAATAAGGCTCCATTGTTTGATAGGACTAACTATGCTTTCTTGAGTGTGAGGATGAAGTCTTATTTGATGGTAGATGGATATCATACATGGAAATATGTTGAAAATTGATTCACACCATCTACAACTCCTCCTATAGATGCAAGTGGTAAGAAACCATATGAAGATAATGCCAAGGCAATGAATGCAATTTTTAGCAAATTATGTGAATCAAAGTTTGTGAAAGTCATGCAATGTACTTAAGCAAACAAAATATGGGATAAGTTATAAAAAACATATGAAGGAGACGACAAGGTCAAAATGGCAAAACTTCAAACACAGAGAAGGAAGTTTGAAGACTTGATGATGAAATATGATGAAGATATTGTTATGTATCAACTTTGTGTTGATGAGGATGTCAACACTATTTGTGGACTTGGAGAAAAAATTGAGGAATATACTATTGTTCAAAAAATATTGAGGTCACTCCATATGAGGTATGATGCAAAGGTTTTAGTAATAGAAGAGATGAAGGATCTCAAAACTTTAAGAAGGTATGACGTACATGGAATTATCACAACCTATGAGATGAGGATAAAAAAAGAACAAACATAAAAAAAAGAGGCAACATAAAAAGCTTCAAATAAGGAAAAAAAAAAGAACAAGAATCAAGTGATGAATCAAGTAGGGAAGATGAAAAGGATTGAAAATCCAACTAAGTGTTCTATTATTTACAATTCAATATATAGGCACTAATGGCCCAAAATACATAACCAACCCATCAAATCATGGATTTGATCTAATACGCTTAACCATAAGCTACAAAAGTGCAAAGGAGAATGCACGTAAACTTCTAAGTTAAGAGAAAGGAATATTGCTAACTATAAGATCCATTTTAGCTATCTTGAAGTACACACTTCCTACTTTGAGTTCACACTTACTAACACTCTAAATGACAACTAGAAGATAACTAGTGCCCACAAGTGCATGTGAGAAGGAGACTCACTTACAATTATTAATTTGCAAGAAATAAACTATGCAAACCTAGCTAGGAACTACTAGAGGGGTCATATGAAATATTAAACATCAATCCTCATCATGCCTCCCCATAATAGAAGCATTGGACTCCAATGCTTTCAGAAGAATAGGAAAGTCACGAGACATCTGATGAAAAGAAATCCAACAAGCCTGATGCAGCAGTTGTCCTTGTCAAGCCACAAGATATGAGGTGGTAGACACCTAGCGAGTCTGTCGAGTCTTCGTGTCATAGATATGATCTGCATCCAATGGTAACTAAGCTTTAGGAACCACGTCCACAGGATGACTGATAGCTGGTGCAGTCTCCAATGTAGAGTCAAAGTACAACTTCAAAAGATCTACATTGATGATGTCATGAATTCCCAAGTGTGTAGGAATATCAAGGTAGAAAGCATTCTTGGACACCTGGTGAAGAATAGTATAAGGCCCATAGCGAATTGGTTTGATTTTGCTATGAGTCTTATCAGTAAAACGCCACTTGTCAAGATGCAACCAAACTTTGTCACCAACCTGAAATGGATGAGGAATTCGATGTTGATCCATGGACTTTTTCTGCTACTGTTGTGTCTTTTGTAAAATCTCAACCACCTTTGATTGAATATTGTGCAAGTGTTGAATAAATGAGTGTGCCTTGTCTTGCTCCTTCTGAAGATGTGAAGTGACAAGAGAAGGCAAAGACAAAGGTAACTCATAAGGTGCCAAGGGCTGAAATCCCATACAAACCTCAAAGGGTGAATGACCTGTAGAAGAATGTAGGGCCCTATTATAGGCATGTTCAATATGAGTGAGACTCAAGTCCCACTTTGCTGGTGAAGCGTGATGATAGATTTGTAAACTTTGCATAAGTGTACGGTTTACCACTTCAGTCTGACCATCAGACTGCGGATGATAGGCGATGGAAAAGTTAAGGGAAACTCCCAAAATCTTCCACAAAGAACGCAAAAAGTGACCCACAAAGCGTAAATCACGATCTGAGATAATGTTGGTAGGTAGACCAAAGGAATGCCAAATGCTATCAAAGAAAAATTGGGCTAATTCTGCTGTAGAACTTGTCTTGCGGCATGGAATAAACTTAGCCATTTTACTGAATCTGTCAACCACCACGAACACACAATCATGTTGGCGCACTGTCATAGGAAAACCACTAACCAAATCCATGGAAATGCTTTCACAAGGATGGGAAGGAATGGGCAAAGGCATGCCTAAGCCAAACTTCCTATTAGCTGGTTTTGAGCAACAACAAACTGCACACTATTTGAGAAATCTCAACACATCCCTCTGCATTTTAGGCAAATAGAAAAATCTTTGCAAATGATGAAGTGTTTTATGCTTCCCAAAGTGACCACCATAAAGTGTAGAATGAGCTTCCTTAAGAAGTGACACTCTAGGCTCACAAGGAACACAAAATTTGTCCAATTTGTAAAGAAGTCATTCTTTGATGTACAAATATTGGAAAGGATGCAAATTGGAAGAAGAAGGCTTACTCACTTGCTCAAATATTTTTCCAAAATTAGGATCCTGTGAATACTGATTAGGCCAAGTCTAAAATCCCAAGTGTGAAGTGGACATAACTATTAAGGCAAGAGCGGTTGGAGGCCTACTCAAATAATTAGCAACAATATTACTCTTCCCCTTTTTGTACTTGATCACCAAGTGAAATTATTGGAGGTAAGAAGCCCACTTCATATGTCTTGATTCTTCAATTTTACTTTGAGATTGTAAAAACTTGAGAGGCATATGATCAGTGTGTACTACCGTATCTTTTCCCAAAAGATAATGTCTCCAATACTTAATAGCTTGAACTAAAGCATACAACTCCTTGTCATATGTAGAATAGTTCAACTTAGCAACAGAAAAAGTTTTTGAATGATAAGCAACTGGATGACCATTCTGTTTGAGCACAGCTCCTAAGGCAACTTTAGAGGCATCCGTTTCAATCTCAAAAGGTTGAGAGAGGTTGGGTAAAGTTAACACAGGTGCTGTACAAAGTTTCTTTTTGAGTTTCTCAAAGGCAACTTCTTGGCTTTTCTCCCAATGAAATGGAATTTTGGACTTAGTGAGATAATGCAATGGAGCTGTAAGGGTGGAATATTGAGGAATGAACTTGCGATAAAAATTTGCAAGTCCTAGAAAACTCCTTAACTCAATGAGAGTTGTAGGAGGGGACCACTTAAGTAAAACATCAACTTTTATGGGATCTACTTGAATTCCACTTTCACTAATCACATAGCCAAGGTAAGAAACTAAAGTATTGCCAAAAGAACACTTGGAAGAATTGGCATATAATTGATTCTTCGCAAGAAGATCAAGGGTTTGTTGGATATGCCTAAGGTGTTCCTCCCAAGTTTTTGAGAAAATCAATATATCATCAAGATATATTATGACAAATTTGTCAAGTACATCATGAAATACATCATTCATCAACCTCGTGAAGGTTGCAGGAGCATTAGTAAGACCGAAGGGCATGACCAACCATTCAAAGAGGCCCATCTTCGTCTTAAAAGTTGTCTTCCATGTATCCTCAGCTTGGATACGCACTTGATGATATCCACTTTTGAGATCTATTTTTGAAAATAACTTAGCTCCTTGAAGCTGATCTAATAAATCATCAATGCGGGGTAAGGGATATCTATTCTTCATAGAAATTTTGTTCAAAGCACGAAAATCAATGCATAACCTCCAAGTGCCATCTTTTTTAAGAAATAACAAAATAGGTGAGGCACAAGAAAAAGTACTTTCCTTAATGAAACCCTTAGACAACAAATCTTCTATTTGCCTTTTTATTTCTTTATTTTGCAAAATAGATTGTCTATACATGGGAGCATTAGGAAGGGAAGAACCAGGAATTATTTCAATGCTGTGATTAATTGTGCGAATTGGAGGAAGAGACTTTGGCTCCTGAAATATGTGTGAATAACTTTGCAATATTTTATCCATTGAAGAGTGTTGCTTTGTAATGGATGTAGATGTAGAAGTGTTTTGAGAGCGAATGAAAATTAGAGCAACATCACCACCTTTTTTAATTACTCTTTTCGTTTGCTTGGAACTTAGAATGATGTTAGGAGTGTTGGTGATTTTAATGAGAAAGAGCTTACCATATTTTTGAAGTGTGTAGGTTATTTTGAAAGCATCATAAACAGCTCTCCTATCATACTGAAAAGGTTGTCCAAGCAAAATCCCACAACAATCCATAGGAGTCACATCACAAGTGACTTGATCTATGAAATGTGGGCCAAGTGCAAATTTTAATGTGCAAGTGTGAGTGATTTTTGAGCCTCTTCCACTATCCTTCCAACCCAAAGAATAACGTTGAGGATGAGGCTCCATAGGTAACTTCAAACGCTCGACAATGGACCTCGTAATTAGATTTTTCTACGAGCCATTATCCACTATACAATCAGTTGCAAAATTATGAAGCAAATGGGCTTGAGTGATGAACAAAGCATCACGAGCCCCTTGTGATGAACTTACATTTACCAAGGTAACTTCATTAAGCTTACCTCGTAATTTCGTGTATACTCTACTCTCTCCTACAGACTCAAGGGGACCTTTGGGAGCATCCTCATCTTGAGTAGTAATTACTAAACTCTTATTTTTAAGCTTAAAGCAATCAACTTTCTCATGGCCTTTCTTCTTACAATAATTGCAAAATTTCTTAGAAGAAGAAGAAGGTTTAGAAGAAGAAGGAGTAGAAGCAGAAGGGGAAGGAGAAGAAGGATATGGAGAAGACACATTCTTCTTTTGAGCAAAATTCTTCTTTTGTGAGAAAGAATTATTCCCTTTTGATGAGTTTGCAACCACTTGAGTAACAGGTGCACAGAATGCCTGTGATTGCGCCTTAAATTTCAAGCTTTGCATTTGCATTCACAGACAATAAATGAACTTCCATTTATGAAAATTACAATTTCATTAAATGGGGTAGTTCATACGACATTCTATTGGCCATCATTTTGAATTTTAAGGATAAAACTTCTCGAGGTTATAACTTCTCACTCATTACTCGGATTGACTATTAGTGTATATTTTCAAAAAGCTCTCGAAAAGAGCTACAAAAACATAGAGCAAAAAAATACTAATTATAGTATTTTTTTAACATTTTTGGATTTCTAGTCCATTTTTCAGAATTTTATTTTTATTTTTTCTAATCCTTCCTTTTGTAGATTTTTTTTAAACTTCGATTACTAGAATAAAAATAAAATAAAAATAAAAAATGAATTATCATAAATAAATGCATTGATGTGAAGAATGAGCTTCAATATTTTATCCAAAATAATTTTGATTTCATTCTGAAGACATTTCAAATTTATAAAAATTATTTAAATTTGTTGTTTTACAAGGTTTTCATTATTTTAGAATTTCATATTTTTTTTCATATTTTGAAGGTAAATCGATTTTTAGGCTTTGCATTTGCATTCACAGACAATAAATGAACTTCCCTTTATGAAAATTATAATTTCATTAAACGGAGGTAGTTCATACGACATTCCATTGGCCATCATCTTGGATTTTAGGGGTAAAAGTTCCTAGGGTCATAACTCCTCGCTCGTTGCTCGGATTGACTATTAGTGCATATTTATGGAAAGCTCTCCAAAAGAGCTACAATGAGATAGGGTGGCATCATACTAACTATAGTGTTTTTTAACATTTTTGGCTTTCTGATCCATTTTCTAGAATTTTTTTAAACTTCGATGACTAAAATAAAAATAATAAAAAATTAGAATTTTATAAATAAACGTGTGGGTGTGAAGAATGAGATTTAGTATTTCATCTTAAAGAATTTTGAATCTCATTCTGAAGTCATTTTGAATTTATAAAAAATATTTAAAGTTGTTTTATAATTTTTTATAATTTTAAAATTTCATATTTTTTTGATATTTTGAAGGTAAATTGATTTTCAAGCTTTGCATTTGCATTCACAAACAATAAATGAGCTTCCCTTTATGAAAATTATAATTTCACTAAAGGGGGGTAGTTCATACGACATTCCATTGGCCATCATTTTGAATTTTGAGGGCAAAACTTCCCAAGGTCATAACTCCTTGCTCATTGCTCGGATTGACTATTAGTGCATATTTTCGAAAATCTCTCGAAAAGAGCTACAAAAGGGTAGGAACAACATCATATTTTATTTGGTAAATAAAAGTCTTCATTAATTACCGGGTTTTGTAGGTTAACCCAAAACCTATTACAATATCCAACCTTCTGCTGAGATTGTAGATCCTAGTCATCCTTGAAACTTTCTTACCAAAAATTGTGTTGAATCCCGTACAACACCTTACTAACAAAGCACACTCATACTTAAACATAACTGTAAACATTACTTACATTGATAGGAATTGAAGTTTGGAACTTTGCACTTGTGAATCTTGTTGCTTGCCCATTTCCTATTCTCTGTTGGAATCCTCTGAGGCTTACACCTTGTTACCTTATTACCAGCTCTATGGAGAAAGAACACCCATTCATCTTTCTCCTTAATGGATAGATTTCTTTTCATGACTAATAATGTTTTCCACTTCACGTGGCACACCTTGTGTCCACGTCACCAAACTACCAAAATCAAAATCATATTAATTATAGCGTGTTTAAATATTTTTGACTTTTTGGTCCATTTTTCAAATTTTTTTTTTAATTTTTCTAACCTTTTCCTTTTGCAATTTTTTTTAAACTTCAACGACTAAAATAAAAATAATAAAAAATTAAAATTTCAAAAATAAATGTATGGGTGTGAAGAATGAGCTTCAATATTTCATAAGAAATAATTTTGATCTAATTCTGAAGCTATTTCAAATTTATAAAAATTATTTAAAATTACTATTTTATAAGGATTTTTATAATTTCAAATTTTCACATTTTTTTCATATTTTGATGGTAAATCGATTTTCAGGCTTTGTATTTGCATTCATAGACAATAAATGAACTTCCCTTTATGAAAATTATAATTTCATTAAATGAGGTAGTTCATACGACATTTCATTGACTATCATTTTGAATTTCGATGGTAAAACTACTCGGGGTCATAACTCCTCGCTCGTTGCTCGGATTGACTATTAGTGCATATTTTCATAAAGCTCTCAAAAAGAGATACAATGTTTATGGCTGCATCATACTTACTATAGTGTGTTTTGACATTTTTGGCTTTCTGGTTCATTTTTCAAAATTATATTTTTATTTTTCTAACCTTTCTTTTTGCAGTTTTTTTTTTAAACTTCGATGACTAAAATAAAAATTTAAAAAAATAAAATTTCATAAATAAATGCATGGGTGTGAAAATGAGCTTCAATATTTCATTTGAAGTAATACTGATCTCATTCTAAAGTTATTTCAAATTTATATAAATGATTTAAAGTTGTTTTATAAGGATTTTTATATTTTAGAATTTCATATTTTTTTCATATTTTGAAGGTAAATCGATTTTCAGGCTTTGCATTTGCATTCACAGATAATAAATGAACTTTCCTTTATGAAAATTACAATTTCATTAAAGGGGGGGTAGTTCATACGACATTCTATTGGCCATCATATTGAATTTTAGGGTTAAAACTTCCTAGGGTCACAACTCTTCGCTCATTGCTCGGATTGACTATTAGTGCATATTTTCATAAAGATCTCAAAAAGAGCTACAGTGGCGTATGGTGGCATCATACTTATTGTAGTGTATTTTAATATTTTAGGCTTTCTGGTTCATTTTCCATAATATTATTTTTATTTTTTCTACCCCTTCCTTTTGTAGATTTTTTAAAACTTCGATAACTAAAATAAAAAATACACTATTTTTTTTAAAACAAATACATGAGTGTGAAGAATGAGCTTCAATATTTCATCCGAAATAATTTTTATCTCATTCTGAAGTCATTTCGAATTTATAAAAATTATTTAAAGTTATTATTTTATAAGGATTTTTATAATTTTAGAATTTCACATTTTTTTTTCATATTTTGAAGTTAAATTGATTTTCAGGATTTCTATTTGCATTCGCAAACAATAAATAAATTTCCCTTTATGAAAATTACAATTTCATTAAATGGGGTAGTTCATATGACATTCCATTGGCCATCATTTTGAATTTTAGGGGTAAAACTTTTAGGGGTCATAACTCCTTGCTCGTTGCTCAAATTGACTATTAGCGCAAATTTTTAGAAAGCTCTTGAAAATAGCTACAACAACGTATGATGACATCATACTGAATGTAGTGTGTTTTAATATTTTTAGCTTTTTGCTCAATTTTTTAGAATTTTATTTTTATTTTTCTAACCCTTTTGCAATTTATTTAAAACTTTGACGACTAAAATAAAAATAATAAAAATTTAAAATTTCATAAATAAATGCATGGGTGTGAAGAATGAGCTTCAATATTTCATACAAAATAATTTTAATCTCATTTTGAAGTCATTTCAAATTTATAAAAATTATTTAAATTTGTTGTTTTATAAGGTTTTTATAATTTTGGAATTTCACATTTTTCATATTTTGAAGGTAAATCGATTTTCAAGCTTTGAATTTGCATTCACAGACAATAAAAGAACTTTCCTTTATGAAAATTACAATTTTATTTAAGGGGGGTAATTCATACGACATTCCATTGGCCATCATTTTGAATTTTATGGGCAAAAATTTTTGGGGTCATAACTCCTCACTCGTTGCTCAAATTGACTATTAGTGCATATTTTCAGGAAGCTCTTGAAAAGAGCTATAACAACGTAGGGCGACATCATACTATTGGTAGTGTGTTTTAATATTTTTGGCTTTCTGGTTCATTTTCTAGAATTTTATTTTATTTTTTCTAACCCTTTTGTTTGCATATTTTTTAAACTTTGGCGACTAGGAACCCGGGAAGAGCTGGAGCTGGAGGAATAATCAGGGATCATCAAGGAAATCTAGTCAAGGCCTTCACTGAACCATTGGGAATCAGAACTAATAACAAATTAGAAGCTAGAGCCCTTTGGAGAGGGTTGCAAGTAGCCCAAGAAACTCAAGGTAACTTGATGATTGAAGGTGATTCGATGAACATCATCAACCTGTTAACCAATGGCAAAAAACCTCCATGGAGAATCGAGGGAGTCATCCATGAAGTGAAAATCCTTTTTGCGGTAAGACAGAACATGAAGGCTTATCACGTATACCGTGAGGCCAACAGGTCAACTAACAAATTAGCCAACATAGGTGTTGATGTTGGTAGTTTGGTGACATGGACTCAAGGTTTGCCACGTGAAGTGGAAAACATTATTAGTCATGAAAAGAAACCTACCTATTAAGGAGAAATATGAATGGGTGTTCTTTCCCCATGGAGCTGGTAATAATTATGGGGTTTCCCTTTAAATCATACCAAATTGGAAATGAAGGTAACAAGGTGTAAGCCTTGGAGGATTTCGATAGAGAATAGGAAATGGGCAAGCAACAGGTTTCACAAGTGCAAAGTTCCAAACTTCAATTTCCTGTCAATGTAAGTAATGTTTACAGTTATGTTTAGGTATGGGTGTGCCTTGTTAGTAAGGTGTTGTAGGGGATTCAACACAAGTTCTGGTAAGAAAGTTTCAAGGATAACTAGGATCTACAATCTCAGTAGAAGGCTAGATATTGTAATAGGTTTTGGGTTAACCTGCAAAACTTGGTAATTAATGAGACTTTTATTTACCCAAAAAAAAATCAAATTTCATAAATAAATGCATGGGTGTGAAGAATGAGCTTCAATATTTCATATGAAACAATTTTGATCTCATTCTGAAGCCATTTCAAATTTTAAAAATTATTTATAATTATTGTTTTATAAGGATTTTTATAATTTTGAAATTTCACATTTTTTTCATATTTTGAAGGTAAATCAATTTTTTGGCTTTGCATTTGCATGTACAGATAATAAATAAACTTCCCTTTATGAAAATTAATATTTTGTTAAAATGGGGATAGTTCATACAGTATTCCATTGGTCATCATTTTGAATTTTGGGAGCAAAACTTCCTGGGGTCACAACTCCTCGCTGGTTGCTCGGATTGACTATTAGTGCATATTTTCGGAAAGCTCTCGAAAAGAGCTACAACAACGTATGATGACATCATACTTATTATAGTGTATTTTAAAATTTTCAACTTTCTTATTCATTTTCTAGAATTTTATTTATATTTTTCTAACCCTTCTTTTTTAGATTTTTTTAAACTTTGATGACTAAAATAAAAAATTTATAAATAAATGCATTGCTGTGAAGAATGAGCTTCAATATTTACTTCAAAATAATTTTGATATCATTCTGAAGTTATTTATAATTTATAAAAATTATTTAAATTTACTGTTTAGCAAGGATTCTTATAATTTCAAAATTTCTCATTTTTTCAATATTTTGATGTCAAATCGATTTCCAACATTTGCATTTGCATTCACAGACAATAAATGAACTTCCCTTTATGAAAATTACAATTTTATTAAAGGGGGGTAGTTCATATGACATTTCGTTGGTCATCATTTTGAATTTTGTGGGCAAAACTTCTCGGGGTCAACTCCTCGCTTGTTGCTCGGATTGACTACTGGTGAATATTTTTGGAAATATCTTGAAAAGAGTTACAATGGTGTAGGGTGGCATCATACCGATGCTAGTGTGTTTTAAAATTTTCAGCTTTCTAGTCCATTTTCTAGAATTTTATTTTTATTTTTCTAACCCTTCATTTTGCAGATTGTTTTTAAACTTCGGAGACTAAAATAAAAATAAAAGAAAAATAAAATTACATAAATAAATGCATGGATGTGAAGAATGAGCTTCAATATTTCATCTAAAATAATTTTGATCTCATTTTGAAGTCATTTCGAATTTATAAAAATTATTTAAAGTTGTTTAATAAGGATTTTTATAATATCAAAATTTCACATTTTTTTTTTCATATTTTGAAGGTAAATCAATTTTTAGGCTTTGCATTTGCATTCAAAGATAATAAATGAACTTCACTTTATGAAATTTATAATTTCACTCAAAGGGGGTAGTTCATACGACATTCCATTGACCATCATTTTGAATTTTGAGGGTAAAACTTCCCGGGGTCATAACTCCTCGCTCGTTGCTCGGATTGACTATTAGTGCATATTTTCAAAAAGCTCTTGAAAAGAGCTACAACAATGTATGACGACATCATACTTATTGTAGTATATTTTAATTTTTTTGACTTTCTTGTTAATTTTCTAGAATTTTATTTATATTTTTCTAACCCTTCTTTTTTAGATTTTTTTAAACTTTGACGATTAAAATAAAAAAATTATAAATAAATGCATTGGTGTGAAGAATGAGCTTCAATATTTACTCCAAAACAATTTTGATCTCATTATGAAGTAATCTCAATTTTATAAAAAATATTTAAATTTTGTTGTTTTACAAGGATTCTTATAATTTCAAAATTTCACATTTTTTTCATATTTTGATGTCAAATCAATTTTCAAGATTTGCATTTGAATTCACCGAAAATAAATGAACTTCCCTTTATGAAAATTATAATTTCATTAAATAGGGGTAGTTCATACGATATTCCGTTGGTCATCATTTTGAATTTTATGGGCAAAACTTCCAAGGTCAACTTGCTTGTTGCTCAGATTGACTACCAGTGAATATTTTTGGAAAGCTCTCGAAAAGAGCTACAATGGTGTAGGGCGGGATCATATTGATGCTAGTGTGTTTTAATATTTTTAGCTTTCTATTCCATTTTCTAGAATTTTATTTTTATTTTTCTAACCCTTCATTTTGTAATTTTTTTTTAAACTTCGATGACTAAAATAAAAATAAAGGAAAATAAAAATTTCATAAATAAATGCATGGATGTGAAGAATGAGCTTCAATATTTCATCTGGAGTAATTTTTATTCCATTTTGAAGATATTTAGAATTTATAAAAATTATTTAAAGTTACTGTTTAATAAGGATTTTTATAATTTCAAAATATCATATTTTTTTTCATATTTTGAAGATAAATCTATTTTCAGGCTTTGCATTTGCATTCACATATAATAAATGAACTTCCCTTTACGAAAATTATAATTTCATTAATGGAGGTAGTTCATACAACATTCCATTGACTATCATTTTGAATTTTAGAGGTAAAACTTCTCGGGGTCATAACTCCTCGCTTGTTGCTCGGATTGACTATTAGTGCATATTTTCGTAAAGCTCTCGAAAAGAGCTATAATAGGTATGGCGAAATCATACTTACTATAGTGTGTTTTGACATTTTTAGTTTTCTAGTTCATTTTTTAGAATTTTATTTTTATTTTTCTAACCCTTCATTTTGCAATTTTTTTTAAACTTTGACGTCTAAAATAAAAAAAATTACAATTTCATAAATAAATGCATGGGTGTGAAGAATGAGCTTTAATATTTCATCAGAAATTATTTTTATCTCATTTTGAAGTCATTTCAAATTTGTAAAAATTATTTCAAGTTGTTTTATAAGGATTTTTATAATTTTGGAATTTCACATTTTTTTTTTATTTTTATATTTTGAAGGTAAATCGATTTTAAGGCTTTGCATTTACATTCACAAACAATAAATAAACTTCACTTTATGAAAATTACAATTTCATTAAAGGGTGGTAGTTAATATGACATTCCATTGACCATCATTTTGAATTTTGGAGGTAAACTTCTTAGGGTCATAACTCCTTGCTCGTTGCTCTGATTGACTATTAGTGCATATTTTCAAAAAGCTCTTGAAAAGAGCTACAACAACATAGGGAGGCATCATACATACTATAGTGTGTTTTAACATTTTCAACTTTCTAGTCCATTTTTTAGAATTTTATTTTTATTTTTCTAACCCTTCATTTTGAAGTCATAAATAAAAATAATAAATAAATAAAATTTCATAAATAAATGCATGGGTATGAAGAATGAGCTTTAATATTTCATACGAAACAATTTTGATCTCATTTTGAAGTCATTTCAAATTTATAAAAATTATTTAAAGTTACTATTTTACAAGGATTTTTTTAATTTCGAAATTTCACATTTTTTTTTCATATTTTCAAGGTAAATCAATTTTAGGCTTTGCATTTGTATTCATAGACAATAAATGAACTTCCCTTTATGAAAATTACAATTTCATTAAAGGGGGGTAGTTCATACGATATTTCATTGGCTATCATTTTGAATTTTGGGGTAAAACTTCCTAGGGTCATAATTCCTCACTCATTGCTTAGATTGACTATTAGTGCATATTTTAGGAAAGATCTCGAAAAGAGCTACAATAATGTATGACAACATCATACTGATTGTAGTGTGTTTTAACATTTTTGGCTTTCTAGTCCATTTTCGAGAATTTTATTTTTAATTTTTCTAACCCTTCCTTTTGCAATTTTGTTTTCTTTTGCGACTAGAATAAAAATAAAAATAAAAAATAAATTATCATAAATAAATGCATTGGTGTGAATAATGACGTTCAATATTTCATCCGAAATAATTTTTATTTCATTCTGAAGTTATTTCAAATTTATAAAAATTATTTAAAGTTGTTTTATAAGGTTTTTATAATTTCAGAATATCACATTTTGTTTTTCATATTTTGAAGATAAATCGATTTTCAGGCTTTGCATTTGCATTCAAAGACAATAAATAAAATTCCTTTTATGAAAATTACAATTTCATTTAAGGGAGATAGTTCATACGACAATCCATTGACCATCATTTTGAATTTTAGGGGTAAAAATATCTAGGGTCATAACTCCTCGCTCGTTGCTCGGATTGACTATTAGTGTATATTTTTGAAAAGCTTTTGAAAAGAGCTACAACAACATAGGGAGGCCTCATACTAATTGTAGTGTGTTTCAACATTTTCAGCTTTCTGGTCAATTTTATAGAATTTTATTTTTATTTTTCTAAGCCTTCATTTTGCAGATTTTTTAAACTTCGGTGACTAAAAATTCATAAATAAATACATGGGTATGAAGAATGAGCTGTAATATTTCATTCGAAATTTTTTTTATCTTATTTTGAATTTATTTATAATTTATAAAAAATATTTAAAATTACTGTTTTACAAGGATTTTTTTAATTTCAAAATTTCATATTTTGAAGGTAAATCAATTTTCAGGATTTTCATTTGTATTCACAGATAATAAATGAACTTTCCTTTATGAAAATAACAATTTCATTAAAGAGAGTAGCTCATACGACATTCCATTGGCCATCATTTTGAATTTTGGGGGTAAAACTTCTCGGGGCATAACTCCTCACTCGTTGCTCGGATTGACTATTAGTTCACATTTTTGGAAAGCTCTTGAAAAGAGCTACAAAAACATAGGGAGGTATCATACTTACTATAGTGTGTTTTAACATTTTCAACTTTATGGTCCATTTTCTAAAATTTTATTTTTATTTTTCTAATGCTTCCTTTTGTAGATTTTTTAAACTTCGGTGACTAAAATAAAAATAATAAAAAAATAAAATTTCATAAATAAATGCATGGGTATGAAGAATGAACTTTAATATTTCATACGGAACAATTTTTATGTCATTTCGAATTTATAAAAAATATTTAAAGTTACTGTTTTACAAGGATTTTTTTAATTTCGAAATTTCACTTTTTTTTCATATTTTGAAGGTAAATCGATTTTAAGGCTTTTCATTTGCATTCACATATACTAAATGAACTTTTCTTTATGAAAATTATAATTTCATTAAATGGGGGTAGTTAATACGACATTCCATTGGCCATCATTTTGAATTTTGGGGGCAAAACTTCCCGAGGTCATAACTCCTTGCTCGTTGCTCGGATTGACTAATAGTGCATATTTTCGGAAAAATATCGAAAAGAGCTGCAACAACATAAGGAAGTATCATACTAAGTGTAGTGTGTTTTAATATTTTCAGCCTTCTGGTCTATTTTCTAGAATTTTATTTTTATTTTTCTAACCCTTCCTTTTGTAGATTTTTTTTGAACTTCAACGACTAAAATAAAAATAAAAAAATTACAATTTCATAAATAAATGCATGAGTGTGAGAAATGATCTTCAATATTCATCTGAAATAATTTTGATCCCATTTTGAAGTCATTTTGAATTTATAAAAAATTATTTAATGTTGTTTTATAAGGTTTTTATAATTTCCATATTTTACATTTTTTTTTATATTTTGAAGGTAATTCGATTTCCAGGCTTTGCATTTGAATTCATAAACAATAAATGAACTTCTCTTTATGAAAATTATAATTTCATTTAAGGGTGGTAGTTGATACAACATTCCATTGGCCATCATTTTGAATTTTAGGGGTAAAACTTTCTAGGGTCATAACTTCAGAGTTTCCTTTAGTTTCCTCTAAGATATTAGAGGACTAACTAGATTCTCTTGCATTGCCTAAGGGTTGTTTAACTTAGAGTGAGATAAAGTTAGGGAATCATCAGTAGTAGGGACCTCTTATTGAAGGGTTGTTAGATTAGAGACAACCTCCTTGAGACCTTGATTTTTTTGATGTGTTTAAAAATTAACAAATCCAAGCCCTGATGGTTTGGATTAGTAATCTAACTACTTTTAACTTGCAACATAGACTTCTCCAAAGACTTAAATAAAAAAGAAGGTATATTAAACACTCTCTTACATCAGAGTTGATTTAGGAACATGAAATGATAACTCTGTAGGATATAATTAATTTCACCTAATGTGAAGTACTCCATAATTACCAAAGCAACCCTATCCCATGGAGCCTTGAGAACTTTCCTTTGGAAATCATTATGGATATTCAACAAGACCTCATTCTTCCCTAGAAAGTACCTGATTTCTCTTGCCAAGGAATGATTTTTTATATTGTGTCATACACGATCTAAAGGCAGGCCCATCACACCATAATTACGAGAATGAAGATTTCAAACTCAAGTCCCTCCACTTTCTCCATCACATTCCTCCATGAATGAGCCATTTTTTTTTTTATATTTCTTTGTTAAAATCGTGGAATTTCAAGAAACATTACATAAGACCACCTGTACTCAATATATTCCTTACATCATCCTTAACTTCAAGTGAATTTGGCTCAAGGACTATCCCCTCTATAGTCCAAAATACCACCCATAGATTGCACTCTTTGTATAATTGAGATATAGAGCAACCAACAAACCCTAGAGGAGAAAAATATAAAATTATGAAAGCTCCACCTAGGAATTTAGAATCCTCAAGAGACCATTGGAAGATAGGCAACCTTTACCTCAAAATCTTAGAACCAATACCCCACTACTAAAAATTTAATCCAACTTGGGAAAACTAGGGTCTTATTGAAAATAGGTAAATTTAAGAGCTTTCTCTTTCCTAGAAATAGGATAATAGAGCTCTCATCCTAATCCAAGACAACATCAGTATCAAAAGCCTTGAGGGAGTGCCCCTTATGTTTCAAAAGGATCATAAAAAATAAGAATATGTAACAAAAAAGAGAAGCATACCATATGTTCTTTGAAATAATTAGAATCTCCTACAATCATGGCACCCATATCTATGAATATTAGAGCCAATTTTCAACATCAACTATACAATTTTATGGCCACTTTACATCCAAATGTGCAAACCAATAGGGCCTCTCCACATTCTAAATAACCACTTCAACTCATGCATGCCAAGGAAGGCCAAGGGGTTTATATGGCTTCCAAAAAACCACCTAGGTCAGTGATTACCTTCTTGCCTTTTGTCAATTTATAAAATCAAGGATTCCCATCTAAAAAGGCATACTTGTTCATGAAATAGGGATCTTTAAGTGAAACAACTTTGGTGATGATGTCTATGCATGGACCATGTGATTTGTATGAATTACTAGCACATGATCTTAGCCACCAATTAAAACACCACCATACCTCCAAACTTGTTAATAATTGCCACCTGAACCATGCCACTTTTGGTTAGGAGTCCATCCTTATAAGAGTTTGATACCAAAAATATAGAATTTAAAAATAAAGGAATTTTTAGAATATGAGAAGCTTCCCCTATCACAGAGACTGTAAGAATCAAAGATTAATTTTGCAGTGATCTCCTAATTGATATTTTTTAAACTAGGACGACTAAAAAAAATAATAATAATTAAATTAAATTTCATAAATAAATGCATGGGTGTGAAGAATGAGCTTCAATATTTCATTTGAAACAATTTTGATCTTATTCTAAAGTCATTTCAAATTTATATAAATTAATTAAAGTTGTTATTTTATAAAGATTTTTATATTTTAGAATTTCATGTTTTTTTTTAATATTTTGAAGGTAAATCAATTTTTAGGCTTTGCATATGCATTCATAGACAATAAATGAACTTCCCTTTATGAAAATTACAATTTCATTAAAGGAGGGTAGTTCATACGATATTCCATTGGCCATCATTTTGAATTTTAGGGGTAAAACTTCTCGGGATCATAACTCCTCGCTCGTTGCTCGAATTGACTATTAGTGCATATTTTCGGAAAGCTCTTGAAAAGAGCTACAACAACGTATGGTGACATCATACTTATTGTAGTGTATTTTAATATTTTCATCTTTCTAGTTCATTTTACAAAAAAATTATTTTTATTTTTTTCTAACCCTTCCTTTTGGAGATTTTTTTAAACTTCAATGACTAAAATAAAAGATAATTTTTTTTATATAAATAAATACATGGGTGTGAAGAATGAGCTTCAATATTTCATTCAAAATAATTTTGATCTCATTCTGAAGTCATTTTGAATTTATAAAAATTATTTAAAGTTATTGTTTTATAAGGATTTTTATAATTTTGAAATTTCACATTTTTAATATTTTAAAGGTAAATCAATTTTTTGGCTTTGTATTTGCATTCACAGATAATAAATGAACTTCTCCCTTTATTCCTGATATAAGTCCAGCTTCTTTCGCTACCTTTATGGTAAAGGCAACTTTGTTAACAGCATCAATGACCCATCAACAATTTGTTGATGACACGTTGTTGCTTACATTGGCTTCAATGGTTGAGGCAAGAAGGATTAGACACAATCTGAAGATGTATGAGGAGGCGATTGGACATAAAGTCAATTTTAATAAGAGCAAGCTATATTTTATAAATACCCCCATTTCCAGGCAAAAAAACATTGCTAGAATTCTAGAATGTCAGATTGCATCCCTTCCTACCTCATACTTAGGCCTTCCCATTTTCCATGGGAAACCAGAAGGGTCAATGTGGAATATTATGCTGGAGAGGATCCAAAAAAAGCTAGCAGGCTGGAAAGAACATTTATTATTTCAAGTGGGCAAAGCAGTCTTAACAATGGCCTCCCTATAAAGTATACCTGTATATTTCTTATCGATTTTCAGAGCTCCAAGCAAGGTGTATCATAAAATCAAGCAATTTCAAAAGAACTTTCTCTAGTGAGGGACCAAGGATAAAAAAAGATCCATTTGGTAGGGTGGAATAAGGTTTGCAAACCTAAGATATAGGTGGGGCTAGGGCTGAGGAGAGTTGCTAATCTCAACACAACTCTGCTAGCCAAACAAACATGTCGGTTATTAACCAAGGTTGAAAATAAATGGATGACCATAGTCAAGAGGAAATACCTCCAAGGATCAAATTTTCTCAATGATAATCTGGTGACTCGGGGGTCAAATATTTGGAAGGCAATTCTAACAAGCAGAGATCTAGTCAAAAGAGGGATTAGATGGATCCTTGGGAATGGGCAAATGATAAACTTTTGGAAGGACCGATGGGCAAGAGCTAAGGAATTATCCCAGAATCCCCGATTGGCTAGGATCCAAGAACACATGGAGCAGCAGATTGGGCAAAGGGTGTCTGGTTACATCTGGTAGGATATGAACACCCCTAGGTGGAAATATATCAGAGTACAAGGTTTTGAAGCTGATTCTGAAGAACTTCATAATATTTTAACACAACAAATTCTTCCCTCTAGAGAATATGAGGATCACATTGCTTGGTCCAAGATTGAAAGTGGAGAATTTATGGTCAAATCTACCTATAACTTGCTCCTCAACAATGAAAACCAATAATTTCAATTGAATTTGGTCTGGATCAAGGGTTTAATCTCTAAAATATATTTTTTTTGATGGCTGGTGATCCAAGGAAAAATTCTTACCATGGATAATATGTTGACCAAAGGTATGGTTATTGCTAATCGTTGTCATATGTACAGGGTTGGGTGGGAGTCAGCCCAACATTTTTTCCTAGAGTGTCTGGTGGTAGCGTCCATCCTTGATAAAATTTTCTAGGTTTTTAGGATCTCGTGGGTCAAGCTAGCTTCAGTTTCTAAAGTGTTCCAACAATGGCCTCAACCCTTTGTTAGTCTGAAACTTAAGTACCTTTGGAAAATATGTTGGCACCATTTCCTATGGCATATATGGTTAGAGGAATCACAGAGCTTTTAAGGACACCAGTCAACCTTAAAACAATCCTCAATAGAATCCTTGCCTTTGCAAAAGAAAACATTAGTATCCTTGCTGAGGAGAACCATATAATCCCTCCCCAAGAAAGACAAACTACTTTAGCCTTAGGCATTGAGGAAAATCCTTTCATCCCTCTACCCAATGCCAAAAATGGGGTCTCTTAGGAGCTACCCCCTATGGGTTGGTTCAAATTGAACTTTGATGGTGCAACTAAGGAGAACCCGGGAAGAGCAAGAGCTGGAGGAGTAATCATAGATCATCAAGGAAATCTAGTTAAGGCCTTCGCTGAACCATTGGGAATTAGAACTAATTATGAGGCAGAAGCTAGAGCCATTTTAAGAGGGTTAAAAGTTGCCCATGAGACTCTTGGAAATTTTATGATTGAAGGCGATTCCATGAATATCATCAACCTGTTAACCAATGGCAGAAAACCTCCATGGAGGATTGAGGTCATCATCCGTGAGGCAAGGATCCTTTTTGCGACAAGACAGGATAGGAGGATTCACCATGTGTTTCGTGAGGCCAACAAAGCAGTTGACAAATTAGCCAATGTGGGTATTGATGCGGGAAGTTTGATGATGTGGACACAAGGGTACCATGTAAAGTGGAAGACATTCTTATATGATTAAGGAGAAAGGTGGAAGGGTGCTTTTTCCCCAAGTTTTTCGTGATAATCATAGAGTTTTTTCTCTAAGTCAACTGAAACGACTATCGCTGTAAGTAATGTTAATTGTCATGTTGAACTGTATTTCTGTAGTAAGTGTAAGGTGTTGTAGGATAACCAACACAATTTTTGAAAACAATGTTCTAAGGATGACCAGGATCCATAATCTCATCATAAGGCTAGATTTTGTATTAGGTTTTGGGTTAACCTACAAAACCTAGTAATTAATGACGACTTTTATTTACCAAAAAAAACTTCTATTTATAGAAATTAAAATTTCATTAAAGGGGGTAGTTCATATGACATTCCATTGACCATCATTTTGAATTTTAAGGGTAAAACTTCCTAGGTTCATAACTCCTCGCTCGTTGCTCGGATTGACTATTAGTGCATATTTTTGGAAAGCTCTTGTAAAGAGATATAAAAATGTAGGGCAATATCATACCAATTATAGTGTGTTTTAATATGTTTGAATTTCTAGTCCATTTTCTAAAAAAATATTTTTATTTTTCTAACCCTTCCTTTTGCAGAATTTTTTTAAACTTTGACGACTAAAATAAAAATATTAAAAAAATAAAATTTCATAAATAAATGCATGGGTGTAAAGAATGAGCTTCAATATTTCATCCGAAATAATTTTGATCTCATTCTAAAGCCATTTTAAATTTATAAAAATTATTTAAAATTGCTATTTTATAAGGATTTTTATAATTTCGAAATTTCACATTTTTTTCATATTTTGAAGGTAAATCGATTTTCAGGCTTTGCATTTGCATTCACAGACAATAAATGAACTTCTCTATATGAAAATTAAAATTCCATTAAAGGGAGGTAGTTCATACGACATTCCATTGGCCATCATTTTAAATTTTATGGGTAAAACTTCTCAGGATCATAACTCCTCGCTCGTTGCCCAAATTAACTATTAGTGCATATTTTCAGAAAGCTCTCAAAAAAAACTATAATGATGTAGGGCAACATCATATTACCTATAGTGTGTTTTAACATTTTTGGCTTTCTTGGTCTATTTTCCAAAATTTTATTTTAATTTTTCTAACCCTTCATTTTGCAGATTTTTTTTAAACTTCGATGACTAAAATAAAAATAAAAAAATTAAAATTTTATAAATAAATGCATGGGTGTGAAGAATGAGCTTCAATATTTCATCTTAAATAATTTTTATCTCATTCTGAAGTCATTTCAAATTTATTTAAATTATTTAAAGTTGTTTTATAAGGATTTTTATATTTTAGAATTTCACATTTTTTCATATTTTGAAGACAAACCGATTTTTAGGCTTTTCTTTTGCATTCATAGACAATAAATGGACTTATCTTTATGAAAATTACAATTTCATTAAAAGGGGTAGTTCATACAGTATTCCATTGGCCATCATTTTGAATTTTGGGGGTAAAACATCCCAGGGTCATAACTCCTCGCTCATTGCTCGAATTGACTCTTAGTGCATATTTTCAGAAAGCTCTCGAAAAGAGTTACAATGATGTATGGTGAGATAATATTTATTGTAGTATATTTTAATATTGTCAGCTTTTTGGTTCATTTTTCAGAATTTTATTTTTATTTTTTCTAACCCTTCCTTTTGCAGATTTTTTTAAAACTTCGATGACTAAAATAAATAAAAAATTCATAAATAAATACATGGGTGTGAAGAATGAGCTTTAATATTTCATCGAAAACAATTTTGATCTCATTCTAAAGTCATTTTGAATTTATAAAAATTATTTTATAAAGATTTTTATAATTTCAAAATTTCATATTTTAGAAGTAAATCAATTTTCAGGCTTTGTATTTGCATTCACAGACAATACATAAACTTTTATTTATGAAAATTACAATTTCATTAAAGTGGGTAGTTCATATGGTATTCCATTAGCCATCATTTTGAAATTTAGGGGTAAAACTTTTCGGGGTCATAACTCCTCGCTCATTACTCAGATTCACTATTAGTGAATATTTTGGGAAAGCTCTTGACAAGAGCTACAACAACATAGGGCGATATCATACTGATTGTAGTGTGTTTTAATATTTTTGACTTTCTAGTCAATTTTTCAGAATTTTATTTTTATTTTTCTAACCCTTCATTTTGCAGATTTTTTTTAAACTTCGGTGACTAAAATAAAAATAAATATAAAATAAAATTTTATAAATAAATTCCTGGGTATGAAGAATGAGCTTCAATATTTCATCCAAAATATTTTTGATCTCATTTTGAAGCTATTTCAAATTTATAAAAATTATTCAAAATTTTACATTTTTTTCATATTTTGAAGGTAAATCGATTTTCAGGCTTTGAATTTGCATTCACAGATAATAAATGAACTTTCCTTTATGAAAATTACAATTTCACTAAGGGGGGGTAGTTCATATGATATTCCATTGACCATCATTTTGAATTTTGAGGGTAAAACTTCTTAGGATCATAACTCCTCGCTCGTTGCTCGGATTGACTATTAGTGCATATTTTTGAAAATCTCTCGAAAAGAGCTACAAAATTATAGGGTGATATCATACTTGATTATAGTGTGTTTTAATATATTCAACTTTTTGGTCCATTTTTCAAAAAAATATTTTTATTTTTCTAACCCTTCCATTTGTAGATTTTTTAAACTTCGGTGACAAAAATAAAAATTATAAAAATTTAAAATTTTATAAATAAATGCATGGGTGTGAAGAATGAGCTTCAGTATTTCTTCTGAAATAATTTTGATCTCATTTGGAAGCTATTTCAAATTTATAAAAATTATTTAAAATTGTTATTTTATAAGGATTTTTATAAATTCAAAATTTCACATTTTTTTCATATTTTACAGGTAAATCGATTTTCAGGCTTTGCATTTGCATTCAAAGACAATAAATGAACTTCCCTTTATGAAAATTATAATTTCATTGAAGGGGGTAGTTCATATGATATTCCATTGACTATCATTTTTTATTTTGGGGGTAAAACTTCTCGGGGTCATAAATCCTTGCTCATTGCTCGGATTGACTATTGGTGCATATTTTTAGAAAGCTCTCGAAAAGAGCTACAATGATTATAGTGGCATCATACTTACTATAGTGTATTTTGACATTTTTGGATTTCTGGATCATTTTCCATAATTTTATTTTTTTTTCTAACCTTTTTTTTGTAGATTTTTTTAACTTTGATGACTAAAATAAAAATAAAAAAATTACAATTTCATAAATAAATGCATGCGTGAGAAGAATGATCTTCAATATTTTATCTGAAATAATTTTGATCTCATTTTGACATCATTTTGAATTTATAAAAATTATTTAAAGTTGTTTTATAAGGATTTTTAAAATTTCGAAATTTCACATTTTTTTTATATTTTGAAGGTAAATCAATTTTGAGGCTTTGTATTTGCATTCACAAACAATAAATGAACTTCTATTTATGAAAATTATAATTTCATTAAAGGGGGGTAGTTCATACGACATTCCATTGGCCATAATTTTAAATTTTGAGGGTAAAACTTCCCGGGGTCATAACTCCTCGTTCGTTGCTCAGATTGAATATTAGTTAATATTTTTGGAAAGCTCTCAAAAAGAGCCACAAAGACATAGGGAGGTATCATACTGAATGTAGTGTGTTTTAACATTTTTAGCTTTCTAGTCCATTTTTTAGAATTTTATTTTTATTTTTTTAACCTTTCCTTTTAATGATTTTTTAAAGTTCGATGACTAAATTAAAAATAAAAAAAATTAAAATTTTATAAATAAATGCATGGGTGTGAAGAATGAGCGTTAATATTTCATCCGAAACAATTTTGATCTCATTTTGAAGTTATTTTGAATTTATAAAAATTATTTAAAGTTACTGTTTTACAAGGATTTTTTTAATTTTGGAATTTCACATTTTTTTCATATTTTGAAGGTAAATCAAAGTTTTGCATTTGCATTCAAAAACAATAAATGAACTTCCCTTTATGAAAATTATAATTTCAGTAAAGGGGGGTAGTTCATACGACATTCCATTGGCCATAATTTCGAAAAGAGCTTCAACGATGTAGGGTGACATCATAATGATTGTACTGTATTTTAACATTTTCGGCTTTCTGGTCCATTTTCCAAAAAATTATTTTTATTTTTCTAACCCTTTCTTTTACAGATTTTTTTAAATTTCGACGATTGGAATAAAATAATAAAAAAAAAAAATTATCATAAATAAATGCATTGGTGTGAAGAATGAGCTTCAATATTTCATCTGAAATAATTTTAATTTCATTCTGAAGTCAGTTCAAATTTATAAAAATGATTTAAATTTTTTGTTTTATAAGGTTTTTATAATTTCAAAATTTCACATTTTTTTCATATTTTGAATGTAAATTGATTTTCAGGCTTTGCATTTGCATTCATAGAAAATAAATGAAATTTACCTTTATGAAAATTACAATTTCATTTAAGGGGTATTCATACGAAATTCCATTGATCATCATTTTGAATTTTGGGAGCAAAAAATTTCTGAGGTCATAACTCCTCGCTTGTTGCTCGGATTGACTATTAGTTCATATTTTAAGAAAGCTCTCGAAAAGAGATACAATTACATAGGACGACATGATACTGATTATAGTATGTTTAAACATTTTTGGCTTTCAGGTCTATTTTCTAGAATTTTATTTTTATTTTTCTAACCCTTCATTTTGCAAATTTTTAAAATTTTGACGATAAATAAAAATAAGAAAAAACTAAAATTTCATAAATAAACGCATGGGTGTGAAGAATAATATTCAATATTTCATGTGAAAGAATTTTGAATCTTATTATGAAGTCATTTCGAATTTATAAAAATTATTTAAAGTTGTTTTATAAAGATTTTTATAATTTTATAATTTTACATTTTTTTCATATTTTAAAGGTAAATTGATTTTCAAACTTTTCATTTGCATTCAAAGATAATAAATGAACTTCCCTTTATGCAAATTATAATTTCACTAAAGGGGGGTAGTTCATACGACATTCCATTGGCCATCATTTTAAATTTTGAGGGTAAAACTTCCCAGGGTCATAACTCTTTGCTCGTTGCTCGGATTGACTATTAGTGCATATTTTCGGAAAGATCTCAAAAAGAGCTAGAAAAGCATAGGACAACATCATACTAATTATAGTATGTTTTTATATTTTTGACTTTTTGGTCCATTTTCTAAAAAATTATTTTTATTTTTCTAACCCTTCCTTTTGCAAATTTTTTCAAACTTCGACGACTAAAATAAAAATAATAAAAAATTAAAATTTCATAAATAAATGCATGGGTGTGAAGAATGAGCTTCAATATTTCATCCGAAACAAATTTGATTTCATTTTAAAGCAATTTCAAGTTTATAAAAATTATTTAAAATTACTATTTTACAAGGGTTTTTATAATTTTAGAATTTTACATTTTTTTCTTCATATTTTAAAGGTAAATCGATTTTCAGGATTTGCATTTGCATTCACAAACAATAAATGAACTTCCCTTTTTGAAAATTATAATTTCATTAAAACAAGTAGGCTAGTTCACTAGGTTCACCAGGGTCTTATTCATGGGTGGAAATGGGAGACTGGTAGGTCGGCTATTTCTCATCTTTAGTTTATTGATGATATTGCTCTCTTGGGTGTGGCCTCTATTCGTGAAGCAACCAACTTTAGACGCACGCTGGATATGTATTTGGTTGTCTATGGTCAGAAGATTAATGAGCATAAGTCTACTATTTTATTTTTCAATACAGATCCAAGGATTCAAGCTAGAATTATTCAGATTCTTAGGTTTCAGGTTGGGACTCTTCCCCTTATGTACTTAGGGATTCCTATTTCTGTTGGTCCTCTACTTAGGTCGGTTTGGACTAACATCCTTGATAAATTTCATAGTCGAGTTAGTCATTGGACTCAGGTTTGGTAGAGGATTTTGTGAATGATCCAGGAAACTATGTCTGCAAAATGTCAAATTATTTCTCTTGTGGACTAATCCAAATGTTAGATCATGGAAAGATTAGGTTTGATGGTTAATGGTCCTAGTCCTAATATCTCTTGTATACGGATGAGTCAGAGCAATCGGGTGCGAAGGGATGGTAAATGGAATCCGCCTCCTTCGGGAGTGCTGAAAATTAATACGGATACATCTTCCTGGGGTAATCCGAGTAATGCTGGTATTAATGGTGTGGGGCAGGACAATAGTGGTACTGTCCAATTTTTTTTCTCTTTCTTTAAGGGATATCATTCTAATAAATTCATGGAAGCCCTTGCAATTTTATATGCTTTGGAGCAAGGGTATGCTTTGGGTTGGCATAGGATTGTTTGTGAATATGATTATCAGATTGTTATAAATTTGTTGAATTATGGGGATAGTCTTCATGGTATTTGACGGTTGATTTGGATTGCTCGATAAATTCTTAATATCTTTTCTCACTTGGAGTTCATTTATTTTATGCATATTCCCCGGGAGTGGAATGGGGTAGCGGATTTGTTAGCTAAATGGGCTTATTAGTTTTAGGATGGTTGGGATGTTCAGAATTGATCTCAACTTTCTCCTGATTGCTCTCATATCTCTCTTCTTTATTGACAACTGATATATTTGAATAGCCTGATAATGGGTGTGAAGAATGAGCTTCAATATTTTATCCAAAATAATTTTTATTTCATTCTGATATTATTTTGAATTTATAAAAATTATTTAAAGTTGTTTTATAAGGATTTTTATAATTTCAAAATTTCACATTTTTTTCATATTTTGAAGGTAAATCGATTTTAAGGCTTTTTATTTGCATTCACAAACAATAAATGAACTTCTATTTGTAGACACCAAAACAGCACCAATCCGATTATGTGACTGCAAACACTAATCGCGTTGACAAACACAGCCCCCGGGGCAGCCCTCAGAGGTCAAACAGTGGTCCTAACCACTTTCATAGCAATTTTGTAAGGTCAGGAAGCAATTTGGCACATTTAGACACTTTGCTCAGTATTCGTCTCACCCAGGGACGAATACTAACTGGAATTCGTCTCACCCAGGGACGAATTCTGAAATCGTCTCTGGTAGGGACGAATTCTGAGTTTAACGGGCAAAAAGAAGAATGGTGCCAAGTGGCAGCCCAGGACAGTCAGTTGATGACTCCTGCCTCGCACGCATGTGTGGGTGGACAGATAGGCCGTTAGAGGACTGTCACAAGGGCAGTTATGAAAGCCCAAGTCATGGAGGACTCTCCTCCCTCATGGGAAGACATAACCGCCACATGGCACCTATGACCAACACATGGCACTTATGCTTCCCTCTCAAAAGAGACCCCATGGGTCTATAAAAGGTGGGACTTTTCTCACCCAAAATAGGCAGGATTGGAGGCGATTTCAAGCAACGAAGTGCTGTCCAATTGAATACCCATTTGCATCCTTTTGATTCACCTTCTCACATCCACTAATCTCTTTTGCAAGGGAGGTTATTGGGTGGCTTTTGGAAGCGTGGATCCAACCCAAATCCAACATTTGACCACCTTACACCACCAATTCGCAGACATCCCAATCCTAAGAGGTTTTGGGCCCATCCCTAGTGGATTGGCGCCGGAATCAAGTGCCAACGGTGGGAGGCCCACTGGGGCACCCCCGCACTTTTCTAAGTTTTATTTTAAAGCATTCTAGATTATTGTTTCAGGTTGCATCTCATGTTATTCTATTTGGTTAACTCATAGCTTCAATTTCATAACATTTTGATCAGATTTTATCACGCTTTGTGTCGCTTTGTTGTTTCACTAACTTGCAGGTGGCGATATCAAATTCTCGAGGATAGAGGCCAAATTGGGAGAATCCGACCATCTGGGTCGTCCCAAAATGGCCCCAATTACATAACCCCTCTATTTGCAGGTGTTTTGGAGGTCTCGAGATTCGACATTGGAGCAGCATCAGGTCGGCTTTTCCAACACCGAAGAATTCGTCCCACCCAGGGACGAATAGCAGTCAGAATTCGTCCTGCCCAGGGACGAATTCCAGTTGAAGGCAGATTGGTCGACTGTCTCGATGGCAATGGCCCTCTGGTGATGTTTTCTGTCCTCTGTCAGGTTTTCAGGCCATTTGGACTCACTTTACCCACTGTTTCATACAAATGTTTACATGCATCTTTTGGCGATTTTAGAGAACAAACACTTTTTATTTGCAGCAGGTGCTACTGACATCTTTGTTGTTTCTTTGTTCGCAGGAGGAGCAGCAGAAGCTAAGGACTCATCAACATCAGCGACGGCATCATCTTGGCCCGCCCATCTCAAGTGTGGGCACGCGGAAAGAGGAACATTAAGTGATTGTAATCAAATTCTTTTAACGCTCCTAGCCCCTGAAAAGGGAGGAGGCGTATTTGTAACGAGAGATCAAGAGAGTTTAATGAAAGGGCTGTGTTTTCTCCATTTGCTTGTATCTCATTTCAATGCGTCTCTCTCATTTCATGCATTCTACATTTCTAGGACTTAAGCGTATTTGATTTTGAATGCATCGCAATTAGTGTTTCCTTCGCCCGAAATCTCGTGCTTTCAGTGGCGATCACGGTGGGACCCTGTTCCCTATTTTTAAGATCACAGAAACTGATTAAATTTTTGTGTTTTGTGCTTGATAGGTACATTTTTTGTTTTGACTGTTATTCGTCTCTGACTGTGACGAATTCTTTACTGAAATTCGTCTGACCCTGAGACGAATTCAAATTCATCTCTGGGAGGGACGAATTCTATTCTGTAATTCGTCTCACAGAGGGACGAATTCTGTCTATAAATTTTTAGAGCAGAAATTCAGAAGCAACCGGTCCAGGCAGAGAAGAGGTAGGGATTTTTATAATCTCTATTAAATTTTCTATTTTTGTTTTTGTTTCTTTGATTGTTTTCACTTTATCCTGCATTGCTTAGGGAAAGTCATTTATGCTTGTTTCATTTTCGTTAAATAAAATGAATCACACACACATCACGCAATAATTTTAAACCAAGGAGCTGGTCGTAAGACCCCAGCCCTTGAGCAAGACCAACGGTGGGTTCATCACCACCTTGGCTTAGCTTTGCATCCATTTCCCCGATTGTCAACTGTTGTTAGGCGTAAATCCTGACGAAAGCTGACCGAGTGTCGCTGGGGTGATTCCCATGCGCGCGAGGATAAGTCTTCTATGGTAGGTGCCATTAACAGGACAATCCCCCTTTCGTACCGCCTACGTACCATGTACCTTCTGCTCTCACGTACCTATAGTCTCCCTCTCGTAAGGGCGGGTATATAGAGAGGTTGGTATATCGGCCTGGTTGGTATATTGAAGGGGCGACCATTTTGGGAGTTATATGAGCCGTCATAATGCATTTGAACGTTCTTCAAAAACATACAAAAACAAAACAAAACATCAAAATGCACTAAACCAGTTTAGGACACACTATTAATCCTTAAAAGAGATAATCACGGTTTGTGTATGCGTGTGTTCATTTCTGCTTAGTGTAGACAAAAAGAAAAATCATCATAAACGAGATAAAAATCTGTTTAGATAGTAGAGAAGCACCGCAATGGTGTACACCCGTAGCCAAGCCCAATCAAGGGCAGAAGCTCCGAAAGGTACACAAGAAGCAGGCACAAGTCGCCTTCGCTTCAGTCTTGAGGACTTGGTCATACCGCCTTATCGGTCTGGCCTACAAAAGAATCCAATTCAGAATCCTCGGTGGGGTATGCCCATTCAAAGCAGCCCCTTTCGGGAAGACGCTTTACATGTAGACCTCGATGTAAATAGAGAATCACCTTCTGAGGTTAGACATGAGTGGCCACAGCGCGATGAAGTGCTAGAGAGGCACACTATCCATTTGGAGGGACAACGTGGATATGGCGTCCCTTCTTTACCTCCCATCAGAACAGAGAGACAAAATCCAGAGCGTAGGGCTCCTTACACAGGGCGAGCTAACTCCGCCCGCCCCTTTCACACCCATGAGAGGGAGCACGAGGAAGATCATCGCATTCCTCAAGGACAACAACATACAACGTGGGAACCTTGCGCTTCCGCACCAGCTGGATATCATGATCACCCACTAAGGCCAGAGCCTCGAGTACATGCCGCCTACCTCGACAGAGGGAAGCGACCCATTGAAATTTTAGATCATCAAAATCGAGGCAAACACATAGGAGAAACACTTAAGCCTCCTGAGAAAAATAGGGTAGACCAAATTGACCCGATAGTCGCCAGACATGCCACCCGTCAAGCCCAAATCATGCGGCTTAAACAAAGTCATCAGGAGATAGAGTATCGACACCGCTTGGATAGAGAGCGCATGCAACGCGAAGCGGATGAGTTACGCTATGAACTACCTGAGAGGGGGCCAACCCCTCGCACCCAAAGAGCCAAACAATATGAGAGGCATAATCCGTTGGTGCAGGACAGGTCTCCTCGACCTCGTCAAGCTTTGCCTCCGAGACCTTATAGACCCGAGAGGGAGGCCACTCCCCGAAACAATGATAGGTACCTTCAGCAGGGATTCAATCAGGGTCATAGGCTTCGCCCAGAGACTCCTCAAGAATTTTACGAGGAGTATGAACCAGACGTAGAATATGTTGAAACTCCCCATCAAGGCAGGAGGGCTGCCATTCGGCCACCCCTTCATAGGCCTCCAGTCTTCCATAACTTACAACGGGAGCAAACAAGAGAGGAAGAAATAAAATCTTTCGATGCATACCAAGCGCTATTAGAGCGTTTAGAGTCTGTGGAGACAAAAGCTGCTGGGCATCAAAAACCCACATTACGTCAACTCCGCAGTCATCCGGTGCATCCCTCAGTGCCTACACCTCTTTACCCCGAACACTTCAAGTTGCCTCAATTGGCAGTTTTTAAAGGTGAAGAGGATGCACAAGAACATGTTACAAGATTTCTAAGCCAATGCTTCGGCATCCAAGATAATGACGCATTGTTGCTTAGAACATTCATAACCACATTCGCAGGCCCTGCCTCGGATTGGTTCACACAATTACCCAAACACAAGCATAAGCAACCTAGATCAATTAGTAGATGCGTTTCTTGAACGCTTTGCCTTCAACACAAGGAAGAAGGCATCACTGAGTGATCTGGCTAGCCTCAAGCAATTTGAGGAAGAAACAATGGCAGCATACGGGAATCGATGGAGAGCTTTGCTTTCTAAGTTACCTTACCGTCCCCCTATGTCTGATCTCACACAGATGTTCACAAAAAGTTGCTTGAAATCGATCTCTGGGCTATTGCAGCTGCAGCAATACGCCAGCTTAGAAGAAGCTTTGGCGCAAGCCAGAGTTATAGAAGAGATCAAAATAGGCGAAGGCGCAATCGCCAAGCCTAAAAAGAAAGAGTGGAATAAAACCACTAAAACCGGGACAACGCAACCACAACATGCTGCGGTTAACCAAGTTGCGATAAATGTTCCCGCGCTTGTGCAAGAAATGCAGCCCCAAAAGGCTAATTACCAGGCAGTACCTCCTAGTTACGAAAGAGATAATAGAAGACAGGAGCAGAATCAGCAGCGTCGCCCTAGGCGACAATTCACCCCTTACACGGAGTCCAGGGACTCCCTATTTGACCGCTTGTCAGCGGAAAATTTAGTCACTCTGCCAGAAATCCAAACTATAGACCCTAACGCTCCTAAGCCTAGGGGATACAGAGAGGAATTGTATTGTAGATTCCATAGGCGCAGAGGACACGACTTGAATGGATGCTGGAAATTCAAAGAATTAATCCAAGATTTGATCGACAATAGAACATTGGCCGTGGACAACCCCATAGCGCCAAATAATCAACAAATGGGGGTATTCAAGGACCCTTTGCCTGCCCACGAAGCACAGGCAAAACCTCTCCAGATTAACGAGGTGCGACAGAATCTTCCCATGCAAGGATTTGTGGGAATGATTAGTATAGTGACAAGGAACAAAAGGTACCCAGCAGTTGCCCCCGAGGTAGCTACGAGGGAAGTTCCGACAACATCGCAGCCTCAACAACGCCCAACGCAGTTGCCTCCGCCTAGACCCGAGGTCACGATACGGACCAAACTCACGCAGAGTTTGCGGACCACATCGGCTAGGCTGTCCATTTACGAGCTTATTCAACAATCAGCACCCCATAGGGAAGCTCTTATGGACATTTTAAAAGCCATCGAATTACAGCCTCACGAAGCAAATTCTTTCAACAACTTCGTGGGACATGTGAAACGATGTACGGAGCCGGTCATCACCTTCAGAGAAGATGAGGTCAAAACGATATCGAATGACATGGCAGATCCACCCCTGCACGTTATCGCGCGGGTCAACGGGATTCCGTACAAGAGAGTGTTGGTAGATACTGGCTCGTCCAGTAACATCATTACCACTGTAGCCTTAAAACATTTGAAGTTGCCAGCCTCTCACATCACAGCCTCCACATACACACTGCGAGCTTTCAACGATGCAATATGCTCGACAGTCGGCACAGTTGTTCTGCCTGTCCAGGTAGGACAAAAGACAATACCTACATTGTGCCATGTGTTGGAAGGCGAGATGGCTTATAATATACTGCTAGGGCGGCCTTGGATCAGGGACATGAAGTGTGTCCCTTCGATCGCTCACCAGTGCTTAAAGTATGCTTTTGAAGGAGAAATACATGTAGTCCCAATGGACTTAGAGCCCTTCAAGTATTGCAATGCGGTACAATTCCTGCCTCAATCGACCCTCCCCTCAACGCATTTGGATTTCCAGCTAAATCCATCTAAACAGGGTCCAATACCGCAGGCACCACTGGTGACCAAAACAACAAAATCCCAGCCAGGTGAGCCTTCATCATCTGCTCCTTCATCATCAAAGCCACCTGTCATGGCCAAATAGAAGGACAAGGGAAAACAGATCATGGAAGAGGCTCAGCCCTTAGAAGAAGGGTTGCCCATAATTTCAACGGTATCAACAGAAGAAACACCTCACACAGCAGAAGCGGAGACTCCTAAAATACCGAACATGGAATGGACTCAGGAAGGACTCCCGTTTCCTCCCACCCAATCATCAACAATCACTGTTGAAATGGCCAATACGGGCCTGGGGGAGTATTTAGTGCAAAATGTTGTGGCAACCCCCGCATTGGAGTCAGTACAAGACATGGGAAGACCCCGCCTTCCCATAGGGACAATTGTTCCTCTAGGCTACCCACCAAACCAGACAAATTTTGTGTATGGGGGCCTTGATCATGGTCTTGAACCATGCAAACAAAAGGAAGCAGACGAAGAGCCTTTTGTTGAAAACATCAACTATCTCGTCAAACCCAGACTTTGCCCTAAAATATCTCGGCCAATGCAATTGGCATGGATACGGAGCTAGGCAGATATGAGCAAGGGATGCGGGTCCTTTGCCAACCAAGATATCAGATGCCATATGATAAGTCAGGAGTAGGGTTCAACCACCCCCTGCCCTTAGACATCTTGGTCAAAAATATGCAAGGCCTAGAAATAGGCGACAAGGGGGGATTGGCATTAGATCCTTATGCCAATCCAAATACAGAATACACATTGGGAGACTACCTCCCATGGTCAACAAACACCCTTGGCAACAACAGTAATCCCTCTCCTTTGCTAGAGAGAGGCGAAAGTTCGGACATTAATCCTCAAAGAGAACATCAACGGCTTTCGGACATCTTTTTGAAGCTATTCCCCTTAGAGGTTCCAGTTGAATCAACACAGTGTCAAGAGAATCAGGTCCCTCCACCAAGAGTGGAACAACCGCAATGGGACCAGATTAACTTACTGGAACAAGGAGAACCCTCAACGTCGCAAGTAACAGTTGCTGAAGAGAATGAACATTTTTGGGTCTCCGAAAGTGATTCAGAAGATGAGACTGAGATGGACTATCTCAGACATGCGCGACGACATCACCGCCCTTTAACTCATGAAGATCTAATGGGACAAATGGGCATACTGCTAGGGCATGAATGGTGGGTAGACCCAGCAAGGTGGGACCAAGTGTTGGATCCATGGCTCCAAATTCAAGATGAGCATCGTCCACCTCGAGATCCTATCATGACATCAGTACCGAGGGAAGACCCCGTCTTCCTATCAACACATAGGGCCGATCCGTTCATACCCGTCCCTACAGAACCAGATCCAGAGCATAGGAAGCATCCAGAATGTTCGAGCTATAACACCCACGGTAATGGAGACCAAAATCATTTCATCCACATGATCTCCATTGACTTGACCGCACCCATCCGCAATCCGGCCGATCCAGCACGGTCATTGCATCTAGACATGGATGCCATCGACTGGGATCGCGTCAATTCACCTTTATCACCATCAGAGTACTGGCCTTTCGGTGAAATGCTTCATTTCACCCCAAGGACAACTCAAGATATTTTTCAAGCTGAAGAGGGACCCGAGGTTCCAAACGCAGATCTAAACTCAGCTAATGATATCCATTTGATCCCAACTCCACATCAGTTGGAGGACGGATCCCACATGTCAGTCGAGGAGACGACTGACGTAGATATCGGCACAGATCCAAAGAATCCATAGATTATCAAGCTGGGGGTAAGTCTTTCCCCCGAAGAGCAAGCCGACTACATTGCCCTTCTCAAAGCGAAGAAGGAGGTTTTTGCATGGTCATACAGAGACATGCCGGGACTAGACCCGCAGCTAGTCACGCATAATTTAACGCTTGATCCGACAATCAAGCCCGTAAAGCAAAAACTACGAAAGATGCACCCAACAGTGGCCTTGATGGTCAAAGATGAATTGCAAAAGCTGTTGGATGCACAGTTTGTCATCTACGTGGATTATCCGCCATGGCTGTCCAACATGGTTCCCGTCAAGAAGCCCGATGGGAGGATTCGCATATGCACCAATTTTTGAGACCTAAACAAAGCGAGTCCTAAGGATGATTTCCCCTTGCCAAGCATCGACGCGCTAGTAGACGCTACAACAGGTCACGAAATGCTCTCCCTAATGGATGGCTTCTCAGGATACAATCAAATTCGTATCAATCCTGAAGACCAACTTAAAACGGCGTTCACAACGCCTTGGGGGACATTTTGTTATAAGGTCATGCCTTTTGGCCTTAAAAATGTTGGCGCTACCTACCAACGTGCCATGACATATATCTTCCATGATTACATGCACAAAACTTTGGAAGATTACATGGATGATTTGTTAGCCAAGTCTCTTTTGCGCTCAGATCATCTCGGTGACTTAAGCAAGATCCTCGATCGCCTCATAGAGCATAAGGTCGATTGAATCCCAAGAAGTGCGTATTTGGCGTCACATCTGGAAAACTCTTGGGTTTTATAGTCTCAAAACGAGGCATCGAAGTGGACCCAAAGAAAGTCAAGGCAATCCTTGAAATGGCTCCCCCAACTACCATCAAGCAGCTCAGAAGTCTGCAAGGAAAGGTCGCGTCGATTAAACGCTTCATAGCGCAATTATCTGACAAATGCCGACCCATGAACAAATTATTGCACAAGGGAGTTACATTTCACTGGGATGACGAGTGCCAGTCAGCCTTTGACGAAATCAAACAATACTTGGCTTCGCCGCCAGTATTGGCACCACCTAGACCAGGAGTGCCGTTCTACTTATACATCTCAGCTACTGAGGTGGCACTGGGCGCCATGCTAGCCCAAAAGAATGAACTTCACAAAGAACAGGCTACTTACTATCTTAGCCGCACCCTGGTCAGTTACGAACTTAACTATGCATACGTTGAGAAACTCTGCTTGGCAATGGTGTTTGCTACCAAAAAGCTACGCCACTACATGCTGAGCAACACTACGTATGTTGTGTCTAAGGAGAATCCATTGCGATACATGATGAGTCGTACTTATCATAGTAGTCGCACGGCGAAATGGATCATGTTGTTGACGGAATTTGACATTGAGTTTATTGGGCAAAAATCTATCAAAGGACAAGTCATAGCCGATCAACTAGCAGAGGCTCCTCTTGAAGACGATCAGCCTCTGGTCATAGAACTACCCGATGATGGGGTCTTCCATGTCTCAGAATCGCCAGATTCTATGAGCCCGAGTCACGAGCCGACATAACCCTATTCTTCGATGGTTCTAAATGCGAGCAAGGTGGTGGCACGGGAATTGTATTCTTCACACCGCGAGGGTGCTCCAATGCCCCTGTCATTTAAATTAAAATTCCAAGTGCACCAACAATAATGCAGAATATGAAGCCTTGCTCCTAGGTCTTCAGACAACAATCGCCATGAAAATCAAACGACTGAACATCTTTGGTGATTCGCTGTTAATAGTCAATCAAGTCAAAGGGGTATATCAATGCAAATGCCCAGTTCTAAAGGCCTATAAAGCCCTCGTGGACAAATTCCTGGCAAAACTTGAGTGGTATGACATCGAGGCACTCCCTCGATCATCGAATCATTTTGCGGACACAATGGCCTCCTTGGGGTCACTAATCCCGCAAGACCTTTTCGGTGATATGACAACTATTCAAGTCAAAACCTTATCGCAATCCGTGATAGAGCGCGCAAGCTCAGACTTGACGCCAGGAATCCACATGATCCAGATTGAACCATCCTCGGATAAGTTCTTTCGAATCCGAGATCGTCTGAAACGTGCCAACTGGGGGTCCTTGTTTTCCCCCACTCCCACTAATAGCAACACAACGCTATTCTTACAAGTTCTATCCCATTCAGCATTTGTTAGGGAAGAACTTCGAAAGGGATTGGCTGTTCATACTGTCGAGGTTTCTGATCAACAGGACTGGTATTTACCCATTAGAGACTACCTCAAGTTAGGTAATCTTCCCTTTGGATTGACGCACGCCGCAAAACGAACATTCAAGCAGAAAGCGGCTAAGTATGTCTTGATAGGAGACATTTTGTATCATCGCAGCTATGACGGAATTCTTCTTCATTGTTTGGACCAGCAAGAGTCCACTTGGGCAGTCGCCCAAGCGCACGACGGTACATGTGGTGGCCACTTTAGTGGTATGGCCATTGCAAAGTGCATTCTTCGCATGGGATATTATTGGCCATATTTAGAGCGAGATTGTTGCGAATATGTCAAGAAGTGCGTGAAATGTCAACATCATGCCAATTTGATGCACGTACCTTCCCAGGCCCTACAGACAGTCCAGTCTGCTTGGCCATTTTTGCAATGGGGCCTCGATCTAATTGGAAAGATCTCCCCTGCATCATCAGGCCATCACACGTTTATCATAACGGCCACAGAGTATTTTACTAAATGGGTGGAAGCAATTCCGTTAACCTCAACGAAAGGACCCCGCATTGTGGAGTTCATCTTGCATAACATCATATGCCATTTTGGTATTCCATCCAAAATAATCTCGGATAATGGGCCATCATTCAAGAACAAAGACGTGCGTGCTTTGACCACAAAGTACAAAATTCAGCACAACTTTTCAACACCCTATTATCCGCAAGCAAATGGGCAAGCAGAGGCGTCAAACAAAATGCTAGTCGCCATCCTTAAAAAGACAGTCGTAGACAGTCATAAGGATTGGCACATACAAATCCCACTTGCCCTTTGGGCTTATCGCACTAGCATTCGGACGCCAACTAGGGCAACTCCATTTTCGCTCGTGTATGGCTCAGAGGCAGTAATGCCTCTCGAGTTGGAAATTCCTTCCCTACGCATATCAATGCAAGAATTCATCGATGATGACACTGCACGGTAGGCCCGGTTAGACCAACTTACGTTGCTTGACGAACGACGCGTTAATGCTCTCGAGCACTTACGTATCTACCAAGAGCGGCTTAAGAAAGCTTACAACATGAAAGTTCACCTAAGGGACTTTCGGGTTGGTGATTTGGTTTTGAAGGAAAACCAACAGAACTCTAATTTGCCGTCCCACCTAAGGGACAAGTTCATGGCAAATTGGTTAGGTCCATATGTCATTGATAGCAAAATAGGACCCGGGACGTACCGGCTAGCTTCTCTTGATGGTATCAAGGAAACAGAACCCTTGAATATCAGTCATTTGCGACCATTTTATATCTAAGAGAGCCATATCCCAAAAATGCTCCAAGGATCCATAAAATCGCTTGGTCAAAAACACAAAAGCTCCAAGGATTATCGCAATCACTTGGTCAAACCAAAAAGCTCCAAGGATTATCGCAATCACTTGGTCAAAATACAAAAGCTCCAAGGATTATCGCAATCACTTGGTCAAACCAAAAAGCTCCAAGGATTATCGCAATCACTTGGTCAAACCAAAAAGCTCCAAGGATTATCGCAATCACTTGGTCAAACCAAAAAGCTCCAAGGATTATCGCAATCACTTGGTCAAACCAAAAAGCTCCAAGGATTATCGCAATCACTTGGTCAAACCAAAAAGCTCCAAGGATTATCGCAATCACTTGGTCAAACCCAAAAAGCTCCAAGGATTATCGCAATCACTTGGTCAAACCCAAAAGCTCCAAGGATTATCGCAATCACTTGGTCACCCAAAAAGCTCCAAGGATTATCGCAATCACTTGGTCAACCCAAAAGCTCCAAGGATTATCGCAATCACTTGGTCACCAAAATGCTCCAAGGATGTCCACAATCACTTGGTCAAAATAAAAAATAATCAAAAACAACCAAAATTTGCATCTCATATCTAGGCATACTCAAATTCATCAATCGAGAGCTCTTCTCGCACCTCATATTCATATTCAAAAAAATCAATCCATCAAAAATACAAAAATATGTAGCTGCATTAAGCATTGCATCCATACATTGCATATTTGTGGTCGTATAGGTCAAAGGCACCATAGGCTGTAATTGCCCTACTAAGTCCATCTTGCTCCACACTGTTCCATTTTACAAAAACAACAAAAACACCATGCATTGCTTTTACCACACTAGAGTCAGTGGTCTTTTAATGTATCAAGAGTTTTCATGATTCAGTCATCATTTTGCTTTTTAGCTACGTCATGTACCGAGTCAGACAGATTTTACGAAGGTAGAGTTACACTTGAAATACGCCTTGTTACGTAACATCCCAACACAAATTAAAACACATAAAACAATTCCTAAGTTGTGTGAACGAAAGATGAAACCTGCACAGTAATCCAAGTCACCAAAAGCGAAACGGTTATCTTGCTCATCCCCTTGTGCGAATGACCCCAAGAATGCTGAGAGTTGGCAAAAGGACAAGCATCCTCCCTACCCAATTCCTTAAGAATCCCTAGTTCTCAATAATTGCAAAACATCAAAAAATTTGCAAAATGTCAAAAATCAAATACTTGACATCTTACAGTGCAAAAATCAAAGGCACAAACGATAGTGATTTTCATCACTCCATATCCCCAATCCCTTGCTCAAAAGAAAAACAAATCAAAATAAACTAGTGATCTTATCACTACAAACGAGCAAGTATCCCAATACAATTGAAGAAAAGAAGGGAGTGGAACTTGAATCCCTGGAACTCTCAAGGATTCTAAAAGGTCATAAGGCAAGCCACAGTACCGATTTGGTTGATAGCCTATCGATAACTGGCGGTAAACCTCTCGCATGACGATATATCTATCACATTAACTTGCGTACAGATCAATGTTTGCATGTGGATGAGCTAGCTTATGGCATCTTGGATAACACCGCAGATTAATCTAACTAAATACAACAAAGGAGTTAGTGGAGCTAATTAGGTGATCCTCAGTACAGGTTCGGTTGAAAGCCCATCTGGCACTGGCGGTATCCTGATGAATACCACATAAATGAACTCAATCGCACACACGGGGATGTGAAATAGCTGGGTCAAAAACAAGTCTGATTCATACCTTGTTCAAAAGTCTTGTAAGACAAAGTACAGTCGTGGCTAGTGAGTTAAAATGTCTGAGTCTCGGAAAACCTTAGCTACATTTCTAAACCAACTGCGCTACTTTTCACCCTTACAATACCATCAAAAAATACAAAAAGAGAAAACCACATGTATACATACAAAGTCATTCATCATAGCAATCGTCTAAAAACTAAATAAAGAGCGTCTTAAACAGTCTATGGTGCCATAACCAATCACCACAAATTTCATTCATCCGTTTCACTTCGCATATCACATACAAATAAAAAACATTTGCATTCATCATTAGCATAAGCATTCATCAAAATAAATAAACATTCATAGTCATTAGCCATCATGAATAAACATCAAATCATCACATGTACATAAACAAAATAAAACCGTTATATATATATATATATATATATATATCGTCAAAAAATGCCCGCAGGCTACAAAACTGGTCCTCTGACCCCGCAAAAATATCCAAAAACCCAACCTAAGGCGTCGACCACCATGATCACGCAGGATCGGTGCGACGGGAACTACCCCCCATGGTGTGGGTCCTATGGGACCCTGTAGGGCGGCTACTGCCAGCCCCCGCATCATGCCTGCTACCGCCTCCCTCATCTAATCGTCGGCGACGAGATGATGCTTGATCGCTCGCCGCACTATCCCTCGTCCGCCGTGAAGATCCACTGCCGAGGGCTCAGGTAGCCGCCCACCAAGGCGGATGACCTCCCTCTCCAAGTCTATCCGGTGCCTACACCACTCTGCCTCCCATCGATGATAGTACGACACTGCATCATCACGCTGTGCCAGAACCCTATCCCGCTCTGCTAGCTGGGCCCGCAAAAGATCCCTCTCCCGTAGCGCGTCCCCCAGCTCCAGATCCCGTATCCGTAGTAGCTCTGTCAGTCACGCAATCTCAGCGCATACCTCAGACTCCATCTCCTCTGTATCTGCCTGACGAACAGGACCCTCTGGAATAGCAGCCCGCTTTGGCTCCCACTGCTCCTCCACATCCTGCATGTCCGGCTGATCCGGAGCACCAAAATCAACATCCTCATTCCCCACATCCACCATGTCCGCATCATCCAACGGACCTCCCCAATCATCACCTGCTGCCTCAGCACCCTCCACTACCACCTCTGTGCCTCCTAGTGGCCCCTCCCCTCTCCATCGTCGTAGCACCCACCACGAGTCATACTCAGTGGTAGTCCCGACGTCATCTACGTCTGGGACATCGATCACTACATCTGACTCCTCGCCCAATGGCGCGGTGACCGGTGGATCTAGATCCCTCTCATCTCCCCGTCGTCGATAGACCACGGGTTCACCAGGCAACGCCTGGCGCACCCCAAACTGTCGTGTAACCCGGCTGTACGAAAAGAACTCATGCTCGGTCCCGTGCCGCCCGATCAACCACCGCTCCCTGCGTACCCGTCGGAGCCACTCTCCAGCCTTCGGCCAGGCTGGACAGTCCCGATAAGGATGCCAAACCACCTCCCCTGGAGTGAGCCGAGAGAAGGCATCAGTATAGTGCTCTACAACACCTGCCCATCGCCGACTCTGCCCCTGCTCCGCAGACCGCCGCCACAAAACTGCATAGCCTATCTCCGTGTCATCCATCGCCGCCCGAGTCATCCACGGTAACCCGGTCGGCCTCTCCACTGCTATGTGCTGCCAACCCCAGCACTGCAGCAGATAGCTGCAGCTGACCCCCTTCCGCTGCCGACAGCGGACCCCATACAGCTCCCCGTAGAGCTGTGCCAACAATGTCTGTCCCCACCTCAAAATCAGCGGTGCCTCTATCGGGCACTCTACCAACTGCCATACCAAATCCAGCAGGTTCCACGGGAACCTCGCGCTAGACGAATCAGGTAGAAGCATGTTAGAAATGAGGCCCATCAAGAATGCGTGCCTCACTCCTAACACCCCCCTCTCCTGCCACCAGCCAACAAAAATCCCGCCAGCCTGGCAGTCCACCTCGGCTGTCTCCACTGGGTTCGCTACACCCAGCCGCTCCCCATGCCCAAAGCATCTCGTAAGTACAGCAGTCCGCTGATCACGCGGCGATGTCCTAATAGGCAGTCCGTCTATCGGAATCCGAAGCAACCGATAGACATCCTCCAAAGTTACAGTCATCTCCCCTGTCGGAAGATGGAACGTGTTGGTCCGCGGATCCCAAAGTTTGATCAAGGCCGTCAGATAGGCCTGATCCGGGACCACAGGCTCCAGTCGAGACACCTGCTTGAGCCCAAGGGCATCAAGCCATTCCCAATCATCATCAGTCAGTGCACCCCGCGCCTCAGTAAAGGCGGTAGGTACACGGTACCGGCTCCTAACCTGCAAAAAGAAAACAATTCAACAAAAAAAATTAAAAATCATGGAAAAGAACTGTACAACAATAACAAAAGCAAAAAATAAAAAAAACAAAAAAAAAACAAACCTTCAGTTCCAAGATTTCTAATCTTAACTGATTAATTCAAAAAAAGAATAAAAAGAAATTCAAAAACACAAAAAAATATACGTCTTAGGGTTTACGTTCCGTTAACCTAGGGTTTAGTCGTAAGCAAAATTCTTTGCCTAGGTTTAACTACGTTTAATTGTACAATAAGTCTTAGTGTCTTCAATCCAGTTTCGAGTTTAAGTTTTAAAACACATTTTGAAAAACAGCATCACAAAAAAAACAATTAAATAAAACAAGTGCAAATTTAAACAAAAATAAGCTCTAGAAGACACTTACAGGTTTCGCTTCGGCTCCGCCGCTCGAACCAGTTTGTGCACTCATGATGGCAGAGAGAATTCCAGCAGCGCTTCGCTTCGCAGAATTACCTCCTCCTCCCAGAGCTCCAAAATCGCAAGAAAAAAATGACACAAATGAGCCCAAATGCAAGTTTTGGCCCTTAAATAGGCCTTTTGAGTTGGAATTCGTCCTTGACTGGGACGAGCACTCAGGTTAGCGCTCGTCCCACCCAGGGACGAATTCTACAGCTGGAATTCGTCCCACCCAGGGACGAATTCAGACCAGCACTTCAAAAACATCAAAAAATGATCAAAAATGCACTAAAAACAGACAATAACTATGCCCGATAAGAGTGCTGCTGCACCTGACATCCAGGGCATACAAAATAAATGTTGGGAGTCACAAATTATCACAATCCTACTCCCTAAGAAGGCTACCATAGCCGGACCGCTCCACGGGAAGACGGATTTCTGATGATTTAAACCCCAAATGGTGTCACAAAAAAAAAAAAAAAAACAATAAAAAAATGCAACACAAAAACACAGCAATAAGCATTGCCGGACATAAGTGCTCTTGCACTTAACCTCTAGGCAAATAAATTCGATGTCGGGGTTCAAATTCTCATTCTCCTACTTCCCCAAGAAGGCTACCATAGCCGGACCGCTCCACGGGAAGATGGATTTTCGATAATTTCACCCCATTACGACATCACCAAAAGGGTTAACACCCACCAAAAATAGGTCCAAATGTTGGAAAAATTGCACATGCTAAACGGTAAACACTCTAAAGGCACCCTTGCACAAGTCATCTTGGGTCAAGCGACTCGTCGCTTTTCTCATGAAGGTCATTCCCTCATCGATTCGTCGCTTGAGGGGGTAGTCACACTTAGTCACCAATCAACAATCACACACCCAATTAAGGAAAACGACATGCATTCAAAGAATCATTGACAAAGACAATTACGCTCCTGCTTGGGGCAGTAAACAAGCAACAATCAAATCAATCAAACACTTGGCATTTCGTGAATCATGAACACAAGGTTCCCCTGAGGATAAAAGGTTGCGCCCTTTGCCTAATCATGACTGATCAATGTCCAAGCTCAAGTCACACCTCACCAAAATAGGTTAACACTTGAAATCAAACTCCTTAGCTCGTCAGAAGCAAGGATTCAAGAATGCATGCCCTTTCCATGCTTGGGGCATCAAAAGTTGGTTAGGTTACCAAGAAACCCTAATCATTAGTGCTTTGGTTATCTATTTTTGCTCGGCGCTGCGCTATGCACAGCGCATCCCAAAAAGGGGCATCTGTAGACACCAAAACAACACCAATCCGATTATGTGACTGCAAACACTGATCGCGTTGACAAACACAGCCCCCAGGGCAGCCCTCAGAGGTCAAACAATGGTCCTAACCACTTTCATAGCAATTTTGTAAGGTCAGGAAGCAATTTGGCACATTTAGACACTTTGCTCAGTATTCGTCTCACCCAGGGACGAATACTAACTGGAATTCGTCTCACCCAGGGACGAATTCTGAAATCGTCTCTGGTAGGGACGAATTCTGAGTTTAACGGGCAAAAAGAAGAATGGTGCCAAGTGGCAGCCCAGGACAATCAATTGATGACTCCTGCCTCGCACGCGTGTGTGGGTGGACAGATAGGCCGTTAGAGGACTGTCACAAGGGCAATTATGAAAGCCCAAGTCATGGAGGACTCTCCTCCCTCATGGGAAGACATAACCGCCACATGGCACCTATGACCAACACATGGCACTTATGCTTCCCTCTCAAAAGAGACCCCATGGGTCTATAAAAGGTGGGACTTTTCTCACCCAAAATATGCAGGATTGGAGGCGATTTCAAGCAACGAAGTGTTGTCCAATTGAATACCCATTTGCATCCTTTTGATTCACCTTCTCACATCCACTAATCTCTTTCGCAAGGGAGGTTATTGGGTGGCTTTTGGAAGCGTGGATCCAACCCAAATCCAACATTTGACCACCTTACACCACCAATTTGCAGACATCCCAATCCTAAGAGGTTTTGGGCCCATCCCTAGTGGATTGGCGCCGGAATCAAGTGCCAACGGTGGGAGGCCCACTGGGGCACCCCCGCACTTTTCTAAGTTTTATTTTAAAGCATTCTAGATTATTGTTTCAGGTTGCATCTCATGTTATTCTATTTGGTTAACTCATAGCTTCAATTTCATAACATTTTGATCAGATTTTATCATGTTTTGTGTCGCTTTGTTGTTTCACTAACTTGCAGGTGGCGATATCAAATTCTCGAGGATAGAGGCCAAATTGGGAGAATCCGACCATCTGGGTCGTCCCAAAATGGCCCCAATTACATAACCCCTCTGTTTGCAGGTGTTTTGGAGGTCTCGGGATTCGACATTGGAGCAGCATCAGGTCGGCTTTTCCAACACAGAAGAATTCGTCCCACCCAGGGACGAATAGCGATCGAAATCGTCCCGCCGGGGACGAATTCCGGTTGAAGGCAGATTGGCCGACTGTCTCGATGGCAGTGGCCCTCTGGTGATGTTTTCTGTCCTCTGTCAGGTTTTCAGGCCATTTGGACTCACTTTACCCACTGTTTCATACAAATGTTTACATGCATCTTTTGGCGATTTTAGAGAACAAACACTTTTTATTTGCAGCAGGTGCTACTGACATCTTTGTTGTTTCTTTGTTCGCAGGAGGAGCAGCAGAAGCTAAGGACTCATCAACATCAGCGGCGGCATCATCTTGGCCCGCCCATCTCAAGTGTGGGCACGCGGAAAGAGGAACATTAAGTGATTGTAATCAAATTCTTTCAACGCTCCTAGCCCCTGAAAAGGGAGGAGGCGTATTTGTAACAGAGATCAAGAGAATTTAATGAAAGGGCTGTGTTTTCTCCATTTGCTTGTATCTCATTTCAATGCGTCTCTCTCATTTCATGCATTTTACATTTCTAGGACTTAAGCGTATTTGATTTTGAATGCATCGCAATTAGTGTTTCCTTCGCCCGAAATCTCGTGCTTTCACTATTTATGAAAATTACAATTTCATTAATGGAGGGTAGTTCATACGACATTCCATTGGCCATCATTTTGAATTTTGGAGGTAAAACTTCTCGGGGTCATAACTCCTCGCTCAGATTGGCTATTAGTACATATTTTTAGAAAGCCCTCGAAAAGAGCTACAAAAACATAGGGTGACATCATACTGACTATAGTTTGTTTTAATATTTTTGGCTTTTTGGTCTATTTTTCCAAAATTTTACTTTTATTTTTCTAACCCTTCCATTTGCAGATTTTTTTAAACTTCGACAACTAAAATCAAAATAATAAAAAATTAAAATTTCATAAATAAATGCATGGTGTGAATAATGAGTTTCAATATTTCATTCAAAATAATTTTTATCTCATTATGAAGTTATTTCGAATTTATAAAAAATATTTAAAGTTGTTTTATAAGGATTTTTATAATTTTGGAATTTAACATTTTTTCATATTTTGAAGGAAAATAAATTTTTAGGCTTTGCATTTGTATTCACAAACAATAAATAAACTTCCCTTTATAAAAATTACAATTTAATTAAAGAGGGGTAGTTCATACGACATTCCATTGGCCATCATTTTGAATTTTATGGGTAAAACTTCCCGGGGTCATAAATCCTCGCTCGTTGCTCAGATTAACTATTAGTGCATATTTTCGGAAAGCTCTCAAAAAGAGCTACAACAACGTAGGGTGACATCATACTGATTATAGTGTGTTTTAATATTTTTATCTTTTTGGTCTATTTTTTAGAATTTTATTTTTATTTTTCTAACCCTTCCTTTTGCAATTTTTTTTAAACTTCGGTGACTAAAATAAAAATAAAATTAAAATTAAAATTTCATAAATAAATGCATGGGTGTGAAGAATGAGCTTCAATATTTCATCTGAAACAATTTTGATCTCATTCTCAAGTCATTTCGAATTTATAAAAATTATTTAAAGTTGTTTTTAAGTATTTTATAATTTCATAATTTCACATTTTTTTTCATATTTTGAAGCTAAATCGATTTTCAAGATTTTTATTTGCATTCACAAACAAAAAATGAGATTCCCTTTATGAAAATTATATTTTTATTAAAGGGGGTAGTTCATACGGTATTTACATTAGCCATCATTTCGAATTTTGGGGGTAAAACTTCCTGGGGTCATAACTTCTCGCTTGTAGCTCGGATTGACTATTAGTGCATATTTTCGAAAAGCTTTCAAAAAGAGCTACAAAAGTGTAGGGCAACATCATGCTGACTATAGTAAGTTTTAATATTTTTTGTTTTCTGGTTTATTTTCTATAATGTTATTATTATTTTTCTAACCCTTCCTATTACAATTTATTTTAAAAATTCGACGACTAAAATAAAAATAATAAAAAATTAAAATTTCATAAATAAATACATGGATGTGAAGAATGAGCTTCAATATTTCATCCGAAATAATTTTATTCTCATTATGAAGTCATTTTAAATTTATAAAAATTATTTAAAATTGCTATTTTATAAAGATTTTTATAATTTCCAAATTTCATATTTTTTTCATATTTTGAAGGTAATTCGATTTTTAGGCTTTGCATTTGCATTCATAGACAATAAATTATCTTTCCTTTATGAAAATTACAATTTTATTTAAAAAGGGTAGGTCATACGACATTTTCTTGGCCATCATTTTAAAATTTTGGGGTAAAACATTTTAGGGTCACAACTCCTCGCTCGTTGCTCGGATTGACTATTAGTATATATTTTCATAAAGCTTTCGAAAAGAGCTACAAAAACATAGAGAAAAATAATACTACCTATAGTGTGATTTAGCATTTTTGGCATTTTGGTCCATTTTTCATAATTTTATTTTTATTTTTCTAACCCTTCATTTTGCAGATTTTTTTAAAATTTGGCGACTAAAATAAAATTAAAAAAAATTAAAATTTCATAAATAAATGCATGGGTGTGAGGAATGAGCTTCAATATTTTATCTAAAACAATTTTGATATAATTTTGAAATCATTTCGAATTTATAAAAATTATTTAAAGTTGTTATTTTATAAGGATTTTTATAATTTCAAAATTTCACATTTTATTTTTGATTTTTTATATTTTGAAGGTAAATCGATTTTCAGGCTTTGCATTTGCATTCACAGATAATAAATGAACTTGCCTTTATGAAAATTACAATTTTATTTAAGGGGGGTATTTCATACGACATTCGATTGACCATCATTGTGAATTTTGGGGGTAAAACTTTCTAGGGTTATAACTGCTCGCTCGTTGCTCGGATTGAATATTGGTGCATATTTTTGAAAAGCTCTCAAAAAGAGCTACAATTACGTACTGTGATATCATACTGATTATAGTGTGTTTTAATATTTTTGGCTTTTTGGTCTATTTTCCAAAATTTTATTTTTATTTTTCTAACCCTTTGCAATTTTTTTTAAAATTTGACGTTTAAAATAAAAATAATAAAAAATTAAAATTTCATAAATAAATGAATGGGTGTGAATAATGAGCTTCAAAATTTCATCTGAAACAATTTTGATCTCATTCTGAAGTTACTTCAAGTTTATAAAAAAATATTTAATATTGTTGTTTTATAAGGATTTTTATAATTTCAAAATTTCATATTTTTTTCATATTTTGAAGGTAAATTAATTTTTAGGCTTTGTATTTGTATTCACAGACAATAAATGAACTTCCTTTCATGAAAATTATAATTTCATTAAAGGGGGGTAGTTCATACGATATTCCATTGGCCATCATTTTGAATTTTGAGGGCAAAACTTTTCGAGGTCATAGCTCCTCGCTCATTGCTCGGATTGACTGTTGGTGCATATTTTTGAAAAGCTCTAGAAGAGAGCTACAATAGTGTAGGGTGAAATCATACTAACTATAGTATGTTTTAATATTTTTTGCTTTCTAGTCCATTTTTTAGAATTATATTTTATTTTTCTAACCCTTCATTTTGTAGATATTTTTAAACTTCGACGACTAGAATAAAAATAAAAAATTCATAAATAAATGTATGGGTGTGAAGAACGATTTTCAATATTTCATAAAAAATAATTTTTATCTCATTCTGAAGTCATTTCAAATTTATAAAAACTATTTAAAATTATTGTTTTATAAGGATTTTTATAAATTCAAAATGTCACATTTTTTTTCATATTTTGAAGGTAAATCAAATTTTAAGCTTTGCATTTGCATTCACAGACAATAAATGAACTTCCCTTTATGAAAATTATAATTTCATTAAAGGGGGGTAGTTCATACGACATTCCATTGGCAATCATTTTGAATTTTTGGAGTAACTCCTCGCTCGTTGCCCAAATTAACTATTAGTGCATATTTTCAGAAAGCTCTAAAAAAAAACTATAATGATGTAGGGCAGCATCATATTACCTATAGTGTTTTTTAACATTTTTGGCTTTCTTGGTCCATTTTCCAAAATTTTATTTTTATTTTTCTAACCCTTCCTTTTGCAGATTTTTTTTAAACTTCAGTGACTAAAATAAAAATAAAAAAATTAAAATTTTATAAATAAATGCATGGGTGTGAAGAATGAGTTTCAATATTTCATCTTAAATAATTTTGATCTCATTATGAAGTCATTTCAAATTTATTTAAATTATTTAAAGTTGTTTTATAAAGATTTTTATATTTTAGAATTTCACATTTTTTTCATATTTTGAAGACAAATCGATTTTTAGGCTTTGCATTTGCATTCATAAACAATAAATGGACTTCTCTTTATGAATATTACAATTTTATTAAAAGGGGTAGTTCATACAGTATTCCATTGGCCATGATTTTGAATGTTGGGGGTAAAACATCCCAGGGTCATAACTCCTCGCTCATTGCTCAAATTGACTCTTAGTGCATATTTTCAAAAAGCTCTCGAAAAGAGTTACAACGATGTAAGGTGACATAATATTTATTGTAGTATATTTTAATATTGTCAGCTTTTTGGTTCATTTTCCATAATTTTATTTTTATTTTTTCTAACCCTTCCTTTTGCAGATTTTTTTAAAACTTCGATGACTAAAATAAAATAAAAAAAATCATAAATAAATACATGGGTGTGAAGAATGAGCTTTAATATTTCATCAAAAACAATTTTTATCTCATTCTAAAGTCATTTTGAATTTATAAAAATTATTTAAAATTATTATTTTATAAGGATTTTTATAATTTCAAAATTTCATATTTTTTTTCATATTTTAGAAGCAAATCGATTTTCAGGCTCTGTATTTGCATTCACAGACAATACATAAACTTTTCTTTATGAAAATTATAATTTCATTAAAGTGGGTAGTTCATACGGTATTCCATTAGCCATCATTTTGAAATTTAGGGGTAAAACTTTTCGGGGTCATAACTCCTCGCTCATTGCTCAGATTCACTATTAGTGAATATTTTGGGAAAGCTCTTGACAAGAGCTACAACAACGTAGGGCGATATCATACTGATTATAGTGTGTTTTAATATTTTTGACTTTCTAGTCAGTTTTTCAGAATTTTATTTTTAATTGTCTAACCCTTCATTTTGCAATTTTTTTTTAAACTTTGGTGACTAAAATAAAAATAAATATAAAATAAAATTTTATAAATAAATTCCTGGGTATGAAGAATGAGCTTCAATATTTCATCCAAAATATTTTTGATCTCATTCTGAAGCTATTTCAAATTTATAAAAATTATTCAAAATTGCTATTTTATAAGGATTTTTATAATTTCAAAATTTTACATTTTTTTTCATATTTTGAAGGTAAATCAATTTTCAGGCTTTGAATTTGCATTCACAAATAATAAATGAACTTTCCTTTATGAAAATTATAATTTCACTAAGGGGGGTAGTTCATACGATATTCCATTGACCATCATTTTGAATTTTGAGGGTAAAACTTCTTAGGATCATAACTCCTCGCTCATTGCTCGGATTGACTATTAGTGCATATTTTTGGAAATCTCTCGAAAAGAGCTAAAAAATTATAGGGTGATATCATACTTGATTATAGTGTGTTTTAATATATTCAACTTTCTGGTCCATTTTCAAAAAAAATATTTTTATTTTTCTAACCCTTCCATTTGCAGATTTTTTAAACTTCGGTGACAAAAATAAAAATAATAAAATATTAAAATTTTATAAATAAATTCATGGGTGTGAAGAACGAGCTTCAGTATTTCTTCTAAAATAATTTTGATCTCATTTTGAATCTATTTCAAATTTATAAAAATTATTTAAAATTGCTATTTTATAAGGATTTTTATAAATTCAAAATTTCACATTTTTTTCATATTTTAAAGGTAAATCGATTTTCAGGCTTTGCATTTGCATTCAAAGACAATAAATGAACTTCTCTTTATGAAAATTATAATTTCATTGAAGGGGGTAGTTCATACGATATTCCATTGACTATCATTTTTAATTTTGAGGGTAAAACTTCTCGGGGTCATAAATCCTTGCTCATTGCTCGGATTGACTATTGGTGCATATTTTTAGAAAGCTCTTGAAAAGAGCTACAATGGTTATATTGGCATCATACTTACTATAGTGTATTTTGATATTTTTGGCTTTCTCGATCATTTTTCAGAATTTTATTTTTATTTTTCTAACCCTTTTTTTGTAGATTTTTTGAACTTCGATGACTAAAATAAAAATAAAAAAATTACAATTTCATAAATAAATGCATGGGTGAGAAGAATGATCTTCAATATTTTATCTGAAATAATTTTGATCTCATTTTGACGTCATTTTGAATTTATAAAATTTATTTAAAGTTGTTTTATAAGGATTTTTATAATTTCAAAATTTCATGTTTTTTTCATATTTTGAAGGTAAATCAATTTTGAGGCTTTGTATTTGCATTCACAAACAATAAATGAACTTCTATTTATGAAAATTATAATTTCATTAAAGGGGGGTAGTTCATATGACATTTCATTGACCATAATTTTAAATTTTGAGGGTAAAACTTCCCGGGGTCAACTCCTCGTTCGTTGCTCGGATTGAATATTAGTTAATATTTTTGGAAAGCTCTCAAAAAGAGCTACAACGACATAGGGAGGTATCATACTGACTGTAGTGTGTTTTAAAATTTTTATCTTTCTAGTCCATTTTTCAGAATTTTATTTTTATTTTTTTAACCTTTCCTTTTACAAATTTTTTAAAGTTCGATGACTAAATTTAAATTAAAAAAAAAAAAAAAAATTATAAATAAATGCATGGGTGTGAAGAATGAGCTTTAATATTTCATCCGAAACAATTTTGATCTCATTCTGAAGTTATTTTGAATTTATAAAAATTATTTAAAGTTACTATTTTACAATGATTTTTTTAATTTTGGAATTTCACATTTTTTTCATATTTTGAAGGTAAATCAAAGTTTTGCATTTGCATTCATAAATAGTAAATGAACTTCCATTTATGAAAATTATAATTTCAGTAAAGGGGGGTAGTTCATACGACATTCCATTGGCCATCATTTTGAAAAGAGCTTCAACGACGTAGGGTGACATCATACTGATTGTAGTGTATTTTAACATTTTCGGCTTTCTGGTCCATTTTCCAAAATTTTATTTTTATTTTTCTATCCCTTTCTTTTACAGATTTTTTTAAACTTCGGTGACTGGAATAAAAAAAATAAAAAATTTATCATAAATAAATGCATTGGTGTGAAGAATGAGCTTCAATCTTTCATCTGAAATAATTTTAATTTCATTTTGAAGTCAGTTCAAATTTATAAAAATTATTGAAATTTGTTGTTTTATAAGGTTTTTGTAATTTCAAAATTTCACATTTTGAATGTAAATTGATTTTCAGGCTTTGCATTTGCATTCATAGACAATAAATGAATTTCCCTTTATGAAAATTACAATTTCATTTAAGGGGGTATTCATACGAAATTCCATTGATCATCATTTTGAATTTTGGGAGCAAAAATTTCTGAGGTCATAACTCCTCGCTTGTTGCTCGGATTGACTATTAGTTCATATTTTAAGAAAGCTCTCGAAAAGAGCTACAATTACATAGGGCAACATGATATTGATTATTCAATGTCCTGTTTCACTCCAAGGTTGATAATTTTTCATGGATTTTGACCAATGTTTACGCCTCAAACTCTGCTTCGGAGCGATCTGAGTTGTGGAAAACCATCTCTCTGATGAGAGAAAGTTTTAGTGACTTCCCGTGGGTTGTGGGAGGGGATTTCAATTGCCCTCTTCATCCCTATGAAAAGAAGGGAGGCGCTGAGCTGGCCAGCCGTAGCATGGAGGATTTTAGAGATTTTGTTTCATCCAATAATCTGCTAGACATCGAACTTAAGGGGGCGTCCTTCACCTAGAGTAACAGGAGGATTGGAAGTAATCTCATCCAGTTCAAGCTCGACCGGTTCCTCATTTCCCACAAAGTTATTCCCTTCCTTGACACTCCAACTCTCTCAGCTTTTCCAAGAATCAGGTCGGACCATAATCCCATTCTGTTAGAGGCCACTGGCGGGCCTAGTTTTAAGATCCCTTTTAGATTTTAGTTCATGTGGATTTCCCACAAGGATTTCAAACAGTTGGTTTCGAAATGATGATAGGTGACGGTGGTTGGTTCAGCGTCCAAAATACTGGCCCTAAAACTTAAGATGATTAAAAAGAATTTAAAGGTGTGGAATAAGGAGGTTTTTGACAACATTTTTGAGTCTAAAAAGTCCATCTTTGAGCGATTGAAGAGTTTAGAGGAAAATATGGAGGACGAAGGGTATTCTAAAGGCCTCAGAGAGGAGGAACGGAGCCTCCTGGTGGACTATCATTCCATTCTTGCCAGTGAGGAAATGTTTTGGCATCAAAATTCTAGGGATCTCTAGCTGAAGAGTGGTGATTCAAATTCAAATTTTTTCCACGCGTCTACCATGAGACACAGGGGGGCCAAAAATATTAGACAGGTCTTTGTGTAAGGATGGGCGCACTACTAGGGAGATTGAGGAAATTTGAAGCGAAGCAGTCGACTTCTTCTAGGATTTGCTGGGTGCTCCTCCTGATAGCATCCTCCAAGTTCAAAATTCCTTGCTTGCTAATTTCCCTACCAAATTCCCCCATGAGGCAAGTATTAAACTCCTGGAACCTTTTTCCCATTATGAGATTAAGGATGCTCTTTTTTCCATGCAACCAGATAAGGCCTCTGGGCCTGATGGGTTCCCCCCGATTCTTTCAAGTTATGTGGGATGTTGTGGGGCCTGATGTCTGCGAGGCTATCTTAGAAATCCAAGCATCAAGATCCATCCATCCGAAGCTCAACTCTACCTTCCTAGCTCTCATTCCTAAGTCGCCCACCTGCAAAAGTTTTTTTGACTATCGTCCCATAAGCCTTTGCAATGTTTTCTACAAGATTCTTACGAAGACCATTGCCAATCGTCTGAGATCCCTCCTTCCCTCTTTGGTAGGTTCAGCTTAGGGGAGCACCGTTAAGGGTAGAAACATCCTTGACGGTGTCATTACTATTCATGAAACCCTCCATACTGCCCAATGTTCCAAGAATGTTGCGCTTTTCCTTAAACTAGACATGAATAAAGCTTTTGACAGAGTGGACAGGAGGTTCCTCTGTGTTGTCCTTTACAAGTTGGGCTTCCATCATCACTAGATTGACCTTGTGAACAGTTGCATTTACACTCCATTATTTTCTGTGCTGATCAACGGGTCCCCCGCTGGATTCTTCCAGAGTGCTCGCGGCCTTAGACAAGGTGATCCTCTGTCTCCTATTTTATTCATTCTTTTGGCAGAGGTCCTTACCTGGTCTTTGAATGAAGCCCTCCATCGAAGCAAGATTTTTGGCATTCTGCCTACTTCCAGAGTTGATCCTGTCACTCACCAACAATTTGTGGATGACATGCTCATATCCACTGGAGCATCTATCACTCAGGCAAAATCTATCAAGCGCATTGTGTCCCAGTATGAGAAGGCTTCTGGCCAAAAATTTAATTATTTGAAGAGCAAAATTTATTTTGTTAATACCCCTCTGCATAGGAAAATTCTCATTTCCAGAATCCTCGAATGCACTATTGATTCCCTGCCTGCAACTTATTTGGGGTTATCGCTAGTTTGCAATGGGTGAGGCGGTGGGAACATCTAGAATTCGATTTTGGAATAGCTTCATAAGAAACTCAGCACTTGGAAAGGCAAATTGCTATCTCAAGCTGGGAAGGCAACCCTCACCAAAGCCTGTCTTCAAGGAATTCCCACCTATTTCATGTATGTTTTCATGCTTCCTGTGTTTATCCATTCCAAAATCGAGCAGATTCAAAGGAATTTTCTCTGGTCCAGCAACGAAGAAAAATCTAGAATCCCTCTAGTGGCGTGGGATAAGGTTTTCCTTTGAAAGGACCAAGGGGGCATGGGATTGAGAAGATCCAGGCTCATGAAATCTACCTTAATTTCCAAACATGCTTGGAGAATTCTTATTAATGCACCAGCGAAATGGGTCAATATAGTTAAAAGAAAGTATCTTGGGAAAAATTCTCTTCTGGAAGCTGAGTCTCCTCATGAAGCTTCGACTTTCTGGAAGACGGTGCTTTAGGGCCGTTCGGTGATTAACAAGGGTGCTCATTGGATCTTGGGGGATGGATCCATGATCCTTTTTTGGAGAGACAGGTGGGCTACAGATGAAGCTCTCGTTGTAAATCAGAACTTGGCTAGCTTGAGGGCCTAGATTGATCCAAACAGTCATCTCAAGGTTTCGTATTGCATTGACCGAAGTTCCCTTCCCCCTCGATGGAAACTTTCGATGATGGATGGGTTTGATAATGAGGTGAATTTCTTGTACAGTGTCCTCCAATCAGTGTTAATTATTTTGGTCATAAGAGAGGACAAAATTATTTGGAGCAACATGTAGGATGGGCAGTTTTATGTTAAGTCCGCTTATGATCTTCTGTCATGTGAGGCTACTGTGGACCCCCAATGGAAAGCAATTTAGAGGAAAGGGATTATTCCTAAGATAAATTACTTTGCTTAGATTGCATTTTATAACAAAGCCCTTACCATAGACAATCTCCACAAGAGAGGCCTTATAATTCCCAACAAGTGCTATCTTTGCTTAACTGACTGTGAAACATTCGATCACTTATTTTTGCATTGCCCCTTTTCCTATTCGGTCCTAAGCTATGTGTTGTATTCTTTCCAAGTACTCTAGTGCTCCCCTCGCTCCCTTAAAGATGCCTTCCTCCAATGGCCCAAGCCCTTTAAGAATTCTAAGCTCTGATTCCTTTGTGAGGCTACCTTTCACCATTTCATCTGGCAAATTTGGCTGGAGTGTAATGCTAGAGTCTTTGGCAAGATCCCTAGAATGGCTCCATTTGTTGCCCAGTGGGCCTTATCCTTTGCTATCGAGAATTCAAAAACTATTCCTAGCTCCCGCCCTCACAATCCTTGGGAGGCAATTATTTTCAAAAGACTAGACCTTGGCTCCTCTTCCAAAGTTGACTTAGTGAATGGCCGAAGGGAGGTCACTTGGACCAAACCTCCTTTGGGGTGGATCAAACTTAATTTTGATGGGGCTGCTAAAGGCAACCCAGGGCCCGCTGGTTTTGGGGGGCTTGTCAGGGACCATAATGGGAAGCTGATCTTGGCCTACTGTGAAAATTTGGGCCCTCAGACCAATCATTTTATCGAAGCCCGTGGTGTGTTGAAAGGGTTGCAGGTCATATCGAATGATCCTAGGCCTTTAATTATTGAATGCGATTCTCTAAACATTATCAACTACCTTTGTGGCTCCAAAGACCCATCGTGGCGGGTCCTGAATATCATCCTCGAGGCTAGGATGCTCCTCTCTCGGCACACCAGGTGGGAGGCAGGGCACATCTACAGAGAAGGTAATCGGGTGGCGGATCACTTGGCCAACAAAGGACTGATGACCACGTGCCTGGTTTTTTGGAGTTCTCATTTCCAAACCGAGGTGGACAGTTTGGCCAAGGCAGATATTCCCTCATGATGAAGAATTTGTATCATAGGTCTTCTCCCAAAGTTTGTTGATATATTGTCTTCGACTATTATTCTGTTTTAATGTATTTCAATATCAAGATTTTCAGGACTTTCTGTGTCTTCTAGGGCCCTCGGGCATTTTGTATTTCCCTGTCTTTTTTACGAATTGCTCTATTTACCCAGCCATCCGGCATGAAATATATTTTAGCAAGGCTGATTTTGTACATAAGGTTTTGGGATCCTTTATAAAAACCCATAATTAATCTATTATTATAATTACCAAAAAAAAAACATGATACTGATTATAGTATGTTTAAACATTTTTGGCTTTCTGGTCTATTTTCTAGAATTTTATTTTTATTTTTCTAACCCTTCATTTTGCAAATTTTTAAAATTTTGACGATAAATAAAAATAAGAAAAAACTAAAATTTCATAAATAAACGCATGGATGTGAAGAATAAGCTTCAATATTTCATGTGAAAGATAATAAATGAACTTCCCTTTAAGCAAGTTATAATTTCACTAAAGGGGGGTAGTTCATATGACATTCCATTGGCCATCATTTTAAATTTTGGGGGTAAAACTTCCCGGGGTCATAACTCCTTGCTCGTTGCTTGGATTGACTATTAGTGCATATTTTTGGAAAGCTCTCGAAAAGAGCTACAAAAGTGTAGGACAACATAATACTAATTATAGTATGTTTTTATATTTTTGACTTTCTGGTCCATTTTCTAAAAAAAAAAAATTATTTTTCTAACCCTTCCTTTTGCAAATTTTTTCAAACTTCGACGACTAAAATAAAAATAATAAGAAATTAAAATTTCATAAATAAATGCATGGGTGTGAAGAATGAGCTTCAATATTTCATCCAAAACAATTTTGATTTCATTCTAAAGCAATTTCAAGTTTATAAAAATTATTTAAAATTACTATTTTACAAGGGTTTTTATCATTTTAGAATATTAAATTTTTTTCTTCATATTTTAAAGGTAAATCGATTTTCAGGCCTTGCATTTGCATTCACAAACAATAAATGAACTTCCCTTTCTAAAAATTATAATTTCATTAAAACAAGTAGGTCGGTTCACCAGGTTCACCAGGGTCTTATTCATGGGTGGAAATGGGAGACTGGTAGGTCGGCTATTTCTCATCTTTAGTTTATTGATGATATTGCTCTCTTGGGTGTGGCCTCTATTCATGAAGCAACCAACTTTAGACGCGTGCTGGATATGTATTTGGTTGTCTATGGTTAGAAGATTAATGAGCATAAGTCTACTATTTTATTTTTCAATACAGATCCAAGGATTCAAGCTAGAATTATTCAGATTCTTAGGTTTCAGGTTGGGACTCTTCCCCTTATGTACTTAGGGATTCATATTTCTGTTGGTCCTCTACCTAGGTCGGTTTGGACTAACATCCTTGATAAATTTCATAGTCAAGTTAGTCATTGGACTCAGGTTTGGTAGAGGATTTTGTGAATGATCCAGGAAACTATGTCTGCAAAATGTCAAATTATTTCTCTTGTGGACTAAACCAAACATTAGATCATGGAAAGATTAGGTTTGATGGTTAATGGTCCTGGTCCTAATATCTCTTGTATACGGATGATTCAGAGTAATCGGGTGCGGAGGGATGGTAAATGGAATCCGCCTCCTTTGGGAGTGCTAAAAATTAATACGGATACATCTTCCTGGGGTAATCTGAGTAATGTTGGTATTGATGGTGTGGGGCAGGACAATAGTGGTACTGTCCAATTTTTTTTCTCTTTCTTTAAAGGATATCATTCTAATAACTTCATGGAAGCCCTTGCAATTTTATATGCTTTGGAGCAAGGGTATGCTTTAGGTTGGTGTATGATTGTTTGTGAATATGATTATCAGATTGTTATAAATTTGTTGAATTATGGGGATAGTCTTCATGGTATTTGACGGTTGAGTTGGATTGCTCGATAAATTCTCAATATCTTTTCTCACTTGGAGTTCATTTATTTTATGCATATTCCCCGGGAGGGGAATGGGGTAGCGGATTTGTTAGCTAAATGGGCTTATTAGTTTTAGGATGGTTGGGATGTTCATAATTGATCTCAAATTTCTCCTGATTGATCTCATATCTCTCTTCTTTATTGACCGCTGATATATTTGAATAGCCTGATAATGGGTGTGAAGAATGAGCTTCAATATTTTATCCAAAATAATTTTTATCTCATTCTGATATTATTTTGAATTTATAAAAATTATTTAAAGTTGTTTTATAAGGATTTTTATAATTTCAAAATTTCACATTTTTTTCATATTTTGAAGGTAAATCGATTTTAAGGCTTTTTATTTGCATTCACAAACAATAAATGAACTTCTATTTATGAAAATTACAATTTCATTAATGAAGGGTAGTTCATACGACATTCCATTGGCCATCAAATTTGAATTTTGGAGGTAAAACTTCTCGGGGTCATAACTCCTTGCTCAGATTGGTTATTAGTACATATTTTTAGAAAGCCCTCGAAAAGAGCTACAACAACATAGGGTGACATCATACTGACTGTAGTTTGTTTTAATATTTTTGGCTTTTTTGTCTATTTTTCCAAAATTTTACTTTTATTTTTCTAACCCTTCCATTTGCAGATTTTTTTAAACTTTGACAACTAAAATAAAAATAATAAAAAATTAAAATTTCATAAATAAATATATGGTGTGAATAATGAGTTTCAATATTTCATTCAAAATAATTTTTATCTCATTATGAAGTTATTTCGAATTTATAAAAAATATTTAAAGTTGTTTTATAAGGATTTTTATAATTTTGGAATTTAACATTTTTTCATATTTTGAAGGAAAATAAATTTTCAGGCTTTGCATTTGTATTCACAAACAATAAATAAACTTCCCTTTATAAAAATTACAATTTAATTAAAGAGGGGTAGTTCATACGACATTCCATTGGCCATCATTTTGAATTTTAGGGGTAAAACTTCCCGGAGTCATAACTCCTCGCTCGTTGCTCGGATTAACTATTAGTGCATATTTTCGGAAAGCTCTCAAAAAGAGCTACAACAACGCAGGGTGACATCATACTGATTATAGTGTGTTTTAATATTTTTATCTTTTTGGTCTATTTTTTAGAATTTTATTTTTATTTTTGTAACCCTTCATTTTGCAATTTTTTTAAAACTTCGGTGACAAATATAAAAATAAAATTAAAATTAAAATTTCATAAATAAATACATGGGTGTGAAGAATGAGCTGCAATATTTCATCCGAACCAATTTTGATCTCATTCTCAAGTCATTTCGAATTTATAAAAATTATTTAAAGTTGTTTTTAAGTATTTTATAATTTCATAATTTCATAATTTCACATTTTTTTTCATATTTTGAAGCTAAATTGATTTTCAAGATTTTTATTTGCATTCACAAACAAAAAATGAGATTCCCTTTATGAAAATTATATTTTTATTAAAGGGGGTAGTTCATATGGTATTCCATTAGCCATCATTTTGAATTTAGGGGGTAAAACTTCCTGGGGTCAAACTTCTCGCTTGTAGCTCAGATTGACTATTAGTGCATATTTTCGAAAAGCTTTCAAAAAGAGCTACAACAATGTAGGGCAACATCATGCTGACTATAGTAAGTTTTAATATTTTTGGCTTTCTGGTTTATTTTCTAGAATGTTATTTTTATTTTTCTAACCCTTCCTTTTACATTTTTTTTTTTAAATTCGACGACTAAAATAAAAATAATAAAAAATTAAAATTTCATAAATAAATACATGGATGTGAATAATGAGCTTCAATATTTCATCCGAAACAATTTTATTCTCATTATGAAGTCATTTTAAATTTATAAAAAATATTTAAAATTGCTATTTTATAAGGATTTTTATAATTTCAAAATTTCATATTTTTTCATATTTTGAAGGTAATTCGATTTTCAGGCTTTGCATTTGCATTCATAGAAAATAAATGATCTTTCCTTTATGAAAATTACAATTTTATTTAAAAGGGGTAGTTCATACGACATTTTCTTGGCCATCATTTTGAATTTTTGGGGTAAAACATTTTAGGGTCATAACTCCTCGCTCGTTGCTCGAATTGACTATTAGTGTATATTTTCGGAAAGCTCTCGAAAAGAGCTACAACAACATAGGGAAACATCATACTACTTATAGTGTGATTTAGAATTTTTGGCATTTTGGTCCATTTTTTAGAATTTTATTTTTATTTTTCTAACCCTTCCTTTTGTAGATTTTTTTAAAATTTGGCGACTAAAATAAAAATTAAAAAAAATTAAAATTTCATAAATAAATGCATGGGTGTGAAGAATGAGCTTCAATATTTTATCTAAAACAATTTTTATCTAATTTCGAAGTCATTTCGAATTTATAAAAATTATTTAAAGTTGCTATTTTATAAGGATTTTTATAATTTTAAAATTTCACATTTTATTTTTGATTTTTTATATTTTGAAGGTAAATCGATTTTCAGGCTTTGCATTTGCATTCACAGATAATAAATGAGCTTGCCTTTATGAAAATTATAATTTTATTTAAGGGGGGTATTTCATACGACATTCGATTGACCATCATTTTGAATTTTGGGGGTAAAACTTTCTAGGGTTATAACTGCTCGCTCGTTGCCCGGATTGAATATTGGTGCATACTTTTTAAAAGCTCTCAAAAAGAGCTACAATGACGTAGGGCGATATCATAATGATTCTAGTGTGTTTTAATATTTTTGGCTTTCTGGTCTATTTTCCAAAATTTTATTTATTTTTTTCTAACCCTTTGCAATTTTTTTAAAATTTGACGTTTAAAATAAAAATAATAAAAAATTAAAATTTCTTAAATAAATGCATGGGTGTGAATAATGAGCTTCAACATTTCATCTGAAACATTTTTGATCTCATTCAAAATTTCATATTTTTTCATATTTTGAAGGTAATTCGATTTTCAGGCTTTGCATTTGCATTCATAAACAATAAATGATCTTTCCTTTATGAAAATTACAATTTTATTTAAAAGGGGTAGTTCATACGACATTTTCTTGGCCATCATTTTGAATTTTTGGGGTAAAACATTTTAGGGTCATAACTCCTCGCTCGTTGCTCGGATTGACTATTAGTGTATATTTTTAGAAAGCTCTCGAAAAGAGCTACAATAACATAGGGAAACATCATACTACCTATAGTGTGATTTAGCATTTTTTGCATTTTGGTCCATTTTTTAAAATTTTATTTTTATTTTTCTAACCCTTCCTTTTGTAGATTTTTTTAAAATTTGGTGACTAAAATAAAAATTAAAAAAATTAAAATTTCATAAATAAATGCATGGGTGTGAAGAATGAGCTTCAATATTTTATCTAAAACAATTTTTATCTAATTTCAAAGTCATTTCGAATTTATAAAAATTATTTAAAGTTGCTATTTTATAAGGATTTTTATAATTTCAAAATTTCACATTTTATTTTTGATTTTTTATATTTTGAAGGTAAATCAATTTTCAGGCTTTGCATTTGCATTCACAGATAATAAATGAACTTGCCTTTATGAAAATTACAATTTTATTTAAGGGGGGTATTTCATACGACATTCGATTGACCATCATTTTGAATTTTGGGGGTAAAACTTTCTAGGGTTATAACTGCTCACTCGTTGCTCGGATTGAATATTGGTGCATATTTTTGAAAAGCTCTCAAAAAGAGCTACAATGACGTAGGGCAATATCAAATTGATTATAGTGTGTTTTAATATTTTTGGCTTTCTGGTCTATTTTCCAAAATTTTATTTTTATTTTTATTTTTTTAACCCTTTGCAATTTTTTTAAAATTTGACGTTTAAAATAAAAATAATAAAAAATTAAAATTTCGTAAATAAATGCATAGGTGTGAATAATGAGCTTCAACATTTCATCTGAAACAATTTTAATCTCATTCTGAAGTTACTTCAAGTTTATAAAAAAATATTTAATATTGTTGTTTTATAAGGATTTTTATAATTTCAAAATTTTATATTTTTTTCATATTTTGAAGGTAAATCAATTTTTAGGCTTTGTATTTGTATTCACAAACAATAAATGAACTTCCCTTCATGAAAATTATAATTTCATTAAAGGGGGGTAGTTCGTACGACATTCCATTGGCCATCATTTTGAATTTTGAGGGCAAAACTTTTCGAGGTCATAACTCCTCGCTCATTGCTCGGATTGACTATTAGTGCATATTTTTGAAAAGCTCTAAAAGAGAGCTACAATAGTGTAGGGTGAAATCATACTGACTATAGTATGTTTTAATATTTTTTGTTTTCTAGTCCATTTTTTAGAATTATATTTTATTTTTCTAACCCTTCCTTTTGCAGATATTTTTAAACTTCGACGACTAGCATAAAAATAAAAAATTCATAAATAAATGTATGGGTGTGAAGAATGATCTTCAATATTTCATAAAAAAATAATTTTTATCTCATTCTGAAGTCATTTCAAATTTATAAAAACTATTTAAAATTATTGTTTTATAAGGATTTTTATAATTTCAAAATGTCATATTTTTTTTTCATATTTTGAAAGTAAATCAATTTTCAGGCTTTGCATTTGCATTCACAAACAAAAAATGAACTTCCCTTTATGAAAATTATAATTTCATTAAAGGGGGGTAGTTCATACGACATTCCATTGGCCATCATTTTGAATTTTGGGGGTAACTCTTCGCTGGTTGCCCAAATTAACTATTAGTGCATATTTTTAGAAAGCTCTAAAAAAAACTACAACGACGTATGGCGGAATCATACTTATTGTAGTGTATTTAAATATTTTTGGCTTTTTGGTTCATATTCTAGAATTTTATTTTTATTTTTTTCTAACCCTTTTGCATATTGTTTTAAATTTCGGCGACTAAAATAAAAAATATAAAAAAATAAAATTTCATAAATAAATGCATGGGTGTGAAGAATGAGCTTAAATATTTCATTTGAAAAAAATTTAATCTCATTCTAAACTCATTTCAAATTTATAAAAATTATTTAAAGTTGTTTTATAAGGATTTTTATAATTTCAGAATTCACATTTTTTTTTAATATTTTGAAGGCAAATCGATTTTCAGGCTTTGCATTTGCATTCCTAAACAATAAATGAACTTCCCTTTATAAAAATTACAATTTCATTTAAGACGGGTAGTTCATACGACATTTCATTGGCCATCATTTAGAATTTTGAGGGTAAAAATTTTCGGGGTCATGATTCCTCGCTCATTGCTCAAATTGGCTATTAGTGCATATTTTCGAAAAGCTCTCGAAAAGAGCTACAAAAACGTAGGGTGACATAATATTGATTGTAGTGTGTTTTAACATTTTTAGTTTTTTGGTGCATTTTCTAGAATTTTATTTTTATTTTTATAACCATTCTTTTCGTAATTTTTTAAAACTTCGATGAAAAATAAAAATAATAAAAAAATTAAAATTTCATAAATAAATGCATGGGTGTAAAGAGTGAGCTTCAATTTTTTATCTTAAATAATTTTGATGTCATTCTGAAGTCATTTCAAATTTATAAAAATTATTTAATGTTGCTATTTTATAAGGATCTTTATAATTTCAAAATTTCACATTTTTTTTCATATTTTGAAGATAAATCAATTTTCAGGCTTTGCATTTGCATTCATAGACAATAAATGAGTTTCCCTTTATGAAAATTAAAATTTCATTTAAAGAGGGTCGTTCATACGACATTCCATTGGCCATCATTTTGAATTTTGGGGGTAAAAATTTCCAGGGTCATAACTGCTCGCTCGTTGCTCGGATTGACTATTAGTGCATATTTTTAGAAAGATCTCGAAAAGAGCTACAACAATGTAGGGCGACATCATACTGATTGTAGTGTGTTTTAACATTTCTGGCTTTTTGGTCCATTTTCCAAAATTTTATTTTTACTTTTATAACCCTTCATTTTGCAGATTTTTTTAAACTTCGATGACTAGAATAAAAATAAATATAAAATTAAAATTTCATAAATAAATGCATGGATGTGAATAATGAGCTTCAATCATTCATACAAAATAATTTTGATCTTATTTTGAAGCCATTTTAAATTTCTAAAAATTCTTTAAAATTGTTGTTTGTTCAGGATTTTTATAATTTCAGAATTTCACATTTTTTTTCATATTTTGAAGGCAAATCGATTTTGTGGCTTTGCATTTGCATGTACCGACAATAAATGAACTTCCATTTATGAAAATTACAATTTCATTAAATGGGAGTAGTTCATACGATATCCATTGGTCATCATTTTAAATTTTGGGGGTATAACTTCCTAGGGTCATAACTCCTCGCTTGTTGCTCGGATTGACTATTAGTGCATATTTTCATAAATCTCTCAAAAATAGCTACAACAAGGTATGATGACATCATACTTATTGTAGTGTATTTAACCATTTTCTGCTTTCTGGTTCATTTTCCATAATTTTATTTTTATTTTTCTAACCCTTTTTTTTGAATATTTTTTTTAAACTTTAGCGACTAAGAAAAAAATTATAAGTAAATGCATGAGTGTGAAGAATGAGCTTCAATATTTCATTCGAAACAATTTTTATCTCATTATGGAGTCATTTCAAATTTATAAAAATTATTTAATGTTGTTTTACAAAGATTTTTATAATTTTGAAATTTCACATTTTTTTTTTTATATTTTAAAGTTAAATTGATTTTTTAGGCTTTTCATTTGCATTCACAGAAAATAAATGAACTTCTCTTTATGAAAATTACAATTCCATTAAAGGGGGTAGTTCATACGATGTTCCATTGGCCATCATTTTGAATTTTATAGGTAAAACTTCTCGGGATCATAACTCCTCATTCATTGCTCGGATTGACTATTAGTGAATATTTTCATAAAGCTCTCAAAAAGAGCTACAATGATGTAGGGCAACATCATACTACCTGTAGTGTATTTTAATATTTTTGGCTTTCTGGTCCATTTTTCAAAAAAATATTTTTATATTTCTAACCCTTTCTTTTCCAGATTTATTTTAAACTTCAATGAGTAAAATAAAAATATAAAATAATTAAAATTTCATAAATAAATGCATGAGTGTGAAGAATGAGCTTCAATATTTCATCTAAAATAATTTAATCTCATTCTAAAATCATTTTAAATTTATTTAAATTATTTAAAGTTGTATTATAAGTATTTTTATATTTTCGAATTTCACATTTTTTCATATTTTGAAGGCAAATCAATTTTTAGATTTTGCATTTGTATTTATAGACAATAAATGAACTTCTTTTTATGAAAATTACAATTTCATTAAAATAGGGTAGTTCATACGACATTCCATTGACCATCATTTTGAATTATGGGGGTAAAACTTCCCAGGGTCATAACTCCTCATTCGTTGCTCAAATTGACTCTTAGTGCATATTTTCATAAAGCACTCGAAAAGAGCTACAACAGTGTATGGCGACATCATACTTATTTTAGTGTATTTTAATATTTTTGGCTTTATGGTTCATTTTCTAGAATTTTATTTTTATTTTTTTTTAACCCTTCCCTTTTGCAATTTTTTTTTAAACTTTGATGACAAATAAAAAAAAGTCATAAATAAATACATGGGTGTGAAGAATGAACTTCAATATTTCATTCGAAATAATTTTGATCTCATTCTGAAGTCATTTTGAATTTATAAAAATTATTTAAAATTATTGATTTATAAGGATTTTTATAATTTTGGAATTTCATTTTTTTTTTTTCATATTTTGGAAATATATCGATTTTCAGGCTTTGTATTTGCATTTACAAATAATAAATAAACTTCTCTTTATGAAAATTACAATTTCATTAAAGTGGTTAGTTCATACGGTATTCCATTGGCCATCATTTTGAATTTTAGGGGAAAAAAATTTTGGGGTCATAACTCTTCGCTCGTTGCTCGGATTGACTATTAGTGAATATTTTCAAAAAGCTCTTGACAAGAGCTAAAACAACGTAGGGTGATATCATACTAATTTTAGTGTGTTTTAACATTTTTGGCTTTCTAGTCCATTTTACAGAATTTTGTTTTTATTTTTCTAACCCTTCATTTTGCATATTTTTTTAAACTTCGGTGACTAAAATAAATAAATAAATTATAAATAAATTCCTAGGTGTGAAGAATGAGATTCAATATTTTATTAAAAATAAATTTGATCTCATTCTGAAGCTATTTCAAATCTATAAAAATCATTCAAAATTGTTATTTTATAAGGATTTTTATAATTTTGAAATTTCACAATTTTTTTTTCATATTTTGAAGGTAAACCGATTTTCAGGATTTGCATTTGCATTCATAGATAATAAATGAACCTTCCTTTATGAAAATTACAAATTCACTAAAGGGGGGTAGTTCATATGATATTCCATTGACCATCATTTTGAATTTTGAGGTCAAAACTTCCCAGGATCATAACTCCTTGTTCGTTGCTCGGATTGACTATTAGTGCATATTTTTGGAAAGCTCTCAAAAAGAGCTACAAAAGCATCAAGCAATATCATACTGATTATAGTGTGTTTTAATATATTTGAATTTCTGGTCCATTTTCCAAAAAAATATTTTTATTTTTCTAACCCTTCCTTTTACAATTTTTTTTAAACTTCGGTGACAAATAAAAATAATAATAAATTAAAATTTCATAAATAAATACATGGGTGTGAAGAATAAGATTCAATATTTCATTCTAAATAATTTTGTTCTCATTCTGAAGCTATTTCAAATTTATAAAAATAATTTAATATTACTATTTTATAAGGATTTTTATAATTTCAAAATTTCACATTTTTTTCATATTTTAAAGGTAAATCTATTTTTAGGCTTTACATTTGCATTCACAGATAATAAATGAACTTCTCTTTATGAAAATTATAATTTCTTTGAAGGGGGTAGTTCATACGACATTCCATTGACTATCATTTTTAATTTTGGGAGTAAAACTTCTTGGGGTCATAAATCCTCGCTCATTGCTCAGATTGACTATTAGTGCATATTTTCAAAAGCTCTCGAAAAGAGCTACAATGGGTATGGCGAAATCATACTTACTATAGTGTGTTTTGACATTTTCATCTTTCTATATCATTTTTCAGAATTTTATTTTTATTTTTCTAACCCTTCTTTTTGCAGATTTTTTTGAACTTCGATGACTAAAATAAAAATTTAAAAAATTACAATTTGATAAATAAATACATGGGTGTGAAGAATGATATTCAATATTTCATATGAAATAATTTTGATCTCTTTTTGAAGTCATTTCAAATTTATAAAAAATTGAAATGACTTCAAAATTTCAAATTATAAAAACCTTAAAGTTATTTTATAAGGATTTTTATAATTTCAAAATTTCATATTTTTTTCATATTTTGAAGGTAAATCGATTTTAAGGCTTTGTATTTGCATTCACAAACAATAAATGAATTTCTCTTTATGAAAATTATAATTTCATTAAAGGGGGTAGTTAATACGACATTCCATTGGCCATCATTTTGAATTTTGAAGGTAAAAATTTATGGGGTCATAACTCCTCGTTCGTTGCTCAGATTGAGTATTAGTGCATATTTTCATAAAGCTCTCAAAAAGAGCTACAACAACATAGGGAGGTATAATATTTTTTTTTGATTGGTTGAAAGGGTTTTGAAAGGTCCCTGAACCTTGTACAAGTATTTTTGACATATTTTCCAAATCGACCGAAGAGGCCCAAGAGCTAAAGATCAAATAAAAAGCAAAACACCACAAGAAGAAAGGTGTCGCGATATCGCGACATGTTGCATTTTTGCGGTCTAAAGCATAGAGAAAAAACAAGGACGAAAAGGTGTTGTGATATCGCGACATGTTGCACCATCACGGCCAAAGGAGGAAAAGATGTCACGATATTGCGACAAAATACAACATCGTGGTCGAAGGAGAGAAAGTGTCACAATATCATATGTTGCAACGTCGCTGTCAAAAGAGAAGAAGTTTCGTGATATCGTGACAAGTTGCGTCGTCATGGCTAGAGGAGGAAAGGTGTCGCAATATCGTGACATGTTGCATCGTCGAGGCCAAAGAAGAAAATATGTTGTGATATCGCGACATGTTGCATTGTCACGGCCAAAGGAGAAAAAATGTTGCGATATCGCGACATGTTGCATTGTCGCGGCCAAAGGAGAAAAAATGTTGCGATATCGCGACATGTTGCATTGTCGCGGCCACAAGAGAAAAGGTGTCGTGATATCGCGACATGTTGCATTATCGCGGCCAAAGGAGGAAAGGTGTCGCGATATCGCGACATGATGCAATGTCACGGCCAAAAGAGAAAAAGTGTCAAGATATTGCGACATGTATCATCGTGGCCTAAGGAGAAAAAATGTCGCGATATCGTGACATGTTGCATTGTCTCAGCAAAAAGATAAAAAATGTCGTGATATTGTGACATGTTGCATTGCCGCGACCAAAGAAGAAAAAGGTGTCACGATATCGTGACATGTTGCATCATCGCATCTAAAGAGAAAAAGTGTCACGATATCGTGACATGTTGCATCGTCTTGGCCAGAGGAAAAAAAGTGTCATGATATCGTGACATGTTGCAGCATCGAGGCCAAAAGAGAAAAAGTGTTGTCAAATCGTGACATGTTGCATCGTCTCAGAAAAAAGATAAAAAATGTCGCGATATCGCGACATGTTGCATTACCGTGACCAAAGAAGGAAAAGGTGTTGCGATATCGCGACATGTTGCATTATCGCGGCCAAAGAGAAAAAGTGTCATGATATCGTGACATGTTGCATCATCGCGGCCAAAGAGAAAAGGTGTCATGATATCACGACATGTTGCAATGTCGTGGCCAAAAGAGAAAAAGTGTCGCGATATCGCGACATGTTGCATTTTCGCAGCCAAAGGAGGAAAAAGTGTCACGATATCGTGACATGTTGCATCATCACAGCCAAAGAGAAAAAGTGTCACGATATCGCGACATGTTGCATCATCACGACCGAAAGAGAAAAAGTGTCACAAAATCACGACATGATGTAACGCCGTGAACAAAGGAGAAAAAAATGTCGCAATATCGTGACATGTTGCAATGTTGCATCCAAAGGAGAAAGAAATGTCGCAATATCATGACATGTTGCATTTTTGCAGCCAAAGGTGAAAAGTGTCGCGATAACATGATATGTTGCATTTTCGCTATCAAAGGAGAAGAAGAAAAAAGTGTCACGATATCGCCACAAGTTTCATCAGCATACCAAACCAATCCCCTGGTAACATCTCACATTGTGAAAACATTGAAACTTGCAGGATCATTCCTTAGGCCAATGGGGAAGGAGTCTCTCCACACTTGAATGTCAGATTCGTCGACTCCCTTGTTAGCAAGTCAGTCTGCAGCCTTGTTTCCTTCCTGGTATTGATGCTTAATGACTAATTCTGGGTAATTTCCAATTAGGGCCTTGCATTCTTGGAAAATCAAAGCAAGCGCCCAGGGAGGCTTAGAGGTACCATTGAGCCAGTTGATACAGTGCAACGAGTCTCCTTCAATGATAAGTTTATTGATGGTCAACCCTTCCATGAGGATCAAACTTTGGAATAGAGCCTGTGTCTCTGCCATATTGTTGGATTGAATTCTCAGGTTTTGGGCAAAGGTCAAAATTATTTCTCCTCTATGGTTTTTGAGAATTCCTCCTCTGCCAGCCACTCCTGGATTGCCTTTAGTTGCACCATTGAAATTGAGCTTGTACCACCCAGTAGGTGGTAAGACCCACTTGATAACAGACCTGTCAACAGAATTATGGGGAATGACAAATTTCTTAATAAGGAGGGGAATGGAATGTGGGAGGACTATGGAGATGTCAAAGGTGTTATGAACCTGGTTGAGAACTTCTAGAGAAAAGGGACATTCCAAAAAAATATGCGAAGTTGACTCATAGGCGTTTTTGCATAGGATACACCAATTGGAAATGAGTAACCCTCTGATTATCAAGTTGTCAATGGTGAGGATTCTATTTTGGATGACCAACCAGCAAAAGAATTTAACCTTGGAAATGATCTTGGGAACCCAGAATTGATTTGATAAGTCCCAACCATCTGTGGGAGTTTCTTGACTGTAGTAAGCTGATTTGACAGTGAAATTTCTAGATTCTTCAAGGTTCCAGACCATGGAATCATCTTTGTGTGAGCTCGGGATGATGCAAGTCCTCAAAAAGTTTTGTAACCATCTAAGAGTCTTAATGATATGCCTGGGCCCGTTAAGAGCCAGGTGTTTCTATTCAGGTCTTGTAGGACCTTGGTTAATTCTTATCACCAAAGGTGGCTTCGGTAGTCACCTTGAGCACTGCAAGATACGGATCTTGGCTGAGAGGTTTATCATGGATCCATGGGTCATCCCAGAAATAGATGGTCGTTCCAGTTTCTAGACACCACCTTAAGCCTTCCATGATGATTTTCCTTGTTTTGATTATGCCATTCCAAAAATGGGATCCGATAGGGAGGTTGTGCTCTCCAAGAAAGGAAAACTGATGGAGGTACTTAGCTTTAATGATATCAATCCAAGTGACTTTTTCATTGATGGTAAGTCTCCAGGACTTCTTGGCAATGAGGGCCATGTCATCCGCTTGATGTCTCTGAATCCGAGTCCTCCATCCTTTTTCTTGGAAGGCAGACCTGTCGCAGGCGACTAGCAAAAATTTATTCTTGTTTTCGTTTCCAGCCCAAAGGAATCTGCATTGAGTTTGTTCAATTTTTTGGTAGATGGTAGCTGGAGCTTTGAAGATAGATAAGAAAAAAATGGGGATACTTTGAAGGCAAGGTTGGACCAGAGTGGCTTTGGTTGCCTGGCTAAGCATTGAGATTTTCCACCCCGCTAGTTTCTTGTTGAGGTAATCTAAAACATGGTTCCACATAGCCAAGATTGATCTGCCATGGAAAAGCGGTAATCCTAGATAAGTAGTTGGAAGGCTCCCAATGTTGCACCCAAGGATCTCAACAATCCTATTTTGTCTATGAGTGGGAGTATTGAGAAAGTATAGCTTGCTTTTACAGTAGTTGACTTTATGATCAGTCGCCTCTTCATAAGAATCAAGAATGTTCTTAATGATTTTTACTTCAGGAACGAAAGCATGAGAGGATAGAATAGTATCATCAACAAACTTTTGATGGGATATGGCTTTGGATGTTGAGGCTAGTTTGATTCCGAAAACAAGACCACTGTTGCATGTAGCTGAAAGGGTTCTTCCAAGGGTTTCAACCAAAATGATGAAGAGAAAGGGGGACAGAGGGTCCCCTTAACGAATGCCTTTGAAACTTTGAAAGAAACCTACAGGTGAGCCATTGATAAGAACAGAGAACCAAGCAGTCGAGATGCATTCACGAACCATCTTGATCCATTCTTTGTGAAACCTAAACTTTTCCAAGACTTCAAACAAGAATTTCTAGAAAACCTAATAGAAAGCCTTTTTCATGTCAAGCTTAAGTAACATGCTGGGTTTTTTATTTTTAGATGCCGAGTGGGCTAATTCATGGACGGTTATCACTCCATCCAAAATGAATCTGCCTTTGACCGAGCTCCCTTGGCACTGATTGATGATGGAGGGAAGGATGTATTTCAACCTATTTGCCATAACTTTGGTGATAAGTTTGTAAATGACACTGTAGAGACTAATCGGTTTGAAATCAGAAATGGAAGCATAATCATTGGACTTGGGTATTAAAATAATGAAAGTGGAATTGGCTTCTCTTGGCATCATTTTTTCTCTCTGGAAGAATTTAACCGTAGTAATGACATCTTGGCCCACAATATCCCAGAAGTGTTGAAAAAACTGGGGTGGGAAGCCATCAGGTCCAAGGGCTTTATCAGGTTCCATTGCGAACAGAGCTTCTTTGATCTCCTCTTCAGTGAAGCTTTCAAGAAATTTTCCATTATCATTGTTAGAAACCAACTTTGGGATGTTCTGTAGCAAAGAACTTGAGGTGTGGGGATGGCAGCCAGTGCTTGGTCCTAAGATTTCTTGGAAGTGGCAAACAACTTCCTGTCTGATTGCTTGGATGTCATAGACAATGGATCCATTAGCCTTGGTCAGCTCAAAGATTTTATTAGAGCCTCTGTGACGCATGGTGGAAGCATAGAAAAACTTCATGTTGGTGTCTCCTTCTTTGAGCTAGAAGTTTCTGGATTTTTGCCTCCAATATGTCTCTTCCTTAGCCAAGGCATTATGAAAATTTGAAAGGAGACTCTTTACTTCAAGGAAAGTTTTGGCCCTCAGATCTCCTCCCTGAATCAGATTTTCCACCCTTTTTAGCTCATCTATTAGATGCTTTTTCTCGGTAAAGAGGTTGCCGAAGACATCCATGTTCCAGCATTTCAGCTTGAGTTTGATCGCTTTTAGTTTGAGGAACAGATTCGTGAGAGGGTTTGGACAGAAATCTTGCTGCCACCATTGGCGAATACACCGGCCTAAATCTGGATGAGTGAGCCACATATTTTCAAACCTGAAAGGGGTTTTGAAAATTTTTTGGGGACGAGAAAAATCCAAAATTAAGGGATTGTGATCAGAACCAATTTTTGGATGGCTATGAAGCCTGACATCGCCAAAAACAGGAATGAGTTCTTTGGATAAGAGAAATCTATCAATCTGGATTTGGATGTGATGGATTCCCGCTTGTCTGTTGCTCCATGTGTAGTTGGACCCTTGGAGCGACATGTCCATTAGCTCATTGTGGTTGACAAAGTCGCTGAAGTCTTCTATGTAGCTGCTGGTGATCGGATTGCCTCCTTGTTTATCAAACAAATGAAGTGGAGAATTGAAATTGCCATAAAGCATCCATGGAAAGTCTACAAAGTTGTTACGCATTGCAAAAATGTTATCCCACAACAGTCTTCTGTTAACAGGACTGTTAGGTCCATAAACATTGGTGGCGATCCACTGGAGGTGAGTGAATTTATTAGTAAACAGAATGTTGATGGTTTTGTCTGAGACTGAAAGAACTCTCCCTTCAATGGTTGTTGGGTCCCATAAACAGAGGAGACCCCCGGATGCCCCTATGGAGGGACAAAAGGCAAAATTGTTGTTTTCCCATATTAGCTTGTAGACTTGAGTGCTGTTATTCTCATCTAATTTGGATTCTTGAAGGAACATGATATTTGGTTTTAGATTTTTTCTTACTGTTTTAACAGTTCTCTGTTTTGCAGTTCTATTGAGGCCTCTGACATTCCAAGAGACAATATTCATCGAGATGATTTGGAGTTTTCTTTGTGACCTCTACCTCTCCCTTGAGACGGAGTTAGTTTGGGTCTAACTTCATTCTTGTCTTGGTGGGTTGTGATGGAGTGTTCAGAAATGGGGCCCAAGGTGGTAGGCACTATGTCGTTAGCCATTTCGATCTCAGCTGCTTTGGAAAGTTTTTCTACATTTTCGGTCGTCCCCTCCTCTGGTCTTTGTTGACATCTGCTTTGGGTGCGAGATTGGGAGATTTTAGCAGGTTGGAGGTTTGGTGGATGTCGATGGAGTCAGTCCCAAGGGCAGGCCAGTGGGGGGATGAAGAGCGGGGAGGCTGGCACAGGGCAGTAGACTCAGGGGTTTGGGGAAGGGGGCTCTGAGATGGGGGGAGGGGTGGGAAGGGAAGAGGAAGGTGTGAGGGATCAAAATCGGTAGGTGAGTTTGGAAAGGTCATTACAGATTTTCCTTTGGACAAAGGGGACTGGATCAAAGTGGGTGTGAACATTACGGTTAGATCTATGGGTAGGTCATCTGAAATGTCCTCTCGAATGTGAATATTATTTAAGGGGGCAAAATGATTAGATCGAGGAGGAAGAGCGCTTACCTTGTTGGGTTTGAATGGATCTAAAACAGAGGTCTTAGGAGGGCCTGCAGATCGGCCATGACCTCGGGCAGTAGCCTTTTTCTGGATAGTCTAGATCTGAGTATCCAACTTTCGACCCGAATCACTAGGGATTTCTTTTTTTTGGGAAGGGCATTGAGAAAGCAGATGGCCCTGAGTATTGCACTCCAAGAAAAAAGTGGGCTTGTTTTCATACTCAACTCCTTGGCATCTCCTATAGCTCCCGTAGTTGATACCGATGTAGGTAGGCAAATTCGAGTCTAGATTTGCCATGACACAAACTCGAGCATAGGTCATTTTGGTTCTAGCTCGGGTAGCAGGGTCAATGGCGACCAAATCTCCAATCGGTTGAGTGATGCCTTTGAGTGCATCATTGTAGAAGAATTATGGGGGGAGATCATGAAGTTTGACCCAAATCGATGCGATATTGATATACTGAGTCTCAGGGTCAAAGTCTTCCCCCCATCTCCGCAAAAATAGGCTATGGCGGTCGAAAAACCATGGCCCTCTAGTAAGGATGCGGTGGGTGTCAAGGGCATTATTTAGCCTTATCATGAAAACCCCCCTGGGAAAGGCCACTAACTCCAAGCTGCCCAAAAGCTGCCATTTGGATAGAGCCCACTCACGGATAGTTTCCATATCAAGCCGAGCATCGGCAAATTTCCCAATAAGAGAGAGACTCTTGGAAGATTAGTGGCTCCATGACCTCACTCGAGAAAGAGACTTTAGTGCCCGTAACAGAGAAGGGCAAAGGAGTTTGGAAAGAAAATGCGCCGGATGAAGACCGCACTTTGTCAGCAAAGGATAAAGACCAAGGAGGTGCTTTGGAAGGAGAAGAGGATGAAACCCTAACGGTTTCAGAGCGGCTCCCATTGCCATCCATTGGTTTCACCATGTCGTTTGGGTCTTCACCGAGATTCCCGCCAAGTGGGCCTGCGGTAGGCCCAGCAACACCTGCAAGACCCGAAGACTCTCCTGCAACACCTACTCCCACCATCGTCGCCATCGTTGCCATCATCCCAAACACCTGATATTTTTAATAATATTGATTGTAGCGTGTTTTAACATTTTTAGCTTTCTAGTTCATTTTTTAGAATTTTATTTTTATTTTTATTTTTCTAACCCTTCCTTTTGCAGTTTTTTTAAACTTTGACGACTAAAATAAAAATAAAAATAAATTAAAATTTTATAAATAAATGCATGGGTGTGAAGAACGAACTTTAATATTTCATACAAAACAATTTTGATCTCATTTTGAAGTTATTTTAAATTTATAAAAATTATTATTTTTTTTGAAAAAATGAAAAACTTGTATTAATACAAAGAACGGTTACAAAAGCCAACAAGGCGCGAAAACGCGACATGTCGCGAAATCGCGACAACCAAACCAGCCTTAGCCACTACAGGGAAACAAGCCACGAAATCGCGACAAGTCACGAAATCGCGACATGTCGCGATATCGCTACAATCAAACCAGCCTTGGCCGCTTTCGAGCAACAAGTCGCAAAATCGTGACATGTCGCAATATCGCACCAGTAAGACCCCGCGAAGCCTTATCACTAAAAATGTCGCGAAATCGCGACGGCTGCTCCCCTTTGCGCCTCAACATCATAGGTGCCGCGAAATCGTGACACGTTTTCCATCTGGCGTCTGAACTCCAAAATTGTCACGAAATCGCGACGAGTTTTCTCCTCCGCGCCCACCCATCAAAGGTGTCGCGATATCGTGACGAGAAATCCACTTGGCGCCCAGTCATCAAAGGTGTCGCGATATCGCGACGATTTTTCCCCCTGCCTCCTAGGCGCCAAAAGTGTCGCGATATCGTGACGAGATTTCCCAGCAGCTCCCAGTCCTCAAAGGTGTCGCGATATCGCGACGAATTTTCCACTTTGCACCCAGTCTTCAAAAATGTCGTGAAATCGCGACGATTTTTCCCCATGACACCTTTTCGCCAAAAATGTCGCGAAATCGTGACAAGTTTTCCAAGCGGCTCCCAGTCCTCAAAAATGTCGCGATATCGCGACGAATTTCCTCCTTTGCACCCAGTCTTCAAAAATGTCGCGAAATCGCGACGAGTCTTCCTCTCTGCGCCTGTTCGCCAAAAATGTCGCGATATCGCGATGATTTTTCCAAGCAGCTCCCAGTCCTCAAAAATGTCGCGATATCGCGATAATTTTTCCACTTTGCACCCAGTCTTCAAAAAATTCGCAAAATCGTGATGAGTTTTCCTCTCTGCGCCTGATCGCCATAAATGTCGCGATATCGCGACGAGTTTTCCCAGCAACTCCCAGTCCTCAAAAATGTCGCGATATCGCGACGAATTTTCTCCTTTGCACCCAGTCTTCAAAAATGTCGCGATATCGCGACAATTTTACCAAGCAACTCCCAGTCCTCAAAAATGTCGCGATATCGCGACGATTTTTCCATTTTGCACCCAGTCTTCAAAAAAGTCACGAAATCGCGACGAGTTTTCCTCTCTGTGCCTGATCGCCATAAATGTCACGAAATCGCGACGAGTTTTCCCAGCAGCTCCCAGTCCTCAAAAATGTCACGAAATCGCGACGGTTTTTCCACTTTGCGCCCGGTCTTCAAAAATGTCGCGAAATCGCGACAGCTTTCCAGCAGAGGCCGCGACAGCGCAACATGTCACGAAATCATGACAGTATCTCTCCAAAGGCCGCAAAAACGCAACATGTCACGAAATCGCGACAGCTTTCCAGCAAAGGCCGCGACGGCGCAACATGTCACGAAATCGCGACAGATTTCCAGCAAAGGCCGCGACAGCGCAACATGTCGCAAAATCGCGACAGCTTCTCTCCAAAATTCCGTGATAGCGCAACATGTCGCGAAATCGCGACAACTTCCCAGCAAAGGCCGCGACAGCGCAACAGGTCACGATATCGTGACAAAAACCACCCTTAGCATTTTTCTTACTCATTGTCGCAAGGATCGTTCTAGACCCTGCCTGATCACTTCATCCACCAGAGGCATGTCACTGTGCAGCTGCACCCCTACCTCTTTCTCAGCACCCATCTTCGCAAGGAAATCGACCACCTTATTTAAATCTCTACTCACATAGACAGGGATCACGTCATCTAATTCCCTCCATAGTTCCTTGATTTGAGAGATCAGAATCCGTAGCCTCCAAGCTTTCGAAGAAAAGTTCCTCATACAATCAAGAGCGCCAACCAGGACTTGAGAATCGAATTCAAGAATTATCCTCTTGTGACCATGCTCAACAGCCCAGATGGAAGCAGCTCTGATGGCAATGGCTTCAGCTTCATTGTTAGTGGCTCTACCCAAACCAAGCAGTTCCTAGTAGAGCACTGCACCAGCATGATCCCGACAAACTACCCCAATATCGATAGAATTGCCTTTTGCAGCTCCATCAGTGTTGATTTTGATCCAGCCTTCTGGAGGAGGTTTCCAACTAGCTCTGTCATGTCTCTCTTGCTCTTCAGCTCTCTCTTCCAGAGACCCAGGACCAACCTGATTTTCTTCTTCAACATAAATGGCAACAGTTTCTGTGACTTTGCTCCAGATAACCTGCCAAACTCCGTCAATCGAGGAGAAAGTTTCTCTAAAGATTCGGGCATTTCTCTCTAGCCACACTTGCCACCAGATGAAAAGTAAGCCAAGCTCCCAACCAGTTCGGAGAGCTATAGAATTAAATCTGCCCCTTTTCCATTTTTCCCAAATATTGGCTCGATTCAGATCACCATGAGCCTGGAGATTAAAGTGAGAAAACCAGCGTTTCCAGATCTGACACGTGAAAGGGCATTCGAACATCAGGTGATCCGCTGTTTCCTCATGCTTGTGGCATAAAACACACTGAGAAGGACCGATAATTCCTCTGCTTCGGAGATTGTCAAAGGTGAGAATCCCATTGTGCATAAACTGCCAGGCAAAGAAATTAACTTTCGGCCAGCCCTTAGAATGCCAAATCTTTCTCCAATTTTGAACCGAAAATGAGTGTGGGGGAGGCGCTGGGAGGATCTTTTCATATCCGTCCTTTACAGTATACACCCCAAGGTTCCCATAGCCCCAGGATAATTCATCCTCCTCATCCCTCCCTGTGAGGAACCTTTCAGTCAGGATTTTGTTCAAGATGGCTGCCAGCTCTAGAGGTATAGCAATTGGCCACTCCTCACACCTCTTAAAATTTTTAAACTTATACTCCCCCATCTGGCTGGTGTTAAAATAGCTTTCAATTTGAATCCAGCCCTTGGCTTCTATAGCGGATTTGATTGGTTGTAATTCAGGAAACGAAGCAATGATGGGTGGAAATTGGTCCCAAGAATCAGTCCAAAAATGAGCCTTATCCCCTCTCCCCACTTTCCAAAATAATTGGTCTTTGATAACCTGAGCTCCAAGCTTGAGAGTCTGCCACACTAAGGAACCATTACCATCCAGGGGGAAACGGCTCACCTCATTGGGGTGGACAGGACCCAAATATTTACTGGTGAGGATTCTGCTAAATAAGGAGGTTGGCTGGGAAATCCACCTCCAATACAATTTTCCAGCCAAAGCTTTGTTATTAAGCTTGGAGCTTCTCAGTCCCAGCCCTCCTTTAACCTTGGGCTGGGTAACTTTATCCCACGCAACCAAGGCCCATTTTTTCTCCCCTTTTGCACCTTCCCATAAAAATCTTCTTGCCATTTTGTCCAGCTCTTTCCATATGGTATTAGGGGCAGCCAAGATAGAGAATTTATAGATTGGCATGGCCTGAATAACTGACTGTAAGAAAGTTAATCTACCCCCATAGCTTAACCATTTATGGGACCAATGATTCATTCTTTCTTTGATACCTTCCAAAAGGTCCTTCCAGATGTCTATTTTCAATTTTTTGAAATGCAAGGGAACTCCCAAGTAAACTATTGGAAGAGTAGTCCTTGTGAATCCCAGGATTTCAATAACTCTGTCCTGCAGCCTTTGGTCGAGATTGAAAAAGACCACTTTGGACTTCTTGTCATTGAGGGCCTGGTTTGAGGCCCTAAGGTAGACATTAAGAGTATCTCTGATACCTCTAGCTTCCCTGAAACTGGCCACACCAACTAATCCAGTATCATCCACAAACTGCAAGTGAGTCAGAGTTTCCTCCCCTACCTTGATACCTGTTAAGAGGCCTTGATGCCTTCTCTTCAAGAAAAGTCTACCTAATCCTTCAGCCAAAATGAGGAAAAGATAGGGAGAGCAGGGGTCTCCTTGGCGAAGACCACGAGTGGCTCCAAAAGGTTGCGAGGGCAGGCCCTTGATAAGAACAGAATAAGAGGGTGTTGAAACACAACTCATGACCCAATCAATCCAGTCCTGGGAGAAGCCAAAGGCTGCCATCATTTTAGACAAGAAGCTCCACTCCACCTCATCATAAGCCTTGGACATATCCAGTTTAATAAACATCCCTTTATTACCATATTTTTGCATTGTGTGGATAGCCTCCTGAGCGAGAACCACCCCATCCAATATTTGTCTTCCCTCAACAAAACCCCCTTGTTCTGAAGAAATGATGTTATGAAGGAGAGGTTTGAGCCGCTCAACCATTATCTTAGTGATTATTTTATAAATCACGTTGCATAAGGCAATAGGTCTGAAATTAGAGATATGAGTCCCCTCCTCCCCTTTAGGGATTAAGGTGATGAAGGTATGATTTATTGCCCTAAGCATTCTTTTATTAGTTCTGGATTCCTCTGTGACAACCAAAACATCCTTCTCCAAAGTATCCCAAAAGGCCTGAAAAAACTCAATAGGAAAGCCATCTGGACCTGGGGATTTGCCAGTACTCATGCCAAAGACCACATCTTTCAATTCATCTCTATCAATGGGTCTGAGAAGGGCCAAATTTTCTTCTTCAAAAATAATAGAAGGTATGACATTAATAACTTCGTTCTGAGCCTCAACATCCTGCTCCATACTTTCCTTAAAAAGGTTAGAAAAGTAATCAATTGAATGGGAATGCATACCCGGAAGAGTATCAAAGGAATGACCATTCTCATCTTTAAGGGCTTCCATATTATTCATCTGTCTCCTAGCACAAGCTGACCGATGAAAAAATTTGGTATTTCTATCCCCTTCTAATAACCAAGTATTTCTTGCTCGCTGTCTCCAATAAATCTCCTCTTGGTTATCAATGTCCTCAACCGCTTTGCGTAAGGCATCATCCTCGGATTTAAGTTGCTTAGTAATTGCTCCTTCCCCAAAGAGTTTTTGAACCTCCTCCCATCTGGCTACCAAGGGGGCTCGTTGGAGCTGGAAATCTGACCTATTATTTTTCCTCCATTGTTTCAGTTGAAGTTTGACAAAATGAAGCTGTTTGTGAAATTTAAACATTGCTGTCCCAAAAGGTGGACGGCCTTCTTCCCACCATTGAGGAATTTTCTCTCGAAGGTCCTCCTTCTGTAACCAAAAATTCTCAAATTTAAAAGGCCTGTGATGCTGCCCAGTCAAAGTCCCTCCCTCCAACAAAATGGGAAAGTGATCTGAAACTGGGCCCTCCAAAACCTGGAATTTAGTGTTCCACTTTACAAATGCCTCCTCCGAAACCAGAAAATGATCTAACTTGACCTTCCTGCTGTGTGGCTCCGTCCTCTTGTTAGTCCAAGTAAAGTAGGTTCCAGGACCTTTAACATCCACTAATTGATAGGCTTGGACTTGGGCAATCAGAAGCCGATCCCCTGGATCCAAAATTGGGGATCCACCTTCTTGATCTCGAGCAGATAATTTTGCATTGAAATCCCCAGCAATAATCCAGTCTAAGTCTTCCCTGGAGGACCTCATGTTCTGTACAGCTTTCCATTGGAGCCTCTGACCATCAAGATCTTGGGCCCCATAAAAATTAGTGATTAAGACATGTTCAGCTGTGATATTATTCCTAAAATGAGATGTGAGAACACCCCTCCAAGCTATATGTTCTAGTGCAGTCCACTCCAGAGGGTTCCAAAGAGTAACAATCCCCCCTGAAGCACCTTGGGCAGCCACATCCATATGGCCAGCGCCCCTCCAGATTCTATTAACTGTTTTACTCATAAGATCTAAAGACATTTTCGTCTCTTGAAGAAGCAAAAAGTTTGTTTTACATTTTCCTAATAGTCTTAGAACAACAGATTGATGGGTTCTACTGTTTAAACCCCTAACATTCCAAGATTGAATAATCATTGAAAACCTTGGGAGCAGTAGGAATCAATTGTCCTCACCGATCCTCCATTGATCAGCCTGTCCCCTTGAGCTGCAATCAAATCCTTATTTGACTTTCTGCCCGCTCCTTGAGTATTACTGTTTTTGGATCTCTTTTCCACCTGAGATATCCCCAGGGCTGGCCTTTCTCTATTTTTTTTTGTAATTCCCATGCTGACATCCTTAACTGCTGGCGACACTTGGGAGTGCACTATCAGTGTCCCTGCATCTTCTGGTTGCCGTAACTCAGTGGGCTAAATCACCTGTTCTAAGACAGGAGGAGATGAAGGAGAAACATGAGTGTGGATGTTATGGACCTCAATATTCCCATCCACTCCTTCCATGTCTTGGTCTTCCTGATCCACTAATGTCTTAAAAATTTCATATCTGTTGGCTGGCTTGGGTAGTAATTGTTCCTTGCCATTTTTCTTCTGCTTTCTCTTTCTTTTGGCCGGCTCAAAGCCATCTTTCTGTCCCTCATTACCTTGAGGAGTATTGGCTATTTCTTTGGCAGGAGTAGACTTCCCCTCTCTAGGGCGATTTGGCATTCCAGACGGGGCTTCCGTTTTAGTGTTCAAAATATTTGGACAAAACCGGGCCAAATGCCCATGCTTGTGGCAGACTCTGCATCGGAAAGGCAGAGCCTCATAGTCTAACTGTTGGATCCAAGATGTTTTTGCCAGTTCCAGTTCCACCTCTGCCGGTAGAGGCTGGCTAATATCCATTTCCACACAGATTCTAGCAAAGACACCAGAGTTCCCTTCTATGGTGTCCTTGGAGACACCCAGATGTCTACCAAGGGAGTTACCAATCATTTCCAAGACCTGCTCCCCCCAAAACTCCATTGGAAGAGCGTACAGACGGATCCAGACCGGGACAGCCGTGGGTTCGATGCGAGGATCGAATCCCACCCTCCAGGGTTGAACAAATAACCCTGCCAGACCGTGGTTTCTCTTCTCTGACTCAAACGCCCTGTTTCTATCAGCTAAAGAAGAAAAGCTAACAATGAAATACCCGTTACTAATAAACCACAGAGAGTACTCACCATGGGGCTCCCAGTTCTGTCTGACCCAGGTGTGCAAGAAATTCAGGGTGGGTCGGATACCCATGAATTTACAAATCAAATCATGGTTGGCTTTGTAGAGGATTGTGTCTTCGACCAACTTTGGTTCGATTACAATCTTGGGTCTTGATGCGGATTGTGGGAGACATCCGTTAACTCGATGCGCTGCTGAGCTCTTGCCAGCGTTCTTGAATATCGTATTGAGAGTCTGTCTCTGGGCTTCGCCGTTGGAAGACGAAGGATTGTCTTTCAGCAGTTCAGCGTAAGAGCTCTTCCTCCCCGAGAGAGGGTCTGGAGGAGACCCCATTGGGCCCTCCTGAGGCAGCAAACGATCCTTCAGATCCACAATAACAAAACACTACAGTAATCCTCCCGATGTCCTGGACCTTCCTTCGCTCCACAAACCCTAGAACATCGCCTGTCGCCTACGTAGAGAGTTTCCTGCAAAATCGCCAGAGCTCTCAATTCAGTATTTTACCAATTATAATTTATAAAAATTATTTAAAGTCACTGTTTTACAAGGATTTTTTTAATTTTGGAATTTCACATTTTTTTTCATATTTTGAAGGTAAATCAAATTTTAAGCTTTGCATTTGCATTCACATACAATAAATGAACTTCCTTTTATGAAAATTATAATTTCATTAAAGGGTGGTAGTTCATACGACATTCCATTGGCCATCATTTTGAATTTTTGAGGTAAACTTCTCGGGATCATAACTCCTCGCTCATTGCTCGGATTGAATATTAGTGCATATTTTCGGAAAGCTCTCGAAAAGAGCTTCAATGACGTAGGGTGACATCATGTTGATTGTAGTGTATTTTAACATTTTCAGTTTTCTGATCCATTTTCCAAAATTTTATTTTTATTTTTCTAACCCTTTCTTTTGCAAATTGTTTTTAAACTTCGACGACTAGAAAAAAATAAAAATAAAAAATAAATTATCATAAATACATGCATTGGTGTGAAGAATGAGCTTCAATATTTCATCTAAAACAATTTTAATTTCATTCTGAAGTCATTTCAAATTTATAAAAAATATTTAAATTTGTTGTTTTATAAGGTTTTTATAATTTCATAATTTCACATTTTTTTCATATTTTGAATGTAAATTAATTTTTAGGCTTTGCAGAAAAATGAACTTCTCTTTATGAAAATTACAATTTCATTTAAGGAGAGTATTCATACGACATTCCATTGAACATCATTTTGAATTTTCGGAGCAAAAATTTCTGAGGTCGTAACTCCTCTTTCTTTTCTCGGATTGACTATTAGTTCATATTTTCAGAAAGCTCTCAGAAAGAGCTACAATGATGTAGGGCGAAATTATACTAATTATAGTATGTTTAAATATTTTTGGATTTTTGGTCCATTTTTTAGAATTTTATTTTTATTTTTCTAACCCTTCCTTTTGCAATTTTTTTTTTTAAATTTTGGCGACAAATAAAAATAATAAAAAACTAAAATTTCATAAATAAACACATGGGTGTGAAGAATGAGCTTCAATATTTCATTCGAAAGAATTTTGAATCTTATTATTATAAATATTTTTATAATTTCAAAATTTCATATTTTTTTCATATTTTGAAGACAAATTGATTTTTAGGCTTTGCATTTGCATTCAAAGACAATAAATGAACTTCCCTTTATGAAAATTACAATTTCACTAAGAGGGATAGTTCATACGACATTCCATTGGCCATCATTTTAAATTTTGAGGGCAAAACTTCCTAGGGTCATAACTCCTTGCTCGTTTCTCGGATTGACTATTAGTGCATATTTTCGAAAAGCTCTCTAAAAGAGCTACAAAAGCTTAAGGTAACATCATACTAATTATAGTGTGTTTTTATATTTTTGACTTTATGGTCCATTTTCTAAAAAAATATTTTTATTTTTCTAACCCTTCTTTTTGTAATATTTTTAAACTTTGGTGACTAAAAAAATATAATAAAAAATTAAAATTTCATAAATAAATGCATGGGTGTGAAGAAAGAGCTTCAATATTTCATCCGAAACAATTTTAATTTCATTCTGAAGCCATTTCAAATTTATAAAAATGACTTAAAATTACTATTTTATAAGGATTTTTATAATTTTAGAATTTCACATTTTTTTTTCATATTTTAAATGTAAATCGATTTTTAGGCTTTGCATTTGCATTCACAGACAATAAATGAACTTACATTTATTAAAATTATAATTTCATTAAAAGGGGTAGGTCGATTCACCACGTTCACCAGGGTCTTATTCATAGGTGGAAATGGAAGACTGGTAGGCCAACTATTTCTCATCTTCAGTTTGTCGATGATACTGCTCTCTTGGGTATGGCCTCTATTCATGAAGTAACCAATTTTAGATGCGCACTAGATATGTATTTGGTTGTCTCTGGTCAGAATATTAATGAGCATAAGTCACTATTTTCTTTTTCAATACAGATCCCAAGATTCAAGCTAGAATTGTTTAGATTATCAGGTTTCAGGTTGGGACTCTTCCCCTTATGTACTTGGGGATTCCTATTTATGTTGGTCCTCTACCTAGGTCGGTTTGGACTAACATCCTTGATAAAATTTTGCATTTGTGTTAGTCATTGGACTCACGAATGGTTGCATTTTGTTGGTCGGGTTTTACTTATGAAGTTGGTTGTTCAAGCTTTATCGGTGTATAGATGCCTTATTCATATTGCTCCAGCAAGTTTTCTTCATGATCTGGATTCTCTTTCTAGGAAATTCCTGTGGGCTGATAATATTTATTCTTAAAAATGGAGTCTTGTTAATTGGGAGACTATTTGTTGACTGAAGTAGGAAGGGGGATTGGGTCTTCGCCTAAGCTCTATTTCTAGGACTACTTTGGCTGCTAAGCTGTATTGGCATTGGTGTAGTAATCAGGAGCAAAATTGGGCTAGGATTATCTACCATAAGTATCTTAGGGGGTTGGAATATTCTAAGGTTCCTAGATACAACTTGTTTGGTCGAGGATCATTTTTGTGGAATACTCTGAAGAAGGGTGCAGAGTTGGTTAAGCAGGGGTTGTTCTAGATTTGTTATACTGGATCTCTGGCTCTTTTTTGGCATGATTCTTGGGATTGCTTTATTCCTATCCTTAGAGAGTTTCCCCATATTCAAGATCTTGCTCAATAATTTTTGGATGCTGGATGGGTGAGGGTGGCGAATTTCAAAACTATTAAGTCCTTTGATCATATGGTTAGTTTCCAGTGGAAGGATCCTCGAGAATGGCCTACTGGTGGCACTATGGATGCGAGGGTGGAACTAACCCGTATTTTGGCTAGCTACCCCTACTCTTCTCTTCTTATGGATGATGTGCTATCATGGGGAGGGATAATAGAGGGATATTTTTAGTTGTTATTGGTCATTGTGTTTTGGATCAGCAACGGTTTGGGGAGGATGTGGTCCCGTGGTGGAAGCAAGTTTGAAATAATTTTATTTGACCTAAGTGTAGTTTTTATGTGTGGTTGGCTACTCATAATCAACGTCTCACTTGGGATAATATTCAAAAGCATGGTTTTTCTGGCCCCTCTTTATGCTATAATTATAGGAAGGATGAGGAGTCTATTGGGCATTTACTTCTCCAATGTGACTTTGCTCATCAACTTTGATATTATTGGTGGGGAGTGTGGAATCAACCTTGTTCGCAGGCTTCATTTGTAGTTGATTTTTGGAGGAGTATGGGGTAGCCTCTTGCAGTAGCTTTCTTTTTACAATTTGGGTGGAACATTGGTCCTTCATGCATTTTTTGGAAAATTTGGCTTCAATGAAATAGCCAAATTTTCCAAGGGAAGGAGTTAACTACTTCTCAAGTCTGTTATATTATTTCTCCTATGGACCAAGTGAAAATTTAGATCATGGAAAAATTAGGTTTTTTGGTTAATGTTCCTGGTCCTAATATCTCTTGTAAATGGATGGGTCAAAATAATCGGGTGCAGAGGGCTGGTAAATGAAATCCACCTCCTCTAGGAGTGCTGAAGATTAATACAGATGGATCTTCCCATGGTAATCCACGTAATGCTAGTATTGGTGGTGTGGGGTGGGATAGTAGTGGTACTGTCTAATTTTTTTCTCTTGCTTTAAGGGATATCATTCTAATAACTTCATGGAAGCCCTTGCAATTTTATATGCTTTCGAGCAAGGGTATGCTTTGGGTTAGCATAGGATTATTTATGAATCTGATTCTTAGATTGTTATAAATTTGTTGAATTTTGGGGATAGTCTTCATGGTAGTTGGTGGTTGAGTTGGATTGCTTGACAAATTCTCAATATCTCTGCTCACTTGGAGTTTATTTCTTTTGTGCATATTCCTTGGGAGTGAAATAGGGTAGCGAATTTGTTAGCTAAATGGGCTTTTGAGTTTCAATATAGTTGGGATGTTTAGAATTGATCTCAACTTTCTTTTGATTTCTCTCAATCTCTCTCTTCTTTAGTGAGAGTTAATATGTCTGAATAGCTTCTTATTTTATTTGTATCTTGGATGTTTTGATGAGTTAATAAATTTTTACCCTCTTTTTCAAAAAAAGTTCATATGGTATTCCATTGTCCATCATTTTGAATTTTGGGGGTAAAACTTCTCGGGGTCATAACTCCTCGCTCGTTGCTCGGATTGACTATTAGTGCATATTTTCGGAAAGCTCTCGAAAAGAGCTACACATTGGGTATGGTGGCATCATTCTTACTATGGTGTGTTTTAACATTTTCAATTTTCTGGTCCATTTTCTAGAATTTTATTTTTATTTTTCTAACCCTTCTTTTTGCAGATTTTTTTTAAACTTCGGCGACTAAAATAAAAATAAAAAAATTAAAATTTCATAAATAAATGCATCGGTGTGAAGAATGAGCTTCAATATTTCATCCGAAATAATTTTGATCTCATTCTCAAGTCATTTCAAATTTATAAAAATTATTTAAAGTTGTTTTATAAGGATTTTTATATTTTAGAATTTCATATTTTTTTCATATTTTGAAGGTAAATCGATTTTTGGGCTTTGCATTTGCATTCATAGATAATAAATGAACTTCCCTTTATGAAAATTACAATTTCATTAAAGGGGGTAGTTCATACGACATTCCATTGGCCATCATTTTGAATTTTGGGGGTAAAACTTCCCGAGGTCATAACTCCTCGCTCGTTGCTCGGATTGACTATTAGTGCATATTTTCAGAAAGCTCTAAAAAAAGCTACAATGTCGTATGGCAACATCATATTGATTATAGTGAATTTTAATATTTTTAGCTTTCTGGTCCATTTTCTAGAATTTTATTTTTATTTTTTTCTAACCCTTCATTTTGTAGATTTTTTTTAAACTTCGACGACTAAAATAAAAAATAATTAAAAAAATAAATTAAATAAATACATGGGTGTGAAGAATGAGCTTCAATATTTCATCCGAAATAATTTTGATCTCATTCTTAAGTCATTTCGAATTTATAAAAATTATTTAAAGTTATTGTTTTATAAGGATTTTTATAATTTCAGAATTTCACATTTTTTTCATATTTTGAAGGTAAATCAATTTTTAAGCTTTGTATTTGCATTCACAGATAATAAATGAACTTCCCTTTATGAAAATTACAATTTCATTAAAGGGGGTAGTTCATACGACATTCCATTGACCATCATTTTGAATTTTGGGGGTAAAACTTCCTAGGGTCATAACTCTCACTTTTGCTGGATTGATATTAGTATATTTTGAAAGTTAAATACAAAATGTAGAATAATAATAAGTTAAATTTTTTCTTGGGGTCATAACTCCTCGCTCGTTGCTCGGATTGACTATTAGTGCATATTTTCAGAAAGCTCTCGAAAAGAGCTACAATGGTGTAGGGCGACATCATACTGACTATAGTGTGTTTTAACATTTTTTTGGTTCATTTTCCAAAATTTTATTTTTATTTTTCTAACCCTTCATTTTGTAGATTTTTTTTAAACTTTGATGACTAAAATAAAAATAAAAAAAATTAAAATTTCATAAATAAATGCATGGGTGTGAAGAATGAGCTTCAATATTTCATCCGAAATAATTTTGATCTCATTCTGAAGTCATTTCAAATTTATAAAAATTATTTAAAGTTGCTATTTTATAAGGATTTTTATAATTTCGAAATTTCATATTTTGAAGGTAAATCGATTTTCAGGCTTTGCATTTGCATTCACAGATAATAAATGAACTTCCCTTTATGAAAATTACAATTTCATTAAAGGGGGGTAGTTCATACGACATTCCATTGGCCATCATTTTGAATTTTGGGGGTAAAACTTCCTGGGGTCATAACTCCTCGCTCGTTGCTCGGATTGACTATTAGTGCATATTTTCGGAAAGCTCTCGAAAAGAGCTACAACAACGTAGAGAGGCATCATACTGATTGTAGTGTGTTTTAACATTTTTAGCTTTCTAGTCCATTTTCCAGAATTTTATTTTTAATTTTTCTAACCCTTCATTTTGTAGATTTTTTTAAACTTCGACGACTAAAATAAAAATAAAAAAAATTAAAATTTCATAAATAAATGCATGGGTGTGAAGAATGAGCTTCAATATTTCATCCGAAATAATTTTGATCTCATTCTGAAGTCATTTTGAATTTATAAAAATTATTTAAAGTTATTGTTTTATAAGGATTTTTATAATTTTGAAATTTCATATTTTTTTCATATTTTGAAGGTAAATCGATTTTCAAACTTTGCATTTGCATTCATAGACAATAAATGAACTTCCCTTTATGAAAATTACAATTTCATTAAAGGGGGTAGTTCATACGACATTCCATTGGCCATCATTTTGAATTTTGAGGGTAAACCTTCTCAGGGTCATAACTCCTCGCTCGTTGCTCGGATTGACTATTAGTGCATATTTTCTAAAAGCTCTCGAAAAGAGCTACAATAACGTAGGGCAACATCATACTGAATATAGTGTGTTTTAACATTTTTAGCTTTCTGGTCCATTTTTTAGAATTTTATTTTTATTTTTCTAACCCTTTCTTTTGCAGATTTTTTTAAACTTCGGTGACTAAATAAAAATAAAAATAAAAATAAATTATCATAAATAAATGCATGGGTGTGAAGAATGAGCTTCAATATTTCATCCAAAATAATTTTGATCTCATTCTGAAGTCATTTCGAATTTATAAAAATTATTTAAAGTTGTTGTTTTATAAGGATTTTTATAATTTTGGAATTTCATAATTTTTTTCATATTTTGAAGGTAAATCGATTTTCAGGCTTTGCATTTGCATTCATAGACAATAAATGAACTTCCCTTTATGAAAATTACAATTTCATTAAAGGGGGTAGTTCATACGACATTCCATTGGCCATCATTTTGAATTTTGGGGGTAAAACTTTCTAGGGTCATAACTCCTCGCTCGTTGCTCGGATTGACTATTAGTGCATATTTTTCGAAAGCTCTCGAAAAGAGCTACAACAACGTAGGGCGACATCATACTAATTATAGTGTGTTTTAATATTTTTGGCTTTCTAGTCCATTTTTTAGAATTTTATTTTTATTTTTCTAACCCTTCATTTTGCAGATTTTTTTTAAACTTTGATGACATAAAAAAATAATAAAAAATTAAAATTTCATAAATAAATGCATGGGTGTGAAGAATGAGCTTCAATATTTCATCCGAAATAATTTTGATCTCATTCTGAAGTCATTTCAAATTTATAAAAATTATTTAAAGTTGTTTTATAAGGATTTTTATAATTTCAGAATTTCACTTTTTTTTCATATTTTGAAGGTAAATCGATTTTTAGGCTTTGCATTTGCATTCACAGACAATAAATGAACTTTTCTTTATGAAAATTACAATTTCATTAAAGGGGGGTAGTTCATACGACATTCCATTGGCCATCATTTTAAATTTTGGGGGTAAAACTCTCGCCATTGCTCGGATTGACTATTAGTGCATATTTTCGGAAAGCTCTCGAAAAGAGCTACAAAAACGTAGGGCGACATCATACTAATTATAGAATGATATCATTTTGAAGACATTTCAAATTTATAAAAATGATTTAAAATTGCTATTTTATAATTTTTTTTTTTTTTTTGATTTGTAAAATTTTTTAAAAACCTTTACAAAAAATTAAAATAAATAAAAAAAAAAAAAAATAAAATAAATAAAATAAAAAAATAAAAAAAAAAAAAAAATTTAAAATTATAAAAATGCATCGATTTGAAGAATGAAAGAGTCTAATATCTACATTTGCAAATGTCCATATACAATTAGTTGGATCATCATAAGAAAGTCCAAATCTGATAATAAAATTATTTACTAAATCTTTATTTTATAAGGATTTTTATAATTTTAGAATTTCATATTTTTTTCATATTTTGAAGGTAAATCGATTTTCAGGCTTTGCATTTGCATTCATAGACAATAAATGAACTTCCCTTTATGAAAATTACAATTTCATTAAAGGGGGTAGTTCATACGACATTCCATTGACCATCATTTTGAATTTTAGGGGTAAAACTTCTCAGGGTCATAACTCCTCGCTCGTTGCTCGGATTGACTATTAGTGCATATTTTTAGAAAGCTCTCGAAAAGAGCTACAATGGATAGGGCGACATCATACTAACTATAGTGTGTTTTAACATTTTCGGCTTTCTGATCCATTTTCCATTAAATTTTATTTTTATTTTTCTAACCCTTCCTTTTGCAGATTTTTTTAAACTTCGACGACTAAAATAAAAATAAAAAAATTAAAATTTCATAAATAAATGCATGGGTGTGAAGAATGAGCTTCAATATTTCATCCGAAATAATTTTGATCTCATTCTGAAGTCATTTTGAATTTATAAAAATTATTTAAAGTTGTTATTTTATAAGGATTTTTATAATTTCAGAATTTCATATTTTTTTCATATTTTGAAGGTAAATCGATTTTCAGGCTTTGCATTTGCATTCACAGATAATAAATGAACTTCCCTTTATGAAAATTATAATTTCATTAAAGGGGGTAGTTCATACGACATTCCATTGGCCATCATTTTGAATTTTAGGGGTAAAACTTCCTAAGGTCATAACTCCTCGCTCGTTGCTCGGATTGACTATTAGTGCATATTTTTAAAAAGCTCTTAAAAAGAGCTACAACAACGTAGGGTGACATCATACTAAATGTAGTGTGTTTTAACATTTTTAGCTTTCTGGTCCATTTTCTAGAATTTTATTTTTATTTTTCTAACCCTTCCTTTTGCAATTTTTTTAAAACTTCGATGACTAAAATAAAAATAATAAAAAATTAAAATTTCATAAATAAATGCATGGGTGTGAAGAATGAGCTTCAATATTTCATCCAAAATAATTTTGATCTCATTCTGAAGTCATTTCAAATTTATAAAAATTATTTAAAGTTATTATTTTATAAGGATTTTTATAATTTTAAAATTTCACATTTTTTTCATATTTTGAAGGTAAATCGATTTTCAGGCTTTGCATTTGTATTCACAGACAATAAATGAACTTCCCTTTATGAAAATTACAATTTCATTAAAGAGGGGTAGTTCATACGACATTCCATTGGCCATCATTTTGAATTTTGGGGGTAAAACTTTTCAGGGTCATAACTCCTCGCTCGTTGCTCGGATTGACTATTAGTGCATATTTTCGTAAAGCTCTCGAAAAGAGCTACAACAATGTAGGGTGACATCATACTAAATGTAGTGTGTTTTAATATTTTTGGCTTTCTAGTCCATTTTCCATAATTTTATTTTTATTTTTCTAACCCTTCCTTTTGCAATTTTTTTTAAACTTTGGTGACTAAAATAAAAATAAAAATAAAATTAAAATTTCATAAATAAATGCATGGGTGTGAAGAATGAGCTTCAATATTTCATCCAAAATAATTTTGATCTCATTCTGAAGTCATTTCAAATTTATAAAAATTATTTAAAGTTGTTGTTTTATAAGGATTTTTATAATTTCAAAATTTCACATTTTTTTCATATTTTGAAGGTAAATCGATTTTTAGGCTTTGCATTTGCATTCACAGACAATAAATGAACTTCCCTTTATGAAAATTACAATTTCATTAAAGGGGGTAGTTCATACGACATTCCATTGGCCATCATTTTGAATTTTGGGGGTAAAACTTCCCAAGGTCATAACTCCTCGCTCGTTGCTCGGATTGACTATTAGTGCATATTTTTAGAAAGCTCTCGAAAAGAGCTACAACAACGTAGGGCGACATCATACTGAATATAGTGTGTTTTAAAATTTTTAGCTTTCTAGTCCATTTTCCAGAATTTTATTTTTATTTTTCTAACCCTTCTTTTGAAGATTTTTTTAAACTTCGACGACTAAAAAAAATAAAATTTAATAAATAAATGCATGGGTGTGAAGAATGAGCTTCAATATTTCATCCAAAATAATTTTGATCTCATTCTAAAGTCATTTTAAATTTATAAAAATTATTTAAAGTTGTTATTTTATAAGGATTTTTATAATTTTGAATTTCATTTTTCCATATTTTGAAGGTAAATCGATTTTCAGGCTTTGCATTTGCATTCACAGACAATAAATGAACTTCCCTTTATGAAAATTACAATTTCATTAAAGGGGGTAGTTCATACGACATTCCATTGGCCATCATTTTGAATTTTAGGGGTAAAACTTCCCAAGGTCATAACTCCTCGCTCATTGCTCGGATTGACTATTAGTGCATATTTTCAGAAAGCTCTCGAAAAGAGCTACAACAACATAGGGTGACATCATAATAACTATAGTGTGTTTTAATATTTTTAGCTTTTCTAGTCCATTTTCCAGAATTTTATTTTTATTTTTCTAACCCTTCCTTTTGCAGATTTTTTTTAAACTTCGATGACTAAAATAAAATAAAAAATTTAAAATTTCATAAATAAATGCATGGGTGTGAAGAATGAGCTTCAATATTTCATCCAAAAAAATTTTGATCTCATTATGAAGTCATTTTAAATTTATAAAAATTATTTAAAGTTGTTATTTTATAAGGATTTTTATAATTTTGAAATTTCACATTTTTTTCATATTTTGAAGGTAAATCGATTTTCTAGGCTTTGCATTTGCATTCACAGACAATAAATGAACTTCCCTTTATGAAAATTACAATTTCATTAAAGGGGGTAGTTCATACGACATTCCATTGGCCATCATTTTGAATTTTAGGGGTAAAACTTCCTAGGGTCATAACTCCTCGCTCGTTGCTCGGATTGACTATTAGTGCATATTTTCATAAAAGAACTACAACAATGTAGGGTGACATCATACTGAATGTAGTGTGTTTTAACATTTTTAGCTTTCTAGTCCATTTTCTAGAATTTTATTTTTATTTTTCTAACCCTTCCTTTTGCAGTTTTTTTAAAACTTCGATGACTAAAATAAAAATAATAAAAAATTAAAATTTCATAAATAAATGCATGGGTGTGAAGAATGAGCTTCAATATTTCATCTGAAATAATTTTGATCTCATTCTGAAGTCATTTCGAATTTATAAAAATTATTTAAAGTTGTTATTTTATAAGGATTTTTATAATTTTAGAATTTCACATTTTTTTCATATTTTGAAGGTAAATCGATTTTTAGGCTTTGCATTTGCATTCACAGATAATAAATGAACTTCCCTTTATGAAAATTACAATTTCATTAAAGGGGGTAGTTCATACGACATTCCATTGGCCATCATTTTGAATTTTGGGGGTAAAACTTCTTAGGGTCATAACTCCTCGCTCGTTGCTCGGATTGACTATTAGTGCATATTTTCAGAAAGCTCTCGAAAAGAGCTACAACAACGTAGGGCGACATCATACTAACTATAGTGTGTTTTAACATTTTTGGCTTTTTAGTCCATTTTCCAGAATTTTATTTTTATTTTTCTAACCCTTCCTTTTGCATTTTTTTTAAACTTTAGACGACTAAAATAAAAATAAAAATTAAAATTTCATAAATAAATGCATGGGTGTGAAGAATGAGCTTCAATATTTCATCCAAAATAATTTTGATCTCATTCTGAAGTCATTTCGAATTTATAAAAATTATTTAAAATTGTTATTTTATAAGGATTTTTATAATTTTAGAATTTCACATTTTTTTCATATTTTGAAGGTAAATCGATTTTCAAGCTTTGCATTTGCATTCACAGATAATAAATGAACTTCCCTTTATGAAAATTACAATTTCATTAAAGGGGGTAGTTCATACGACATTCCATTGGCCATCATTTTGAATTTTGGGGGTAAAACTTCCCAGGGTCATAACTCCTCGCTCGTTGCTCGGATTGACTATTAGTGCATATTTTCGGAAAGCTCTCGAAAAGAGCTACAACAATGTAGGACAACATCATACTGAATGTAGTGTGTTTTAACATTTTTAGCTTTCTAGTCCATTTTTCAGAATTTTATTTTTATTTTTCTAACCCTTCTTTTTTAGATTTTTTTAAACTTCGATGACTAAAATAAAAATAAAAAAAAAAATTTCATAAATAAATGCATGGGTGTGAAGAATGAGCTTCAATATTTCATCCAAAATAATTTTGATCTCATTCTGAAGTCATTTTGAATTTATAAAAATTATTTAAAGTTGTTGTTTTATAAGGATTTTTATAATTTTGAATTTTGATTTTTTTATATTTTGAAGGTAAATCGATTTTCAGGCTTTGCATTTGCATTCACAGACAATAAATGAACTTCCCTTTATGAAAATTACAATTTCATTAAAGGGGGTAGTTCATACGACATTCCATTGGCCATCATTTTGAATTTTAGGGGTAAAACTTCTCAGGGTCATAACTCCTCGCTCGTTGCTCGGATTGACTATTAGTGCATATTTTTAGAAAGCTCTCGAAAAGAGCTACAATAACGTAGGATGACATCATACTAAATATAGTGTGTTTTAACATTTTTAGCTTTCTAGTCCATTTTTCAAAATTTTATTTTTATTTTTCTAACCCTTCATTTTGCAAATTTTTTTAAACTTTAATGACTAAAATAAAAATAAAAAAAATTAAAATTTCATAAATAAATGCATGGGTGTGAAGAATGAGCTTCAATATTTCATCCGAAATAATTTTGATCTCATTCTGAAGTCATTTCAAATTTATAAAAATTATTTAAAGTTGCTATTTTATAAGGATTTTTATAATTTTAGAATTTCACATTTTTTTCATATTTTGAAGGTAAATCGATTTTTCAGGCTTTGCATTTGCATTCATAGACAATAAATGAACTTCCCTTTATGAAAATTACAATTTCATTAAAGGGGGTAGTTCATACGACATTCCATTGGCCATCATTTTGAATTTTGAGGGTAAAACTTCCTAGGGTCATAACTCCTCGCTCGTTGCTCGGATTGACTATTAGTGCATATTTTTGGAAAGCTCTCGAAAAGAGCTACAACAACGTAGGGTGACATCATACTGACTATAGTGTGTTTTAATATTTTTTGACTTTCTAGTCCATTTTCCAGAATTTTATTTTTATTTTTCTAACTCTTCTTTTTGAAGATTTTTTTAAAACTTTGATGACTAAAATAAAAATAATAAAAAATTAAAATTTCATAAATAAATGCATGGGTGTGAAGAATGAGCTTCAATATTTCATCCAAAATAATTTTGATCTCATTCTAAAGTCATTTCAAATTTATAAAAATTATTTAAAGTTGTTATTTTATAAGGATTTTTATAATTTCAGAATTTCATATTTTTTTCATATTTTGAAGGTAAATCGATTTTCAAGCTTTGCATTTGCATTCACAGAACAATAAATGAACTTCCCTTTATGAAAATTACAATTTCATTAAAGGGGGTAGTTCATACGACATTCCATTGGCCATCATTTTGAATTTTAGGGGTAAAACTTCTCAAGGTCATAACTCCTCGCTCGTTGCTCGGATTGACTATTAGTGCATATTTTCGGAAAGCTCTCGAAAAGAGCTACAATGGCGTAGGGCGACATCATACTAACTATAGTGTGTTTTAACATTTTTAGCTTTTCAATCCATTTTTCAGAATTTTATTTTTATTTTTCTAACCCTTCCTTTTATAGATTTTTTTAAACTTTGATGACTAAAATAAAATTAAAATTTCATAAATAAATGCATGGGTGTGAAGAATGAGCTTCAATATTTCATCCGAAATAATTTTGATCTCATTCTAAAGTCATTTTAAATTTATAAAAATTATTTAAAGTTATTATTTTATAAGGATTTTTATAATTTTAGAATTTCATATTTTTTCATATTTTGAAGGTAAATCGATTTTAAGGCTTTGCATTTGCATTCAGAGACAATAAATGAACTTCCCTTTATGAAAATTACAATTTCATTAAAGGGGGTAGTTCATACGACATTCCATTGGCCATCATTTTGAATTTTGGGGGTAAAACTTCTAGAGGTCATAACTCCTCGCTCGTTGCTCGGATTGACTATTAGTGCATATTTTTAGAAAGCTCTCGAAAAGAGCTACAACAACGTAGAAAGACATCATACTAACTATAGTGTGTTTTAATATTTTTAGCTTTCTAGTCCATTTTCCATATTTTATTTTTATTTTTCTAACCCTTCATTTTGCAAATTTTTTTAAACTTCGATGACTAAAATAAAAATAAAAAAAATTAAAATTTCATAAATAAATGCATGGGTGTGAAGAATGAGCTTCAATATTTCATCCGAAATAATTTTGATCTCATTCTAAAGTCATTTCAAATTTATAAAAATTATTTAAAGTTGTTATTTTATAAGGATTTTTATAATTTTAGAATTTCACATTTTTTTCATATTTTGAAGGTAAATCGATTTTCAAGCTTTGCATTTGCATTCACAGACAATAAATGAACTTCCATTTATGAAAATTACAATTTCATTAAAGGGGGTAGTTCATACGACATTCCATTGGCCATCATTTTGAATTTTAGGGGTAAAACTTCTCAAGGTCATAACTCCTCGCTCGTTGCTCGGATTGACTATTAGTGCATATTTTCAAAAAGCTCTCGAAAAGAGCTACAACAACATAGGGCAACATCATACTGACTATAGTGTGTTTTAACATTTTTGGCTTTCTAGTCCATTTTTCAAAATTTTATTTTTATTTTTCTAACCCTTCCTTTTGTAGATTTTTTTAAACTTCGATGACTAAAATAAAAATAAAAATAAAAATAAAAAATAAATTTCATAAATAAATGCATGGGTGTGAAGAATGAGCTTCAATATTTCATCCGAAATAATTTTGATCTCATTCGAAGTCATTTCGAATTTATAAAAATTATTTAAATTGTTATTTTATAAGGATTTTTATAATTTTAAAATTTCATATTTTTTTCATATTTTGAAGGTAAATCGATTTTCAGGCTTTGCATTTGCATTCACAGACAATAAATGAACTTCCCTTTATGAAAATTACAATTTCATTAAAGGGGGTAGTTCATACGACATTCCATTGGCCATCATTTTGAATTTTGGGGGTAAAACTTTCTAAGGTCATAACTCCTCGCTCGTTGCTCGGATTGACTATTAGTGCATATTTTTAGAAAGCTCTCAAAAAGAGCTACAATAATGTAGGGTGACATCATACTAACTATAGTGTGTTTTAACATTTTTAACTTTCTGGTCAATTTTCTAGAATTTTATTTTTATTTTTCTAACTTCCCTTTTGCAGATTTTTTTAAACTTCGATGACTAAAATAAAAATAATAAAAAATTAAAATTTCATAAATAAATGCATGGGTGTGAAGAATGAGCTTCAATATTTCATCCGAAATAATTTTGATCTCATTCTAAAGTCATTTCAAATTTTTAAAAATTATTTAAAGTTGTTTTATAAGGATTTTTATAATTTTAGAATTTCACATTTTTTTCATATTTTGAAGGTAAATCGATTTTCAAGCTTTGCATTTGCATTCACAGACAATAAATGAACTTCCCTTTATGAAAATTACAATTTCATTAAAGGGGGGTAGTTCATACGACATTCCATTGGCCATCATTTTGAATTTTGGGGGTAAAACTTCCAGGGTCATAACTCCTCGCTCATTGCTCGGATTGACTATTAGTGCATATTTTTGAAAAGCTCTCGAAAAGAGCTACAACAATGTAGGGCGACATCATACTAATATAGTGTGTTTTAATATTTTTAGCTTTTTGGTCCATTTTTCAAAATTTTATTTTTATTTTTCTAACCCTTTCCTTTTGCAGATTTTTTTAAAACTTCGATGACTAAAATAAAAATAAAAAAAATAAAATTTCATAAATAAATGCATGGGTGTGAAGAATGAGCTTCAATATTTCATCCGAAATAATTTTGATCTCATTCTAAAGTCATTTCGAATTTATAAAAATTATTTAAAGTTGTTATTTTATAAGGATTTTTATAATTTCAAAATTTCACATTTTTTTCATATTTTGAAGGTAAATCGATTTCTAGGCTTTGCATTTGCATTCATAGACAATAAATGAACTTCCCTTTATGAAAATTACAATTTCATTAAAGAGGGGTAGTTCATACGACATTCCATTGGCCATCATTTTGAATTTTAGGGGTAAAACTTCTCAGGGTCATAACTCCTCGCTCGTTGCTCGGATTGACTATTAGTGCATATTTTTAGAAAGCTCTCAAAAAGAGCTACAACAACGTAGGGCAGAATCATACTGACTATAGTGTGTTTTAACATTTTTAACTTTCTAGTCCATTTTTCAGAATTTTATTTTTATTTTTCTAACCCTTCCTTTTGCAGATTTTTTTAAACTTCGACGACTAAAATAAAAATAAAAAAAATTAAAATTTCATAAATAAATGCATGGGTGTGAAGAATGAGCTTCAATATTTCATCCGAAATAATTTTGATCTCATTCTAAAGTCATTTCAAATTTATAAAAATTATTTAAATGTTGTTTTATAAGGATTTTTATAATTTTAGAATTTCACATTTTTTTCATATTTTGAAGGTAAATCGATTTTTAGGCTTTGCATTTGCATTCACAGACAATAAATGAACTTCCCTTTATGAAAATTACAATTTCATTAAAGGGGGGTAGTTCATACGACATTCCATTGGCCATCATTTTGAATTTTAGGGGTAAAACTTCCTAGGGTCATAACTCCTCGCTCATTGCTCAGATTGACTATTAGTGCATATTTTCGAAAAGCTCTCAAAAAGAGCTACAACAACGTAGGGTGACATCATACTAACTATAGTGTGTTTTAATATTTTTAGCTTTTTAGTCCATTTTCCATAATTTTATTTTTATTTTTCTAACCCTTCCTTTTGCAGATTTTTTTAAAACTTCGACGACTAAAATAAAAAATAAAATAAATATTTCATAAATAAATGCATGGGTGTGAAGAATGAGCTTCAATATTTCATCCGAAATAATTTTGATCTCATTCTGAAGTCATTTCGAATTTATAAAAATTATTTAAAGTTGTTATTTTATAAGGATTTTTATAATTTTGGAATTTCACATTTTTTTCATATTTTGAAGGTAAATCGATTTTTAGGCTTTGCATTTGCATTCACAGATAATAAATGAACTTCCCTTTATGAAAATTACAATTTCATTAAAGGGGGTAGTTCATACGACATTCCATTGGCCATCATTTTGAATTTTGGGGGTAAAACTTCCAAAGGTCATAACTCCTCACTCGTTGCTCAGATTGACTATTAGTGCATATTTTCGAAAAGCTCTCGAAAAGAGCTACAACAACGTAGGATGACATCATACTAAATATAGTGTGTTTTAACATTTTTAGCTTTTTGGTCCATTTTCTATAATTTTATTTTTATTTTTCTAACCCTTCATTTTGCAGATTTTTTAAAACTTCGATGACTAAAATAAAAATAATAAAAAAATTAAAATTTCATAAATAAATGCATGGGTGTGAAGAATGAGCTTCAATATTTCATCCAAAATAATTTTGATCTCATTCTGAAGTCATTTCAAATTTATAAAAATTATTTAAAGTTGTTATTTTATAAGGATTTTTATAATTTCAGAATTTCACATTTTTTTCATATTTTGAAGGTAAATCGATTTTCAGGCTTTGCATTTGCATTCATAGACAATAAATGAACTTCCCTTTATGAAAATTATAATTTCATTAAAGGGGGTAGTTCATACGACATTCCATTGGCCATCATTTTGAATTTTAGGGGTAAAACTTCCTAGGGTCATAACTCCTCGCTCGTTGCTCGGATTGACTATTAGTGCATATTTTTAGAAAGCTCTCAAAAAGAGCTACAACAACGTAGGGCGACATCATACTAACTATAGTGTGTTTTAATATTTTTAGCTTTCTAGTCCATTTTTTAGAATTTTATTTTTATTTTTCTAACCCTTCCTTTTGCATATTTTTTAAACTTTAATGACTAAAATAAAAATAAAAAAAAATTAAAATTTCATAAATAAATGCATGGGTGTGAAGAATGAGCTTCAATATTTCATCCGAAATAATTTTGATCTCATTCTGAAGTCATTTCGAATTTATAAAAATTATTTAAAATTGTTGTTTTATAAGGATTTTTATAATTTTAAAATTTCACATTTTTTTCATATTTTGAAGGTAAATCGATTTTTAGGCTTTGCATTTGCATTTATAGATAATAAATGAACTTCCCTTTATGAAAATTACAATTTCATTAAAGGGGGGTAGTTCATACGACATTCCATTGGCCATCATTTTGAATTTTGGGGGTAAAACTTCCTAAGGTCATAACTCCTCGCTCGTTGCTCGGATTGACTATTAGTGCATATTTTCAGAAAGCTCTCGAAAAGAGCTACAACAACGTAGGGCGACATCATACTAATTGTATGTTTTTAACATTTTTGACTTTCTAGTCCATTTTCTAGAATTTTATTTTTATTTTTCTAACCCTTCCTTTTTTAGATTTTTTTAAACTTCTGCAACTAAAATAAAATAAAAATAAAATTTCATAAATAAATGCATGGGTGTGAAGAATGAGCTTCAATATTTCATCCAAAATAATTTTGATCTCATTCTAAAGTCATTTCAAATTTATAAAAATTATTTAAAGTTGTTATTTTATAAGGATTTTTATAATTTCAAAATTTCACATTTTTTTCATATTTTGAAGGTAAATCGATTTTCAGGCTTTGCATTTGCATTCACAGACAATAAATGAACTTCCCTTTATGAAAATTACAATTTCATTAAAGGGGGTAGTTCATACGACATTCCATTGACCATCATTTTGAATTTTGGGGGTAAAACTTCTCAAGGTCATAACTCCTCGCTCGTTGCTCGGATTGACTATTAGTGCATATTTTTAGAAAGCTCTCAAAAAGAGCTACAATAACGTAGGGTGTTATCATACTAACTATAGTGTGTTTTAATATTTTTAACTTTCTAGTCCATTTTCTATAATTTTATTTTTATTTTTCTAACCCTTCATTTTGCAGATTTTTTTTAAACTTCGATGACTAAAATAAAAATAAAAAAAATTAAAATTTCATAAATAAATGCATGGGTGTGAAGAATGAGCTTCAATATTTCATCCAAAATAATTTTGATCTCATTCTAAAGTCATTTCGAATTTATAAAAATTATTTAAAGTTGTTGTTTTATAAGGATTTTTATAATTTTGGAATTTCACATTTTTTTCATATTTTGAAGGTAAATCGATTTTTAGGCTTTGCATTTGCATTCAGAGACAATAAATGAACTTCCCTTTATGAAAATTACAATTTCATTAAAGGGGGTAGTTCATACGACATTCCATTGGCCATCATTTTGAATTTTGAGGGTAAAACTTCCCAAGGTCATAACTCCTCGCTCGTTGCTCGGATTGACTATTAGTGCATATTTTCAAAAAGCTCTCAAAAAGAGCTACAACAACGTAGGACGACATCATACTAATTATAGTGTGTTTTAACATTTTTAGCTTTCTGGTCCATTTTCTATAATTTTATTTTTATTTTTCTAACCCTTCCTTTTGTAGATTTTTTTAAACTTTGACTATAAAATAAAAAAAAATTTCATAAATAAATGCATGGGTGTGAAGAATGAGCTTCAATATTTCATCCAAAATAATTTTGATCTCATTCTGAAGTCATTTCAAATTTATAAAAATTATTTAAAGTTGCTATTTTATAAGGATTTTTATAATTTCAGAATTTCACATTTTTTTTCATATTTTGAAGGTAAATCGATTTTCAGGCTTTGCATTTGCATTCACAGACAATAAATGAACTTCCCTTTATGAAAATTACAATTTCATTAAAGGGGGGTAGTTCATACGACATTCCATTGGCCATCATTTTGAATTTTAGGGGTAAAACTTCCCAAGGTCATAACTCCTCGCTCGTTGCTCGGATTGACTATTAGTGCATATTTTTGGAAAGCTCTCGAAAAGAGCTACAACAACGTAGGGCGACATCATACTGACTATAGTGTGTTTTAATATTTTCAGATTTCTAGTCCATTTTCTATAATTTTATTTTTATTTTTCTAACCCTTCCTTTTGCAGATTTTTTTTAAACTTCGATGACTAAAATAAAAATAAAAAAAATTAAAATTTCATAAATAAATGCATGGGTGTGAAGAATGAGCTTCAATATTTCATCCGAAATAATTTTGATCTCATTTTGAAGTCATTTCGAATTTATAAAAATTATTTAAAGTTGTTTTATAAGGATTTTTATAATTTCGAAATTTCACATTTTTTTTATATTTTGAAGGTAAATCGATTTTCAGGCTTTGCATTTGCATTCACAGATAATAAATGAACTTCCCTTTATGAAAATTACAATTTCATTAAAGGGGGGTAGTTCATACGACATTCCATTGGCCATCATTTTGAATTTTGAGGGTAAAACTTCCTAGGGTCATAACTCCTCGCTCGTTGCTCGGATTGACTATTAGTGCATATTTTTGGAAAGCTCTCGAAAAGAGCTACAAAAATGTAGGGTGACATCATACTGACTATAGTGTGTTTTAATATTTTTGGCTTTCTAGTCCATTTTTCAGAATTTTATTTTTATTTTTCTAACCCTTCCTTTTGTAGATTTTTTAAACTTTGACGACTAAAATAAAAATAATAAAAAATTAAAATTTCATAAATAAATGCATGGGTGTGAAGAATGAGCTTCAATATTTCATCCAAAATAATTTTGATCTCATTCTGAAGTCATTTCAAATTTATAAAAATTATTTAAAGTTGCTATTTTATAAGGATTTTTATAATTTTGGAATTTTCATTTTATTTTATTTTGAAGGTAAATCGATTTTCAGGCTTTGCATTTGCATTCATAGATAATAAATGAACTTCCCTTTATGAAAATTACAATTTCATTAAAGGGGGTAGTTCATACGACATTCCATTGGCCATCATTTTGAATTTTGGGGGTAAAACTTCTTAGGGTCATAACTCCTCGCTCGTTGCTCGGATTGACTATTAGTGCATATTTTTAGAAAGCTCTCGAAAAGAGCTACAATGACGTAGGGTGACATCATACTGACTATAGTGTGTTTTAACATTTTTAGCTTTCTAGTCCATTTTTCATAATTTTATTTTTATTTTTTCTAACCCTTCCTTTTGCAAATTTTTTTAAACTTCGACGACTAAAAAAAAAAAAAATTAAAATTTCATAAATAAATGCATGGGTGTGAAGAATGAGCTTCAATATTTCATCCGAAATAATTTTGATCTCATTCTGAAGTCATTTCAAATTTATAAAAATTATTTAAATTGTTGTTTTATAAGGATTTTTATAATTTTAGAATTTCACATTTTTTTTCATATTTTGAAGGTAAATCGATTTTCAGGCTTTGCATTTGCATTCACAGACAATAAATGAACTTCTCTTTATGAAAATTACAATTTCATTAAAGGGGGGTAGTTCATACGACATTCCATTGGCCATCATTTTGAATTTTGGGGGTAAAACTTCTTAGGGTCATAACTCCTCGCTCGTTGCTCGGATTGACTATTAGTGCATATTTTTGGAAAGCTCTCGAAAAGAGCTACAATAACGTAGGGAGGCATCATACTGACTATAGTGTGTTTTAACATTTTTAGCTTTCTAGTCCATTTTCTATAATTTTATTTTTATTTTTCTAACCCTTCATTTTGTAGATTTTTTTAAACTTCAATGACTAAAATAAAAATAATAAATAAATAAAATTTCATAAATAAATGCATGGGTGTGAAGAATGAGCTTCAATATTTCATCCGAAATAATTTTGATCTCATTCTGAAGTCATTTCAAATTTATAAAAATTATTTAAAGTTATTATTTTATAAGGATTTTTATAATTTTGAAATTTCACATTTTTTTCATATTTTGAAGGTAAATCAATTTTCAGGCTTTGCATTTGCATTCATAGACAATAAATGAACTTCCCTTTATGAAAATTACAATTTCATTAAAGGGGGGTAGTTCATACGACATTCCATTGGCCATCATTTTGAATTTTAGGGGTAAAACTTCCTAGGGTCATAACTCCTCGCTCATTGCTCGGATTGACTATTAGTGCATATTTTAGGAAAGCTCTCAAAAAGAGCTACAACAATGTAGGGCGACATCATACTGACTATAGTGTGTTTTAACATTTTTAGCTTTCTAGTCCATTTTCCAGAATTTTATTTTTAATTTTTCTAACCCTTTCTTTTGTAGATTTTTTTAAACTTTGATGACTAAAATAAAAATAAAAATAAAAAATAAATTTCATAAATAAATGCATGGGTGTGAAGAATGAGCTTCAATATTTCATCCGAAATAATTTTGATCTCATTCTGAAGTCATTTCAAATTTATAAAAATTATTTAAAGTTGTTTTATAAGGATTTTTATAATTTCGGAATTTCACATTTTTTTTTCATATTTTGAAGGTAAATCGATTTTTAGGCTTTGCATTTGCATTCACAGACAATAAATGAACTTCCCTTTATGAAAATTACAATTTCATTAAAAGGGGGTAGTTCATACGACATTCCATTGACCATCATTTTGAATTTTAGGGGTAAAACTTCCATGGGTCATAACTCCTCGCTCGTTGCTCGGATTGACTATTAGTGCATATTTTTGAAAAGCTCTCGAAAAGAGCTACAACAACATAGGACATCATACTAACTATAGTGTGTTTTAACATTTTTAACTTTCTAGTCCATTTTCCATAATTTTATTTTTATTTTTCTAACCCTTCATTTTGCAGATTTTTTTAAACTTCGATGACTAAAATAAAAATTAAAATTTCATAAATAAATGCATGGGTGTGAAGAATGAGCTTCAATATTTCATCCGAAATAATTTTGATCTCATTCTGAAGTCATTTTAAATTTATAAAAATTATTTAAAGTTGTTGTTTTATAAGGATTTTTATAATTTTAGAATTTCATATTTTTTTCATATTTTGAAGGTAAATCGAATTTTAGGCTTTGCATTTGCATTCACAGATAATAAATGAACTTTCCTTTATGAAAATTACAATTTCATTAAAGGGGGTAGTTCATACGACATTCCATTGGCCATCATTTTGAATTTTGGGGGTAAAACTTCCCGGGGTCATAACTCCTCGCTCGTTGCTCGGATTGACTATTAGTGCATATTTTTGGAAAGCTCTCGAAAAGAGCTACAACAACGTAGGGAGGCATCATACTGACTATAGTGTGTTTTAACATTTTTGGCTTTCTGGTCCATTTTCCAAAATTTTATTTTTATTTTTCTAACCCTTCCTTTTGCAGATTTTTTTTAAACTTCGGTGACTAAAATAAAAATAATAAAAAAATAAAATTTCATAAATAAATGCATGGGTGTGAAGAATGAGCTTCAATATTTCATCCGAAATAATTTTGATCTCATTCTGAAGTCATTTCGAATTTATAAAAATTATTTAAAGTTGTTGTTTTATAAGGATTTTTATAATTTCGGAATTTCATATTTTTTTCATATTTTGAAGGTAAATCGATTTTCAGGCTTTGCATTTGCATTCACAGACAATAAATGAACTTCCCTTTATGAAAATTATAATTTCATTTAAAGGACATCTTATTTAAGGGTTGTTAGATTAGAGACAACCTCCTTGAGACCTTGATTTTTTTTATGTGTTCAAAAATTAATAAAGCCAGGCCCTGATGGTTTGGATTAGTAATCTAACTACTTTTAACTTGCAACATAGACTTCTCCAAAGACTTAAATAAAAAGGAAGGTCTATTAAACACTCTCTTACATCAGAGTTGATTTAGGAACATGAAATGATAACTCCGTAGGATATATTTAATCTCACCTAATGTGAAGTACTCCATAATTACCAAAGCAACCTTATCCCATGGAGCCTTGAGAACTTTCCTTTGGAAATAATTATGGATATTCAACAAGACCTCATTCTCCCCTAGAAGTACTTGATTTCTCTTACCAAGGAATGATTTTTTATATTGTGGCATACACGATCTAAAGGCAGGCCCATCACATCATAACTAAGAGAATGAAGATTTCAAACTCAAGTCCCTCGACTTTCTCCATCACATTACTCCATGAATGGGCCATTTGTTTTGATATTTCTCTGTTAAAACTATGGAATTTCAAGAAATATTACAAAAGACCACCTTTACTCAATATATTCCTTACATCATCCTTAACTTCAAGTGAATTTGGCTCAAGGACTATCCCCTCTATAGTCCAAAATACCACCCGTAGATTGCACTCTTTGTATAATTGAGATATAGAGCAACCAACAAACCCTAGAGGAGAAAAATATAAAATTATGAAAGCTCCACCTAGGAATTTAGAATCCTCAAGAGACCGTTGGAAGATAGCCAGCCTTTACCTCAAAATCTTAGAACCAATACCCCACTACTAAAAATTTAATCCAACTTGGGAAAACTAGGGTCTTATTGAAAATAGGTAAATTTAAGAGCTTTATCTTTCCTAGAAATAGGATGATAGAGCTCTCATCCCAATCCAAGACAACATCAGTATCAAAAGCCTTGAGGGAGTGCCACTTCGTATTTCAAAAGGATCATAAAAAAGAAGAATATGTAATAAAAAATAGAAGCATACCATATGTTCTTTGAAATAATTAGAATCTCCTACAATCATGGCACCCATATCTATGAATATTAGAGCCAATTTTCAACATCAACTATACGATTTTATGGCCACTTGACATCCAAATGTGTAAACCAATAGGGCCTCTCCACATTCTAAATAACCACTTCAACTCATGCATGCCAAGGAAGGCCAAGGGGTTTATATGGCTTCCAAACAACCACCTAGGTCAATGATTACCTTCTTGCCTTTTGTCAATTGACAAAAATAAGGATTCCCATCTAAAAAGGCATACTTGTTCATGAAATAGGGATCTTGAAGTGAAAAAACTTTGGTGATGATGTCTACGCATGGACCATGTGATTTGTATGAATTACTAGCATATGATCTTAGCCACCAATTAAAACACCACCATACCTCCAAACTTGTTAATAATTGCCACCTAAACCATGCCACATTTGGTTAGGAGTCCATCCCTATAAGAGTTTGACACCAAAAATATAGAATTCAAAAATAAAAGAATTTTGAGAATATGAGAAGTTTCCCCTATCACATAGACTGTAAGAGTCAAAGATTAATTTTGCAGTGATCTCCTAATTGATATTTTTTAAACTTGGAAGACTAAATAAAAAATAAAAAATAAAAAAAATTCATAAATAAATGCATGGGTGTGAAGAATGAGCTTCAATATTTCATTTGAAACAATTTTGATCTTATTCTAAAGTCATTTCAAATTTATATAAATTAATTAAAGTTGTTATTTTATAAAGATTTTTATATTTCAGAATTTCATGTTTTTTTTTTTTATATTTTGAAGGTAAATCAAATTTCAGGCTTTGCATTTGCATTCATAGACAATAAATGAACTTCCCTTTATGAAAATTACAATTTCATTAAAGGGGGGTAGTTCATACGACATTCCATTGGCCATCATTTTGAATTTTAGGGGTAAAACTTCTCAGGATCATAACTCCGCGCTCGTTGATCGAATTGACTATTAGAGCATATTTTCAGAAAGCTCTCGAAAAGAGCTACAGTAATGTATAGTGACATCATACTTATTGTAGTGTATTTTAATATTTTTATCTTTCTAGTTCATTTTACAAAAAATTTATTTTTATTTTTTTCTAACCCTCCCTTTTGAAGATTTTTTTAAACTTCGACGACTAAAATAACAGATAAAAAAAATTATAAATAAATACATGGGTGTGAAGAATGAGCTTCAATATTTCATCCAAAATAATTTTGATCTCATTCTGAAGTCATTTGGAATTTATAAAAATTATTTAAAGTTATTGTTTTATAAGGATTTTTATAATTTTGAAATTTCACATTTTTAATATTTTAAAGGTAAATCAATTTTTTGGCTTTGTATTTGCAAAACTTCCTGGGGTCATAACTCCTTGCTCATTGCTCGGATTGACTATTAGCGCATATTTTCAGAAAGCTCTCGAAAAGAGCTACAACAACGTATGACAACATCATACTTATTATAGTGTATTTTAAAATTTTCAACTTTCTTGTTCATTTTCTAGAATTTTATTTATATTTTTCTAATCCTTCTTTTTTATATTTTTTTAAAATTTGACGACTAAAATAAAAAAATTATAAATAAATGCATTGTTGTGAAGAATGAGCTTCAATATTTACTCCAAAATAATTTTGATCTCATTCTGAAGTTATTTATAATTTATAAAAATTATTTAAATTTGTTGTTTTATAAGGATTCTTATAATTTCAAAATTTCACATTTTTTCATATTTTGATGTCAAATCGATTTCCAAGATTTGCATTTGCATTCATAGACAATAAATGAATTTCTCTTTATGAAAATTACAATTTAATTAAAGGGGGGAAGTTCATACGACATTCCGTTGGTCATCATTTTGAATTTTGTTGGTAAAACTTCTCGGGGTCAACTCCTAGCTCAGATTGACTACTGGTGAATATTTTTGAAAAGCTCTCGAAAAGATCTACAATGACGTAGGGTGGAATCATACTGACGCTAGTGTGTTTTAATATTTTTGGCTTTCTAGTCCACTTTTCAGAATTTTTTTTTTTTTCTAACCCTTCATTTTGCAGATTTTTTTTTAACTTCTATGAAAAATAAAAATAAAAGAAAAATAAAATTTCATAAATAAATACATGGATGTGAAGAATGAGCTTCAATATTTCATCCGAAATAATTTTGATCTCATTTTGAAGTCATTTTGAATTTATAAAAATTATTTAAAGTTGTTGTTTAATAATGATTTTTATAATTTCAAAATTTCACATTTGTTTTTCATATTTTGAAGGTAAATCGATTTTCAGGCTTTGCATTTGCATTCACAGATAATAAGTGAACTTCCATTTATGAAAATTACAATTTCACTAATGGGGTGTAGTTCATATGACATTCCATTGACCATCATTTTGAATTTTAAGGGCAAAATTTCCCATGGTCATAACTCCTCACTCGTTGCTTGGATTGACTATTAGTGCATTTTTAGAAAGATCTCGAAAAGAGCTACAAAAGCGTAGGGCAACATCATACTGATTATAATGTATTTTAATATTTTCAACTTTTTAGTCCATTTTACAAAAATATATTTTTATTTTTCTAACCCTTCCTTTTGCAGATTTTTTTAAACTTCGGCAACAAATAAAAATAATAAAAAATTAAAATTTTATAAATAAATGCATGGGTGTGAAGAATGAGATTCAATATTTCATCTAAAATAATTTTGAAAGAATGAGATTCAATATTTCATCTGAAATAATTTTGATCTCATTCTGAAGCCATTTCAAATTTATAAAAAATATTGAAAATTGCTATTTTATAAGGATTTTTATAATTTCATAATTTCACATTTTTTTCATATTTTGGAGATAAATCGATTTTCAGGCTTTGCATTTGCATTCACAGATAATAAATGAACTTCTCTTTATGAAAATTATAATTTCATTGATGGGATAGTTCATACAGTATTCCATTGACTATCATTTTGAATTTTGGGGGTAAAACTTCTCGGGGTCATAATTACTCGCTCATTTCTCCGATTGACTATTAGTGCATATTTTCATAAAGCTATCGAAAAGAGCTACAATGGGTATGGCAGAATCATACTTACTATAGTGTGTTTTGACATTTTCAAATTTTTGGTTCATTTTTTAAAATTTAATTTTTATTCTTCTAACCCTTTTGCAGATTTGTTTTTAAACTTCGATGACTAAAATAAAAATAATAAAAAATTAAATTTTCACAAATAAATGCATGGGTGGGAAGAATGACTTCAATATTTTATCTGCAAGAATTTTGAATCTCGTAATGAAGTCATTTCGAATTTATAAAAATGATTTAAAGTAGTTTTTATAAATATTTTTATAATTTTAGAATTTCACTTTTTTTTTCATATTTTGAAAGCAAATTGATTTTCAGGCTTTGCATTTGTATTCAAAGACAATAAATGAACTTCCCTTTATGAAAATTACAATTTCACTAAAGGGGGGTAGTTCATATGAAATTCCATTGGCCATCATTTTGAATTTTGAGGGTAAAACTTCCCAGGGTCATAACTCCTCGCTCGTTGCTCGGATTGACTATTAGTGCATATTTTTGAAAAGATCTCGAAAAGAGCTACAAAACCGTAGGGTAAAATCATACTAATTATAGTGTGTTTTAATATTTTTTACTTTTTGGTCTATTTTCCAAAAAAAAATATTTATTTTTCTAACCCTTCATTTTGCAGATTTTTTTAAACTTCGGTGACTAAAATAAAAATAATAAAAAATTAAAATTTCATAAATAAATGCTTGGATGTGAAGAATGAGCTTAAATATTTCTTTCGAAACAATTTTGATCTCATTTTGAAGCCATTTCAAATTTATAAAAAATATTTAAAATTCCTATTTTATAAGGATTTTTATAATTTTAGAATTTCACATTTTTTTTATATTTTGAGGGTAAATCAATTTTTAGGCTTTGCATTTGCATTCATAGATAATAAAAGAACTTCCCTTTATGAAAATTATAATTTCATTAAATGGGGTAGTTCATATGACATTCTATTGACTATCATTTTGAATTTTGGGGATAAAAATTCTCAAGATCATAACTTGCTCGTTGCTCAGATTGACTATTAGTGAATATTTTCAAAAAGCTCTCGAAAAGAGCTACAATGGGTATGGCGACATCATACTTACTATAGTGTGTTTTGACAATTTCAACTTTCTAGTTCATTTTCTAGAATTTTATTTTTATTTTTCTAACCTTTCCTTTTACAGTTTTTTTTTTAACTTCAATGACTAAAATAAAAATAAAAAATACAATTTCATAAATAAATGCATGGGTGTGAAGAATGAGCTTCAATATTTCTTTCGAAACAATTTTGATCTCATTTTGAAGCCATTTCAAATTTATAAAAAATATTTAAAATTCCTATTTTATAACGATTTTTATAATTTTAGAATTTCACATTTTTTTCATATTTTGAGGGTAAATCAATTTTTAGGCTTTGCATTTGCATTCATAGATAATAAAAGAACTTCCCTTTATGAAAATTATAATTTCATTAAATGGGGTAGTTCATATGACATTCTATTGACTATCATTTTGAATTTTGGGGATAAAAATTCTCAAGATCATAACTTGCTCGTTGCTCAGATTGACTATTAGTGAATATTTTCAAAAATCTCTTGAAAAGAGCTACAATGGGTATGGCGACATCATACTTACTATAGTGTGTTTTGACAATTTCAACTTTCTAGTTCATTTTCTAGAATTTTATTTTTATTTTTCTAACCTTTCCTTTTACAGTTTTTTTTTTAACTTCAACGACTAAAATAAAAAAAAAAATTACAATTTCATAAATAAATGCATGGGTGTGAAGAATGAGCTTCATTATTTCATCTGAAATAATTTTTGTCTCATTTTGAAGTCATTTCAAATTTGTAAAAATTATTTAATGTTGCTGGTTTATAAGAATTTTTATAATTTCGAAATTTCACATTTTTTTTTTATATTTTGAAGGGTGATAGTTAATACAACATTCCATTGGCCATCATTTTGAATTTTAGGGGTAAACTTCTTGGGGTCATAACTCCTTGCTCGTTGCTCGAATTGACTATTAGTGCATATTTTTGGAAAACTCTTGAAAAGAGCTACAACAACGTAGGGAGAAATCATACTAAATGTAGTGTGTTTTAACATTTTCAGCTTTCTGGTCCATTTTCTAGAATTTTGTTTTTATTTTTCTAACCCTTCATTTTGTAGATTTTTTAAACTTCGGTGACTAAAATAAAAATAATAAAAAAATAAAATTTCATAAATAAATGCATGGGTATGAATAATGAGCTTTAATATTTCATCCAAAATAATTTTGATCTCATTTTGAAGTCATTTTGAATTTATAAAAATTATTTAAAGTTGTTGTTTTACAAGGATTTTTTTTAATTTTGGAATTTCATATTTTTTTCATATTTTAAAGGTAAATCAATTTTCAGTCTTTGCATTTGCATTCATAGATAAAATGAACTTCCCTTTATGAAAATTACAATTTCATTAAAGGGAGGTAGTTCATACGATATTTCATTGGTCATCATTTTGAATTTTGGGGGTAAAACTTCCCAAGGTCATAACTCCTCACTCATTGCTCAGATTGACTATTAGTGCATATTTTAGGAAATCTCTCGAAAAGAGCTACAACAACGTATAACGACATCATACTTATTGTGGTGTGTTTTAACATTTTTGGCTTTCTAGTCCATTTTCGAGATTTTTATTTTTATTTTTCTATCCCTTGCTTTTGCATATTTTTTTCTTTAGTGACATAAAAATAAAAATAAAAAATAAATTATCATAAATAAATGCATTAGTGTGAAGAATGAGCTTCAATATTTCATCTAAAATAATTTTGATTTCATTCTGAAGTTATTTCGAATTTATAAAAATTATTTAAAGTTGTTTTATAAGGTTTTTATAATTTTAGAATATCACATTTTTTTCATATTTTGAAGGTAAATTGATTTTCAGGCTTTGCATTTGCATTAACGGACAATAAATAAACTTCTCTTTATGAAAATTACAATTTTATTAAGGGAGGTAGTTCATACGGCATTCCATTGACCATAATTTTGAATTTTAGGGGCAAAAATATCCAACGTTATAACTCCTTGCTCGTTGCTCGGATTGACTATCAATATATATTTTTGGAAAGATTTTGAAAATAGCTACAATGAAATAGGGAGGCATCATACTGACTGTAGTGTGTTTTAAAATTTTCAGCTTTCTGGTCCATTTTCTAGAATTTTATTTTTAGTTTTCTAACCCTTCATTTTGTAGATTTTTTAAACTTCGGTGACAAAAATAAAAATAAAAATAAAATAAAATTTAATAAATAAATGCATGGGTATGAATAATGAGCCGTAATATTTCATTCGAAATAATTTGGATCTCATTTTGAAGTTATTTTGAATATATAAAAATTATTTAAAGTTACTATTTTAGAAGGATTTTTTTAATTTTGAAATTTCATAATTTTTTTCATATTTTGAAGGTAAATCAATTTTCAGGCTTTTCATTTGCATTCACAGATAATAAATGAACTTTCCTTTATGAAAATTACAATTTCATTAAAGGGAGTAGTTCATACGACATTCCATTGGCCATTATTTTGAATTTTGGGTGTAAAACTTCCCAGGGTTATAACTCCTCGCTCGTTGGTCGGATTGACTATTAGTGCATATTTTTGTAAAGCTCTTGATAAGAGCTACAACAACGTAGGGAGGTATCATACTGACTATAGTGTGTTTTAATATTTTCATCTTTCTGGTCTATTTTCCAAAAAATTATTTTTATTTTTTAACCCTTCCTTTTGCATATTTTTTTAAACTTCGATTACTAAAATAAAATTAAAATTTCAAAAATAAATGCATGGGTGTGAAGAATGAGCTTTTAAATTTTATTCAAAATAATTTTAATCTCATTCTGAAGTCATTTTGAATTTATATAAATTATTTAAAGTTATTGTTTTACAAGGATTTTTTTAATTTCAGAATTTCACATTTTTTTCATATTTTGAAGGTAAATCGATTTTAAGGCTTTTCATTTGCATTCACAAACACTAAATGAACTTCTCTTTATGAAAATTAAAATTTCATAAAGGGGGTAGTTAATACGACATTCCATTGGCCATCGTTTTGAATTTTGAGGGCAAAACTTCCCGAGGTCATAACTCCTCGCTCATTGCTCAGATGGACTATTAGTGCATATTTTTGGAAAGCTCTCGAAAAGAGTTGCAACAACATAGGGAGGTATCATACTGATTGTAGTTTGTTTTAAAAATTTTAGCTTTTTGGTCCATTTTCTAGAATTTTATTTTTATTTTTCTAACCCTTCCTTTTATAGATTTTTTTGAACTTCGATGACTAAAATAAAAATAAAAAAACTACAATTTCATAAATAAATTCATGGGTGTGAAAAATGATCTTCAATATTTCATATGAAATAATTTTGATCTCATTTCGAATTTATAAAATTTATTTAATGTTGTTTTATAAGGTTTTTATAATTTCAAAATTTCACATGTTTTTCATATTTAGAAGGTAAATCAATTTTTAGGCTTTGTATTTGAATTCATAAACAATAAATGAACTTCCCTTTATGAAAATTACAATTTCATTTAAGGGGGGTAGTTGATACGACATTCCATTGGCCATCATTTTGAATTTTGGGGGTAAAACTTCCTAGGGTCATAACTTTAGAGTTTCCTTTAGTTTCCTCTAAGATATTAGAGGACTAACTAGATTCTCTTCCATTGCCTAAGGGTTATTTAACTTAGAGTGAGATAAATTTAGGGAATCATCAGTAGCAGAGACCTCTTATTGAAGAGTTTTTAGATTAGGGACAACCTCCTTGAGACCTCCTTGATTTTTTTGATGTGTTCAAAAATTAACAAATCCAAGCCCTAATGGTTCCTTTAATTTGCAACATAGACTTCTCCAAATATTTAAATAAAAAGTAAGGTATGTTAAACACTCTCTTGCATCAGATTTTATTTAGGAACATGAAATGATAACTCCGTAGGATATATTTACTCTCACCTAATGTGAAGTACTCCATAATTACCAAAGCAACCCTATCCCATGGAGCCTTGAGAACTTTCCTTTGGAAATCATTATGGATATTCAACAAGACATCATTCTCCCCCAGAAAGTACCTGATTTCTCTTGCCAAGGAATGATTTTTTCTATTGTGGCATACACGATGTAAAGGCAGGCCCATCATACCACAACTAATAGAATGAAGATTTCAAACTCAAGTCCCTCCACTTTCTCCATCCCATTCTTCCATGAATGGGCCATTTGTTTTGATATTTCTCTATTGAAATCGTGGAATTTAAAAAAAAATTATAGAAGACCACCTATACTCAACATCTTCCTTACATCATCCTTAACTTCAAGTGAATTTGGCTCAAGGACTATCCCCTCCATAGTCTAAAATACCACCCATAGATTACACTCTTTGTATAATTGAGATATAGAGCAACCAACAAACCCTAAAGGAGAAAAATATAAAATTATGAAAGCTCCACCTAGGAATTTAGAAGCATCAAGAGACTGTTGGAAGATAGCCAACCTTTACCTCAAAATCTTAGAACCAATACCCCACTACTATAAATTAATCCAACTTGGGAAAACTAGGATCTTATTGAAAATAGGTAAATTTAAGAGCTTTCTCTTTCCTAGAAATAGGATAATAGAGCTCTCATCCCAATCCAAGCCAACATCAGTATCAAAAGCCTTGATGGAGTGCTACTTCATGTTTCAAAATGATAAAAAAGAAGAAGAATATGTAACAAAGAAAGAGAAGCATACCATATGTGCTTTGAAATAATTAGAATCTCCTACAATAATGGCACTCATCTCTATGAATATTAGAGCCAATTTTAAACATCAACTATAGGATTTTATGGCCACTTGACATCCAAATGTGTAAACCAATAGGTCCTCTCCATATTCTAAATAACCACTTCAACTCATGCATGCCAAGGAAGGCCAAGGGGTTTATATGGCTTACAAAAAACCATCTAGGCCAATGATTACCATATTGCCTTTTATCAATTGACAAAAGAAAGGATTCCCATCTAAAAAGGCATACTTATTCATGAAATAGGGATCTTGAAGTGAAACAACTTTGGTGATGATGTCTATGCATGGACCATGTGATTTGTATGAATTACTAGCACATGATCTTAGACACCAATTAAAACACCACCATACCTCCAAACTTGTTAATAATTGCCACCTGAACCATGCCACTTTTTATTAGAAGTCCATCCCTATAATATTTTGGCACCAAAAATATAGAATTCAAAAATAAAGGAATTTTTACAATAAGAGGAGCTTCCCCTATCACACAAACTATAAGAATCAAATATTAATTTTGCAGAGATCTCCTGATTGATAAGGGAAGAATAAATCACACCCTACACAAAACTATTACTACATCAATTATTAACATCATCTCAAGACTCACTATCTAACTACAAAAGACCTTGGAGGAAGTCCCTCCTCCACATAGAGGTTCCATTTTGGAGCAAACCAAGGTTTTCCATGAAATCTGTAGACCCATTTACTTCTCTAAATATATGATTACTTTGTACTTCCTCCCAAGTTTAGATTATTATTTTGGCCTCTAAAATAATATTAACTATGTTCTAACTAGGGGATTAATATACTTTAATAATATTAATAATTTTTTGGGAGTCTCCTTCAATAATCACCTTTCCATAGTCTAGAGACTCCAAAAGAGTAATTCCTTGGTAAATAGCTCTAGCCTCCATGAAGTGGTAGGTCTAGAAATACAAATAATTAGATAATGTCAAGATAATACCACCTTTATAATTTCTAAACACATCCTAAGATTATCTTTAGATGCCCCATAAAAGTTTAATTTGATCCATCCTGGTGAAGGTGGTTCCCATTTGGTTTGGGATATTAAGTTAACCACTGCCTACTCGTTAACTCTTGACCTACGTTGGAAACCTAGCTTCAACTCCAACCCCTCCTTTTATAAACCACCAGTCAAGTCCCATTGAAGACTAAATATATTCTCCACCACACTTGAGATGACACTAGAATAAATTATATCCACATCCCTGTTATAATTCTTGAAAGCCCCATTATTTATTTCCTTCCAAATACTCCAAAAAAAATGAGGTAGGCTAAAGATAAAAAGATTCAATCTAGGAGCAAAGAAGGGGGGAACACAATCAATACAAAAATTATATAGAAGGTTTTGGGTAACCCAATAGAATCCCAATCTCTCAAAACATAAAAGAAAAGGAGTATTGAAAGCAATATGTTTAGAGGAATATACACAAGATCCATATAAATAACATATATTATGACACTTGCCTCATATTGGCTCAATGGAATCTCCAAAATTACCCAATTCCTTAGAATAAATACCTACACTCAAATCTCTATTGTACCCTATACCTCAAACACTAATGCTACCTTCTCTTCTATGCATCTATACAAATCACCAACACCACGTGAGCAAAATTTTTCAATCCACTTAAGGGTCCGTAGAAGGAAATAACAGGTATAATCTTCGATCTTCGATAACCTTTGCCACAATGGCACCATCGCAATGCCACCATTGCACTTCACCATAAAAAAAAAGCTACATTGGTGCCTTCCGTCCATATCCTCCCCAACGATAATGGAAGAATAAAAGAAAATTTGAAACACTACTTTCAAAGAAAAAAGTAAACAAAGTGGGGGTTCGTCTTCCACCATCAATTTGTTCATCTCTAAGAAGGCATTTTTCATCTACGAACATGAGCAAATCTCCTCCTCTACATGCCTGAAATATTCACCTTTATATTTCAAGGTTTTTACTATTTTCCTCTAAAAGGTAAACCTTATCTACCTTTTAAGAAATTAGACAATACATATAATGAATAAGTTCTAGTGAGGTTGACAGTAGTGTAGGTCCTCAAGTAGCCATTTTGACATCCATCCAATGACTCTAGATTATGCAATATTTACATCAAGAACCTGAATCTAATATCTTTATTGAAGGATTACTTTAAGCACCTTTTGGTTTCACTGTAAAGAATAACTAAATATCCCTGTAACAAACACATGATTCTTAAAAAATTAGGATGGAAACAACCATTGCCACTGCTCCTTTTGTATTCCCAAGAACCTAAAGAGTCAGTCACTGGTGTGCTTAGTGACCAAAAAGTATGTCAAATTCACACAATATGCCAACACTAAATTAAAAAGCAAGTAATATACAATCCTCATATCCTGCCTTACAAGTGCTACAACTATGCATAACACATTAGGTTCCAAAAGTAAATTTGCTAAAAGCAGTAACACAACTATAATAGGAGCCATGTATAGAAGAATATTCATAGAGTTTAACTTCTCCCCTTTAGAAGAAAGCAATATCCCTTGTAATAATGTCTTTAGAACTCTTGCAATAGTTGCTAAAATACACATTATGAAACCATAAAGATGGAAGTTAGGTTCTCCCCCACTGGCAATAATAACCCTTATAATGACTGGAATAAGAGTGGCATAAGTAAGCCAAAATTTTCTCTTGACAATCATGAGATATATGAACACCATAATGAAGAAAGGGGTGTCGCTCCAATAGCCTGATTAAAGGAAACAAGCAGATAGTGCAAGGAAATGTTGCCACTGATGACAGAATAGCAAAATATGGCATTGAGGGCGGTGATATTTATGAACTCATTTACTTTGAGGAGGTTTTTCGACTGCACCCATCGACATCACTTTTATTAAAAAAAATGTATGTTCAACAACACTTGTTGGTCTAAAAATTGCCACAAATCGGGTATTAGAACCAGCGCGCATAACTCATGTCTCCTTCACCAACAGTGTATCATCTCATGATTGCATTTCTCTGATGACATACCCGTTCAGGGGTTGAAAATATAGTTTCATAGATACTATTCAGTTTTTGAAAACAAATTTTCTAGATGGAGAATCTGGTAGAGGTAGAGGTACAACTTGGGCATTTCAACATTCCCACCAATAGGGAAAAATTTGTAGTTGGTCCTGAATACAACCGCTCCATGCTATGCTCTATGGGAAGTCAAAATGTTGATGATGCTCATCCTGAAGAGATTGCTTCAGGTATCGGATCATCTGCACCACCATCATATATATCTGTTATGCCCCCTGCTTCACCTTAGAACACGCAAAATTAGCAATGTGAGAAAATATTTTTCACAACTACTCAACAATACAATTTGTGCGTAGGGTGTTTTCGTAGGCCCAGATCAGGGAGAAAAAACCAAATATTAAATAGAGACTAAATCTGAAAAAAAAATGTCTACCCAAAAAAAATAAACTACAGATTTTTGCAACCATGAAATTTTCTTTTAACCATCTAGTTTTTGATCCATAAAAATATGGAGAGCATACTCCCTCAATATTAAAAAATGGAAAATAAATTGAGGGGGAAAAAAATGAGGGGGGATTTCCATGATGGAAATACCCTCTCAAACTCATGGGAGCATCCTTAGCCTGATAGAAGTTAGAATTTACCAAGGTTTTCCATTTCTTGTTTCCATTCAAGGATTCAATAAAGTTAGCTATTTTGACCCAAATATGATTATGATTTTAGGCTCCACACTAGCAAAATTTGGGTATAGGAAAAGGGCTCAGTCTAGAATCCAAGGATATTTCTAGAACTAAATCCTTTTCCCACTTTCCATATTCCATTTTTATCCCCTCATAATTGTAGGACTTGACTTTAGCATGCTCTCCCAAAAAGTGGATCCTGAGGGTGGAAGAGGGTCCAATTTTTTTCTCTCCAATACATATATTTTGCCATTAGAATGTGTATCCAACCCACATTTTCCTAGTCAGTTAACTTCCAACCTTACTTTTTAAAGAGAGCTTTATTCATTTGGAGCATATTTCTAAGACCCAAACCTCCATGTTCATTCCTACTACAAACTTACTCCCAAGAGACCAGATGTAATTTCTTCCTTTCTTCTGAGCCCAACCATAGAAAATATTTTTGGATGTGTTCAATTTTTTGTAAAATTTTATTAGGAATTCTAAATAGAGACATGAAATAAGTAGGGATGCTTTAAGTATTTGTTCAACTAGCAAAGCCTTCCTTGCTTGACTGAGGAGGGTTTATTTCCACCCAATAATATTCTTTTGGACTCTTTCCACTACTGGATCCCAAATGTTCTCCTTGATACTTCCTTTAAATAATGGTATTCCAAGAAAGAGAGCTAGAAAAACTACAATCTCGCACCCTAGGATATGAGTGATATTCCTCTACCTAGAGGGAGGAGGATTCAAAAAGATCTTACTCTTCAAAAAGTTTATTTTTTGACCTACTACCTTTTCAAAGGATAGAATAATTTTGCATCTTGTCTTAATTGGTGTTTTTTTTTGTTTTGGTGTATGAGTGTTTTTATGTTTTTTTTTATTGTCTATTGTTGGTTGTTCTTTTTTTTCTTATTTTATTTTATTATATTTTTAAGGTTTTGGTTGTTTTTGATTTTTATGTTTTTGTTGGTTTTCTTTGTAGCTTTTTGTTGTTTTTTTCATGTTTTTGTTTTTTATGTTGTTATTGTATTTTTTGTGTGGTTCATTTTATGTTTTTTTTTTGTCTTATTGTGTGTGTGTTTAGTTGTGTTTTATCTTTTCGACACACTCAAGGAGCATGTTTTTTTTAATCTTCTTGTGTGTTTGTGTTTGTGTTTGTGTTTGTGTTTGTGTTTGTGTGTTCTTATTTTTTATTGTTTTAGGTTTGCTCCTTGAGTATGTCAAAGGTGGTAGGCCAATTACGAGCCATGGTTGATTTTTGTGGAAGAGATAACCCTGCCTCCTTGGGTCTTACCCAAAAGTGGTATCCCTTCTAGGATGTGAAAGCACGAGATTCCGGGCAAAGGAAACACTAAGTGCGATTGCATTCAAAATCAAGTACGCTTAAGTCCTAGAAATGTAAATTGCATGAAATGGAAAAGAAACACATTGGAAGAGACACAATCAAATAGAGAAAACACAGCCCTTTCATTAATATCCCTTGATCTCTGTTACAATGACGTCTCCTCCCTTTTCGGGGGCTAGGAGCGCAAATAGAGTTTGATTACAATCACTGAATGATTCCTCTTTCCGCGTGCCCACGATTGCAATGGGCGGGCCAATATGATGCCGCCACTGATGTCGATGAGTTCTTCACCTCTGCTGCTTCTCCTGTGAACAAAGGAACAACCAAGATGTCAGTAGCACCTACCGCAAATGAAAAGCGTTTTCTCTCTAAAACTAACGAAATATGCATGTAAATATTTGCCTGAAACAGTAATTACAGTGAGTCCAAATGGCTTCAAAACTTGACGAGAAGATAAGAAAAGTTACCGGAAGGCCACTTGCCATCGAGACAGCTAGCCAATCTACCTTCCATCGGAATTCGTCCCCGGGCGGGATGAATTCGAGCTGCATTCGTCCCTGGGTGGGATGAATTCTTCTGTGTTGGAGAAATCGACCTGCTGCTGCTCCAATGTCGGATCCCGAGACTTGCAAAACGCCTAAAAATAAGGGGGTTATGTAATTGGGGCCATTTTGGGACGACCCAGATGGTCGGATTATCCTAATTTGGCCTCCACCCTTGGGAATTTGACCTCGACACCTGCAAGTCAGCAAAACGACAAAGCAATACAAAACATACTAGAATCTGACCAAAAGTTACCAAATTGTAGCTATGGATTAATCAAACCTAATAACACACAATGCAATCTGAAAAGTAATCTAAAATGTTCAAAAACTAAAAATAGGACTTGGGAAGTGTGGGGGTGCCCAAGTGGGCCTCCCATCGTTGGCACTTTATTCCGACGCCAATCCACTAGGGATGGGCCCAAAACCTCTTAGGATTGGGGGGTTGGCAAATTGGTTGGTTCAGGTGTCCATGCGTTGGATTTGGGTAGGGTTCGAGCTTCCAAATGCCACCCAACAACCTCCCTTGCAAAAGATATTGGTGGATGTGGGAAGGTGAACCAAAAGGGATGCAAGTGGGTCTTCAACTCGGCAGCACTTTGTTGCTTGAAAACTCCTTCAACCTGTCTATTTTGGGTGAGAAAAGTCCCACCTTTTATAGACCCATGGGGTCTCTTTTGGGAGGGAAGCACAAATGCCATGTGTTGCCCATAGGCGCCATGTGGCAGTCTTGTCTTCCCATGAGGGAGGGGAGTCCTCCATTGAATTGAGCTTTGATAAATGCATTTTGTGACAGTCTTCTAACGACCCCTCTGTCCACCTACACACGCGTGCAAGGCAGGAGTCATTAACTGACTGTTTTGGGCTGCCACTTGGCACCATTTGTCTTTTTGCCCGTTAATCTTAGAATTCGTCCCACCCAGGGACGGATTTAGAATTTGTCCTAGGGTGGGACGGATTCTATTTTGAATTCGTCCTTGGGTGAGACGAATACTAGGCAAAGTGTCCAAGTGTGCCAAATTGCTTCTTGACCTTACAAAATTGCTATGAAAGTGGTTAAGACCACTGTTTAACCTCTGAGGGCTGCCCTAGGGGCTGTGTTTGTCAAAGCGATCAGTGTTTGCAGTCACATAATCGGATTGGTGCTATTTTGGTGTCTACAGATGCCCCTTTTTGGGAAGCGCTACGGGTGACGCAGTGCTGAGCAAAAAAAATAGATAACCAAAGCACTAATGATTAGGGTTTCTTGGTAACCTAACCAACTTTTGATGCCCCAAGTATGGAAAGGGCATGCATTCTTGAATCCTTGCTTCTGATGAGCTAAGGAATTTGATTTCAAGTATTAACCTGTTCTGTTGAGGTGTGACTTGAGCTTAGACATTGATCAGTCATGAACAAGTGAAGGGCGTTTTTATCCTCAGGGGGAACCTTGTGTTCATGATTCACGAAATGCCAAGTGTTTGATTGATTTGATTGTTGCTTGTTTACTGCCCCAAGCAGGAGCGTGATTGTCTTTGTCAATGATTCTTTGAATGCATGTCATTTTCTTAAATTGGGTGTGTGATTGTTGGTTGGTGACTAAGTGTGACTACCCCCTCAAGCGACGAATCGATGAGGGAATGACCTTCGTGAGATAAGCAACGAGTCGCTTGACCCAAGATGACTTATGCAGGTGTGCCTTAAAGGTTTTACCGTTTAGCTTGTGCAATTTTTCCAACATTTGGACCTATTTTTGGTGGGTGTTAACCCTTTTGGTGATGTCGTAATGAAGTGAAATCATCAAAACTCTAACTTCCCGTGGAGCGGTCCGGCTATTGTAGCCTTCTTGGGGAAGTAGGAGAGCGATAATTTGGACCTCGAAATCAATTTTCTTTGCCTAGAGGTTAAGTGCATGAGCACTTATGTCCGGCAATGTTTTTGCTATGTTTTTGTTGAATTTTGTAATGTTTTTGAGTGGGCTTTGGCCCTTTTTGTGATGACGTTTGGGGATGAAATTGTCTAAAATCCGTCTTCCCTTGGAGCGGTCCGGCTATGGTAGCCTTCTTAGGGAGTATGATAGTGACAATTTGTGACTCCAATTTCAATTTTGTATGCCCATGTTGTCAGGTGCAGTAGCAATCCTATCGGGCAATCTTATTGTCTGTTTTTAGTGCATTTTTAGTCATTTTTGTTGATTTTTTTTTGTGCTGGCCTGAATTCGTCCCTGGGTGGGACGAATTCCAGCTGGAGAATTCGTCCCTGGGTGGGACGAGTTCTGATCAGAGCACTCATCCCAGTCAAGGACGAATTCCAGTGCAAAACGCCTATTTAATGGCCAAAACTTGATTTTGGGCTCATTTGTGTCATTTTTTTTCTTGCGATTTTGGAGCTCTGGGAGGAGGAGGTAATTCTGCGAAGCGAAGCGCTGCTGGAATTCTCTCTGCCATCATGAGTGCACAAATTGGTTCGAGCGGCGGAGCCGAGGTGAGACCTGTAAGTGACCCTAGGGTTTATTTTGCTTTTATTTAATGCATTATTTTTGTGTTGATGCTTTTCAAAACTTTAAGATTTTTTTTGATGTTTTTGTTTAACAGTTAAGGTTAGAAACCCTAGAACTGAAAATTTGATCTGTTATATTTATTTATTTTTTTTTTTTTTGCTTGCAGGTTGTTAGGAGCCGGTACCGTGTACCCGCTGCATTTACTGAGGCGCGGTTGGCATTGACCGATGATGACTGAGAATGGCTTGGTGCCCTTGGGCTCAAGCAGGTGGCTCGGCTGGAGCTCGTGGTTTCGGATCGAGGCCTATCTGACGGCCCTGATCAAGCTTTGGGATCCACGGACCAATACTTTCCATCTCCCAACAGGGGAGATGACTGTGATTCTTGAGGACGTCTATCGGTTGCTTCGGATTCCGATAGATGATCTGCCTATTAGGACATCTCTGTTTGATCAGTGGTCTGCTATACTTGCGAGATGTTTTGGGCATGGGGGGGAGCTGGGTGTAGCAGACCCAGTGGAGACAGCCGAGGTGGATTGCCAGGCTGGCGGGATTTTGGTTAGGCTGGTGGAAGAAGAGGGGGGTGTTAGGAGTGAGGCACACATTCTTGATGGGCCTCATTTCTAACATTCTTCTCCACGATTCGTCAGGTGCGAGGTTCCCGTGGAACCTACTGGATTTGGTGTGGTAGTTGGCGAGTGCCCGATAGAGGCACCGTTGATTCTGAGATGGGGACAGACTTTGTTGGCACAGCTTTACGGGGAGCTGTACGGGGTCCACTGTCGACAGTGGAAGGGTGTCAGTTGTAGTTTTTTTGTTGCAGTGCTGGGGTTGGCAGCACATAGTTGTTGAGAGGCCTATCGGGTTATCATGGACGACTCGGGTGGCGATGGAGGATGAGGAGATTGGTTATGCAGCTTTGTGGCGACGGTCTACGGAGCAGGGGCAGAGTCGACGATGGGCAGGTGTCGTTGAGCACTACATTGATGCCTTTTCTCGGCTCACTCCAGGGGAGGTGTTTTGGCGTCCCTATCGGGACTGTCCAGCCTGGCCTGAGGTTGGAGAGTGGCTCCGATGGGTACGGAGGGAGCGATGGTTGACTGGGCGGCACGGGACGGAGCATGAGTTCTTTTCATACCATCGGGTTACACGACAGTTTGGGGTGCGCCAGGGGTTGTCTGGTGAGCCCGTAGGCTATCGGCGTCGTGGAGATGAGAGGGATCTGGAGCCATCGGTCCTCGTGCCATTGGGCAAGGATTCGGATGCGGTGATTGAGGTCCTAGATGTGGATGACGTCGATACTACCACTGAGTATGACTCATGGTGGGTATTGCGGCGCTGGAGAGGAGAGGGTCCACTGGGAGGCACGGAGGCGGTAGTGGAGGATGCTGAGGTGGCAGGGGGTGATTGGGGGGGCCGTTGGATGATGCAGACATGGTGGATGTGGGAGATGAGGATGTGGACTTGGGTGTTCGGAGCAGTCGGAAATGCGAGGATGTGGAGGAGCAGTTGGAGCCTGAGCAGGCTACTGTCCCCATGAGTCCTATGCGTCCGACAGATACAGAGGAGGTGGGGTCAGATGTAGGCGATGAGGTTGCACGACTTAAAGAGCTGCTACAGATGCGGGATCTGGAGAGGGATATTCTACGGGCTCAGTTGGCAGAGCGGGATAGAGTTTTGGCACAGCACGATGATGCATTGTCTATCTATCATCGACGAGAGGCAGAGTGGTGTCTGTACCGGATAGACTTGGAGAGGGAGGTCATCCGCCTTGGCGAGCGGCTCCCTAAGCCTTCGATTAGTAGATCTTCTTGACGGACGAGGGATAGTTTGACTGAGCAGTCAGCATCATCTCGTCGCAGGCGGTTAGATGAGGGGGGTGGTAGTAGGCATGATGCGGGGGCTAGCAGTAGCCGCCCTGCGAGGTCTCGTAGGACCCACACCACGGGGGGTAGTTCCCGTCGCATCGATCCTGCGTGATCATGGTGGCCGACGTCTTAGGTTGGGTTTTTGGATATGCTTGCGGGGTCTGAGGACCGGTTTTGTAGCCTGCGGGCATCTTTTTGATGATATATATATATATATATATATACCTGTTTTATTTTTGAATTTGTACATGTGATGATGTGATTTTTGTTATGCATGTTTATTCATTTTGATGAATGCAGATGTTATGATAAATGTATATGTTTTTGATGTCTATGTGATATGCGAGGTGAAATGGATGAATGACGTTTGTGATGATTGCACTGTAGGCTGTTTAAGAAGCTCTTTATTTACCTTGTTTTTTTTGTTTTTGTATTTTCTGATGGTATCATAAGGATGATAAGTAGCACAGATGGTTTTGGGATGAATGTATGATTTTCTGAGATTCAGACAGTTTTATCTCACTATCCATTATTGTACTTTATCTCACAAGACTTTTTAACAAGGTATGAATCGGACCTGTTTTTGACCGAGTTATTTAACATCCCTGTGTGTGCAATTGAGTTCATTTAGTGGTATTTGTTAGGATACCGCCAGTGCCAGATGGGCTTTCAACCGAACCTGTACGAGAGGATCACCTAATTAGCTCCACGAATTCCTTTGTTGTATGTACTAAGATTAATCTGCGTTGTAATCCAGGATGCCATAAGCTAGCTCATCCACATGCAAACATTGATCTGTATGCAAGTTAATGTGATAGATATATCGTCATGCGGGAGGTTTACTTCTGTTACCGATAGGCTATCAACCAAATTGGTACAAAAGCTTGCCTTATGACCTACAGAATCGTTGAGAGTTCCGAGGATTCAAGGTCAACTCCCTTCTTTTTTTCAATTGTATTGGGATACTTGCTCTTTGTAGTGATAAAATCACTGTTTATTTTGATTTTTTTTTTTTTTTTTTTTTGAGCAAGGGATTGGGGATATGGAGTGATGAAAATCACTGTTGTTTGTGCCTTTTGATGTGTGCACTATATTTGTCAAATTTGGAGTTTTGACATTTTGCAAATTTTTGTGTTTTGCAACTATTGAGAACTTTAGGGATTCTTAGGGAATTGGGTAGGGAGGATGCTTGTCCTTTTGCCAACTCTCAGCATTCTAGGGGTCATTCGCACAGGGGGATGAGCAAGATAACCGTTTCACTTGTGGTGACCTAGATTATTTTGCAGGTTTCATCTTTCGTTCACATAATTTGGGAATTTTAGTGTTTTGGTTTGTGTTGGGATGTTACATAACAAGGTGTATTTCAAGTATGACTCCTCGTAAAATCTATTCAACTTGGTACACTACATGGCTAAAGAGGAAAATGATGACTGAATCACTGAAACTCTTGGTACATTCCCAGACCACTGACTGTAGTGTGGTAAGAGTTATGCTTGGTGTTTTTTGTTGTTTTTGATGAATTCGAGTATGCCTAGAATTGAGATGCAAATCTTTGTTGTTTTTGGTGATTTTTGTTGTTTTTTTTTTGTTGAATTTCTTGATTTTTTTTTTGACCAAATGATTGCGATAATCGTTGGAGATTTTTTGGTTGACCAAGAGATTGCGATAATCCTTGGAGCTTTTTGGTGACCAAGAGATTGCGATAATCCTTGGAGCTTTTTATATTGACCAAGAGATTGCGATAATCCTTGGAGCTTTTTGGATTGACCAAGAGATTGCGTTAATCCTTGGAGCTTTTTGGATTGACCAAGAGATTGTGTTAATCCTTGGAGCTTTTTGGATTGACCAAGAGATTGCGTTAATCCTTGGAGCTTTTTGGGTTGACCAAGAGATTGCATTAATCCTTGGAGCTTTTTGGGTTGACCAAGAGATTGCGATAATCCTTGGAGCTTTTTAGGTGACCAAGAGATTGCGATAATCCTTGGAGCTTTTTGTTTGTTTTTTTTTTTTTTTTTTGGTATATGGCTTTCTTAGATATGAAATGGTCGCAAATGACTGATATTCAAGGGTTCTGTTTCCTTGATACCGTCAAGAGAAGCTAGCCTGTACGTTCCTAGTCCTATTTTGCTATCAATGACATAAGGACCTAGCCAATTTTCCGTGAATTTGTCTCTCATATGGGACGGCAAATTAGAGTTTTGTTGGTTTTCCTTCAGCACCAGATCACCAACCTGAAAGTCTCTTAGGTGAACTTTCATGTTGTAAGCTTTCTTAAGCCGCTCTTGATAGATACGTAAGTGCTCGAGAGCATTAACGCGTCGTTCGTCAAGCAACGTAAGTTGGTCTAATCGTGCCTGCCATGCAGTGTCATCATCGATGAATTTCTGCATTGATATGCGGAGGGAAGGAATTTCCAACTCGAGAGGCATTACTGCCTCTGAGCCATACACTAGTGAAAATAGAGTTGCCCCAGTGGGCGTCCGAATGCTAGTGCGATAAGCCCAAAGGGCAAGTGGGATTTGTATGTGCCAATCCTTATGATTGTCTGCAACGGTCTTTTTAAGGATGGCAACTAGCATTTTGTTTGACGCCTCTGCTTGCCCATTTGCTTGCGGATAATAGGGTGTTGAAAAGTTGTGCTGAATTTTGTACTTTGTGGTTAAAGCACGCACGTCTTTGTTCTTGAATGATGGCCCATTATCCGAGATTATTTTGGATGGAATACCAAAATGACATATAATGTAATGCAAAATGAACTCTGCAATGCGGGGTCCTGTCGTAGAGGTTACGAAATTGCTTCCACCCATTTGGTAAAATATTCTATAGCTGTTATGATAAACGTGTGACGGCCTGACGATGCAGGAGAGATCTTTCCGATTAGATCGAGGCCCCACTACAAAAATGGCCAAGCAGACTGGACTGTCTGTAGGGCCTGGGAAGGTGTGTGCATTAAATTGGCATGATGTTGACATTTTACGCACCTCTTGACATACGCACAACAATCTCGCTCTAAAGATGGCCAATAATAGCCCATGCGAAGAATGCGCTTTGCAATGGCCATACCACTGAAGTGGTCGCCACATGTACCGTCATGCGCTTGGGTGACTGCCCAAGTGGACTCTTGCTGGTCCAAGCAACGAAGAAGAATTCCGTCGTAGCTGTGATGATACAAAATGTCTCCTATCAAGACATATTTTGCCGCTTTCTGTTTGAATGTTTGTTTTGCGGCTTGCGTCAATCCAAAGGGTAGATTACCTAAATTGAGGTAGTCTCTTATGGGTAAATACCAGTCCTGTTGATCGGATACCTCGACAGTTTGAATAGCCAATCCCTTTTGGAGTTCTTCCCTAACAAATGCTGATTGGGATAGAACTTGTAATAATAGCGTTGTGTTGCTCTTAATGGGAGTGGGGGAGAACAAAGACCCCCAGTTGGCATGTTTCAAATAGTCTCAGATTCGAAAGAACTTATCCGAAGATGGTTCGATCTTGATCATGTGGATTCCTGACGTCAAGTCTGACCTTGCGCGCTCCATCGTGGGTTGCGATAATGTTTTGACCTGAATGGTTGTTATATCACCGGAAAGGTCTTGCGGGATTAGTGACCCTAATGAAGCCATTGTGTCCACAAAATGATTCGATGATCGAGGGAGTGCCTCGATGTCATACCACTCAAGTTTTGCCAAGAATTTATCCATGAGAGCTTTATAGGCCTTCAGAACTGGGCATTTGCATTGATATACCCCTTTGACTTGATTGACGATTAACAGTGAATCACCAAAGATGTTCAGTCTTTTGATATTCATGGCGATTGTTGTTTGAAGACCTAGGAGTAAGGCTTCATATTCTGCATTGTTGTTGGTGCATTGGAAGTTTAATTTAAATGACAGGGGCATTGGAGCGCCCTGCGGTGTGAAGAATACAATTCCTGCGCCACCACCTTGCTCACATTTAGAACCATCAAAAAATAAGGTTATGTCGGCCTGAGACTCAGGCTCTTCAGAATCTGGCAATTTTGAGACATGGAAGACCTCATCATCGGGTAGTTCTATGACTAGAGGCTGATCGTCTTCAAGAGGAGCCTCTGCTAGTTGATCGGCTATGACTTGTCCTTTTATAGATTTTTGCCCAATAAACTCAATGTCAAATTCCGTCAACAACATGATCCATTTCGTCGTGCGACTACTATGATAAGTACGACTCATCATGTATCACAATGGATTCTCCTTAGACACAACATACATCGTGTTGCTCAGCATGTAGTGGCGTAGCCTTTTGGTAGCAAATACCACTGCCAAGCAGAGTTTTTCAATGTATGCATAGTTAAGTTCATAACTGACCAGGGTGCGGCTAAGATAGTAAGTAGCTCTGTTCTTTGTGAAGTTCATTCTTACGGGCTAGCATTGCACCCGGTGCCACCTCGATAGCTGAGATGTATAAGTAGAACGGCACACCTGGTCTAGGCGGTGCCAATCCTGGCGGCGAAGCCAAGTATTATTTGATTTCGTCAAAGGTGGTCGGCACTCGTCATCCCAATGAAATGTGACCCCCTTGTGCAATAATTTGTTCATTGGTCGGCATTTTTCAGATAATTGCGCTATGAAGCGTTTAATCGACACGACCTTTCCTTGTAGACTTCTGAGCTGCTTGATAGTGGTTGGGGGAGCCATTTCAAGGATTGCCTTGACTTTGTTTGGTTCCACTTCGATGCCTCTCTTGGAGACTATAAAACCTAAGAGTTTTCCAGATGTGACGTTGAACACGCACTTCTTGGGATTCAGTCTGACCTTATGCTCTATGAGGCGATCGAGAATCTTTCTTAAGTCACCGAGATGATCTGAGCGCAAGAGAGACTTGGCTAACAAATAATCCATGTAATCTTCCAAAGTTTTGTGCATGTAATCGTGGAAGATATAAGTCATAGCACGTTGGTATGTAGCGCCAGCGTTTTTAAGGCCAAAAGGCATGACCTTATAACAAAATGTCCCCCAAGGCATTGTGAATGCCATTTTGAGTTGGTCTTCAGGATTGATACGAATTTGATTGTATCCTGAGAAACCGTCCATTAGGGAGAGCATTTCGTGACCTGCTGTAGCGTCTACCAATGCGTCGATGCTTGGCAAGGGGAAATCATCCTTAGGACTCGCTTTGTTTAGGTCTCGAAAGTCGGTGCATATGCGAATCCTCCCGTCGGGCTTCTTTACGGGCACCATGTTGGACAACCATGGTGGATAATCTACGCAGATGACAAATTGTGCATCCAACAGCTTTTGTAATTCGTCTTTGACCATCAAGGCTACTGTTGGGTGCATCTTTCTTAGTTTTTGCTTTACAGGCTTGATTTTTGGATCAAGCGTTAAGTTGTGCATGACTAGCTACGGGTCTAGTCCTGGCATATCTTTGTACGACCATGCAAAAACTTCCTTCTTCTCTTTGAGAAGGGCAATATATTCGGCTTGCTCCTCGGGGGAAAGGCTTACCCCCAGCTTGAGAATCCGTGGATTCATTGGATCTGTGCCGATGTCTACGTCAGTCGTCTCTTCGACTGACATGTGAGATCCGTCCTCCAACTGATGTGGAGTTGGGATTAAATGGATATCATCAGCTGAGTTAAGATCTGCATTTGGGACCTCGGGTCCCTCTTTAGCTTGAAAAATATCTTGAGTTGTCCTTGGGGTAAAATGAAGCATTTCACCGAAAGTCCAGTACTCTGATGGTGACAATGGTGAATTGACGCGATCCCAGTCAATTGCATCCATGTTTAGATGCAATGACCGTGATGGATTGGTCGGATTGCGGATGGGTGTGGTCAAATCAATGGAGATCATGTGGATGGAATGAATTTGGTCTCCAAAACCACGGGTGTGATGACTTGATTCTTTTAGATGTTCCCTATACTTTGGATCTGGCTCTACGGGAACAGGCACGAATGGATCCTCTCTAGGTGCAAATTCATCTCTATGTGTGAAAAGGAAGGCGGGGTCTTCCCTTGGCACTACTGTCATGATGGGATCTCGAGGTGGACGATGCTCATCTTGAATTTGGAGCCATAGGCCTAACACTTGGTCCCACCTCGTTGGGTCTACGTGCCATTCATGTCCTAACCGTATACCCATTTGTCCCATTAGATATTCATGAGTTAGAGCATGGTGATGTCGTCGCGCATGTCTGAGATAGTCCATTTCGGTTTCGTATTCTGAATCGCTTTCATAGATCCAAAATTGTTCATCCTCTTCGACATCCGTTGCTTGCGACATTGAGGACTCTTCCTGTTCCAGTGAATTAATCTGGTCCCATTGCGGTTGTTCCACTCTTAGTGGAGGGACCTGATTCTTTTGAGACTGTGTTATTTCATCTGGAATCTCTAAGGGGAACAGTTTCAAAAAAATTTCTGGAAGCCGTTGTTGTTCTCTTTGAGGATTGCTCTCTGAACTTTCACCTCTCTCTAGCAAAGGAGAGGGATTATTGTTGTTTCCAGGGGTGTTTGTAGACCATGGGAGATAATCCCCTAATGTGTATTCTATGTTTGGATTGGCGTACGGGTCTTGTGCCAATCCCCCCTTGTTGCCTATTTCTAGGCCTTGCATATTTTCAACCAAGATGTCTAATGGCAGGGGATGGTTGAACCCTACCCCTGATTTTTCATATGGCATCTAATATCTTGGTTGGCAAAGGATCCGCATCCCTTGCTCATATCTGCCTAGCCCATACCCATGCCAATTGCATTGTTCGAGATATTTTAGGGCAAATTCTGGGTTCGACAGATAATTGATGTTTTTGACAAAAGGCTCTTCATTTGTTTCCTTTTGTTCGCATGGTTCAGAACCATGATCAAGGCCCCCATACACAAAATTCGTTTGGTTCGATGGGTAGCCTAGAGGGACGATTGTTCCAATGGGAAGGCGAGGTCTTCCCATGTCTTGTACTGACTCCAGTGTGGGGGTTGCCACAACATTTTGCACTAAATATTCCCCCAGGCCCGTACTGGCCATCTCAACAATGATTTTTGATGATTGGGTGGGAGGAAATGGTAGTCCTTCCTGAGTCCATTCCATGTTTGGTGGTTCAAGAATCTTGGTTTCCGTTGCATTGGGTGCTTCCTCTGTTGTTATTGCTAAAATTATGGGCAACCTCTCTTCTAGAGGCTTAACCTCTTCCATGATTTGCTTTCCCTTGTCCTTCTGTTGGGCCACGATAGGTGGCATTGATGATGGAGTAGGTGATGAAGTCTCACCTGGCTGGGATTTTGCCTTGTTGGCCACCAGTGGTGCCTACGGTATCGAACCCTATTTAGATGGATTTAATTGAAAATCCAAATGCATTGATGGGAGGGTCGATTGAGGTATGAATTGTACCGCATTGCAATACTTGAAGGGCTCTAAGTCCATTGGGACTACATGTATTTGCCCTTCATAGGCATACTTCAAGCAATGGTGTGCGATCGAGGGGACACACTTCATGTCCCTCGATCCAAGGCCGCCCTAGCAGTATATTATACGCCATTTTGCCTTCGAGCACATGGCACAGTGTGGGTATTGACTTTTGTCCTACCTGGATAGGCAGAACAACCGTGCCGACTGTCGAGCAAATTGCATCGTTAAAAGCTCGTAGTGTGTACATGGAAGCGGTGATGTGAGAGGCTGGCAGTTTTAAATGTTTCAATGCTGTAGTGGTTATAATGTTACTGGATGAGCCAGTATCTATCAGCACTCTCTTGTACGGGATCCCGTTGACCCGCGCGATAACGTGCAGGGGTGGATCCGGCATGTCATTTGATATCGTTTTGACCTCGTTTTCTTTGAATGTGATGACAGGCTCCGTACATTATTTCACATGTCCCACGAAGGCGTTGAAAGAATTTGCTTCATGGGGTTGTACTTCAATGGCTTTTAAAATTTCCATAAGAGCTTCCCTATGGGGAGCTGATTGTTGAATAAGCTCGTAGATGGACAGCCTAGCCGACGTGGTCCGCAAACTCTGCGTAAGTTTGGTTCGTATCGTGACCTCAGGTCTAGGCGGAGGTAACTGCATTGGGCGTTGTTGAGGCTGTGATGTCGACGAAACTTCCCTCGTAGGTACCTCGGGGGAAACTACTGGGTATTAGATCATTTTAGATCATTTTTTAGATTGCATTTTGTGTTATTAGGTTTGATTAATCCATAGCTGCAATTTTGCAACTTTTGGTCAGATTTTAGTATGTTTTGTGTTGCTTGGTCGTTTCGCTAACTTGCAGGTGTCAAGGTCAAATTCCCGAGGGTGGAGGCCACTGATCGCCACTGAAAGCACGAGATTCTAGGCAAAGGAAACACTAAGTGCGATTGCATTCAAAATTAAGTATGCTTAAGTCCTAGAAATGTAAATTGCATGAAATGGAAAAGAAACACATTGGAAGAGACACAATCAAATAGAGAAAACACAGCCCTTTCATTAATATCCCTTGATCTCTGTTACAATGACGTCTCCTCCCTTTTCAGGGGCTAGGAGCGCAAATAGAGTTTGATTACAATCACTGAATGATTCCTCTTTCCGTGTGCCCATGATTGCAATGGGCAGGCCAAGATGATGCCGCCGCTGATGTCGATGAGTCCTTCACCTCCGTTGCTTCTCCTGTGAACAAAGAAACAACCAAGATGTCAGTAGCACCTGCCGCAAATGAAAAGCGTTTGCTCTCTAAAACTAACGAAATATGCATGTAAATATTTGCCTGAAACAGTAATTACAGTGAGTCCAAATGGCTTCAAAACTTGATAGAAGATAAGAAAAGTTACCAGAAGGCCACTGCCACTGAGACAGCTGGCCAATCTACCTTTAACTAGAATTCATCCCTGGGCAGGATGAATTTTGACTACAATTCGTCCCTGGGTGGGACGAATTCTTCTGTGTTGAAGAAACCGACCTGCTCTTTGCTCCAATTTCGGATCCCGAGACCTACAAAACGCCTGCAAATAGGGGGGTTATGTAATTGGGGCCATTTTGGGACGACCCAGATGGTCGAATTTTCCCAATTTGGCCTCCACCCTCGGGAATTTGACCTCGACACCTGCAAGTTAGTGAAACGACCAAACAACACAAAACATACTAAAATCTGACCAAAAGTTGCAAAATTGCAGCTATGGATTAATCAAACCTAATAACACAAAATGCAATCTGAAAAATGATCTAAAATGCTCAAAAACTAAAAATAGGACTTGGGAGGTGCGGGGGTGCCCAAGTGGGCCTCCCACCGTTGGCACTTGATTTTGGAGCCAATCCACCAGGGATGGGCCCAAAACCTCTTAGGATTGGGGGGTCGGCGAATTGGTTGGTTCAGGTGTCCATGCGTTGGGTTTGGGTCCGGTTCGAGCTTCCAAAGGCCACCCAACAACCTCCCTTGCAAAAGATATTTGTGGATGTGGGAAGGTGAACCAAAAGGGATGCAAGTGGGTCTTCAACTCGATAGCACTTCGTTGCTTGAAAACTCCTTCAACCTGTCCATTTTGGGTGAGAAAAGTCCCACCTTTTATAGACCCATGGGGTCTCTTTTGGGAGGGAAGCACAAATGCCCTGTGTTGCTCATAGGCGCCATGTGGCAGTCTTGTCTTCCCATGAGGGAGGGGAGTCCTCCATTGACTTGAGCTTTGATAAATGCATTTTGTGACAGTCTTCTAACGGCCCCTCTATCCACCTACACACACGTGCAAGGCAGGAGTCATTAACTGACTGTTCTGGGCTGCCACTTGGCACCATTTGTCTTTTTGCCCGTTAATCTTAGAATTCGTCCCACCCAGGGACGGATTCAAAATTCGTCTCGGGGTGGGACGGATTCTATTTTGAATTCGTCCCCGGGTGAGACGAATATCGGGCAAAGTGTCCAAGTGTGCCAAATTGCTTCTTGACCTTACAAAATTGCTATGAAAGTGGTTAAGACCACTGTTTAACCTCTGAGGGCTGCCCTGGGGGCTGTGTTTGTCAAAGCGATCAGTGTTTGCAGTCACATAATCGGATTGGTGCTGTTTTGGTGTCTACAGGATGTTTTTCACTAAGGTATTCCTAGCACTCATTTAACACATCTTTACAAGATTACAAATACACATGTGCAATGCTTATATAGTGAAACCTTGGAGAAGTTTTCGTTTTAACTTCTTTGCAAGAGAGGATTTTGTGATCAAAATCTTGAGTGTGAGTGTGGTTTTGCAATTGGATAAAATTACCACTCAAAATTTTCTATTTTTTTCAGGTTTTATATTTATTTTTCTAACGTTTTTTTTGCAGATTTTTTTAGAACTTCGACGATTAAAATAAAAATAAAAAAATTAAAATACCAAAGGTAAATACATGGGTGTGAAGAATGGTCTTCAATATTTCATTCAAAACAATTTTGATCCCATTTCAAAGTCATTTCGAATTTAAAAAAATATTTAAAGTTGATGTTTTATGAGAGTTTTATAATTTTGGAATTTTTCATTATTATTTATTTTGAAGGTAGATCCATTTTTCAGCTTTTCATTTTTATTTTCAAGTAGTAAATTTACTTCTCTTTATGAAAATCAATTTCATTAAAGAGGGTAATTTATACGGCATTCTATAGGCCATCATTTTCAGAGCAATAAATTATCTTCTCTTTATGAAAATTTTGATTTAATTAAAGAGAGGTAATTTACCCATTATATCAAAGGCTATTGTTTTAAACCATTAAATTATTTATTCTTTATGAAAATTATGATTTCATTAAAGGGGGGTAATTTATAATGACATTCTAAGGCCTTTAAATTTCATAGCTATTCATGCATATTTTTTTTTTACTCATCAAGCAATAATAAAAGGAATTCAATTTTGATGGACAATTATTAGCATAGCATAATAAAATAAACCAACACATGCCCCTTTTTTAACAGTTACTTGCAAATCACTAATGTATTCGTAGCACTCATTTAAGACATCTTTACAAGATTACAAATACACATGTGCAATGCTTATATAACAAAACCTTTGAGATGTTATTTTCGTTTTAACTTCTTTGCAAGAGAGGGTTTTGTGATCAAAATCCTAAGTGTGAGTGTGGTTTTGCAATTGGGTAAAATTACCACTCAACATTTTTTGTTCTATTTTTTAGGTTTTATATTTATTTTTCTAACTTTTCTTTTTGTAGATTTTTTTAAAACTTCGATGATTAAAATAAAAATTAAAAAAAATTAAAATACCAAAAATAAATACATGGGTGTGAAGAATGAGCTTCAATATTTCATTCGAAATAATTTTGATCTCATTTCGAAGCCATTTCAAATTTATAAAAATTATTTAAAGTTGTTGTTTTATGAGAGTTTTATAATTTCGAAATTTTTATTATTTTATATTTTGAAGGTGAATCATTTTTTTTAGGTTTGCATTTTTATTCACAAGCAATAAATGAACTTCTCTTTATGAAAATCATAATTTCATTAAAAAGGATAATTTTGATTTCATTGAAGAGAGGTAATTTATACATTATATCAAAGGCTATTATTTTAAAGTATTAAATTATTTCTTTTTTATGAAAATTATAATTTTATTAAAGAGGGGTATTTTATAATGATGTTCTAAGGCCTTTACATTTCATAGCTATTCATGCATATTTATTTCTTTTTTATTCATCAAGCAATAATAAAAGGAATTCAATTTTCATGGATAATTATTAGCATAGCATAATAAAATAAACCAACACAAACCCCTTGTTAATAGTTACTTGCAAACCACTAAGGTATTCTTAGCACTCATTTAAGACATATTTACAAGATTACAAATACACATGTGCAATACTTATATAGCAAAACCTTTGAGAAGTTATTTTCATTTTTTTTGTGAAAAACATCTTAGAAGGGATGCCACTTTCGGGTAAGAACCCAAGGAGGTAGGGGTATCCATTCCACCAAAAATACTTAGGACTCGAACCTGGCCTACCATATTTGACATACTCAAGGAGCAAACAAATACATAAATCCAATTTAAAAATAAAACTAAATAAATAACAATAAAAATAATAAAATAAAATAAAAAACATGCTCCTTGAGTGTATCAAAAATAAAAACACAACCAAACACACATACAATAAGATAAAAAAATCCACAACATGAACCACATAGAAAAATACAAGAACAACATAACAAAACACAAACATGACAAAAACAACAAAACACTACAAAGACAACAAAATAAAAACATAATCAAAACCTAAAAAATTAAAAAAAAAATAATAATAATCAACAATAGAAAATAAACATAAACAAAAACAAAAAATATAGAAAACACTCATACATAAAAACATGAATTAACACAAACAAATAGAAACATAAGAACAAGAACGAAAAAAACACAAGAACAATAACAAAAAACATAAAAAAATACAAAACAAAAAACATACAAGAACAACAAAAAACAACACAAATAACACAAAAACAAAACAAAACAAAAGAACACACACCTTAAAAAACTAAACAGAAAAACAAAAAAAGAAAAAACAAATTGAACATAACAATGACTTTTCTATTTCGCGACTCATTTTCTATTTCGGCTATGGTTTTCATTCTTGTCGCGATTTCGCGACACCCTTTCTCTTCGGCAGCGTTCTTACTTCTTGCAGCGATTTCGTGACTCCTTTTTTTCCCGGGCACGGTCTTCTTTCTTGTCGCAATTTCGTGACTCTTCTCGTCGGGCTCCAACCTAGCAACTTGTCGCGATATCGCGACACTTTGCAACATGTCGCGATATCACGACTTCTTCCCTTCTTCAGCTTCGATGGCGCTTCTTGTCGCGATTTCGCGACTTCCTTTCTTCCTTTGGAATCAATGATGCAACTTGTCACGATTTCGAGACATCACCATTTTGGTCGTGATTTCGCAACACCTTCCCTAGTGTGGAGGTTTGCCAGCTCCCTATTCCTTTCTTCTTGGACCACCTCGGTCGATATGGATTTCTTGTAATCTCTCTTGTACAAGGTTTAGGGACCTTTCAACACCCTTTCTACCAATAAAAAAAAAAACAATGACTTTTCTAGACCATAAGACTTTTAAGGCAAGAATCAACAGAGGAAATAAAAGAAATAAAAGTATGAGCTAGGGAACTAAAATAACCTGATCAAACCAAAGAGAAGCAAAAATAAAGCAAGAAGAAACTAGGTGTGCCTTAAGAACTAGATCCATCCAAAGAAATGATAAAAAGAAGAGCTTCCCTTATTTGCGAAGCCCACCATCTAGGAGGGTGGCCATAACAAGTAAGATCACCTTTTTCCAAAGCCCAATTAGCTAAAGCATCAACTCTCTTATTTTAATCTCTGACCACATGATTGTAATCAACTTTCAAAAATACCATCTAGATTAATTAAATCTTCTCAATAATTCTTTTTATTCTCCAATCAACCTTATGATTCCTAGAAGGAGTCTTCAAAAGATTTTTTTTTTGTGTGGAAAACATCCCAAAAGGGATGCCACTTTTAGGTAAGACCCAAGGAGGCATGGGTATCCATTCCGCCAAAAACGCCTAGGACTCGGACCTGGCCTACCACCTTTGACATACTCAAGGAGCAAACAAACACACAAAACCAATTTAAAAATAAGTAAATAACAACAAAAATAATAAAATAAAATAAAAGCATGCTCCTTGAGTGTGTCAAAAGCAAAAGCACAACCAAACATGCACAATAAGATAAAAGAAACCACAACACAAACCACGTAGAAAAACACAAGAACCACATAACAAAACACAAACAAGACAAAAAAAACATAACACTACAAAGACATAATCCAAAAAAAACATGAAAAATAAATATAACCAAAACCTAAAAAATTAAAAAATAAGATAAAAAACAACCAACAATAGACAATAAACAAAAACAAAAAACATAGAAAACACTCACACATAAAAACACAAAATAACACAAACAAAGAGAAACCCAAGAACAATGGAGTCTTCAAAATATTAATCATGAGTTGAGAGTCAAACTTAACTAAATCCTTATCCCATCATTTTAAAACTAATTTATAGTGGAAAACACCCCTTTTGGGATGCCACTTTCAATGGGTCGAGTGTAGGAGCAATGGAGCCTTGTCGGCCTCTACCAACACATAGAAAATTCCTAACTATACCATATATCTGCAGGATGGAGACAAGGGAAATGGAACCTGGGTCGACCTCTACCAGCACCTAAGGCATTCACCACTGCACCACAACAAGTAGATCAATTATTTTCATTTTAACTTGTTTGCAAGAGAGGGTTTTGTGATCAAAATCCAAAGTTTGAGTGTGGTCTTGCAATTGGTAAAAATTAACACTCAATATTTTCTAGTTTGTTTTTCAGGTTTTATATTCATTTGAAATAATATTGATCTCATTCTGAAGTCATTTCGAATTTATAAAAATTATTTAAAGTTGCTATTTTATAAGGATTTTTATAATTTTATAATTTCACATTTTTTTTTATATTTTGAAGGTAAATCAATTTTTAGGCTTTGCATTTGCATTCATAGACAATAAATGAACTTTCCTTTATGAAAATTACAATTTCATTAAAGCGGGGTAGTTCATACGACATTCTATTGGCCATCATATTAAATTTTAGGGTTAAAACTTCCCAGGGTCATAACTCCTCGCTCATTGCTCGGATTGACTATTAGTGCATATTTTCATAAAGCTCTCAAAAAGAGGTACAATGGCGTATGGTGGCATCATACTTATTGTAGTGTATTTTAATATTTTTGGCTTTCTGGTTCATTTTCCAGTATAAATTTTTAAATTTTTCTAACCCTTCCTTTTGCAGATTTTTTTTAAACTTCAACAACTAAAATAAAAAATACAATTATTTTTTTTAAATAAATACATGAGTGTGAAGAATGAGCTTCAATATTTCATCTGAAATAATTTTGATCTCATTCTGAAGTCATTTCGAATTTATAAAAATTATTTAAAGTTATTATTTTATAAGGGTTTTTATAATTTTAGAATTTCACATTTTTTTTTTATATTTTGAAGTTAAATCAATTTTCAGGCTTTGTATTTGCATTCGTAGACAATTCGTAGACAATAAATAAACTTCTCTTTATGAAAATTAAAATTTTATTAAATGGGGTAGTTCATACGACATTCCATTGACCATCATTTTGAATTTTAGGGGTAAAACTTTCAGGGGTCATAACTCCTCACTCGTTGCTCAAATTGACTATTAGTGCATATTTTCGGAAAGCTCTTGAAAAGAGCTACAACAACGCAAGATGACATCATACTGAATTTAGTGTGTTTTAATATTTTCAACTTTCTGCTCCATTTTCTAGAATTTTATTTTTATTTTTCTAACCCTTCCTTTTACAATTTTTTTAAACTTCGACGACTAAAATAAAAATAATAAAAAATTAAAATTTCATAAATAAATGCATGGGTGTCAAGAATGAGCTTCAATATTTCATACAAAACAATTTTTATCTCATTTTGAAGTCATTTCAAATTCATAAAAATTATTTAAATTTGTTGTTATATAAGGTTTTTATAATTTCAAAATTTCACATTTTTCATATTTTGAAGGTAAATCAATTTTCAGGCTTTGAATTTGCATTCACAGACAATAAATGAACTTCTATTTATGAAAATTACAATTTTATTTAAGGGGGTAGTTTATACGACATTCTATTGGCCATCATTTTGAATTTTATGGGTTAAACGTTTTGGGGTCATAACTGCTCGCTCGTTGCTCAGATTGACTATAAGTGCATATTTTCAGGAAGCTCTCGAAAAGAGCTATAATAGCATAGGGCGACATAATACTAATTGTAGTGTATTTTAATATTTTTGGTTTTCTGGTTCATTTTCCAAAATTTTATTTTTATTTTTCTAACCCTTCCATTTGTAGATTTTTTAAACTTTGGTGACTAGAATAAAAATAAAAATAAATTCAAATTTCATAAATAAATGCATGGGTGTGAAGAATGAGCTTCAATATTTCATTTGAAACATTTTTTATCTCATTTTGAAGCCATTTCAAATTTATAAAAATTATTTATAATTGTTGTTTTATAAGGATTTTTATAATTTTGAAATTTCACATTTTTTCATGTTTTGAAGGCAAATCGATTTTTTTGGCTTTGCATTTGCATGTACAAATAATAAATAAACTTCCCTTTATGAAAATTAATATTTTGTTAAAGGGGGGGTAGTTCATACAGTATTCCATTGGCCATCATTTCGAATTTTGGGAGCAAACTTCCTAGGGTCATAAGTCCTCGCTCGTTACTCGGATTCACTATTAGTGCATATTTTTAGAAAGCTCTCGAAAAGAGCTACAACAACGTATGATGACATCATACTTATTTTAGTGTATTTTAAAATTTTCAACTTTCTTGTTCATTTTCTAGAATTTTATTTATATTTTTCTAACCCTTCTTTTTTAGATTTTTTTAAACTTTGACGACTAAAATAAAAAAATTATAAATAAATTCATTGCTATGAAGAATGAGCTTCAATATTTACTCTGAAACCATTTGGATTTCATTCTGAAGTTATTTATAATTTATAAAAATTATTTAAATTTGCTGTTTTACAAGGATTCTTATAATTTCATATTTTGATGTCAAATCGATTTCCAACATTTGCATTTGTATTCACAGACAATAAATGAACTTCTCTTTATGAAAATTACAATTTCATTAAAGGGGGTTGTTCATATGACATTCCGTTGGTCATCATTTTGAATTTTGTGAGCAAAACTTCTCGTGGTCAACTCCTCACTCGTTGCTCGAATTGACTACTGGTGAATATTTTTGGAAAGCTCTCGAAAGGAGCTACAATGGTGTAGGGTGGCATCATACTTACGCTAGTGTGTTTTAACATTTTTGGCTTTCTAGTCCATTTTCTAGAATTTTATTTTTATTTTTCTAACCCTTCATTTTGCAATTTTTTTTTAAACTTCGATGACTAAAATAAAAATAAAAAAAAATAAAATTTCATAAATAAATGCATGGATGTGAAGAATGAGCTTCAATATTTCATTTGAAATAATTTTGATCTCATTTTAAAGTCATTTCGAATTTATAAAAATTATTTAAAGTTGTTTAATAAATATTTTTATAATATCAAAATTTCACATTTTTTTCATATTTTGAAGGTAAATCAATTTTTAGGCTTTGCATTTGCATTCAGAGATAATAAATGAACTTCCCTTTATGCAAATTACAATTTCACTAAAGGGGGGGTAGTTCATACGACATTCCATTGACCATCATTTTGAATTTTGAGGGTAAAACTTCCCAGGGTCATAACTCCTCGCTCGTTGCTCGGATTGACTACTAGTGCATATTTTCAAAAAGCTCTCAAAAAAAGCTACAATGTATGACAACATCATACTTATTATAGTAGGGCTTCAAAAGCCATCAATGGTATCAGGGCTACAAGCAAGAAGGTTCTTGCACAAATTATTTTTGATTAGCTACATAAGAAATTGTTTTTTTTTTCAGTATGACAAGGCTAGAGTCTTTCCATAGTTGCAGGAATATCTAGTGAAGACTAGGACTCAATAATAGAATTTAAAAAGTTAAAATCTAGGGTCTTTCCACTAGGTTGAAGGATAACTAGTGAAGAATAGGACCCGTATTTGGGCAAATCAACTTGAAGATAATGTAAATATCCAACCCTAACATTGATAAATATTTTTAGGAATAGAAAAATTCTTGGCAATTGGTTTCTATCAAGAAAGTTGAAGAAGTTGGTACAATCAAGCTATCTTGTTTGGAGAACCACACAAGTTTATAGTTACCTTGACCTTATTGGGTTCTCTAGTAAGGAGGAGAATAATTATTGGAGTTATTAGGATTAACCTAAGACATTGCTACAATAGAGATTAATATTTAAAGAAGTGAGAAGCTTCCTATAGTAGATAGAGAAGATTTTCATCTTCAAATGCAAGAAGAAGACATAAAGCTTTCATCAAGCAAGGATTGATTTGAGTTGCAGGTTATTATAGTTTTAGGTATTAAAGAAGGGACGTTGATAGAGACAATATAGATAAAGTTTACCTATTCTAAGATTCTATTCAAAATAGAAGGTGGTCTATAAGAAAATTTTAGGTCTTGAAGGCAGACCTTGATAGAGATAATTTTAGGTCTTGAAGACATACCTTGATATTGATATTTTAGATTTAGATCTTAAGGAAAAATACCTTGATAAAATTTTCAATGATTCAAGTCATGTAGACCTTGAAAATTGGTCTAAGAGGAGAGGCCAATATTAAAGGATAAATAATCTTCAAATATAAGATTCTATAGTTTAGAGAACTAGATAATTGAGACCCTTTAGGGAAAGAGGTCCTTTATCAAGATTTGTAGCCCTAATAGGAAAAGAGAAGATGCCATATATATAAGTCCCATATTAAAATATTGAAAGGAGGCTTGAAGAAGTTTTATGAAGAAACAAAACAAATATATAGATTTCAGAGAAACCAAAATAGATGATATAGACCTGAAAGTTTATAAGGTAAAGAGTATTTAAAAAAAGGATCTTATGAGAACCTTGTATTAGGTAGAAGATACAAAAAGAAAGTGATTTATATTCGACCAGTGAATAGGGAAGGATATTTTAGCCAATGAATAAGAATAGATACACAACCATAGATCAAGCAGCCTATGTAAGATAAGGCATCCATTATGAAGATCATAGATCGAGTAGCCAACATAAGTTTGAGAAAGAGACCCTTCAAGGAAAAAGAGGTCAAATTTTAAGAGGATAACATCAATAGAGAAAGAGATTAGTATAGAAAGATGCTATACAACTAAGAAGGTTTATGTGGCCAACGTCAAATAGAAAGAAAGGCTAAGAAAATAGAAGAGTTTTCTACAAAATTAAAGGAAGTATTATAAAATTCCAAGCTATATTTAGAAGTATAAAGGAAGCTTCTATGAAATTAGGAAGAAAAGCATAGGATCTGAGTCATATTTATGAAGAATAACAACAAGGAAGAGTGTCGAAGGAGAACAAGGAAGAGCGCTAAATGAGAGCAACAAGGAAGAGCATCAACTATTGCTGATGAAAGTGCTATAAAATAGAGTTAGTATTGCCTCAAGAAAGAGAATAAATGCATAAGAGTTAAAGGGAAAATATAAGCACTCAACCTGAGAAGAGCTTAACTAACACTTTAAAAATAATCATACGTAAATTTTTTGGAGTACTCAAGGAACACCAAGCAAACTAGCCAAGAAAGGAAAGGTGAACTAGTCACCTAACTCAAAGTGATATAGTCACAAACAATGACATAAAAGGTGAACCTGAGTTAATATCATACAAGATAGTGATAAGGCAAATCGAACCCTTGAAGAAAGAGATCAACTAGGGCATGTAAGCATTTGATTGTACCAACATTTCCTATGTGAACGGAGGTGTACATAGAAAAGCAAACCAGGGTGTATTCAACATCGTAAAAATTGTTGAATAGTGAAGATGCAACATCAAATCCATAGAGTGAAGTGGAAACATTGCCATTTCCATGAGTGAGAACAAAATTCCAAGGGACACACATGCACTAAAGGAGAGAATAGGTAAAAATAAAGCAATCAAGTGAAGCCAAAGTGCAAAATGAATAGGTAAAATTAAATAAAAAGAACAAGAGGTTAGATTTAAATCTCAATAAGAAACACTCATTCGATAGCTAACATTGAGCAAATAGAAGCCAACTAGAGAAACAAAGGTGAGAAGACCATGTATTTGTGGTAAAAGGTAGTGTAACGTTTGTATTATGCTAACTAACATCTCAAATGGAGAATTCCAAGCATCTAATAGAAGCCTAAAATAAAATACCTCAAGAAGCGCCTAATTAAGATGTTCATACGAAAGAAATAGAAGTAATTACAATGCAGTTTGAATGTCGTCTAAAGAAGACAAACTTGTAAAATCCAAAAAATTCTAGAGCACGCCTAGCAAGGAGGTAACTTTAAATTTTAGGGTTTGCATTTTTGAAATTTGAATTTAAGTTGGAGGTATTGTTAGAAATATTGAGTTGTCATTGATGTCAAAGGAACAAGGTATTTAAGGCAAAACTATTCTTCAAGGGTGATAAGCTTATAAGGATGGATAAAATATCAATGATGGACAATCATTCAAGGCAAGCATATAATTCAGATGGAGCAAAGCAAAGAAAATATTTTCAAGGCATTTAATTTAGATGTATCAAAGCAAAGAAAATATTTTTAATTAAAGGTTTATAATATTTAATATCATATTTAAATATTATAAAGAAAGGTTTAAAAGAGAATGTTTAAAGTTTAAATATTAAAAGAAGGCCAAGGGTTTAATTAAAAGTTACTTGGGACAAAGGTTTGAAGGCCAAAGATTTAAAAAGATAATATTATAATATTTTTTAAATATTATAATATAAACTTTACAAGCATTGGCACCAACGTCTATTGAAAGCAAAAATAAAATTCAAAAATCATAATGAAATCTCAAGCACCGACGTCATGAGAAAAGAAATCAAAGGTATATATATGGAGTGCCAAATTAATTGGAGGGACTAAATTTTTTGAAGTATGCGAATTTCAATATCTCTTCGTGCTTTGGCTATGCAAATTTTAAAAAGAAAAGCATGAATTTTTGTGGGAAGCGAATTGAGAATAGCATGCTGCGTATTTTATTTCAACTGGGTGCCTAGCCCAGTTGGTCACTGAGCTAGCACTAAGGTGTTGGGGGTAGAATATTGCAGGGTCAAATTCAAGCAGGACCTATTTTTTCATGGCAGTGAGGAGAAATGTTTATGATTGGACAAAGGAGTGCTTCAAGTGTTTCATGTTGCATAGTGGTTACTACCCATCGGGGTAACCGAGCTGGTTACCAAGACTTGGCTTCGGTATTGCGTTGGCAGAGGTTATAGTTTCTATTCTCCTTGAGTTTGCGGGGCTTGTTGGATAAGCTATGAGCCAAATATTTTGATTTAAATTTTTATGTGAAAAAAGATTGTTCGCTAGCCTATTGTGGATTAAAATAAGGACAAATTTTTTATGAAAAATAGATAGTTCACTACTTTGTTGTTGATTAAAAGAAGGGAAAATTTTTGTTTATATTTTATCTAGAAAAGGAGTTATAAGGTGTATTAAGGACTAGTTGAAATTGTAATTGTTGCATGGTAGAAAAGGAGACATAAGGTGTATTGTGGCTTATTGTTTAATTGTATTTGTGTATGATAAAAAGGGAGAAATTGTAAGGGTTTAAAAGCTTTATTTTGTGCGACTAAAAAGGAGTTATAAAGTGTTATTTTCAAGCCTTTTTGTGCACATATTTTTGAGAAGGGTTTTTAATGTGAATGATTTGAAAAAGAGATTTGCTAACCAGTTTTAAAGTGGCAAAAGAAAGGAAAATTATTGAGATAGGTTTTTGAAGGCACATCATCATCAAGGCAGTCTTAGAGGTATGGTGATTTAATTATTTCTTAAGGTATTTTTTGGTTGAGGAAAATATGTTAATTTGTCATATATTTAGAGGTATAAGGATTGATTGATTGAGCATTGCTTTGATTGAAATTGGGAAGATTAGAGATCATATTTATGAGCAACCTTGTGAATTATTTCGAGTGATATTGGGAATGAAAGTACAAAAGATATAGATCATATTTGTGAGCAAAGTTGTGCATTATTGTTGAATGAGATTGGGAATATATGTGCAAGGGTTTGAGAACAAAGTTGTGCATTAATTATTGAGAGTAAATGTGCAAGTGTTAAAGATCATATTTGTGAAGAAAATGTGTGCATTGGTTTTGATTGGTTTTGGGAGTACATAAGAAGGTCAATTATCAAGTGCTAGACTAGAGCTATCTTGTGAATGCAATAAATGTGAGACATGTGTAAGTGATAGACTTAATGAATGTGAAAGGACATATTAAATATTTGTAATGCATATCATTCTCTATATGTTCATGAATATAAAAGAATTATAGGTAGAATATGTCTGAATTGCTCTAGTTGAGGAAAGTACATTGAAGAATAGATAAAGCACTTGATGACATCATTATGCAAGATTTGGGAATAGATGAACATTGTTTGTATACAAGGTTTGGAGCATCTATGAGTAGGTTTGAGTAGGATCTATGAGCAGATTTGAGTAGGTTTTGGTGATCAAATTTGAGTGAGCCTTGTGTGTAGACTTAGAGCAGATTTGAGTAGGATCTATGAGCAAATTTGAGTAGGTTTTTGTGAGTAGATTTGAGCAAGCCTTGTGTGTAGGCTTGGAGTAGTTTTAAACAGAGTTGAGAGAAGGTTTTGGAGAAAATTTGAGCAACCCCTGTGTAAAGGCTTGGAGTAGATTTAAGTAGAGCTAAGAGTAGGTTTTGGAGTAAATTTTAGCAAGCCTTGTATAATGGTTTGGAGAATATTAGAGTAGAGGGGATTGAGGTCTCTTGTGGATAGAGGTCCATTAACCAGAGTAGAGGAAATTGGAGTCTCTTGTGGATAGAAGTCCACAAACCAGAGTAGAGGGGATTGGTGTCTCCTATGGATTGGGATCCATGAACTTGTGAGAGGGGACAGGTGTCTCCTATGGATAGAGTTCCACAAACATTGTAATAGGGAATGAGTTCCCAAGAATTTTGTTGATAAATTTATAAGAAATATTTCTTCATGGATGTAGCCCACATTGGGTGAACCACGTTAAATCTATGTCTCTTATGTGTGTGATGATTTGTGCATTGTTTCATTATTGCAATTGATAATATTGGATGATATTACTTTAGAAAGAAAAGTAAAAGTTTGATCTTATACTATTCACCCCTCCTCTTAGTATATGTTTTTATTCTTAAATTGATATAAGAATAGGTTCTTTTGTGAAATCCTAACAACTTGAAGAAAGATCTTATAGGAACACACATGGCTCATAAGGAAGGGTTTTCATCAAATAAGTATCTGTTGTTTGATAGGACTAACTATGCTTTCTGGAGTGTGAGGATGAAGACTTATTTGATGGTAGATGGATATCATACATAGAAATATGTTGAAAATTGATTCGCACCATCTACAACTCCTCCTATAGATGCAAGTGGTAAGAAACCATATGAAGATAATGCCAAGGCAATGAATGTGATTTTTAGCGAATTATGTGAATCAAAGTTTGCGAAAGTCATGCAATGTACTTAAGCAAACAAAATATGGGATAAGTTACAAAAAACATATGAAGGAGATGACAAGATCAAAATGGCAAAACTTCAAACACACAGAAGGAATTTTGAAGACTTGATGATGAAATATTGTGAAGATATTGCTATGTATCGACTTTGTGTTGATGAGGTTGTCAACACTATTTGTGGACTTGGAGAAAAAATTGAGGAATATACTATTGTTCAAAAAATATTGAGGTCACTCCATATGAGGTATGATGCAAAGGTTTTAGTAATATAAGAGATGAAGGATCTCAAAACTTTAAGTAGGTATGAGGTACATGGAATTCTCACAACCTATGAGATGAAGATAAAAAAAAAACAAACATAAAAAAGAGAGGCAACATAAAAATCTTCAAATAAGAAAAAAAATAAAGAACAATAATCAAGTGATGAATCAAGTAGTGAAGAAGAGGCTAAATTTGTGAGAAGAAATAAGAAGGCTCCAAGAAAACACAAAAATATGCAGATTGTGAAATATTTTAGTTGTGGTAACATTGGTCACTATGTATCTAATTGTACGGAGGCTGGGAATAGTAGCAGTGAAGAAGAAAAAGAATATAAGAAGAAAAAAGAAAGAAGATTTTATCATGAAAAGAAAAATAGGCACGGTCAAGACAAGCATGAGAAGAAGATATTTCAAAGACACAAGAAGAGTTTTTATGTTGAATAATCAAGAAATGCTTCAAGTGACAGTGATGAGAACCTCTTCGATGGTGAAAATAAAGAAATCATATTTTTAGCCTTAGAAGAGAATGAATATACTCCTGAAGAAGAAAAAGAAGATGCTCTTATGATTAAAGACATAGAAAAAGAGAAAGATTCAAAAAATGAAGAGAAATCCATAGTTGATATGGAAAAGAAATTTGATTTTTATCTTGAAGAGTTGAAAAGAGAGAAATTAAGATTTAAGGATCAAATACAAGAGGATGAGAAAACAAAGGAAAAATTCTACAAGATCTCACTGATTTAAAAGTTAATATTGAAGAGGTAAAGAAAGTTGAATAAGGTATGACTAAACACTTAAAGGCAAAAGAACTAGAATGTGAAAGAATAGAACATGAAGTTGACATTCTAAGGAAGGGACTTGAGAAATTAAATAATAAGATATATCAATTTAGAAAAAACTCAAAATATTTGGATGATATTATCAAAACATAGAGATCTCCATTTATGAAGACTAGACTTGGTTATGAGGAAGATCAAGAGGTACAAGAAGAGGAGTCAAGCTCAAAAGAAATAGAAGCATAAAAGAAGGTATTTGAAAAAGAGCCTAAGACCTATACTGATAAGTTGAGAAGCGAAAGAATCAAAGAGGAAGAAAATAATGCACCATCAAGGAATAGGGGCTATCACAGGAAAATCAAAGAAAGAACCATGCAATCATATTCTCCAAGGCAAGATGAATATCTCTTCCAAGGTTATTGCTACTCATGTAATATTTTTAGTTATAAAGCTATGCAGTGCAGGGTTCATTGTAAGAATAATTATGGCTTCACCAAGAGAAATTTCAAGTCATTTGCACCTTTCAAGGACAACAACATCATGTGTTTCAATTGCAATAATTTTAGACATAAAGCTAAATGGTGTAGAACATAATTTTTGGAATTTACAAAGACAAGAAAGAAAATGATGCTCAAAATGTTTAAATAGGTATGACTTCAAAAGTTTGAAGAAAGAAAATTGAAAAATAAGAAGAGCATTATAAGTTGGGAGTAACTTCACTCCCATCTCAAAATTGATCACCTCAAGAAAAGGAGGTGGTGAGGGTGCTGCACTACGTGTCTTATATTTATCCCCAAGGAGCCATTTGCCATTGATGTCAAAGAGGGAGAATTCAGTAAGGAGGAGTAGCTTGTCAGGGGGAGAAGATTGGGAATCCAATTGCAGTAAAAGAAATATTTTTGTAGGGTTGTCATCAATGACAAAGGGGGATATTGTTAGAAATATTGATTTGTCATTGATGTCAAAGGAACAAGGTATTTAAGGTAGAAATATTCTTCAAGGGTGATGAGCTTATAAGGATGGATAAAATATCAATGATGGACAATCATTCAAGGCAAGCATATAATTAAGATGGAGCAAAGCAAAGAAAATATTTTTAAGGCATATAATTCAGATGGAGCAAAGATAATAAAATATTTTTAACGCATATAATTCATATGGAGCAAAGCAAACTATACATATACATTATAATAATATACATTAAATAAAAGGCTATTATTTTAAAGCATTAAATTATTTCTTCTTTATGAAAAGATGAGATCAAGTGATGTAAATATTGAAGATTAAATCCTCTAAGGAAAAACCATCTTAAAGGGAATGTGAGCAATTGCAATATGGATAGAATAAGGAATTGACAACCTCCTCCAAAGTATGCTAGAAAATTCAATACTTATGGAGCCTCTAGAGGGAACCCTGGAAAATCTAGTGTGGGAGGAATTGATAGAATTTTAGATGGCTCCTTGGTTTTTAATTTTATTAAGAATTTGGGTATTCTTTCCAATAACCTTGTTGAGGGGTATGGTATCCTTAGAGGCCTTCAAGAGGCTACTAAGGTTGGATGGAAAAAGGTGCTAGTTGAGTCCGACTCTCAACTCATGATTAATATTTTGAAGACTCCTTTTGAGAATTATAAGGTTGATTAGAGAATAAAAATAATTATTAAGAATATTTAGTTAATCTAGATGGGATTTTTGAAAGTTGATTACAATCATGTGGTCAGAGATCAAAAAAAGAGTGTTGATGCTTTAGCTAATTGGGATTTGGAAAAAGGTGATCTTACTGTTAGGAAATGAACCAAGGGAGGGATTGCATTAAGTAAATTAAATACTAGTTACAATGCCGAGAATAGCACCGGCGTAAACAGAACTGTTACAGGAGTTGTAACAGTAAGCCTAAATAATGTAATATAGACAAAATATGCTAACTTACGCTAACATCCCCCCTTATTACATTATTTGGGTAATAGGATAACTACTAGCTATACTAACATCCCCCCTGATTACATCATTTTGCAATACAAAGAGAGCTGCGAAACAATTCAAATTTGACACGTGCAAGTGCCTTAGTGAAAATGTCTGCAACTTAAGCATCGGTGGGAATGTGCCGAAGCTGAATTTGATGCTTTGGAACTTCATCTCGAATGAAATGACATTGTGTGTCAATGTGCTTTGTTCTTTCATGATGGACTGGATTCTTGACGAGGTTCAGAACACCCTGATTGTTGCAAAACAAGTGTATTGGAGATTTTGATGGATGGCCCATACTTGTCACAATGCGACGCAACCATATCACTTCGCACACAGCTTCACGTGCAGCGTGATACTTTGCCTGTGTTGATGAAATAGCAACCACCTGTTGCTTCTTGCTGTGCCAAGAGACAGGACCGGATCCCAGATGAAAAATGTATCCAAAAGTTGACTTGTGATCATCAAATGATCCGGCATAGTCAGAGTCCGTGTATCCTTGCAAGAAGAATTTGTCGTTCTTCTTGTATTCTAGGCCATATTCCATAGTACCACGGACATAGTGAAGAACACGTTTTGCTGCTTTCCAATGAGTGGTCTTAGGCTCCTGCATGAACCTCGAAAGATAGTTGACAACAAATACGAGATCTGGCCTAGTATTGGTCAGATATATGAGACTCCCAATCAACTGTCGATAGAGAGTACCATCTACCTGAGGTGAATCATCATATCACAATAACTGAAGTCCCGTATCCATCGAAGTTTCCATTGGCTTGCAATCAGTCATGTGATATTTTTCTAGCAATGTCTTGGCATATTTTTTCTGAGACACTTTGATGGAGTGCTCCTTCTGTCTGAATTCCAGACCAAGACAGTAATGGAGAAGTCCGAGATCTATCATCTCAAAATATTTACACAAGTTTTTTTTGACAGTAGAGATCATAGTTTCTGAACTCCCTATAATGAGCAGATCATCAACATAGAGTACAAGCAACACTATCTCAGAACCCTGTTTCTTGAAATAGAGGTTTTCATCTGACGGACATCTCTTAAATCCATGTTGCATAAGGTGATTGTCCATTTTTATATACCAAGCTCGAGGAGCTTGTTTTAGACCATATAAGGATTTGACCAATTTGCAAACCTTATGCTCTTGGCCTTCCACTTCAAATCCTTCTGGCTGAGTCATGTAGACTTCCTCTTGGAGATCACCATTTAGAAAGGCACTTTTGACATCCATCTGGTGAACTTTCCACCCATATTGTGCTGCCATAGCACACATAACTCGAATTGTGGTCATCCGAGCAGTAGGTGCAAAAGTTTCCTCGTAGTCAATGCCTTCCTTTTGAGCATAGCCCTTTGCAACAAGTCGGGCCTTATGCTTATCAATTGTTCCATCGGCATTGTACTTGACTTTATATACCCATTTGCAGCCAATGGGTTTCTTTCCATGCGGCAGATCAACAAGCTTCCAAGTTTTATTTTTCATCAAAGAATTATACTCTGTATCCACAGCGGCCTTCCACTGAGGCTCACTAAGAGCATCTTGCACTGATGCAGGTTCAAGATCGTCTATGGTAGACATGAACGCCCTGTCATCATCAATATCCATATCCTCTACTTCTGTACGTGGAGTTACTGAAAGTTCCTCAAAAGATTGACAAAGATCATCAACCTCACCGGTTTCTTTGGCTTCTTTTTTCTTTTGAGCCATACTCGCGTGTACGAGGTCTATCCAAGTTCAAATTGGGAGGAGTGGATAAATTTGCGTCTCTCGATTGTATTTGTACACCATTTTGGATTCTTCTTCGGTGGTGTTGAAGAATATGTAGAAGGACCTCCTGTCTGTGTTGACGAAGGAATCTTCTCTTCCTTAGATTCCACAAGATCTAGGTGTACTTTAGATGTGCTCTGTGATGTGAAAGCTTCATCAAAGACAACATATCTGCTAACATGAATTTTCTTGGTCAAAGGATCTATCAAACGATATCCTTTAGAGTGCTCATCATAACCAAGAAAAATACATCTCAGTGTTTTCTCATCTAGCTTCTTCCTTTTCTCTTTCGGTATGTGCATGAAAGCGTGACATCCGAAAATACGTAGATGAGATATGGAGGGTTTTCGACCACTCCATGCTTCTTGTGGAGTCATTCCTTTTAGGGCCTTTGTGGGTGCCCTATTCAATAGATATACTACAGTGGTGATAGCTTCTGCCCAATATTGTTGCCCAAGAGTAGCTCCTGTGAGCATACAACGAACCATTTCCATGATAGAACGGTTCCTTCTCTTAGCAACTCCATTTTGCTAAGGAGTATAGGCAGTTGTTAACTATCTCTTGATTCCATGCTTATCTAAGAATGCAAAAAATTCATTAGAGGTAAACTCCCCCCCTCGATCTGAGTGGAGGGTTTTAATAGAAGCTCCTGACTCCTTCTCAATGGATTTCTTGAACTGCTAGAAGAATGCGAAAGCTTCAGATTTTAGTTGGAGAAAGAAAACCCACATCTTTCGTGAGTAGTCATCTACGAATAACTGAAAGTACCTCTTCCCTCCACAACTGATGGGTGTGAAAGGACCGCACAGATCGGTGTGAATTAACTCCAGAGATTTTTGTGCTCTTGTTGAGCTCTTCTCAAATGGTACTCTATGCCGCTTTCTCGCCAGCGCTCGAGCACACCGGCAATGTGGCGGAAAGGGAAGGAAGACCCTTTACCATCTCATACTTACTGAGCTCAAGTAAGTAGCCAGAACTAAGATGCCCATATCTCTTGTGCCATAAGGAAGTTGCCTCCTTGGTAGAGACAATCATGGCAACATGTGGAGTAGAGATAGCATCTAGGGCAAATAAGCCGTGCTTATATGAAGTTGTTGCAATCTACTTACCCTTCCTGGTAATAGTACAACACTTCTTTCCATTCTCAACATGAAATTTGACAACCATATTTCTATCCAGGATTTGTGTGACTGACAACAAATTGTTAGCCAATCTCGGAACATAGAGGACTTTGTCAATCTAACACTTGCCATCAGGAAGAGTGACTGAAACTGTACCCTCTCCCTAAACCCTATAGGTTTTATCATCAGCAATGGTGATAGGTTTTCCCTCTTTGGCCATGAATGATTCAAACCACGATCTGTCACCAGTCATATGTTTGCTAGCTCCAAAATCGACATACCAAACAGGATCCCTCTGTGTGGAATCTGTGGTAGTCATGAGCACCTTGTGTGCCCATTCAAAATCTAAGTCAGATTCTTCAACAACAACATTCACCTGGGGTTGCTTGTTTTTATTTTGTGGTTTTTTTTGGCCTCTCTGCTTGTTCTTATGCCAACACCTGTTGGTGTCATGGTTGTCTTTCTCACAGATCTTGCACCACCTCTTCTTCTATTGAGGTTGTTTTCCTTTTCCTTTCATATCCTATTGAGAATTTCCTCCTTTCTAAAATTTGCCTCCTTTTTGCCCATTACCTTTCTTCCTAGAACCCTGCCTGTTGGTGTATATGGCTGTATTGGAAGAATCATCCTTGTGAAGTTGGCATGCCTCCTGTTGTTGAAGTAGATTGACCAACTCGATGTAGGTAATTTGTCGTTGAGACACCTGGATGGAGGTGATCAACATATCAAATGAAGAAGGCAAATCTCTCATCACAATTGAAATGAGAAGCTTTTCGTCCACAGAATCTCCCAAAGAATTCAATTTCTCTTTCAATTCAGACACTCTGCACATAAAGAGTTCAATTGTTTCACCTTGTCTCAAAATCAGGTTATGAAGTTTTTGTTGAAGATGAAGAATGGTGGAATCATTATTTCCCTCATAGATGGTTTTAAGGGCATCCCATGCCTCTTTACCACTTGCTTTGTCAGCTATATGAGGTTGCACTTCATCTGAAATAGCAAACAAAATGAGCACCTTTGCTCGACTGTCTTTCTTGTCAAAAGCTATTTGATCAGCAGTAGGAGCTATGGATCCTGATGCTAGTGAAGGCCTAGGTGTTACTCTAGTAACAATATCCCATAAATCTTCCATTTGGATAATTGCCTTCATCTTATGTTTCCATGGTGTATAATTTGGACCTTTCAATAACTGATGAGGATCAGTCATCAACTTTGCAACAGCGGCCATAGTGAAGGTTCCTTATAACACCAATTGGTCCCCCTTTCGATATACGTTTTGCTAGGCCGTTATACCATAAAAATACCCACCCTTACATGAGGGAAACTATAGGTATTTAGAAAGATCAACAAAAATCACCCGCCCTTACGTGAGGGAGACTATAGGTGAGTTTTAGAGATTATACGATACGTGGAACATAAGCAGTACTGAAAGGGATTCGCCTTGTTGATGGCACCTACCATAGAAGATTCTTCTCATGCGTGGGGCATAACTTCCCCTAAACACTATGAAGAATACTTCGTCAGGATTTACACCTAAACATAAGAGCGATTAAGGGTAGTGGATGGAGTAAAAAAATGCAAAAATGGCAAACTTATCTCTCCCCGACGATTTATAGAGAACAAGCTCAGACGTCGTTGTAGCAGCTATATTAGGTGGCAAATACAGTAGCGCAATCATGACAACTTTACCTGTAAGTGCTGGCCATAGGTATCACAAATACCGAACGTTGTAGTGCAATAAATTGCACGGATGGGTTTTAATTATTCGGGGGACTTAGGGAGTGTATTTGATTTTTTTTTTTAACTTTTAATGAAGTAGTGCAAAAATGAAATATGCAACATACAACATAAAAAGTGCCCACAAGAATTAACCCTCCAGGTGTCGGACACAGCCGAAAATGCACCTTTACAATAATGCCAAAAATTTGCTTTTTTTCAGAAAATTACTCACATTCCCCCTTTGATTTTTTGAAAAAAATATCCCCCCTTAAAAAAATTCTCTTTAACAAAGCATTTTAATAATTATTATGTATTTAAAGTTAAAATAAATAATTTTAATTTATATAGTTTTAAAAACTTATGAAAAAATAAATTAAAATTAAATTTTAATTTATAAAGCTTTAAAACTATAGAAAATAAATTAAAAATTAAAATTTTAACTAAAAAATAATAATTAAAAAAAAACTTTGAAATTTTTTTTTACCTTTGAAAGGGGTGGAGTCGGCGGGATTTGAACCCTCGACCTGCAGGCTCCCAGAGCCTTACCGCACGGCTCACGACCACGTGAGCCAGTGGGCTGATCCGAAAGGATCAAGGGGCCCCATCGTATATGAGGAGGGTCCTCAGTCTGCTGCCTGAGCCCTCTGTGGCTGCCTCCTCAGTCTGTTGCCCGAGCCCTCTATGGCTGCCTCCTCAGTCTGCTGCCCGAGCCCTCTGTGGCTGCCTTCGTAGTGGCCTCCTCTCACGTTCTCCTCTACTGCTTGGTCGTGACGGCGATCACAACTCGCTGTTGTGGTCGCGGCTACGCTTGCTGCGTGTTGCGACTGGTTGCATTTGCTGTGCGTCGCGACTGGCTGCGCACACGTCACGGCACGTGCGGTGGGGGGGCGCGGCCACGTCCGCGTCCTAGACGGCCGCGTTGCGTAGCGGGGGGAGGGCGCCGCCACATCCGCATCGCGGACGGCTGCGCTGTGCAGCGGGGGGGGCGCGTGCGCGCGGCTATGTCCGCGTGCGCTGCATCCAGCCGGGGGGGGCGCTCGCGCGCGAGATCCCTGCGTCCAAAGCAAGCTGAGTCCCACGGATTTTTTTTTTTTTAAATTAATCATGCGATGGCGTGATTAAACAAAATCACGTCGCGAAAAAGAATTTAAAAAAATATATTCGCACTGCTCGAAAAAAAAATGTGTTCAGAAAAAAAACACACAGCAACTTTCTCCCAGCAAACAGCGTCGTCCGCCTCCAGCCTCTCTCTTCACGCCACTGGCTCTGATGCCATGTTAGGAAACGAACCAAGGGAGGGATTGCATTAAGTAAATTAAATACTAGTTACAATGTCGAGAATAGCACCGGTTTAAACAGAACTGTTACAGGAGTCGTAACAGTAAGCCTAAATAATGTAATATAGACAAAATATGCTAACTTACGCTAACACTTACTTGCTATGGCCACCCTCCTAGATGGGCTTCACAAATAAGAGCAACTCTTTTGTCTATCATTTCTTTGGATGGCTCCAATTCTGGAGGTACCTAGTTTCTTCTTACTTTATTTTTGCTTCTCTTTGGTTTGATCAGGGTAGTTTAATTTTTTGAGGTGTGTGTCTTTTTTATTTTGTTTTTGTATTGTTTTTTATTGTTATTGTGTTATTTATTTATTTATTTATTTGTGGAAAACATCCTAAAAAGGATTCCACTTTCGGGTAAGACCCAAGGAGGCAGGGGTATCCATTCCGCCAAAAATGCCCAGGACTCAGACCTGGCCTACAACCTTTGACACACACAAGGAGAAAAAAAACACACAAACACAATTAAAAATAAGCAGATAACAAAAAAAATAATAAAATAAAATAAAAAACATGCTCCTTGAGTGTGTCAAAAATAAAAGCACAACCAAACACACATAATAAGATAAAAGAAACCACAACACAAACCACATAGAAAAACACAAGAAACACATAACAAAACACAAACAAGACAAAAACAACAGAACACTACAAAGACATAACCCAAAAAAAACAAGAAAAAAAAACACAACCAAAACCTAAAAAATTAAACAAAAATAAAAATAAAAAACAACCAACAACAGACAATAAAATATATATATATATATATAGAAAACACTCACCCATAAAAACATGAAATAACACAAACAAAGAGAAACCCAAGAACAAGAACGAAAAAAAACACAAGAACAATAACAAAAAACATTAAAAAAAAAAAAAAAAACAACAAAAACACAAGAACAACAAAAAACAACACAAAAAACACAAAAACAAAACAAAATAAAAAAACCCACCCACCTTAAAAAACTAAACAAAAAAAAAAATGAAAAAAGAAATAAAAAATGAACAAAACAAAGACCTATCTAGACCAAAAGACTATTAAGGCAACAATCAACAGAGGAAACAAAATAAAGAATAGAATGAGCTAGGGAACTAAAAAAAACTGAATGAACCAAAGAGAAGCAAAAAAAAAAAAACAAGAAGAAACTAGGTACCTTCAAAACAGGAGCCATCCAAAGAAATGATAGAAAGAAGAGCTTCCCTAATTTGAGAAGCCCACCATATGGAGGGTGGCCATAACAAGTAATATCACCTTTGTCCAAAGCCCAATTATCTAAAGCATCAACACTCTTGTTTTGATCTTTGACCACATGATTGTAATCAACTTTCAAAAATCCCATTTGGATTGACTAAATCTTCTCAATAATTCTTTTTATGATTCTTAGAAGGATTCTTCAAGAGATTAATCATAAGTTGAGAGTCAGACTCAACTAACACCTTTTCCCATACAACCTTAGTAGCCTCTTGAAGACCTTTGAGGATACCATACCCCTCAGCAAGGTTATTGGAAAGAATACCCAAATTCTAAGCAAAAGTAAAAACCAGGGAGCCATCTGAAAGTCTACCAATTCCTCCCACATCGGCTTTTCCAGGGTTCCCTCTAGAGGCTCCATCAGTATTGACTTTTCCAAAATCCTTAGGAGGAGGTTGCCAATTTCTATTCCTATCCAATTTACTAATACTCACATTCCCTTTCATATGGATGCCCTTAGAAGGTTTAATATTCAATCTTTGCATCACTTGATCCCATATTTGGTGGAAGTTTTAGGGGTGATTAAGGAGATGATGGACTGATTCAACTAAGTTGGCTATGGTATTTTGCCAAATATAGTGAATATCATTACTATCTTGAATAAAAATTTGGTTGTTCTTTTCATTCCAAATATTCCAAAGAAGAATGGTAGAACCCATCCAAACTAACCGCCTAATAAAATGATCAAAACCCTCTTGATTAGGCCAATCCCTCCAAAGATGTTCAAAAGTAAAAAAATTGGACCACTGTAAGCCAAGTAAAGTGGCCATTCTCCTCCATAGCTCAGAGGCTAAAGTACACTCAATAAAAATATGATTGATATTTTCTACATTCTCTTCACACATTTCACATCTAAAAGGGCCATGAAAACCACGCTTCATAAGTTGCTCACCAGTAAGCACCCTACGATGCAATAAAAGCCAATTAAAGAACCTCACCTTAGGCCAGAGCTTTTGAGCCCACAATTGAGAAAATATGTCAGAAGAATGGTTGGGATTATTATGGCATAAGGTCAAATAACCTTGAGCAACTGAATACTCATCCTTAGTAGTGTTGTTCCATTCAAAACAATCTTTTTCATGGGACCAAGAGAGGGATCTCATATGAAGGATGCCTTGGATATCTTGTCTTTGCATTTCTGGGATTTGAATAGGCTAGTCCTCAATAGGGATCCAATATCTACCAACATTTGAATTACCAGTATGGTACCAACAATAATTAGCCACCTTTATCCAATTAACTCGGTGAAGCTCCTCCATCCAAGGCCTTCAATCGAGAAATTAAGTTATCAAAGGCTTGTGACTATCCCAAGAATCTATCCAAAAATTTGCATGTTGACCATTATGAATGATCCAAAATAATTTTTCTTTATCAAATCCTCACTAGTCTTAAGAACTGCTAAAATGGGATAACCTTTGGTAGGAAGTTGATAGCGAACAAGGTCTTCAAGAATTTTGTTCTCAGCATATTTAGCATGGAGATTATTGGCCCAAAGAGCATTGGGGTTATGCAACATCCTCCAATATAATTTAGCAGCTAAAGCTTTGTTGTTATTTATTGAAGACTGTAAACCTAACCCCCCTTCACTCTTAGGAAGACATAAAGTATCCCATTTCACCAAGGCCCATTTTATTTTCTCCTTAGTACCACTCCAAAGAAAACGATGACTAATTTGATCCAATTCTAGAAGAAAAACCTTTGGAATATTTAAAACGGAAGAAACATAAATAGGAATAGCTTGAAGGACTGATTTTACCAAGGTGATTCTACCCCCATAAGAAAGCCACTTGTTGGTCCACTTTCCAAATTTCTTCTTGACTTTGTCCAACAACCAATTCCAATCTTTATTTTTTTGCCTTTGAATATTTATGGGAATACCTAAATAAGTGATTGGAAGAGAGATCTTATTATATCGTAGCTTATCCAAGACCATGGATTCCTTTCTAGTAGAGCAGTGAAAGAAAATAACTTTAGATTTGTCTTCATTGATCAACCGCCTAGTAGCCTTAGAAAAATAGCTAATGATTTGCTTAATATTAGAAGCTTCCTTAACTGTAGCTTTACCTAAAATAGTAGAGTCATCCACAAATTGAAGATGAGAGATAGGTCTAGCTCCATGAGCAATGGTAACTCCCTCAAGGGTTTTGTTTTCCCTCTTTTTGGTTATAGTCCTACCCAAACATTTAGCAAGAATGATGAATAAATAAGGGGATAGCGAGTCACATTGCCTAATACCTCTAGAAGCTGGGAAAGACTGAGAAGGCCTGCCATTGATAAGAACTAAGTAGGAAACTGAAGAGATACATCCCATAATCCAATCCATCCAATCCTTAGAGAAACCAAATTGCCTCAAAACTTTGATAAGGAAGTGTCAATCCACTCTATCATAAGCTTTGGATAAGTCTAACCGAATGAACATGGAAGGAGAATTTTGCATATCCATGGAATGGATGGCTTCCTGAGAAAGAACTATATCATATACTATTTGACGTCCTTCCACATAACCCCCTTGCCCTGGGGAAATAATCTTATGCAAAAGAGGCTTCAACCCTTCTGCCATGATTTTAGTAATGATTTTGAGAAGAACATTACATAAAGTAATAGGTCTAAAATTTGAGATATGATCAACCTCTTGAGCTTTTGGAACAAGAGTAATATAAGTTTTATTGATAACCTTCAAAATTTCTTTGGCTTTCCCAGCTTCTTCCACCACCTCTAATAAATCAACATGAAGGATATCCCTAAACTCTTGGTAGAACTCAATAGGAAAACCATCAGGACCTGGGGTTTTCCCTTTTTGAATTTTAAAAACTACTTGTTGAAGCTCATTGATAGTAACAGGAGCAGTCAAAATAGAGTTCTCCTCAAAAGTGATAAGAAAAAACGGGGTTTTCCTTTTTGTGTATTTTGTTATTGTTCTTATATTTTCATTTTTCTTGTTCTTGTGTTTCTATATGTTTGTGTTAATTGGTATTTTTTTGTTTTTGTTTTGGTGTGTGAGTTTTTTCTATGTTTTTGTTTATTGTCTATTGTTGGTAGTTTTTTTTTTGTTTTGTTTTTTTTTTATTATTATTTTAAGGTTTTGGTTGTTTTTGTTAGTTTTCTTTGAAGCTTTCTGTTGTTTTTGTCATGTTTGTGTTTTTTATGTTGTTATTGTATTTTTTTGTGTGGGTCATTTTGTGTTTTTTTTTTTAATCTTATTGTGTGTGTGTTTGATTGTGCTTTATATTTTTGACACACTCAAGGAGCATATTTTTTTTAATCTTCTTGTGTGTTTGTGTTTGTGTGTTATTATTATTTATTGTTTTAGGTTTGCTTCTTAAGTATGTCAAAGGTGGTGGGCCAGGTGCGAGACATGGGTGATTTTGGTGGAAGAGATACCCCTGTCTCCTTGGGTCTTACCCAAAAGTGGCATCCCTTCTAGGATGTTTTTCATAAAAAAAAATCAACACAAGCCTCCTATTAACATTTACTTTCAAATCACTAATGTATTCTTAGCACTTATTTAACACATCTTTACAAGATTACAAATACACATGTGCAATGCTTATATAGCGAAACCTTGGAGAAGTTTTCCTTTTAACTTCTTTGCAAGAGAGGGTTTTGTGATCAAAATCCTAAGTGTGAGTGTGGTTTTGCAATTGGATAAAATTACCACTCAATATTTTTTGTTTTATTTTGTAGGTTTTATATTTATTATTTTAACATTTTTTTTGCCAAAGGTAAATGCATGGGTGTGAAGAATGAGCTTCAATATTTTATTCAAAATAATTTTGATCTCATTCCAAAGCCATTTCAAATTTATAAAAATGATTTAAAGTTGTTGTTTTATGAGAGTTTTATAATTTTAGAATTTTATATTATTATTTATTTTGAATGTAAATCATTTTTTGTAGATTTTCATTTTTATTCGTAAGTAATAAATGAACTTCCCTTTATGAAAATCATAATTTCATTAAATAGCCCAAGCAACTCAATGTAACTTGATGATTGAAGGTGATTCTATGAACATCATCAACCTATTAACCAATGGCAAAAAACCTCCATGGAGAATCGAGGGAGTCATCCATGAAGTGAGGATCCTTTTTGCGGCAAGACAAAACAAGAGGGCTCATCATGTGTACCGTGAGGCCAACAGGCCAGCTGACAAATTAGCCAACATAGGTGTTGATGTTGGTAGTTTGGTGACATGGACACAAGGTGTGCCACGTGAAGTGAAAAACATTATTAGTCATGAAAATAAACCTACCCGTTAAGGAGAAATATGAATGGGTGTTCTTTCCCCATGGAGCTGGTAATAACTATGGGGTTTCCCTCTAAATCATACCAAATTGGAAATGAAGGTAACAGGGTGTAAGCCTTGGAAGATTTCGATAGAGAATAGGAAATGGTCAAGCAACAGGTTTCACAAGTGTAAAGTTCCAAACTTCAATTCCTGTCAATGTAAGTAATGTTTACAGTTATGTTTAGGTATGGGTGTGCTTTGTTAGTAAGGTGTTGTAGGGGATTCAACACAATTTTTGGTAAGAAAGTTTCAAGGATGACTAAAATCTACAATCTCAGTAGAAGGCTGGATATTGTAATAGGTTTTGGGTTAACCTGCAAAACCTGATAATTAATGAAGACTTTTATTTACCAAAATAAATAATTTCATTAAATAGGTCTATAGGCCATCATTTTCAGAGCAATAAATTGTCTTCTCTTTATGAAAATTTTGATTTAATTAAAGAGAGGTAATTTATACATTATATCAAAGGCTATTGTTTTAAAGCATTAAATTATTTATTCTTTATGAAAATTACAATTTCATTAAAATGGGGTAATTTATAATGACATCTTAAGGCCTTTAAATTTCATAACTATTCATGCATATTTATTTCTTTTTCATCAAATAATAATAAAAGGAATTCAATTTTTATGAATAATTTTTAGCATAGCATAATAAAATAAACCAACACATGCCCCTTGTTAATAGTTACCTGCAAATCACTAAGGTATTCTTAGCACTCATTTAACACATCTTTAGAAGATTACAAATACACATGTGCAATGCTTATATAACAGAACCTTTGAGAAGTTATTTTCATTTTTTTTGCAAGAGAGGGTTTTATGATCAAAATCCTAAGTGTGAGTGTGGTTTTGCAATTGGGAAAAATTACCACTCAACATTTTATGTTCTATTTTTTAGGTTTTATATTTTTTTTTCTAACTTTTCTTTTTGCAATTTTTTTTTAAAACTTTGATGATTAAAATAAAAATTAAAAAAAATTAAAATACCAAAAAAAAATACATGTGTGTGAATAATGAGCTTCAATATTTTATTCTAAACAATTTTTATCCCATTTTGAAGCCATTTCGAATTTATAAAAAATTATTTAAATCTGCTATTTTATGAGAGTTTTATAATTAAAAAAAAAATTCATTATTTTACATTTTGAAAGTAAATCAATTTTTTCAGCTTTGCATTTTTATTCACAAGCAATAAATGAACTTCCCTTTATGAAAATTACAATTTCATTAAAGAGAATATTTTTGATTTCATTGAAGAGATGTAATTTATACATTATATCAAAGATTATTGTTTTAAAGTATTAAATTATTTCTTCTTTATGAAAATTATAATTTTTTTTGGTAATTATAATAATAGATTAATTGTGGGTTTTTATAAAGGATCCCAAAACCTTATGTACAAAATCAGCCTTGCTAAAGATATTTCATGCCGGATGGCTGGGTAAATAGAGTAGTTTGTAAAAAATACAGGGAAATACAAAATGCTCGAGGGCCCCAGAAGACGTGGACAGTCCTGGAAATCTTGATCTTGAAATACATTAAAACAGAATAATAGCCGAAGACAATATATCAACAAACTTTGGGAGAAGACCTATGATACAAATTCTTCATCATGAGGAAATATCTGCCTTGGCCAAATTGTCCACGTCGGTTGGGAAACGAGAACGCCAAACAACCGAGCACATGGTCATCAGTCCTTTGTTGGCCAAGTGATCTGCCACGCGATTACCTTCTCTGAAGATGTGCCCCGCCTCCCACTTGGTGCACCGAGAGAGGAGCATCCTAGCCTTGAGGATGATATTCAGGACCCGCCACGACGGGTCTTTGGAGCCATGAAGGTAGTTGATAATGTTTAGAGAATCGCCTTCAATAATTAAAGGCCTAGGATCATTCGATATGACCTGCAACCCTTTCAACACACCACGGGCTTTAGAAAAATGATTGGTCTAAGGGCCCAAATTTTCACAGTAGGTTAAGATCAGCTTCCCATTATGGTCCCTGATAAGCTCCCCGAAACCAGCGGGCCCTGGGTTGCCTTTAGCAGCCCCGTCAAAATTAAGTTTGATCCACCCCAAAGGAGGTTTGGTCCAAGTGACCTCCCTGCGGCCATTCACTGAGTCAACTCTGGAAGAGGAGACAAGGTCCAGTATTTTGAAAATAATTGCCTCCCAAAGATTGTGAGGGCGGGAGCTGGGAATAGTTTTTGAATTCTCGACAGCAAAGGATAAGGCCCACTGGGCAACAGAGGGAGCCATTCTAGGGATCTTGCCGAAGACTCTAGCATTATGCTCTAGCCAAATTTGCCAGATGGAATGGTGAAAGGCAGCCTCACAAAGGAATCGAAGCTTAGAATTCTTAAAGGGCTTGGGCCATTGGAGGAAGGTATCTTTAAGGGAGTGAGGGGAGCACTAGAGTACTTGGAAGGAAGACAACACATAGCTTAGGACCGAATGGGAAAAGGGGCAATGCAAAAATAAGTGATCGGATGTTTCACAGTTAGCTAAGCAAAGATAGCACTTGTTGGGAATTGTAAGGCCTCTCTTGTGGAGATTATCTATGGTAAGGGCTTTGTTATAAAAGGCAATCCAAGTAAAGTAATTTATCTTAGGAATAATCCCTTTCCTCCAAATTGCTTTCCATTGGGGGTCCACAACAGCCTCACACGATAGAAGATCATAAGCAGACTTAACCAAAAACTGCCCATCCTGTGTGTTGCTCCAAATAATTATGTCATCTCTTATGACCGAAGGAATTAACATCGATTAGAGGACACTGTACAAGAAATTCAACTCATTATCAAACCCATCCACTGTTAAAATTTTCCATCGAGGGGGAAGGGAACTCTGGTCAATGCAATTCGAAACCTTGAGATGACTGTTTGGATCAATCTAGGCCCTCAAGCCAGCCAAGTTCTGATTTACAATGAGAGCTTCATCTGTAGCCCACCTGTCTCTCCAAAAAAGAATCGTGGATCCATCCCCAAAGATCCAACGAGCATCCCTGTTAATCATCGAACGGCCCTAAAGCACCGTCTTCTAGAAAGCCGAAGCTTCATGAGGAGACTCAGCTTCCAAGAGAGAATTTTCCCCAAGATACTTTCTTTTAACTATATTGACCCATTCTGTTGGTGCATTAATAAGAATTCTCCAAGAATGTTTGGCAATTAAGGCAGTGTTCATGAGCCTGGATCTTCTCAATCCCATGCCCCCTTCTCAATCCCATGCCCCCTTGGTCCTTTCAAAGGCAAACCTTATCCCACGCCACCAGAGGAATTCTGGATTTTTCTTCACTGTCGGACCAGAGAAAATTCCTTTGAATCTACTCGATTTTGGAATGGATAAACACAGGAAGCATGAAAACAAACATGAAATAGGTGGGAATTCCTTGAAGACAGGCTTTGGTGAGGGTTTCCTTCCTAGCTTGAGATAGCAATTTGCCTTTCCAAGTGCTGAGTTTCTTATGAAGCCGTTCCAAAATCGAATTCCAGATGTTCCCACCACCTCGCCCATTGCAAACTAGCGGCAACCCCAAATAAGTTGTAGGCAGGGAATCAATAGTGCATTCAAGGATTCTGGAAATGCGAATTTGCCTATGCAGAGGGGTATTAACAAAATAAATTTTGCTCTTCAAATAATTAACTTTTTGGCCAGAAGCCTTCTCATACCGGGACAAAATGCGCTTGATAGATTTGGCCTGAGTGACAGACGCTCTAGTGGATATGAGCGTGTCATCCAAAAACTGTTGGTGAGTGACAGGATCAACTCTGGAAGTAGGCAAAATTCCAAAAATCTTGCTTCGGTGGAGGGCTTCATTCAAATACTAGCTAAGGACCTCTTCCAAAATAATGAATAAAATAGGAGACAAAGGATCACCTTGTCTGAGGCCGCGAGCACTCTGGAAGAATCCAGCAGGGGACCCGTTGATCAGCATAGAAAAGTATGGCATGGAAATGCAACTGTTCACAAGGTCAATCCAGTGATGATGGAAGCCCAACTTGCAAAGGACAACACAGAGGAACCTCCTGTCCACTCTGTCAAAAGCTTTATTCATGTCTAGTTTATGGAAAAGTGCAACATTCTTGGAACATTGGGCAGTATGGAGGGTTTCGTGAATAGTAATGACATCGTCAAGGATGTTTCTACCCTTAACGGTGCTCCCCTGAGATGAACCTACCAAAGAGGGGAGGAGGGATCTTAGACGATTGGCAATGGTCTTGGTAAGAATCTTGTAGAAAACATTGAAGATGCTTATGGGACGATAGTCAAAAAAACTTTTGCAAGCAGGCGACTTAGGAATGAGAGCTAGGAAGGTAGAGTCAAATTGATGGATCTTGATGCTTGGATTTCTAAGATAGCCTCGCAGACATCAGGCCCCACAGCATTCCACATAACTTGAAAGAATCAGATGGGGAACCCATCAGGCCCGAGGGGCTTATCTAGTTGCATGGAAAAAAGAGCATCCTTAATATCAGAATGGGAAAAAGGTTCTAGGAGTTTAATACTTGCCTCATGGGGGACTTTGGTAGGGAAATTAGCAAGCAAGGATTTCTGAACTTGGAGGACGCTATCAGGAGGAGCACCCAACAAATCCTAGAAGAAATCGACTACTTCACTTCAAATTTCCTCAATATCCTTGGTAGTGTGCCCATCCTTACACAACATCTATCTGATCTTGTTGGCCCCCCTGTGTCTCATGGTAGACGCATGGAAAAACTTTGAATTTGAATCATCACTCTTTAGCCAGAGATCCTTGGATTTCTGACACCAAAACGTTTCCTCACTAGCAAGAATGGAATGATAGTCCACCAGGAGGCTTCGTTCCTCCTCTCTGAGACCTTCAAAATACCCTTCAACCTCCATATTTATTAAAGGGGGTAATTTATAATAATTTTCTAAGGCCTTTACATTTAATAGCTATTCATAAAATTTTATTTCTTTTTTATTCATCAAGCAAAAAGAATTCAATTTTATGAATAATTATGATGCAGGAGCATCCAGTAGCACTTGATGCAGAAGCATCCAGTGGCAGGAGGGCCACTTCGAAAGAGTCAGCTAAGGAAGAAGAAGAAGAAGGCAAAGAGAAAATGCAGAGCAAAAACTATCGCGATTTTGCTACATTGTGAAATTGTGACAGTCGGCAGGAGGGAGAATGCAAAGGCATAGAAATGTCACGAAATCATGACATGTCACAAAATCGTGACACCATTAGGGTAGAGCAAAGGCAGCAGAGGAGGGTGTCACGAAATCGTGACACCAACAAGGGAGAGCAGAAGGAAGTGGGGGAATGTTGCGATTTCGTGACATGTCACGAAATCGTGACACAAAAGCAAAGCCGGAGCAGAGCAGTGGGAGTTGTCACAATTTTGCGACATGTCATGAAATTGCGACCATCATAAAATCATGACAAAAGAAAGAGCCAGGATAGAGAAGAAGGAAATGTCACGATTTTGCAACATGTCACAAAATCGCGACAAGGAGCAAACCGAGGAATGCACTAAAGAGAATGTCACGATTTTGTGACATGTCACGAAATTACGACTATGTCGAAGGAATTGTCACAATTTCACGACATGTCATGAAATCGCGACTGGAGCAGAGAAGCAGAGGCGAGGAAGGAGAACGTCGCGATATCGCGACATGTCATGATATCGCGGCCCGAAAGCAAGGAAGGCAGAGATGAAGAGGAGACGTCACGATATCGCGACAGGTCACGATATCACAACCAAAAGAGGAAAGGAGCGTAGGGAAGCTAAAATTTCACTATATCGTGACATGTCACGATATCACGATGGGAAGAGAAGAATATGAAGAAGAAGAAAGAAATGGTGCGAAACCACGATAGGCAGTATTTTCAAGGATTGTTACGGATGACACGTGGCACAAGGTGCAGTAAAAGCGGGCGATTACCCAGAAGCATGGGAGACGAAGAGGATGGGTCGCACAGGGCGATCTAACAAGAAGTGACGATGACAGGGGCCATGCAGAGTGGAGTATTAAATTGGGTTGGTGTCCTAGTTTTCATGACAAATGTTTTAGAGGGTCGGGGCCTCTATAAAAACCCAGTTTTTGTAATAGCTGAGGGGTGGTGGATTTAGGAAGATCACACGCAGAGTGTGATAGGGAAAAACCAAGTCGAGCGTTGGTTATTGTAAGCCTACAGGCTGTATCTGTAAGGGATTTTTAGATTACTATAAAGCCTACGGGCTATTTATGTGTTTGTAACTATGGTTTACAGATTAATGCGAGAAAATTGGAGTGAACCTACGTGTGTTTTTCCCATCCCCCATCAAATGGTATCAGAGTTAGTGTTCCTAAGTGCATAAATAGATCATCGAACGTGAGGTAGTTGCGCCAGGATCTGTGGTAGGGTTCTAAGAGAGAGAGAGTGAGTTAGGGTCTTTGAGTGCATAAGCAGATTCATTGAACGTGAGGCAGTTTATGCCAAGACCTAGTAGAAAAAAAAATGCATCTACGAAGGGGCCGTGGCAGTAAGAACGATATGGTGCTAGAGGAAGAGTTCTTAGCATTGCAGAGGCAAGTGCAAGCCCTGCAAGAGGAGTGGCTCAGAATAAAATTATAGGAGCAAGAGAAGCGGCACAGAAGGCATGAAGAGAAACAAAGAAAGAGAGAAGATGGAGTGCTTCAGAAGTTGAAACCGTTGAAGGCTACATGCGAGGAGGAGCGTAGTAGTGCCAGAATCTGTCTGGTAGAAGAAAAAAATTTATCTGGCTAGAAGACGAAGTTGAAGCAGGCTATAGATGAGGAGGTGTGCAACAGTGTTGGGACTTGCCTGGAAGAAGACAAAGATTTTTTTGGGCAAGAGGAGTGTAAGCAGGCTACAGAGGAAGAAGTGTGCAGCAGTGGCAGAATCTATCTAGGAGAAGGCAGAAGTTATTCTAGCCAGGAGACTGGGTTGGAGCAGGCTGTAGAGGCAGGAGGATGTCTAGAAGTGTTGCAGAAGGAGGTGACCAGACAGCCCAGAAGTGAAGATCACTTCTCCACCAACCTCGGGTGTTTGATGCAGGAGCATCCAGTAGCACCTGATGCAGAAGCATCCAGTGGCAGGAGGGCCACTTCGAAAGAGTTGGTTAAGGAAGAAGAAGAAGACAAGGAGAAAATGTAGAGCAAAAACTATCATGATTTCACTATGTCATGAAATCATGACAGTCGACAGGAGGGAGAATGCAAAGGCACATAAATGTCATGATTTCGCGACATGTCGTGAAATCGCGACACCATCAGGGTAAAGCAAAGGCAACAGAGAAGGGTGTCACAAAATCGTGACACCAACAAGGGAGAGCAGAAGGAAGTGGGGGAATGTCATGATTTCATGACATGTCATGAAATCACGACACAAAAGCGAAGCCAGAGCAGAGCAGTGGGAGTTGTCACGATTTCGTGACATGTCACGAAATCGTGACAAAAGAAAGAGCCGGGGCAGAGAAGATGGAAATGTCATGATTTTGTGACATGTCGTGAAATCGCGACAAGGAGCAGACCGAGGAAGGCGCTAAAGAGAATGTCATGATTTCATGACATGTCACGAAATCGTGACTATGTCAAAGGAATTGTCATGATTTCGTGACATGTCACAAAATCACGATCGAAGTAGAGAAGCGGAGGCAAGGAAGGAGAACGTCACGATATCGTGACATGTCACGATATCATGACTCGAAAGCAAGGAAGGCTGAGAGAAAGAGGAGACATCATGATATCACGATAGGTCACGATATCGTGACCAAAAGAGGAAAGGAGCACATGTCACGATATCGTGATGGGAAGAGAAGAAGACAAAGAAGAAGAAAGAAATGGCACGAAACCGCGGTAGGCAGTATTTTCAAGGATTGTTATGAATGACATGTGGCACAAGGTGCAGTAAAAGCGAGCGATTACCCAGAAGCATGGGAGACGAAGAGGATGGGTCGCGCAGGGTGATCTGACAGGAAGCGACGATGACAAGGGCCATGCAGAGTGGAGTATTAAATCGGGTTGGTGTCTCAATTTTCATGACGAATGTTTTAGAGGGTCAGGGCCTCTATGAAAATCCAATTTTTGTAATAGCTAAGGGGTGGTGGATTTAGGAAGATCACACGCAGAGTGTGATAGGGAAAAACCAAGCCGAGCGTTGGTTGTTTTAAGCCTACGAGCTGTATCTGTAAGGGATTTTTAGATTACTCTAAAGCCTGCGGGCTGTTTATGTGTCTATAACTGCGGTTTGCATATTAATGCGAGAAAATTAGAGTGAACCTGCATGTGTTTTTCCCATCCCCCATCAAATTACTACCATAACATAATAAATAAACCAACACAGGCCCCTTGTTAATAGTTATTTGTAAATCACTAAGGTATTTCTAGCACTCATTTAACACATCTTTACAATATTACAAATACATATATGTGCAATGCTTATATAACAAAACCTTGGAGAAGTTGTTTTTGTTTTAACTTATTTGCAAGAGAGGTTTTTGTGATCAAAATCCTAAGTGCGAGTGTGGTTTTGCAATGGGGCAAAATTACCACTCAATATTTTATGTTCTTTTTTTTTTTATTTGTGGAAAACATCCCAAAAGGGATGCCACTTTCGGGTAAGACCCAAGGAGGCAGGGGTATCCATTCCACAAAAACGCCCAGGACTCGGACTTGGCCTACCACCTTTGACATACTCAAGGAGCAAACAAACACACAAAACCAAATTAAAAAAAGTAAATAACAACAAAAATAATAAAATAAAATAAAAAACATGCTCCTTGAGTGTGTCAAAACCAAAAGCACAACCAAACACGCACAATAAGATAAAAGAAACCACAACACAAACCACATAGAAAAACACAAGAACCACATAACAAAACACAAACAAGACAAAAACAACAAAACACTACAAAGACATAACCCAAAAAAACATGAAAAATAAACACAACCAAAACCTAAAAAATAAAATAAATAAAATAAAAATAAAAACAACCAACAATAGACAATAAACAAAAACAAAAAACATAGAAAACACTCACACATAAAAAAATGAAATAACACAAACAAAGAGAAACCCAAGAACAAGAACGAAAAAAACACAAGAACAATAACAAAAAACATAAAAAAAAACAAAACAACAAAAACACAAGAACAACAAAAAACAACACAAAGAACACAAAAACAAAACAAAACAAAAGAACCCACCCACCTTAAAAAACTAAACAAAAAAACAAAGAAGACAAAAGAAAAAAAATGAACAAAACAATGACCTATCTAGACCAGAAGACTATTAATGCAAGAATCAACAGAGGAAACAAAATAAAGAATAGAATGAGCTAGGGAACTAAAAAAACTGAATGAACCAAAGAAAAAAAAAAAAAAACAAGAAGAAACTAGGTACCTTCAGAACTGGAGCCATCCAAAGAAATGATAGAAAGAAGAGCTTCCCTAATTTGAGAAGCCCACCATATAGGAGGGTGGCCATAACAAGTAAGATCACCTTTGTCCAAAGCCCAATTAGCTAAAGCATCAACACTCTTGTTTTGATCTCTCGACCACATGATTGTAATCAACTTTCAAAAATCCCATCCGGATTAACCGAATCTTCTCAATAATTCTTTTTATTCTCCAATCCACCTTATGATTCTTAGAAGGAGTCTTCAAGAGATTAATCATAAGTTGAGAGTCGACTCAACTAACACCTTTTCCCATCCAACCTTAGTAGCCTCCTGAAGGCCTCTAAGGATACCATACCCCTCAAGCAAGGTTATTGGAAAGAATACCCAAATTCTCAAGCAAAAGTAAAAACCAGGGAGCCATCTCGAAAGTCTACCAATTCCTCCCACACTGGCTTTTCCAGGGTTCCCTCTAGAGGCTCCATCAGTATTGACTTTTCCAAAATCCTTAGGAGGAGGTTGCCAATTTCTAGTCCTATCCATCTTACTAATACTCACATTCCCTTTAAGTTGGTTGCCCTTAGAAGGTTTAATCTTCAATATTTGCATCACTTGATCCCATCTTTGGTGGGAGTTTTGGGGGTGATTAAGGAGTTGATGGACTGATTCAACTAAGTTGGCTATGGTCTTTTGCCAAATATAGTGAATATCCTTCCTATCTTGATTAAAAATTTGGTTGTTCCTTTCATTCCAAATATTCCAAAGAAGAATGGTAGAACCCATCCAAACTAATTGCCTAATAAAATGATCAACACCCTCTTGATTAGGCCAATCCCTCCAAAGCTGTTCAAAAGTGAAAAAATTGGACCACTGTAAGCCAAGTAAAGTTGCCATTCTCCTCCATAGCTCAGAGGCTAAAGTACACTCAATAAAAATATGGTTGATATTTTCTACATTCTCTTCACACATTTCACATCTAAAAGGGCCATGAAAACCACGCTTCATAAGTTGCTCACCAAGAAGCACCCTACGATGCAATAAAAGCCAATTAAAGAACCTCACCTTAGGCCAGAGCTTTTGAGCCCACAATTGAGAAAATATGTCAGAAGAATGGTTGGGATTATTATGGCATAAGGTCAAATAACCTTGAGCAACTGAATACTCACCCTTAGTAGTGTTGTTCCATCCAAAACAATCTTTTTCATGGGACCAAGAGAGGGATCTCATATGAAGGATGCCTTGGATATCTTGTCTTTGCCTTTCTGGGATTTGAATAGGCCAGTCCTCAATAGGGATCCAATATCTACCAACCTTTGAATTACTAGTATGGTACCGATAGTAATTAGCCACCTTTATCCAATTAGCTCGGTGAAGCTCCTCCATCCAAGGCCTCCAATCGGGAAACTGAGTTATCAAAGGCTTGTGACCATCCCAAGAATCTATCCAAAAATTTGCATGTTGACCATTATGAATGATCCAAAATAATTTTTTCTTTATCAAATCCTCACCAGTCTTAAGAACTCCTAAAATGGGAGAACCTTTGGTAGGAAGTTGATAGCGAACAAGGTCTTCAGGACTTTTGTTCTCAGCATATTTAGCACGGAGATTATTGGCCCAAAGAGCATTGGGGTTATGCAACATCCTCCAATATAATTTAGCAGCTAAAGCTTTGTTGTTATTAATTGAAGACCGGAATCCTAACCCCCCTTCACTCTTAGGAAGACATAAAGTATCCCATTTCACCAAGGCCCATTTTCTTTTCTCCTTAGTACCACTCCAAAGGAAACGATGACCGATTTGATCCAATTCTCGAAGAACAGCCTTTGGGATATTCAAAATGGAAGAAACATAAATAGGAATAGCTTGAAGGACTGATTTTACCAAGGTGATTCTACCCCTAGAAGAAAGCCACTTGTTGGTCCACTTTCCAATTTTCTTCTTGACTTTGTCCAACAACCAATTCCAATATTTATTTTTCTGCCTTTGAATATTTATGGGAATACCTAAATAAGTGATTGGAAGAGAGGTCTTCTTATATCTTAATTTATCCAAGACCATGGATTCCTCGTCTAGCAGAAGCAGTGAAAGAAAATAACTTTAGATTTGTCTTCATTGATCAACTGCCCAAGTAGCCTTAGAAAAATAGCTAATGATTTGCTTAATATTAGAAGCTTCCTTAATCGTAGCTTTACCTAAAAGGGTAGAGTCATCCACAAATTGAAGATGAGAGATAGGTCTAGCTCCATGAGCAATGGTAACTCCCTCAAGGGTTTTGTTTTCCCTCTTTTTGGTTATAGTCCTACCCAAGCATTCAACAAGAATGATGAATAAATAAGGGGATAGCGGGTCACCTTGCCTAATACCTCCGGAAGCCGGGAAAGACCGAGAAGGCCTGCCATTGATAAGAACTAAGTAGGAAATCGAAGAGATACATCCCATAATCCAATCCATCCAATCCTTAGAGAAACCAAATTGCCTCAAAACTTTGATAAGGAAGTGCCAATCCACTCGTCATAAGCTTTGGATAAGTCTAACCGGATGAACATAGAAGGAGAATTTTGCATATCCATGGAATGGATGGCTTCCTGAGCAAGAACTATCTCATCTACTATTTGACGTCCTTCCACATATCCCCCTTGCTCTGGGGAAATAATCTTATGCAAAAGAGGCTTCAACCTTTTTGCCATGATTTTAGTAATAATTTTGAGAAGAACATTACATAAAGCAATAGGTCTAAAAGCTGAGATATGATCAACCTCTTGAGCTTTTGGAACAAGAGTAATATAAGTTTTATTGATAACCTTCAAAATTTCTTTGGATTTCCTGGCTTCTTCCACCACCTCTAATAAATCAACATGAAGGATATCCCATAACTCTTGGTAGAACTCAATAGGAAAACCATCAGGACCCGGGGTTTTCCCTTTTTGCATTTTAAAAACTACTTGTTGAAGCTCATTGATAGTAACAGGAGCAGTCAAAATAGAGTTCTCCTCATAAGTGATAAGAGAAGGGATTGCTTGAAGAACATTTTGTTGTGAAGCTGAGTCAAGAGGAGTAGCAAGCAAAAATATTGGAAAAGTAATCAACAACAATAGAGTTCATGCCATCCCAAGTATAAACAACATCTCCATAATCTGATTTTAAGGAAGAAATAAAGTTGTGAGATCTTCGAGCTAGAAGAGATTTGTGGAAGAAATTTGTGTTTCGATCTCCTTCTTTGAGCCATTGAATTCTAGATTTTTGCTTCCATAAGATTTCTTCTCTTTTTTCCCATTCCTCTAACCGAGTTGTGAGTTTAATTTCATCTCGCACTTCTCTTCTCGTGAGGCCATCTAAACGGATTTTCTTATTCAAATTTTCAAGATGAGCAATAACTTCATGTTTTTTTTTATGAACATCCCCAAACTCTTTCCAGTTCCAAGTCTTGATTTTGGATTTAATGTATTGCAGTCTTTTGGCAAAATAGAACATCTTAGTCCCATGCCTAGGTTTACCTTCCTTCCACCATTGTTGCACACGAGGTCTGAAGGAAATGTCTCTAAGCCACATTAATTGAAAATGAAAAGGAGAGAAACTCACATTGGTTTTCCACATTTCCACCATGATCGGCCAATGATCCGAACCAACATTATTAAGAGTCTTCACTTTATGAATGTGACCATGGATTAATAAATTTTCTAGAGAGCAAAAACCTATCCAATCTCTCCATTATACAAGCTAAGCCTTGCCTTCTGTTAGACCAAGTCATAAGGCCATTATCTGGTTGGATATCCACAAGATGGAGGTTTGCAATATATTCGCTCATGAGGTCAAGTACTTTTGTCCAAATTTCTATTTCCCCCCATTTTCTCATCCAGAGAGAGGATGGTATTGAAATCTCCTCCGATCAAGATCCAAGCTTTAGGAAAATGAGAGATAATATGAGTAATATCCTTCCACTGTCTTCTTTTTTCCTCCAAAGAAGTCGAGGCATAAACAGTAATGCAGAGCATAATCTGGTTGGAATGTCTACTTTGAATAGCTATAGCCAACAAACCCCAACTGCCAACCATATGGTGAATAACTACCTCTTTTGGGTCCCAAAGACAAGCAATGCCACCCGAAGTCCCTTGGGAACCGAGGGAAACCACTTTTCCAACTGGCCAAATTTTACCGACAATTAAGTCCATATCCTCCATTGACATCTTTGTTTCTTGAAGGAAAACAAGATGTGGATGATTTATCCGAATCATTCTTCTAATTTCATTTTGTTTTGAAAGACTCCCTTTGAGTCCTCTAATATTCCAAGTGATGATCTTCATTAATACCAGGGCTAAAAATGTTGGGAAGGGCATTAATCTTACCTTCCTCTACAAGCTTTTCACCTTCTTTTACCATATGATATTGATTGGTCTTGCGACCTACTTTTTGATTAGAATCCATCTTCAATTTTTTTTCCCTATTTCTTGACTTATTCCAATTGAATCTGAGATGGCTTCTAACCTTGAAGAATGCTCATACACAACCAAAATTTTACTAGATGGTTCAATGGAGTCTATATTGGGACCTCCATTATTTGAAGTTTTGACATTTGAAATATTGTTTTTCTTGTGTAAATTTTCTCCTTTTTTTTTCTCGTTGAAAACCTTTGATTTGTTGGTTTGTCTCCCGAGTTCTTTCCTTCATATTTAAATTGTGTTTCTAAGATTTCAGTTTCCATTATTTCCTCTTCCTCACTTGGGACATCATTTGTGGAAAGGATTTCAAACATATTAGCAAATGACTTTGATTGATCCTTCATTACTCGGTTTTTTCTCGAGTGTTCTTCTTCTTAGGTATTTGGAAACCCTCTGAGTTTATATCTTCTTTCTTTTGATCAGGAATTTTATTTGGGCAAGCACTGGCCAAATGACCATATTCATGGCAAATTCTACAACGAAAAGGAATGTTCTCATAGTCCACTACTTGCTCCCAAGTGTCTTCCCCAAATTGTAATGTGATATTTTTAGGTAGGGGTTTGTCAAAATCCATTAAAACACAAATTCGAGCATAAATAATATGTTCAAAATTTTGAGTACAATCAACGAGTCATCATAAAAGTTCCTAAAGAGTTTCCAATTGAAGAAAAAATAGTAGGATTCCAAAATTCAATAGGGAGGCCAAAGAGTCTAACCCACACGGGAGCTATAGAAGGCATCTCTTCTTCGGCTTTAAATTTAGTATGCCAGGGCTTCATGAAAAGCCCCGCCCTTCCAAAAAACCAAGGACCCCCTTGAAAAGTTTTCTCTCTATCTTCATTATTAGCAAATAAAACAAGAAAATAACCATTTGGATAAATAGAGATTTGTAACTCACCTTTAGTTTTCCAGCTTTTTGTAGCCCAGACTTTGAAAGCAGATAGACTCGGATGAAAACCCACGAACCGACAAATTAGTCCTCTTTTTTCCAAATCTTCAATGCCATTCGAATGTTACCCATATCAAGCTTAACAATAGGAGTTCCATCAGCTGCTTTAAGACATCCCGACTCCGTTTTCCTGGGATCAATATTAGGCATTCTTAGAGGTTTATGAGAAGCCCTAATATTGATATTAGCATTGGGCTGAGGCTGTCCACCACGAAGGGCATCCCTAAAATTCATTTTTGGGACTCGAGTCTTCAAAATTCTTACCCTTGACAGGGGTTTTCACAGTAGAATTATTTTGTGGGTGCACCTTAGCACCAGATTCACTTGAGATATGAGCCATTTTTTGATCAACTGCTTGAAACTTATTTCGTGGTCTCTTTAATCCTTGCCCTAGACGCCGTGGAAAGGTATGGTTTTCACTTTTCTTTTGTGCAACAAATTGGAAGCCGTTGTCACTCAAGTTCACAGTATGATCTGTTGAAAGACAAATTTCTAACCCATCTTGTATCCCCTGCAACATTTCCTGCTAAAATATTGAGCATAAACCACAAAAATATTGGCCGCTAGGGCCCGAAGGCCCTAAAAACCAACCTCTGGAGCCGCTTGCACTCAACCCAGATGAAACCCTCGCATAGCCGCTTGCCAAATATATCGTTCACACATAGGGATGCGCTAGGATCTGTGTTGCTCCAAATGATATGAAAATTGGTGGAGATGTTCTAGGGTTTTTCAGGCATCTACCCTCAAAATTTTAGCTCAATCCGAGTTCGGATGAGTGAGATATGGCCGAAACGAGTTCGAAAGTTTGGGCAGTCCTACGAAAAACGTCTCTACCATTCATCTATATAAAACTAATTTATAGTGGAAAACACCCCTTTCGAGGTGCCACTTTCAACAGGTTGGGCATAGGAGGAATGGAGCCTTGTCGGCCTCTACCAAAACATAGGACATTCCTAACTATACCATATATCTCTAGGATGGAGACAAGGGGAATGGAACTCGGTCGGCCTCTACCAAACCTAGGGCATTTACCACTACACCACAACAAGCATATAATATTTTATGTTCTATTTTTCATAATTTTATATTTATTTTTCTAACTTTTCTTTTTGCAGATTTTTTTTAAACTTCGATGACTAGAATAAAAAAAAAAATTAAAATTTCATAAATAAATGCATGGGTGTGAAGAATGAGCTTCAATATTTCATCCGAAATAATTTTGATCTCATTCTGAAGTCATTTTGAATTTATAAAAATTATTTAAAGTTGTTTTATAAGGATTTTTATAATTTGAAATTTTTCTATTTTTCATATTTTGAAGGTAAATCAATTTTCAAGCTTTGCATTTGTATTCACAGGTAATAAATGAACTTCCCTTTATGAAAATTACAATTTCATTAAAGGGGGTAGTTCATACGACATTCCATTGGCCATCATTTTTGGGGAAAATTATTTTCTCTTTATGAAATTTTGATTTCATTAAATAATTTATACATTATATTAAGCTATTATAACATTTTTTTGTCTTTTATTACAATTTCTTGTAATTTATAATAATTTTACTTTTATTTTCTAACTCTTCCTGCAATTTTTTTCTTTTTATTCATCAACAATAATAAAAAAATTAAATTTTCATAAATAATTCTGAAGAATAGCATAATAAAATAAACCAATCATACTCGATTTTTAAAATTTTAAATTCTTTTAAGGATTTTTATAATTTCAGAATTTCACATTTTTTTATATTTTGAAGGTAAATCGATTTTTAGGCTTTGCATTTGCATTCATAGATAATAAATGAACTTCCCTTTATGAAAATTACAATTTCATTAAGGGGGGTAGTTCATACGACATTCCATTGGCCATCATTTTGAATTTTGGGGGTAAAACTTCTCGGGGTCATAACTCCTCGCTCGTTGCTCGGATTGACTATTAGTGCATATTTTTGAAAATCTCTCAAAAAGAGCTACAACAACGTAGGGCGACATCATACTGACTGTAGTGTGTTTTAACATTTTTGGCTTTCTAGTCCATTTTCCAGAATTTTATTTTTATTTTTCTAACCCTTTCCTTTTGTAGATTTTTTTAAACTTCGATGACTAAAATAAAAAAAAAAAAAATTAAAATTTCATAAATAAATGCATGGGTGTGAAGAATGAGCTTCAATATTTCATCCAAAATAATTTTGATCTCATTCTGAAGTCATTTCAAATTTATAAAAATTATTTAAAGTTGTTTTATAAAGATTTTTATAATTTTGGAATTTCACATTTTTTTCATATTTTGAAGGTAAATCGATTTTCAGGCTTTGCATTTGCATTCACAGACAATAAATGAACTTCCCTTTATGAAAATTATAATTTCATTAAAGGGGGTAGTTCATACGACATTCTATTGGCCATCATTTTGAATTTTGGGGGCAAAACTTCTTGGGGTCATAACTCCTCGCTCGTTGCTCGGATTGACTATTAGTGCATATTTTTGGAAAGCTCTCGAAAAGAGCTACAACAACGTAGGGCGACATCATACTGACTATAGTGTGTTTTAATATTTTTGGCTTTCTGGTCCATTTTTCATAATTTTATTTTTATTTTTCTAACCCTTCATTTTGCAGATTTTTTTAAAACTTCGGTGACTAAAATAAAAATAAAATTAAAATTAAAATTTCATAAATAAATGCATGGGTGTGAAGAATGAGCTTCAATATTTCATCCAAAATAATTTTGATCTCATTCTGAAGTCATTTTGAATTTATAAAAATTATTTAAAGTTGTTTTATAAGGATTTTTATAATTTCGAAATTTCACATTTTTTTTCATATTTTGAAGGTAAATCGATTTTAAGGCTTTGCATTTGCATTCACAGACAATAAATGAACTTCCCTTTATGAAAATTACAATTTCATTAAAGGGGGGTAGTTCATACGACATTCCATTGGCCATCATTTTGAATTTTGGGGGTAAAACTTCTCGGGGTCATAACTCCTCGCTCGTTGCTTGGATTGACTATTAGTGCATATTTTCGGAAAGCTCTCGAAAAGAGCTACAACAACGTAGGGCGACATCATACTAACTATAGTGTGTTTTAACATTTTTGGCTTTCTGGTCCATTTTTCAAAATTTTATTTTTATTTTTCTAACCCTTCCTTTTGGAGATTTTTTTTAAACTTCGACGACTAAAATAAAAATAATAAAAAATTAAAATTTCATAAATAAATGCATGGGTGTGAAGAATGAGCTTCAATATTTCATCCGAAATAATTTTGATCTCATTCTGAAGTCATTTCGAATTTATAAAAATTATTTAAAGTTGTTTTATAAGGATTTTTATAATTTTGGAATTTCACATTTTTTTCATATTTTGAAGGTAAATCGATTTTCAGGCTTTGCATTTGCATTCACAGACAATAAATGAACTTCCCTTTATGAAAATTACAATTTCATTAAAGGGGGGTAGTTCATACGACATTCCATTGGCCATCATTTTGAATTTTGGGGGCAAAACTTCTCGGGGTCATAACTCCTCACTCGTTGCTCGGATTGACTATTAGTGCATATTTTCAGAAAGCTCTCGAAAAGAGCTACAACAACGTAGGGTGACATCATACTGATTATAGTGTGTTTTAACATTTTTAGCTTTCTAGTCTATTTTTTAGAATTTTATTTTTATTTTTCTAACCCTTCCTTTTGTAAATTTTTTTAAACTTCGATGACTAAAATAAAAATAAAAAATAATTAAAATTTCATAAATAAATGCATGGGTGTGAAGAATGAGCTTCAATATTTCATCCGAAATAATTTTGATCTCATTCTGAAGTCATTTTGAATTTATAAAAATTATTTAAATTTGTTGTTTTATAAGGATTTTTATAATTTCATATTTTTTTCATATTTTGAAGGTAAATCGATTTTCAAGCTTTGCATTTGCATTCACAGACAATAAATGAACTTCCCTTTATGAAAATTACAATTTCATTAAAGGGGGTAGTTCATACAACATTCCATTGGCCATCATTTTGAATTTTGGGGGTAAAACTTCCTAGGGTCATAACTCCTCGCTTGTTGCTCGGATTGACTATTAGTGCATATTTTCATAAAGCTCTCGAAAAGAGCTACAACAACGTAGGGCGACATCATACTGACTGTAGTGTGTTTTAACATTTTTGGCTTTTTGGTCCATTTTCTAGAATTTTATTTTTATTTTTCTAACCCTTCCTTTTACAATTTTTTTAAAACTTCGATGACTAAAATAAAAATAAAAAAATTAAAATTTCATAAATAAATGCATGGGTGTGAAGAATGAGCTTCAATATTTCATTATTTTTTTACCCTCTATTTCATCCAAAATAATTTTGATCTCATTATGAAGTCATTTTAAATTTATAAAAATTATTTAAAGTTGCTATTTTATAAGGATTTTTATAATTTCAAATTTTCATATTTTTTTCATATTTTGAAGGTAAATCGATTTTCAGGCTTTGCATTTGCATTCACAGACAATAAATGAACTTCCCTTTATGAAAATTACAATTTCATTTAAAGGGGGTAGTTCATACGACATTCCATTGGCCATCATTTTGAATTTTGGGGGTAAAACATTCTCGGGTCATAACTCCTCGCTCGTTGCTCGGATTGACTATTAGTGCATATTTTCGGAAAGCTCTCGAAAAGAGCTACAACAACGTAGGGCGACATCATACTAACTATAGTGTGTTTTAACATTTTTGGCTTTCTGGTCCATTTTCTAGAATTTTATTTTTATTTTTCTAACCCTTCCTTTTGCAGATTTTTTTAAACTTTGACGACTAGAATAAAAAAATTAAAATTTCATAAATAAATGCATGGGTGTGAAGAATGAGCTTCAATATTTCATCCAAAATAATTTTGATCTCATTTGGAAGTCATTTCGAATTTATAAAAATTATTTAAAGTTGCTATTTTATAAGGATTTTTATAATTTTGGAATTTCACATTTTTTTTCATATTTTGAAGGTAAATCGATTTTCAGGCTTTGCATTTGCATTCATAGACAATAAATGAACTTCCCTTTATGAAAATTACAATTTCATTAAAGGGGGGTAGTTCATACGACATTCCATTGACCATCATTTTGAATTTTGGGGGTAAAACTTCCTGGGGTCATAACTCCTCGCTCGTTGCTCGGATTGACTATTAGTGCATATTTTCAAAAAGCTCTCGAAAAGAGCTACAACGACGTAGGGCGACATCATATTTATTGTAGTGTGTTTTAATATTTTTGGCTTTCTAGTCCATTTTCCAAAATTTTATTTTTATTTTTCTAACCCTTCCTTTTGCAATTTTTTTAAACTTCGTGACTTAAAATAAAAATAATAAAAAATTAAAATTTCATAAATAAATGCATGGGTGTGAAGAATGAGCTTCAATATTTCATCCGAAATAATTTTGATCTCATTCTGAAGTTATTTCGAATTTATAAAAATTATTTAAAGTTGTTGTTTTATAAGGATTTTTATAATTTCGGAATTTCATATTTTTTTCATATTTTGAAGGTAAATCAATTTTTAGGCTTTGCATTTGCATTCACAGACAATAAATGAACTTCCCTTTATGAAAATTACAATTTCATTAAAGGGGGGTAGTTCATATGACATTCCATTGGCCATCATTTTGAATTTTGGGGGCAAAACTTCTCAAGGTCATAACTCCTCGCTCGTTGCTCGGATTGACTATTAGTGCATATTTTTGGAAAGCTCTCGAAAAGAGCTACAACAGCGTAGGGTGACATCATACTGAATATAGTGTGTTTTAACATTTTTGGCTTTCTAGTCCATTTTCTAGAATTTTATTTTTATTTTTCTAACCCTTCCTTTTGCAGATTTTTTTAAACTTTGACGACTAGAATAAAAATAAATAAAATTTCATAAATAAATGCATGGGTGTGAAGAATGAGCTTCAATATTTCATCCAAAATAATTTTTATCTCATTCTGAAGTCATTTCAAATTTATAAAAATTATTTAAAGTTGTTGTTTTATAAGGATTTTTATAATTTCAAAATTTCATATTTTTTTCATATTTTGAAGGTAAATCGATTTTCAGGCTTTGCATTTGCATTCACAGACAATAAATGAACTTCCCTTTATGAAAATTACAATTTCATTAAAGGGGGGTAGTTCATACGACATTCCATTGGCCATCATTTTGAATTTTGGGGGTAAAACTTCCCGGGCCTAACTCCTCGCTCGTTGCTCGGATTGACTATTAGTGCATATTTTTAGAAAGCTCTAAAAAACATCTACGTTGCATCAAATGTAGTGTGTTTTAACATTTTTGGCTTTCTCGGTCCATTTTCTAGAATTTTATTTTTATTTTTCTAACCCTTCCTTTTGCAGATTTTTTTAAACTTCGATGACTAAAATAAAAAAAATTAAAATTTCATAAATAAATGCATGGGTGTGAAGAATGAGCTTCAATATTTCATTTGAAACAATTTTGATCTCATTCTAAAGTCATTTCAAATTTATAAAAAATATTTAAAGTTGTTTTATAAGGATTTTTATAATTTCAGAATTTCACATTTTTTTTTCATATTTTGAAGGTAAATCGATTTTCAGGCTTTGCATTTGCATTCATAGACAATAAATGAACTTTCCTTTATAAAAATTACAATTTCATTAAAGGGGGGTAGTTCATACGACATTCCATTGGCCATCATTTTGAATTTTGGGGGTAAAACTTCCGAGGGTCATAACTCCTCGCTCGTTGCTCGGATTGACTATTAGTGCATATTTTCGGAAAGCTCTTGAAAAGAGCTACAAAAAAGTAGGGCAACATCATACTGATTATAGCGTGTTTTAATATTTTTGGCTTTTTGGTCCATTTTCCAAAATTTTATTTTTATTTTTCTAACCCTTCCTTTTGCAGATTTTTTTAAACTTTGGTGACTAAAATAAAAATAATAAAAAATTAAATTTCATAAATAAATGCATGGGTGTGAAGAATGAGCTTCAATATTTCATCCGAAATAATTTTTGATCTCATTTTGAAGTCATTTCGAATTTATAAAAATTATTTAAAGTTGCTATTTTATAAGGATTTTTATAATTTCAAAATTTCACATTTTTTTCATATTTTGAAGGTAAATCGATTTTCAGGCTTTGCATTTGCATTCAAAGACAATAAATAAACTTCCCTTTATAAAAATTACAATTTCATTTAAAGGGGGTAGTTCATACGACATTCCATTGGCCATCATTTTGAATTTTGGAGGTAAAAATTTCCAGGGTCATAACTCCTCGCTCGTTGCTCGGATTGACTATTAGTGCATATTTTAAGAAAGCTCTCGAAAAGAGCTACAACAACGTAGGGCGACATCATACTGACTGTAGTGTGTTTTAACATTTTTGGCTTTCTGGTCCATTTTCAAAAATTTTATTTTTATTTTTCTAACCCTTCATTTTGCAGATTTTTTTAAACTTTGATGACTAAAATAAAAATAAAAATAAAATTAAAATTTCATAAATAAATGCATGGGTGTGAAAAATGAGCTTCAATATTTCATCCGAAATAATTTTGATCTCATTCTGAAGTCATTTTGAATTTATAAAAATTATTTAAAATTGTTGTTTTATAAGGATTTTTATAATTTCATAATTTCACATTTTTTTCATATTTTGAAGGTAAATTGATTTTTAGGCTTTGCATTTGCATTCATAGACAATAAATGAACTTCCCTTTATGAAAATTACAATTTCATTAAAGGGGGGTAGTTCATACGATATTCCATTGGCCATCATTTTAAATTTGGGGGTAAAACTTCCTAGGGTCATAACTCCTCGCTCGTTGCTCGGATTGACTATTAGTGCATATTTTCATAAAGCTCTCAAAAAGAGCTACAACAACATAGGGCGACATCATACTAACTGTAGTGTGTTTTAACATTTTCAGCTTTCTGGTCCATTTTTTAGAATTTTATTTTTATTTTTCTAACCCTTCCTTTTGCAGATTTTTTTAAAATTTAGCGACTAAAAAATAAAAATTTCATAAATAAATGCATGGGTGTGAAGAATGAGCTTCAATATTTCATCCGAAATAATTTTGATCTCATTCTGAAGTCATTTCAAATTTATAAAAATTATTTAAAGTTGTTGTTTTATAAGGATTTTTATAATTTTGAAATTTCACATTTTTTTTTCATATTTTGAAGGTAAATCGATTTTTCAGGCTTTGCATTTGCATTCATAGACAATAAATGAACTTCCCTTTATGAAAATTACAATTTCATTAAAGGGGGTAGTTCATATGACATTCCATTGGCCATCATTTTGAATTTTGGGGGTAAAACTTCTCGGGGTCATAACTCCTCGCTCGTTGCTCGGATTGACTATTAGTGCATATTTTCATAAAGCTCTCAAAAAGAGCTACAACGACGTAGGGCAACATCATACTAACTGTAGTGTGTTTTAATATTTTTGGCTTTCTGGTCCATTTTCCAAAATTTTATTTTTATTTTTCTAACCCTTCCTTTTGCAGATTTTTTTTAAACTTCGACGACTAAAATAAAAATAAAAATAATTAAAATTTCATAAATAAATGCATGGGTGTGAAGAATGAGCTTCAATATTTCATCCAAAATAATTTTGATCTCATTCTAAAGTCATTTTGAATTTATAAAAATTATTTAAAGTTGCTATTTTATAAGGATTTTTATAATTTTAGAATTTCATATTTTTTCATATTTTGAAGGCAAATCGATTTTTAGGCTTTGCATTTGCATTCACAGACAATAAATGAACTTCCCTTTATGAAAATTACAATTTCATTAAAAGGGGGTAGTTCATACGACATTCCATTGGCCATCATTTTGAATTTTGGGGGTAAAACTTCTTAGGGTCATAACTCCTCGCTCGTTGCTCGGATTGACTATTAGTGCATATTTTCATAAAGCTCTCGAAAAGAGCTACAACAATGTAGGGCGGCATCATACTGACTGTAGTGTGTTTTAATATTTTTGGCTTTCTGGTCCATTTTTTAGAATTTTATTTTTATTTTTCTAACCCTTCTTTTTGCAGATTTTTTTAAACTTCGATGACTAAAAATAAAATAAAATTTCATAAATAAATGCATGGGTGTGAAGAATGAGCTTCAATATTTCATCCGAAATAATTTTGATCTCATTCTGAAGTCATTTTGAATTTATAAAAATTATTGCTATTTTATAAGGATTTTTATAATTTCAAAATTTCATATGTTTTTCATATTTTGAAGGTAAATCGATTTTCGGGCTTTGCATTTGCATTCACAGACAATAAATAAACTTCCCTTTATGAAAATTACAATTTCATTAAAGGGGGTAGTTCATACGGCATTCCATTGGCCATCATTTTGAATTTTGGGGGCAAAACTTCCGGGGGTCATAACTCCTCGCTCGTTGCTCGGATTGACTATTAGTGCATATTTTTAGAAAGCTCTCGAAAAGAGCTACAACAACGTAGGGTGACATCATACTTACTGTAGTGTGTTTTAACATTTTTGGCTTTCTAGTCCATTTTCTAGAATTTTACTTTTATTTTTCTAACCCTTCATTTTGCAGATTTTTTTAAACTTCGATGATTTAAAAAAAAGAATTATAAATAAATGCATGGGTGTGAAGAATGAGCTTCAATATTTCATCCAAAATAATTTTGATCTCATTCTAAAGTCATTTCAAATTTGTAAAAATTATTTAAAGTTGCTATTTTATAAGGATTTTTATAATTTCGAAATTTCACATTTTTTTCATATTTTGAAGGTAAATCGATTTTCAGGCTTTGCATTTGCATTCATAGATAATAAATGAACTTCCCTTTATGAAAATTATAATTTCATTAAAGGGGGGTAGTTCATATGATATTCCATTGGCCATCATTTTAAATTTTGGGGGCAAAACTTCCCGGGGTCATAACTCCTCGCTCGTTGCTCGGATTGACTATTAGTGCATATTTTTGGAAAGCTCTCGAAAAGAGCTACAAAGGCATAGGGCAATATCATACTAACTATAGTGTGTTTTAACATTTTCGTCTTTCTGGTCCATTTTCAATAAAAATTATTTTTATTTTTCTAACCCTTCCTTTTACAATTTTTTTTAAACTTCGGTGACTAAAATAAAAATAATAAAAAATTAAAATTTCATAAATAAATGCATGGGTGTGAAGAATGAGCTTCAATATTTCATCCGAAATAATTTTGATCTCATTCTGAAGTCATTTCAAATTTATAAAAATTATTTAAAGTTGCTATTTTATAAGGATTTTTATAATTTTGAAATTTCACATTTTTTTCATATTTTGAAGGTAAATCGATTTTTAGGCTTTGCATTTGCATTCATAGACAATAAATGAACTTACCTTTATGAAAATTACAATTTCATTAAAGGGGGTAGTTCATACGACATTCCATTGGCTATCATTTTGAATTTTGGGGGTAAAACTTCTTGGGGTCATAACTCCTCGCTCGTTGCTCGGATTGACTATTAGTGCATATTTTCAAAAGCTCTCGAAAAGAGCTACAAGTGGGTAGGGCGACATCATACTTACTATAGTGTGTTTTAACATTTTTAGCTTTCTAGATCCATTTTTTAGAATTTTATTTTTATTTTTCTAACCCTTCCTTTTGCAGATTTTTTTAAACTTCGACGACTAAAATAAAAATAAAAAAATTAAAATTTCATAAATAAATGCATGGGTGTGAAGAATGAGCTTCAATATTTTCATCCAAAATAATTTTGATCTCATTTTGAAGTCATTTCAAATTTATAAAAAATTTCAAATTTAAAAACTTAAAGTTGTTTTATAAGGATTTTTATAATTTCGAAATTTCACATTTTTTTCATATTTTGAAGGTAAATCGATTTTTAGGCTTTGTATTTGCATTCACAAACAATAAATGAACTTTTCTTTATGAAAATTACAATTTCATTAAAGGGGGGTAGTTCATATGACATTCCATTGGCCATCATTTTGAATTTTGGGGGCAAAACTTTCCGGGATCATAACTCCTCGCTCGTTGCTCGGATTGACTATTAGTGCATATTTTCATAAAGCTCTCAAAAAGAGCTACAACAACATAGGGTGGCATCATACTGATTATAGTGTGTTTTAACATTTTTAGCTTTCTAGTCCATTTTTCATAATTTTATTTTTATTTTTCTAACCCTTCCTTTTGCAGTTTTTTTAAACTTTGACGACTAAAATAAAAATAAAAAAAATTAAAATTTCATAAATAAATGCATGGGTGTGAAGAATGAGCTTCAATATTTCATTCAAAATAATTTTTATCTCATTTTGAAGTCATTTTAAATTTATAAAAAATATTTAAAGTTGCTATTTTATAAGGATTTTTATAATTTCAAAATTTCACATTTTTTTCATATTTTGAAGGTAAATCAATTTTTAGGCTTTGCATTTGCATTCACAAACAATAAATGAACTTCCCTTTATGAAAATTACAATTTCATTAAAGGGGGGTAGTTCATACGGCATTCCATTGGCCATCATTTTGAATTTTTGGGGTAAAACTTCCCGGGGTCATAACTCCTCGCTCGTTGCTCGGATTGACTATTAGTGCATATTTTCGTAAAGCTCTCGAAAAGAGCTACAACGATGTAGGGTGACATCATACTGACTGTAGTGTGTTTTAACATTTTTAGTTTTTTGGTCCATTTTCCATTTTATTTTTTTTTTCTAACCCTTTCTTTTGCAATTTTTTTTAAACTTCGATGACTAGAATAAATACAAAAATAAAAATAAAAAATAAATTTCATAAATAAATGCATGGGTGTGAAGAATGAGCTTCAATATTTCATCTAAAACAATTTTGATCTCATTCTGAAGTCATTTCAAATTTATAAAAATTATTTAAATTTGTTGTTTTATAAGGATTTTTATAATTTCATAATTTCACATTTTTTTCATATTTTGAAGGTAAATCGATTTTCAGGCTTTGCATTTGCATTCATAAACAAAAATGAACTTCCCTTTATGAAAATTACAATTTCATTAAAGGAGGGTAGTTCATACGACATTCCATTGGCCATCATTTTGAATTTTGGGGGCAAAACTTCCCGAGGTCATAACTCCTCGCTCGTTGCTCGGATTGACTATTAGTGCATATTTTCAGAAAGCTCTCGAAAAGAGCTACAACGATGTAGGGCAGCATCATACTGACTATAGTGTGTTTTAACATTTTTGGCTTTCTGGTCCATTTTCCAGAATTTTATTTTTATTTTTCTAACCCTTCCTTTTGCAATTTTTTTTTAACTTCGGCGACTAAAATAAAAATAATTAAAAATTAAAATTTCATAAATAAATACATGGGTGTGAAGAATGAGCTTCAATATTTCATTCGAAAAAATTTTGATCTCATTATGAAGTCATTTCGAATTTATAAAAATTATTTAAAGTTGTTATTTTATAAAGATTTTTATAATTTTAGAATTTCACTTTTTTTTCATATTTTGAAGGCAAATTGATTTTTAGGCTTTGCATTTGCATTCAAAGACAATAAATGAACTTCCCTTTATGAAAATTACAATTTCATTAAAGGGGGGTAGTTCATACGACATTCCATTGGCCATCATTTTGAATTTTGGGGGTAAAACTTCCCGGGGTCATAACTCCTTGCTCGTTGCTCGGATTGACTATTAGTGCATATTTTCGAAAAGCTCTCTAAAAGAGCTACAAAAGTGTAGGGTAACATCATACTAATTATAGTGTGTTTTAATATTTTTGACTTTCTGGTCCATTTTCCAAAAATTTATTTTTATTTTTCTAACCCTTCTTTTTGCAATTTTTTTTAAACTTTGGTGACTAAAATAAAAATAATAAAAAATTAAAATTTCATAAATAAATGCATGGGTGTGAAGAATGAGCTTCAATATTTCATCCGAAACAATTTTGATCTCATTTTGAAGTCATTTCAAATTTATAAAAATTATTTAAAATTACTATTTTATAAGGATTTTTATAATTTTAGAATTTCACATTTTTTTCATATTTTGAAGGTAAATCGATTTTTAGGCTTTGCATTTGCATTCACAGACAATAAATGAACTTCCATTTATGAAAATTATAATTTCATTAAAAGGGGTAGTTCAATTCACCAGTTTCACCAGGGTCTTATGCATGGGTGGAAATGGGAGACTGGTAGGCCAACTATTTCTCATCTTCAGTTTTTTGATGATACTGCTCTCTTGGGTATGGCCTCTATTCATGAAGTAACCAACTTTAGATGTGCACTAGATATGTATTTGGTTGTCTCTGGTCAGAAGATTAATGAGCATAAGTCTACTATTTTCTTTTTCAATACAGATCCCAGGATTCAAGCTAGAATTGTTCATATTCTCAGGTTTGAGGTTGGGACTCTTCCCCTTACGTACTTGGGGATTCCTATTTATGTTGGTTCTCTACCTAGGTCGGTTTGGACTAACATCCTTGATAAAATTCCATAGTCGAGTTAGTCATTGGACTCACGAATGGTTGACTTTTATTGGTCAGGTTTTACTTCTAAAGTCGGTTGTTCAGGCTTTATCGGTGTATAGATGCCTTATTCATATTGCTCCGGCAAGTTTTTTTCATGATTTGGATTCTCTTTCTAGGAAATTCTTGTGGGCTGATAATCTTGATTCTTAAAAATGGAGTCTTGTTAATTTTGGAGACTATTTGTCGACCGAAACAGGAAGGGGGATTGGGTCTTCGCCTAAGATCTATTTCTAGGACTGCTTTGGCTACTAAGCTATATTAGCATTGGTGTAGTAATCAGGAGCAAAATTGGGCTAGGAATATCTCCCACAAGTATCTTAGGGGGTTGGAAGATTCTAAGATTCCTATATACAGCTTGACTGGTCGAGGATCATTTTTTTGGAATACTCTGAAGAAGGGTGCAAAGTTGGTTAAGTAGGGGTTGTTCTAGATTTGTTATACTAGATCTCGGGCTCTTTTTTGGCATGATTCTTGGGATGGTTTTTTTCCTCTCCTTAGCGAGTTTCCCCATATTAAATATCTTGCTCAATAAGTTTTGGATGCTGGATGAGTGAGGGTGGTGAATTTCAAAACTGTTAAGTCTTTTGATCATATGGTTAGTTTCCAGTGGAAGGATCCTCGAGAATGGCCTACTCGTGGCACTATGGATGTGAGGGTGGAATTGACCTGTATTTTGGCTAGTCGTCCCTGCTCTTCTCTTCTTAGGGATGATGTGCTGGCATGGGGGAGGGATAATAGAGGGATATTTTTAGTTGTTGCTGGTTATTGTGATTTGGATCAACAACGGTCTGGGGAGGATGTGGTCCCATGGTAGAAGCAAGTTTGAAATAATTTTATTTGGCCTAAGTGTAGTTTTTATGTGTGGTTGGCTACTCATAATCAACGTCTCACTTGGGATAATCTTCAAAAGTGAGGTTTTGTTGGCCCTTATTTATGCTATAATTATGGGAAGGATGAGGAGTCTGTTGGGCATTTACTTCTCCAATGTGACTTTGACCATTAAATCTGGCATTATTTGTGGGGAGTGTGAAATCAACCTTGTTCGCATGCTTCATTTGTAGTTGATTTTTGGAGGAGTATGGGATGGTCTCTTGCAGTAGCTTTCTTTTTACAAGTTGGGTGGAGCTTGAATGAAACCTTCAGATTTTCCAAGGGAAGGAGTTAACTGCTTCTCAAGTCTATTAGATTATTTCTCCTATGGACCAAGCGAAACTTCAGATCATGGAAAAATTAGGTTTGTTGGTTAATGGTCCTGGTCCTAATATCTCTTGTAAATAGATGGGTCAGAGTAATCGATTGTAGAGGGCTGGTAAATGGAATCCACCTCCTCTAGGAGTGCTGAAGATTAATACAGATGGATCTCTCGAAAAGATGGGATGGTCTTATATTAGTGCATATTTTCAGAAAGCTCTCGAAAAGAGCTACAATGGGTATGGTGGCATCATTCTTACTATAGTGTATTTTGACATTTTCAGCTTTCTACTCCATTTTCCAAAATTTTATTTTTATTTTTCTAACCCTTCTTTTTGTAGATTTTTCTTAAACTTCGACAACTAAAAAAAAAAATTAAAATTAAAATTTCATAAATAAACGCATCAGTGTGAAGAATTAGCTTTTATTTGAAACAATTTTGATCTCATTCTCAAGTCATTTCAAATTTATATAAATTATTTAAAGTTGTTGTTTTATAAGGATTTTTATATTTTAGAATTTCACATTTTGAAGGTAAATCAATTTTTAGGATTTGCATTTACATTCATAGAAAATAAATGAACTTCCCTTTATGAAAATTACAATTTCATTAAAGGGGGTAGTTCATACGACATTCCATTGACCATCATTTAAAATTTTAGGGGTAAAACTTCTCTAGGTCATAACTCTTCGCTCGTTGCTCGGATTGACTATTAGTGCATATTTTTAGAAAGCTCTCGAAAAGAGCTACAATAGGTATGGCAGAATTATACTTACTATAGTTTTTTTTGACATTTTTGGCTTTCTAGTTCATTTTATAGAATTTTATTTTTATTTTTTGAACCCTTCCTTTTGTAGACTTTTTTTGAACTTTCACAACTAAAATAAAAATAAAACAAATTACAATTTCATAAATAAATGCATGGACGTGAAGAATGATCTTCAATATTTCATTTCAAATAATTTTGATCTTATTTTGAAGACATTTCAAATTTATAAAAATTATTTAAAGTTGCTATTTTATAAGGATTTTTATAATTTCGAAATTTCACATTTTTTTCCATATTTTGAAGGTAAATTGATTTTAAGGCTTTGCATTTGCGTTCACAAACAATAAATGAACTTCTCTTTATGAAAATTACAATTTCATTAAAAGAGGGTAGTTAATACGACATTCCATTGGCCATCATTTTGAATTTTAGGGTAAAACTTCCTGGGGTCATAACTCCTCGCTCATTGCTTAGATTGACTATTAGTGCATATTTTAAGAAAGCTCTCGAAAAGAGCTGCAACAAAATAAGGAGGTATCATATTGATTGTAGTGTATTTTAACATTTTTAGCTTTCTAGTCCATTTTCCAGAATTTTATTTTTATTTTTTAACCCTTCATTTTACAAATTTTTTAAACTTCGATGACTAAAATAAAAATAATAAAAAAATAAAATTTCATAAATAAATGCATGGATGTGAAGAATGAGCTTCAATATTTTATCCGAAATAATTTTTATATCATTCTAAAGTCATTCTGAAGTTATTAAAATTATTTAAAGTTACTATTTTATAAGGATTTTTATAATTTTAGAATTTCATATTTTTTTCATATTTTGAAAGTAAATTGATTTTTAGGCTTTGCATTTGCATTCATAGATAATAAATGAACTTTCATTTATGAAAATTACAACACAAACCACATAGAAAAACACAAGAACCGCATAACAAAACACAAACAAGACAAAAACAACAGAACACTATAAAGGCATAACCCAAAAAAACATGAAAAATAAACACAACCAAAACCTAAAAAATTAAAAAAATAAAATAAAAATAAAAATAAAAAACAACCAACAACAGACAATAAACAAAAACAAAATACATAGAAAACACTCACACATAAAAACACGAAATAACACAAACAAAGAGAAACCCAAGAACAAGAACGAAAAAAACACAAGAACAATAAAAAAAAACATAAAAAAAAAAACAAAACAAAACAACAAAAACACAAGAACAACAAAAAAAAACACAAAGAACACAAAAACAAAACAAAACAAAAGAACCCACCCACCTTAAAAAACTAAACAAAAAAAAAGAAAAAGAATTTTTTTTTTTTAAGGTAACTTGATGGCTTCTTGAGAATTTTTAAAGAACAACAAAAAAAGAACACAAAGAACACAAAAACAAAACAAAACAAAAGAACCCACCCACCTTTCAATATTTTTTGTTTTATTTTGTAGGTTTTATATTTATTATTTTAACATTTTTTTTGCCAAAGGTAAATGCATGGGTGTGAAGAATGAGCTTCAATATTTTATTCAAAATAATTTTGATTTCATTCCAAAGCCATTTCAAATTTATAAAAATGATTTAAATTTGTTGTTTTATGAGAGTTTTATAATTTTAAAATTTTATATTATTATTTATTTTGAATGTAAATCATTTTTTTTAGCTTTTCATTTTTATTCGTAAGTAATAAATGAACTTCCCTTTATGAAAATCATAATTTCATTAAATAGCCCAAGCAACTCAAGGTAACTTGATGATTGAAGGTGATTCTATGAACATCATCAACCTGTTAACCAATGGCAAAAAACCTCCATAGAGAATCGAGAGAGTCATCCATGAAGTGAGAATCCTTTTTGTAGCAAGACAAAACAAGAGGGCTCGTCATGTGTACCGTGAGGCCAACAAGTCAGCTAACAAATTAGCCAACATAGGTGTTGATGTTGGTAGTTTGGTGACATGGACACAAGGTGTGCCACGTGAAGTGGAAAACATTATTAGTCATGAAAAGAAACCTACCCGTTAAGGAGAAAGATGAATGGGTGTTCTTTCCCCATGGAGCTGGTAATAACTATGGGGTTTCTCTCTAAATCATACCAAATTGGAAATGAAGGTAAAAGGGTGTAAGCCTTGGAAGATTTCAACAGAGAATAGGAAATCGGCAAGCAACAGGTTTCACAAGTGTAAAGTTTCAAACTTCAATTCCTGTCAATGTAAGTAATGTTTACAGTTATGTTTAGGTATGGGTGTGCTTTGTTAGTAAGGTGTTGTAGGGGATTCAATACAATTTTTGGTAAGAAAGTTTCAAGGATGACTAGGATCTACAATCTCAGTAGAAGGCTGGATATTGTAATAGGTTTTGGGTTAACCTGCAAAACCCGATAATTAATGAAGACTTTTATTTACCAAAACAAATAATTTCATTAAATAGGTCTATAGGCCATCATTTTCAGAGCAATAAATTGTCTTCTCTTTATGAAAAATTTGATTTAATTAAAGAGAGCTAATTTATACATTATATCAAAGGCTATTGTTTTAAAACATTAAATTATTTATTTTTTATGAAAATTATAATTTCATTAAAATGGGGTAATTTATAATGACATCTTAAGGCCTTTAAATTTCATAACTATTCATGCATATTTATTTCTTTTTCATCAAATAATAATAAAAGGAATTCGATTTTTATGAATAATTTTTAGCATAGCATAATAAAATAAACCAACACATGCCCCTTGTTAATAGTTACCTACAAATCACTAAGGTATTCTTAGCACTCATTTAACACATCTTTAGAAGATTATAAATACACATGTGCAATGCTTATATAACAAAACCTTTGAGAAGTTATTTTCATTTTTTTTGCAAGAGAGGGTTTTGTGATCAAAATCCTAAGTGTGAGTGTGGTTTTGCAATTGGGAAAAATTACCACTCAACATTTTATGTTCTATTTTTTAGGTTTTATATTTTTTTTTCTAACTTTTCTTTTTGCAATTTTTTTAAAAACTTTGATGATTAAAAAAAAAAAATTAAAATGCCAAAAAAAAATACATGTGTGTGAATAATGAGCTTCAATATTTTATTCTAAACAATTTTTATCCCATTTTGCAGCCATTTCGAATTTATAAAAATTATTTAAAACTGCTATTTTATGAGAGTTTTATAATTTCAAAAAAATTCATTATTTTACATTTCGAAGGTAAATCAATTTTTTCAGCTTTGCATTTTTATTCATAAGCAATAAATGAACTTTCCTTTATGAAAATTACAATTTCATTAAAGAGAATATTTTTGATTTCATTGAAGAGATGTAATTTATACATTATATCAAAGACTATTGTTTTAAAGTATTAAATTATTTATTCTTTATGAAAATTATAATTTTATTAAAGAGGGGTAATTTATAATAATGTTATAAGGCCTTTACATTTCATAGCTATTCATAAATATTTATTTCTTTTTTATTCATCAAGCAAAAAGAATTCAATTTTCTGAATAATTACTAGCATAACATAATAAATAAACCAACACAGGCCCCTTGTTAATAGCTACTTGTAAATCACTAAGGTATTTCTAGAACTCATTTAACACATCTTTACAAGATTACAAATACATATATGTGCAATGCTTATATAACAGAACCTTGGAGAAGTTTTTGTTTTAACTTCTTTGCAAGAGAGGGTTTTGTGATCAAAATCCTAAGTGCGAGTGTGGTTTTGCAATGGGGCAAAATTACCACTCAATATTTTATGTTCTTTTTTTTTTTTATTTGTGGAAAACATCCCAAAAGGGATGCCACTTTCGGGTAAGACCCAAGGAGGCAGGGGTATCCATTCCGCCAAAAACGCCCGGGACTCGGACCTGGCCTACCACCTTTGACATACTCAAGGAGCAAACAAACACACAAAACCAATTTAAAAATAAGTAAATAACAACAAAAATAATAAAATAAAATAAAAAACATGCTCCTTGAGTGTGTCAAAACCAAAAGCACAACCAAACACGCACAATAAGATAAAAGAAACCACAACACAAACCACATAGAAAAACACAAGAACCACATAACAAAACACAAACAAGACAAAAACAACAGAACACTACAAAGACATAACCCAAAAAAAACATGAAAAATAAACACAACCAAAACCTAAAAAATAAAATAAAAATAAAAATAAAAAACAACCAACAATAGACAATAAACAAAAACAAAAAACATAGAAAACACTCACACATAAAAAAATGAAATAACACAAACAAAGAGAAACCCAAGAACAAGAACGAAAAAAACACAAGAACAATAACAAAAAACATAAAAAAAACAAAACAAAACAACAAAAACACAAGAACAACAAAAAACAACACAAAGAACACAAAAACAAAACAAAACAAAAGAACCCACCCACCTTAAAAAACTAAACAAAAAAACAAAGAAGACAAAAAGAAAAAAAAATGAACAAAACAATGACCTATCTAGACCAGAAGACTATTAAGGCAAGAATCAACAGAGGAAACAAAATAAAGAATAGAATGAGCTAGGGAACTAAAAAAAACTGAATGAACCAAAGAGAAGCAAAAAAAAAACAAGAAGAAACTAGGTACCTTCGAACTGGAGCCATCCAAAGAAATGATAGAAAGAAGAGCTTCCCTAATTTGAGAAGCCCACCATATAGGAGGGTGGCCATAACAAGTAAGATCACCTTTGTCCAAAGCCCAATTAGCTAAAGCATCAACACTCTTGTTTTGATCTCTGACCACATGATTGTAATCAACTTTCAAAAATCCCATCTGGATTAACTGAATCTTCTCAATAATTCTTTTTATTCTCCAATCCACCTTATGATTCTTAGAAGGAGTCTTCAAGAGATTAATCATAAGTTGAGAGTCAGACTCAACTAACACCTTTTCCCATCCAACCTTAGTAGCCTCCTGAAGGCCTCTAAGGATACCATACCCCTCAACAAGGTTATTGGAAAGAATACCCAAATTCTCAGCAAAAGTAAAAACCAGGGAGCCATCTGAAAGTCTACCAATTCCTCCCACACTGGCTTTTCCGGGGTTCCCTCTAGAGGCTCCATCAGTATTGACTTTTCCAAAATCCTTAGGAGGAGGTTGCCAATTTCTAGTCCTATCCATCTTACTAATACTCACATTCCCTTTAAGTTGGTTGCCCTTAGAAGGTTTAATCTTCAATCTTTGCATCACTTGATCCCATATTTGGTGGGAGTTTTGGGGGTGATTAAGGAGTTGATGGACTGATTCAACTAAGTTGGCTATGGTCTTTTGCCAAATATAGTGAATATCCTTCCTATCTTGATTAAAAATTTGGTTGTTCCTTTCATTCCAAATATTCCAAAGAAGAATGGTAGAACCCATCCAAACTAACTGCCTAATAAAATGATCAACACCCTCTTGATTAGGCCAATCCCTCCAAAGCTGTTCAAAAGTAAAAAAATTGGACCACTGTAAGCCAAGTAAAGTTGCCATTCTCCTCCATAGCTCAGAGGCTAAAGTACACTCAATAAAAATATGGTTGATATTTTCTACATTCTCTTCACACATTTCACATCTAAAAGGGCCATGAAAACCACGCTTCATAAGTTGCTCACCGATAAGCACCCTACGATGCAATAAAATCCAATTAAAGAACCTCACCTTAGGCCAGAGCTTTTGAGCCCACAATTGAGAAAATATGTCAGAAGAATGGTTGGGATTATTATGGCATAAGGTCAAATAACCTTGAGCAACTGAATACTCACCCTTAGTAGTGTTGTTCCATCCAAAACAATATTTTTCATGGGACCAAGAGAGGGATCTCATATGAAGGATGCCTTGGATATCTTGTCTTTGCCTTTCTGGGATTTGAATAGGCCGGTCCTCAATAGGGATCCAATATCTACCAACCTTTGAATTACCGAGTATGGTACCGATAGTAATTAGCCACCTTTATCCAATTAGCTCGGTGAAGCTCCTCCATCCAAGGCCTCCAATCGGAAGCCGAGTTATCAAAGGCTTGTGACCATCCCAAGAATCTATCCAAAAATTTGCATGTTGACCATTATGAATGATCCAAAATAATTTTTTCTTTATCAAATCCTCACCAGTCTTAAGAACTGCTAAAATGGGAGAACCTTTGGTAGGAAGTTGATAGCGAACAAGGTCTTCGGGACTTTTGTTCTCGAGCATATTTAGCACGGAGATTATTGGCCCAAAGAGCATTGGGGTTATGCAACATCCTCCAATATAATTTAGTAGCTAAAGCTTTGTTGTTATTAATTGAAGACCGGAATCCTAACCCCCCTTCACTCTTAGGAAGACATAAAGTATCCCATTTCACCAAGGCCCATTTTCTTTTCTCCTTAGTACCACTCCAAAGGAAACGATGACTGATTTGATCCAATTCTCGAAGAACAACCTTTGGGATATTCAAAATGGAAGAAACATAAATAGGAATAGCTTGAAGGACTGATTTTACCAAGGTGATTCTACCCCCGGAAGAAAGCCACTTGTTGGTCCACTTTCCAATTTTCTTCTTGACTTTGTCCAACAACCAATTCCAATATTTATTTTTCTGCCTTTGAATATTTATGGGAATACCTAAATAAGTGATTGGAAGAGAGGTCTTCTTATATCTTAATTTATCCAAGACCATGGATTCCTGTCTAGCAGTGAATAAAAATAACTTTAGATTTATCTTCATTGATCAAGCTGCCCGATAGCCTTAGAAAAATAGCTAATGATTTGCTTAATATTAGAAGCTTCCTTAACTGTAGCTTTACCTAAAAGGGTAGAGTCATCCACAAATTGAAGATGAGAGATAGGTCTAGCTCCATGAGCAATGGTAACTCCCTCAAGGGTTTTGTTTTCCCTCTTTTTGGTTATAGTCCTACCCAAGCATTCAACAAGAATGATGAATAAATAAGGGGATAGCGGGTCACCTTGCCTAATACCTCTGGAAGCTGGGAAAGACTGAGAAGGCCTGCCATTGATAAGAACTAAGTAGGAAACTGAAGAGATACATCCCATAATCCAATCCATCCAATCCTTAGAGAAACCAAATTGCCTCAAAACTTTGATAAGGAAGTGCCAATCCACTCTGTCATAAGCTTTGGATAAGTCTAACCGGATGAACATAGAAGGAGAATTTTGCATATCCATGGAATGGATGGCTTCCTGAGCAAGAACTATCTCATCTACTATTTGACGTCCTTCCACATATCCCCCTTGCTCTGGGAAAATAATCTTATGCAAAAGAGGCTTCAACCTTTACTGCCATGATTTTAGTAATAATTTTGAGAAGAACATTACATAAAGCAATAGGTCTAAAAGCTGAGATATGATCAACCTCTTGAGCTTTTGGAACAAGAGTAATATAAGTTTTATTGATAACCTTCAAAATTTCTTTGGATTTCTCGGCTTCTTCCACCACCTCTAATAAATCAACATGAAGGATATCCCAGAACTCTTGGTAGAACTCAATAGGAAAACCATCGGGACCTGGGGTTTTCCCTTTTTGCATTTTAAAAACTACTTGTTGAAGCTCATTGATAGTAACAGGAGCGAGTCAAAATAGAGTTCTCCTCAGAAGTGATAAGAGAAGGGATTGCTTGAAGAACATTTTGTTGAGAAGCTGAGTCAAGAGGAGTAGCAACAAAAATATTGGAAAAGTAATCAACAACAATAGAGTTCATGCCATCCCAAGTATAAACAACATCTCCAGAATCTGATTTTAAGGAAGAAATAAAGTTGTGAGATCTTCGAGCTAGAAGAGATTTGTGGAAGAAATTTGTGTTTCGATCTCCTTCTTTGAGCCATTGAATTCTAGATTTTTGCTTCCATAAGATTTCTTCTCTTTTTTCCCATTCCTCTAACTGAGTTGTGAGTTTAATTTCATCTGCACTTCTCTTCTCTGTGAGGCCATCTAAACGGATTTTCTTATTCAAATTTTCAATATGAGCAATAACTTCATGTTTTTTTTATGAACATCCCCAAACTCTTTCCAGTTCCAAGTCTTGATTTTGGATTTAATGTATTGCAGTCTTTTGGAAAAATAGAACATCTTAGTCCCATGCCTAGGTTTACCTTCCTTCCACCATTGTTGCACACGAGGTCTGAAGGAAATGTCTCTAAGCCACATTAATTGAAAATGAAAAGGAGAGAAACTCACATTGGTTTTCCACATTTCCACCATGACTGGCCAATGATCCGAACCAGCATTATTAAGAGTCTTCACTTTAGGAATGTGACCATGGATTAAGAAATTTTTAGAGAGCAAAAACCTATCCAATCTCTCCATTATACAAGCTAAGCCTTGCCTTCTGTTAGACCAAGTCATAAGGCCATTATCTGGTTGGATATCCACAAGATGGAGGTTTGCAATATATTCGCTCATGAGGTCAGTGCTTTTGTCCAAATTTCTATTTCCCCCCATTTTCTCATCTAGAGAGAGGATGGTATTGAAATCTCCTCCGATCAAGATCCAAGCTTTAGGAAAATGAGAGATAATATGAGTAATATCCTTCCATTGTCTTCTTTTTTCCTCCAAAGAAGTTGGGGCATAAATAGTAATGTAGAGCATAATCTGGTTGGAATGTCTACTTTGAATAGCTATAGCCAACAAACCCCAACTGCCAACCATATGGTGAATAACTACCTCTTTTGGGTCCCAAAGACAAGCAATGCCACCCGAAGTCCCTTGGGAACTGAGGGAAACCACTTTTCCAGCTGGCCAAATTTTACTGGCAATTAAGTCCATATCCTCCATTGACATCTTTGTTTCTTGAAGGAAAACAAGATGTGGATGATTTATCTGAATCATTCTTCTAATTTCATTTTGTTTTGAAAGACTCCCTTTGAGTCCTCTAATATTCCAAGTGATGATCTTCATTAATACCGGGGCTAAAAATGTTGGGAAGGGCATTAATCTTACCTTCCTCTACAAGCTTTTCACCTTCTTTTACCATATGATATTGATTGGTCTTGCGACCTACTTTTTTATTAGAATCCATCTTCAATTTTTTTCCCTATTTCTTGACTTATTCCAATTGAATCTGAGATGGCTTCTAACCTTGAAGAATGCTCATACACAACCAAAATTTTACTAGATGGTTCAATGGAGTCTATATTGGGACTTGCATTATTTGAAGTTTTGACATTTGAAATATTGTTTTTCTTGTGTAAATTTTCTCTTTTTTTTCTGTTGAAAACCTTTGATTTGTTGGTTTGTCTCCGAGTTCTTTCCTTCATATTTAAATTGTGTTTCTAAGATTTTAGTTTCCATTATTTCCTCTTCCTCACTTGGGACATCATTTGTGGAAAGGATTTCAAACATATTAGCAAATGACTTTGATTGATCCTTCATTACTGGTTTTTTTTAGTGTTCTTCTTCTTAGGTATTTGGAAACCTATTGAGTTTATATCTTCTTTCTTTTGATCAGGAATTTTATTTGGGCAAGCACTGGCCAAATGACCATATTCATGGCAAATTCTACAATGAAAAGGAATGTTCTCATAGTCCACTACTTGCTCCCAAGTGTCTTCCCCAAATTGTAATGTGATATTTTTAGGTAGGGGTTTGTCAAAATCCATTAAAACACAAATTCGAGCATAAATAATATGTTCAAAATTTTGAGTACAATCAGCGGTCATCATAAAAGTTCCTAAAGAGTTTCCAATTGAAGAAAAAATAGTAGGATTCCAAAATTCAATAGGGAGGCCAAAGAGTCTAACCCACACGGGAGCTATAGAAGGCATCTCTTCTTTGGCTTTAAATTTAGTATGCCAGGGCTTCATGAAAAGCCCTGCCCTTCCAAAAAACCAAGGACCCCCTTGAAAAGTTTTCTCTCTATCTTCATTATTAGCAAATAAAACAAGAAAATAACCATTTGGATAAATAGAGATTTGTAACTCACCTTTAGTTTTCCAACTTTTTGCAGCCCAGACTTTGAAAGCAGATAGACTCGGACGAAAACCCACGAACCGACAAATTAGTCCTCTTTTTTCCAAATCTTCAATGCCGAACTGAATGTTACCCATATCAAGCTTAACAATAGGAGTTCCATCAGCTGCTTTAAGACATCCTGACTCCGTTTTCCTGGGATCAATCTTAGGCATTCTTAGAGGTTTATGGGAAGCCCTAATATTGATATTAGCATTGGGTTGAGGCTGTCCACCACGAAGGGCATCCCTAAAATTCATTTTTGGGACTGAGTCTTCAAAATTCTTACCCTTGACAGGGGTTTTCACAGTAGAATTATTTTGTGGGTGCACCTTAGCACCAGATTCACTTGAGATATGAGCCATTTTTTGATCAACTGCTTGAAACTTATTTCGTGGTCTCTTTAATCCTTGCCCTAGACACCGTGGAAAGGTATGGTTTTCACTTTTCTTTTGTGCAAAAAATTGGAAGCTGTTGTCACTCAAGTTCATAGTATGATCTGTTGAAAGACAAATTTCTAACCCATCTTGTATCCCCTGCAACATTTCTTGCTAAAATATTGAGCATAAACCACAAAAATATTGGCCGCTAGGGCCCGAAGGCCCTAAAAACCAACCTCTGGAGCTGCTTGCACTCAACCCAGATGAAACCCTCGCATAGTCGCTTGCCAAATATATCGTTCACACATAGGGATGTGCTAGGATCTGTGTTGCTCCAAATGATATGAAAATTGGTGGAGATGTTCTAGGGTTTTTCAAGAATGGAAGTGCCAATCCACTTTGTCATAAGCTTTGGATAAGTCTAACCGGATGAACATAGAAAGAGAATTTTGCATATCCATGGAATGGATGGCTTCCTGAGCAAGAACTATCTCATCTACTATCTGACGTCCTTCCACATATCCCCCTTGCTTTGGGGAAATAATCTTATGTAAAAGAGGCTTCAACCTTTCTGCCATGATTTTAGTAATAATTTTGAGAAGAACATTACATAAAGCAATAGGTCTAAAAGCTGAGATATGATCAACCTCTTAAGCTTTTGTAACAAGATTTATATAAGTTTTATTGATAACCTTCAAAATTTCTTTGGATTTCCTGGCTTCTTCCACCAAACTCTTTCCAGTTCCAAGTTCTCCATTATATCCAATATCTCCATTATACAAGCTAAGCATTGCCTTCTGTTAGACCAAGTCATAAGGCCATTATCTGGTTGGATATCCACAAGATGGAGGTTTGCAATATATTCACTCATGATGTCAGTACTTTTGTCCAAATTTCCATTCCCCCCCTTTTCTCATCTAGAGAGAGGATGGTATTGAAATCTCCTCCGATCAAGATCCAAGATTTAGGAAAATGAGAGATAATATGAGTAATATCCTTCCACTGTCTTCTTTTTCCTCCAAAGAATTCGGGGCATAAACAATAATGTAGAGCATAATCTGGTTGGAATGTCTACTTTGAATAACTATAGCCAACAAACCCCAACTACCAACCATATGGTGAATAACTACCTCTTTTGGGTCCCAAAGACAAGCAATTCCACCCGAAGTCCCTTGGGAACTGAGGGAAACCACTTTTTCAGCTGGCCAAATTTTACTGGCAATTAAGTCCATATCCTCCATTGACATTTTTATTTCTTGAAGGAAAACAAGATGTGGATGATTTATTTGAATCATTCTTCTAATTTCATTTTGTTTTGAAATACTCCCTTTGAGTCCTCTAATATTCCAAGTGATGATCTTCATTAATACCAGGGCTAAAAATGTTGGGAAGGGCATTAATCTTACCTTCCTCTACAAGCTTTTCACCTTCTTTTACCATATGATATTGATTGGTCTTGCGAACTACTTTTTGATTAGAATCCATCTTCAATTTTTTTTTCCCTGTTTCTTGACTTATTCCAATTGAATCTGAGATGGCTTCTAACTTTGAAGAATGCTCATACACAACCAAAATTTTACTAGATGGTTCAATGGAGTCTATATTGGGACCTGCATTATTTGAAGTTTTGACATTTGAAATATTGTTTTTCTTGTGTAAATTCTCCTCTCTTTTTTTTCTATTGAAAACCTTTGATTTGTTGGTTTGTCTCTAAGTTCTTTCATTCATATTTAAACTGAAAGCACGAGATTCTGGGCGAAGGAAACACTAATTGCGATGCAACAAAAATCAAATGCGCTTAAGTCCTAGAAACGTAAAGTGCATGAAATGGAAAAGAAATGCATTGGAAGAGACAAGCAAATGGAGAAAACACAGCCCTTTCATTAATATCCCTTGATCTCTGTTACAATGACGTCTCCTCCCTTTTTGGGGGCTAGGAGCGTTAAAAGAATTCGATTACAATCACTCAATGTTCCTCTTTCCGCGTGCCCACGATTGCAATGGGTGGGCCAAGATGATGCCGCCGCTGATGTCGATGAGTTATTCACCTCCGCTGCTTCTCCTACGAACAAAGAAACAATCAAGATGTCAGTAGCACTCTTCGCAAGTGAAAAGTGTTCGTTCTTCTAAAATCATCAAAAGATGCATGCAAACATTTATCTAAAACAGTAAACAAAATGATTCTAAACAGCCTGAAAACTTGAAAGAAGACAAAAAATGTTACCAGAAGGCCATTACCACTGAGACAGCTGGCCAATCTACCTTCAACTAGAATTCGTCCCTGGGTGGGACGATTTTTGACTGTAATTCGTCCCTAGGTGGGATGAATTCTTCTGTGTTGAAGAAGCCGACCTGCTGCTGCTCCAATGTCGATTCCCAAGACCTGCAAAATTCCTGCAAACAAGGGGGTTATGTAATTGGGGCCATTTTGGGACGACCCAGATGGTCGAATTCTCCCAATTTGGCCTCTACCCTCAGGAATTTGATCTCGCCACCTGCAAGTCAGTGAAACAACAAAGCGACACAAAACATACTAGAATCTGATCAAAAGTTACGAACTTACAGCTATGAGTTAACCAAACATGATAACACAAAATGCAACTTGAAAAAGTAATCTAGAATGCTCTAAAACTTGGAAAGTGCGGGGGTGCCCAAGTGGGCCTCCCACCGTTGGCACTTGATTCGGGCGCCAATCCACTAGGGATGGGCCCAAAACCTCTTAGGATTGGGGGTCGGTGAATTGGTTGGTTCAGGTGTCCATGTGTTGGATTTGGGTCAGGTTCAAGCTTCCAAAATCCACCCAAGAACCTCCCTTGCAAAAGAGATTGGTGGATGCGAGCAGGTGAACCAAAAGGGATGCAAGTGGGTCTTCAACTCGGCAGCACTTCGTTGCTTGAAATCTCCTTCAACCTGTATATTTTGGGTGAGAAAAGTCCCACATTTTATAGACCCAAGGGGTCTCTTTTGGGAGGGAAGCACAAATGCCACGTGTTTGTCATAGGCGCCATGTGGCAGTCTTGTCTTCCCAAGAGGGAGGGGAGTCCTCCATTGACTTGGGCTTTCATAACTGCCCTTGTGACGGTCCTCAAACGGCCTATTTGTCCACTCACACACGCGTGCAAGGCGAGAGTCATCAACTGATCGTTCTGGGCTGCCACTTGGCCTCATTTGTCTTTTTGCCCGTTAAACTTGGAAATCGTCTCACCCAGGGATGATTTCAGAAATCGTCCCTGGGTGAGACGATTTTAAGTTAGCAATCGTCCCTGGGTGAGACGATTACTAGGCAAAGTGTCTAAGTGTGCCAAATTGCTTCTTGACCTTCTTGACCTCACAAAATTGCTATGAAAGTGGTTAAGACCATTGTTTGACCTCTAAGGGCTGCCCTGGGGGCTGTGTTTGTCAAAGCAATTAGTGTTTGCAGTCACATAATCGGATTGGTGCTGTTTTGGTGTCTACAGATGCCCCTTTTTGGGAAGCGCTGCGAGTGACGCAGTGCTGAGCAAAAATAGATAACGAAAGCACTAATGATCAGGGTTTCTTGGTAACCTAACCAACTTTTGATGCCCCAAGTATGGAAAGGGCATGCATTCTTGAATCCTTGCTTCTGACGAGCTAAGGAATTTGATTTCAAGTATTAACCTATTTTGGTGAGGTGTGACTTGAACTTAGACATTGATCAGTCATGAACAGACAAAGGGTGTTTTTATCCTCAGGGGGAACCTTGTGTTCATGATTCACGAAATGCCAAGTGTTTAATTGTTTTGATTGTTGCTTGTTTACTGCCCCAAGCAGGAGCGTGATTGTCTTTGTCAATGATTCTTTGAATGCATGTCATTTTCCTTAATTGGGTGTGTGATTGTTGGTTGGTGACTAAGTGTGACTACCCCCTCAAGCGACGAATCGATGAGAGAATGACCTTCGTGAGAGAAGTGACGAGTCGCTTGACCCAAGATGACTTGTGCAAGGGTGCCTTTAAAGGTTTTACCATTAAGCGTGTGCAATTTTTCCAACATTTGGACCTGTTTTTGGTGGGTGTTAACCCTTTTGGTGATGCCGTAATGAGGTGAAATCATCGTAAACCTAACTTCCCGTGGAGCGGTCCGGCTATGTTAGCCTTCTTGAGGAAGTAGGAGAGAGATAATTTGAACCTCACCATCGATTTTCTTTGCCCAGAGGTTAAGTGCAAGAGCACTTATGTCCGAAAATGTTTTTTGCTGTTTGTTTTTGTTGAATTTTGTACTGTTTTTGTTGTTTTTGTGACACCATTTTGTGATTAAATTGTCGGCAATCCGTCCTCCCGTGGAGCGGTCCGGCTATGGTAGCCTTCTTCGAGAGTAGGATAGTGACAATGTAAACCCCGACATAAATTTTTCTATGCCAAGAGGTTAAGTGCAAGAGCACTTGTGTCTGGCAATGTTTATTGTTGTTTGTTTTTGTTGAATTTTGTACTGTTTTTGAGTGGGCTTTGACCCTTTTGTGATGTCGTTTGGGGATGAAATTGTCTAAAATCCATCTTCCCGTGGAGTGGTCCGGCTATGGTAGCCTTATTAGGGAGTATGATAGTGACAATTTGTGACTCCAATGTTGATTTTGTATGCCCTTGTTGTCAGGTGCAGTAGCAATCCTGTCGGGCAATTTTATTGTCTGTTTTTAGTGCATTTTTAGTCATTTTTTTATTTTTTTTAAGTGCTGGCCTGAATTCGTCCCTGGGTGGGACGAATTCCAGCTGGAGAATTCGTCCCTGGGTGGGACGAGTGCTAATCAGAGCGCTCGTCCTAGTCAAGGACGAATTCCAGTGCAAAAGGCCTATTTAATGGCCAAAACTTTATTTTGGGCTCATTTGTGTCATTTTTTTCTTGCGATTTTGGAGCTTTGGGAGGATGAGGTAATTCTGCGAAGTGAAGCGCTGCTGGAATTCTCTCTGCTATCATGAGTGCACACACTGGTTCGAGCGGCAGAGCCGAAGCGAAACCTGTAAGTGTTCCTAGAGTTTATTTTGCTTTTATTTAATGCATTGTTTTTGTGTTGACGCTTTTCAAAACTTTAAGATTTTTTGTGATGTTTTTGTTTAACGGTTAAGGTTAGAAACCCTAGAACTAAAAATTTGATCTGTTATTTTTTTATTTTTATTTTTTGTTGTTTTTTTTTTTTTGCTTTGCAGGTTGTTAGGAGCCGGTACCGTGTACCCGCTGCATTTACTGAGGCGCGGTTGGCATTGACCGATGATGACTGGGAATGGCTTGATGCCCTTGGGCTCAAGCGGTGGCTCAACTAGAGCCTGTGGTTTCGGATCAGGCCTATCTGACAGCCCTGATCAAGCTTTGGGATCCACAGACCAATACTTTCCATCTCCCGACAGGGGAGATGACTGTGACTCTTGAGGACGTCTATCGTTTGCTTCGGATTCCGATAGATGGTCTGCCTATTAGGACATCGTCGTTTGATCAGCGGACTACTATACTTACAAGATGTTTTGGGCATGGGGGGCAGCTGGGTGTAGCAAACCCAGTGGAGACAGTCGAGGTGGATTGCCAGGATGGCGAGATTTTGATTAGCTGGTGGCAGAAGAGGGGGTGTTAGGAGTGAGGCATGCATTCTTTATGGGCCTCGTTTCTAACATTCTTCTCCCTAATTCATCAGGCGCGAGGTTCCCGTGGAACCTGCTGGATTTGGTGTGGCAGTTGGCAGAGTGCCCGATAGAGGCATCGTTGATTCTGAGATGGGGACAGACTTTGTTGGCACAGCTCTACGGGGAGCTGTACGGGGTCCGTTGTCGACAGCGGAAGGGTGTCAGTTGCAATTTTTTGTTGCAGTGCTGGGGTTGGCAGCACATAGTTGTTGAGAGGCCTACCAGGTTACCGTGGACTACTCGGGCGGCGATGGAGGATGAGGAGATTGGTTATGCAGTTTTGTGGCGGTGGTCTGCGGAGCAGGGGCAGAGTCGACAATGGGCAGGTGTCATTGAGCACTACACTGATGCCTTTTCTTGGCTCACTCTAGGGGAGGTGTTTTGGCGTCCCTATCGGGACTGTCCAGCCTGGCCTGAGGCTGGAGAGTGGCTTCAACGGGTATGCAGGGAGCGGTGGTTGACTGGGTGGCACGGGACGGAGCATGAGTTCTTTCTGTACCACCGGGTTACACGACAGTTTGGGGTGCGCCAGGGGTTTCCTGGTGAGCCCATGGTCTATCGACGGCGGGGAGATGAGAGAGGATTAGAGCCATCGGCCATTGCTCCATTGGGCGAGGAGTCCGACGTAATGATTGATGTTTTGGATGTGGATGACATCGGGACTACCACTAAGTATGACTCGTGGTAGGTACTGTGGTGCTGGAGAGGAGAGGGGCCTTTTGCAGGCTCAGTTGGCAGAGCGGGATAGAGTTTTGGTGCAGCGTGATGATGCATTGTCTATCTATCATCGACGAGAGGCAGAGTGGTGTCTGTACCAGATAGACTTGGAGAGGGAGGTCATCCGCCTTGGTGGGCGGCTACCTGATCCTTCGGTCGATGGATCTTCGTAGCGGACAAGGGATAGTCTGACTGAGCAGTCAGCATCATCTCGTCATAGGTGGTTAGATGAGGGGGGTGGTAGCAGGCATGATGTGGGGGCTAGTAGTAGCCGCCCTGCAGGGTCCCATAGGACCCACACCACGGGGGGTTGTTCCCATCGCACCGATCCTGCGTGATCATGGTGGTCGACGCTTTAGGTTGGGTTTTTAGATATGATTGTGGGGTCTAAGGACCGGTTTTGTAGCCTGCGGGCATCTTTTTGATGATATATATATATACCGGTTTTATTTTTGGTTTTGTACATGTGATGATGTGATTTTTGTTATGCATGTTTATTTATTTTGATGAATGCAGATGTTATGATGAATGTAAATGTTTTTGATGTCTATGTGATATGCGAGGTGAAATGGATGAATGACATTTGTGATGATTGCACTATAGGTTGTTTAAGAAACTCTTTATTTACATGGTTTTTCTTTTTTTTTTTTGTATTTTCTGATGGTATCATAAGGATGATAAGTAGCGCAGATGGTTTTGGAATGAATGTAAGGTTTTCCTGAGATTCAGTCAGTTTTAACTCACCATCCATGACTATACTTTATCTTACAAGACTTTTTGACCAAGGTATGAATCAGACTTGTTTTTGACCTAGTTATTTCATATCCCTGTGTGTGCAATTGAGTTCATTTAGTGGTATTTGTTAGGATACCGCCAGTGCCAGATGGGCTTTCAACCGAACCTGTACTAAGGATCACCTAATTAGCTCCACGAATTCCTTTGTTGTATGTACTAAGATTAATCTGTGGTGTAATCCAGGATGCCATAAGCTAGCTCATCCACATGTAAATATTGATCTGTACGCAAGTTAATATGACAGATATATCGTCATGCGGGAGGTTTACATGTTACCCATTGGCTATCAACCAAATTGGTACTGAAGCTTGCCTTATGACCTATAGAATGCTGAGAGTTCCAGGGATTCAAGGTCAACTCCCTTCTTTTCTTCAATTGTATTGGGATACTTGCTCATTGTAGTGATGAGATCACTATTTATTTTGATTTGTTTTTCTTTTGAGCAAGGGATTGGGGTTATGGAGTGACCAAAATCACTGTTGTTTGTGCCTTTTGATGTGTGCACTGTAGTTTGTCAAATTTTGGAGTTTTGACATTTTGCAATTTTTTTGTGTTTTGCAACTGTTGAGAACTTTAGGGATTCTTAAGGAATTGGGTAGGGAGGATGCTTGTCCTTTTGCCAACTCTCAGCATTCTAGGGGTCATTCGCACGGGGGATGAGCAAGATAACCGTTTCGCTTATGGTGACCTAGATTATTTTGCAGATTTCGTCTTTCGTTCACACAATTTGGGAATTTTAGTGTTTTGATTTGTGTTGGGATGTTACGTAACAAGGTGTATTTCAAGTATGACTCTACCTTCGTAAAATTTGTTCGACTTGATACACTACATGGCTAAAGAGGAAAATGATGACTGAATCACTGAAACTCTTGGTACATTCCCGGACCACTCGATTGTAGTGTGGTAAAAGTTATGCTTGGTGTTTTTGTTGTTTTTGTAACATGAGACAATGCGAAACAAGGTGGACTATCAGAGCTATTGTAGCTTATGGTGCCTTTGACCTGTATGACTACAAATATGCAATGTATGGATGCAATGCTTAATGCAACTATGTATTTTTGTAATTTTGATGGATTTTTTTTGGTGAAGGTGAAGATGAGGTGTGAGAATATGAATTTTTTGATGAATTTGAGTATGCCTAGAATTGAGATGCAAATCTTTGTTGTTTTTGATGATTTTTGTTGTTTTGTTTTTTGAATTTCTTGATTTTTTGACCAAGCGATTGCGATAATCGTTGGAGCTTTTTGGGTTGACCAAGAGATTGCGATAATCCTTGGAGATTTTTGTATTGACCAAGAGATTGCGATAATCCTTGGAGCTTTTTGGGTGACCAAGAGATTGCGATTATCCTTGGAGATTTTTGGGTGACCAAGAGATTGTGATAATCCTTGGAGCTTTTTGGGTTGACCAAGAAATTGCAATAATCCTTGGAGCTTTTTGGGTGACCAAGAGATTGCGATAATCCTTGGAGCTTTTTGGGTTGACCAAGAGATTGCGATAATCCTTGGAGCTTTTTGGATTGACCAAGAGATTACGATAATCCTTGGAGCTTTTTGGTGACCAAGAGATTGCGATAATCCTTGGAGATTTTTGGGTGACCAAGAGATTTCGATAATCCTTGGAGATTTTTGGGTTGACCAAGAGATTGCGATTATCCTTGGAGCTTTTTGGATTGACCAAGAGATTGCGATAATCCTTGGAGTTTTTTTTTTTTTTTGGGATATGGCTTTCTTAGATATGAAATGGTCACAAATGACTGATATTCAAGGGTTCTGTTTCCTTGATACCGTCAAGAGAAGCTAGCCGGTACGTCCGGGTCCTATTTTACTATCAATGACATAAGGACCTAACCAATTTGCCATGAATTTGTCCCTCATATGGGACGGCAAATTAGAGTTTTGTTGGTTTTCCTTCAGAACCAAATCACCAACCCGAAAGTCTCTTAGGTGAACTTTCATGTTGTAAGCTTTCTTAAGCCGCTCTTGATAGATACGTAAGTGCTCGAGAGCATTAACGCATCGTTTGTCAAGCAACGTAAGTTGGTCTAATCGGGCCTACCGCGCAGTGTTATCATCAATGAACTCCTGCATTGATATGCGCAGGGAAGGAATTTCCAACTTGAGAGACATTACTGCCTCTGAGCCATACACTAGTGAAAATGAAGTTGCCCCAGTGGGCGTCCGAATGCTAGTGCGATAAGCCCAAAGGGCAAGTGGGATTTGTATGTGCCAATACTTATGACTGTCTGCGATGATATTTTTAAGGATGGCGACTAGCATTTTGTTTAACGCCTCTGCTTGCCCATTTGCTTGCGGATAATAGGGTGTTGAAAAGTTGTGCTGAATTTTGTACTTTATGGTTAAAGCACGCACGTCTTTGTTCTTGAATGATGGCCCATTATCCGAGATTATTTTGGATGGAATACCAAAATGACATATGATGTGATGTAAGATGAACTCCGCAATACGGGGTCCTTTCGTTGAGGTTAACGAAATTGCTTCCACCCATTTGGTAAAATATTCTGTGGTCGTTATGATAAACGTGTGACGGCCTGACGATGCAGGGGAGATCTTTCCGATTAGATTGAGGCCCCACTGCGAAAATGGCCAAGCAACTGGGTATCTGTAGGGCCTGGGAAGGTGCGTGCATTAAATTGGCATGATGTTGACATTTCACGCACCTCTTGACATACGCGCAACAATCTCGCTCTAAAGATGGCCAATAATAGCCCATGTGAAGAATGCGCTTTGCAATGGCCATACCACTGAAGTGGCCACCACATGTACCATCGTGCGCTTGGATGACTACCCAAGTGGAATCTTGCTGGTCCAAACATCGAAGAAGAATTCCGTCATAGCTGCAACGGTACAAAATGTCTCCTATCAAGACATATTTTGCCGCTTTCTGTTTGAATGTTCGTTTTGCGGCGTGCGTCAATCCAAAGGGAAGATTACCTAACTTGAGGTAGTCTCTTATGGGTAAATACCAATCCTATTTATCAGAAACCTCGACAGTATGACCCTAAAAAATGTTGATTGGGATAGAACTTGTAAGAATAGCGTTGTGTTGCTATTAATGGGAGTGGGGGAAAACAAAGACCCCCAGTTGGCACGTTTCAAACAGTCTCAAATTCGAAAGAACTTATCCGAAGATGGTTCGATCTGGATCATGTGGATTCCTGGTGTCAAGTCTGAGCTTGCGCGCTCCATCGCGGGTTGCGATAAGGTTTTGACCTGAATGGTTGTTATATCATCGAAAAGGTCTTGTGGGATTAGTGACCCCAAGGAGGCCATTGTGTCCGCAAAATGATTCGATGATCGAGGGAGTGCCTCGATGTCATACCACTCAAGTTTTTCCAGGAATTTGTCCACGAGGGCTTTATAGGCCTTTAGAACTGGGAATTTGCATTGATATACCCCTTTGACTTGATTGATAATTAACAGCGAATCGCCAAAGATGTTCAGTCTTTTGATGTTCATGGTGATTGCTGTCTGAAGACCTAGGAGCAAGGCTTCATATTCTGCATTGTTGTTGCTGCACTGGAAGTTTAATTTAAATGACAGGGGCATTGGAGTGCCCTGCGGTGTGAAGAATACAATTCATGCGCCACCCCCTTGCTCGCATTTAGAACCATCAAAAAATAAGGTTATGTCGGCCTAAGACTCAGGCTCATCAGAATCTGGCAATTCTGAGACATGGAAGACCCCATCATCGGGTAGTTCTATGACCAGAGGCTGATCGTCTTCAAGAGGAGCCTCTGCTAGTTGATCGGCTATGACTTGTCCTTTTATAGATTTTTGCCCAATAAACTCAATGTCAAATTTCATCAACAACATGATCCATTTCGCCGTGCGACTACTATGATAAGTACGACTCATCATGTATCGCAATGGATTCTCCTTAGACACAACATACGTCATGTTGCTCAGCATGTAATGGCATAGCTTTTTGGTAGCAAACACCACTGCCAAGCGAGTTTCTCAACGTATGCATAGTTAAGTTCGTAACTGACCAGGGTGCGGCTAAGATAGTACGTAGTCTGTTCTTTGTGAAGTTCATTCTTCTGGGCTAGCATTGTGCCCAGTGCCACCTCAGTAGCTGAGATGTATAAGTAGAACGACACACCTGGTCTAGGTGGTGCCAATACTGGCGGCGAAGCCAAGTACTATTTGATTTTGTCAAAGGCTGACTGGCACTCGTCATCCCAATGAAATGTGACCCCCTTGTGCAATAATTTGTTCATGGGTCGGCACTTGTTAGATAATTGCGCTATGAAGCGTTTAATCGACGTGACCTTTCCTTGCAGACTTCTGAGCTACTTGATAGTGGTTGGGGGAGCCATTTCAAGGATTGCCTTGACTTTGTTTGGGTCCACTTTGATGCCTCTCTTTGAGACTATAAAACCCAAGAGTTTTTCAGATGTGACGCCGAACACGCACTTCTTGGGATTCGATCTGACCTTATGCTCTATGAGGCGATCGAGAATCTTGCTTAAGTCACCGAGATGATCTGAGCGCAAGAGAGACTTGGCTAACAAATCATCCATGTAATCTTCCAAAGTTTTGTGCATGTAATCGTGGAAGATATACGTCATAGCACGTTGGTATGTAGTGCCAGCATTTTTAAGGCCAAAAGGCATGACCTTATAGCAAAATGTCCTCTAAGGTGTTGTGAATGCCGTTTTGAGTTGGTCTTCAGGATTGATACGAATTTGATTATATCCTGAGAAACCGTCCATTAGGGAGAGCATTTCGTGACCTGTTGTAGCGTCTACCAATGCGTCGATGCTTGGCAAGGGGAAATCATCCTTAGGACTCGCTTTGTTTAGGTCTCGAAAGTCGGTGCATATGCAAATCCTCCCGTTGGGCTTCTTGATGAGAACCATGTTGGACAACCATGGCGGATAATCCACGCAGATGACAAATTGTGCATCCAACAGCTTTTGCAATTCGTCTTTGACCATCAAGGCCACTGTTGGGTGCATATTTCTTATTTTTTGCTTTACAAGCTTGATTTTTGGATCAAGCGTTAAATTGTGCATGACTAGCTGCGGGTCTAGCCCTGGCATATCTTTGTACGACCATGCAAAAACTTCCTTCTTCTCTTTGAGAAGGGCAATATATTCGGCTTGCTCTTCGGGGGAAAGACTTACCCCCAACCTGATAATCTGTGGATTCTTTGAATCTGTGTCGATGTCTATGTCAATCGTCTCCTTGACTGACATGTGAGATCCGTCCTCCAACTGATGTGGAGTTGGGATTAAATGGATATCATCAGCTGAGTTAAGATCTGTGTTTGGAACCTCGGGTTCCTCTTCAGCTTGAAAAATATCCTGAGTTGTCCTTGGGGTAAAATAAAGCATTTCATCGAAAGGCCAGTACTCTGATGGTGGCAATGGTGAATTGACGCGATCCCAGTCGATGGCATCCATGTCTAGATGCAATGACCGTGATGGATCGATCGGATTACGGATGGGTGCGGTCAAATCAATGGAGATCATGTGGAATTAATTTGGTCTCAAGAACCACGGGTGTGATGACTTGATTCTTTTATATGTTCCCTATACTCTGGATCTGGCTCTACGGGAACGGGCACGAATGGATCCTCTCTAGGTGCAAATTCATCTCTATGTGTGAAAAGGAAGGCGGGGTCTTCCCTCGACACTGCTATCATGATGGGATCTCGAGGTGGACGATGCTCATCTTGAATTTGGAGCCATAGGTCTAACACTTGGTCCCACATTGCTGGGTCTACGTGCCATTCATGTCCTAACAGTATACCCATCTGTCCCATTAGATCTTCATGAGTTAGAGCGCGATGATTTTGTCGCGCATGTCTGAGATAGATCATCTCAGTCTCATCTTCTGAATCACTTTCATAGATCCAAAATTGTTCATTCTCTTCAACATCTGTTGCTTGTGACGTTGAGGACTCTTCCTGTTCCAGTGAATTAATCTGGTCCCATTGCGGTTGTTCCACTCTTAGTGGAGGGACCTGATTCTCTTGATACTGTGTTATTTCATCTAGAACCTCTAAGGGGAACAGTTTCAAAAAGATGTCTGGCAGTCGTTGATGTTCTCTTTGAGGATTAATCTCTGAAATTTCGCCTCTCTCTAGCAAAGAAGAGGGATTACTGTTGTTGCCAGGGGTGTTTGTTGACCATGGGAGGTAGTCTCCCAATGTGTATTCTGTATTTGGATTGGCATAAGGACCCAATGCCAATCCCCCCTTGTTGCCTATTTCTAGGCCTTGCATATTTTCAACCAAGATGTCTAATGGCAGGGGATGGTTGAACCCTACCCTGACTTGTCATATGGCATCTGATATCTTGGTTGGCAAAGGATCCGCATCCCTTGCTCATATCTGCCGAGCCCGTATCCATGCCAATTGCATTGGCCAAGATATTTTAGGGCAAATTCTAGGTTTGATAGATAATTGATGTTTTCAACAAAAGGCTCTTCGTCTGTTTCCTTTTGTTGGCATGGTTCAAGACCATGATCAAAGCCCCCATACACAAAATTTGTCTGGTTCGGTGGGTAGCCTAGAGGGATGATTGTTCTAATGGGAAGGCGAGGTCTTCCCATGTCTTGTACTGACTCCAGTGTGGGGGTTGCCACAACATTTTGCACTAAGTATTCCCCCAGGCCTGTACTGGCCATTTCAAAAATGATTGTTGATGATTGGGTGGGAGGAAACGGTAGTCCTTCCTGAGTCCATTCCATGTTTGGTGGTTCAGGAATCTTGTTTTTCGTTGCGTTGGGTGCTTCCTTTGTTGTTATTGTTGAAATTATGGGCAACCTTTCTTCTAAGGGCTTAACCTCTTCCATGATTTGTTTTCCCTTGTCCTTATGTTGGGCCATGATAGGTGGCGTTGATGATGAAGGAGCCGATGATGAAGTCTCACCCGGCTAGGATTTTGCCTTGTTGGCCACCAGTGGTGCCTGCGGTATTGGACCTTGTTTAGATGGATTTAATTGAAAATCCAAATGCGTTGAAGGGAGGGTCGATTGAGGTATGAATTGTATCGCATTGCAATACTTGAAGGGCTCTAAGTCCATTGGGACTACATGTATTTCTCCTTCAAAAACATACTTCAAGCACTGGTGGGCGATCGAAGGGACACATTTCATATCCCTGATCCAAGGCCGCCCTAGCAGTATATTATAAGCCATTTCACTTTCCAGCACATGTCACAGTGTAGGTTTGACTTTTGTCCTACCTGGACTGGCAGAATGACTGTGTCGACTGTCGAGCATATTGCATCATTGAAAGCTCGGAGTGTGTACGTGGAGGCTGTGATGTGAGAGGCTGGCAGCTTCAAATGCTTCAAGGCTGCAGTGGTTATGATGTTACTGGACGAGCCAGTATCTATCAGAACTCTCTTGTACGAAATCCCGTTGACCCACACGATAACGTGTAGGGGTGGATCTGCCATGTCATTTGATATCATTTTGACATCATTTTCTCTGAATGTGATGACCGGCTCCGTACATTATTTCACATGTCCCACGAAGGCGTTGAAAGAATTTGCCTCATGGGGTTGTAATTCAATGAATTTTAAAATGTCCATAAGAGCTTCTCTATGGGGAGCTGATTGTTGAATAAGCTTGTAGATGGACAGCCTAGCCGACGTGGTTCGCAAACTCTGTGTGAGTTTGGTTTGTATCGTGACCTCAGGTCTAGGTGAAGGTAACTGCGTTGGGCGTTATTAAGGATGCGATGTTGCCGAAACTTCCTTCGTAGCTACCTCAGGGGCAGCTGTCGGGTACCTTCTGTTCCTTGTTACTATGCTAATCATTCCCACAAATCCCTGTGTGGGAAGATCTTGTCACACCTCGTTAATCTGGAGTGGTTTTGTTTGTGCCTCGTGGGCTGGCAAGGGGTCCTTGAATACCCCCATTTGTTGGTTGTTTGGTGCGATGGGGTTGTCCACAACCAATGTTCTATTGTCGATCAAATCCTAGACTAGGTCTTTGAATTTCTAGCACCCATTCAAGTCATGTCCTCTGCGCCTATGGAATCTACAATACAATTCCTCTCTGTACCCCCTAGGCTTGGGAATGTTAGGGTCTATAATTTGGATTTCCAGCAGAGTGACTAAATTTACCGTTGACAAGCGGTCAAATAAGGAGTCCCTAGACTCCGCATATGGGGTGAAATTTTGCCTAGGGCGACGCGGGTAATTCTGCTCCTGTCTTCTATTATCTCTTTCATAAGCAGGAGGCACTTCCTGGTAGTTAGCCTTTTGAGGCTGCATTTCTTGCATAGGCACGGGAACATTTATCGCAACTTGGTTGACTGCAGCGTGTTGTGGTTGCGTTGTCCCGATTTTAGTGGTTTTATTCCACTCTTTCTTCTTAGGCTTGGCAATTACGCCTTCGCCTATCTTAATCTCTTCTATGACTCTGGCTTGCGCCAAAGCTTCTTCTAAGCTATCATATTATCGCAGCAACAATAGACCAAAGATTGATTTTAAGCAACTTTTTGTGAACATCTGCGTGAGATCAGACATAGGAGGATGGTAGGGTAACCTAGAAAGCAAAGCTCTCCATCGATTCCCGTATGCTACCATTGTTTCCTCTTCAAATTTCTTGAGGCTCGCTAAATCACTTAGTGATGCCTTCTTCCTTGTGTTGAAGGCAAAGCGTTCAAGAAACGTGTCTACTAATTGATCTAAATTGTTTATGTTGTGTTTGGGCAGTTGTGTGAACCAATCCGAGGCAGGGCCTACGAATGTGGTTATGAATGTTCTAAGCAACAATGCGTCATTATCTTGGATGCCGAAGCATTGGCTTAGAAATCGTGTAACGTGTTTCTGTGCATCCTCTTCACCTTTAAAAACTGCAAATTGAGGCAACTTGAAGTGTTTGGGGTAAAGAGGTGTAGGCACTGAGGGATGCACCGAATTACTGTGAAGTAGACGTAATGTGGGTTTTTGATGCCCAGCAGCTTTTGTCTCCACAGACTCCAAACGCTCCAATAGCGCTTGGTATGCATCGGAAGATTTTATTTCTTCCTCTCTTATTCGCTCTTGTTGCAAGTTACGGTAAACTGGAGGCCTATGGAGGGGTGGCCGAATGGCATCCTTCCCGCCTTGATGGGGAGTTTCAACATATTCCTCTTCTCGGTTCATACTCCTCGTAAAATTCTTGAGGAGTCTCTGGGCGAAACCTATGACCTTGATCAAGCTCTTGCTAAAGGTACCCATCATTGTTTCGGGGAGTTGCCTCCCTCTCGAATCTATGAGGTCTTGGAGGCAGAGCTTGACGAGGTCGTGGAGACCTATCCTGCACAAACGGATTACACCTCTCATACTGTTCAGCTCTTTGGATGCGAGGGGTTGGCCCCCTCTCATGTATTTCATAGCATAACTCATCCGCTTCGCGTTGCATGCGTTCTTTATCCAAGCGGTGTCTGTACTCTATTTCCTGATAACTTGGTTTAAGCCGCATGGTTTGGGCTTGATGGGTGGTATATCTGGCGACAACTAGGTCAATTTGGTCTACCCTATTTTTCTTAGGAGGTTCGAATGTTTCTCCTATGTGTTTACCTCGAGTTTTCTGGTCTAAGGTTTCAATGGGTCGCTTCCCTCTGTCGAGGTAAGCGGTATGTGCTCGAGGTTCTGGCCTCAAGGGGTGATCATGATATCTTGCTAGTGCGAAAATGCAAGGTTATCGCGTTGTTTGTTGCCCTCGAGGAATGCGATGGCTTTCCTCGTACTCCCTTTCACGGGTGTAAAGGGGGTGGGCGGAGTTAGGTCGCCCTATGTAAGGAGCCCTGCGCTCCGGATTTGGTCTCTATGTTCTGATGATAGGTAAAGAAGGGACGCCATATCCATGTTGCACCTCCAAATGGACGGTGTGCCTGTCTAGAGCTTCATCGTGCGGTGGCCACTCATGCCTAACTTCAAGAGGTGATTCTCTATTTATGTCAAGGTCTACATGTAAGGCATCTTCTCGAAAGGGGCTGCTTTGAATAGGTATACCCCACCGAGGATTTGGAATTGGATTCTTTTGTAGGTTAGACCTATAAGGCGGTATGACCAAATCCTCAAGACTGAAGCGAAGGTGACTTGTGCCTGCTTCTTGTGTACCTTCCAGAGCTTTTGCCCTTGATTGGGCTTGACTGCGGGTGTACACCATTGCGGTGCTTCTATGCTATCTAAATAAGTTTTTATCTCGTTTATGATTTTTTTTGTCTACACTAAGCAAAATTAAGCACACACATTCACAAAACCGTGATTATCTCTTTTAAGGATTAAATGGTGTGTCCTAAACTAGTTTAGTGCAGTTTGATGTTTTGTTTTGTTTTTGTAGTTTTTGAAGATCATTTAAATGCATTATGATGGCTCATATAACTCCCAAAACGGTCGCCCCTTCAATATACCAACCAGGCCGATATACCAACCTCTCTATATACCCGCCCTTATGAGAGGGAGACTATAGGTACGTGGTACGTAGGCAGTACGGAAGGGGGATTGTCTTGTTAATGGCACCTACCATAGAAAAATTATCCTCGTGCACATGGGAATCACCCCAGCGACACTCGGTCCGTCTTCGTCAGGATTTACGCCTAACAACAGTTGACAATCGAGAAATGGATGCAAAGCTAAGCCAAGGTGGTGATGAACCCACCGTTGGTCTTGCTCAAGATTTGGGGTCTTACGACTAGCTCCTTGGTTTAAAATTGTTGCGTGGAGTGTGTGAGATTCATTTTATTTACCGAAAATTGAAACAAGCATGAATGATTTTCCCTAAGTAATGCAGGATAAAAATGAAAACAGTCAAAGAAACAGAAACAGAAACAAAAATTTTAACGGAGATTATAAAAATCCCTACCTCTTCTCTCGCTGCTCCAGTTGCCTCGAATTTCTACTCTAAAAATTCAGAGACAAAAAATCGTCCCTCGGTGAGACGATTTACAGAACAAAAATCGTCCCTGGCAGAGACGATTTTAAAATCGTCTCAGGGTGAGACGATTTCCAGTAAAGTAATCGTAATAGTCAGAGATGATTAACAGTCTGCAAAAAAAATGTACCTGTAAAACACAAAACACAAAAACCCAATTAGTTTTATGTGATCTTAAAAACAAGGAACAGGTCCCACCGTGATCGCCACTAAAAGCACGAGATTTCGGGCGAAGGAAACACTAATTGCGATGCAACCAAAATCAAATGCGCTTAAGTCCTAGAAACATAAAGTGCATGAAATGGAAAAGAAATGCATTGGAAGAGACACAAGAAAATGGAAAAAACATAGCCCTTTCATTAATATCCCTTGATCTCTGTTACAATGACGTCTCCTCCCTTTTTAGGGGCTAGGAGCATTAAAAGAATTCGATTGCAATGGGCGGGCCAAGATGATGCCGCCGCTGATGTCGATGAGTTCTTCACCTCCACTGCTTCTCCTGTGAACAAAGAAACAACCAAGATGTCAGTAGCACCTGCTGCAAGTGAAAAGTGTTCGTTCTTCTAAAATCGTCAAAAGATGCATGCAAACATTTATCTAAAACGAGTAAACAAAATGATTCTAAACAGCACTGAAAACTTGACAGAAGACAAAAAATGTTACCAGAAGGCCATTGCCACTGAGACAGTTGGCCAATCTGTCTTCAACTAGAATTCGTCCCTGGGTGGGACGATTTTTGACCGCAATTCATCCCTGGGTGGGACGAATTCTTCTATGTTGAAGAAGCCGACCTGCTGCTGCTCCAATGTTGATTCCCGAGACCTGCAAAATGCCTGCAAACAAGGGGGTTATGTAATTGGGGCCATTTTGGGACAACCCAGATGGTCGGATTATCCCAATTTGGCATCTACCCTTAGGAATTTGATCTCACCACTTGCAAGTTAGTGAAACAACAAAGCGACACAAAACATACTAGAATCTGATCAAAAGTTACGAACTTGCAACTATGAGTTAACCAAACATGATAACACAAAATGCAACCTGAAAAAGTAATCTAGAATGCTCTAAAACTTGGAAAGTGCGGGGGTGCCCAAGTGGGCCTCCCACCGTTGGCACTTGATTCCGGCGCCAATCCACTAGGGATGGGCCCAAAACCTCTTAGGATTGGGGGGTCGGCGAATTGGTTGGTTCAGGTGTCCATGTGTTGGATTTGGGTCAGGTTCAAGCTTCCAAAAGCCATCCAACAACCTCCCTTGCAAAAGAGATTGGTGGATGCGAGCAGGTGAACCAAAAGGGATGCAAGTGGGTCTTCAACTCGGCAGCACTTCGTTGCTTGAAATCTCCTTCAACCTGTATATTTTGGGTGAGAAAAGTCCCACCTTTTATAGACCCAAGGGGTCTCTTTTGGGAGGGAGGCACAAATGCCATGTGTTGGTCATAGGCGCCATGTGGCAGTCTTGTCTTCCCAAGAGGGAGGGGAGTCCTCCATTGACTTGGGCTTTCATAACTGCCCTTGTGACAGTCCTCAAACAGCCTATTTGTCCACTCACACATGCATGCGAGGCAGGAGTCATCAACTGACTGTTCTGGGCTACCACTTGGCCTCATTTGTCTTTTTGTCCGTTAAACTTGGAAATCGTCTCACCTAGGGATGATTTCAGAAATCGTCCCTGGGTGAGACAATTTTAAGTTAGCAATCGTCCTTGGGTGAGACGATTACTAGGCAAAGTGTCTAAGTGTGCCAAATTGCTTCTTGACCTCACAAAATTGCTATGAAAGTTGTTAAGACCACTGTTTGACCTCTAAGGGCTGCCCTGGGGGCTGTGTTTGTCAAAGCGATCAGTGTTTGCAGTCACGTAATAGGATTGGTGCTGTTTTGGTGTCTACATAAACTATGTTTCTAAGATTTTAGTTTCCATTATTTCCTCTTCTTCACTTGGGACATCATTTGTGGAAAGGATTTCAAACATATTAGCAAATGACTTTGATTGATCCTTCATTACTGGTTTTTTCTAAGTGTTCTTCTTCTTAGGTATTTGGAAACCTGTTGAGTTTATATCTTCTTTCTTTTGATCAAGAATTTTATTTGGGTAAGCATTGGCCAAATGACCATATTCATGGCAAATTCTACAACGAAAAGGAATGTTCTCATAGTCCACTACTTGCTCCCAAGTGTCTTCCCCAAATTGTAATGTGATATTTTTAGGTAGGGGTTTGTCAAAATCCATTAAAACACAAATTCGAGCATAAATTATATATTCAAAATTTTGAGTACAATCAACAGTCATCATAAAAGTTCCTAAAGAGTTTCCAATTGAAGAAAAAACAATAGGATTCCAAAATTCAATAGGGAGGCCAAAGAGTCTAACCCACACGAGAGCTATAGAAGGCATCTCTTCTTCGACTTTAAATTTAGTATGCCAAGGCTTCATGAAAAGCCCTGCCCTTCCAAAAAACCAAGGACCCCCTTGAAAAGTTTTCTCTCTATCTTCATTATTAGCAAATAAAATAAGAAAATAACCATTTGGATAAATAGAGATTTGTAACTCACCTTTAGTTTTCTAGCTTTTTGTAGCCCAGGCTTTGAAAGCAGATAGACTCAGACGAAAACCCACAAACCAAAAAATTAGTCCTCTTTTTTCCAAATCTTCAATGTTAGTCTGAATGTTACCTATATCAAGCTTAACAATAGGAGTTCCATCAGCTGCTTTAAGACATCCTGAATCTATTTTCTTGGGATCAATCTTAGGCATTCTTAGAGGTTTATGAGAAGCCCTAGTATTGATATTAGCATTGGGTTGAGGCTGTCCACCACGAAGGGCATCCCTAAAATTCATTTTTGGGACTGAGTCTTCAAAATTCTTACCCTTGACAAGGGTTTTCACAGTAGAATTATTTTGTGGGTGCACCTTAGCACCGGATTCACTTGAGATATGAGCCATTTTTTGATCAACTACTTGAAACTTATTTCGTGGTCTCTTTAATCCTTGCCCTAGACGTCATGGAAAGGTATGGTTTTCACTTTTCTTTTGTGTAGCAAATTGGAAGTCGTTGTCACTTAAGTTCACAATATGATCTGTTGAAAGACAAATTTCTAACACATCTTATATCCCCTGCAACATTTCTTGCTAAAATATTGAGCATAAACCACAAAAATATTGGCCGCTAGGGCCCGAAGGCCCTAAAAACCAACCTCTGGAGCTGCTTACACTCAACCCAGATGAAACCCTCGCATAGTCGCTTGCCAAATATATCATTCACACATAGGGATGCGTTAATATCTGTGTTACTCCAAATGATATGAAAATTGGTGTAGATGTTCTAGGGCTTTTCAGGCATCTACCCTTAAAATTTTAGCTCAATCCGAGTTCGGATGAGTGAGATATGACCGAAACGAGTTCGGTAGTTTGGGCAGTCCTGCAAAAAACGTCTCTACCATTCAACTCCCATTATCATGAATTGATGTATCTAAAACTAATTTATAGTGGAAAACACCCCTTTCGAGGTGCCACTTTCAATAGGTTGGGCATAGGAGGAATGGAGCCTTGATGGCCTCTACCAGCACATAGGACATTCCTAACTATACCATATATCTGCAGGATGGAGACAAGGGGAATGGAACCTGGGTCGGCCTCTACCAGCATCTAGGGCATTTACCACTGCACCACAACAAGCAGATAATATTTTATGTTCTATTTTTCAGGCTTTATATTTATTTTTTTAACTTTTCTTTTTGCAGATTTTTTTAAAACTTCGACGATTAAAAAAAAAAAATTAAAATGCCAAAAATAAATACATGGGTGTGAAAATGAGCTTCAATATTTCATTTGAAACAATTTCGATCCCATTTTTAAGTCATTTTGAATTTATAAAAATTATTTAAAGTTGTTTTATGAGAGTTTTATAATTTCAATTGTTTTTTTATTATTATATATTTTGAAGGTAAATCAAATTTTCAGCTTTTCATTTATATTCACAAGCAATAAATGAACTTTCCTTTATGAAAATCATAATTTCATTAAAGGAGGTAATTTATATGGCATTCCATAGGCCATCATTTTTAGAGCAATAAATTATTTTTTCTTTATGAAAATTTTGATTTCATTAAAGAGAAGTAATTTATACATTATATTAAAGGCTATTATTTTCAAACATTAAATTATTTTTCTTTATGAAAATTACAATTTCATTAAAGAGGGGTAATTTATAATGACATTCTAAGGCCTTTACATTTCATAACTATTCATGCATATTTTTTTTCTTTTTATTCATCAAGCAATAATAAAACGAATTCAATTTGCATGAATAATTACTTGCATAACATAATAAAATAAACCAACATAGGCTCTTTGTTAACAGTTGTAAATCATTAAGGTATTTTTATAATTTCAGAATATCACATTTTTTTATATTTTGAAGGTAAATCGATTTTTAGGCTTTGCATTTGCATTCACAGATAATAAATGAACTTCTCTATATGAAAATTATAATTTAATTAAGGGAGGTAGTTCATACGACATTCCATTGGCTATCATTTTGAATTTTGGGGGTAAAACTTCTCGGGGTCATAACTCCTCGCTCGTTGCTCGGATTGACTATTAGTGCATATTTTTTAAAATATTTCAAAGAGAGCTACAACAACGTAGGGCGACATAATATTGAATGTACTGTGTTTTAACATTCTTGGCTTTTTTGTTCATTTTCTAGAATTTTATTTTTATTTTTCTAACCCTTTTGTAATTTTTTTAAACTTCGGTGACTAAAATAAAAATAAAAATACAAATAAAATTAAAATTTCATAAATAATGCATGGTTGTGAAGAATGAGCTTCAATATTTCATCCGAAATAATTTTATTTTATTATGAAGTCATTTCAAATTTATAAAAATTATTTAAAGTTGTTATTTTATGAGGACTTTTATAATTTTAAAATTTCACATTTTTTTCATATTTTGAAGGTAAATCGATTTCCAGGCTTTGCATTTGCATTCATAGACAATAAATGAACTTCACTTTATGAAAATTACAATTTTAGTAAAGGGGGTAGTTCATATGGCATTCCATTGGCCATTATTTTGAATTTTTAGGGCAAAATTTCTTGGGGTCATAACTCCTTGCTCATTGCTCGAATTGACTATTAGTGCATATTTTTAGAAAGCTCTCGAAAAGAGCTACAACAATGTAGGATGACATCATACCGACTGTAGTGTTTTTTAACATGTTTGACTTTTTGATCCATTTTTCATAATTTTATTTTTATTTTTCTAACCCTTCCTTTTGCACATTTTTTTTAAACTTTGGTGACTAAAATAAAAATAAAATTAAAATTAAAATTTCATAAATAAATGCATAGGTGTGAAGAATGAGCTTCAATATTTCATCCAAAACAATTTTTATCTCATTCTGATATTATTTTGAATTTATAAAAATTATTTAAAGTTGTTTTATAAGAATTTTTATAATTTCAAAATTTCACATTTTTTTTCATATTTTGAAGGTAAATCAATTTTAAGGCTTTTTATTTGCATTCACAAACAATAAATGAACTTCTATTTATAAAAATTACAATTTCATTAATGGAGGGTAGTTCATACAACATTCCATTGGCCATCATTTTGAATTTTGGGGGTAAAACTTCTCGGGGTCATAACCCCTCGCTCGTTTCTCAGATTGGCTATTAGTCCATATTTTCAAAAAGCCCTCGAAAAGAGCTACAAAAACATAGGGCGAAATCATACTAATTGTCGTGTGTTTTAATATTTTTGTCTTTTTGCTCCATTTTTTAAAAAAATTACTTTTATTTTTTTAACCCTTCATTTTGAAGATTTTTTTAAACTTCGACAACTAAAATAAAAATAATAAAAAATTAAAATTTCATAAATAAATGCATGGTGTGAAGAATGAGTTTCAATATTTCATTCAAAATAATTTTTATCTCATTATGAAGTCATTTCGAATTTATAAAAAATATTTAAAGTTGTTTTATAAGGATTTTTATAATTTTGGAATTTCACATTTTTTCATATTTTGAAGGAAAATCAATTTTCAGGCTTTGCATTTGCATTCACAAACAATAAATGAACTTCCCTTTATAAAAATTACAATTTAATTAAAGGGGGGTAGTTCATACGACATTCCGTTGGCCATCATTTTGAATTTTAGGGGTAAAACTTCTTAGGGTCATAACTCCTCACTCGTTGCTCGAATTAACTATTAGTGCATATTTTCGAAAAGCTCTTGAAAATATCTACAACATAGGGTGACATCATACTGATTATAGTGTGTTTTAATATTTTTATCTTTTTGGTCTATTTTTTAGAATTTTATTTTAATTTTTGTAACCTTTCCTATTTCAAATTTTTTAAACTTCGGTGACTAAAAAAAAAATAAAAAATAACTAAAATTTCATAAATAAATGCATGGGTGTGAAGAATGAGCTTCAATATTTCATTCGAAACAAGTTTGTTCTCATTCTGAAGTCATTTTGAATTTATAAAAATTATTTAAAGTTATTTTTAAGTATTTTTATAATTTCATAATTTCACATTTTTTTCATATTTTGAAGGTAAATCGATTTTCAAGATTTTTATTTGCATTCACAAACAAAAAATGAGCTTCCCTTTATGAAAAATATATTTTTATTAAAGGGGGTAGTTCATACAGTATTCCATTAGCCATCATTTTGAATTTTGGGGGTAAAACTTCCTAGGGTCATAACTTCTCGCTTGTAGCTCGGATTGACTATTAGTGCATATTTTAAAAAAGCTCTCAAAAAGAGCTACAACAATGTAGGGCAACATCATGCTGACTATAGTAAGTTTTAATATTTTTGGCTTTTTGGTTTATTTTCTAGAATGTTATTTTTATTTTTCTAACCCTTTTAAAATTGTTTTTAAAAATTCGACGACTAAAATAAAAATAATAAAAAAATAAAATTTCATAAATAAATACATGGATGTGAAGAATGAGCTTCAATATTTCATCCGAAACAATTATTTTTTTATTTGTGGAAAACATCCCAAAAGGGATGCCAATTTCGGGTAAGACCCAAGGAGGCAGGGGTATCCATTTCATCCGAAACAATTTTATTCTCATTATGAAGTCATTTTAAATTTATAAAAATTATTTAAAATTGTTATTTTATAAGGATTTTTATAATTTCAAATTTTCATATTTTTTTCATATTTTGAAGGTAAATCGATTTTCAGGCTTTGCATTTGCATTCACAGACAATAAATGATATTTCCTTTATGAAAATTACAATTTTATTTAAAGGGGGTAGTTAATACGACATTTCCTTGACCATCATTTTGAATTTTGGGGGTAAAACATTTTAGAGACATAACTCCTCGCTCGTTGCTCAGATTGACTATTAGTGTATATTTTCATAAAGCTCTTGAAAAGAGCTACAACAACGTAGGGCAACATCATACTACCTATAGTGCGATTTAGCATTTTTGGCATTTTGGTCCATTTTTTAGAATTTTATTTTTATTTTTCTAACCCTTCTTTTTGCAGATTTTTTTAAAATTTGGCACTAGAATAAAAATTAAAATTTCATAAATAAATGCATGGGTGTGAAGAATGAGCTTCAATATTTTATATAAAACAATTTTGATCTAATTTCGAAGTCATTTCAAATTTATAAAAATTATTTAAAGTTGCTATTTTATAAGGATTTTTATAATTTTAGAATTTCACATTTTATTTTTTATTTTTTATATTTTGAAGGTAAATCGATTTTCAGGATTTGCATTTGCATTCATAGATAATAAATGAAATTCCTTTTATGAAAATTACAATTTCATTTAAGGGGGGTAGTTCATATGACATTCCATTGACCATCATTTTGAATTTTGGGAGAAAAACTTTCTGGGGTCATAACTGCTCCCTCGTTGCTCGGATTGAATATTGGTGCATATTTTCAAAAAGCTCTCAAAAAGAGCTACAATGACATAGGGTGATATCATACTGATTATAGTGTGTTTTAATATTTTTGGCTTTCTAGTCCATTTTCCAAAATTTTATTTTTATTTTTCTAAGCCTTCCTTTTCAATTTTTTAAAAATTTGACATTTAAAATAAAAATAATAAAAAATTATAATTACATAAATAAATGCATGGGTGTGAATAATGAGCTTCAACATTTCATCTGAAACAATTTTGATCTCATTCTGAAGTTATTTCAAATTTATAAAAAAGTATTTAATATTGTTGTTTTATAAGGATTTTTCTAATTTCAGAATTTCATATTTTTTCATATTTTGAAGGTAAATCAATTTTTAGGCTTTGTATTTGTATTCACAGACAATAAATGAACTTCCCTTCATAAAATTTATAATTTCATTAAAAGGGGGTAGTTCGTACAACATTCCATTGGCCATTATTTTGAATTTTGAGGGCAAAACTTCTCGAGGTCATAATTCCTCGCTCATTGCTTGGATTGACTATTAGTGCATATTTTTGGAAAGCCCTAGAAGAGAGCTACAATAGTGTAGGGTGACATCATACTAAATACAGTATGTTTTAATATTTTTTGCTTTCTAGTCCATTTTTTAGAATTATATTTTTATTTTTCTAATCGTTCCTTTTGCAGATATTTTTAAACTTTGATGACTAGAATAAAAATAAAAAATTCATAAATAAATGTATGGGTGTGAAGAATGAGCTTCAATATTTCATACAAAATAATTTTTATCTCATTCTGAAGTCATTTCAAATTTATAAAAACTATTTAAAATTACTGTTTTATAAGGATTTTTATAATTTCAAAATGTCATATTTTTTTTCATATTTTGAAGGTTAATCGATTTTCAGGCTTTGCATTTGCATGCACAAACAAAAATGAACTTCCCTTTATGAAAATTACAATTTCATTAAAGGGGGCTAGTTCATACGACATTCCATTGGCCATCATTTTGAATTTTGGGGGTAACTCCTCGCTCGTTGCCCAGATTAACTATTAGTGCATATTTTTCGAAAGCTCTAAAAAAAACCACGAATGTAGTGTATTTAAATATTTTTGGCTTTCTGGTTCATTTTTTAGAATTTTATTTTTATTTTTTCTAACCCTTTTGCATATTTTTTTAAACTTCAGCGACTAAAATAAAAAAAAATAAAAAAATAAACTTTCATAAATAAATGCATGGGTGTGAAGAATGAGTTTAAATATTTCATTTGAAACAATTTTAATCTCATTCTAAAGTCATTTCAAATTTATAAAAATTATTTAAAGTTGTTTTATAAGAATTTTTATAATTTCAGAATTTCACATTTTTTTTTTTAATATTTTGAAGGCAAATTGATTTTTAGGCTTTGCATTTGCATTCCTAAACAATAAATGAACTTTCCTTTATAAAAATTACAATTTCATTTAAGAGGGGTAGTTCATACAACATTCCATTGGCCATCATTTAGAATTTTGAGGGTAAAACTATTCAGGGTAATGATTCCTCGCTCGTTGCTCGGATTGACTATTAGTGCATATTTTTGGAAAGCTCTTGAAAAGAGGTACAAAAACATAGGGTGACATCATATTGATTGTAGTGTGTTTTAACATTTTCAAATTTTCGGTTCATTTTCCAGAATTTTATTTTTATTTTTATTTTTCTAACCCTTCTTTTTGCAATTTTTTAAAACTTTGGTGACCAAAATAAAAATAATAAAAAATTAAAATTTCATCAATAAATGTAAAGAATGAGCTTCAATATTTCATCTTAAATAATTTTGATGTCACTCTGAAGTCATTTCAAATTTATAAAAATTATTTAATGTTGCTATTTTATAAGGATTTTTATAATTTCAAATTTTCACATTTTTTTCATATTTTGAAGGTAAATCGATTTTTAGGCTTTGCATTTGCATTCAAAGATAATAAATGAGTTTCCATTTATAAAAATTACAATTTCATTTAAATAGGGTAGTTCATACGGTATTTCATTGGCCATCATTTTGAATTTTGGAGGTAAAAATTTCGAGGGTCATAACTCCTCGCTCGTTGCTCGGATTGACTATTAGTGCATATTTTTAGAAAGATATTGAAAAGAGCTACAACAATGTAGGGCGACATCATACTGATTGTAGTGCATTTTAACATTTTTTGCTTTCTGGTCCATTTTCCAAAATTTTATTTTTATTTTTATAGCCTTTCATTTTGCAGATTTTTTTAAACTTCGATGACTAGAATAAAAATAAATATAAAATTAAAATTTCATAAATAAATGCATGGGTGTGAAGAATGAGCTTCAATAATTCATACAAAATGATTTTGATCTTATTATGAAGCCATTTTAAATTTCTAAAAATTCTTTAAAATTGTTGTTTGTTAAGGATTTTTATAATTTTATAATTTTACATTTTTTTCATATTTTGAAGGCAAATCGATTTTTGTGGCTTTGCATTTGCATGTACAGACAATAAATGAACTTCCCTTTATGAAAATTACAATTTCATTAAAGGGGGGTAGTTCATACGATATCCATTGGCCATCATTTTAAATTTGGGGGTAAAACTTCCTAGGGTCATAACTCCTCGCTCGTTGCTCGGATTGACTATTAGTGCATATTTTCATAAATCTCTCAAAAAGAGCTACAACAAGGTATGACGACATCATACTTATTGTAGTGTATTTTAACATTTTCTGCTTTCTGGTTCATTTTCTAGAATTTTATTTTTATTTTTCTAACCTTTCTTTTTGAAGATTTTTTTTAAACTTTAGCGACTAAGAAAAAAATTATAAGTAAATGCATGAGTGTGAAGAATGAGCTTCAATATTTCATTCGAAACAATTTTGATCTCATTCTGGAGTCATTTCAAATTTATAAAAATTATTTAAAGTTGTTTTACAAAGACTTTTATAATTTTGAAATTTCACATTTTTTTTTATATTTTAAAGTTAAATTGATTTTTCAGGCTTTGCATTTGCATTCACAAAAAATAAATGAACTTCTCTTTATGAAAATTAGAATTCCATTAAAGGGGGTAGTTCATACGACATTTCATTGGCCATCATTTTGAATTTTTTAGGTAAAACTTCTCGGGATCATAACTCCTTGTTCGTTTCTCGGATTGACTATTAGTGAATATTTTCAGAAAGCTCTCAAAAAGAGCTAGAATGATGTAGGGCAACATCATACTACCTGTAGTGTGTTTTAATATTTTTGGCTTTTTGGTCCATTTTCCAAAAAATTATTTTTATTTTTCTAACCCTTTTTTTCTAGATTTTTTTTAAACTTCAACAACTAAAATAAAAATAAAAATAATTAAAATTTCATAAATAAATGCATGGGTGTGAAGAATGAGCTTCAATATTTCATCCAAATAATTTGATCTCATTCTGAAATCATTTTAAATTTATTTAAATAATTTAAAGTTGTATTATAAGGATTTTTATATTTTAGAATTTCATATTTTTCATATTTTGAAGGCAAATCAATTTTTAGGCTTTGCATTTGCATTCATAGACAATAAATGAACTTCTCTTTATGAAAATTACAATTTCATTAAAATGGGGTAGTTCATACGACATTCCATTGGCCATCATTTTTAATTTTGGGGGTAAAACTTCCTAGGGTCATAACTCCTCGCTCGTTGCTCGGATTGACTCTTAGTGAATGTTTTCATAAAACTCTCGAAAAGAGCTACAACAGTGTATGGCGGAATCATACTTATTGTAGTGTATTTTAATATTTTTGGCTTTATGGTTCATTTTCTAGAATTTTATTTTTATTTTTTTCTAACCCTTCCTTTTTGCAGATTTTTTTAAAACTTCGATGACTAAAATAAAAAAAAGTCATAAATAAATACATGGGTGTGAAGAATTAGCTTCAATATTTCATCCAAAATAATTTTTATCTCATTCTGAAGTCATTTTGAATTTATAAAAATTATTTAAAATTATTGATTCATAAGGATTTTTAAAATTTCAGAATTTCATATTTTTTTCATATTTTGGAAGTAAGTCGATTTTCAGGCTTTGTATTTACATTCACAGATAATAAATAAACTTCTATTTATGAAAATTACAATTTCATTAAAGTGGGTAGTTCATACGGTATTCCATTGGCCATCATTTTGAATTTTAAGGGTAAAACATTTTGGGATCATAACTCATCGCTCGTTGCTCGGATTGACTATTAGTGAATATTTTTAGAAAGATTTTGACAAGAGCTACAACAACGTAGGGTGATATCATACTGATTGTAGTGTGTTTTAACATTTTTGGCTTTTTAGTCCATTTTTTAGAATTTTACTTTTATTTTTTTAACCCTTCATTTTGCAGATTTTTTTTAAACTTTGGTGATTAAAAAAAAAAAATATAAATAAATTCATGGGTGTGAAGAATGAGCTTCAATATTTTATTCAAAATAATTTTGATCTCATTCTGAAGCTATTTCAAATTTGTAAAAATTATTCAAAATTGCTATTTTATAAGGATTTTTATAATTTCGAAATTTCACATTTTTTTTCATATTTTGAAGGTAAATCGATTTTCAGGCTTTTCATTTGCATTCATATATATTAAATGAACTTTTCTTTATGAAAATTATAATTTCACTAAAGGGGGGTAGTTCATATGATATTCCATTAACCATCATTTTAAATTTTGAGGGCAAAACTTCCCAGGATCATAACTCCTCGTTCGTTGCTCGGATTGACTATTAGTGCATATTTTTGGAAAGCTCTCAAAAAGAGCTACAAAGGCATCAAGCAATATCATACTGATTATAGTGTGTTTTAATATATTCGTCTTTCTAGTCCATTTTCAAAAAAAAAAAAAAAAAATTCTAACCCTTCCTTCTACAGATTTTTTTAAACTTCGGTGACAAATAAAAATAATAAAAAATTAAAATTTCATAAATAAATGCATGGGTGTGAAGAAAGAGCTTCAATATTTCATTCGAAATAATTTTAATCTCATTCTGAAGCTATTTCAAATTTATAAAAATAATTTAAAATTACTATTTTATAAGGATTTTTATAAATTTGAAATTTTACATTTTTTTCATATTTTAAAGGTAAATCAATTTTTAGGCTTTACATTTGCATTCATAGATAATAAATGAACTTCTCTTTATGAAAATTATAATTTCATTGAAGGAGGTAGTTCATACGAAATTCCATTTACTATGATTTTTAATTTTGGGGGTAAAACTTCTTGGGGTCATAAATTCTCGCTCGTTGCTCGGATTGACTATTATTGCATATTTTCAAAAGCTCTCGAAAAGAGCTATAATGGGTATGGTGACATCATACTTACTATAGTGTGTTTTGACATTTTTAGCTTTCTAGATCATTTTTCAAAATTTTATTTTTATTTTTCTAACCCTTCCTTTTGCAGATTTTGTTGAACTTCGATTACTAAAATAAAAATTAAAAAAATTACAATTTGATAAATAAATGCATGGGTGTGAATAATGAACTTTAATATTTCATCCAAAATAATTTTGATCTCATTTTGAAGTCATTTTAAATTTATAAAAAATATTTAAAGTCACTGTTTAACAAGGATTTTTTTAATTTTGGAATTTCACATTTTTTTTCATATTTTGAAGGTAAATCAATTTTTAAGCTTTGCATTTGCATTCACAGACAATAAATGAACTTCCCTTTATGAAAATTATAATTTCATTAAAGGGTGGTGTAGACACCAAAACAACACCAATCCGATTATGTGACTGCAAACATTGATCGTATTGACAAACAGCCTTCAAGGCAACCCTCAGAGGTCAAACAGTGGTCCTAGCCACTTACACAACAATTTTGGAAGGTACCAATCCGGTTACATATCCTCCAAGTTTGGTTCAAGCTTTTAACACTTAGGCAAAAATTGCTTTCAAACACTTAGGCAAAAACTGTTTGCAACACTTAAGCAAATGCTACACTTAAACAAATGCCACACTTGAGCAAAAACGCATTTAAAGCAAATTTAACACTTAAGTAAATCTAACACCTAGGCAAAGGCTGCCTGTCGCGATATCGCGACGGTCGCGACGTCGTGATGTCGCGACGGTAGTGGTGTTGCGATGTCGCGACGGTCACGATGTCGCGACCATCGCGACATCGCAACGCCATGATCATCGCGACATCACGACGTTCACGACGATCGCGATATCGCGACGATCGCGACGTCGCGCTGTCGCGATGTCGCGATATCATGACGATCGCGGCATCGCGCTGTCGCGATGTCGCGACTGTCGCGATATCGCGACAGCTGCGGCCACTACGCCCTGTTCCCCTGTTGGTGTCGCGATATCGCGACAAGAACTCTCATCTTTACGCCAAAGCGGATTTTAACCAATCAGAGGCAGATTTAAGGTGACACGTCAACATTCAAAGGTGAAATTCAAACAATTAAAGGCAAACATTAAAACATTTAAAAGTGCCATTAAAACGATTTAAGGTGGGCTTTAGACAACTGGCAGTGACACCATGATCAGTTGCGTGGACCGTTGAAGGACTGTCACAGTGGCATTAACGGAAGCCCGAGTCGTGGAGGACTTTCCTCTCTCGAGGAGACACGACCGCCACATGGCACCTTTGACCAACGCGTGGCACTTATGCACGCCATTCAAGGAGACCCCTTGGGTCTATAAAATGGTGGATTTTTCCACCCAAAAAAAAAGGAGGTTGGCAGGGATTCGAAAGCAACGAAGTGCTGTCAAACTAAAAACCCGATTGCACTCCTTTTCGAATTCATTCTTCTGCATCCAGAATCTCTTGCGAAAGAGAGGTTGGTGGGTGGTTTTCAGAAGCTTAATTCTGATCTTCAGACCCGACGTTGGATCACAGCAACATCCATCCGACGACAATTTTTTTTTGAGATTTTGAGCCCTTCCTTACTGGACTGGCGCTGAAATCAAGTTCTAACGGGGCGGCCCGCTTGGGCACCCCACGCCCTTTTGCTAGCTTCATTTCGATTTATTCTGTATCACGTGTTTATTTTTTTTAAGTTACACTGTATGCTGTTTACGTAGTCCACGATCTGGATTTCAGAAGACATTTATCACGTGTTCTCATGCTTAGATAGTTTGTCGAATATGTTGTTGTGCTGATCGCAACTTTAGTTTATTCTGTATTTAATCACGTATCTTGAAATATATCTTGCAGCTTTGTTCGAATATATCTTGCAATTAACAGTGTTTGAATACATATTCTAGAAGGCATTTTACTGGCAAATAGTATCGTGTTTTAGTTGATTTCTGGTTCTTCATTGACCTGTAGATAACAGTGACTATTTTATTGGCAGTAGCCTTTATGCTTTTGTTTATTTTTAACACAGGTGCTACTAAACAGTTTATTGTTTCTTTGAATGCAAGAAGAACAGCAGCAAGCAAGGATTCATCAGCATAAGCGGCGGCAACACTGGCCCGCCCGTTTCAAATGTGGGCATGCGGAAAAGAAGATCACTATTCATGATTGTAACTGAAAATATGTAACTGAGGAGATGTATTGTAACCGAGTTGGAATCAAATTAATAAAAAGGGTTGTGCTCCTACTTTTGATTTGATTATATCTGTGTTATTTCATGCATCAAGCTATTTGGTTTACATTGCAATTAGTGTTTCTTTTATTTCCGGAATCTCATGCTTTCAATGGCGATCACGGTGGGACCGTTCCCTGATTTTTAATATCACAGAAACTAATCAGATTTTGTGTTTTGTGCTTAACAGGTACCATTTTTTTGAAAGCAGACTGTTATTCGTCTTTGCTTGGACAAATTTTTGTCTGTGAATTTTTAGAGCCGAAGATCAGAAACAGCAAGTTTGGGCAGAGAAAGGTAAGGGTTTTAAAACTGTTCCCGTTGTTTTTTGTTCATTTTTCTGTTCCTGTTTCCTGTTAATTTTACCTTCTTAGGGAAAGCTTAATCTAAAAAAAAAAAAAAATTATTTTTCGTTTATGTTTACTTTCATTCGTTTATGTTTAAAAATTTCATTAAAATAAAAAAATTTGAAATTTTTTTTTAAAAAAAAAAATTCTAGCTTCTATTAGATTTCTGTTTTTTTTTTTTGTATGGCTTAGGGAAAGTTTTATTTTTTTGCTGCCTGTTTCATTTTTAAATAAAAAGAACCACACACACTTCACGTGGTAAAATTAAACCAAGGAGCTGGTCGTAAAACCCCAGCCCTTGATCAAGACCATCGGTGGATTTCATCACCACCTTGGCTTGATTTGCATCCATTACCCCGATTGTCACTGTTGTTAGGCGTAAATCCTGACGAAAGCTGACCGAGTGTCATTGGGGTGATTCCCATGCGCGCGAGGATAAGTCTTCTATGGTAGGTGCCATTAACAGGACAATCCCCCTTCCGTACCGCCTACGTACCACGTACCATCTGCTCTCACGTACCTATAGTCTCCCTCTCGTAAGGGCGGGTATATAGAGAGGTTGGTATATCGGCCTGGTTGGTATATTGAAGGGGCGACCATTTTGGGAGTTATATGAGCCTTCATAATGCATTTAAACGTTCTTCAAAACTTGCAAAAACAAAACAAAACATCAAAATGCACTAAACCAGTTTAGGACACACTATTTAAACCCTTAAAAGAGATAATCACGGTTTGTGTATGTGTGTGTTCATTTCTGCTTAGTGTAGACAAAAAGAAAAATCATCATAAACGAGATAAAAATCTGCTTAGATAGTAGAGAAGCACCACAATGGTGTACACCCGTAGCCAAGCCCAATCAAGGGCAGAAGCTCCGGAAGGTACACAAGAAGCAGGCACAAGTCGCCTTCGCTTTAGTCCTGAAGACTTGGTCATACCGCCTTGGCGGTCTGGCCCACAAGAAGGTCCACATCAGACCACATCAAAAAGGAATTATGGGGGCCCCCCCCGGGAAGACGCTTTACATGTAGATCTCAATGTAAGTAGACAATCGCCTCTTGAGGCTAGACATGAGTGGCCACAGTGCGATGAAGCGCTAGAGAGGCATAGTGTCCATGAGGAGAGACAACGTGAATATGATACCTCTTCTTTGCCTCCCATTAGAACAGAAAGACAAAATCCAGAGCGCAGGGCTCTTTACACAGGGCGAGCTCACTCCGCCCGCCCCTTTCAAACCCATGAAAGGGAGTACGAGGAAGATCATCGCATTCCTCGAGGACAACATACAACATGGGAACCTTGCATTTCCGCACCTGCTAGATATCATGATCACACATCGAGGCCAGAGCCTCAAGTAAATGCCGCCTACCTCGATAGAGGGAAGCGACCCATTGAAATTTTAGATCATCAAGATCGAGGCAAACACATAGGAGAAACATTCAAGCCTCCTGAGCAAAAGAGGGTAGACCAAATTGACCCGACAGTCGCCAGACATGCCGCCCGTCAAGCCCGAATCACGCGGCTTGAGCAAGGTCATCAGGAGTTAGAGTACTTATACCGCCTGAATAAAGAGCGCATGCAACGTGAAGCAGATGAGTTGCACTATAAACTCCCTAAGAGGGTGCCAACCCCTCGCACCCAGAGAGCAGAAAAATATGAGATGCACAACCCTTTGGTGCAGGACAAGTCTCCATGACCTCGTCAAGGTTTTCCTCCAAGATCTTATAGACCCGAGAGGGAGGCCACTCCCGAAACAATGATGGTTACCCTCGGCGGGGACTCAATCAGGGTCATAGGTCTCGCCCGAGAGACTCCTCAAGAAATTTATGAGGAGTATGAACCAGAAATAGAATGGGCCGAAATGCCCCATCAAGGCGGGAGGGCTGCCACTCGGCCACCCCCCCATAGGCCTCCAGTCTCCCATAACTCACAACGGGAGCAAACAAAAGAGGAAGAAATAAAATCTTTCGATGCATACAAAGCGCTATTAGAGCGTTTGGAGTCTGTGGAGACAAAAGCTGCTGGGCATCAAAAGCCCACATTACGTCAACTCCGCAGTCATCCAGTGCATCCCTTAGTGCCCACACCTCTTTACCCCAAACATTTCAAGTTGCCTCAATTGGCAGTCTTTAAAGGTGAAGAGGACGCACAAGAACATGTCACAAGATTCCTAAGCCAATGCTTCGGCATCCAAGATAATGACGCATTGTTGCTTAGGACATTCATAACCACATTCGTAGGCCCTGCCTCGGATTGGTTCACACAATTACCAAAACACAGCATAAACAACCTAGATCAATTAGTAGATGCATTTCTTGAATGCTTTGCTTTCAACACAAGGAAGAAGGCATCACTGAGTGATCTGGCCAGCCTCAGGCAATATGAGGAAGAAACAATGGTAGCATACGGGAATCGATGGAGGGCTTTGCTTTCTAAGCTACCCTACCGTCCCCCTATGTCTGATCTCACACAGATGTTTGCACGGAGTTGCTTAAAATCAATCTCTGGGCTATTGCTACTGCAACAATACGACAATTTAGAAGAAGCTTTGGCGCAAGCCAGAGTTATAGAAGAGATCAAAATAGGTGAAGGCGCAATCGCCAAGCCTAAAAAGAAAGAGTGGAATAAAACCACTAAGACCGGGACAACGCAATCACAACCCGCTGCGGTTAACCAAGTTGCGATAAATGTTCCCAAGCCTGTGCAAGAAATGCAGCCCCAAAAGGCTAATTACCAGGCAGTGCCTCCTAGTTATGAAAGAGATAATAAGAAATAGGAGCAGAATCAGCAGCGTCGCCCTAGGCGACAATTCACCCCTTATACGGAGTCTAGGGACTCCTTATTTGACCGCTTGTCAGCGGCAAATTTAGTCACCCTACCGAAGATCCAAACTGTAGACCCTAACGCTCCCAAGCCTAAGGGATACAGAGAGGAATTATATTGTAGATTCCATAGGCGAAGGGGACATGACTTGAATGGATGCTTGGAAATTCAAAGGATTAATCCAAGATTTGATCGACAATAAAACATTGGCCGTGGACAACCCCATAGCGCCAAATAATCAACAAATGGGGGTATTCAGGGACCCTTTGCCTGCCCATGAGGCACAGGAAAAACCTCTCCAGGTTAATGAGGTGCGACAGAATCTTCCCATGCAAGGATTTGTGGGAATGATCAGCATAGTGACCGAGGAACAAAAAGTACCCAGCGGTTGCCCCCGAGGTAGCTACAAGGGAAGTTCCAACAACGTCGCGGCCTCAACAACGCCCTGTGCAGTTGCCTCCGCCTAGACCCGAGGTCACGATACGGACCAAACTCACGCAGAGTTTGCGGACCACATCGGCTAGGCTTTCCATTTACGAGCTTATTCAACAGTCAACACCTCATAGGGAAGCTCTTATGGAAATTTTAAAAGCCATCGAATTATAGCCTCATGAAGCAAATTCTTTCAACAACTTCGTGGGACATGTGAAACGATGTACGGAGCCGGTCATTACCTTCAGAGAGGATGAAGTCAAAACAATATCGAATGACATGGCAGATCCACCCCTGCACGTTATCGCGCGGGTCAACGGGATCCCGTACAAGAGAGTGTTGGTAGATACTGGCTCGTCCAGTAACATCATTACCACTATGGCCTTAAAACATTTGAAGCTGCCAACCTCTCATATCACAGCCTCCACATACACACTGCGAGCTTTCAACGATGCAATATGCTCGACAGTCGGCACAGTTGTTCTGCCTATCCAGGTAGGACAAAAGACAATACCTACATTGTGCCATGTGTTGGAAGGCGAGATGGCTTACAATATACTTGCTAGGGCGGCCTTGGATCAGGGACATGAAGTGTGTCCCTTCGATCGCTCACCAGTGCTTAAAGTATGCTTTTGAAGGAGAAATACATGTAGTCCCGATGGACTTAGAACCCTTCAAGTATTGCAATGCGGTACAATTAATGCCTCAATCGACCCTCCCTTCAACGCATTTGGATTTCCAGTTAAATCCATCTAAACAGGGTCCAATACCGTAGGCACCACTGGTGACCAAATCATCAAAATCCCAACCAGGTGAGTCTTCATCATCTGCTCCTTCATTACCAACGCCACCTGTCATGGCTAAACAGAAGGACAAGGGAAAACAGATCATGGAAGAGGCTCAGCCCCTAGAAGAGGGGTTGCCAACAATTTCAACGGTATCAACAGAGGAAATACCTAGCACAACGGAAGCTGAGACTCCTAAAACACCAAACATGGAATGGACTCAGGAAGGACTCCCGTTCCCTACCTCCCAAGCATCAACAATCACTGTTGAAATGGCCGATACGGGCACTGGGGGAGTATTTAGTGCAGAATGTTGTGGCAACGCCCACATTAGAATCGATACGGGACATGGGGAGACCTCGCCTTCCCATAGGAACAGTTGTTCCTCTAGGTTACCCACCAAACCAAACAAATTTTGTGTATGGGGGCCTTGATCATGGTCTTGAACCATGCAAACAAAAGGAAGAAGACGAAGAGCCTTTTGTTGAAAATATCAACTATCTGTCAAACCCGGACTTCGCTCTAAGATATCTCGGCCAATGCAATTGGCATGGATACGGGCTAGGCAGATATGAGCAAGGGATGCGTGTCCTTTGCCAACCAAGATATCAGATGCCATATGATAAGTCAGGAGTAGGGTTCAACCACCCCCTGCCCTTAGACATCTTGGTAGAAAATATGCAAGGCCTAGAAATAGGCAACAAGGGGGGATTGGCACCGGATCTTTATGCCAACCCAAATACAGAATATACATTGGGAGATTACCTCCCATGGTCAACAAACACCCTTGGCAATAACAGTAATCCCTCTCCTTTGCTAGAGAGAGGTGAAAGTTTGGACATTAATCCCCAAAGAGAACATCAACGGTGTCCGGACATCTTTTTGAAGCTATTCCCCTTAGAGGTTCCAGTTGAATCAATACAGTGTCAAGAGAATCAGGTCCCTCCACCAAGAGTGGAACAACCGCAATGGGACCAGATTAACTTGCTGGAACAAGGAGAACCCTCAATGTCGCAAGTAACAGTTGTTGAAGAGAATGAACATTTTTGGATCTCCGAAAGTGATTCAGAAGATGAGACTGAGATGATCTATCTCAGACATGCGCGACAACATAATCGCCCTTTAACTCATGAAGATCTAATGGGACAGATGGGCATAAGGTTAGGGCATGAATGGTGGGTAGACCCAGCAAGGTGGGACCAAGTGTTGGATCCATGGCTCCAAATTCACGATGAGCACCGTCCACCTCGAGATCCTATCATGACATATGTACCGAGGGAAGACCCCATCTTCCTATCAACACATAGGGCCGATCCGTTCATGCCCGTTCCCTAAGACCGAGATCCGGGGGGGGGGAGCCAACAGGGAAAAAACCATCCACATGATCTCCATTGATTTGACCGCACCCATCCGCAATCCGGCCGATCCAGACACGGTCATTGCATCTAGACATAGATGCCATCGACTGGGATCGCGTCAATTCACCTTTATCACCATCAGAGTACTGGCCTTTCGGTGAAATGCCTCATTTTACCCCAGGGACAACTCAGGATATTTTTCAAGCTGAAGAGGGACCCGAGGTTCCCAACGTAGATCTAAACTCAGCTAATGATATCCATTTGATCCCGACTCCACATCAGTTGGAGGATGGATCCCACATGTCGATCGAGGAGACGAGCGACGTAGATATCGGCACGGATCCAATGAATCCACAGATTCTCAAGGTGGGGGTAAGTATTTCCCCCGAAGAGCAAGCCGATTATATTGCCCTTCTCAAAGTGAAGAAGGAAGTTTTTGCATGGTCGTACAAGGATATGTCGGGACTAGACCCGTAGCTAGTCACGCATAATTTAATGCTTGATCCGACAATCAAGCCTGTAAAGCAAAAACTACGTAAGATGCACCCAACAAGTGGCCTTGATGGTCAAAGACGAATTGCAAAAGCTGTTGGATGCACAGTTTGTCATCTGCGTGGATTATCCGCCATGGCTATCCAACATGGTTCCCGTCAAGAAGCCCGACGGGAGGATTCGCATATGCACTGATTTTTGAGATCTAAACAAAGCGAGTCCTAAGGATGATTTCCCCTTGCCAAGCATCGACGCGTTGGTAGACGCTACAGCAGGTCACGAAATGCTCTCCCTCATGGATGGTTTCTCGGGATACAATCAAATTCGTATCAATCCTGAGGATCAACTCAAAACGGCATTCACAACGCCTTGGGGGACATTTTGTTATAAGGTCATGCCTTTTGGCCTTAAAAATGCTGGCGCCACCTACCAACGTGCCATGACGTACATCTTCCATGATTACATGCATAAAACTTTGGAAGATTACATGGATGATTTGTTAGCCAAGTCTCTTTTGCGCTCAGATCATCTCGGTGACTTAAGCAAGATTCTCGATCGCCTCATAGAGCATAAGGTCAGACTGAATCCCAAGAAGTGCGTATTCGGCGTCACATCTAGAAAACTCTTGGGTTTTATAGTCTCAAAGCGAGGAATCGAAGTGGACCCAAAGAAAGTCAAGGCAATCCTTGAAATGGCTCCCCCAACTACTATCAAGCGGCTCAGAAGTCTGCAAGGAAAGGTCACGTCGATTAAATGCTTCATAGCGCAATTATCTGACAAATGCCGACCCATGAACAAATTATTGCACAAGGGGGTTACATTTCATTGGGATGACGAGTGCCAATCAGCCTTTGACGAAATCAAACAATACCTGGCTTCGCCACCAGTATTGGCACCACCTAGACCAGGAGTGTCGTTCTACTTATACATCTCAGCTACTGAGGTGGCACTGGGTGCCATGTTAGCCCAGAAGAATGAACTTCACAAGGAACAGGCTACTTACTATCTTAGCCGCACCCTAGTCAGTTATGAACTTAACTATGCATACATTGAGAAACTCCGCTTGGCAGTGGTGTTTGCTACCAAAAATCTATGCCACTACATGTTGAGCAACACTACGTATGTTGTGTCTAAGGAGAATCCATTGCGATACATGATGAGTCATACTTATCATAGTAGTCGCACGGCGAAATGGATCATGTTGTTGACGGAATTTGACATAGAGTTTATTGGACAAAAATCTATCAAAGGACAAGTCATAGCCGATCAACTAGCAGAGGCTCCTCTTGAAGATGATCAGCCTCTAGTCATAGAACTACCCGATGATGGGGTCTTCCATGTCTCAGAATCGCCAGATTCTGATGAGCCTGAGTCACAGGCCGACATAACCCTATTCTTCGATGGTTCTAAATGTGAGCAAGGTGGTGGCACGAGAATTGTATTCTTCACACCGCAGGGTGCTCCAATGCCCCTGTCATTTAAATTAAACTTCCAGTGCACCAACAATAATGCAGAATATGAAGCCTTGCTCCTAGGTCTTCAGACAACAATCGCCATGAACATCAAACGACTAAACATCTTTGGTGATTCGCTGTTAATAGTCAATCAAGTCAAAGGGGTATATAAATGCAAATGCCCAGTTTTGCAGGCTTATAAAGCCCTTGTGGACAAATTCTTGGCAAAACTTGAGTGGTATGACATCGAGGCACTCCCTCGATCATCGAATCGTTTTGCGGACACAATGGCCTCCTTGGGGTCACTAATTCTGCAAGACCTTTCCGGTGATATGACAACCATTCAAGTCAAAACCTTATCGCAATCCATGATGGAGCATGCAAGCTCAGACTTGATGCCAGGAATCCACATGATCCAGATTGAACCATCCTCGGATAAGTTCTCTCGAATCCGAGATCATCTAAAACATGCCAACTAGGGGTCCTTATTCTCCCCTACTCCCATTAATAGCAACACAACGCTATTCTTACAAGTTCTATCCCACTCAGCATTTGTTAGGGAAGAACTTCAAAAGGGATTGGTTGTTCATACTGTCGAGGTTTTCGATCAACAAGACTGGTATTTACCCATTAGAGACTACCTCAAGTTAGGTAATCTTCCCCTTGGATTGACGCATGCCGCAAAACGAACATTCAAGCAGAAAGCGGCTAAGTATGTCTTGATAGGAGACATTTTGTATCATCGCAGCTATGAAGGAATCCTTCTTCGTTGCTTGGACCAACAAGAGTCCACTTGGGCGATCGCCCAAGCGCACGATGGTACATGTGGTGGCCATTTTAGTGGTATGGCCATTGCAAAGCGCATTCTTCGCATGGGCTATTATTGGCCATCTTTAGAGCGAGATTGTTGCGCATATGTCAAGAAGTGCGTGAAGTGTCAACATCATGCCAATTTGATGCACGTACCTTCCCAGGCCTTGCAGACAGTCCAGTCTGCTTGGCCATTTTCGCAATGGGGCTTCGATCTAATTGGAAAGATCTCCCCTACATCGTCAGGCCGTCACACGTTTATCATAACGGCCACAGAGTATTTTACCAAATGGGTGGAAGCAATTCCGCTGACCTCTACGATAGGACCCCGCATTGTGGGGTTCATTTTGCATAACATCATATGTCATTTTGGTATTCCATCCAAAATAATCTCGGATAATGGGCCATCATTCAAGAACAAAGACGTGCGTGCTTTGACCACAAAGTACAAAATTTAGCATAATTTTTTGACACCCTATTATCCGTAGGCAAATGGGCAAGCAGAGGCGTCAAACAAAATGCTAGTTGCCATCCTTAAAAATATGGTCACAGACAGTCATAAGGATTGGCACATCCAAATCCCACTTGCCCTTTGGGCTTATCGCACTAGCATTCGGACGCCAACTGGGGCAACTCCATTTTCGCTCGTGTATGGCTCAGAGGCAGTAATGCCTCTCGAGTTGGAAATTCCTTCCCTCCGCATATCAATGCAGGAGTTCATCGATGATGACACTGCATGGCAGGCCCGGTTAGACCAACTTACATTGCTTGACGAATGACGTGTTAATGCTCTCGAGCACTTACGTATCTATCAAGAGCGGCTTAAGAAAGCTTACAACATGAAAGTTCACCTAAGGGACTTTCGGGTTGGTGATTTGGTTTTGAAGGAAAACCAACAGAACTCTAATTTGCCGTCCCACCTAAGGGACAAGTTCACGGAAAATTGGTTAGGTCCATATGTCATTGATAGCAAAATAGGACCCGAGACGTACCGGCTAGCTTCTCTTGACGGTATCAAGGAAACAGAACCCTTGAATATCAGTCATTTACGACCATTTCATATCTAAGAGAGCCATATCCCAAAAATGCTCCAAGGATTATCGCAATCGCTTGGTCAAATCCCCAAATGCTCCAAGGATTATCGCAATCGCTTGGTCAATCCCAAAAATGCTCCAAGGATTATCAAAATCACTTGGTCAACCCCAAAATGCTCCAAGGATTATCACAATCGCTTGGTCAATCCCAAAAAAGCTCCAAGGATTATCACAATCACTTGGTCAACCCCAAAATGCTCCAAGGATTATCGCAATCACTTGGTCAACCCCAAATGCTCCAAGGATTATCGCAATCACTTGGTCACCCCAAAATGCTCCAAGGATTATCGCAATCGCTTGGTCATCCCCAAAGGCTCCAAGGATTATCGCAATCACTTGGTCAATCCCAAAAATGCTCCAAGGATTATCACAATCGCTTGGTCAATCCCAAAATGCTCCAAGGATTATCATAATCGCTTGGTCAATCCCAAAAATGCTCCAAGGATCTCTAAAATTGCTTGGTCAATTCCAAAATGCTCCAAGGATTTCCATAATCGCTTGGTCAAAAATCAAGAAATTTCAAAAACAACAAAAATCATCAAAAACAACAAAAATTTGCATCTCATTTCTAGGCATACTCAAATTCATCAATAGAGAGCTCTTCTCGCACCTCATCTTCATATTCACCAAAATCAATCCATCAAAAATACAAAAATACATAGCTGCATTAAAGCATTGCATCCATACATTGCATATTTGTGGTCATACAGGTCAAAGGCACCATAGGCTGTAATTTCTCTGCTAGTCCATCTTGTTCCACACTGTTCCATTTTACAAAAACAACAAAAACACCATGCATTGCTTTTTACCACACTAGAGTCAGTGGTCTTTTAATGTATCAAGAGTTTTCGTGATTCAATCATCATTTTGCTCTTTAGCCATGTAATGTATCAAGTCAAACAGATTTTACGAAGGTAGAGTTACACTTGAAATACACCTTGTTACGTAACATCCCAACACAAATTAAAACACATAAAAATTCCCAAGTTGTGTGAACGAAAGATGAAACCTACACGGTAACCCAGGTCACCATAAGCGAAACGGTTATCTTGCTCATCCCCCCGTGCGAATGGTTCTAGAATGCTGAGAATTGACAAAAGGACAAGCTCTTTCCTATCCATTCACCTCCATATACAGTGGTTTTCACCACTACCAAATCCCAATCATAGTTGGTTCCCAAAGTTGTAAGGATTTGTACTACACGTCCCTGCCAAGGATGGGTAGTCATCCCCAAGACCTAAAGGGATCAACACCATTCACAAACAAAATTCCAACAAATCATCATCCTAACACTTTCCATTCACCTTTGGTCTCCAAGTTGTAAGGATTCGTACTATCCGCCCCTAACCGGGATGGGTAGTCATCCCCAAGGCCTAACGAGATCAATACCCTTACTCCATAATCTCCATCATCCCCTTGGTCCCCAACGTCGTAAGGATTCGTACTATCCGCCCCTAACCAGGATGGGTAGTCATCCCCAAGGCCACAAGGATCAAAGCCATTCACAAGCTCAAATTCACAAATACTCAAAACACAAAATCAAATAACAGTGGTTATCACCACTATTCAAAATCCTTGCTCAAAAAGAATTAATAGAAAATAAACAGTGATTTTCATCACTATATAGACGAGCAACTTTCTAAATCATTCAGCCAACAAATATCCTGAACTTGAATCCCTGGAATTCTCGGCATTCGAAAACCATCTAGGTGATCCTCATTACAGGTTTGGTTGATAGCCTATCTGGCAATGGTGGTATCCTACCCGCATGACGATATGTCTGTCACATTCGCTTTGCGTATGTGTAGACCAATGTTTGCATAAGGATGAGCTAGCTTATGGTATCCTGGATAACACCGCAGATTAATCTAACTAAATACAACAAAGGAGTTAGTGGAGCTAATTAGGTGATCCTCAGTACAGGTTCGGTTGAAAGCCCATCTGGCATTGGCGGTATCCTGACAAATACCACATAAATGAACTCAATTGCACACACGGGGATGTGAAATAACTTGGTCAAAAACAAGTCCGATTCATACCTTGTTCAAAAGTCTTGTAAGATAAAGTACGAGTCATGGCTAGTAAGTTAAAACCGTCTGAGTCTCAGAAAACCTTAGCTACATTTCTAAACCAACTGCACTACTTTTCATCCTTACAATACCATCAAAAAATACAAAAAAAAAAAAAACCACATGTATACATACAAAGTCATGCATCACAGCAATCGCCTAAAAGACAAAATAACAAAGTCATAAACAGTCTATGGTGCCATAGCCAAACATCACAAAGTCCATCCATCCATTTCATTTTTGCATATCACATATAAATCAAAAACATTTGCATTCATCACAACATATGCATCCATCAAAATAAATCAACATACAACAATCGCATTTATCATACCATATGCATCCATCAATATAAAGTAGCATGCATCCATCAACATCAATCATTGTGCATAACATAATATCATGACATATACACAAAGAAAGAAAATCAAAACAACAAAAACATCACAAAAATGCAACACAAAAACATAGCAATAAGCATTTCCAGACACAAGTGCTCTTGCACTTAACCTCTTGGCATAAAAAAAATCGATGTCGGGGCTTAAATTATCACTCTCCTACTTCCCCAAGAAGGCTACCATAGCCGGACCGCTCCACGGGAAGACGGGTTTTTGATAATTTCACCCCATTATGGCATCACCAAAAGGGTTAACACCCACCAAAAATAGGTCCAAATGTCGGGAAATTGCACGTGCTTAAATGGTAAAACATCTAAAGGCACCCTAACCTAAGTCATCTTGGGTCAAGCGACTCGTCGCTTTTCTCACGAAGGTCATTCCCTCATCGATTCGTCGCTTGAGGGGGTAGTCACACTTAGTCACCAATCAACAAGCACACACCCAATCAAGGCAATGGCATGCATTCAAAGAATCATTGACAAAGACAATCACGCTCCTGCTTGGGGCAATAAACAAGCAATCATTAAATTGATCAAACACTTGGCATTCCCGAAGCATGAACACAAGGTTCCCCCTGTGGACAAAAGGTTACGCCCTTTGCCTAATCATGACTGATCAATGTCCAAGCTCAAGTCACACCTCACCAAAACAGGTTAACACTTGAAATCAAATTCCTTAGCTCGTCAGAAGCAAGGATTCAAGAATGCATGCCCTTTCCATACTTGGGGCATCAAAAGTTGGTTAGGTTACCAAGAAACCCTAATCATTAGTGCTTTGGTTATCTATTTTTGCTCAGCACTGTGTCACCCGTAGTGCTTCCCAAAAAGGGGCATCTGTAGACACCAAAACAGCACCAATCCGATTATGTGACTACAAACACTGATCGCATTGACACACAGCCTTCAGGGCAGCCCTCAGAGGTCAAACAGTGGTCCTAGCCACTTACATAGCAATTTTGGAAGGTACCAATCCGGTTACATATCCTCCAAGTTTGGTTCAAGCTTTTAACACTTAGGCAAAAATTGCTTTCAAACACTTAGGCAAAAACTATTTGCAACACTTAAGCAAACTACATTTAAACAAATGCCATACTTGAGCAAAAACTGCATTTAAAGCAAATTTAATACTTAAGTAAATCTAGCACCTAGGCAAAGGCTGCCTATCGCGATATCGCGACGGTCGCGATATCGCGACTATCATGACGTTGCGCTATCGCGATATCGTGACTGTCACGGCGTCGCGACTGTCGTGATATCATGACAGTCGTGGCATCGCGCTGTCGCGACATCATGATAGTCACAATATCATGACAGTCACGACGTTGGGGCGTCGCGCTATCACAATATCGTGACAGTTGTGATATCATGACAGTTGCGGCGTCGCGCTGTCGTGATGTCATGACAGCTGCGGCCACTACGCCCTGTTCCCCTGTTGGTGTCGCGATATCGCGACGTCGCGATATCGTGACAAGAAGTCTAACTCTCATCTTTACGCCAAAGCGGATTTTAACCAATCAGAGGCAGATTTAAGGCGACACATCAGCATTCAAAGGCAAAATTCAAACAATTAAAGGCAAACATTAAAACATTTAAAAGTGCCATTAAAACGATTTAAGGTGGGCTTTAGACAACTGGCAGTGACACCACAGTCAGTTGCGTGGGCCGTTGAAGGACTGTCACAGTGGCATTAACGGAAGCCCGAGTCATGGAGGACTTTCCTCTCTCGAGGAGACACGACCGCCACATGGCACCTTTGACCAACACGTGGCACTTATGCACGCCATTCAAGGAGACCCCCTGGGTCTATAAAATGGTGGATTTTTCCACCCAAAAAAAGAGGTTGGCAGGCATTTGAAAGCAACGAAGTGCTGTCAAACAAAACACCCGATTGCACTCCTTTCCGAATTCACCTTCTTCACATCCAGAATCTCTTGCGAAAGAGAGGTTGGTGGGTGGTTTTCAGAAGCTTAATTCTGATCTTCAGACCCGACGTTGGATCACAGCAACATCCATCCGACGACAATTCTTTTTCTGAGATTTTGAGCCCTTCCTTACTGGACTGGCGTCGAAATCAGGTTTTAACGGGGCGGCCCGCTTGGGCACCCCATGCCCTTTTGCTAGCTTCATTTTGATTTATTTTGTATCACGTGTTTATTTTTTTAAGTTACACTGTATGCTGTTTACGTAGTCCACGATCTGGATTTCAGAAGACGTTTATCACGTGTTCTCATGCTTAGATAGTTTGTCGAATATGTTGTTGTGCTGATCGCAGCTTTAGTTTATTCTGTATTTAATCACGTATCTTGAAATATATCCTGCAGCTTTGTTCGAATATATCTTGCAATTAACAGTGTTTGAATATATATTCTAGAAGACATTTTACTGGCAAATAGTATCGTGTTTTAGTTGATTTTTGGTTCTTCATTGACCTGCAGATAACAGTGACTGTTTTATTGGCAGCAGCCTTTATGCTTTTGTTTATTTTTAACACAGGTGCTACTAAACAGTTTATTGTTTCTTTGAATGCAGGAAGAACAGCAGCAAGCAAGGATTCACCAGCATAAGCGACGACAACACTGGCCCGCCCGTTTCAAATGTGGGCATGCATGTGGGCATGCGAAAAAGAAGATCACTGTTCATGATTGTAACCGAAAATATGTAACCGAGGAGATGCATTGTAACCGAGTTGGAATCAAATTAATAAAAAGGGTTGTGCTCCTGCTTCTGATTTGATTATATCTGTGTTATTTCATGCATCAAGCTATTTGGTTTACATTGCAATTAGTGTTTCTTTTATTTTCGAAATCTCATGCTTTCAGGTGGTAGTTCATACGGCATTCCATTGACCATCATTTTGAATTTTTGAGGTAAAACTTCCCGGGATCATAACTCCTCGCTCGCTGCTCGGATTGACTATTAGTGCATATTTTTAGAAGGCTCTTGAAAAGAGCTTCAATGACGTAGGGTGACATCATATAGATTGTAGTGTATTTTAACATTTTTAGTTTTTTGGTCCATTTTTCAATTTTTTTTTTTTTCTAACCCTTTCTTTTGCAAATTTTTTTAAACTTCGATGACTAGAATAAATATAAAAATAAAAATAAAAAATAAATTATCATAAATAAATGCATTGGTGTGAATAATGAGCTTCAATATTTTATCTAAACCAATTTTAATTTCATTCTGAAGTCATTTCAAATTTATAAAAATTATTTAAATTTGTTGTTTTATAATGTTTTTATAATTTCAGAATTTTACATTTTTTTCATATTTTGAATGTAAATTGATTTTCAGGCTTTGCATTTGCATTCATAGACAAAAAATAAACTTCTCTTTATGAAAATTACAATTTCATTTAAGGAGAGTATTCATATGACATTCCATTGATCATCATTTTGAATTTTCAGAGCAAAAATTTTTGAGGTCATAACTCCTCTTTCTTTGCTCAGATTGACTATTAGTTCATATTTTCATAAAACTCTTCAAAAGAGCTACAATGACGTAGGGCGGAATTATACTAATTATAGTATGTTTAAACATTTTTGGCTTTCTGGTCCATTTTCTAGAATTTTATTTTTAATTTTCTAACCCTTCCTTTTGCAATTTTTTTTTAAATTTTGGCGACAAATAAAAATAATTAAAAACTAAAATTTCATAAATAAACACATGGGTGTGAAGAATGAGCTTCAATATTTCATTCGAAAGAATTTTGAATCTTATTATGAAGTCATTTTGAATTTATAAAAATTATTTAAAGTTGTTTTATAAAGATTTTTATAATTTTAAAATTTCACATTTTTTTCATATTTTGAAGACAAATTGATTTTTAGGCTTTGCATTTGCATTCAAAGACAATAAATGAACTTCCCTTTATAAAAATTACAAATTCACTAAGGGGGGTAGTTCATACGACATTCCATTGGCCATCATTTTAAATTTTTAGGGTAAAACTTCCCAGGGACATAACTCCTTGCTCGTTGGTCGGATTGACTATTAGTGCATATTTTCGAAAAGCTCTCTAAAAGAGCTACAAAAGTGTAGGGTAACATCATACTAATTATGGGGTGATAAAAATTATAAAACTCTTGGTATTTGAAATGTCACGAGCGGGAACGGGAGCGGGTGCGTCTGTGGACGATGGCGATGGAGATGACGGGAATGGAGGGTCGACGGGGATTGCTGGTCTGGCAGCTTTGTCCTCGGGCCCTGCAGCTGGTGTTGGGCCTACTGCAGGCCCACTCAGCTTTTGTCACGGTGAAGACCCTAACGGCGTGGCAAAAATGGCGTCTGGTAACGGTAGGGTTTCAACCTCCTCTCCCTCCAAAATGCGACCTTGGTCTTTGTCCTTTGCGGATAAAGTCAGGTCCTCGACTGGAGCTTTCTCTTTTCAAACTCCTTTGCCTTTCTCTATTTTGGGCACTGAAGTTTCATTTCCTAGCGAGGCTATGGAGCCACTAATCTTTCAAGAGTCCCTCTCTCTGGTTGGGAAATTTGTCGGTGCCCGACCCGATATGGAAACTATCCGCGAATGGGCCCTTTCCAAATGGCGGTTGTCTGGAAGCATGGAGCTTGTGGCCTTTCCTAGGGGGTTCTTTATGATAAGGCTAAACAATGCCCTCGACACCCAACGCATTCTCATTGGTGGACCTTGGTTTTTTGGTCGTCGAAGCTTGTTTCTACGGAGATGGGGGGAAGATTTCGACCCTGAAACTCAGTCTATCAACATCGCCCCGATTTGGATCAAACTCCATGGGCTTCCCCCATAGTTTTTCTATAATGATGCTCTCAAAGGCATCACCCAACCGATTGGAGATTTAGTTGCCATCGACCCTGCCACCAGAGCAAGAACCAGAATGACCTATGCCCATGTCTGTGTCATGGCTAATCTGGATTCGGTTCTGCCTACCTGCATCGGCATCAACGTCGAAAGCTTCAGAAGGCGTCAAGGAGTTGAGTATGAGAACAAGCCTACTTTTTGTTTGGAGTGCAACACCCAGGGTCACTTGGCTTCTCAATGCCCTTCCCGAAAAAAAGATATTCCCAGTGATTCTGGCAGGAAGAAGGATTCCCAGATTCCCAATGTTCAGAAAAAGGCTCCTGGCAGGGGCCGAGGCCGTTCTGTAGGCCCCCCTAAATCATCTGCTCCCAACAACGTAAGTGCTCTGCCTTCTCGTACCAATCATTTTGCTCCTTTAAATAATCTTCCAACTAATGAGGACATCTCCAATGACCCTCCCATAGATCCAATCATCTCATCCACACCCACTGCGTTTCAGTCTCCCTTGTCCAAGGGTAAGGCTGCAATGACCTCCCCGCACTCACCCTCAGATTCTGGTCCCTCTCACCTTCCTCTTCCCTTCCCACCCCTTCCCCCGACTCAAAACCATCCTCTTACCCTCTCCCCTGAGCCTATTGCTCTGCACCAGTCTCCCCGCTCTCCATCCCCCCATAGGCCTGTTCCTGGGACCAACACCACCGTAATTCTTCAATCTTCCAGCCCTCTGAAATCTCCCATTTCCGCCCCCAAAGCTGATGTCAACAAAGAACAGAGAAGGGGAAGACCGTCCAATGTAGAAAAGCTGGCCAAAGCAAGCTGAGCTTGAAGCGGCTGATGGATCTGTGCCTACCTCCTTGGGCCCTACTTTCGAACAACCCATTCATCAAGATTTGGATGAGGTTAGACCTAAACTTACTCCATCTCAAGGGAGAGGCAGAGGTCGCAAAGCAAATCCCAAGTCAAATCGATGAAGTTTGTCTCCTGGAATGTCAGAGGCCTCAACGGATCTGCCAAACAGAGGACTATCAAGTCGGTGAGAAAAAACCTAAAACCAAATATCATGTTTCTTCAAGAATCAAAATTGGATGAGAACAGCAGCAATCAAGTTTGCAAACTTATCTGGGAAAATAGCAATTTCGTCTCTTGCCCCTCCTCAGGGGCCTCTAGGGGTCTCCTTTGTTTGTGGGATCCGACAACTATTGAGGGGAGAGTCCTTTCAGTCTCTGACAGAACCATCAACATTTTGTTCACTAACAAAGTCACCAACCTTCAATGGATTGCCACCAATGTCTATGGACCAAATAGTCCTATCAACAGAAGATTGTTGTGGGATAACATTACCGCAATGCGCAACAACTTTCCTGACTTTCCTTGGATGCTCTGTGGCGACTTCAATTCTCCCCTTCACATGTTTGATAAGCAAGGAGGCAATCCGATCACTAGCCACTGCATTGAAGATTTCAGCGATTTTGTCAACCTCAATGAGCTTATGGACTTACCGCTCCAAGGATCCAACTATACATGGAGCAACAGACGGGCGGGCATTCATCACATCCAAATTCGGCTTGACAGATTTCTCTTGTCCAAAGAACTCATTCCTATTTTTGGTGATGCCAGGCTGCATAGCCACCCAAAAATTGGATCTGATCACAACCCTATAATTATGGATTGTTCTCGACCCCAGAAAACCTTTAAAACCCCTTTCAGGTTTGAAAAGATGTGGCTCACTCATCCAGATTTAGGTCGGTGTATTCGACAATGGTGGCAGCAAAACCTTTGTCCAAACCCCCTCTTGAATCTGTTCCTCAAACTCAAAGCGGTCAAACTCAAGCTAAAATCTTTGGAGCAAGGGAGGTTTTCGGCAACCTTTTTAGTGAAAAAAAGCTTATGTTGGATGAGCTCAAAAGGGTGGAAAATCTGATTCAGGAAGGGGATCAGAGGGTTGAAACTTTCATGGAAGAAAAATGCCTCCTTTCAAACCTTCACAATGTTTTGGCTAAGGAAGAGTCCTTCGGAGACAAAAATCCGGAAGCCTCCGGCTCAAAGAAGGAGACACCAACACGAAGTTTTTCCATGCTTCCACCCTACGCCACAGAGGTTCTAATAAAATCTCAGAGTTGACCAAGGCTGATGGTACCATTGTCTCTGATATCCATGCCATCAGATAGGAAGCTGTGCACCACTTCCAAGAAATCTTAGGTCCAAGTGTTGACTGCCACCCCCGCACAACAAGTTCTCTGCTTTAGAACATTCCAATGTTGGTGTCTAACGATGATAATGAGAAACTGCTCCAATCCTACACTAAAGAGGAGATCAAAGATGCTCTGTTTGCAATGGAACACGACAAGGCTCCTGGTCCTGATGGCTTTCCACCCTGGTTTTTTCAACACTTTTGGGATGTCGTGGGCCACGATGTTGTTGCTGCGGTTAAATTCTTCTAGAGAGCCAAAAAGATGTCGAGAGAAGCCAATTCCACCTTCATTGTTTTAATTCCCAAGTCTAATGAGCGTGCTTCCCTCTCCGACTTCAGACCTATAAGTCTCTGTAGTGTCATCTACAAACTTATCACCAAAGTCATGGCAAACAGGCTGAAAGACATCCTTCCATCCATCATTGACCAGTGCCAAGGCAGCTCGGTCAAAGGCAGATTCATTGTTGATGGAGTGATAACAGTCCATGAGTTGGCTCATTCGGCTTATAAAAACAAAAAACCCAGTATGTTCCTTAAGCTTGACATGAACAAGGCTTTTGATCGGGTTTCATGGAAATTCCTGTTTGAGGTCCTTGAGAAGTTTGGGTTTCACAAAGAATGGGTTAAGATGGTTCGAGAATGTATCTCTACTGCTTGGTTCTCTGTTCTTATCAATGGTTCACCTGTCGGCTTCTTTCCAAGTTTTAAAGGCATTCGTCAAGGGGACCCCCTGTCACCCTTCCTCTTCATCATTTTGGCTGAAACTCTTGGAAGAACCCTTACTGCTGCCTGCAATAGTGGACTCGTCTCTGGGATCAAACCTGCCTCAACTACCAAGGCCATTTCCCATCAGCAGTTTGTGGATGATACTATTCTTTCCTCTCTGGCTTCTGTCCCCGAAGCAAAAATCATTAAGAACATCCTTGACTCTTATGAAGAGGCGGCGGGCCAGAAAGTCAATTACCGCAAAAGCAAGCTATACTTCCTCAATACTCCCATCCACAGGCAAAACAGGATTGCTTGAGATCCTTGGGTGTATCATTGGGAGCCTTCCAACTACTTATCTCGGATTACCGCTTTTCCATGGCAAATCGGTCTCGGCTATGTGGAACCCTGTTCTAGATCGTCTCAACAAGAAACTTGCGAGCTGGAAAAGTTCAATGCTCGGTCGGGCGGCCAAAGCCACTCTGGTCCGGGCTTGCACCGCAAAGTATTCCTATTTTTTTCTTATCTATCTTCAAAGCTCCAGCTTCCATCTGCAAAAGAATTGAGCAAATTCAACGTAGATTCCTTTGGGCGGGAAACGAAAACAAGAACAAATTTTCCCTTGTTGCACGGGACAAGGTTTGTTCCAAGAAAAAGGATGGAGGTCTCGGCTTCGGGGACATCAAGCGGATGAACATGGATCTCATTGCCAAACAGTCCTGGAGACTTACCATCAATGAAAAAGCCACCTGGATTGACATCATCAAAGCTAAGTACCTTCATCAGGTTCCCTTTCTTGGAGAGCACAACCTTCCTGGCGGATCTCATTTCTGGAATGGTGTCACTAAATCAAGGAAGATCATCATGGAAGGTTTAAGGTGGTGTCTTGGAAATGGATTGGCCATTCATTTTTGGGACGATCCTTGGATCCGTGACAAACCTCTCAGTCAAGATCCTCATCTTGCTATGCTCAAGACGGTGACCGAAGCTACCTTTGGAGATAAGGTGTGTCATTTCATCAACCCAGGTACTACAAGACCCGAATGGAAACAATTGGCTTTGAATGGGCCTAGACTTATCACCGAGGCGCTTAGACGGCTTCAAAACTTACTGAGGAGCTGCATAATCCCCAGCTCTCACAAAGAAGACTCCATGGTTTGGAACCTTGAAGATTCTGGGCAGTTCACTGTTAAATCTGCCTACTACAGCCAAGAAGCTCCCAGTGATGGCCGTGACTCCACTAATCTGGTCTGGGTTCCCAAGATCATTCCCAAGGTTAAATTCTTCTGCTTGGTTGGCCATCCAAAATAGAATCCTCACCACTGACAATCTGATAAACCAGAGGGCTTCTCATCCCCAATTGGTGCATCCTGTGTAAAAACGCCTGTGAGTCTACTGAGCATGTTTTTCTGGAATGTCCCTTCTCCCTTGCAGTGCTCAACCAGGTTTTCAACACTTTTGCCATCTCCGTAGCCCTCCCTCATTCCATTCCCCTCATTTTTCAATAGTGGCCCCGGCCCTTCAAAAGCAGTCAACTCAAATTCATGTGGCAAGCGTGCCTTCACATTTTCCTGTGGCAGATTTGGCTTGAGAGAAATGCTAGAATTTTTCAAAACCTTGCCAAGGATAAGAAGATTGTTGTTGCCAAAATCTTGGCCCTTGCTGCGGAGAATGCCTCTCTCGTCTCATCGTCCAAACCTCCCCCTCCTGGACTTGAATTGGATCTAGCAAATCATTTCAATCTTCTCAATTTTTCTGCAACACCCCGCACTTCTGTTGACAGGTCTATTATCAAGTGGGTCTTACCTCCTTCTGGGTGGCACAAGCTCAACTTCGATGGCGCGGCCAAAGGCAACCCTGGAGCGGCTGGCGGAGGTGGAATTCTCAGAAATCATAGAGGAGAAATAATTTTGGCCTTTGCTTAGAACTTAGGAATTCAGTCCAACAATATGGCCGAGGCTCGGGCCTTGTTCCAAAGCTTGATTCTCTTGGAAGGCTTGTCTATCAATAAACTCATCATAGAAGGAGACTCATTGCATTGCATCAACTGGCTCAAAGGAACCTCTGTGCCTCCCTGGGCCCTTGTTTCCATCTTCGACGAATGCAAGACACTAATTGGTGTCTATCCAGAATTAATCATTCAACATCAATACCGGGAAGGAAACAAAGCTGCGGACTGGCTTGCTAATAAGGGAGTTGACGCAACAGACATTCAGGTCTGGAGAGATTCCTTTCCAATCGGCCTAAGGGACGTTTCTTCAAGTTCCAATGTTTGCACAATGTGAGTGGGTTACTGGTCTTCGGGTTTTTCGGTGACGTTTTGGCATCTTGGAGCGCTTTCGCGTCATTTTTCTAAGTTGGTTGCAAAATCTCAGCTTGCTGCGTTATCCTTTTTGCTCAGGCCGCGAGGTTGCTTTTTGTCGTGATATCGCGACACTTTTCTCTCCCTCGGTGCGGTCTTCCAACTTGTCGCGATATCGCGACACCTTTTCTCTCCGGGTGCTTTTTTGCAAACTTGTCGCGATATCGCGACACCTTTTCCCTTCGGGTACTTTTTTGCAAACTTGTCGCGATATCGCGACACCTTTTCCCTTCGGGTGCTTTTTCGCAAACTTGTCGCGATATCGCGACACTTTTGGCCTTCAGGCGCGGTCTTGCTTTTTGTCGCGATATCGCGACACCTTTTCTCTCTCCAACGGCGGTCTTCCATTCGGTCGCGATATCGCGACGGGTTTTCTCTCCAACGGCGGTCTTCCATTCTGTCGCGATATCGTGACACTTTTTCTCTCCGGGTGCCTTTGCGCAAACTTGTCGCGATATCGCGACACTTTTTCTCTCCGGGTGCCTTTGCGCAAACTTGTCGCGATATCGCGACATTTTTTCTCTCCAAAGGCGGTCTTCATTTTTGTCGCGATTTCGCGATGCTTTTTCTCTCTCCAACGGCGGGCTTCCAGGTTGTCGCGATATCGCGACCTTTTTTCTCTCCAACGGCGGACTTTCATTTTTGTCGCGATATCGCGACATTTTTTCTCTCCAACGGCGGTCTTCCTTTTTGTCGCGATTTCGTGACACCTTTTATTCTTGGCAGCAGGCTTCCACTTTCGTCGCGATTTCGGGGCTCATTTTCTATTTCGGCTGCGGTCTGCATTCTTGTCACGATTTCGCGACACCTTTTCTCTTCGACAGCGTTCTCAATTCTTGTAGCGATTTCGTGACTCCTTTTTCTTGTCGCGATTTCGTGACTCTTCTTCTCGACCGGCTCCAACCCTGCAACTTGTCGCGATATCGCGACACTTTGCAACATGTCGCGATATCGCGACTTCTTCCCTTCTTCGGCTCCGATGGCGATTCTTGTCACGATTTCGTGACTTCTTTTCTTCCTTCGGCTTCAACGGCGCTTCTTGTCGCGATTTCGCGACATCACCATTTTGGTCGCGATTTCGCGACACCTTCCCTAGGGTGGAGGTTTGCCAGCATTCTATTCCTTTCTTCTTGGACCACCTCGGTCGATTTGGATTTATTGTAATCTCTCTTGTACAAGGTTCAGGGACCTTTCAAAACCCTTTCTACCAATCAAAAAAAACATCATACTAATTATAGTGTGTTTTTATATTTTCAACTTTCTGGTCCATTTTCTAAAAAAGTATCTTTATTTTTCTAACCCTTCTTTTTGCAATTTTTTTTAAACTTTGGTGACTAAAATAAAAATAATAAAAAATTAAAATTTCATAAATAAATGCATGGGTGTGAAGAATGAGCTTCAATATTTCATCCGAAACAATTTTAATTTCATTTTGAAGCCATTTCAAATTTATAAAAATTATTTAAAATTACTATTTTATAAGGATTTTTATAATTTTAGAATTTCACATTTTTTTCATATTTTGAAGGTAAATCAATTTTTAGGCTTTGCATTTGCATTCACAAACAATAAATGAACTTCCTTTTATGAAAATTATAATTTCATTAAAAGGGGTAGGTCGATTCACCAGGTTCACCAAGGTCTTATGCATGGGTGGAAATGGGAGACTGGTAGGCCAACTATTTCTCATCTTCAGTTTGTTGATGATACTGCTCTCTTGGGTATCGCCTCTATTCATGAAGTAACCAACTTTAGATGTGCACTAGATATGTATTTGGCTGTCTCTGGTCAGAAGATTAATGAGCATAAGTCTACTATTTTCTTTTTCAATACAGATCCCAGGATTCAAGCTAGAATTGTTCAGATTCTCAAGTTTCAGGTTGGGACTCTTCCCCTTATGTACTTGGGGATTCCTATTTCTGTTGGTTCTCTACCTAGGTCAATTTGGACTAACATCCTTGATAAAATTCCATAGTCGAGTTAGTCATTGGACTCACGAATGGTTGACTTTTATTGGTCGGGTTTTACTTCGAAAGTCGATTTTTCAGGCTTTACCGGTGTATAGATGCCTTATTCATATTGCTCCAACAAGTTTTCTTCATGATTTGGATTCTCTTTCTAGGAAATTCCTGTGGGCTGATAATCTTGATTCTTAAAAATGGAGTCTTGTTAATTGGGAGACTATTTGTCGACCGAAGCAGGAAGGGGGATTGGGTCTTCGCCTAAGATCTATTTCTGGGACTGCTTTGGCTGCTAAGTTGTATTGGCATTGGTGTAGTAATCAGGAGCAAAATTGGGCTAAGAATATCTCCCACAAGTATCTTAGGGGGTTGGAAGATTCTAAGATTCCTAGATACAGCTTGATTGGTCGAGGATCATTTTTTTGGAATACTCTGAGGAAGGGTGCAGAGTTGGTTAAGCAGGGGTTGTTCTAGATTTGTTATACTAGATCTCGGGCTCTTTTTTGGCATGATTCTTGGGATGGTTTTTTTCCTCTCCTTAGCGAGTTTCCCCATATTCAAGATCTTGCTCAATAATTTTTGGATGTTGGATGAGTGAGGGTGGTGAATTTCAAAACTGTTAAGTCCTTTGATCATATGGTTAGTTTCTAGTGGAAGGATCCTCAATAATGGCCTACTCGTGGTACTATGGATGCGAGGGCAGAATTGACCTGTATTTTGGCTAGTCGTCCCTGCTCTTCTCTTCTTAGGGATGATGTGCTGGCATGGGGGAGGGATAATAGAGGGCTATTTTTAGTTGTTGGTTATTGTGATTTGGATCAACAACGATTTGGGGAGGATGTGGTCCCGTGGTAAAAGCAAGTTTGAAATAATTTTATTTGGCCTAAGTGTAGTTTTTATGTGTGGTTGGCTACTCATAATCAACGTCTCACTTGGGATAATCTTCAAAAGTGTGGTTTTTTTGGCCCCTCTTTATGCTATAATTATGGGAAGGATGAGGAGTCTGTTGGGCATTTACTTCTCCAATGCAACTTTGCTCATCAACTTTGGCATTATTTGTGGGGAGTGTGGAATCAACCTTGTTCACATGCTTCATTTGTAGTTGATTTTTGGAGGAGTATGGGGTGGCCTCCTGCAGTAGCTTTCTTTTTACAAGTTGGGTGGAGCTTGAATGAAACCGTCAGATTTTCCAAGGGAAGGAGTTAACTGCTTCTCAAGTCTATTAGATTATTTCTCCTATGGACCAAGCAAAACTTCAGATCATGGAAAAATTAGATTTGTTGGTTAATGGTCCTGGTCCTAATATCTCTTGTAAATGGATGGGTCGGAGTAATCGGCTGCAGAGGGCTGGTAAATGGAATCCACCTCCTCTAGAAGTGCTAAAAATTAATACAGATGGATCTCTCGGAAAGATGGGATGGTCTTATATTAGTGCATATTTTCATAAAGCTCTCGAAAAGAGCTACAATGGGTATGGTGGCATCATTCTTAGTATAGTGTATTTTGACATTTTCAGCTTTCTACTCCATTTTCCAAAATTTTATTTTTATTTTTCTAACCCTTCTTTTTGCAGATTTTTCTTAAACTTCGACAACTAAAAAAAAAAATTAAAATTTCATAAATAAACGCATCGGTGTGAAGAATAAGCTTTTGTTTGAAACAATTTTGATCTCATTCTCAAGTCATTTCAAATTTATATAAATTATTTAAAGTTGTTTTATAAGGATTTTTATATTTTAGAATTTCACATTTTTTTCACATTTTGAAGGTAAATCGATTTTTAGGCTTTGCATTTACATTCATAGACAATAAATGAACTTCCCTTTATGAAACTTACAATTTCATTAAAAGGGGGTAGTTCATACGAAATTCCATTGGCCATCATTTTGAATTTTGGTGGTAAAACTTCTTGAGGTCATAACTCCTCGCTCGTTGATCAGATTGACTATTAGTGCATATTTTCAGAAAGCTCTCAAAAAGAGTTACAACGTCGTATGGCGACATCATATTTATTATAGTGAATTTTAATATTTTTAGCTTTCTGGTTCATTTTCTAGAATTTTATTTTTATTTTTTTCTAATCCTTCATTTTGCAGATTTTTTTTAAACTTCGACGACTAAAATAAAATATTATATATATATATATAATAAATACTTGGGTGTGAAGAACGAGCTTCAATATTTCATCCGAAATAATTTTGATCTCATTCTTAAGTCATTTCAAATTTATAAAAATTATTTAAAGTTATTATTTTATAAGGATTTTTATAATTTCAGAATTTCACATTTTTTTCATATTTTGAAGGTAAATCAATTTTCTAGATTTGTATTTGCATTCACAGATAATAAATATTTTCCCTTTATGAAAATTACAATTTCATTAAAGGGGATAGTTCATACGACATTCCATTGACCATCATTTAAAATTTTGGGGGTAAAACTTCTCTGGGTCATAACTCTTCGCTCGTTGCTCGAATTGACTATTAGTGCATATTTTTAGAAAGCTCTCAAAAAGAGCTACAATAGGTATGGCATAATTATACTTACTATAGTGTGTTTTGACATTTTTGGCTTTCTAGTTCATTTTATAGAATTTTATTTTTATTTTTCAAACCCTTCCTTTTGTAGACTTTTTTTGAACTTTGACGACTACAATAAAAGTTAAAAAAATAACAATTTCATAAATAAATGCATGGGTGTGAAGAATGATCTTCAATATTTCAACTGAAATAATTTTGATCTCATTTTGAAGTAATTTCGAATTTATAAATATTATTTAAAGTTACTATTTTATAAGGATTTTTATAATTTCGAAATTTCATATTTTTTTCATATTTTAAAAGTAAATCGATTTTCAAGCTTTGCATTTGCATTCACAGACAATAAATGAACTTCCTTTTATGAAAATTATAATTTAAATAAATGGATAGTTCATATGGCATTCCATTGACTATCATTTTGAATTTTGGGGGTAAAACTTCTTAGGGTCATAACTCTCGCTCGTTGCTCGGATTGACTATTAGTGCATTTTTTCATAAAGCTCTCAAAGAGAGCTACAATGGGTATGGCGGAATCATACTTACTATAGTGTGTTTTGACATTTTTCTGATTCATTTTCCAAAATTTTATTTTTATTTTTCTAACCCTTCATTTTGTAGACTTTTTTTGAACTTTGACAACTAAAATAAAAATAAAACAAATTACAATTTCATAAATAAATGCATGGATGTGAAGAATGATCTTCAATATTGCATTTGAAATAATTTTGATCTTATTTTGAAGTCATTTCAAATTTATAAAAATTATTTAAAGTTGCTATTTTATAAGGATTTTTATAATTTCAAAATTTCACATTTTTTTCCATATTTTGAAGGTAAATTGATTTCAAGGCTTTGCATTTGCGTTCACAAACAATAAATGAACTTCTCTTTATGAAAATTACAATTTCATTAAAAGAGGGTAGTTAATACGACATTCCATTGGCCATCATTTTGAATTTTAGGGTAAAACTTCCCGGGGTCATAACTCCTCGCTCGTTGCTTAGATTGACTATTAGTGCATATTTTAAAAAAGCTCTCGAAAAGAGCTGCAACAAAATAGGGAGGTATCATACTGATTGTAGTGTATTTTAACATTTTTAGGTTTCTAGTCCATTTTCCAGAATTTTATTTTTATTTTTTTAACCCTTCATTTTACAATTTTTTTAAACTTCGATGACTAAAATAAAAATAATAAAAAATTAAAATTTCATAACTAAATGCATGGGTGTGAAGAATGAGCTTCAATATTTTATTCGAAATAATTTTTATCTCATTCTGAAGTCATTCTGAAGTTATAAAAATTATTTAAAGTTACTGTTTTATAAGGATTTTTATAATTTTAGAATTTCATATTTTTTTCATATTTTGAAAGTAAATTGATTTTTAGGCTTTGCATTTGCATTCATAGATAATAAATGAACTTTCATTTATGAAAATTACAACACAAACCACATAGAAAAACACAAGAACCACATAACAAAACACAAACAAGACAAAAACAACAGAACACTACAAAGGCATAACCCAAAAAAACATGAAAAATAAACACAACCAAAACCTAAAAAATTAAAATAATAAAATAAAAATAAAAATAAAAAGCAACCAATAAAAGACAATAAACAAAAACAAAATACATAGAAAACACTCACACATAAAAACACGAAATAACACAAACAAAGAGAAACTCAAGAACAAGAACGAAAAAAACACAAGAACAATAACAAAAAACATTAAAAATAAATAAAATAAAAACAAAATAAAAACACAAGAACAACAAAAAACAACACAAAGAACACAAAAAAAAAACAAAAAAAAAAAGAACCCACCCACCTTAAAAAACTAAAAAAAAAAAAAATGAATAAAACAATAACCTATGTAGACTAGAAGACTATTAAGGCAAGAATCAATAGAGGAAAAAAAATAAAGAATAGAATGAGCTAGGGAACTAAAAAAAACTGAATGAACCAAAGAGAAGCAAAAAAAGGAAAAAAAAATCAAGAAGAAACAAGGTACCTTCATAACTGGAGCCATCCAAAGAAATGATAGAAAGAAGAGTTTCCCTAATTTGAGAAGCCCACCATATAGGAGGGTGTCCATAATAAGTAAGATCACCTTTGTCCAAAGCCCAATTAGCTAAAGCATTAGCACTCTTGTTTTGATCTCTAACCACATGATTGTAATCAACTTTCAAAAATCCCATCTGGATTAACTAAATCTTCTCAATAATTATTCTTATTCTCCAATCCACCTTATGATTCTTAGAATAAATCTTCAAGAGATTAATCATAAGTTGAGAGTTAGACTCAACTAACACCTTTTTCCATCCAACCTTAGTAGCCTCCTGAAGACCTCTGAGGATACCATACCCATCAGCAAGGTTATTGGAAAGAATACCTAAATTCTCAGCAAAAGTAAAAACCAGGGAGCCATCTGAAAGTCTACCAATTCCTCCCACACTAGCTTTTCCAAGGTTCCCTCTAGAGGCTCCATAAGTATTGACTTTTCCAAAATTCTTAGGAGGAGGTTGCCAATTTCTAGTCCTATCCAACTTACTAATATTCACATTCCCTTTAATTTGGTTGCCCTTAGAAGGTTTAATCTTCAATATTTGCATCACTTGATCCCATATTTTATGGGATTTTTGGGGGTGATTAAGGAGTTGATGGACTGATTCAACTAAGTTGGCTATGGTATTTTTCCAAATATAGTGAATATCCTTCCTATATTGATTAAAAATTTGGTTATTCCTTTCATTCCAAATATTCCAAAGAAGAATGGTAGAACCCATCCAAACTAACTGCCTCATAAAATGATCAACACCCTCTTGATTAGGCCAATCCCTCCAAAGTTGTTCAAAAGTAAAAAAAATAGACCATTGTAAGCCAAGTAAAGTGGCCATTCTCTTCCATAGCTCAGAGGCTAAAGTACACTCAATAAAAATATGGTTGATATTTTCTACATTTTCTTCACACATTTCACATCTAAAAGGGCCATGAAAACCACGCTTCATAAGTTGCTCACTAGTAAGCACCCTACGATGCAATAAAATCCAATTAAAGAGCCTCACCTTAGGCCAGAGCTTTTGAGACCACAATCGAGAAAATATGTCAGAAGAATGGTTTTGATTATTATGGCATAAGGTCAAATAACCTTGAGTAACTAAATACTCACCCTTAGTAGTGTTGTTCCATCCAAAACAATCTTTTTCATGGGACCAAGAGAGGGATCTCATATGAAGGATGCCTTGGATATCTTGTCTTTGCATTTTTGGGATTTGAATAGGCCAGTCCTCAATAGGGATCCAATATCTACTAGCCTTTGAATTACCAATATGGTACCGACAGTAATTAGCCACCTTTATCCAATTAGATCGGTGAAGCTCCTCCATCCAATGCCTCCAATCGGGAAATTGAGTTATCAAAGGCTTGTGACTATCCCAAGAATCTGTTAAAAAAATTGCAGTTGACCATTAAGAATGATCAAAAATAGTTTTTTCTTTATCAAATCCTCACCAATCTTAAGAACTGCTAAAATGGGAGAACCTTTGGTAGGAAGTTGATAGCGAAAAAGGTCTTTAGGACTTTTGTTCTCAGCATATTTAGCACAAAGATTATTGGCCCAAAGAGCATTGGGGTTATGCAACATCCTCCAATATAATTTAGCAACTAAAGATTTTTTGTTATTAATTGAATATCGAAATCCTAACCCCCCTTCACTCTTAGGAAGACATAAAGTATCCCATTTCACCAAGGCCCATTTTCTTTTCTCCTTAGTACCACTCCAAAGGAAACGATGACTGATTTGATCCAATTCTCAAAGAATAGCCTTTGGGATATTCAAAACGAAAGAAACATAAATAGGAATAGCTTGAAGGACTGATTTTACCAAGGTGATTCTACCCCAAAAGAAAGCCACTTGTTGGTCCACTTTCCAATTTTCTTCTTGACTTTGTCCAACAACCAATTCCAATATTTATTTTTCTGCCTTTGAATATTTATGGGAATACCTAAATAAGTTATTGGAAGAGAGGTCTTCTTATATCTTAATTTATCCAAGACCATGGATTCTTGTCTAGCAGAGCAGTGAAAGAAAATAACTTTAGATTTGTCTTCATTGATCAACTGCCTAGTAGCCTTAGAAAAATAGCTAATGATTTGCTTAATATTAGAAGCTTCCTTAACTGTAGCTTTACCTAAAAGAGTAGAGTCATCCACAAATTGAAGATGAGAGATAGGTCTAGCTCCATGAGCAATGGCAACTCCCTCAAGGGTTTTGTTTTCTCTATTTTTGGTTATAGTCCTACCCAAGCATTCAACAAGAATTATGAATAAATAAGGGGATAGCGGGACACCTTTCCTAATACCTTTGGAAGCTGGGAAAGACTGAGAAGGCCTGCCATTGATAAGAACTAAGTAGGAAACTAAAGAGATACATCCCATAATCAAATCCATCCAATCCTTAGAGAAACCAAATTGCCTCAAAACTTTGATAAGGAAGTGCTAATCCACTCTGTCATAAGCTTTGGATAAGTCTAACCGAATGAACATGGAAGGATAATTTTGCATATCCATGGAATGGATGGCTTCCTGAGCAAAAACTATCTCATCTACTTGAAAGCATGAGATTTCGGGCAAAGGAAACACTAATTGCGATGCAACCAAAATAAAATGCGCTTAAGTCCTAGAAACATAAAGTGCATGAAATGGAAAAGAAATGCATTGGAAGAGACACAAGCAAATGGAGAAAACACAGCCCTTTCATTAATATCCCTTGATCTCTGTTACAATGACGTATCCTCCCTTTTCGGGGTCTAGGAGCGTTAAAAGAATTCGATTACAATCACTCAATGTTCATCTTTCCGCATGCCCACGATTGCAATGGGCAGGCCAAGATGATGTCGTCGCTGATGTCGATGAGTTCTTCACCTCCGCTGATTCTTCTACGAACAAAGAAACAACCAAGATGTCAGTAGCACCTGCTACAAGTGAAAAGTGTTCGTTCTTCTAAAATCATCAAAAGATGCATGCAAAAATTTATCTAAAACAGTAAACAAAATGATTCTAAACAGCCTGAAAACTTGACGGAAGACGAGAAAATGTTACCGGAAGGCCATTGCCACTGAGACAGCTGGCCAATCTGCCTTCAACTGGAATTCGTCCCCGGGCAGGATGAATTTCGACTGCAATTCGTCCCTGGGTGGGACGAATTCTTCTGTGTTGAAGAAGCCGACCTGCTGCTGCTCCAATGTCGATTCTTGAGACCTGCAAAATGCCTGCAAACAAGGGGGTTATGTAATTGGGTCCATTTTGGGACGACCCAGATGGTCGGATTCTCCCAATTTGGCCTCTACCATCGGGAATTTTATCTCGCCACCTGCAAGTCAGTGAAACAACAAAGCGACACAAAACATACTAGAATCTGATCAAAAGTTACGAACTTGCAGCTATGAGTTAACCAAACATGATAACACAAAATGCAACCTGAAAAAGTAATCTAGAATGCTCTAAAACTTGGAAAGTGCGGGGGTGCCCAAGTGGGCCTCCCACCGTTGGCACTTGATTCCGGTGCCAATCCACTAGGGATGGGCCCAAAACCTCTTAGGATTTGGGGGTCGGCAAATTGGTTGGTTCAGGTGTCCATGTGTTGGATTTGGGTCAGGTTCAAGCTTCCAAAAGCCACCCAACAACCTCCCTTGCAAAAGAGATTGGTGGATGCGAGCAGGTGAACCAAAAGGGATGCAAGTGGGTCTTCAACTCGGCAGCACTTCGTTGCTTGAAATCTCCTTCAACCTGTATATTTTGGGTGAGAAAAGTCCCACATTTTATAGACCCATGGGGTCTCTTTTGGGAGGGAAGCACAAATGCCATGTGTTGGTCATAGGCACCATGTGGCAGTCTTGTCTTCCCATGAAGGAGGGGAGTCCTCCGTTGACTTGGGCTTTGATAAATGCCTTTTGTGACAGTCTTCTAACGGCCCCTCTGTCCACCTACACATGCATGCAAGGCAGGAGTCATCAACTGACTGTTCTGGGCTGCCACTTGGCACCATTTGTCTTTTTGCCCGTTAAGCTTAGAATTCGTCCCACCCAAGGACGAATTCAGAATTCGTCCTGGGGTGGGACGGATTCTATTTTGAATTCATCCCTGGGTGAGACGAATACTGGGCAAAGTTTCCAAGTGTGCCAAATTGCTATGAAAGTGGTTAAGACCACTGTTTAACCTCTGAGGGCTGCCCTGGGGGCTGTGTTTGTCAAAGCAATCAGTGTTTGCAGTCACATAATCGAATTGGTGCTGTTTTGGTGTCTACAGATGCCCCTTTTTGGGAAGTGCTGCGGGTGACGCGAGTCTTGAGCAAAAATAGATAACCAAAGCACTAATGATTAGGGTTTCTTGGTAACCTAACCAACTTTTGATGCCCCAAGTATGGAAAGGGCATGCATTCTTGAATCCTTGCTTCTGACGAGCTAAGGAATTTGATTTCAAGTATTAACCTATTTTTTTGAGGTGTGACTTGAACTTAGACATTGATCAGTCATGAACAGGCAAAGGGCATTTTTATCCTCGGGGGAACCTTGTGTTCATGATTCACGAAATGCCAAGTGTTTGATTGATTTGATTGTTGCTTTTTTACTGCCCCAAGCAGGAGCGTGATTGTCTTTGTTAATGATTCTTTGAATGCATGTCATTTTCCTTAATTGGGTGTGTGATTGTTGGTTGGTGACTAAGTGTGACTACCCCCTCAAGCGACGAATCGATGAGGGAATGACCGTCGTGAGAGAAGCGACGAGATTCCGGGCAAAGGAAACACTAATTGCGATTGCATTCAAAATCAAGTACGCTTAAGTCCTAGAAACATAAAGTGCATGAAATGGAAAATAAACACATTGGAAGAGACACAAGCAAATGGAGAAAACACAGCCCTTTCATTAATATCCCTTGATCTCTGTTACAATGACGTCTCCTCCCTTTTCGAGGGCTAGGAGCGTTAAAATAATTTGATTACAATCACTCAATGTTCCTCTTTCCACGTGCCCACGATTGCAATGGGCGGGCCAAGATGATGTCGTCGTTGATGTCGATGAGTTCTTAACCTCTGCTGCTTCTCCTATGAACAAAGAAACAACCAAGATGTCAGTAGCACCTGCTACAAATGAAAGGTGTTTGTTCTTTAAAATTAATGAAATATGCATGTAAATATTTGCAAATTGACAGAAGACAGAAAATGTTACCAGAAGGCCATTGCCACTGAGACAGCTGGCCAATCTGCCTTCAACTGGAATTCGTCCCTATGTGGGACGATTTCTGACTGCAATTCGTCCCTGGGTGGGACGAATTCTTCGTGTTGAAGAAGCCGACCTGCTGCTGCTCCAATGTCGATTCCTGAGACCTGCAAAACGCCTGCAAACAAGGGGGTTATGCAATTGGGGCCATTTTGGGACGACCCAGATGGTCGGATTCTCCAATTTTGCCTCTACCCTCGAGAATTTGATCTCGCCACCTGCAAGTCAGTGAAACAACAAAGCAACACAAAACATACTAGAATTTGACCAAAAGTTACGAAATTGCAGCTATGAGTTAACCAAACATAATAACACAAAATGCAACCTAAAAAAAGTAATCTAGAATGCTCTAAAACCTAGAAAGTGCGGGGGTGCCCAAGTGGGCCTCCCACCGTTGGCACTTGATTCTGACGCCAATCCACTAAGGATGGGCCCAAAACCTCTTAGGATTGGGGGGGTTAGTGAATTGGTTGGTTTAGGTATCCATGTGTTGGATTTAGGTCCGATTCAAGCTTCCAAAAGCCACCCAACAACCTCCCTTGCAAAAGAGATTGGTGGATGTGGGAAGGTGAACCAAAAGGGATGCAAGTGGTTCTTCAACTCGGCAGCACTTCGTTGCTTGAAAACTCCTTTAACCTGTATATCTTGGGTGAGAAAAGTCCCACCTTTTATAGACCCATGGGGTCTCTTTTGGGAGGGAAGCACAAATGCCATGTGTTGGTCATAGGCGCCATGTGGCAGTATTGTCTTCCCATGAGGGAGGGGAGTCCTCCATTGAATTGGGCTTTGATAAATGCCTTTTGTGACGATCTTCTAATGGCCCCTCTGTCCACCTACACACGCGTGCAAGGCGGGAGTCATCAAGCGACCGTTCCGGGCTGCCACTTGGCGCCATTTGTCTTTTTGCCCGTTAATCTTAGAATTCGTCCCACCCGGGGACGGATTCAGAATTCGTCCTGGGGTGGGACGGATTCTATTTTGAATTCATCCCTGGGTGAGACGAATACTGGGCAAAGTGTCCAAGTGTGCCAAATTGCTTCTTGACCTTACAAAATTTCTATGAAAGTGGTTAAGACCACTGTTTAACCTCTAAGGGCTGCCCTGGGGGCTGTGTTTGTCAAAGCGATCAGTGTTTGCAGTCACATAATCTGATTTTGAATGTAATCGCAATTAGTGTTTTAGAGCATTCTAGATTACTTTTTTAGGTTGCATTTTGTGTTATCATGTTTGGTTAACTCATAGCTGCAAGTTCGTAACTTTTGATCAGATTCTAGTATGTTTTGTGTTGCTTTGTTGTTTCACTGACTTGCAGGTGGCGAGATCAAATTCCTGAGGGTAGAGGCCAAATTGGTAGAATCCGACCATCTGGGTCGTCCCAAAATGGCCCCAATTACATAACCCCCTTGTTTGCAGGCATTTTGCAGGTCTCGAGAATCGACATTGGAGCAGCAGCAGGTCGGCTTCTTCAACACAGAAGAATTCGTCCCACCAAGGGACGAATTGCAGTCATAATTCGTCCTTCCCAGGGACAAATTCCAGTTGAAGGCAGATTGGCCAGCTGTCTCAGTGGCAATGGCCTTCTGGTAACATTTTATGTCTTCTTTCAAGTTTTCAGGTTGTTTAGAATCATTTTGTTTACTGTTTTAGATAAATGTTTGCATGAAGACCCAGATGGTCGGATTCTCCCAATTTGGCCTCTACCCTCGGGAATTTGATCTCACCACCTGCAAGTCAGTGAAACAACAAAGCAACACAAAACATACTAGAATCTGACCAAAAGTTATGAAATTGCAGCTATGAGTTAACCAAACATAATAACACAAAATGCAACCTAAAAAAAGTAATCTAGAATGCTCTAAAACCTAGAAAGTGCGGGGGTGCCCAAGTGGGCCTCCCACCGTTGGCACTTGATTCCGACGCCAATCCACTAGGGATGGGCCCAAAACCTCTTAGGATTGGGGGGGTCAACGAATTGGTTGGTTCAGGTGTCCATGTGTTGGATTTAGGTCCGATTCAAGCTTCCAAAAGCCACCCAACAACCTCCCTTGCAAAAGAGATTGGTGGATGTGGGAAGGTGAACCAAAAGGGATGCAAGTGGGTCTTCAACTCGGCAGCACTTCGTTGCTTGAAATCTCCTTCAACCTGTATATTTTGGGTGAGAAAAGTCCCACCTTTTATAGACCCATGGGGTCTCTTTTGGGAGGGAAGCACAAATGCCATGTGTTGGTCATAGGCGCCATGTGGCAGTCTTGTCTTCCCATGAGGGAGGGGAGTCCTCCGTTGACTTGGGCTTTGATAAATGCCTTTTGTGACAGTCTTCTAACGGCCCCTCTGTCCACCTACACACGTGTGCAAGGCAGGAGTCATCAACTGACTGTTCTGGGCTGCCACTTGGTGCCATTTGTCTTTTTGCCCGTTAATCTTAGAATTCGTCCCACCCAGGGACAGATTCAGAATTCGTCCTGGGGTGGGACGGATTCTATTTTGAATTCATCCCTGGGTGATACGAATACTGGGCAAAGTGTCCAAGTGTGCCAAATTGCTTCTTGACCTTACAAAATTGCTATGAAAGTGGTTAAGACCACTGTTTAACCTCTGAGGGCTGCCCTTGGGGCTATGTTTGTCAAAGCGATCAGTGTTTGCAGTCACATAATCAGATTGGTGCTGTTTTGGTGTCTACAGATGCCCCTTTTTGGGAAGCGCTACGGGTGATGCAGTTCTGAGTAAAAATAGATAACCAAAGCACTAATGATTAGGGTTTCTTGGTAACCTAACCAAATTTTGATGCCCCAAGTATGGAAAGGTCATGCATTCTTGAATCCTTGCTTCTGACGAGCTAAGGAATTTGATTTCAAGTATTAACCTATTTTGGTGAGGTGTGACTTGAACTTAGACATTGATCAGTCATGAACAGGCAAAGGGCATTTTTATCCTCAGGGGGAACCTTGTGTTCATGATTCATGAAATGCCAAGTGTTTGATTGATTTGATTGTTGCTTGTTTACTGCCCCAAGTAGGAGCATGATTATCTTTGTCAATGATTCTTTGAATGCATGTCGTTTTCCTTAATTGGGTGTGTGATTGTTGGTTGGTGACTAAGTGTGACTACCCCCTCAAGCGACGAATCGATGAGGGAATGACCTTCGTGAGAGAAGCGACGAGTCGCTTGACCCAAGATGACTTGTGCAAGGGTGCCTTTAGAGGGTTTATCGTTAAGTGTGTGCAATTTTTCCAACATTTGGACCTATTTTTGGTTGGTGTTAACCCTTTTGGTGATGTCGTAATGAGGTGAAATCATCGAAATCTAACTTCCCATGGAGCGGTCCGGCTATTGTAGCCTTCTTGGTGAAGTAGGAGAGCGATAATTTGGACCTCGACATCAATTTTCTTTGCCCGGAGTTTAAGTGCAAGAGCACTTGTGTCCGGCAATGTTTATTGTTGTTTGTTTTTGTTGAATTTTGTACTGTTTTTGTTGTTTTTTTTTTTTTTGTGACACCATTTGGGGATTAAATTTTCAAAAATTCGTCTCCCGTGGAGTGGTCCGGCTATGGTAGCCTTCTTAGGGAGTAGGATAGTGATAATTTGTGACCCTGATGTCGATTTGCCATGCCAAGAGTTTAAGTGCAAGAGCACTTGTGTCTGGCAATGTTTATTGCTTTGTGTTTGTGTTGCATTTATTTGTTGTTTTTGTTGTTTTGATTTTATTTGATCTTGTGCATGATGGTTGATGAATATGGATGTATGCATGTTGATTTATTTTGATGGATGCATATGCTATGATGAATGCAAATTGTTTTGATTTATATGTGATATGCAGATATGAAATTGATGAATGGGGTTTGTGATGTTTGGCTATGGCACCAAGGACTGTTTAGAACTCTGTTATTTTGTTTTTAGGCGATTGCTTTGATGCATGACTTTGTATGTATACATGTGGTTTTTTTTTTTTGTATTTTTTTGATGGTATTGTAAGGATGAAAAGTAGTGCAGTTGGTTTAGAAATTTAGCTAAGGTTTTCTGAGACTCAGACGGTTTTAACTCACTAGCCATGACTGTACTTTATCTTACAAGATTTTTGGACAAGGTATGAATCGGACTTGTTTTTGACCAAGTTATTTTACATCCCTGTGTGTGCAATTGAGTTCATTTAGTGGTATTTGTTAGGATACCGCCAGTGCCAGATGGGCTTTCAACCGAACCTGTACTGAGGATCACCTAATTAGCTCCATGAATTCCTTTGTTGTATGTACTAAGATTAATTTGCGGTGTAATCTAGGATGCCATAAGCTAGCTCATCCACATGCAAACATTGATCTGTACGCAAGTTAATGTGATAGATATATCGTCATGCGAGAATTTTACTGTCAGTTATCGATAGGCTATCAACCAAATTGGTACTAAAGCTTGCCTTATGACCTATAGAATGCTGAGAGTTCCAGGGATTCAAGTTCGACTCCCTTCTTTTTTTCAATTATATTGGGATACTTGCTCATTTGTAGTGATAAGATCACTGTTTATTTTGATTTGTTTTTCTTTTGAGCAAGGGATTGGGGATATGGAGTGATGAGAATCACTATTTCTTGTGCCTTTTGATGTGTGCACTATAGGATGTCAAATTTTGGAGTTTTGACGTTTTGCAAATTTTTGATGTTTTGCAACTATTGAGAACTTAGGGATTCTTAGGGAATTGGGTAGGGAGGATGCTTGTACTTTTGCCAACTCTCAGCATTCTTAGGGTCATCCGCACAGGGGGATGAGAAAGATAACCATTTCACTTATGGTAACTTGGATTCCTGTGCAGGTTTCATCTTTCATTCACACAACTCTGGAATTGTTTAATGTGTTTAGTTTGTGTTGGGATGTTATGTTACAAGGTGTATTTTAAGTACGACTCTACCTTCGTAAAATCTGTCTGACTTGATACAGTACATGGCTAAAGAGCAAAATGATGACTGAATCACAAAAACTCTTGCTACATTAAAAGACCATTGACTTTAGTGTGGTGGAAGTAACGCATGGTGCTTGTGTTGTTTTTGTAACATGGAACAGTGGGGAACAAGATGGACTAGCAGAGCAATTACAGCCTATGGTGCCTTTGACCTTTATTACCACATGGATGCAATGTTTAATGTAGCTACATATTTTTGTATTTTTGATGGATTGATTTTTGTGAATATGAATATGAGGTTTGAGAAGAGCTCTCGATTGATGAATTTGATTATGCCTAGAAATGAGATGCAAATTTTTATTGTTTTTGATTATTTTTTATTTTTGACCAAGTGATTACGATAATCCTTGGAGCTTTTGGGGTGACCAAGTGATTGCGATAATCCTTGGAGCCTTTTTGGGTGACCAAGTGATTGCGATAATCCTTGGAGCTTTTGGGGTGACCAAGAATTTGTGATAATCCTTGGAGCTTTTTGGTTGACCAAGAGATTGCGATAATCCTTGGAGCTTTTTGGGTGACCAAGTGATTGCGATAATCCTTGGAGCTTTTTGGGTGACCAAGAGATTGCAATAATCCTTGGAGATTTTGGGGTGACCAAGTGATTGCGATAATCCTTGGAGCTTTTGGGATGACCAAGTGATTGCGATAATCCTTGGAGCTTTTTGGGTTTTGACCAAGTGATTGCGATAATCCTTGGAGCTTTTTGGGGTGACCAAGAGATTGCGATAATCCTTGGAGCTTTTGGAGTGACCAAGAGATTGCGATAATCCTTGGAGATTTTGGAGTGACCAAGAGATTGTGATAATCCTTGGAGCTTTTGGGATGACCAAGTGATTACGATAATCCTTGGAGATTTTTGGGTTTTGACCAAGTGATTGCAATAATCCTTGGAGCTTTTTGGGTTTTGACCAAGTGATTGCGATAATCCTTGGAGATTTTTGGGGTGACCAAGTGATTGTGATAATCCTTGGAGCCTTTGGGTTGACCAAGCGATTGCGGTAATCCTTGGAGCTTTTGGGGTGACCAAGTGATTACGATAATCCTTGGAGCTTTTTGGTTTGGATTATGGTTCTTCAAGGGATAGAGGTACCCCCAGCTTGATGGTCTTTGCACTCTGGATCTGGCTCTGGAGGTACGGGCACGAATGGATCTTCCCTAGGTGCGAATTTTGCGAAAAGGAGGGCAGGGTCTTCCCTCGGCACTGCTATCATGATGGGATCTCGAGGTGGACGATGCTCATATTGAATTTGGAGCCATGGATCCAACACTTGGTCCCACCTCACTGGGTCTACATGCCATTCATGCCCCAGCAGTATGCCCATCTGTCCCATTAGATCTTCATGAGTTAGAGCACGGTGATGTCGTCGTGCATGTCTGAGATAGTCCATTTCAATTTCATCTTCTGAATCGCTTTCATAGATCCAAAATTGTTCATCCTCTTCAGCAACTGTTGCTTGCGGCGTTGAGGACTCTTCTTGTTCCAGTGAATTAATCTAGTCCCATTGCGGTTGTTCCACTCTTGGTGGAGGGACTTGATTCTCTTGAGACTGTGTTGTTTCGTCCGGCACCTCTAAGGGGAACAACTTCAGAAAGATGTCCGACAGTCGTTGATGTTCTCTTTAAGGATTACTATCCGAAATTTCACCTCTCTCTAGCAAAGGAGAGGGATTATTGTTGTTTCCAGGGGTGTTTTTTGACCATGGGAGGTAGTCTCCCAGTGTGTATTCTATATTTGGATTGGCATAAGGGTCTAATGCCAATCCCCCCTTATTGCCTATTTCTAGGCCTTGCATATTTTCAACCAAGATGTCTAATGGCAGGGGATGGTTGAACCCTACCCCTGACTTGTCATATGGCATCTGATATCTTGGTTGGCAAAGGATCCGCATTCCTTGTTCATATCTTCCTAGCCCGTATCCATGCCAATTGCATTGGCCTAGATATTTTAGGGCAAATTCTAGGTTTGACAGATAATTGATATTTTCCACAAAAGGTTCTTCGTCTGTTTCCTTTTGTTGGCATGGTTCAAGACCATGATCAAGGCCCCCATACACAAAATTTTTCTGGTTCGATGGGTAGCCTAGAGGAACAATTGTCCCTATGGGAAGGTGAGGTCTTCCCATGTCCTGTACTGACTCCAATGTGGGGGTTGCCACAATGTTTTGCACTAAGTACTCCCCCAGGCCCGTACTGGCCATTTCAACAGTGATTGTTGATGATTGGGTGGGAGGAAACGGTAGTCCTTCCTAAGTCCATTCCATGTTTGGTTGTTCAGGAGTCTTGGTTTCTATTGTGTTGGGTGTTTCCTCTGTTGATATCTTTGAGATTATGGGCAACCTTTCTTCTAGAGGCTTAACCTCTTCCATGATTTTTTTTCCCTTGTCCTTCTGTTGGGCCATGATAGGTGGCATTGATAATGAAGGAGCAGGTGATGAAGTCTCACCTGGTCGGGATTTTGTCTTGTTGGCCACCAATGGTGCCTGTGGTATTGGACCCTGTTTAGATGGATTTAATTGGAAATCCAAATGCGTTGAAGGGAGGGTCGATTGAGGTATGAATTGTACCGCATTGCAATACTTGAAGGGCTCTAAGTCCATTGGGACTACATGTATTTCTCCTTCATAAGCATACTTCAAGCACTGATGGGCGATCGAAGGGACACATTTCATATCCCTGATCCAAGGCCGCCCTAGCAATATATTATAAGCCATTTCACCTTCCAGCACATGGCACAGTGTAGGTATTGACTTTTGTCCTACTTGGACTGGCAAAACGACTGTGCCGACTGTCGAGCATATTGCATCATTGAAAGCTCGAAGTGTGTATGTGGAAGCTGTGATGTGAGAGGCTGGCAGCTTCAAATGCTTCAAGGCTGCAGTGGTTATGATGTTACTGGACGATCCAGTATCTATCAGCACTCTCTTGTACAGAATCCTGTTGACCCACGCGATAACGTGCAGGGGTGGATCTGCCATGTCATTTGATATCGTTTTGACCTCATATTCTCTGAATGTGATGATCGACTCCATACATTGTTTCACATGTCCCACGAAGGCATTGAAAGAATTTGCCTCATGGGGTTGTAATTCAATGGCTTTTAAAATTTCCATAGGAGCTTCTCTATGGGGAGCTGATTGTTGAATAAGCTCGTAGATGAACAGCCTAGCCGACGTGGTCCGCAAACTCTGCGTGAGTTTGGTTCGTATCGTGACCTCAGGTCTAGGCGAAGGTAACTGCATTGGGCGTTGTTGAGGATGCGATGTTTTCAAAACTTCCTTCGTAGCTACCTCAAGGGCAGCTATCGGGTACCTTCTGTTCCATGTTACTATGCTAATCATTCCCATAAATCCCTATGTGGGAAGATCTTGTCGCACCTCATTAATCTGGAGTGGTTTTGTTTGTGCCTCGTGGGCTAGCAAGGGGTCCTTGAATACCCCCATTTGTTGGTTGTTTGGTGCGATGGGGTTGTCCACAACCAATGTTCTGTTGTCGATCAAATCTTGGACTAGGTCTTTGAATTTCTAGCACCCATTCAAGTCATGTCCTCTGCGCCTATGGAATCTACAATACAATTCCTCTCTGTACCCCCTAGGCTTGGGAATGTTAGGGTCTATAATTTGGATTTTCGGTAGAGTGACTAAATTTGTCGCTGACAAGCGGTCAAATAAGGAGTCCCTAGACTCCGCATATGGGGTGAAATTTTGCCTAGGGCGACGCGGGTAATTTTGCTCCTATATTCTATTATCTCTTTCATAAGCAGGAGGCACTGCCTGGTAGTTAGCCTTTTGAGGCTACGTTTCTTGCACAGGCACGGGAAAATTTATCGCAACTTGGTTGACTGCAGCGTGTTGTGGTTGCGTTGTCCCAGTTTTAGTGGTTTTATTCCACTCTTTCTTCTTAGGCTTGGCAATTGCGCCTTCGCCTATCTTAATCTCTTCTATGACTCTGGCTTGCGCAAAAGCTTCTTCTAAGTCGTCGTATTGTCGTAGTAACAATAGACCAGAGATTGATTTTAAGCAACTTTTTGTGAACATCTACGTGAGATCAGACATAGGAGGACGGTAGGGTAACCTAGAAAGAAAAGCTCTCCATCGATTCCCGTACGCTGCCATTGTTTCCTCTTCAAATTGCTTGAGGCTCGCTAAATCACTTAGTGATGCCTTCTTCCTTGTGTTGAAGGCAAAGCGTTCAAGAAACGCGTCTACTAATTGATCTAAATTGCTTATGCTGTGTTTGGGAAGTTGTGTGAACCAATCCGAGGTAGGGCCTGTGAATGTGGTTATGAATGTTCTAAGCAACAATGCATCATTATCTTGGATGCCGAAGCATTGGCTTAGAAATCATGTAACGTGTTCCTGTGCGTCCTCTTCACCTTTAAAAATGCCAATTGAGGCAACTTGAAGTGTTCGGGATAAAGAGGTGTAGGCACTGAGGGATGCACCGGATTACTGCGAAGTAGACGTAATGTGGGTTTCTGATGCCCAACAAATTTTGTCTCCATAGACTCTAAACGCTCCAATAGCGCTTGGTATGCATCGGAAGATTTTATTTCTTCCTCTCTTGTTCGCTCTTGTTGCAAGTTACGGTAAACTGGAGGCCTATGGAGGGGTTGCCGAATGGCATCCTTCCTGCCTTGATGGGGAGTTTCAACATATTCCTCTTCCGGTTCATACTCCTCGTAAAATTCTTGAGGAGTCTCTCGGGCAAAACCTAAGACCCCGATCAAGCTCTTGTTGAAGGTACCCATCATTGTTTCGGGGATTTGCCTCCCTCTCGAATCTATGAGGTCTTGGAGGCAGAGCTTGACGAGGTCATGGAGACCTGTCCTGCACCAACGGATTACGCCTCTCATACTGTTTAGATCTTTGGATGCGAGGGGTTGGCCCCCTCTCAGGTATTTCATAGCATAACTCATCCGCTTTGCGTTGCATGCATTCTCTATCCAAGCGATGTCGGTACTCTATTTCCTGATAACTTGGTTTAAGCCGCATGGTTTGGGCTTGACGGGTGGTATATCTGGCGACAGCTGGGTCAATTTGGTCTACCCTATTTTGCTCAGGAGGTTCGAATGTTTCTCCTATGTGTTTACCTCAAGTTTGCTGGTCTAAGGTTTCAATGGGTCACTTCCCTCTGTTGAGGTAAGCGGTATGTGCTCGAGGTTTTGGCCTCAAGGGGTGATCATGATATCCTGTTGGTGCAAAAATGCAAGGTTCTCGCATTGTTTATTGCCCTCGAGGAATGCGATGGCTTTCCTTGTACTCCCTTTCAAGGGTGTAAAGGGGGTGGGCAAAGTTAGGTCGCCCTATGTAAGGAGCCCTGCGCTCCGGATTTGGTCTCTCTGTTCTGATGATAGGTAAAGAAGGGACACCATATCCACGTTGCCCCTCCAAATGGACGGTGTGCCTATCTAGCACTTCATCGCGCGGTGGCCACTCATGCCTAACTTCAATAGGTGATTCTCTATTTATGTCAAGGTCTACATGTAAGGCATCTTCCCGAAAGGGGCTGCTTTGAATAGGCATACCCCACCAAGGATTCTGAATTGGATTCTTTTGTAGGTTAGACCTATAAGGCGGTATGACCAAATCCTCAGGACTGAAGTGAAGGTGACTTGTGCCTACTTTTTGTGTACCTTTCGAAGCTTTTGCCCTTGATTGGGCTTGACTGCGGGTGTACACCATTGCGGTGATTCTATGCTATCTAAATAAGTTTTTATCTCGTTTATGACTTTGTTTGTCTACACTAAGCAGAATTAAGCACACACATTCACAAAACCGTGATTATCTCTTTTAAGGATTAAATGGTGTGTCCTAAATTGGTTTAGTGCATTTTGATGTTTTGTTTTGTTTTTGTAGGTTTTGAAGATCGTTTAAATGCATTATGACGGCTCATATAACTCCCAAAATGGTCGCCCCTTCAATATACCAACCAGGCCGATATACCAACCTCTCTATATACCCACCCTTACGAGAGGGAGACTATAGGTACGTGAGAGCAGAAGGTACGTGGTATGTAGGCAGTATGAAAGGGGGATTGTCCTGTTAATGGCACCTACCATAGAAAACTTATCATCGTGCACATGGGAATCACCCCAGCGACACTCGGTCTACTTTCGTCAGGATTTACGCCTAACAATAGTTGACAATCGGGAAATGGATGCAAAGCTAATCCAAGGTGGTGATGAACCCACCGTTGGTCTTGCTCAAGGGCTGGGGTCTTACGACCAGCTCCTTGGTTTAAAATTGTTGCGTGGAGTGTGTGAGATTCATTTTATTTAGCAAAAATTGAAACAAGCATGAATGATTTTCCCTAAGTAATGCAGGATAAAAATGAAAACAGTCAAAGAAACAGAAACAGAAACAGAAATTTTAACAGAGATTATAAAAAATCCCTACCTCTTCTCTCGCTCGCTCCAGCTTGCTTCGAATTTCTGCTCTGAAAATCCATAGGCAGGAATTCATCCCTCTGGGAGACGAATTGCAGAACAAAATTCGTCCCTCCCAGAGATGAATTTGAATTTGTCTCAGGGTCAGACGAATTGTAGTTAAGAATTCAGTACGATCGAGAGACGAATAGCGATCTGCAACAAAAAAATGTACCTGTCAAGCACAAACACAAAACTTTGATCAGTTTTCTGTGATTTTAAAAATATGGGACAGGTCCCACCGTGATCGCCACCTGCAAGTCAGTGAAACAACAAAGCAACACAAAACATACTAGAATCTGACCAAAAGTTACGAAATTGCAGCTATGAGTTAACCAAACATAATAACACAAAATGCAACCTAAAAAAAGTAATCTAGAATGCTCTAAAACCTAGAAATTTCAGGGGTGCCCAAGTGGGCCTCCCACTGTTGGCACTTGATTTCGATGCCAATCCACTAGGGATGGGCCCAAAACCTCTTAGGATTGGGGGGGTCGGCAAATTGGTTGGTTCAGGTTTCCATGTGTTGGATTTAGGTCCAATTCAAGCTTCCAAAAGCCACCCAACAACCTCCCTTGCAAAAGAGATTGGTGGATGAGTTCTTCACCTCTGCTGCTTCTCCTACAAAAAAAGAAACAACCAATATGTCAGTAGCACCTGCCGCAAATGGAAAGTGTTTGTTCTCTAAAATTAATGAAATATGCATGTAAACATTTGCCTGAAACGGTAAATACAGTGAGTCCAAATGGCTTGAAATCTTGACAGAAGATAGAAAAAGTTACCAGAAGGCCATTGCCACTGAGACAGCTGGCCAATCTGTCTTCAACTAGAATTCGTCCCTGGGCAGGATGAATTCTGACTGCAATTCATCCTTGGGTGGGACGAATTCTTTTGTGTTGAAGAAGCCGACCTGCTGCTGCTCCAATGTCGATTCTCGAGACCTACAAAATGCCTGCAAACAAGGGGGTTATGTAATTGGGGCCATTTTGGGATGACCCAGATGGTCGGATTCTCCCAATTTGGCCTCTACCCTCGGGAATTTGATCTCGCCACCTGCAAGTCAGTGAAACAACAAAGCAACACAAAACATACTAGAATCTGACCAAAAGTTACGAAATTGCAGCTATGAGTTAACCAAACATAATAACACAAAATGCAACCTAAAAAAAAGTAATCTAGAATGCTCTAAAACCTAGAAAGTGCGGGGGTGCCCAAGTGGGCCTCCCACCGTTGGCACTTGATTCCGACGCCAATCCACTAGGGATGGGCCCAAAACCTCTTAGGATTGGGGGGTCGGCGAATTGGTTGGTTCAGGTGTCCATGTGTTGGATTTGGGTCAGGTTCAAGCTTCCAAAAGCCACCCAACAACCTCCCTTGCAAAAGATATTGGTGGATGCGAGAAGGTGAACCAAAAGGGATGCAAGTGGGTCTTCAACTCGGCAGCACTTTGTTGTGTCCCTTCGATCGCCCACCAGTGCTTAAAGTATGCTTATGAAGGGGAAATACATGTAGTCCCAACGGACTTAGAGCCCTTCAAGTATTGCAATGCAGTACAATTCATACCTCAATCGACCCTCCCTTCAACGCATTTGGATTTCCAATTAAATCCATCTAAACAGGGTCCAATACCGCAGTCACCACTGGTGGCCAACAAGACAAAATCCCAGCCAGGTGAAACTTCATAACCTGCTCCTTCATCATCAATGCCACCTATTATGGCCCAATAGAAGGACAAGGGAAAAAAAATCATGGAAGAGGTTAAGCCTCTAGAAGAAAGGTTGCCCACAATATCAACGATATCAACAAAGGAAACACCCAACACAACAGAAACCAAGACTCCTGAACGACCAAACATGGAATGGACTTAGGAAGGACTACCGTTTCCTCCCACCCAATCATCAATAATCACTGTTGAAATGGCCAGTACGGGCCTGGGGGAGTACTTAGTGCAAAACATTGTGGCAACCCCCACATTGGAGTCAGTACAGGACATGGGAAGACCTCGCCTTCCCATAGGGACAATTGTTCCTCTAGGCTACCCACCGAACCAGACAAATTTTGTGTATGGGGGCCTTGATCACGGTCTTGAACCATGCCAACAAAAGGAAACAGACGAAGAACCTTTTGTTGAAAACATCAATTATCTGTCAAACCTAGAATTTTCCCTAAAATATCTCGGCCAATGCAATTGGCATGGATACGGGCTCGGCAGATATGAGCAAGGGATGCGGATCCTTTGCCAACCAAGATATCAGATGCCATATGACAAGTCAAGGGTAGGGTTCAACCATCCCCTACCATTAGATATCTTGGTTGAAAATATGCAAGGCCTAGAAATAGGCAACAAGGGGGGATTGGCATTGGGTCCTTATGCCAATCCGAATACAGAATACACATTGGGAGACTACCTCCCATGGTCAAAAAACACCCCTAGCAGTAGCAGTAATCCCTCTCCTTTGCTAGAGAGAGGCGAAAGTTTGGATAGTGGTCCTCAAAGAAAAAACCAACGCCTGTCGGACATCTTTCTGAAGTTGTTCCCCTTAGAGATTCCAGACGAAACAACACAGCATCAAGAGAATCAGGTCCCTCCACCAAGAGTGGAACAACTGCAATGGGACCGAATTAATTCACTGGAACAAGAAGAGTCCTCAACGTCGCAAGCAACAGATGCTGAAGAGAATGAACAATTTTGGATCTATGAAAGTGATTCAGAAGATGAGACTGAGATGATCTATCTCAGACATGCGCGACAAAATCACCACGCTCTAACTCATGAAGATCTAATGGGACAGATGGGTATACTATTAGGACATGAATGGCACGTAGACCCAGCAAGGTGGGACCAAGTGTTAGACCCATGGCTCCAAATTCAAGATGAGCATTGTCCACCTCGAGATCCCATCATGACAGCAGTGCCGAGGGAAGACCCCGCCCTCATTTTTGCAAAATTTGCACCTAGGGAAGATCCATTCGTGCCCGTACCTCTAGAGCCAGATCCGAAGTGCAAAGACTATCAATCTGGGGGTACCTCTATCCCATAAAGAACCATAATTCAAACCCAAAATTCTCGAAGGATTATCGCAATCACTTGGTCACCCCAAAAAGCTCCAAGGATTATCGCAATCACTTGGTCACCCAAAAATCTCCAAGGATTATCGCAATCACTTGGTCACCCAAAAAGCTCCAAGGATTATCGTAATCACTTGGTCACACAAAAAGCTCCAAGGATTATCGCAATCACTTGGTCACCCAAAAAGCTCCAAGGATTATCGCAATCACTTGGTCAAAACCCAAAAGCTCCAAGGATTATCGCAATCACTTGGTCAAAAATCCAAAAATCTCCAAGGATTATCGCAATCACTTGGTCAACCAAAAAGCTCCAAGGATTATCGCAATCACTTGGTCATCCCAAAAGCTCCAAGGATTATCACAATCTCTTGGTCACCCAAAAAGCTCCAAGGATTATTGCAATCTCTTGGTCACCCAAAAAGCTCCAAGAATTATCACAATATCTTGGTCACACAAAAAGCTCCAAGGATTATCGCAATCTCTTGGTCACCCAAAAAGCTCCAAGGATTATCGCAATCTCTTGGTCACCTAAAAATCTCCAAGGATTATCACAAATTCTTGGTCACCCAAAAATCTCCAAGGATTATCGCAATCTCTTGGTCACCTAAAAAGCTCCAAGGATTATCACAAATTCTTGGTCAAAACCTAAAAAGCTCCAAGGATTATCGCAATCACTTGGTCACCAAAAGTCTCCAATGATGTCCACAACCACTTGGTCAAAAATAAAAAACAATCAAAAACAACAAAAATTTGCATCTCATTTCTAGGCATAATCAAATTCATCAATAGAGAGCCCTTATCGCCCTTCATCTTCATATTCACAAAAATCAATCCATCAAAAATACAAAAATATGAAGCTGCATTAAGCATTGCATCCATACATTGCATATTTGTGGTCGAACAGGTCAAAGGCACCATAGGCTGTAATTGCTCTGCTAGTCCGTCTTATTCCACTGTTCCATTGTACAAAAACAACAAAAACACCACCCATTGCTTTTACCACACTAGAGTCAGTGGTCTGTTAATGTATCAAGAGTTTACGTGATTCAGTCATCATTTTTCTCTTTAGCCATGTAATGTATCAAGTCAGACAAATTTCACGAAGGTAGAGTCATACTTGAAATAAACCTTGTTACGTAACATCCCAACACAAATTAAAACACATAAAAATTCCCAAGTTGTGTGAATGAAAGATGAAACCTGCACAGTAATCCAGGTCACCAAAAGTGAAACGGTTATCTTGCTCATCCCCCTCTGCGAATGACCCCTAGAATGCTGAGAGTTGGCAAAAGGACAAGAATCCTCCCTACCCAATTCCCTAAGAATCCCTAAAGTTCTCAATAATTGCAAAACATCAAAAAATTTGCAAAACATCAAAACTCCAAAATTTGACATCCTACAGTGCACACATCAAAAGGCACAAGCAATAGTGATTTTCGTCACTCCATATCCCCAATCCCTTGCTCAAAAGAAAAACAAATCAAAATAAACAGTGATATCATCACTACAATGAGCAAGTATCCCAATACAATTGAAGAAAAGAAGGGAGTTGACCTTGAATCCCTAGAACTCTCAGCATTCTATAGGTCATAAGGCAAGCTTTAGTACCAATTTGGTTGATAGCCTATCGGTAACAGAAGTAAACCTCCCGCATGACGATATATCTATCACATTAACTTGCGTACAGATCAATGTTTGCATGTGGATGAGCTAGCTTATGGCATCCTGGATTACACCACAGATTAATCTTAGTACATACAACAAAGGAATTCGTGGAGCTAATTAGGTGATCCTCAGTATAGGTTCGGTTGAAAGCCCATCTGGCACTGGTGGTATCCTGATAAATACCACAATAACGAACTCAATTGCACACACAGGGATGTGAAATAGCTTGGTTAAAAACAAGTCTGACTCATACCTTGTTCAAAAGTCTTGTAAGACAAAGTACAGTCTTGGCTAGTGAGTTAAAACCGTCTGAGTCTCAGAAAACCTTAGCTACATTTCTAAACCAACTGCACTACTTTTCATATTTGCAAATACCATCAAAAAATACAAAAAAATAAAAACCACATGTATACATACAAAGCCATACATCATAGCAATCGCCTAAAAACAAAATAACAGAGTTCTAAACAGTCCTTGGTGCCATAGCCAAACATCACAAACCCCATTCATCCATTTCATATCTGCATATCACATATAAATCAAAACCATTTGCATTCATCATAGCATATGCATCCATAAAAATAAATCAACATGCATACATCCATATTCATCAACCATCATGCACAAGATCAAAGACAATCAAAACAACAAAAACAACAAATAAATGCAACACAAAAACAAAAAGCAATAAACATTGCCAGACACAAGTGCTCTTGCACTTAACCTCTTAGCATAGAAAAACTGATGTCAGGGTCTACATTGTTACTATCCTAGTCCCTAAGAAGGCTACCATAGCCGGACCGCTCCATGGGAAGACCGATTGTTGACACTTTCACCCCATTACGACGTCACAAAAGGGTCAAAACCCATTCAAAAAAAAAAAAAAAAAAATGCAACACAAAAACATAGCAATAAACATTTCCAGACAAGAGTGCTCTTGCACTTAACCTCTTGGCATAGCAAAACTGATGTCGGGGTTTACATTGTCACTATCCTACTCCATAAGAAGGCTACCATAGCCGGACCGCTCCACGGGAGGTCGTATTTTTGCCAATTTTAATCCCCAATGGCGTCACAAAAACAACAAAAACATCACAAAAATGCAACACAAAAACAAAAAACAATAAACATTGCCAGACACAAGTGCTCTTGCACTTAACCTCTTAGCATAGAAAAATTGATGTCGGGGTTTACATTGTCACTATCCTACTCTCAAAGAAGGCTACCATAGCCGGACCGCTCCATGGGAAGACAGATTTTTGACAATTTCACCCCCAAATGACGTCACAAATGGGTCAAAGCCCACTCAAAAACAATAAGAAAATCAAAACAACAAAGAACAATAAACATTTCCAGACATAAGTGCTATTGCACTTAACCTCTTGGCATAGCAAATCGACATTGGGGTCACAAATTATCACTATCCTACTCCCTAAGAAGGCTACCATAGTCGGACCGCTCCACGGGAAGACGGATTTTTGACAATTTAATCCCCAAATGGTGTCATAAAAAACAACAAAACAACAAAAACAAGAAAAAATGCAACAAAATAAAACAACAATAACATTGTCGGACAAAAGTGCTCATGCACTTAACCTCTAAGCAAAGAAAATAGATGTTGAGGTTCAAATTATCACTCTCCTACTTCCCCAAGAAGGCTACAATAGCCGGACCGCTCCACGGGAAGTTAGATTTTCGATGATTTCACCTCATTACGACATCACCAAAAGGGTTAACACCCACCAAAAACAGGTCCAAATGTTGGAAAAATTGCACACGCTTAATGGTAAACCCTCTAAAGGCACCCTTGCACAAGTCATCTTGGGTCAAGCGACTCGTTGCTTCTCTCACGAAGGTCATTCCCTCATCGATTCGTCGCTTGAGGGGGTAGTCACACTTAGTCACCAACCAACAATCACACACCCAATTAAGGAAAACAACATGCATTCAAAGAATCATTGACAAAGACAATCACGCTCCTGCTTGGGGCAGTAAACAAGCAACAATCAAATCAATCAAACACTTGGCATTTCGTGAATCATGAACACAAGGTTCCCCCGAGGATAAAAACGCCCTTTGCATGTTCATGATCGATCAATGTCTAAGTTCAAGTCACACCTCACCAAAATAGGTTAATACTTGAAATCAAATTCCTTAGCTCGTCAGAAGCAAGGATTCAAGAATGCATGCCCTTTCCATACTTGGGGCATCAAAAGTTGGTTAGGTTACCAAGAAACCCTAATCATTAGTGCTTTGGTTATCTATTTTTGCTCAGCACTGCGTCACCCACAGCGCTTCCCAAAAAGGGGCATCTATAGACACCAAAACAGCACCAATCCGATTATGTGACTGCAAACACTGATCGCTTTGACAAACACAGCCCCCAGGGCAGCCCTCAGAGGTCAAACAGTGGTCTTAACCACTTTCATAGAAATTTTGTGAGGTCAAGAAGCAATTTGGCACACTTAGACACTTTGCCTAGTAATCGTCTCACCCAGGGACGATTTCAAACTTGAATCCGTCCCACCCCGGGACGAATTTTGAAATCGTCCCCGGGTGGGACGATTTCCAAGTTTAACGGGCAAAAAGACAAATGGGGCCAAGTGGCAGCCCGAACGGTCGATTGATGACTCCTGCCTTGCACGCGTGTGTAGGTGGACAAAGGGGCCGTTAGAGGACCGTCACAAAAGGCATTTATCAAAGCCCAAGTCAACGGAGGACTCCCCTCCCTCATGGGAAGACAAGATCGCCACATGGCGCCTATGACCAACACATGGCATTTGTGCTTCCCTCCCAAAAGAGACCCCATGGGTCTATAAAAGGTGGGACTTTTCTCACCCAAAATATACAGAGTTGAAGGAGTTTTCAAGCAACGAAGTGCTGCCGAGTTGAAGACCCACTTGCATCCCTTTTGGTTCACCTTCCCACATCCACCAATCTCTTTTGCAAGGGAGGTTGTTGGGTGGCTTTTGGAAGCTTGAATCGGACCTAAATCCAACACATGGACACCTGAACCAACCAATTCGCCGACCTCCCCAATCCTAAGAGGTTTTGGGCCCATCCCTAGTGGATTGGCGCCGGAATCAAGTGCCAACGGTGGGAGGCCCACTTGGGCACCCCCGCACTTTTCTTAGGTTTTAGAGCATTCTAGATTACTTTTTTAGGTTGCATTTTGTGTTATTATGTTTGGTTAACTCATAGCTGCAATTTCGTAACTTTTGGTCAGATTCTAGTATGTTTTGTGTCGCTTTGTTGTTTCATTGACTTGCAGGTGGCGAGATCAAATTCCCGAGGGTAGAGGCCAAATTGGGAGAATCCGACCATCTGGGTCATCCCAAAATGGCCCCAATTACATAACCCCCTTGTTTGCAGGTGTTTTGGAGGCCTCGGGAGTCGACATTGGAGCGCAGCAGGTCGGCTTCCCCAACACAGAAGAATTCGTCCCACCCAGGGATGAATTGCAGTCAGAAATCGTCCCACCCAGGGACGAATTCCAGTTGAAGGCAGATTTGCCAGCTGTCTCAGTGGCAATGGCCTTCGGTAACATTTTCTGTCTTCTGGCAAGTTTTCAAGCCATTTAGAATCATTTTGTTTACTATTTTAGATAAATGTTTGCATGCATCTTTTGATGATTTTAGAAGAACAAACACTTTTCACTTGTAGAAGGTGCTACTGACATCTTGGTTGTTTCTTTGTTCGTAGGAGAAGCAACAGAGGTGAAGAACTCATCGACATCAGCGACGGCATCATCTTGGCCCGCCCATTGCAATCGTGGGCACGCGGAAAGAGGAACATTGAGTGATTGTAATCGAATTCTTTTAACGCTCCTAGCCCCCAAAAAGGGAGGAGACGTCATTGTAACAGAGATCAAGGGATATTAATGAAAGGGCTATGTTTTCTCCATTTGCTTGTGTCTCTTCCAATGCGTTTCTTTTCCATTTCATGCACTTTATGTTTATGTTTCCGGGCAAAGGAAACACTAATTGCGATTGCAACCAAAATCAAATGCGCTTAAGTCCTAGAAACGTAAAGTGCATGAAATGGAAAAGAAACGCATTGGAAGAGACACAAGCAAATGGAGAAAACACAGCCCTTTCATTAATATCCCTTGATCTCTGTTACAATGACGTCTCCTCCCTTTTCGGGGGCTAGGAGCGTTAAAAGAATTCGATTACAATCACTCAATGTTCCTCTTTTCGCGTGCCCACGATTGCAATGGGCGGGCCAAGATGATGCCGTCGCTGATGTCGATGAGTTCTTCACCTCCGCTGCTTCTCCTGCGAACAAAGAAACAACCAAGATGTCAGTAGCACCTGCTGCAAGTGAAAAGTGTTCGTTCTTCTAAAATCATCAAAAGATGCATGCAAACATTTATCTAAAACAGTAAACAAAATGATTCTAAACAGCCTGAAAACTTGACAGAAGACAGAAAATGTTACCAGAAGGCCATTGCCACTGAGACAGCTGGCCAATCTGCCTTCAACTGGAATTCGTCCCTGGGTGGGACGATTTTTGACTGCAATTCGTCCCTGGGTGGGACGAATTCTTCTGTGTTGAAGAAGCCGACCTGCTGCTGCTCCAATGTCGATTCTCGAGACCTGCAAAACGCCTGCAAACAAGGGGGTTATGTAATTGGGGCCATTTTGGGATGACCCAGATGGTCGGATTCTCCCAATTTGGCCTCTACCCTCGGGAATTTGATATCGCCACCTGCAAGTCAGTGAAACAACAAAGCGACACAAAACATACTAGAATCTGACCAAAAGTTACGAAATTGCAGCTATGAGTTCACCAAACGAAATAACACAATATGCAACATGAACAAGTAATCTAGAATGCTTCTGAATTAAAACTTAAGAAAGTGCGGGGGTGCCCAAGTGGGCCTCCCACCGTTGGCACTTGATTCCGGCGCCAATCCACTAGGGATGGGCCCAAAACCTCTTAGGATTGGGGGGTCGGCGAATTGGTTGGTTCAGGTGTCCATGTGTTGGATTTAGGTCCGATTCAAGCTTCCAAAAGCCACCCAACAACCTCCCTTGCAAAAGAGATTGGTGGATGTGGGAAGGTGAACCAAAAGGGATGCAAGTGGGTCTTCAACTCGGCAGACACTTCGTTGCTTGAAAACTCCTTCAACCTCGTATATCTTGGGTGAGAAAAGTCCCACCTTTTATAGACCCATGGGGTCTCTTTTGGGAGGGAAGCACAAATGCCATGTGTTGGTCATAGGCGCCATGTGGCAGTCTTGTCTTCCCATGAGGGAGGGAGTCCTCCGTTGACTTAGGCTTTGATAAATGCCTTTTGTGACAGTCCTCAAACGGCCTATTTGTCCACTCACACACGCGTGCGGGGCAGGAGTCATCAACTGACTGTTCTGGGCTGCCACTTGGCCCCATTTGTCTTTTTGCCCGTTAAGCTTGGAAATCGTCCCACCCCGGGACGGATTCAGAAATCGTCCCGGGGTGGGACGGATTCTATTTTGAATTCGTCCCGGGGTGAGACGATTACTGGGCAAAGTGTCCAAGTGTGCCAAATTGCTTCTTGACCTCACAAAATTGCTATGAAAGTGGTTAAGACCACTGTTTGACCTCTCGAGGGCTGCCCTAGGGGCTGTGTTTGTCAAAGCGATCAGTGTTTGCAGTCACATAATCGGATTGGTGCTGTTTTGGTGTCTACAGATGCCCCTTTTTGGGAAGCGCTGCGGGTGACGCGAGTCTTGAGCAAAAATAGATAACCAAAGCACTAATGATTAGGGTTTCTTGGTAACCTAACCAACTTTTGATGCCCCAAGTATGGAAAGGGCATGCATTCTTGAATCCTTGCTTCGACGAGCTAAGGAATTTGATTTCAAGTATTAACCTGTTTTGGTGAGGTGTGACTTGAACTTAGACATTGATCAGTCATGAACAGGCAAAGGGCGTTTTTATCCTCAGGGGGAACCTTGTGTTCATGATTCACGAAATGCCAAGTGTTTGATTGATTTGATTGTTGCTTGTTTATTGCCCCAAGCAGGAGCGTGATTGTCTTTGTCAATGATTCTTTGAATGCATGTCATTTTCCTTAATTGGGTGTGTGATTGTTGGTTGGTGACTAAGTGTGACTACCCCCTCAAGCGACGAATCGATGAGGGAATGACCTTCGTGAGAGAAGCGACGAGTCGCTTGACCCAAGATGACTTGTGCAAGGGTGCCTTTAGAGGGTTTACCGTTAAGCGTGTGCAATTTTTCCAACATTTGGACCTATTTTTGGTGGGTGTTAACCCTTTTGGTGATGCCGTAATGAGGTGAAATCATCGAAAATCTAACTTCCCGTGGAGCGGTCCGGCTATTGTAGCCTTCTTGGGGAAGTAGGAGAGCGATAATTTGGACCTCGACATCGATTTTCTTTGCCAAGAGTTTAAGTGCAAGAGCACTTGTGTCCGGCAATGTTTATTGTTTTGTTTTTATGTTGCAATTTTTGTTGTTTTTTTTTTTTGTGACACCATTTGGGGATTAAATTTTTGAAAATCCGTCTTGGAGCGGTCCTATGGTAGCCTTCTTAGGGAGTAGGATAGTGACAATTTTAAACATCAATTTTCTATGCCAAGAGGTTAAGTGCAAGAGCACTTGTGTCAGCAATGTTTATTTATTTTGTGGATTATTTTTTCGGCTATGGTAGCCTTCTTAGGGAGTAGGATAGTGACTAATTTGTGACCCCGATGTCGATTTTCCTTGCCTAGAGGTTAAGTGCAAGAGCACTTGTGTCTTGCAATGTTTATTGCTTTTTGTGTTGTTTTGATTTTCTTGTTGTTTTTGAGTGGGCTTTGACCCTTTTGTGACGTCGTTTGGGGATGAAATTGTCGAAAATCCGTCTTCCCGTGGAGCGGTCCGGCTATGGTAGCCTTCTTAGGGAGTAGGATAGTGACAATGTAGACCACGACATCAGTTTTTCTATGCCAAGAGGTTAAGTGCAAGAGCACTTGTGTCTGGCAATGTTTATTGCTTTTTGTTTTTGTGTTGCATTTATTTGTTGTTTTTGTTGTTTTGATTTTCTTTGATCTTGTGCATGATGGTTGATGAATATGGATGTATGCATGTTGATTTATTTTGATGGATGCATATGCTATGATGAATGCAAATGGTTTTGATTTATATGTGATATGCAGATATGAAATGGATGAATGGGGTTTGTGATGTTTGGCTATGGCACCAAGGACTGTTTAGAACTCTGTTATTTTTTTTTTAGGCGATTGTTGTGATGCATGACTTTGTATGTATACATGTGGTTTTTCTTTTTTTGTATTTTTTTGATGGTATTGTAAGGATGAAAAGTAGCGCGGTTGGTTTAGAAATGTAGCTAAGGTTTTCTGAGACTCAGACGGTTTTAACTCACTAGCCATGACTGTACTTTATCTTACAAGACTTTTGAACAAGGTATGAATCGGACTTGTTTTTGACCAAGCTATTTCACATCCCTGTGTGTGCAATTGAGTTCATTTAGTGGTATTTGTTAGGATACCGCCAGTGCCAGATGGGCTTTCAACCGAACTCGTATCCGAGGATCACCTAATTAGCTCCACGAATTCCTTTGTTGTATGTACTAAGATTAATCTGCGGTGTAATCCAGGATGCCATAAGCTAGCTCATCCACATGCAAACATTGATCTGTATGCAAGTTAATGTGACAGATATATCGTCATGCGGGAGGTTTACTTCTGTTACCGATAGGCTATCAACCAAATTGGTACTAAAGCTTGCCTTATGACCTATAGAATGTTGAGAGTTCCAGGGATTCAAGGTCAACTCCCTTCTTTTCTTCAATTGTATTGGGATACTTGCTCGATTGTAGTGATGAGATCACTTGTTTATTTTGATTTGTTTTTCTTTCGAGCAAGGGATTGGGGTTATGGAGTGATGAAAATCACTATTGTTTGTGCCTTTTGATGTGTGCATGTAGTTTGTCAAATTTGGAGTTTTGACATTTTGCAAATTTTTTGTGTTTTGCAACTATTGAGAACTTTAGGGATTCTTAGGGAATTGGGTAGGGAGGATGCTTGTCCTTTTGCCAACTCTCAGCATTCTAGGGGTCATTCGCACGGGGGATGAGCAAGATAACCGTTTCGCTTGTGGTGACCTAGATTACTTTGCAGGTTTCATCTTTCGTTCACACAACTTGGGAATTTTTTATGTGTTTTGATTTGTGTTGGGATGTTACGTAACAAGGTGTATTTCAAGTATGACTCTACCTTCGTAAAATCTGTTCGACTTGATACATTACATGGCTAAAGAGGAAAATGATGACTGAATCACTGAAACTCTTGGTACATTTACAGACCACTGACTGTAGTGTGGTAAAAGTTATGCATGGTGTTTTTGTTGTTTTTGTAAAATGGAACAATGCGGAACAAGATGGACTAGCAGAGCAATTGCAGCCTATGGTGCCTTTGACCTATACGACCACAAATATGCAATGTATGGATGCAATGCTTAATGCAGCTACATATTTTTGTAATTTTGATGGATTGATTTTTGTGAATGTGAATATGAGGTGCGAGAATGAGCTCTATTGATGAATTTGAGTATGCCTAGAAATGAGATGCAAATTTTTGTTGTTTTTGATTATTTTTGATTTTTGACCAAGTGATTGTGATAATCTTGGAGCTTTTGGTTGACCAAGTGATTGCGATAATCCTTGGAGCTTTTTAGGTTTTGACCAAGAGATTGCGATAATCCTTGGAGCTTTTTGGGTGACCAAGTAGATTTGCGATAATCCTTGGAGCTTTTTAGGTTGACCAAGAGATTGCGATAATCCTTGGAGCTTTTTGGGTGACCAAGAGATTGCGATAATCCTTGGAGCTTTTTGGGTGACCAAGAGATTGCGATAATCCTTGGAGCTTTTTGGGTGACCAAGAGATTGCGATAATCCTTGGAGCTTTTTGGGTGACCAAGAGATTGCGATAATCCTTGGAGCTTTTTGGTTTGACCAAGAGATTGCGATAATCCTTGGAGCTTTTTGTGACCAAGAGATTCGATAATCCTTGAGCTTTTTGTGACCAAGAGATTGCGATAATCCTTGGAGCTTTTTGGTTGACCAAGTGATTGCGATAATCCTTGGAGCTTTTTGGGTGACCAAGAGATTGCGATAATCCTTGGAGCTTTTTGGGTGACCAAGAGATTGCGATAATCCTTGGAGCTTTTTGGTTGACCAAGAGATTGCGATAATCCTTGGAGCTTTTTGGAGTGACCAAGAGATTGCGATAATCCTTGGAGCTTTTTGGATTGACCAAGTGATTGCGATAATCCTTGGAGCTTTTTGGGTGACCAAGTGATTGCGATAATCCTTGGAGCTTTTTTGGGTGACCAAGTGATTGCGATAATCCTTGGAGCTTTTGGGTGACCAAGAGATTGCGATAATCCTTGGAGCTTTTTGGGTGACCAAGTGATTGCGATAATCCTTGGAGCATTTTGGGTTTGGATTATGGTTCTTCAAGGGATAGAGGTACCCCCAGCTTGATGGTCTTTGCACTCCGGATCTGGCTCTAGAGGTACGGGCACGAATGGATCTTCCCTAGGTGCAAATTTTGTGAAAAGGAGGGCGGGGTCTTCCCTCGGCACTGCTGTCATGATGGGATCTCGAGGTGGACGATGCTCATCTTGAATTTGGAGCCATGGATCCAACACTTGGTCCCACCTCGCTGGGTCTACATGCCATTCATGCCCCAGTAGTATGCCCATCTGTCCCATTAGATCTTCATGAGTTAGAGCATGGTGATGTCGTCGCGCATGTCTGAGATAGTCCATTTCAGTCTCATCTTCTGAATCACTTTCATAGATCCAAAATTGTTCATCCTCTTCAGCATCTGTTGCTTGCGACGTTGAGGACTCTTCTTGTTCCAGTGAATTAATCTGGTCCCATTGCGGTTGTTCCACTCTTGGTGGAGGGACCTGATTCTCTTGAGACTGTGTTGTTTCATCCGGAACCTCTAAGGGGAACAGCTTCAGAAAGATGTCCGGCAGTCGTTGATGTTCTCTTTGAGGATTACTCTCCGAACTTTCGCCTCTCTCTAGCAAAGGAGAGGGATTACTGTTGTTTCCAGGGGTGTTTGTTGACCATGGGAGGTAGTCTCCCAATGTGTATTCTGTATTCGGATTGGCATAAGGACCCAATGCCAATCCCCCCTTGTTGCCTATTTCTAGGCCTTGCATATTTTCAACCAAGATGTCTAATGGCAGGGGATGGTTGAACCCTACCCCTGACTTGTCATATGGCATCTGATATCTTGGTTGGCAAAGGATCCGCATCCCTTGCTCATATCTGCCTAGCCCGTATCCATGCCAATTGCATTGGCCGAGATATTTTAGGGCAAATTCTGGGTTTGACAGATAATTGATGTTTTCAACAAAAGGCTCTTCGTCTGTTTCCTTTTGTTGGCATGGTTCAAGACCATGATCAAGGCCCCCATACACAAAATTTGTCTGGTTCGGTGGGTAGCCTAGAGGGACGATTGTCCCAATGGGAAGGCGAGGTCTTCCCATGTCTTGTACTGACTCCAATGTGGGGGTTGCCACAACATTTTGCACTAAGTATTCCCCCAGGCCCGTACTGGCCATTTCAACAGTGATTGTTGATGATTGGGTGGGAGGAAACGGTAGTCCTTCCTGAGTCCATTCCATGTTTGGTGGTTCAGGAATCTTGGTTTTCGTTGCGTTGGGCGCTTCCTCTGTTGTTATTGTTGAAATTGTGGGCAACCTTTCTTCTAAGGGCTTAACCTCTTCCATGATTTGTTTTCCCTTGTCCTTCTGTTGGGCCATGATAGGTGGCGTTGATGATGAAGGAGCCGATGATGAAGTCTCACCTGGCTGGGATTTTGCCTTGTTGGCCACCAGTGGTGCCTGCGGTATTGGACCTTGTTTAGATGGATTTAATTGGAAATCCAAATGCGTTGAAGGGAGGGTCGATTGAGGTATGAATTGTACCGCATTGCAATACTTGAAGGGCTCTAAGTCCATTGGGACTACATGTATTTCTCCTTCATAAGCATACTTCAAGCATTGGTGGGCGATCGAAGGGACACATTTCATATCCCCGATCCAAGGCCGCCCTAGCAAGTATATTATAAGCCATTTCACCTTCCAAGCACATGGCACAGTGTAGGTATTGACTTTTGTCCTACCCTGGATCGGCGAGAATGACCGTGTCGACTGTCGAGCATATTGCATCATTAAAAGCTCGGAGTGTGTACGTGGAGGCTTGTGATGTGAGAGGTCGGCGACTTCAAATGCTTCAAGGTTGCAGTGGTTATGATGTTATTGGACGAGCCAGTATCTATCAGCACTCTCTTGTACGGAATCCCGTTGACCCGCGCGATAACGTGCAGGGGTGGATCTGCCATGTCATTTGATATCATTTTGACCTCATCTTCTCTGAATGTGATGACCGGCTCCGTACATTGTTTCACATGTCCCACGAAGGCGTTGAAAGAATTTGCCTCGTGGGGTTGTAATTCAATGGCTTTTAAAATGTCCATAAGAGCTTCTCTATGGGGAGCTGATTGTTGAATAAGCTCGTAGATGGACAGACCTAGCCGACGTGGTCCGCAAACTCTACGTGAGTTTGGTTTGTATCGTGACCTCAGGTCTAATGTTGGGTGTTGTTGAGGATGCGATGTTGCCGGAACTTCCTTTGTAGCTACCTCAGGGGCAGCTATCGGGTACCTTCTGTTCCTTGTTACTATGCTAATCATTCCCACAAATCCCTGTGTGGGAAGATCTTGTCGCACCTCGTTAATCCGGAGTGGTTTTGTTTGTGCCTCGTGGGCTGGCAAGGGGTCCTTGAATACCCCCATTTGTTGGTTGTTTGGTGCGATGGGGTTGTCCACAACCAATGTTCTGTTGTCGATCAAATCCTGGACTAGGTCTTTGAATTTCCAGCACCCATTCAAGTCATGTCCTCTGCGCCTATGGAATCTACAATACAATTCCTCTCTGTACCCCCTAGGCTTGGGAATGTTAGGGTCTATAATTTGGATTTCCGGCAGAGTGACTAAATTTGCCGCTGACAAGCGGTCAAATAAGGAGTCCCTAGACTCCGCATATGGGGTGAAATTTTGCCTAGGGCGACGCGGGTAATTTTGCTCCTGTCTTCTATTATCTCTTTCATAAGCAGGAGGCACTGCCTGGTAGTTAGCCTTTTGAGGCTGCGTTTCTTGCACGAGCGCGGGAACATTTATCGCAACTTGGTTGATCGCAGCGTGTTGTGGTTGCGTTGTCCCAGTTTTAGTGGTTTTATTCCACTCTTTCTTCTTAGGCTTGGCAATTGCGCCTTCGCCTATCTTAATCTCTTCTATGACTCCGGCTTGCGCCAAAGCTTCTTCTAAGCTGTCGTATTGTCGCTGTAACAATAGACCAGAGATTGATTTTAAGCAACTTTTTGCGAACATCTACGTGAGATCAGACATAGGAGGACGGTAGGGTAACCTAGAAAGCAAAGCTCTCCATCGATTCCCGTACGCTGCCATTGTTTCCTCTTCAAATTGCTTGAGGCTCGCTAAATCACTTAGTGATGCCTTCTTCCTTGTGTTGAAGGCAAAGCGTTCAAGAAACGCGTCTACTAATTGATCTAAATTGCTTATGCTGTGTTTGGGCAGTTGTGTGAACCAATCCGAGGCAGGGCCTGCGAATGTGGTTATGAATGTTCTAAGCAACAATGCGTCATTATCTTGGATGCCGAAGCATTGGCTTAGAAATCGTGTAACGTGTTCCTGTGCGTCCTCTTCACCTTTAAAAACTGCCAATTGAGGCAACTTGAAGTGTTCGGGGTAAAGAGGTGTAGGCACTGAGGGATGCACCGGATTATTGTGGAGTAGACGTAATGTGGGTTTTTGATGCCCAGCAGCTTTTGTCTCCATAGACTCCAAACGCTCCAATAGCGCTTGGTATGCATCGGAAGATTTTATTTCTTCCTCTCTTGTTCGCTCTTGTTGCAAGTTACGGTAAACTGGAGGCCTATGGAGGGGTGGCCGAATGGCATCCTTCCTGCCTTGATGGGGAGTTTCAACATATTCCTCTTCTGGTTCATACTCCTCGTAAAATTCTTGAGGAGTCTCAGGGCGAAACCTATGACCCTGATCAAGCTCTTGCTGAAGGTACCCATCATTGTTTCGGGGAGTTGCCTCCCTCTCGAATCTATGAGGTCTTGGAGGCAGAGCTTGACGAGGTCGTGGAGACCCGTCCTGCACCAACGGATTACGCCTCTCATACTTGTTCAGCTCTTTGGATGCGAGGGGTTGGCCCCCTCTCAGGTATTTCATAGCGTAACTCATCCGCTTCGCGTTGCATGCGTTCTCTATCCAAGCGGTGTCGGTACTCTATCTCCTGATAACTTGGTTTAAGCCGCATGATTTGGGCTTGACGGGTGGTATATCTGGCGACAGCTGGGTCAATTTGGTCTACCCTATTTTTCTCAGGAGGTTCGAATGTTTCTCCTATGTGTTTACCTCGAGTTTGCTGGTCTAAGGTTTCAATGGGTCGCTTCCCTCTGTCGAGGTAAGCGGTATGTGCTCGAGGTTCTGGCCTCAAGGGGTGATCATGATATCCTGCTTGGTGCGGAAATGCAAGGTTCCCGCATTGTTTGTTGCCCTCGAGGAATGCGATGGCTTTCCTCGTACTCCCTTTCACGGGTGTAAAGGGGGTGGGCGGAGTTAGGTCGCCCTATGTAAGGAGCCCTGCGCTCCGGATTTGGTCTCTCTATTCTGATGATAGGTAAAGAAGGGACGCCATATCCACGTTGCCCCTCCAAATGGACGGTGTGCCTGTCTAGCGCTTCATCGCGCGGTGGCCACTCATGCCTAACTTCAAGAGGTGATTCTCTATTTATGTCAAGGTCTACATGTAAGGCATCTTCCCGAAAGGGGCTGCTTTGAATAGGCATACCCCACCGAGGATTCTGAATTGGATTCTTTTGTAGGTTAGACCTATAAGGCGGTATGACCAAATCCTCAGGACTGAAGTGAAGGCGACTTGTGCTTGCTTTTTGTGTACCTTCCGGAGCTTCTGCCCTTGATTGGGCTTGACTGCGGGTGTACACCATTGCGGTGCTTCTATGCTATCTAAATAAGTTTTTATCTCGTTTATGACTTTGTTTGTCTACACTAAGCAGAATTAAGCACACACATTCACAAAACCGTGATTATCTCTTTTAAGGATTAATTGGTGTGCCCTAAACTGGTTTAGTGCATTTTGATGTTTTGTTTTGTTTTTGTAGGTTTTGAAGATCGTTTAAATGCATTATGATGGCTCATATAACTCCCAAAACGGTAGCCCCTTCAATATACCAACCAGGCCGATATACCAACCTCTCTATATACCCGCCCTTACGAGAGGGAGACTATAGGTACGTGAGAGCAGAAGGTACATGGTACGTAGGCGGTACGGAAGGGGGATTGTCTTGTTAATGGCACCTACCATAGAAAACTTATCCTCGCGCGCATGGGAATCACCCCAGTGACACTCGGTCCGCTTTCGTCAGGATTTACGCCTAACAACAGTTGACAATCGGGAAATGGATGCAAAGCTAAGCCAAGGTGGTGATGAACCCACCGTTGGTCTTGCTCAAGGGCTGGGGTCTTACGACCAGCTCCTTGGTTTAAAATTGTTGCGTGGAGTGTGTGAGATTCATTTTATTTAGCGAAAATTGAAACAAGCATGAATGATTTTCCCTAAGTAATGCAGGATAAAAATGAAAACAGTCAAAGAAACAGAAACAGAAACAGAAATTTTAATAGAGATTATAAAAATCCCTACCTCTTCTCTGCCTGCTCCAGTTGCTTCTGAATTTCTGCTCTGAAAATCCATAGGCAGGAATTCGTCCCTCTGGGAGACGAATTGCAGAACAGAATTCGTCCCTCCTAGAGACGAATTTGAATTCGTCTCAGGGTCAGACGAATTGCAGTTAAGAATTCGTAACAGTCAGAGACGAATAGCAGTCTGCAACAAAAAAATGTACCTGTCAAGCACAAAACACAAAAATTTAATTAGTTTTCTATGATTTTAAAAATATGGGACAGGTCCCACCGTGATCGCCACTGAAAGCACGAGATTTCGGGCAAAGGAAACACTAATTGCGATTGCAACCAAAATCAAATGCGCTTAAGTCCTAGAAACGTAAAGTGCATGAAATGGAAAAGAAACGCATTGGAAGAGACACAAGCAAATGGAGAAAACACAGCCCTTTCATTAATATCCCTTGATCTCTGTTACAATGACGTCTCCTCCCTTTTTGGGGGCTAGGAGCGTTAAAAGAATTCGATTACAATCACTCAATGTTCCTCTTTTCGCGTGCCCACGATTGCAATGGGCGGGCCAAGATGATGTCGTCGCTGATGTCGATGAGTTCTTCACCTCCGCTGCTTCTCCTGCGAACAAAGAAACAACCAAGATGTCAGTAGCACCTGCTGCAAGTGAAAAGTGTTCGTTCTTCTAAAATCATCAAAAGATGCATGCAAACATTTATCTAAAATAGTAAACAAAATGATTCTAAACAGCCTGAAAACTTGACAGAAGATAGAAAATGTTACCAGAAGGCCATTGCCACTGAGACAGCTGGCCAATCTGCCTTCAACTGGAATTCGTCCCTGGGTGGGACGATTTCTGACTGTAATTCGTCCCTGGGTGGGACGAATTCTTCGTGTTGAAGAAGCCGACCTACGCTGCTCCAATGTCGATTCTCGAGACCTCCAAAATGCCTGCAAACAAGGGGGTTATGTAATTGGGGCCATTTTGGGATGACCCAGATGGTCGGATTCTCCCAATTTGGCCTCTACCCTCGGGAATTTGATCTCGCCACCTGCAAGTCAGTGAAACAACAAAGCGACACAAAACATACTAGAATCTGATCAAAGGTTACGAAATTGCAGCTATGAATTCACCAAACATAATAACACAAAATGCAACATGAAAAAGTAATCTAGAATGCTCAAAAACTTAGAAAGTGCGGGGGTGCCCAAGTGGGCCTCCCACCGTTGGCACTTGATTCCGGCGCCAATCCACTAGGGATGGGCCCAAAACCTCTTAGGATTGGGGGGTCGGCGAATTGGTTGGTTCAGGTGTCCATGTGTTGGATTTGGGTCCGGTTCAAGCTTCCAAAAGCCACCCAACAACCTCCCTTGCAAAAGAGATTGGTGGATGTGGGAAGGTGAACCAAAAGGGATGCAAGTGGGTCTTCAACTCGGCAGCACTTCGTTGCTTGAAAACTCCTTCAACCTGTATATCTTGGGTGAGAAAAGTCCCACCTTTTATAGACCCATGGGGTCTCTTTTGGGAGGGAAGCACAAATGCCATGTGTTGGTCATAGGCGCCATGTGGCAGTCTTGTCTTCCCATGAGGGAGGGGAGTCCTCCATTGACTTGGGCTTTGATAAATGCCTTTTGTGACAGTCCTCAAACGGCCTATTTGTCCACTCACACACGCGTGCGGGGCAGGAGTCATCAACTGACTGTTCCAGGCTGCCACTTGGCCTCATTTGTCTTTTTGCCCGTTAAGCTTGGAATTCGTCCCACCCGGGGACGGATTCGAAATTCGTCCTGGGGTGGGACGGATTCTATTTTGAATTCGTCCCTGGGTGAGACGAATACTGGGCAAAGTGTCCAAGTGTGCCAAATTGCTTCTTGACCTCACAAAATTGCTATGAAAGTGGTTAAGACCACTGTTTGACCTCTGAGGGCTGCCCTGGGGGCTGTGTTTGTCAAAGCGATCAGTGTTTGCAGTCACATAATCGGATTGGTGCTGTTTTGGTGTCTACACTACTATTTGATGTCCTTCCACATAACCCCCTTGCTTTGGAGAAATAATATTATGCAAAATATGCTTCAACCTTTATGCCATAATTTTAGTAATGATTTTGAGAAGAACATTACATAAAGCAATAGGTATAAAAGCTGAGATATGATCAACCTCTTGAGCTTTTGGAACAAGAGTAATATAAGTTTTATTGATAACCTTCAAAATTTCTTTGGCTTTCCTAACTTCTTCCACCACCTCTAATAAATCAACATGAAGGATATCCCAGAACTCTTGGTAGAACTCAATAGGAAAACCATCAGGACCTGGGGTTTTCCCTTTTTGCATTTTAAAAACTACTTGTTGAAGCTCATTGATAGAAACAGGAGTAGTCAAAATAGAGTTCTCCTCATAAGTGATAAGAGAAGGGATTGCTTGAAGAACATTATGTTGAGAAGTTGAGTCAAGAGGAATAGAAACAAAAATATTGGAAAATTAATCAACAACAATAGAGTTCATGCCATCCCAAGTATAAACAACATCTCCAAAATCTGATTTTAAGGAAGAAATAAAGTTGTGAGATCTTCGAGCTAGAAGATATTTGTGGAAGAAATTTGTGTTTCGATCTCCTTCTTTGAACCATTGAATTCTAGATTTTTGCTTCCATAATATTTCTTCTCTTTTTTCCCATTCCTCTAACTGAGTTGTGAGTTTAATTTCATCTGCACTTCTCTTCTCTGTGAGGCCATCTAAACGGATTTTCTTATTCAAATTTTCAAGATGAGCAATAAATTAATGTTTTTTTATGAACATCCCCAAACTCTTTCCAGTTCCAAGTCTTGATTTTGGATTTAATGTATTGCAGTCTTTTGGCAAAACAGAACATCTTAGTCCCATGCCTAGGTTTACCTTCCTTCCACCATTGTTGCACATGAGGTCTAAAGGAAATGTCTCTAAGCCACATTAATTGAAAACAAAAAGGAGAGAAACTCACATTGGTTTTCCATATTTCCACCATGACTAGCCAATGATCCGAACCAGCATTTTTAAGAGTCTTCACTTTAGGAATGTGACCATGGATTAAGAAATTTTCAGAGAGCAAAAACCTATCCAATCTCTCCATTATACAAGCTAAGCCTTGCCTTCTGTTAGACCAAGTCATAAGGCCATTATCTGGTTGGATATCCAAAATATGGAGGTTTGTAATATATTCGCTCATGAGGTCAGTGCTTTTGTCCAAATTTCTATTTCCCCCCCTTTTCTCATCTAGAGAGAGGATGGTATTGAAATCTACTCCGATCAAGATCCAAGATTTAGGAAAATGAGAGATAATATGAGTAATATCCTTCCACTGTCTTCTTTTTTCCTCCAAAGAAGTCGGAGCATAAACAGTAATGCAAAGCATAATCTGGTTGGAATGTCTACTTTGAATAGCTATAGCCAACAAACCCCAACTGCAAACCATATGGTGAATAACTACCTCTTTTGGGTCCCAAAGACAAGCAATGCCACCCAAAGTCCCTTGGGAACTGAGGGAAACCACTTTTCCAGCTGGCCAAATTTTACTGGCAATTATAGTCGATATCCTCCATTGACATCTTTGTTTCTTGAAGGAAAACAAGATGTGGATGATTTATCTAAATCAATATTCTAATTTCATTTTGTTTTGAAAGACTCCCTTTGAGTCCTCTAATATTCCAAGTGATGATCTTCATTAATACCAGGGCTAAAAAATTTGGGAAGGGCATTAATATTACCTTCCTCTACAAGCTTTTCACCTTCTTTTACCATATGATATTGATTGGTCTTGCGACCTACTTTTTGATTAGAATCCATCTTCAAAAAAAATTTCCCTATTTCTTGACTTATTCCAATTGAATATGAGATGGCTTCTAACCTTGAAGAATGCTCATACACAGCCAAAATTTTACTAGATGGTTCAATGGAGTCTATATTGGGACCTGCATTATTTGAAGTTTTGACATTTGAAATATTGTTTTTCTTGTGTAAATTTTCTCTTTTTTTTTTGTTGAAAACCTTTGATTTGTTGGTTTGTCTCTGAGTTCTTCCCTTCATATTTAAATTGTGTTTCTAAGATTTTAGTTTCCATTATTTCCTCTTCCTCACTTGGGACATCATTTGTGGGAAGGATTTCAAACATATTAGCAGATGACTTTGATTGATCCTTCATAACTGGTTTTTTCTGAGTGTTCTTCTTCTTAGGTATTTGGAAACCTGCTGAGTTTATATCTTCTTTCTTTTGATTAAGAATTTTATTTGGGCAAGCACTTTCCAAATGACCATATTCATGGCAAATTATACAACGAAAAGGAATGTTCTCATAGTCCACTACTTGCTCCCAAGTGTCTTCCCCAAATTGTAATGTGATATTTTTAGGTAGGGGTTTGTCAAAATCCATTAAAACACAAATCCGAGCATAAATAATATGTTCAAAATTTTGAGTACAATCAGTAGTCATCATAAAAGTTCCTGAAGAGTTTCCAATTGAAGAAAAAATAGTAGGATTCCAAAATTCAATAGGGAGGCCAAAGAGTCTAACCCACACGGGAGCTATAGAAGGCATCTCTTCTTTGACTTTAAATTTAGTATGCCAGGGCTTCATGAAAAGCCCTGCCCTTCCAAAAAACCAAGGACCCCCTTGAAAAGTTTTCTCTCTATCTTCATTATTAGCAAATAAAACAAGAAAATAACCATTTGGATAAATAGAGATTTGTAACTCACCTTTAGTTTTCTAGATTTTTGCAGCCCAAAATTTGAAAGCAGATAGACTCGGACGAAAACCCATGAACCGAAAAATTAGTCCTCTTTTTTCCAAATCTTCAATGCCAGTCTGAATGTTACCCATATCAAGCTTAACAATAGGAGTTCCATCAGCTGCTTTAAGACATCCTGACTCCGTTTTCCTAGGATCAATCTTAGGCATTCTTAGAGGTTTATGGGAAGCCCTAATATTGATATTAGCATTGGGCTGAGGCTGTCCACCATGAAGGGCATCCCTAAAATTTATTTTTGGGACTGAGTCTTCGAAATTCTTACCCTTGACAGGGGTTTTCACAGTAGAATTATTTTGTGGGTGCACCTTAGCACCATATTCACTTGAGATATGAGTCATTTTTTGATCAACTACTTGAAACTTATTTCGTGATCTCTTTAATCCTTGCCCTAGACATCATGGAAAGGTATGGTTTTCACTTTTCTTTTGTGCAACAAATTGAAAGTCGTTGTCACTCAAGTTCACAGTATGATCTGTTGAAAGATAAATTTCTAACCCATCTTGTATCCCCTGCAATATTTCCTACTAAAATATTGAACATAAACCACAAAAATATTGGCCGCTAGGGCCCGAAGGCCCTAAAATCCAACCTCTGGAGTTGCTTGCACTCAACCTAGATGAAACCCTCGCATAGTTGCTTGCCAAATATAGCGTTCACAAATAGGGATGCGCTAGGGCATTTGTTGCTCCAAATGATATGAAAATTTGTGGAGATGTTCTAGGGTTTTTCAGGCATCTACCCTCAAAATTTTAGCTCAATTCGAGTTCGGATGAGTAAGAAATGGCCGAAACGAGTTCAACGGTTTGGGCAGTCCTACTGTAACCACTAGTTATATAATAATAAAAAATTATCAAAAATTACAATTTCCTACAACAAAATAGGGAGGCATCATACTGACTGTAGTGTGTTTCAACATTTTTAGCATTCTGGTCCATTTTCTAGAATTTTATTTTTATTTTTCTAACCCTTCATTTTGCAGATTTTTTAAACTCCGGTGACTAAAATAATAATAATAAATAAATCATAAATAAATGCATGGGTATGAAGAATGAGCTGTAATATTTCATTCGAAACAATTTTGATCTTATTTTGAAGTTATTTCAAATTTATAAAAATTATTTAAAGTTACTGTTTTACAAGGATTTTTTTAATTTCATATTTTTTTCATATTTTGAAGGTAAATCAATTTTTAGGCTTTTCGTTTGTATTCACAGATAATAAATGAACTTTCCTTTATGAAAATAACAATTTCATTAAAGGGAGTAGTTCATACGACATTCCATTGGCCATCATTTTAAATTTTGGGGGTAAAACTTCCTGGGGCATAACTCCTCACTCGTTGCTCAAATTGACTATTAGTGCATATTTTTGGAAAGCTCTTGAAAAGAGCTGCAACAACATAGGGAGCTATCATACTTACTATAGTGTGTTTTAACATTTTTAGCTTTATGGTCCATTTTCCAAAATTTTATTTTTATTTTTTTAATGCTTCCTTTTGAAGATTTTTTAAACTTTGATGACTAAAATAAAAATAATAAAAAAATAAAATTTCATAAATAAATGCATGGGTATGAAGAATGAGCTTTAATATTTCATACAAAATAATTTTTATCTCATTTTGAAGTCATTTCAAATTTATAAAAAATATTTAAAGTTATTGTTTTACAAAGATTTTTTTAATTTCGAAATTTCACATTTTTTTCATATTTTGAAGGTAAATCGATTTTAAGGCTTTTCATTTGCATTCACATATACTAAATGAACTTTTATTTATGAAAATTACATTTTCATTAAATGGGGGTAGTCAATACGATATTCCATTGGCCATCATTTTGAATTTTGGGGGCAAAACTTTTCGACGTCATAACTCATTGCTTGTTGTTCAGATTGACTATTAGTACATATTTTTGGAAAGCTCTTGAAAAGAGCTGCAACAATGTAGGGAAGTATCATACTGAGTGTAGTGTGTTTTAATATTTTCAGCTTTTTGGTCTATTTTTCAAAATTTTATTTTTATTTTTCTAACCCTTCCTTTTGTAGATATTTTTTTAACTTCAACGACTAAAATAAAAATAAAAAAATTAAAATTTCATAAATAAATGCATGGGTGTAAAGAATGATCTTCAATATTTCATCTAAAATAATTTTGATCTCATTTTGAAGTCATTTCGAATTTATAAAAAAATATTTAATGTTGTTTTATAAGGTTTTTATAATTTCAAAATTTCACATTTTTTTTATGTTTTGAAGGTAAATCGATTTTTAGGCTTTGCATTTGAATTCATAAACAATAAATGAACTTCCATTTATGAAAATTATAATTTCATTTAAGGGGGGTAGTTGATACAACATTCCATTGGCCATCATTTTGAATTTTGGGGGTAAAAATTTCAAGGGTCATAACTTTAGAGTTTCCTTTAGTTTCCTCTAAGATATTAGAGGACTAACTAGATTCTCTTCCATTGCCTAAGGGTTGTTTAACTTAGAGTGAGATAAAGTTAGGGAATCATCAGTAGTAGGGACCTCTTATTGAAGGGTTGTTATATTAGAGACAACCTCCTTGAGACCTTGATTTTTTTGATGTGTTCAAAAATTAACAAAGCTAGGCCCTGATGGTTTGGATTAGTAATCTAACTACTTTTAACTTGTAACATAGACTTCTACAAAGACTTAAATAAAAAGGAAGGTATATTAAACACTCTCTTAAATCAGAGTTGATTTAGGAATATGAAATGATAACTTCGTAGGATATATTTAATCTCACCTAATGTGAAGTACTCCATAATTACAAAAGCAACCCTATCCCATGGAGCCTTGAGAACTTTCCTTTGGAAATCATTATGGATATTCAACAAGACCTCATTCTCCCCTAGAAAGTACCTGATTTCTCTTACCAAGGAATGATTTTTTATATTGTGGCATACACGATCTAAAGGCAAGCCCATCACACCATAACTAAGAGAATGAAGATTTCAAACTCATGTCCCTCCACTTTCTCCATCACATTCCTCCATGAATGGGCCATTTGTTTTGATATTTCTCTGTTAAAATCATGGAATTTCAAGAAACATTATAGAAGACCACCTTTACTCAATATATTCCTTACATCATCCTTAAATTCAAGTGAATTTGGCTCAAGGACTATCCCCTTTATAGTCCAAAATACCACCCATAGATTGCACTCTTTGTATAATTGAGATATAGAGCAACCAACAAACCCTAGAGGAGAAAAATATAAAATTATGAAAGCTCCACCTAGGAATTTAGAATCCTGAAGAGACCATTGGAAGATAGCCAACCTTTACCTCAAAATCTTAGAACCAATACCCCACTACTAAAAAATTAATCCAACTTGGGAAAACTAGGGTCTTATTGAAAATAGGTAAATTTAAGAGCTTTCTCTTTCCTAGAAATAGGATAATAGAACTCTCATCCCAATCCAAGACAACATCAGTGTCAAAAGCCTTGAGGGAGTGCCACTTCATGTTTCAAAAGGATCATAAAAAAGAAGAATATGTAACAAAAAAAGAGAAGCATACCATATGTTCTTTGAAATAATTAGAATCTCCTACAATCATGGAACTCATATATATGAATATTAGAGCCAATTTTCAACATCAACTATACGATTCTATGGCCACTTGACATCCAAATGTGTAAACCAATAGGTCCTATCCACATTCTAAATAACCACTTCAACTCATGCATGCCAAGGAAGGCCAAGGAGTTTATATGGCTTCCAAACAACCACCTAGGTCAATGATTACCTTCTTGCCTTTTGTCAATTGACAAAAGCAAGGATTCCCATCTAAAAAGGCATACTTTTTCATGAAATAGGGATATTGAAGTGAAACAACTTTGGTGATGATGTCTATGCATGGACCATGTGATTTGTATGAATTACTAGCACATGATCTTAGCCACCAATTAAAACACCACCATACCTCCAAACTTGTTAATAATTGCCACCTGAACCATGCCACTTTTGGTTAGGAGTCCATCCCTATAAGAATTTGGCTCCAAAAATATAGAATTCAAAAATAAAGGAATTTTGAAAATATGAGAAGCTTCCCCTATCACACAGACTGTAAGAATCAAAGATTAATTTTGCAATGATCTCCTAATTGATATTTTTTAAACTTGGACAACTAAAATAAAAATAAAAAAAATTAAAATTTCATAAATAAATGCATGGGTGTGAAGAATGAGCTTCAATATTTCATTTGAAACAATTTTGATCTTATTCTAATCATTTCAAATTTATATAAATTAATTAAAGTTGTTATTTTATAAAGATTTTTATATTTTAGAATTTCATATTTTTTTTTTTTATATTTTGAAGGTAAATCAATTTTTAGGCTTTGCATTTGAATTCATAGACAATAAATGAACTTCCCTTTATGAAAATTACAATTTCATTAAAGGGGGGTAGTTCATACGACATTCCATTGGCCATCATTTTGAATTTTAGGGGTAAAACTTCTCAAGATCATAACTCCTCGCTCGTTGATTGAATTGACTATTAGTGCATATTTTCAGAAAACTCTCAAAAAGAGCTACAACAACATATGGTGACATCATACTTATTTTAGTGTATTTTAATATTTTCATCTTTCTGGTTCATTTTACTGAATTTTTATTTTTATTTTTTTCTAACCCTTTTGGAGATTTTTTTAAACTTCGACGACTAAAATAAAAGATAATTTTTTTTTAAAAATAATTACAAGGGTGTGAAGAATGAGCTTCAATATTTCATCCAAAATAATTTTGATCTCATTCTGTTTTCATTTTGAATTTATAAAAAATATTTAAAGTTATTGTTTTATAAGGAATTTTATAATTTTGAAATTTCACATTTTTTAATATTTTAAAGGTAAATCAATTTTCTGGCTTTGTATTTGCATCACAGATAATAAATGAACTTCTCAATTTATGCCTAATATAAATCTAGCTGTTGTCGCTACCTTGATGGTAAAGGCAAATTTGTTAATAGCCCCAGTGACCCATCAACAATTTGTTGATGACACGTTGTTGCTTACGTTGGCTTAAGTGGTTGAGGCAAGAAGGATCAGACACAATCTTAATATGTATGAGGAGGTGGTCGGACAGAAAGTCAATTTTAATAAGAGCAAGCTATATTTTATAAATACCCCCATTCCCAGGCAAAACAACATTTCTAGAATTCTAGAATGTCAGATTGCGTCCCTTCCTACCTCCTACTTAGGCCTTCTCCTTTTCTATGGGAAACCAAAAGGGTCAATGTGGAATATTATGCTGGAGAGGATCCAAAAAAATCTAGTATGTTGGAAAGAACATTTATTATCTCAAGTGGGCAAAGTAGTCTTAACAATGGCCTCCCTACAAAGTATATATGTATATTTCTTATCGATTTTCAGCGCTCCAAGCAAGGTGTATCATAAAATCTAGCAAATTCAAAAGAACTTTCTCTGGTGAGGGACCAAGGATAAAAAAAGGATCCATTTGGTAGGGTGGAATAAGGTTTGCAAACCTAAGGTACAAGGGGGGCTAGGGATGAGGAGAGTTGCTAATCTCAACACAACTCTACTAGCCAAACAAGCATGGCTGTTATTAACCAAGGTCAAAAATAAATGGACGACCATAGTCAGGAGGAAATACCTCCAAGGATCGAATTTTCTCAATGATAATCTGGTGAGTAGGGTGTCAAATATTTGGAAGGCAATTCTAACAAGCAGAGATCTAGTCAAGAGAGGGATTAGATGGATCCTTGGGAATGGGAAAATGATAAACTTTTGGAAGGACCGGTGGGCGAGAGTTGAGGAATTATCCCAAAATCCTTGATTGGCTAGGATCCAAGAACACATGGAGTAGTAGATTGGGCAAAGGGTGGCTGATTACATCTGGTAGGATATGAACACCCCTAGGTGGAAATACATTAGAGTACAGGGTTTTGAAGTTGAGTCCAAAGAACTTCATAATATTTTAACACAACAAATTCTTCCCTCTAGAGAATATGAGGATCACATTGCTTGGGTCGAGACTGAAAGTGGAGATTTTATGGTCAAATATACCTATAACTTGCTCCTCAACAATGAAGACCAATAATTTCAATTGAATTTGGTCTGGATCAAGGGTTTAATCTCTAAAATATATTTTTTCTTATGGCTGGTGATCTAAGGAAAAATTCTTACCATGGATAATATGTTGACCAAAGGTATGGTTATTGCTAACCGTTGTCATATGTGCAGGGCTGGGTGGGAGTCAACCCAACATTTGTTCCTAGAGTGTCTGGTGGCAACGTCCATCCTTGATGAACTTTTCCAGGATTTTAGGATCTTGTGGGTCAAGCCGGCTTCAGCTTCTAAAGTGTTCCAACAATGGCCTCAACCCTTTGTTAGTATGAAACATAAGTACCTTTGGAAAATTTGTTGGCACCATTTCCTGTGGCAAATATAGTTAGAGGAATCATAGAGCTTTTAAGGACACCAGTCATAGCCTTAAAACAATCCTCAATAAAATCCTTGCCTTTGCGAAAGAAACATTAGTATCCTTGCTGAGGAGAACCGTATAATCCCTCCCCAAGAAAGACAAATTGCTTTAGCCTTAGGCATTGAGGAAAAGTCTTTCATCCCTCTACCCAATCCCAAAAATGGGGTCTCTTGGGAGCCACCCCCTAGGGGTTGGTTCAAATTGAACTTTGATGGTGTAGCTAAGGAGAACCTAGGAAGAGCAGGAGCTGGAGGAGTAATCAGAGATCATCAAGGAAACCTAATTAAGGCCTTCACTGAACCATTTGGAATTAGAACTAATAATGAGGCAAAAGCTAGAGCCCTTTTGAGAGGGTTAAAAGTTGCCCAGGAGACTCATGGAAATTTTATGATTGAAGGCGATTCCATGAATATCATCAACCTATTAACCAATGGCAGAAAACCTCCATGGAGGATTGAGGTCATCATTTGCGAGGCAAGGATCCTTTTTGCGGCAAGACAAGATAGGAGGATTTGTCATGTGTTTCATGAGGCCAACAAAGCGGTTGACAAATTAGCCAATGTGGGTATTGAAGTGAGAAGTTTTATGATGTGGACACAAGGGGTACCACATAAAGTGGAAGACATTCTTATATATGAAAAGCACACTACTGATTAAGGAGAAAGGTGGAAGGGTGCTTTTTCCCCAAGTTTTTCGTGATAAGCATAGAGTTTTTTCTCTAAGTCAACTCAAACGACTATCGTTGTAAGTAATGTTAATTTTCATGTTGAACTGTCTTTCTACAGTAAGTGTAAGGTGTTGTAGGATAACCAACACAATTTTTGAAAAGAATGTTCTAAGGATGACCAGGATCCGCAATCTCAGCATAAGGCTAGATTTTGTATTAGGTTTTGGGTTAACCTGCAAAACCCAGTAATTAATGACGACTTTTATTTACCAAAAAAAACATCTATTTATGAAAATTACAATTTCATTAAAGGGGGTAGTTCATATGGCATTCCATTGACCATCATTTTGAATTTTAAGGATAAAATTTCCTATGGTCATAACTCCCCGCTTGTTGCTCGGATTGACTATTAGTGCATATTTTCGAAAAGCTCTCGAAAAGAGCTATAAAAGTGTAGGGCGATATCATACCAATTATAGTGTTTTTTAATATGTTTGAATTTCTAGTCCATTTTCCAAAAAAATATTTTTATTTTTCTAACCCTTCCTTTTGCAGAATTTTTTAAAACTTCGATGACTAAAATAAAAATAAAAAAAAATTAAAATTTCATAAATAATGCATGGGTGTAAAGAATGAGCTTCAATATTTAATCTGAAATAATTTTGATCTCATTCTAAAGCCATTTCAAATTTATAAAAATTATTTAAAATTACTATTTTATAAGGATTTTTATAATTTCGGAATTTCACATTTTTTTCATATTTTGAAGGTAAATCGATTTTCAGGCTTTGCATTTGCAATCACAAATAATAAATGAACTTCTCTATATTAAAATTACAATTCCATTAAAGGGAGGTAGTTCATACGACATTCCATTGGTCATCATTTTAAATTTTATAGGTAAAACTTCCCAAGATCATAACTCCTCATTCATTGCTTGGATTGACTATTAGTGAATATTTTCAGAAAGCTCTAAAAAAAAGCTATAATGATGTAGGGTAGAGCCATATTACCTATAGTGTGTTTTAACATTTTTTGCTTTCTTGGTCCATTTTCCAAAATTTTATTTTTATTTTTCTAACCCTTCCTTTTGCAGATTTTTTTTTAAACTTCAATGACTAAAATAAAAATAAAAAAATTAAAATTTTATAAATAAATGCATGGGTGTGAAAAATGAGCTTCAATATTTCATCTTAAATAATTTTGATCTCATTCTAAAGTCATTTCAAATTTATTTAAATTATTTAAAGTTGTTTTATAAAGATTTTTATATTTCAAAATTTCACATTTTTTCATATTTTGAAGGCAAATCGATTTTTAGGCTTTGCATTTGCATTCATAGACAATAAATGGACTTCTCTTTATGAAAATTACAATTTCATTAAAAGGGGGTAGTTCATACAGTATTCCATTGGCCATCATTATGAATTTTAGGGGTAAAACATCCCAAGGTCATAACTCCTCGCTCGTTGCTCAAATTGACTCTTAGTGCATATTTTCAGAAAGCTCTCGAAAAGAGTTGCAACTATGTATGGTGACATCATACTTATTATAGTGTATTTTAATATTGTCGGCTTTCTGGTTCATTTTCTAGAATTTTATTTTTATTTTTTCTAACCCTTCCTTTTGTAGATTTTTTTAAAACTTCGATGACTAAAATAAATAAAAAATTCATAAATATTATTCATAAGGATTTACTTCAAAATATTTAAATAAATTTATTAAATTTACTTAGGAAATAATTTTAAATATTTTATTTATTTATAAATTTATTAAATAAATTTATTAAATTTACTTCCTTTTAAAATAATAATTTTAAATATTTTATTTATTTATAAATATTTTTAAATATATGAAATTCAAAATTCATAAATATTTTAAAATTATTATTTTATAAGGATTTTTATAATTTTGAAATTTCATATTTTAGAAGTAAATCGATTTTCAGGCTTTGTATTTGCATTCACAGACAATAAATAAACTTCTCTTTATGAAAATTACAATTGCATTAAAGTGGGTTGTTCATACAGTATTTCATTAGCCATCATTTTGAAATTTAGGGGTAAAACTTTTCGGGGTCATAACTCCTTGCTCATTGCTTAGATTCACTATTAGTGAATATTTTGGGAAAGCTCTTGACAAGATCTACAACAATGTAGGGCGATATCATACTGATTTTAGTGTATTTTAATATTTTCAGCTTTCTAGTCAATTTTTCATAATTTTATTTTTATTTTTCTAACCCTTCATTTTGCAGATTTTTTTTAAACTTCGGTGACTAAAATAAAAATAAATATAAAATAAAATTTTATAAATAAATTCTTGGGTATGAAGAATGAGCTTCAATATTTCATCCAAAATATTTTTGATCTCATTCTGAAGCTATTTCAAAATTATAAAAATGATTCAAAATTGCTATTTTATAAGGATTTTTATAATTTCAAAATTTTACTTTTTTTTTCCTATTTTGAAGGTAAATCGATTTTCAGGCTTTGCATTTGCATTCACAGAGAATAAATGAACATTCCTTTATGAAAATTACAATTTCACTAAAGGGGGTAGTTCATACGATATTCCATTGACCATCATTTTGAATTTTGAGGATAAAAATTCCTAGGATCATAACTCCTCGCTCGTTGCTCGGATTGACTATTAGTGCATATTTTTGGAAAGCTCTCAAAAAGAGCTACAAAGTTGTAGGGTGATATCATACTGATTATAGTGTGTTTTAATATATTGAATTTTCTGGTCCATTTTCCAAAAAAAGATTTTTATTTTTCTAACCCTTCCATTTGCAGATTTTTTAAACTTCGGTGACTAAAATACAAATAATAACAAATTAAAATTTTATAAATAAATGCATGGGTGTGAAGAACGAGCTTCAGTGTTTCTTCTGAAATAATTTTGATTTCATTTTGAAGCTATTTCAAAATTATAAAAATTATTTAAAATTGCTATTTTATAAGGATTTTTATAAATTCAAAATTTCACATTTTTTTTATATTTTAAAGGTAAATCGATTTTCAGGATTTGCATTTGCATTCAAAGACAATAAATGAACTTCCCTTTATGAAAATTATAATTTCATTGAAGGGGGTAGTTCATACGATATTCCATTGACTATCATTTTTAATTTTGGGGGTAAAACTTCTTGGGGTCATAAATCCTTGCTCATTGCTCGGATTGACTATTAGTGCATATTTTTAGAAAGCTCTCGAAAGAGCTACAATGGGTATGGTGGCATCATACTTACTATAATGTATTTTGACATTTTTGGCTTTTTGGATCATTTTATAGAATTTTATTTTTATTTTTCTAACCCTTTTTTTTGTAGATTTTTTGAACTTCAATGACTAAAATAAAAATAAAAAAATTACGATTTCATAAATAAATGCATGGGTGTGAAGAATGATCTTCAATATTTTATCTGAAATAATTTTTATCTCATTTTGACATCATTTTGAATTTATAAAAATTATTTAAAGTTCTTTTATAAGGATTTTTATAATTTCGAAATTTCACATTTTTTTCATATTTTGAAGGTAAATCAATTTTGAGGCTTTGTATTTGCATTCACAAACAATAAATGAACTTCTATTTATGAAAATTATAATTTCATTAAATGGGGGTAGTTAATACGACATTCCATTGGCCATCATTTTAAATTTTGAGGGTAAAACTTCTCGGGATCATAACTCCTCACTCGTTGCTCGGATTGAATATTAGTTAATATTTTTGGAAAGCTCTCGAAAAGAGCTATAATGGTATAGGGAGGTATCATACTGACTATAGTGTGTTTTAACATTTTTAGCTTTCTAGTCCATTTTTCAAAATTTTATTTTTATTTTTTTAACCCTTCATTTTACAGATTTTTTAAAGTTCGATGACTAAAATAAAAATAAAAAATAATTTTTTTATAAATAAATGCATGGGTGTGAAGAATGAGCTTTAATATTTTATCCGAAATAATTTTTATCTCATTTTGAAGTTATTTTGAATTTATAAAAAATATTTAAAGTTACTATTTTACAAAGATTTTTTTAATTTTGGAATTTCACATTTTTTTCATATTTTGAAGGTAAATCAAAGCTTTGCATTTGCATTCATAGACAATAAATGAACTTCCCTTTATGAAAATTATAATTTCATTAAAGGGAGGTAGTTCATACGACATTACATTGGCCATTATTTCAAAAAGAGCTTCAATGACATAGGGTGACATCATACTGATTGTAGTGTATTTTAACATTTTCGGCTTTCTAGTCCATTTTCTAAAATTTTATTTTTATTTTTCTAACCCTTTCTTTTACAGATTTTTTTAAACTTCGGCAACTAGTATAAAAATAAAAAAAAATAAATGATAATAAATAAATGCAATACCACTGGGACTAAGATAATGGGACTACGATAATAAATAAATGATAATGGTAAACCTAGGCATGGGACTAAGATGCTCTGTTTTGCCAAAAGACTGCAATACATTAAATCCAAAATCAAGACTTGGAACTGGAAAGAGTTTGGGGATGTTCATAAAAAAAAACATGAATTTATTTCTCATCTTGAAAATTTGAATAAGAAAATCCGTTTAGATGGCCTCACAGAGAAGAGAAGTGCAGATGAAATTAAACTCACAACTTAGTTAAAGGAATGGGAAAAAAGAGAAGAAATCTTATGGAAGCAAAAATCTAGAATTCAATGGCTCAAAGAAGGAGATCGAAACACAAATTTCTTCCACAAATCTCTTCTAGCTCGAAGATCTCACAACTTTATTTCTTCCTTAAAATTAGATTTTGGAGATGTTTTTAATACTTGGGATGGCATGAACTCTATTGTTGTTGATTATTTTTCCAATCTTTTTGTTGCTACTCCTCTTGACTCAGCTTCTCAACAAAATGTTCTTCAAGCAATCCCTTCTCTTATCACTTCTGAGGATAACTCGTATTTTGACTGCTCCCGTTACTATCAATGAGCTTCAACAAGTAGTTTTTAAAATGCAAAAAGGGAAAACCCCAGGTCCTGATGGTTTTCCTATTGAGTTCTACCAAGAGTTCTGGGATATCCTTCATCTTGATTTATTAGAGGTGGTGGAAGAAGCCATGAAATCCAGAGAAATTTTGAAGGTTATAAATAAAACTTATATCTCAGCTTTATTACTCTTGTTCCAAAAGCTCAAGAGGTTGATCATATCTCAGCTTTTAGACCTATTTCTTTATGTAATGTTCTTCTCAAAATTATTACTAAAATCATGGCAGAAAGGTTGAAGCCTCTTTTACATAAGATTATTTCCCTAGAGCAAGGGGGATATGTGGAAGGACGTCAAATAGTAGATGAGATAGTTCTTGCTTAGGAAGCCATCCATTCCATGGATATGCAAAATTCTCCTTCTATGTTCATCCGGTTAGACTTATCCAAAGCTTATGACAGAGTGGATTGGCACTTCCTTATCAAAATTTTGAGGCAATTTGGTTTCTCTAAGGAATGGATGGATTGGATTATGGGATGTATCTCTTCAGTTTCCTACTTAGTTCTTATCAATGGCAGGCCTTCTCATTCTTTCCTAGCTTCCAGAGGTATCGGGCAAGGTGACCCGCTATCCCCTTATTTATTCATCATTCTTGCTGAATGCTTGGGTAGGACTATAACCAAAAAGAGGGAAAACAAAACCCTTGAGGGAGTTACCATTGCTCATGGAGCTAGACCTATCTCTCATCTTCAATTTGTGGATGACTCTACCCTTTTAGGTAAAGCTACGTTAAGGAAGCTTCTAATTTTAAGCAAATCATTAGCTGTTTTTCTAAGGCTATCGGGCGCTTGATCAATGAAGACAAATCTAAAGTTATTTTCTTTCACCGCTCCGCTAGACAGAAGCCATGGTCTTGGATAAATTAAGATATAAGAAGACCTCTCTTCCAATCACTTATTTAGGTATTCCCATAAATATTCAAAGGCAGAAAAATAAAGATTGGAATTGGTTGTTGGACAAAGTCAAGAAGAAAATTGGAAAGTGGACCAACAAGTGGCTTTCTTCTGGGGGTAGAATCACCTTGGTAAAATCAGTCCTTCAAGCTATTCATATTTATGTTTCTTCCGTTTTGAATATCCCAAAGGCTATTCTTCGAGAATTGGATCAAATCAGTCATCATTTCCTTTGGAGTGGTACTAAGGAGAAAAGAAAATGGGCCTTGGTGAAATGGGATACTTTATGTCTTCCTAAGAGTGAAGGGGGGTTAGGATTCCGGTCTTCAATTAATAACAACAAAGCTTTAGCTGCTAAATTATATTGGAGGATGTTGCATAACCCCAATGCTCTTTGGGCCAATAATCTCCGTGCTAAATATGCCGAGAACAAAAGTCCCGAAGACCTTGTTCGCTATCAACTTCCTATAAAAGGTTCTCCCATTTTAGCAGCTCTTAAGACTGGTGAGGATTTGATAAAGAAAAAATTATTTTGGATCATTCATAATGGTCAACATGCAAATTTTTGGACAGATTCTTGGGATGGTCACAAGCCTTTGATAACTTAGTTTCCCGATTGGAGGCCTTGGATGGAGGAGCTTCACCGAGCTAATTGGATAAAGGTGGCTAATTACTGTTGGTACCATACTGGTAATTCAAAGGTTGGTAGATATTGGATCCCTATTGAGGACTCGGCCTATTCAAATCCCAGAAAGGCAAAGACAAGATATCCAAGGCATCCTTCATATGAGATCCCTCTCTTGGTCCCATGAAAAAGATTGTTTTGGATGGAACGACACTACTAAGGGTGAGTATTCAGTTGCTCAAGGTTATTTGACCTTATGCCATAATAATCCCAACCATTCTTCTCACATATTTTCTCAATTGTGGGCTCAAAAGCTCGGCCTAAGGTGAGGTTCTTTAATTGGCTTTTATTGCATCGTAGGGTGCTTACAGGTGAGCAACTTATGAAGCGTGGTTTTCATGGCCCTTTTAGATGTGAAATGTGTGAAGAGAATGTAGAAAATATCAACCATATTTTTATTGAGTGTACTTTAGCCTCCGAGCTATGGAGGAGAATGGCAACTTTACTTGGCTTACAAGTGGTCCAATTTTTTCACTTTTGAACAGACTTTGGAGGGATTGGCCTAATCAAGAGGGTGTTGATCATTTTATTAGGCAGCTTAGTTTGGATGGGTTCTACCATTCTTCTTTGGAATATTTGGAATGAAAGGAACAACCAAATTTTTAATCAAGATAGGAAGGATATTCACTATATTTGGCAAAATACCATAGCCAACTTAGTTGAATCAGTCCATCATCTCCTTAATCACCCCCAAAACTCCCACCAAATATGGGATCAAGTGATGCAAATATTGAAGATTAAACCTTCTAAGGGCAACCAACTTAAAGGGAATGTGAGTATTAGTAAGATGGATAGGACTAGAAATTGGCAACCTCCTCCTAAGGATTTTGGAAAAGTCAATACTGATGGAGCCTCTAGAGGGAACCCTGGAAAAGCCAATGTGGGAGGAATTGGTAGACTTTCAGATGGCTCCCTGGTTTTTACTTTTGCTGAGAATTTGGGTATTCTTTCCAATAACCTTGCTGAGGGGTATGGTATCCTTAGAGGCCTTCAGGAGGCTACTAAGGTTGGATGGGAAAAGGTGTTAGTTGAGTCTGACTCTCAACTTATGATTAATCTCTTGAAGACTCCTTCTAAGAATCATAAGGTGGATTGGAGAATAAAAAGAATTATTGAGAAAATTTAGTTAATCCAGATGGGATTTTTGAAAGTTGATTACAATCATGTGGTCAGAGATCAAAACAAGAGTGCTGATGCTTTAGCTAATTGGGCTTTGGACAAAGGTGATCTTACTTGTTATGGCCACCCTCCTATATGGTGGGCTTCTCAAATTAGGGAAGCTCTTCTTTCTATCATTTCTTTGGATGGCTCCAATTCTGAAGGTACCTAGTTTCTTCTTGTTTTTTTTTTGTTTCTCTTTGGTTCATTCAGTTTTTTTAGTTCCCTAGCTCATTCTATTCTTTATTTTGTTTCCTCTGTTGATTCTTGCATTAATAGTCTTCTCGTCTAGATAGGTCATTGTTTTGTTCATTTTTTTTTCTTTTGTCTTCTTTGTTTTTTTGTTTAGTTTTTTAAGGTGGGTGGGTTCTTTTGTTTTGTTTTGTTTTTGTGTTCTTTGTGTTGTTTTTTGTTGTTCTTGTGTTTTTGTTGTTTTGTTTTGTTTTTTTTTTTTTTTATGTTTATTGTTATTGTTCTTGTGTTTTTTTCGTTCTTGTTCTTGGGTTTCTCTTTGTTTGTGTTATTTCATTTTTTTATGTGAGTGTTTTCTATGTTTTTTGTTTTTGTTTATTGTCTGTTGTTGGTTGTTTTTATTTTTATTTTATTTATTTTATTTTTAGGTTTTGGTTGTGTTTATTTTTCATGTTTTTTTGGGTTATGTCTTTGTAGTGTTCTGTTGTTTTTGTCTTGTTTGTGTTTTGTTATGTGGTTCTTGTGTTTTTCTATGTGGTTTGTGTTGTGGTTTCTTTTATCTTATTGTGCGTGTTTGGTTGTGCTTTTGGTTTTGACACACTCAAGGAGTTTGTTTTTTATTTTATTTTATTATTTTTGTTGTTATTTTATTTTTTTAATTTGGTTTTGTGTGTTTGTTTGCTCCTTGAGTATGTCAAAGGTGGTAGGCCAGGTCCGAGTCCTGGGCATTTTTGGCGGAATGGATACCCCTGCCTCCTTGGGTCTTACCCGAAAGTGGCATCCCTTTTGGGATGTTTTCCACAAATAAAAAAAAAATAAATAAATGCATTGGTGTGAAGAATGAGCTTCAATATTTCATCCGAAATAATTTTAATTTCATTCTGAAGTAAGTTCAAATTTATAAAAGTTATTTAAATTTGTTGTTTTATAAGGTTTTTATAATTTTAAATTTTCACATTTTTTTCATATTTTGAATGTAAATAGATTTTCAGACTTTGCATTTGTATTCATAGACAATAAATGAATTTTCCTTTATGAAAATTACAATTTCATTTAGGGGGGTATTCATACGAAATTCCATTGATCATCATTTTGAATTTTGGGAGCAAAAATTTTCTGAGGTCATAACTCCTCGCTTGTTGCTCAGTTTGACTATTAGTTCATATTTTAAGAAAGCTCTCGAAAAGAGCTACAATTACATGGGGCGACATGATATTGATTATAGTATGTTTAAACATTTTTGGCTTTCTGGTCTATTTTCTAGAATTTTTATTTTTTATTTTTCTAACCCTTCATTTTGCAAATTTTTTAAATTTTGGCGATAAATAAAAATAAGAAAAAACTAAAATTTCATAAATAAACACATGGTGTGAATAATGAGCTTCAATATTTCATGTGAAAGAATTTTAAATATTATTATGAATTCATTTCAAATTTATAAAAATTATTTAAAGTTGTTTTATAAAAAAATTTATAATTTCAAAATTTTACATTTTTTTCATATTTTGAAGGTAATTTGAATTTCAGGCTTTTCATTTGCATTCAAAGATAATAAATGAACTTCTCTTTATTCAAATTATAATTTCACTAAAGAGGGGTAGTTCATACGACATTCCATTGGCCATCATTTTAAATTTTGAGGGTAAAACTTCCTAGGGTCATAACTCCTTGCTCATTGCTTGGATTGACTATTAGTGCATATTTTCGGAAAGCTCTCGAAAAGAGCTACAAAAGTGTAGGAAAACATCATCCTAATTATAGTATGTTTTTATATTTTTAACTTTCTATTTATGAAAATTATAATTTCACTAAAGGAGGGTAGTTCATACGACATTCCATTGGCCATCATTTTAAATTTTGAGGGTAAAACTTCCCAGAGTCATAACTCCTTGTTCGTTGCTTGGATTGACTATTAGTGCATATTTTTGGAAAGCTCTCGAAAAGAGCTACAAAAGCGTAGGGCAACATCATACTACTTATAGTATGTTTTTATATTTTTGACTTTCTGGTCCATTTTCTAAAAAAATATTTTTATTTTTCTAACCCTTTCTTTTGCAATTTTTTTCAAACTTCGACGACTAAAATAAAAATAATAAAAAATTAAAATTTCATAAATAAATGGATGGGTGTGAAGAATGAGCTTCAATATTTCATTCGAAATAATTTTGATTTCATTTTGAAGCCATTTCAAGTTTATAAAAATTATTTAAAATTACTATTTTATAAGGGTTTTTATAATTTTAGAATTTTACATTTTTTTTTTCATATTTTAAAGGTAAATCGATTTTCAGGCTTTGCATTTGAATTCACAAACAATAAATGAACTTCCATTTATGAAAATTATAATTTCATTAAAACAAGTAGGCCAGTTCACCAGGGTCTTATTCATGGGTGGAAATGGGAGACTAGTAGGTCGGTTATTTCTCATCTTCAATTTATTGATGATACTGCTCTCTTGGGTGTGGCCTCTATTCGTGAAGCAACCAACTTTAGACGTACACTGGATATGTATTTGGCTGTCTCTGGTCAGAATATTAATGAGCATAAGTCTACTATTTTATTTTTTAATAGAGATCCAAGTATTTAAGCTAGAATTATTCAGATTCTCAGGTTTCAGGTTGGGACTCTTCCCCTTACATACTTGGGGATTCCTATTTCTATTGGTCCTCTACCTAGGTCGGTTTGGACTAACATCCTTGATAAATTTCGTAGTCAAGTTAGTCATTGGACTCACAGATGGTTGACTTTTGCTGGTCGGGTTTTACTTTTGAAGTTGGTTGTTTAGGCTTTACCCGTGTATAAATGCCTTATTCAAATTGCTCTAGCAAGTTTTATTCATGATCTGGATTCTCTTTCTAGGCAATTCCTTTGGGTTGGTCATCTTGATTCCTCAAAATGGAGTCTTGTTAATCGGGAGACTATTTATCGACCAAAACAGAAAGGGGGATTGGGTCTCTACCTAAGCTTTATTTCTAAGACTACTTTGGCTACTAAGTTGTATTGGCATTGGTGTAGTATCTTAGAGGGGTGGAAGATTCTAAGATTCCTAGATACAGCTTGACTAGTCGAGGATCATTTGTTTGGAATACTCTAAAGAAGGGTACAAAGTTGGTTAAGCAGGGGTTGTTCTAGATTTGTTAGACTGGGTCTCGGGCTCTTTTTTGATATGATTATTGGGATGTCTTTTCTCTTCTCCTGAGAGAGTTTCCCCATATTCAATATTTTGCTCAATGCTTTTTTGATGTTGTATGGGTGAGGGTGGCGGATTTCAAAACTGTTAAGTCTTGTGGTCAGATGGTTAGTTTCTAGTGGAAGGATCCTTGAGAATGGCCTACTGGTGGCACTATGGATGCGAGGGTGAAACTGGCCCATATTTTGGCTAGGCATCCCTATTGTTCTCTTCCCAGGGATGATGTGCTAGCATGGGGGAGGGATAATAGAGGGATATTTTTGGTTGTTGCTGGTTATTGTGTTTTGGATCAACAATGTTTGGGGAGGATGTGGTCCCGTGGTGGAAACAAGTTTGGAATAAGTTTATTTCACCTAAGTGTAGTTTTTATATGTGGTTGGCTACTCATAATCGATGTCTCACTTGGGATAATCTTAAAAAATATGGTTTTTATGGCCCCTCTTTATGCTATAACTATGGGAAGGATGAGGATTCTGTTGGGCATTTACTTCTCCAATGCGACTTTGCTCGTCAACTCTGGCATTATTGGTGGGGAGTGTGGAATCAACCTTATTCGCATGCTTCATTTGTAGTTGATTTTTGGAGGAGTATGGGGCGGCCTCCTGCAATGGCTTTCTTTTTACAATTTGGGTGGACCATTGGTCCTTTGTGCATTTTTCAATAGATTTGGCTTGAACGAAACTGCCAGATATTCCATGGGAATGAGTTAACTTCTTCTCAGGTTTGGCAGAGGATTTTGTGAATGATCTAGGAAACTATGTCTGCAAAATGTCAGATTATTTCTGCTATGGACTAAGCGAAACTTTAGATCATGGAAATATTAGGTTTGAGTCAGAGTAATCGAGTGCGGAGGGCTGGTAAATGGAATCCGCCTCCTTCGGGAGTGTTGAACTCCTCGCTCGTTGCTCGGATTGACTATTAGTGCATATTTTCGGAAAGCTCTCGAAAAGAGCTACAACAACGTAGGGCGACATCATACTGACTGTAGTGTGTTTTAACATTTTTGGCTTTTTGGTCCATTTTCCAAAATTTTATTTTTATTTTTCTAACCCTTCCTTTTGCAGATTTTTTTAAACTTCGACGACTAAAATAAATAATAAATTAAATTTCATAAATAAATGCATGGGTGTGAAGAATGAGCTTCAATATTTCATCCGAAATAATTTTGATCTCATTCTGAAGTCATTTTGAATTTATAAAAATTATTTAAAGTTGTTATTTTATAAGGATTTTTATAATTTTGGAATTTCACATTTTTTTCATATTTTGAAGGTAAATCGATTTTCTAGGCTTTGCATTTGCATTCACAGACAATAAATGAACTTCCCTTTATGAAAATTACAATTTCATTAAAGGGGGTAGTTCATACGACATTCCATTGGCCATCATTTTGAATTTTGGGGGTAAAACTTCCCGGGGTCATAACTCCTCGCTCGTTGCTCGGATTGACTATTAGTGCATATTTTCGGAAAGCTCTCGAAAAGAGCTACAACAACGTAGGGCGACATCATACTGACTATAGTGTGTTTTAATATTTTTGGCTTTCTGGTCCATTTTCCATAATTTTATTTTTATTTTTCTAACCCTTCCTTTTGTAGATTTTTTTTAAACTTCGATGACTAAAATAAAAATAATAAAAAATTAAAATTTCATAAATAAATGCATGGGTGTGAAGAATGAGCTTCAATATTTCATCCGAAATAATTTTGATCTCATTTTGAAGTCATTTCAAATTTATAAAAATTATTTAAAGTTGCTGTTTTATAAGGATTTTTATAATTTTGGAATTTCACATTTTTTTTCATATTTTGAAGGTAAATCGATTTTTAGGCTTTGCATTTGCATTCATAGACAATAAATGAACTTCCCTTTATGAAAATTACAATTTCATTAAAGGGGGTAGTTCATACGACATTCCATTGACCATCATTTTGAATTTTGGGGGTAAAACTTCCTAGGGTCATAACTCCTCGCTCGTTGCTCGGATTGACTATTAGTGCATATTTTTAGAAAGCTCTCGAAAAGAGCTACAATAGCATAGGGTGACATCATACTGACTGTAGTGTGTTTTAACATTTTTGGCTTTCTAGTCCATTTTCTAGAATTTTATTTTTATTTTTCTAACCCTTCCTTTTGCAGATTTTTTTAAACTTCGATGACTAAAATAAAAATAAATAAATAAATAAAATTTCATAAATAAATGCATGGGTGTGAAGAATGAGCTTCAATATTTCATCCGAAATAATTTTGATCTCATTCTGAAGTCATTTTGAATTTATAAAAATTATTTAAAGTTGTTGTTTTATAAGGATTTTTATAATTTTGGAATTTCACATTTTTTTCATATTTTGAAGGTAAATCGATTTTCAAGGCTTTGCATTTGCATTCACAGACAATAAATGAACTTCCCTTTATGAAAATTACAATTTCATTAAAGGGGGTAGTTCATACGACATTCCATTGGCCATCATTTTGAATTTTGGGGGTAAAACTTCCTAAGGTCATAACTCCTCGCTCGTTGCTCGGATTGACTATTAGTGCATATTTTTGGAAAGCTCTCGAAAAGAGCTACAACAAGAGTAGGGCGACATCATACTAACTATAGTGTGTTTTAATATTTTTAGCTTTCTAGTCCATTTTTTAAAATTTTATTTTTATTTTTCTAACCCTTCCTTTTGTAGATTTTTTTAAACTTCGACGACTAAAATAAAAATAATAAAAAAATAAAATTTCATAAATAAATGCATGGGTGTGAAGAATGAGCTTCAATATTTCATCCGAAATAATTTTGATCTCATTCTGAAGTCATTTCGAATTTATAAAAATTATTTAAAGTTGCTATTTTATAAGGATTTTTATAATTTCGAAATTTCACATTTTTTTCATATTTTGAAGGTAAATCGATTTTCAAGCTTTGCATTTGCATTCACAGACAATAAATGAACTTCCCTTTATGAAAATTACAATTTCATTAAAGGGGGTAGTTCATACGACATTCCATTGGCCATCATTTTGAATTTTGGGGGTAAAACTTCTTGGGGTCATAACTCCTCGCTCGTTGCTCGGATTGACTATTAGTGCATATTTTTGGAAAGCTCTCGAAAAGAGCTACAATAGCATAGGGTGACATCATACTGACTATAGTGTGTTTTAACATTTTTGGCTTTCTAGTCCATTTTCTAGAATTTTATTTTTATTTTTCTAACCCTTCCTTTTGTAGATTTTTTTAAACTTTGATGACTAAAATAAAAATAAAAAAATTAAAATTTCATAAATAAATGCATGGGTGTGAAGAATGAGCTTCAATATTTCATCCGAAATAATTTTGATCTCATTCTGAAGTCATTTCGAATTTATAAAAATTATTTAAAGTTGTTATTTTATAAGGATTTTTATAATTTTAGAATTTCACATTTTTTTCATATTTTGAAGGTAAATCGATTTTCAGGCTTTGCATTTGCATTCACAGATAATAAATGAACTTCCCTTTATGAAAATTACAATTTCATTAAAAGGGGGTAGTTCATACGACATTCCATTGGCCATCATTTTGAATTTTGGGGGTAAAACTTCCTAGGGTCATAACTCCTCGCTCGTTGCTCGGATTGACTATTAGTGCATATTTTTAGAAAGCTCTCAAAAAGAGCTACAACAACGTAGGGAGGCATCATACTGACTGTAGTGTGTTTTAACATTTTTAGCTTTCTAGTCCATTTTCCAGAATTTTATTTTTATTTTTCTAACCCTTCCTTTTGCAGATTTTTTTAAACTTTGATGACTAAAATAAAAAAAAAAAATTAAAATTTCATAAATAAATGCATGGGTGTGAAGAATGAGCTTCAATATTTCATCCGAAATAATTTTGATCTCATTATGAAGTCATTTCGAATTTATAAAAATTATTTAAAGTTGTTATTTTATAAGGATTTTTATAATTTTGGAATTTCACATTTTTTTCATATTTTGAAGGTAAATCGATTTTCAGGCTTTGCATTTGCATTCACAGATAATAAATGAACTTCCCTTTATGAAAATTACAATTTCATTAAAGGGGGTAGTTCATACGACATTCCATTGGCCATCATTTTGAATTTTGGGGGTAAAACTTCCTAGGGTCATAACTCCTCGCTCGTTGCTCGGATTGACTATTAGTGCATATTTTCGGAAAGCTCTCGAAAAGAGCTACAACAATGTAGGGCGACATCATACTAACTATAGTGTGTTTTAACATTTTTGGCTTTCTGGTCCATTTTCCAGAATTTTATTTTTATTTTTCTAACCCTTCCTTTTGCATATTTTTTTTAAACTTCGACGACTAAAATAAAATAATAAAAAATTAAAATTTCATAAATAAATGCATGGGTGTGAAGAATGAGCTTCAATATTTCATCCAAAATAATTTTGATCTCATTCTGAAGTCATTTCAAATTTATAAAAATTATTTAAAGTTGCTATTTTATAAGGATTTTTATAATTTCAGAATTTCACATTTTTTTCATATTTTGAAGGTAAATCGATTTTCAAGCTTTGCATTTGCATTCACAGACAATAAATGAACTTCCCTTTATGAAAATTACAATTTCATTAAAGGGGGTAGTTCATACGACATTCCATTGGCCATCATTTTGAATTTTGGGGGTAAAACTTCCCGAGGTCATAACTCCTCGCTCGTTGCTCGGATTGACTATTAGTGCATATTTTCGGAAAGCTCTCGAAAAGAGCTACAACAGCGTAGGGCGACATCATACTGACTATAGTGTGTTTTAACATTTTTGGCTTTCTGGTCCATTTTTCAGAATTTTATTTTTATTTTTCTAACCCTTCCTTTTGTAGATTTTTTTAAACTTCGGTGACTAAAATAAAAATAAAAAAATAAAATTTCATAAATAAATGCATGGGTGTGAAGAATGAGCTTCAATATTTCATCCGAAATAATTTTGATCTCATTCTGAAGTCATTTCGAATTTATAAAAATTATTTAAAGTTGTTTTATAAGGATTTTTATAATTTTGGAATTTCACATTTTTTCATATTTTGAAGGTAAATCGATTTTCAGGCTTTGCATTTGCATTCATAGATAATAAATGAACTTCCCTTTATGAAAATTACAATTTCATTAAAGGGGGTAGTTCATACGACATTCCATTGGCCATCATTTTGAATTTTAGGGGTAAAACTTCTCGAGGTCATAACTCCTCGCTCATTGCTCGGATTGACTATTAGTGCATATTTTCGAAAAGCTCTCGAAAAGAGCTACAACAACGTAGGATGACATCATACTAATTATAGTGTGTTTTAACATTTTTAACTTTCTAGTCCATTTTCTAAATTTATTTTTATTTTTCTAACCCTTCCTTTTGCAAATTTTTTTAAACTTCGATGACTAAAATAAAAATAAAAAAATTAAAATTTCATAAATAAATGCATGGGTGTGAAGAATGAGCTTCAATATTTCATCCAAAATAATTTTGATCTCATTCTAAAGTCATTTTAAATTTATAAAAATTATTTAAAGTTATTTTATAAGGATTTTTATAATTTTAAAATTTCACATTTTTTCATATTTTAAAGGTAAATCGATTTTCAGGCTTTGCATTTGCATTCACAGACAATAAATGAACTTCCCTTTATGAAAATTACAATTTCATTAAAGGGGGTAGTTCATACGACATTCCATTGGCCATCATTTTGAATTTTAGGGGTAAAACTTCCCAAGGTCATAACTCCTCGCTCGTTGCTCGGATTGACTATTAGTGCATATTTTTAGAAAGCTCTCAAAAAGAGCTACAACAACGTAGGGCGACATCATACTAACTATAGTGTGTTTTAACATTTTTAGCTTTCTAGTCCATTTTCCAGAATTTTATTTTTATTTTTCTAACCCTTCCTTTTGCATTTTTTTTAAACTTTGACGACTAAAATAAAAATAAAAAAAATTAAAATTTCATAAATAAATGCATGGGTGTGAAGAATGAGCTTCAATATTTCATCCGAAATAATTTTGATCTCATTCTGAAGTCATTTCAAATTTATAAAAATTATTTAAAATTGTTATTTTATAAGGATTTTTATAATTTTGAAATTTCACATTTTTTTCATATTTTGAAGGTAAATCGATTTTTAGGCTTTGCATTTGCATTCACAGATAATAAATGAACTTCCCTTTATGAAAATTACAATTTCATTAAAGGGGGTAGTTCATACGACATTCCATTGGCCATCATTTTGAATTTTGGGGGTAAAACTTCCTAGGGTCATAACTCCTCGCTCATTGCTCGGATTGACTATTAGTGCATATTTTCGAAAGCTCTCGAAAAGAGCTACAACAACGTAGGACGACATCATACTAACTATAGTGTGTTTTAACATTTTTAGCTTTCTAGTCCATTTTCCAGAATTTTATTTTTATTTTTCTAACCCTTCCTTTTGCAGATTTTTTTAAACTTTGACGACTAAAATAAAAATAAAAAAAATTTCATAAATAAATGCATGGGTGTGAAGAATGAGCTTCAATATTTCATCCAAAATAATTTTGATCTCATTCTGAAGTCATTTCAAATTTATAAAAATTATTTAAAGTTGTTATTTTATAAGGATTTTTATAATTTCGGAATTTCACATTTTTTTCATATTTTGAAGGTAAATCGATTTTCAAGCTTTGCATTTGCATTCACAGACAATAAATGAACTTCCCTTTATGAAAATTACAATTTCATTAAAGGGGGTAGTTCATACGACATTCCATTGGCCATCATTTTGAATTTTGGGGGTAAAACTTCTCGGGTCATAACTCCTCGCTCGTTGCTCGGATTGACTATTAGTGCATATTTTTGGAAAGCTCTCGAAAAGAGCTACAATAACGTAGGGTGACATCATACTAACTATAGTGTGTTTTAACATTTTTAGCTTTCTAGTCCATTTTTCATAATTTTATTTTTATTTTTCTAACCCTTCCTTTTGTAGATTTTTTTAAACTTCGTGACTAAAATAAAAATAAAAAAATTAAAATTTCATAAATAAATGCATGGGTGTGAAGAATGAGCTTCAATATTTCATCCGAAATAATTTTGATCTCATTCTAAAGTCATTTCAAATTTATAAAAATTATTTAAAGTTGTTATTTTATAAGGATTTTTATAATTTCAAAATTTCACATTTTTTTCATATTTTGAAGGTAAATCGATTTTTAGGCTTTGCATTTGCATTCACAGACAATAAATGAACTTCCCTTTATGAAAATTACAATTTCATTAAAGGGGGGTAGTTCATACGACATTCCATTGGCCATCATTTTGAATTTTGGGGTAAAACTTCCCAGGGTCATAACTCCTCGCTCGTTGCTCGGATTGACTATTAGTGCATATTTTTGGAAAGCTCTCGAAAAGAGCTACAACAACGTAGGGTGACATCATACTGATTATAGTGTGTTTTAACATTTTTAGCTTTCTAGTCCATTTTCCAAAATTTTATTTTTATTTTTCTAACCCTTCCTTTTGCAGATTTTTTTAAACTTCGACGACTAAAATAAAAATAATAAAAATTTAAAATTTCATAAATAAATGCATGGGTGTGAAGAATGAGCTTCAATATTTCATCCGAAATAATTTTGATCTCATTCTAAAGTCATTTCAAATTTATAAAAATTATTTAAAGTTGCTATTTTATAAGGATTTTTATAATTTTAAAATTTCACATTTTTTTCATATTTTGAAGGTAAATCGATTTTCAGGCTTTGCATTTGCATTCACAGACAATAAATGAACTTCCCTTTATGAAAATTACAATTTCATTAAAAGGGGTAGTTCATACGACATTCCATTGGCCATCATTTTGAATTTTGGGGGTAAAACTTCCTAAGGTCATAACTCCTCGCTCGTTGCTCGGATTGACTATTAGTGCATATTTTCGGAAAGCTCTCGAAAAGAGCTACAATAGTGTAGGGCGACATCATACTAACTATAGTGTATTTTAACATTTTTAGCTTTCTAGTCCATTTTCCAAATTTTATTTTTATTTTTCTAACCCTTCCTTTTGCAGATTTTTTTAAACTTCGATGACTAAAATAAAAATAATAAAAAATTAAAATTTCATAAATAAATGCATGGGTGTGAAGAATGAGCTTCAATATTTCATCCAAAATAATTTTGATCTCATTCTGAAGTCATTTCGAATTTATAAAAATTATTTAAAGTTATTTTATAAGGATTTTTATAATTTCAAAATTTCACAATTTTTTCATATTTTGAAGGTAAATCGATTTTTAGGCTTTGCATTTGCATTCACAGACAATAAATGAACTTCTCTTTATGAAAATTACAATTTCATTAAAGAGGGGTAGTTCATACGACATTCCATTGGCCATCATTTTGAATTTTGGGGGTAAAACTTCCCGAGGTCATAACTCCTCGCTCGTTGCTCGGATTGACTATTAGTGCATATTTTTGAAAAGCTCTCGAAAAGAGCTACAACAAAAGTAGGGTAACATCATACTAACTATAGTGTGTTTTAATATTTTTAGCTTTTTAGTCCATTTTCTAAAATTTTATTTTTATTTTTCTAACCCTTCCTTTTGCAGATTTTTTTAAACTTCAATGACTAAAATAAAAATAATAAAAAATTAAAATTTCATAAATAAATGCATGGGTGTGAAGAATGAGCTTCAATATTTCATCCAAAATAATTTTGATCTCATTCTGAAGTCATTTCAAATTTATAAAAATTATTTAAAGTTGTTATTTTATAAGGATTTTTATAATTTTAGAATTTCACATTTTTTTCATATTTTGAAGGTAAATCGATTTTCAGGCTTTGCATTTGCATTCACAGACAATAAATGAACTTCTCTTTATGAAAATTACAATTTCATTAAAGGGGGTAGTTCATACGACATTCCATTGGCCATCATTTTGAATTTTGGGGGTAAAACTTCCTAGGGTCATAACTCCTCGCTCGTTGCTCGGATTGACTATTAGTGCATATTTTCGGAAAGCTCTCGAAAAGAGCTACAATAACGTATAGGGTGACATCATACTGAATATAGTGTGTTTTAACATTTTTAGCTTTCTAGTCCATTTTCTAGAATTTTATTTTTATTTTTCTAACCCTTCCTTTTACAAATTTTTTTAAACTTCGATGACTAAAATAAAAATAAAAAAATTAAAATTTCATAAATAAATGCATGGGTGTGAAGAATGAGCTTCAATATTTCATCCAAAATAATTTTGATCTCATTCTGAAGTCATTTCGAATTTATAAAAATTATTTAAAGTAGTTGTTTTATAAGGATTTTTATAATTTCGAAATTTCACATTTTTTTCATATTTTGAAGGTAAATCGATTTTCAGGCTTTGCATTTGCATTCAAAGACAATAAATGAACTTCCCTTTATGAAAATTACAATTTCATTAAAGGGGGGTAGTTCATACGACATTCCATTGGCCATCATTTTGAATTTTGGGGGTAAAACTTCCCAAGGTCATAACTCCTCGCTCGTTGCTCGGATTGACTATTAGTGCATATTTTCGGAAAGCTCTCGAAAAGAGCTACAACAACGTAGGGCGACATCATACTAACTATAGTGTGTTTTAACATTTTTAGCTTTTTAGTCCATTTTCCATAATTTTATTTTTATTTTTCTAACCCTTCCTTTTGTAGATTTTTTTAAACTTCGATGACTAAAATAAAAATAAATAAATAAATAAAATTTCATAAATAAATGCATGGGTGTGAAGAATGAGCTTCAATATTTCATCCAAAATAATTTTGATCTCATTCTGAAGTCATTTCGAATTTATAAAAATTATTTAAAGTTGTTATTTTATAAGGATTTTTATAATTTTGGAATTTCACATTTTTTTCATATTTTGAAGGTAAATCGATTTTCAGGCTTTGCATTTGCATTCACAGACAATAAATGAACTTCCCTTTATGAAAATTACAATTTCATTAAAGGGGGTAGTTCATACGACATTCCATTGGCCATCATTTTGAATTTTGGGGGTAAAACTTCCTAAGGTCATAACTCCTCGCTCGTTGCTCGGATTGACTATTAGTGCATATTTTAGGAAAGCTCTCGAAAAGAGCTACAACAACGTAGGGTGACATCATACTAACTATAGTGTGTTTTAACATTTTTAGTTTTCTAGTCCATTTTCCATAATTTTATTTTTATTTTTCTAACCCTTCCTTTTGCAGATTTTTTTAAACTTCAGCGACTAAAATAAAAATAAAAATAAAAAATAAATTTCATAAATAAATGCATGGGTGTGAAGAATGAGCTTCAATATTTCATCCAAAATAATTTTGATCTCATTCTGAAGTCATTTCGAATTTATAAAAATTATTTAAAGTTGTTATTTTATAAGGATTTTTATAATTTTATAATTTCACATTTTTTTCATATTTTGAAGGTAAATCGATTTTCAGGCTTTGCATTTGCATTCACAGACAATAAATGAACTTCCCTTTATGAAAATTACAATTTCATTAAAGGGGGGTAGTTCATACGACATTCCATTGGCCATCATTTTGAATTTTGGGGGTAAAACTTCTCCAAGGTCATAACTCCTCGCTCGTTGCTCGGATTGACTATTAGTGCATATTTTTGGAAAGCTCTCGAAAAGAGCTACAACAACGTAGGGTGGCATCATACTGAATATAGTGTGTTTTAACATTTTTAGCTTTCTGGTCCATTTTCTAGAATTTTATTTTTATTTTTCTAACCCTTCCTTTTGTAGATTTTTTTTAAACTTCGATGACTAAAATAAAAATTAAAAAAATTAAAATTTCATAAATAAATGCATGGGTGTGAAGAATGAGCTTCAATATTTCATCCGAAATAATTTTGATCTCATTCTGAAGTCATTTTGAATTTATAAAAATTATTTAAAGTTGCTATTTTATAAGGATTTTTATAATTTTGAAATTTCATATTTTTTTTCATATTTTGAAGGTAAATCGATTTTCAGGCTTTGCATTTGCATTCACGAGATAATAAATGAACTTCCCTTTATGAAAATTACAATTTCATTAAAGGGGGTAGTTCATACGACATTCCATTGGCCATCATTTTGAATTTTGGGGGTAAAACTTCCCGGGGTCATAACTCCTCGCTCGTTGCTCGGATTGACTATTAGTGCATATTTTCGGAAAGCTCTCGAAAAGAGCTACAACAACGTAGGGCGGCATCATACTAACTGTAGTGTGTTTTAACATTTTCGGCTTTCTGGTCCATTTTCCAAAATTTTATTTTTATTTTTCTAACCCTTCCTTTTGCAGATTTTTTTAAACTTCGATGACTAAAATAAAAAATAAAAAAATTAAAATTTCATAAATAAATGCATGGGTGTGAAGAATGAGCTTCAATATTTCATCCGAAATAATTTTGATCTCATTCTGAAGTCATTTTGAATTTATAAAAATTATTTAAAGTTGTTGTTTTATAAGGATTTTTATAATTTTAGAATTTCACATTTTTTTCATATTTTGAAGGTAAATCGATTTTCAGGCTTTGCATTTGCATTCACAGACAATAAATGAACTTCCCTTTATGAAAATTACAATTTCATTAAAGGGGGTAGTTCATACGACATTCCATTGGCCATCATTTTGAATTTTGGGGGTAAAACTTCCCGGGGTCATAACTCCTCGCTCGTTGCTCGGATTGACTATTAGTGCATATTTTCGGAAAGCTCTCGAAAAGAGCTACAACAACGTAGGGAGGCATCATACTGACTATAGTGTGTTTTAATATTTTTGGCTTTCTGGTCCATTTTCCATAATTTTATTTTTATTTTTCTAACCCTTCCTTTTGTAGATTTTTTTAAACTTCGACGACTAAAATAAAAATAAAAAAATTAAAATTTCATAAATAAATGCATGGGTGTGAAGAATGAGCTTCAATATTTCATCCGAAATAATTTTGATCTCATTTTGAAGTCATTTCGAATTTATAAAAATTATTTAAAGTTGTTGTTTTATAAGGATTTTTATAATTTCGAAATTTCACATTTTTTTCATATTTTGAAGGTAAATCGATTTTTAGGCTTTGCATTTGCATTCACAGACAATAAATGAACTTCCCTTTATGAAAATTACAATTTCATTAAAGGGGGTAGTTCATACGACATTCCATTGGCCATCATTTTGAATTTTGGGGGTAAAACTTCCTAGGGTCATAACTTTAGAGTTTCCTTTAGTTTCCTCTAAGATATTAGAGGACTAACTAGATTCTCTTCCATTGCCTAAGGGTTTTTTAACTTAGAGTGAGATAAATTTAGGGAATAATTAGCAGCATAGACCTCTTATTGAAGAGTTGTTATATTAGGGACAACCTCCCTTAGACCTCCTTAATTTTTTGATGTGTTCAAAAATTAACAAAGGCAAGCCCTGATGGTTTGGATTAGTAATCTAACTACCTTTAATTTGCAACATAGACTTCTCTAAATATTTAAATAAAAAGGAAGTGAAAGCACGAGATTCCGGGCAAAGGAAACACTAATTGCGATGCAACCAAAATCAAATGCGCTTAAGTCCTAGAAATGTAAAATGCATGAAACGAAAGAGACGCATTAAAACGAGATACAAGCAAATGGAGAAAACACAGCCCTTTCATTAAAATTTCTTGATCTCTCGTTACAATGACGCCTCCTCCCTTTTCAGGGGCTAGGAGCGCTAAAAGAATTTGATTACAATCACTTAATGTTCCTCTTTCCGCGTGCCCACGATTGAAATGGACGGGCCAAGATGATGCCGTCGCTGATGTCGATGAGTTCTTCACCTCTGCTGCTTCTCCTGCGAACAAAGAAACAACCAAGATGTCAGTAGCACCTGCCGCAAATGGAAAGTGTTTGTTCTCTAAAATCACCGAAATATGCATGTAAACATCTGCCTAAACAAGTAAGTAAAGTGAGTCCAAATGGCCTGAAAACTTGACAGAAGACAGAAAATGTTACCAGAAGGCCATTGCCACTGAGACAGTCGGCCAATCTGCCTTCAACTGGAATTCGTCCCTGGGCAGGACGAATTCTGACTGCAATTCGTCCCTGGGTGGGACGAATTCTTCTGTGTTGAAGAAGCCGACCTGCTGCTGCTCCAATGTCGATTCTCGAGACCTGCAAAACACCTGCAAACAAAGGGGTTATGTAATTGGGGCCATTTTGGGACGACCCAGATGGTCGGATTCTCCCAATTTGGCCTCTACCCTCGGGAATTTGATCTCGCCACCTGCAAGTTAGTGAAACAACAAAGCGACACAAAACATACTAGAATCTGATCAAAAGTTATGAAATTGCAGCTATGAGTTCACCAAACATGATAACACAAAATGCAACCTGAAAAAGTAATCTAGAATGCTCTAAAACTTAGAAAGTGCGGGGGTGCCCAAGTGGGCCTCCCACCGTTGGCACTTGATTCCGGCGCCAATCCACTAGGGATGGGCCCAAAACCTCTTAGGATTGGGGGGTCGGCGAATTGGTTGGTTCAGGTGTCCATGTGTTGGATTTGGGTCAGGTTCAAGCTTCCAAAAGCCACCCAACAACCTCCCTTGCAAAAGAGATTGGTGGATGCGAGAAGGTGAACCAAAAGGGATGCAAGTGGGTCTTCAACTCGGCAACACTTCGTTGCTTGAAATCTCCTTCAACCTCTCTTTTGGGTGAGAAAAGTCCCACCTTTTATAGACCCATGGGGTCTCTTTTGAGAGGGAAGCACAAATGCCATGTGTTGGTCATAGGTGCCATGTGGCAGTCATGTCTTCCCATGAGGGAGGGGAGTCCTCCATGACTTGGGCTTTCATAATCGCCCTTGTGACAGTCCTCTAACAACCTATCTGTCCACCCACACACGCGTGCGAGGCAGGAGTCATCAATTGACTGTCCTAGGCTGCCACTTGGCGCCATTCTTCTTTTTGCCCGTTAAACTTGGAATTCGTCCCACCCAGGGACGAATTCAGAATTCGTCCCTGGGTGAGACGGATTCCAATTTGAATTCGTCCCCGGGTGGGACGAATTTGGAGTAGGTTGTCCGAAGGTGCCAAATTGCCTTCTTGACCTTCCAAAATTGCTGTGAAAGTGGTTAGGACCACTTGTTTGACCTCTCGAGGGCTGCCCCGGGGGCTGTGTTTGTCAAAGCGATCGGTGTTTGCAGTCACATAATCGGATTGGTGCTGTTTTGGTGTCTACAGATGCCCCTTTTTGGGAAGCGCTACGGGTGACGCAGTGCTGAGCAAAAATAGATAACCAAAGCACTAATGATTAGGGTTTCTTGGTAACCTAACCAACTTTTGATGCCCCAAGCATGGAAAGGGCATGCATTCTTGAATCCTTGCTTCTGACGAGCTAAGGAATTTGATTTCAAGTATTAACCTATTTTGGTGAGGTGTGACTTGAACTTAGACATTGATCAGTCATGAATAGGCGAAGGGCGTTTTATCCTCAGGGGGAACCTTGTGTTCATGATTCACGAAATGCCAAGTGTTTGATTGATTTGATTGTTGCTTGTTTACTGCCCCAAGCAGGAGCGTGATTGTCTTTGTCAATGATTCTTTGAATGCATGTCGTTTTCCTTAATTGGGTGTGTGATTGTTGATTGGTGACTAAGTGTGACTACCCCCTCAAGCGACGAATCGATGAGGGAATGACCTTCGTGAGAGAAGCGACGAGTCGCTTGACCCAAGATGACTTGTGCAGGGGTGCCTTTAGAGGGTTTACCGTTAAGCGTGTGCAATTTTTCCAACATTTGGACCTATTTTTGGTGGGTGTTAACCCTTTTGGTGATGCCCTAATGGGGTGAAATCATCGAAAACCTATCTTCCCATGGAGCGGTCCGGCTATGATAGCCTTCTTAGGGAGTAGGATAGTGACAATGTAAACCCCGACATCAATTTTGCTATGCCAAGAGGTTAAGTGCAAGAGCACTTGTGTCTAGCAATGTTTATTATTGTTTTTGTTGTTTTGATTTTCTTGTGACGTCATTTGGGGATTAAATTTTCGAAAATCCGTCTTCCCGTGGAGCGGTCCAGCTATGGTAGCCTTCTTAGAGAGTAGGATAGTGACAATGTAAACCCCGACATCAATTTTTCTATGCTAAGAGGTTAAGTGCAAGAGCACTTGTGTCTAGCAATGTTTATTGCTTTTTGTTTGTGTTGCATTTTTTTTTTTTTTTTTTTTGAATGGGTTTTGACCCTTTTTTTTTTTTTGACGTCGTAATGGGGTGAAAGTGTCGACAATCCATCTTCCCGTGGAGCGGTCCGGCTATGGTAGCCTTCTTAGGGAGTAGGATAGCGACAATGTAGACCCTGACATCAGTTTTTCTATGCAAAGAGGTTAAGTGCAAGAGCACTTGTGTCTGGCAATGTTTATTGCTTTTTGTTTTTGTGTTGCATTTATTTGTTGTTTTTGTTGTTTTGATTTTCTTTGATCTTGTGCATGATGGTTGATGAATATGGATGTATGCATGTTGATTTATTTTGATGGATGCATATGCTATGATGAATGCACATGTTTTTTTATTTATATGTGATATGCAGATATGAAATGGATGAGTGGGATTTGTGATGTTTGGCTATGGCACCATAGACTGTTTAGAACTCTGTTATTTTGTTTTTAGGCGATTGTTGTGATGCATGACTTTACATGTATACATGTGGTTTTTCTTTTTTTGTATTTTTTGATGGTATTGTAAGGATGAAAAGCGGCGCAGTTGGTTTAGAAATGTAGCTAAGGTTTTCTGAGACTCAGACGGTTTTAACTCACTAGCCAAGACTGTACTTTGTCTTACAAGACTTTTGAACAAGGTATGAGTCAGACTTGTTTTTAACCAAGCTATTTCACATCCCTGTGTGTGCAATTGAGTTCGTTATTGTGGTATTTATCAGGATACCGCCAGTGCCAGATGGGCTTTCAACCGAACCTGTACTGAGGATCACCTAATTAGCTCCACTAACTCCTTTGTTGTATTCAGTTAGATTAATCTACGGTGCTATCCAAGATACCATAAGCTAGCTCATCCACATGCAAACATTGATCTGTACGCAAGTTAATGTGACAGATATATCGTCATGCGAGAGGTTTACCGCCAGTTATCGATAGGCTATCAACCAAACCGATATTGAGGCTTGCCTTATGACCTTTTAGAATGCTGAGAGTTCCAGGGATTCAAGTTCCACTCCCTTCTTTTCTTCAATTGTATTGGGATACTTGCTCGTTTGTAGTGATAAGATCATTGTTTATTTTGATTTGTTTTTCTTTTGAGCAAGGGATTGGGGATATGGAGTGATGAAAATCACTATCGTTTGTGCCCTTTGATTTTTGCACTGTAAGATGTCAAGTATTTGATTTTTGACATTTTGCAAATTTTTGATGTTTTGCAACTATTGAGAACTAGGGATTCTTAGGGAATTGGGTAGGGAGGATGCTTGTCCTTTTGCCAACTCTCAGCATTCTTGGGGTCATTCGCACAGGGGGATGAGCAAGATGACCGTTTCGCTTGTGGTGACCTGGATTACTACGCAGGTTTCATCTTTCGTTCACACAACTCAGGAATTGTTTAATGTGTTCAGTTTGTGTTGGGATGTTACGTAACAAGGTGTATTTCAAGTATGACTCTACCTTCGTAAAATCTGTTTGACTTGATACATTACATGGCTAAAGAGGAAAATGATGACTGAATCACTGAAACTCTTGGTACATTTACAGACCACTGATTGTAGTGCGGTAAAAGTTATGCATGGTGTTTTTGTTGTTTTTGTAAAATGGAACAATGCGGAACAAGATGGACTAGTAGAGCAATTGCAGCCTATGGTGCCTTTGACCTATACAACCATGAATATGCAATGTGTGGATGCAATGCTTAATGTAGCTACATATTTTTGTATTTTTGATGGATTGATTTTGTGAATGTGAATATGCGGTGCTAGACGAACTCTCTATTGATGAATTTGATTATGCCTAGAAATGAGATGCAAATTTTTGTTGTTTTTGATTGTTTTTTATTTTTGACCAAGTGGTTGTGGACATCATTGGAGACTTTTGGTGACCAAGTGATTGCGATAATCCTTGGAGCTTTTTAGGTTTTGACCAAGAAATTGCGAAAATCCTTGGAGCTTTTTGGGTGACCAAGAATTTGTGATAATCCTTGGAGCTTTTTAGGTGACCAAGAGATTGCGATAATCCTTGGAGCTTTTTGGGTGACCAAGAGATTGCGATAATCCTTGGAGCTTTTTGTGTGACCAAGAGATTGCGATAATTCTTGGAGCTTTTTGGGTGACCAAGAGATTGCGATAATCCTTGGAGCTTTTTGGGTGACCAAGAGATTGCGATAATCCTTGGAGCTTTTTGGGATGACCAAGTGATTGCGATAATCCTTGGAGCTTTTTGGTGTGACCAAGTGATTGCGATAATCCTTGGAGCTTTTTGGGTTTGACCAAGCGATTGCGATAATCCTTGGAGCTTTTTTTTGGGTGACCAAGAGATTGCGATAATCTTTGGAGCTTTTTTGGATTTTTGACCAAGTGATTGCGATAATCCTTGGATTCTTTGGTTGACCAAGTGATTGCGATAATCCTTGGAGCTTTTTGGGTGACCAAGTGATTGCGATAATCCTTGGAGCTTTTTGTTTTGACCAAGTGATTGCGATAATCCTTGGAGCTTTTAGGTTTGACCAAGTGATTGCGATAATCCTTGGAGCTTTTTGGGTGACCAAGTGATTGCGATAATCCTTGGAGCTTTTTGGGTGACCAAGTGATTGCGATAATCCTTGGAGCTTTTTGGGTGACCAAGTGATTGCGATAATCCTTGGAGCTTTTGGGGTGACCAAGTGATTGCGATAATCCTTGGAGCTTTTTGGGTGACCAAGTGATTGCGATAATCCTTGGAGCTTTTGGGGTGACCAAGTGATTGCGATAATCCTTGGAGCTTTTTGGGTGACCAAGTGATTGCGATAATCCTTGGAGCTTTTTGGGTGACCAAGTGATTGCGATAATCCTTGGAGCTTTTTGGGGTGACCAAGTGATTGCGATAATCCTTGGAGCATTTTGGGTTTGAATTATGGTTCTTTAGGGGATAGAGGTACCCCCAGCTTGATGGTCTTTGCACTCCGGATCTGGCTCTAGAGGTATGGGCATGAATGGATCGGCCCTATGCACGGAGATGAGGACAGGGTCCGCCCGCGGCACTGATGTTGCTATGATGTCTCTTTGTGGAAGTTGCTCTTTGTGTGCCCAACGTGGCGGATGTAATGCTTGGTCCCACTGTGGTGAGTTAACGTGCCACTCATGCCCTAGTATTATGTTTATCTGTTGACATGCTTCCTCAAATTTTATGGGATGTCGATGTTGTCTTATGTGATTGTTGTGGGCTATCTCTGTTTCATCTTCACTTTCAACTAGTGAGTACAGCTCATCAGAATCTGGAGATTCTGAGACATGGAGGACTGCATCATCAGGTAGCCCTATGGTTAAAGGTTGATCCTCTTTGAAAGGAGCTTCATGTAAGTTGGGCCTTGGGAGCTCCAAAATCTTGGTCTCTACCGACTCTAAGTGCTCTAGCACTTTGCATGTATCGGTGGATTGGAACTCCTCCTCTTTGGTTGGTTCTTGTGGAGGAACTTGGGGCCTATGGAGGGGTGGCCTGATGGCACCCCCATGCCTTGGTAGGGCTTTTCATCCCGCTCTTCTTCTTGCTCTGATTCCTTAGAGGCTTCTTGATGACTTTCTAAGGGTGGCCCACGAACCTGAGTGGGTTCCTGAGGAAGGCGCCCATCATTGGTTATAGGAGCGGCCTCCCGCTCATGTCTAGGAGGCGTCAGGGGTGGTGCTTCAAGAATCAAGAGAGTAGCCTCCCGATCCTATCTAGAAGGTGTTGGGGGTAGCGTTTGATGAGGTCGCGATGACCTGTCTTGCCCCCATGGGTTATGCCCCTCAAAATGTTTTGTCTTATGCGTGTGAGGGGTTGGAGTCTTCTCCGATAGTTTATAGCACAACTCATCCATTTCGCATTGCATGCGCTCTCTATCCAAGCGGTGTCGATACTCCATCTCCTGATGACTTTGTTTAAGCTGCGTAATTCGAGCTTGGCGGGCGGCATGTCTGGCGACTATCGGGTCAATTTGGTCTACCCTATTTTGCTTAGGAGGTTCGAATGTTTCTCCTATGTGTTTGCCTCGATCTTGATGATCTAAAATTTCAATGGGTCGCTTCCCTCTATCGAGGTAGGCGGCATGTACTTGAGGCTCTGGTCTTGATGGATGACTATTATATCTAGCAGGTGTGGAAACACAAGGCTCCCGCACTGTTTGTTGTCCTCGAGGAATGCGATGGCTTTCCTCGTACTCCCTTTCATGTTGGCTCTCCTGCATAGTGTGTTGGAACAACTCATCCTTCTGGCACTGAAGGTGCTCTTTATTTAGAAGATACCATTTCTCTGACTGTTGTCGTTCTAGCTCAAGTTGCGTGCGTCGCATCCGACATGCGATGTGCTCGACAGATTCTAAGATAGTTGGTCTTGTCGCCTCATGTCTAGAAGGCCTAGATGCCTCTTTTAGATATTTTCGATCGTAGTGATCCAATATCTCTATAGGTGACCTCCCTTTGTTGGGGGTAGCGGCATTCCCTCGGGGCTTTGGCCTCAGTGAGTGGTCCTGATAGATAGCAGGTGCGGAGGCGTGTTGCTCCCGCGATGTGTATTGTTTTTGAGGAAGGTAAGGGTTTTCCTCATGCTCTCTTTCATAAGTGAGAAAGGGATGGATGGAGCTAGCTCGCCCTACCTGAAGAGCCTTGTGCTCTGGATTTTTCCTTGTAGTCCTGACAACTAGAGGGGGTGAAGGAGGGATAGTGTAATCATGTGGTTCCTCATGTCGAACCCTATGTTGACCTAGCGCTTCATCGCGCGATGACCGCTCATAGCGAGCATCTAAGGGAGCTCTCCTATGACTGTACCCCTCATGGAAGGGTGTGTGTTGAATGCTATGCTGAATAGGAGTGCTCCTCGAAGAGGTGTCCCCGTAGTCTCTTTCCTTTAAGGTGTGGAGGGGACTCGCCTTGTGTGTTAGGTCGCCAAGGTGGTATGACCAAATCCTTGGGATTGTAACGGAGATGACTCATGCCTCCTTGGACATTCCCCACAGCCTCCGCCCGTGATTGGGCTTGGCTACGGGTGAGCACCATGACGATGTCTCTCTAAAAACCCTAAAAATTGAAATGAGTCAGATGGGGCCCAAAATTGGCGTGTGCATCCCTCTTATAGTAGATAAGACAAAAATGAAGTTTCAAGTCCTAGCTCTGAATACATTAGGAGATATTGACATCCGAACAGCTCAAAAAGTGCAAAAAAATGCGTGCCCAATTTTAAAACCTAATTTTGGGGCACTAGATGATGGAATTTGGCCCCGAAAACTGACTTTTCTGGGCAAATAGGATTCTAGGGAATTGTATTTGTTTAAAATTATCCCAACTAACTCCCTGTAAAATTTCAAGTCAATCGGAGCTACGGTTGAGAAGTTATGGCCTCGGCAAGATGCACTAAAATTTAGGGAAAAATATAAGATTTCCCATATTTTGTTGGATGCTCCTGCATCACTTATGGGCACATTTGGGGTGATTTTGGGTTGACCAAAGGGTTCATGGACACCTTTGGGGCATTTTGGAGTGACCAAGCGATTACGGGAATCCTTGGAGCTTTTTGGAACAAGTGACAAAATGCGTAGATTTTTATCTTTTTGTTTATGATGATTTTTTTTTTTTGTCTACACTAAGCAGAAATGAACACACACATGCGCAAACCGTGATTATCTCTTTTAAGGGTTTAAATAGTGTGTCCTAAACTGGTTTAGTGCATTTTGATGTTTTGTTTTGTTTTTGTAGGTTTTGAAGAACGTTTAAATGCATTATGACGGCTCATATAACTCCCAAAACGGTCGCCCCTTCAATATACCAACCGAGGCCGATATACCAACCTCTCTATATACCCGCCCTTACGAGAGGGAGACTATAGGTACGTGAGAGCAGAAGGTACGTGGTACGTAGGCGGTACGGAAGGGGGATTGTCCTGTTAATGGCACCTACCATAGAAAACTTATCCTCGCGCGCATGGGAATCACCCCAGCGACACTCGGTCAGCTTTCGTCAGGATTTACGCCTAACAACAGTTGACAATCGGGAAATGGATGCAAAGCTAAGCCAAGGTGGTGATGAACCCACCGTTGGTCTTGCTCAAGGGCTGGGGTCTTACGACCAGCTCCTTGGTTTAAAATTATTGCGTGAAGTGTGTGGGATTCATTTTATTTAGCGAAAATGAAACAAGCATAAATGACTTTCCCTATGCAATGCAGGATAAAATGAAAACAATTAAAGAAACAGAAACAGAAACAAAAATTTTAACAGAGATTATAAAAATCCCTACCTCTTCTCTGCTTGCTCCAGTTGCTTCTGAATTTCTGCTCTAAAAATCCGCAGCAAGAATTCGTCCCTCAGGGAGACGAATTACAGAACATAATTCGTCCCTCCCAGAGATGAATTTGAATTCGTCTCAGGGTCAGACGAATTGCGATTAAGAATTCATAACGATCAGAGACGAATAGCAGTCTGCAACAAAAAAATGTACTCGTCAAGCACAAAACACAAAAATTTGATCAGTTTTCTATGATTTTAAAACTAGGGGACAGGGTCCCACCGTGATCGCCACTGAAAGCACGAGATTTCGGGCAAAGGAAACACTAATTGCGATGCAACCAAAATCAAATGCGCTTAAGTCCTAGAAATGTAAAATGCATGAAATGAAAGAGACGCATTAAAATGAGATACAAGCAAATGGAGAAAACACAGCCCTTTCATTAAAATTTCTTGATCTCTGTTACAAATACGCCTCCTCCCTTTTCAGGGGCTAGGAGCGCTAAAAGAATTTGATTACAATCACTTAATGTTCCTCTTTCCGCGTGCCCACGATTGAAATGGACGGGCCAAGATGATGTCGCCGCTGATGTCGATGAGTCCTTCACCTCTGCTGCTTCTCCTGCGAACAAAGAAACAACGAAGATGTCGGTAGCACTCGTCGCAAATGGAAAGTGTTTGTTCTCTAAAATCACCAAATATGCATGTAAACATTTGCCTAAAACAAAGTACAAGTGAGTCCAAATGGCCTGAAAACTTGACAGAAGATATAAAATATTACCAGAAGGCCATTGCCACTGAGACAGTGGCCAATCTGCCTTCAACCGGAATTCGTCCCCGGGCAGGACGAATCTCGATCGCAATTCGTCCCCGGGTGGGACGAATTCTTCTGTGTTGAAGAAGCCGACCTACTGCTGCTCCAATGTCGATTCCCGAGACCTGCAAAACACCTGCAAACAAAGGGGTTATGTAATTGGGGCCATTTTGGGACGACCCAGATGGTCGGATTCTCCCAATTTGGCCTCTACCCTCGGGAATTTGATCTCGCCACCTGCAAGTTAGTGAAACAACAAAGCGACACAAAACATACTAGAATCCGATCAAAAGTTATGAACTTGCAGCTATGAGTTAACCAAACATGATAACACAAAATGCAACCTGAAAAAGTAATCTAGAATGCTCTAAAACTTAGAAAGTGCGGGGGTGCCCAAGTGGGCCTCCCACCGTTGGCACTTGATTCCGGCGCCAATCCACTAGGGATGGGCCCAAAACCTCTTAGGATTGGGGGTCGGCGAATTGGTTGGTTCAAGTGTCCATGTGTTGGATTTGGGTCAGGTTCAAGCTTCCAAAAGCCACCCAACAACCTCCCTTGCAAAAGAGATTGGTGGATGCGAGAAGGTGAACCAAAAGGGATGCAAGTGGGTCTTCAACTCGGTAGCACTTCGTTGCTTGAAATCTCCTTCAACCTCTCTTTTGGGTGAGAAAAGTCCCACCTTTTATAGACCCATGGGGTCTCTTTTGAGAGGGAAGCATAAGTGCCATGTGTTGGTCATAGGTGCCATGTGGCAGTCATGTCTTCCCATGAGGGAGGGGAGTCCTCCATGACTTGGGCTTTCATAATCGCCCTTGTGACAGTCCTCTAACGGCCTATCTGTCCACCCACACACGCGTGCGAGGCAGGAGTCATCAACTGACTGTCCTAGGCTGCCACTTGGCGCCATTCTTCTTTTTGCCCGTTAAACTTGGAATTCGTCCCACCCAGGGACGAATTCAGAATTCGTCCCTGGGTGAGACGGATTCCAATTTGAATTCGTCCCAGGGTGGGACGAATTTGGAGTAGGTTGTCCGAAGGTGCCAAATTGCCTTCTTGACCTTCCAAAATTGCTGTGAAAGTGGTTAGGACCACTGTTTGACCTCTGAGGGCTGCCCTGGGGGCTGTGTTTGTCAAAGCGATCAGTGTTTGCAGTCACATAATCGGATTGGTGCTGTTTTGGTGTCTATAGGAAGGTATGTTAAACACTCTCTTGCATTAGAGTTGATTTAGGAACATGAAATGATAACTCCATAGGATATATTTACTCTCACCTAATGTGAAGTACTCCACAATTACCAAAGAAAACCTTCCCATGGAGCCTTGAGAACTTTCCTTTGAAAATCATTATGGATATTCAACTAGACATCATTCTCCCCCAGAAAGTACCTGATTTCTCTTGCCAAGGAATGATTTTTTCTATTGTGGCATACACGATGTAAAGGCAATCCCATCATACCACAACTAATAGAATGAAGATTTCAAACTCAAGTCCCTCCACTTTCTCCATCCCATTCTTCCATGAATGGGCCATTTATTTTGATATTTCTCTATTGAAATCATGGAATTTCAAAAAATATTACAGAATACCACCTTTACTCAATATCTTCCTTACATCATCGTTAACTTCAAGTGAATTTGATGCTCAAGTACTATCCCCTCCATAGTCCAAAATAACACCCATAGATTACACTCTTTGTATAATTGAGATATAGAGCAACCAACAAACCCTAAAGGAGAAAAATATAAAATTATGAAAGCTCCACCTAGGAATTTAGAAGCCTCAAGAGACCGTTGGAATATAGCCAACCTTTACCTCAAAATATTAGAACCAATACCCCACTACTAAAAATTTATCCAACTTGGGAAAATTAGGATCTTATTGAAAATAGGTAAATTTAAGAGCTTTCTCTTTCCTAGAAATAGGATAATAGAGCTCTCATCCCAATCCAAGCCAACATCAATATCAAAAGCCTTGAGGGAGTGCCACTTCATGTTTCAAAATGATCAAAAAAAGAAGAATATGTAACAAAGAAAGAGAAGCATACCATATGTCCTTTGAAATAATTAGAATCTCCTAAAATCATGGCACACATATCTATGAATATTAGAGCCAATTTTCAACATCAACTATAGGATTTTATGGCCACTTGACTTTCAAATGTGTAAACCAATAGGGCCTCTCCACATTCTAAATAACGACTTCAACTCATGCATGCCAAGGGGTTTATATGGCTTACAAACAACCATCTAGGCCAATGATTACCATCTTGCCTTTTATCAATTGACAAAAGCAAGGATTCCCATCTAAAAAGGCATACTTATTCATGAAATAGGGATCTTGAAGTGACAACTTTGGTGATGGTGTCTATGCATGGACCATGTGATTTGTATGAATTACTAGCACATGATCTTAGACACCAATTAAAAAAACACCATACCTCCAAACCTGTTAATAATTGCCACCTGAACCATGCCAATTTTATTTAGAAGTCCATCCCTATAATATTTTGGCACCAAAAATATAGAATTCAAAAATAAAGGAATTTTTACAATATGAGGAGCTTCCCCTATCACACATACTATAAGAATCAAATATTAATTTTGTAGTGATCTCCTTATTGATAAGGGAAGAATAAATCACACCCTACACAAAACTATTACTACATCAATTATTAACATCATCTCAAGACTCACTATCTAACTACAAGAGACCTTGGAGGAAGTCCCTCCTCCACATAGAGGTTCCATTTTGGAGCAAACCAAGGTTTTCCAAGAAATCTGTAGAGCCATTTCCTTATCTAAATATATGATTACTTTGTACTTCCTCCCAAGTTTAGATTATTATTTTGGCCTCTAAAATAATATTAACTATGTTCTAACTAGGGGATTGATATACTTTAATAATATTAATAATTTTTTGGGAGTCTCCTTCAATAATCACCTTTCTATAGTCTAGAGAGTCCAAAATAGTCATTCCTTGGTAAATAGCTCTAGCCTCCGTGAAGTGGTAGGTCTAGAAATGTAAATAATTAGATAATGTCAAGATAATCCCACCTCTATAATTTCTAAACACATCCCAAGATTATCTTTAGATGCCCCATAAAAGTTTAGTTTGATCCATCCTAGTGGAGGTGGTTCCCATTTGGTTTAGAATATTAAGTTAACCACTGCCTACTCATTAACCCTTGAACTACGTTGAAAACCTAGCTTCAACTCCAACCCCTCCTTTTATAAACCACCAGTCAAGTCCCATTGAAGGCTAAAGATATTCTCCACCACACTTGAGATGGCTCTAGAATAAATTATAGCCACATCCCTGTTAGAATTCTTGAAAGCCCCATTTTTTATTTCCTTCCAAATACTCCAAAAAAAATGAGGTAGGCTAAAGATAAAAAAAAATTCAATCTAGGAGCAAAGAAGGGGGAAACCCACTGAATACAAAAATTGCATAGAAGGTTTGGGGTAACCCAATAGACTCCCAATATCTCAATACATCCAAGAAAAAAGAGCACTGAAAGAAATATGTTTAGAGGAATCAACACAAGATCCATATAAATAACATCTATTAGGTAGGTACATACCCATTTTATAAAGGTTTTCAAAATTTAGGTTCTTTTTCTAGATAACAAGCCAAAAGAAGACATTAATATTGGAAGTAAGACCCTTAAACCAGATTTTAAAAGAGGGGATCCAAGAATGGTAGTTAGCACCCAAAATAGCATAGGCAAGCTTTACTAAGAAGGGACCATCTTTTTCACCCTTTCAAAACAATGTATACTCTTTATCCCCACTCTTAATGACCTAAAATTTCAAATTATTAAAAATAAAATCCCAAGGCTCCTTCTTAGCCTGATAGAAGTTAGAAGTTACCAAGGTTTTCCATTTCTTATTTCCATTCAAGGATTCAATAAAGTTAGCTATTTTTTACCCAAATATGATTATGATTTTAGGCTCCACACTAGCAACATTTGGGTATAGGGAAAGGGGTCAGTTTAGAATCCAAGGATATTTCTAGAACTAAATTCTTTTCCCACATCCCATATTCCATTTTTATCCCCTCATAATTGTAGGACTTGACTTTCGAATGCTCTCCCAAAAAGTGGATCCTGAGGGTGGAATAGGGTCCAATTTTTTTTCTCTTCGGTGCATATATTTTTCCATTAGAATTTGTATCCAACCCACATTGTCTTAGTCAGTTAACTTCCAACCTTACTTTTTAAAGAGAGCTTTATTCATTTGGAGCATATTTCTAAGACCCAAACCTCCATGTTCGTTCCTACTACAAACTTACTCCCAAGAGACCAGATGTAATTTCTTCCTTTCTTACGAGCCCAACCATAGAAAATATTTTTGGATGTGTTCAATTTTTTGTAAAATTTTATTAGGAATTCTAAATAGAGACATGAAATAAGTAGGGATGCTTTAAGGATTTGTTCAACTAGCAGAGCCTTCCTTGCTTGACTGAGGAGGGTTTATTTCCATCCAATAATATTTTTTTGGACTCTTTCCACTACTGGATCCCAAAGGTTCTCCTTGATACTTCCTTTAAATAATGGTATTCCAAGATAGAGAGCTAGAAAAACTACAATCTCGTACCCTAGGATATGAGTGATATTCCTCTACCTAGAGGGAGGAGGATTCAGAAAGATCTTACTCTTCAAAAAGTTTATTTTTTGACCTACTACCTTTTCAAAGGATAGAATAATTTCCTTTATCATTTTGGCCTAAGGGACATAGGTAAGAAAAGAAAAAATAGTTTCATCTATAAATTGATGGTGAGATATCAAATATTCAATCACAACCTTTGCCTTAATATACTTTTCCAGTGCTTTAGCCATCAAAATAAAGTGATATGGAGATATTGGATCACCTTGGCATATGCTTCTACAACTTATATAATAGTCAGTACGAGACCCATTAATAATGATAGATAATTTCATCGAATAAATACATTCCTTAACTAGGTTGATCCACATTTGGTCAAACCCAAATTTAGCCAACACTTTAAAAAGGAAATCCCAAGACACCCTATCATATACCTTATTCATATAAAATTTAAGGAATATCCAGATATCCTACTTTTATCTCCTAAGTAAATCAATTCATGAACTGCTATAATTCTATTTAAGATTTGTCTCCCTACCACAAAACTACTCTAGGCTTTATTAACTAGGGTAGGCAAGAAAATATTTAACTTATTAGTAAGAACCTTCATCAAGATCTTATATAAGGTGTTACACAAGCTGATGGGTTTGTAATATTTGAAATCCTTTTCTCCATCTTAGGGATTATATATAATTTTTCTAACAAATAAATAAATTATATATATATATATATATATATATATATATATATATATAATTTATTTGTTAGTAAAAATATTTTTATTTTTAATTAGAAATAGAATTATATATATATAGATATAGAATAAATCCAACTTTAAAATAATTAAATACTCATAACTATAAAAAGTAAAATATATTAACTAAGAAACTATTAAAAATACTACAATCCTTGATATGAGTTATCCTAGTTAGATTTATTGGTCATTTTGTGTTGGTATAATGCGTTCTAGTTTACATTATGATTTATCTTATTTAGCATAGTGGTGTTCTAATTTGAATAGTGATACAACTTGTGTCAATTTGTAATAGTGAGATGTCTTTGATATTAAAATCCTATAATTTTATATAAAGCATATGGAAGAGATAATAAGCTATATCATCATTTATAAGCTTACTTTCTAATCATTTTGATTTTGCTAATTGATAGTTATGGTTGTTTATTTTTGGTTTTAATATTAAATGTTTTAGAAAATAGTTGCATTTCTATTCAATTCTACTCCTACCTATTTGTAGGTAGAAAATGCAATGATCATACAATAGAAGTGAATACTTATACATTGATAAGTTCATGTATTATCTATGCCTTGTTTCCTCCACCTTCAATGTCATTGAGACTTATATTTAGTGAAAATCCTAAGGGTCCTTTATCTAATGAACAACAAGGGCAATAAACAACAAGAAAAATGCATAATATACATTATATTTGTTAGAGCTCATAATAGTTTATAGAATAATAAGAAACATACATTATTCAAAATATATAGTTCCCTAGAGCAAGGGGGATATGTGGAAGGACGTCAAATAGTAGATAAGATAGTTCTTGCTCAGGAAGCCATCCATTCCATGGATATGCAAAATTCTCCTTCTATGTTCATCCAGTTAGACTTATCCAAAGCTTATGACAGAGTGGATTGACACTTCCTTATCAAAGTTTTGAGGCAATTTGGTTTCTCTAAGGATTGGATGGATTGGATTATGGGATGTATCTCTTCAGTTTTCTACTTAGTTCTTATCAATGGAAGGCCTTCTCAGTCTTTCCCAGCTTCTAGAGGTATCTGGCAAGGTGACCTGCTATCCCCTTATTTATTCATCATTCTTGCTGAATGCTTGGGTAGGACTATAACCAAAAAGAGGGAAAACAAAACCCTTGAGGGAGTTACCATTGCTTATGGAGCTAGACCTATCTCTCATATTCAATTTGTGGATGACTCTACACTTTTAGGTAAAGCTACAGTTAAGGAAGCTTCTAATTTTAAGCAAATCATTAGCTATTTTTCTAAGGCTACTTGGCAGTTGATCAATGAAGACAAATCTAAAGTTATTTTCTTTCACCGCTCTGCTAGACAGGAAGCCATGGTCTTGGATAAATTAAGATATAAAAAGACCTCTCTTCCAATTACTTATTTAGGTATTCCCATAAATATTCAAAGGAAGAAAAATAAAGATTGGAATTGGTTGTTGGACAAAGTCAAGAAGAAAATTGGAAAGTGGACCAACAAGTGGCTTTCTTCTGGGGGTAGAATCACCTTGGTAAAATTAGTCCTTCAAGCTATTCATATTTATGTTTCTTCCATTTTGAATATCCCAAAGGTTATTCTTCGAGAATTGGATCAAATCAGTCATCGTTTCCTTTGGAGTGGTACTAAGGAGAAAAGAAAATGGGCCTTGGTGAAATGGGATACTTTATGTCTTCCTAAGAGTGAATGGGGGTTAGGATTTTGGTCTTCAATTAATAACAACAAAGCTTTAGCTGCTAAATTATATTGGAGGATGTTGCATAACCCCAATGCTCTTTGGGCCAATAATCTCCGTGCTAAATATGCTAAGAACAAAAGTCCTGAAGACCTTGTTCGCTATCAACTTCCTACCAAATGTTCTCCCATTTTAGCAGTTCTTAAGACTGGTGAGGATTTTATAAAGAAAAAAATATTTTGGATCATTCATAATGGTCAACATGCAAATTTTTGGAAAAATTCTTAGGATGGTCACAAGCCTTTGATAACTCAATTTCTCGATTGGAGGCCTTGGATGGAGGAGCTTCATCGAGCTAATTGGATAAAGGTGGCTAATTACTGTCGGTACCATACTGGTAAATAAAAGGTTGGTAGATATTGGATCCCTATTGAGGACAGGCCTATTCAAATCCCAGAAAGGCAAAGACAAGATATCCAAGGCATCCTTCATATGAGATCCCTCTCTTGGTCCCATGAAAAAGATTGTTTTGGATGGAACGACACTACTAAGGGTGAGTATTTAGTTGCTCAAGGTTATTTGACCTTATGCCATAATAATCCCAACCATTCTTCTAACATATTTTCTCAATTGTGGGCTCAAAAGCTCTGGCCTAAGGTGAGGTTCTTTAATTGGCTTTTATTGCATCGTAGGATGCTTACTGGTGAGCAACTTATGAAGCGTGGTTTTCATGGCCTTTTTAGATGTGAATGTGTGAAGAGAATGTAGACAATATCAACCATATTTTTATTGAGTGTACTTTAGCCTCTGAGCTATGGAGGAGAATGGCAACTTTACTTGGCTTACAGTGGTCCAATTTTTTCACTTTTGAACAACTTTGGAGGGATTGGCCTAATCAAGAGGGTGTTGATCATTTTATTAGGCAATTAGTTTGGATGGGTTCTACCATTCTTCTTTGGAATATTTGGAATGAAAGGAACAACCAAATTTTTAATCAAGATAGGAAGGATATTCACTATATTTGGCAAAATACCATAGCCAAATTAGTTGAATTAGTCCATAATCTCCTTAATCACCCCCAAAACTCCCACCAAAGATGGGATCAAGTGATGCAAAGATTGAAGATTAAACCTTCTAAGGGCAACCAACTTAAAGGGAATGTGAGTATTAGTAAGATGGATAGGACTAGAAATTAGCAACCTCCTCCTAAGGATTTTGGAAAAGTCAATATTGATGGAGCCTCTAGAGGGAACCCTAGAAAAGCCAATGTGGGAGGAATTGGTAGACTTTCAGATGGCTCCCTGGTTTTTACTTTTGCTGAGAATTTGGGTATTCTTTTCAATAACCTTGCTGAGGGGTATGTTATCCTTAGAGGCCTTCAGGAGGCTACCAATGTTGGATGGGAAAAGGTGTTAGTTGAGTCTGACTCTCAACTTATGATTAATCTCTTGAAGACTCCTTCTAAGAATCATAAGGTGGATTGGAGAATAAAAAGAATTATTGAGAAAATTTCATTTAATCCAGATGGGATTTTTGAAAGTTGATTACAATCATGTGGCAAGAGATCAAAACAAGAGTGATTATGCTTTAGCTAATTGGGCTTTGGACAAAGGTGATCTTACTTGTTATGGCCACCCTCCTATATGGTGGGCTTCTCAAATTAGGGAAGCTCTTCTTTCTATCATTTTTTTGGATGGCTTCAGTTCTGAAGGTACCTAGTTTCTTGTTTTTTTTTTGTTTCTCTTTGGTTCATTCAGTTTTTTTAGTTCCCTAGCTCATTCTATTCTTTATTTTGTTTCCTCTGTTGATTCTTGCATTAATAGTCTTCTGGTCTAGATAGGTCATTGTTTTGTTCATTTTTTTTTTCTTTTGTCTTCTTTGTTTTTTTGTTTAGTTTTTTAAGGTGGGTGGGTTCTTTTGTTTTGTTTTTTTTTTGTGTTCTTTGTGTTGTTTTTTGTTGTTCTTGTGTTTTTGTTGTTTTGTTTTGTTTTTTTTTTTATGTTTATTGTTATTGTTCTTGTGTTTTTTTCGTTCTTGTTCTTGGGTTTCTCTTTGTTTGTGTTATTTCATTTTTTTATGTGTGAGTGTTTTCTATGTTTTTTGTTTTTTTTTATTTTCTGTTGTTGGTTGTTTTTATTATTATTTTATTTATTTTATTTTTTAGGTTTTGGTTGTGTTTATTTTTCATATTTTTTTGGGTTATGTCTTTGTAGTGTTCTGTTGTTTTTGTCTTGTTTGTGTTTTGTTATGTGGTTCTTTTGTTTTTCTATGTGGTTTGTGTTGTGGTTTCTTTTATCTTATTGTGCATGTTTGGTTTTGCTTTTGGTTTTGACACACTCAAGGAGTTTGTTTTTTATTTTATTTTATTATTTTTGTTGTTATTTTCTTTTTTTAATTTGGTTTTGTGTGTTTGTTTGCTCCTTGAGTATGTCAAAGGTGGTAGGCCAGGTCCGAGTCCTGGGCGTTTTTGGTGGAATGGATACCCCTGCCTCCTTGGGTCTTACCCGAAAGTAGCATCCCTTTTGGGATGTTTTCCACAAATATATATATATATATATATATATATATATATATATATATATATATATATATATATATATATGGTTAAATAAGAATTGAGAGATTAAAAAAAAAGGAATACAAATATGAGAGGATTATTTTAGGTTCCCAACACAAATGATAACTAATTGATCATAAATTGATGTAATTAAATAATGGAAGAGGTATATAAATACCTCTAGTAATTCTCTTAGTCCTAAGAAATATTTAATCAATATGTTATTATGTAGAATTACAAAGCTTCATGTTCCAATGTGATTTATAGACCTATAAGCTTATACAATAAACTCCATATCATACCACACAATATTATCCCATAGGCTTATCCAATAAATTATATTATGAAATATTGGATTTGCCAAAAAAAAATAAACTACACATCTCAACACTTGCATAATCTAAATTCAGGGTACAAGGATAGAAGACAATAAATATTTACCTCTATATTGGAAGCTCTACCACATCAATTAAATTTTATAAAAATATAACCCATTGGAATATACCTTGTTATCCTATAGAAAGACTATATTATATCTAGACTTCTTACACTAGACTTCTTACACTACACTTTAATATTCTTTAATTTCATAAGAAAATTCTTGATAAGATAACCTTTTTACTTACATATTTAAAGTATTTTTTTATCTTCCTTGAAGGATTTGACTTATCCATAAAACACAAGATCTGATGGACTTTTAGCCAGATTAAATCATAGGTCCCAATATCTACGATATTAATCAAACTCGATATTAGAGCATTCGACCAATCTGATTAATATCAATAAATATAACATTCATTAACTAACAATAATATGCCAAAAAAAGTTACAATATTATTGTCAAATATATAAGATCTCTTGTATTTTTCAATACTCATATGAGTATTTTTCATTTATAGAATACATAAAGATTTATTTTTCATTTATAGAATACATAAAGATTTGTGTCCATAAAATAACTTTACATAAGTTTTCAATACTTTGACTATTTCTTTCCTCACATATTTAGGATATGCATCATTTCCTATTCTTCATGTATGATCTCTCATATCTCTTTAATTTACATCTTGATACATATCACGTGTCTCTTCACTTGTATACTTGACACATACACACATGAATTGACTTACTTATATGACACATTGCACACTCTCACATATTACACACTTTATTACATGATACTTGGACTCATCCTACACATTGACACATACTTAAGGGAAATATAAATCACACTCTATAATCTAATAATTCAATCCTAATTTAATAAAAATAAATAAATAAAATTATAATTTCATAAATAAATGCATGGGTGTGAAGAATGAGGTTCAATATTTCATCTAAAATAATTTTGATCTCATTTTGAAGTAATTTCGAATTTATAATTTTTTTTTTTTTTTGATTGGTAGAAAGGGTGTTGAAAGGTCCTTGAACCTTGAACCAGAGAGATTACAAGAAATCCATAGTGACTGAGGTGGTCCAAGAAGAAAGGAAAAGAGAGCTGGAAAACCTCCACACTAGGGAAGGTGTCACGAAATCGCGACCAAAATGGTGATGTCGCGAAAATTATTTAAAGTTGTCGTCTTATAAGGATTTTTTTTTAATTTCAGAATTTCACATTTTTTTCATATTTTGAAGGTAAATCAATTTTCAAGCTTTACATTTGCATTCACAGACAATAAATGAACTTATGAAAATTACAATTTCATTAAAAGGGGGTAGTTCATATAACATTCCATTGGCCATCATTTTGAATTTTGGTGGCTAAACTTCCCGGGGTCGTAACTCCTCGCTCCTTGCTCGGATTGACTATTAGTGCATATTTTCATAAAGCTCTAGAAAAGAGTTGGAAAAATGTAGGGAGGCATCATACTGACTGTAGTGTATTTTTAACATTTTTAGCTTTCTTTTCTATTTTTTAGAATTTTATTTTTATTTTTCTAATTCTTCCTTTTGCAGATTTATTTTGAACTTCGATGACTAAAATAAAAATAAAAAAATTACAATTTCATAAATAAATGCATGTATGTGAAGAATGATCTTCAATATTTCATATGAAATAATTTTTATCTCATTTTGAAGTCATTTCGAATTTATAAAAATTATTTAAAGTTATTTTATAAGGATTTTTATAATTTCAAAATTTCACATTTTTTTCATATTTTGAAGGTAAATCAATTTTCAAGCTTTGCATTTGCATTCATAGACAATAAATGAACTTTAATTTATGAAAATTACAATTTCATTTAAAGGGGGTAGTTCATACGACTTTCCATTGACCATCAATTTGAATTTTGGGGGTAAAACTTCCTGGGGTCATAACTTCAGAGTTTCCTTTAGTTTCCTCTAATATATTAGAGGACTAACTAGATTCTCGTCCATTGCCTAAGGATTTTTTTAACTTAGAGAGATACAGAGTTAGGGAATCATCAGTAGTAAGGACCTCTTATTGAAGGGTTGTTAGATTAGGGACAACCTCCCTGAGACCTCTTTGATTTTTGACGTGTTCAAAAATTAACAAAGCCAGGCCCTAATGGTTTGGATTAGTAATCTTCCTACATTTAACTTACAACATAGACTTCTCCAAAGACTTAAATAAAAAGTAAGGTATGTTAAACACTCTCTTACATCAGAGTTGATTTAGGAACATAAAATGATAAATCTGTAGGATATATTTACTCTCACCTAATGTGAAGTACTCCATAATTACCAAAGCAACCCTATCCCATGGATCCTTGAGAACTTTCCTTTGGAAATCATTATGGATATTCAACAAGACCTCATTCTCCCCCAGAAAGTACCTGATTTCTCTTGCCAAGGAATAATTTTTTCTATTATGGCATACACCATATAAAGGCAGGCCCATCACACCACAACTAAGAGAATGAAGATTTAAAACTCAAGTCCCTCCACTTTTTCCATCCCATTCTTCCATGAATGGGCCATTTGTTTTGATATTTCTCTGTTAAAACTATGGAATTTCAACAAAAAATATAGAAGACCACCTTTACTCAATATATTCCTTACATCATCCTTAACTTCAAATGAATTTAGCTCAAGGACTATCCCCTCCATAGTCCAAAATACCACCCATATATTACACTCTTTGTATAATTGAGATATAGAGCAACCAACAAACCCTAGAGGATAAAAATATAAAATTATGAAAGCTCCACCTAGGAATTTAGAAGCCTCAAGAGACCGTTGGAATATAGTCAACCTTTACCTCAAAATATTAGGACCAATACCCCAGTACTAAAAATTAATCCAACTTTGGAAAACTAGGATCTTATTGAAAATAGGTAAATTTAAGAGCTTGCTCTTTTTTAGAAATAGGATAATAGAGCTCTCATCCCAATCCAAGCCAACATTAGTATCAAAAGCCTTGAGGAAGTGCCACTTCATGTTTCCAAAGGATCATAAAAAAGAAGAATATTTAACAAAAAAAGAGAAGCATACTATATGTCCTTTGAAATAATTAGAATCTCCTACAGTCATTGCACCCATCTCTATGAATATTAGAGCTAATTTTCAACATCAACTATAGGATTTTATAGCCACTTAACATCCAAATGTGTAAACCAATAGGGCCTCTCCACATTCTAAATAACCACTTCAACTCATGCATGCCAAGTAAGGCCAAGGGGTTTATATGGCTTCCAAACAACCACCTAGGCCAATGATTACCATCTTGTCTTTTGTCAATTGACAAAAGCAAGGATTCCCATCTAAAAAGACATATTTTTTCATGAAATAGGGATCTTGAAGTGAAACAACTTTGGTGATGATGTCTATGCATGGACCATATGATTTGTATGAATTACTAGCACATGACCTTAGCCACCAATTAAAACACCACCATACCTTCAAACCTGTTAATAATTGCCACCCGAACCATACCACTTTTGGTTAGGAGTATGTCCTTATAAGAGTTTGGCACCAAAAATATAGAATTCAAAAATAAATGATTTTTGACAATATGAGGAGCTTCCCCTATCACACAGACTTTAAGAATCAAAGATTAATTTTGCAGTGATCTTTTGATTGATAAGGGAAGAATAAATCACACCCTATACAAAACTTATACTACATCAATTATTAAAATCATCTCAAGATTAACTATCCAAGTACAAGAGACCTTAGAGGAAGTCCCTCCTCCACATAGAGGTTCCATTTTGGAGCAAACCAAGGTTTTCCAAGAAATCTGTAGACCCTTTTCCTTCTCTAAATATATGATTAATTTGGACTTCCTCCCAAGTTTAGATTATTCTTTTGGCCTCTAAAATCATATTAGCTATGTTCTAACTAGGGGATTGAGATACTTTAATAACATTAATAAATTTTTTGGAGTCTCCTTCAATAATCACCTTTCTATAGTCTAGAGACTCCAAAAGTGTCATTCCTTGGTAAAGAGCTCTAGCCTCCGTGAAGTGGTAAGTCTAGAAATGCAAATTCTTAGAGAATCTCAAGATAATCCCACCTCTATCATTTCTAAACATATACCAAGATTACCTTTATATACCCCATAAAAGTTAAATTTGATCCATCCTAGTGGAGGTGGTTCCCATTTGGTTTAGAATATTAAGTTAACCATTGCCTACTCGTTAACCCTTGAACTACATTGAAAACCTAGCTTCAACTCCAACCCCTCCTTTTATAAACCACCAGTCAAGTCCCATTGAAGGCTAAAGATATTCTCCACCACACTTGAGATGGCTCTAGAATAAATTATAGCCACATCCTTGTTAGAATTCTTGAAAGTCCCATTTTTTATTTCCTTCCAAATACTCCAAAAAAAATGAGGTAGGCAAAAGATAAAAAAAAATCAATCTAGGAGCAAAGAAGGGGGGAACCCACTAATACAAAAATTTGATAGAAGGTTTGGGGTAACCCAATAGACTCCCAATATCTCAATACATCCAAGAAAAAAGAGCATTGAAAGAAATATGTTTAGAGGAATCAACACAAGATCCATATAAATAACATCTATTAGGTAGGTACATACCCATTTTATAAAGGTTTTCTAAATTTGGGATCTTTTTCTAGATAACAAGCCAAAAGAAGACATTAATTAGAAGTAAGACCCTTAAACCATATTTTAAAAGAGGGGATCCAAGACTAGTAGTTAGCACCCAAAATAGCATAGGCAAGCTTTACTAAGAAGGGACCATATTTTTCACCCTTTCAAAACAATGTATACTCTTCATCCCCACTCTTAATGACCTAAAATTTCAAATTATTAAAAATAAAATCCCAAGGCTCCTTCTTAGCCTGATAGAATTTAGAAGTTACCAAGGTTTTACATTTCTTATTTCCATTCAAGGATTCAATAAAGTTAGCTATTTTTGACCCAAATATGATTATGATTTTAGGCTCCACACTAGCAACATTTGGGTATAGGGAAAGGGGTCAGTCTAGAATCCAAGGATATTTCTAGAACTAAATTCTTTTCCCACTTCCCATATTCCATTTTTATCCCCTCATAATTGTAGGACTTGACTTTAGAATGCTCTCCCAAAAAGTGGATCCTGAGGGTGGAAGAGGGTCCAATTTTTTTTCTCTCCGATGCATATATTTTGCCATTAGAATGGACCCAACCCACATTATCCTAGTCAGTTAGCTTCCAACCTTGCTTTTACAAGAGAGATTTATTCATTTGGAGCATATTCCTAAGACCCAAACCTCCATGTTCGTTCCTACTACAAACTTGCTCCCAAGAGACCAAATGTAATTTCTTCCTTTCTTATGAGCCCAACCATAGAAAGTATTTTTGGATGTGTTCAATTTTTTGTAAAATTTTATTAGTATTTCTAAATAGAGACATGAAATAAGTAGGGATGCTTTAAGGATTTGTTCAACTAGAAAAGCCTTCCTTTCTTGACTGAGGATGGTTTATTTCCACCCAATAATCTTCTCTTGGAATCTTTCCACTACTAGATCCCAAAGGTTCTCCTTGATACTTCCTTTAAATAATGGTATTCCAAAATAGAGAGTTGGGAAAACTACATTATCTCACCCTAGGATATGAGTAATATTCCTCTACCTAGAGGGAAGAGGATTCAGAAAGATCTTACTCTTTAAAATTTTTATTTTTTGACCTACTACCTTTTCAAGGGATAAAATAATTTCCTTTATCATTTTTGCCTAAGGGACATAGGTAAGAAAATAGAAAAGAGTTTTATTTGTAAATTGATGGTGTGATATCAAACCTTCAATCACAACCTTTGCCTTAATAGAGCTTTCCAGTGCTTTAGCCATAAAAATAAAGTGATATGAAGATAGTGGATCACCTTGGCATATGCCTCTACAACTTATATAATAGTTAGTACGAGACCCATTAATAATGATAGAGAATTTCATAGAAGAAATACATGCCTTAACTAGGTTGATCCACCTTTGGTCAAACCCAAATTTAGCCAACAATTTTAAAAGGAAATCCCAAGACACCTTATCATATACCTTATTCATATCAAGTTTAAGGAATATCCAGGTCTCCTACTTTTATCTGCTAAGTAAATCAATTCATGAACTCCTATAATTCCATCTAAGATTTGTCTCCCTACCACAAAACTACTCTAGGCTTTATTAACTAGGGTAGGCAAGAAAATATTTAACCTATTAGAAAGAACCTTCATCAAGATCTTATATAAGGTGTTACACAAGCTGATGGGTTTGTAATATTTGAAATCCTTTGCTCCAACTATCTTAAGGATTATATAAAAATTTTACTAACAAATAAATTATATATATATAATATTTATTTGTTAGTAATAATATTTGTATTTTTAATTAGAAATAGAATTATATATATAGATAGATATATAATAAATCCAACTTTAAAATAATTAAATACTCATAACTATAAAATGTAAAAGATATTAACTAAGAAACTCTTAAAAAACATTACAATCCTTGATATGAGTTATCCTAGTTAGATTTATTGGTCATTTTGTATTGGTATAATGCGTTCTAGTTTACATTATGATTTATCTTATTTAGCATAGTGGTGTTCTAATTTGAATAGTGATACAACTTGTGTCAATTTGTAATAGTGAGATGTCTTTGATATTAAAATCCTATAAGTTTATATAAATCAAACGGTAGAGATAATAAGCCATATCATGGTTTATAAGCTTACTTTGTAATCATTCTGATTTTTCTAATTGATAGTTATGGTTGGTTATTTTTTGTTTTAATATTAAATGTTTTAGAAAATAGTTGCATTTCTATTCAATTCTACTCCTACCTATTTGTAGGTAGAAAATGCAATGAGCATACAATAAAAGTGCATACTTGTACATTTATAAGTTCATGTATTATCTATGACTTGTTTCCTCCACCTTCAATGTCATTGAGACTTATCTTTAGTGAAATTCCTAAGGGTCCTTTATCTAATGAACAACAAGGGCTATAAACAACTAGAAAAATGCATAATATACATTATATTTGTTAGAGCTCATAATAGTTTATAGAATAATAAGAAACATACATTATTCAAAACATATAGTTAAATAGGAATAGAGAGATTAAAAAAAAGGAATACAAATATGAGAGGATTCTTTTAGGTTCCCAACACAAATGATAACTAATTGATCATAAATTGATGTAATGGATTTGTCTAACCACCATAAAATTTCCCAATTCATCAGAAATAACAAAGGCTTAAGTCTTTCAATAATCAACTTGGAGATTATTTTTTACACCACATTACATAGTACAATAGGTCTAAAAAGATACAAAGAATTGGCTCATTTCTTCTTGGTAATAAGAACCAAGAAGGTAGAATTCATAGCTCTCAAAATATATTTATTTTTGAAAGACTCCTACACAAAAAACAAAATATCCAGTTTGACAATCTCCCAGAATTCTTAGAAAAATTCCACAAGAAAACCATTAGGCCTCGATGCTTTACCTTTTTCATCTGGAAAACAATACCCTCCAACTCTTTGATTGAAACTGGTCTTATGAGTAACTCATTCATCTCAGTAGTGACAACTAAATGAATATAATCCAAATACTATTTTCTTCAACAATCGCCAAGGGAGAATCCTTAGAATACAAAGAGGAAAAAAACCTTACAACCTCCCTTGAAATATCCTGAGTAGCAATCAATTGGACCCCAAGAGAAGAAATAAGAGAAGAAATAACATTACCATACCTTCTAGCTTTAACCAAATTGAAAAAGAAAGCAGTATTTCTATCTCCTTCCTACAACCAATCAATCCGAGCCTTCTATTTCCAATAAATTTCCTCCCTCAATTCCCACTCAGCTACCTCCTTAAGATTCCTTTACATGAGACCATAATCCCTAATATGTCTTGTAATAGCATCTAAATTTTCTTGAGCAGCCAACTTCACTACAAAAATATTACCAAATCTCTTCCTATTCCACTTCTTAAGTTGATATTTCACATATTGGAGCCTCTTAACAAAGGAGAACATAGCAGCTCCATGAGCAGGCCTACCATGTAACCACCATACTCTCATTAAATCATGTAGAGAAGGCTTCCAAACCCACATTATTTGGAATTTAAATAAGGGTTTCATATAAAATCCCTTGCAAATGACGTTTAGCTTTATAGGCCAATGATCAAAACCTCTTCAATCCAAAATTTTCAAGCTGATTTTCCAATTATTACTGATCCAGTAAGAAGAAACCAAAAAATAATCCAATCTCTTGAAAATAGCCTTAATACCACATCTCATGTTACTCCAATTAAATATACCATTACCAGGTTTAATATCCTCAAGGTTTAAGAAAAGGATATTATCATTAAGGGCCAAAGATGCCCGTCCAAGAGAACCCACACCACCTCTTTTCTCCTCCAAAATATACATTATAATAATATACATTAAATCAAAGGCTATTGTTTTAAAACATTAAATTATTTCTTCTTTATAAAAATTACTATTTTATTAAAGAGGGGTAATTTATAATGACATTCTAAGGCCTTTACATTTCATAGCTATTCATTCATATTTATTTTCTTTTTATTCATCAAGCAATAATAAAAGGAATTAAATTTTCATAAACAATTACTAGTATAGCATAATAAAATAAACCAACATAGGCCCCTTGTTGATAGTTACTTGCAAATCACTAAGGTATTCCTAGAACTCATATAACACATCTTTACAAGATTATAAATACACGTGTAATACTCATATAGTGAAACCTTAGAGAATTTTTTGTTTTAACTTCTTTGCAAGAGAGGGTTTTGTGATCAAAATCCTAAGTGTGAGTGTTGTTTTGCAATTGGGTAAAATTAACACTCAACATTTTTTTGTTTTATTTTTCAGTTTTATATTTTTTTTTCTATTTTTTTTTGCAAATTTTTTAAAACTTTGGTGATTAAAAAAAAAAAAAAAAATTAAATTGCCAAAAATAAATACATGGGTGTGAAGAATGAGCTTCAATGTTTCATTCGAAACAATTTCGATTCCATTTCGAAGCCATTTCAAATTTATAAAAATTATTTAAAGTTGCTATATTATGAGAGTTTTATAATTTTAAAAATTTTCATTAGTTTATATTTTGAAAGCAAATCAAGATTTTCAGCTTTTCATTTTCATTCGCAAGCAATAAACGAACTTCCCTTTATGAAAATAATAATTTTACTAAAGGAGGTAATTTATATGGCATTCCATAGGTCATCATTTTTAGAGCAATAAATTGTCTTCTCTTTATGAAAATTCTGATTTCATTAAAAAGAGGTAATTTGTACATTGTGTCAAAAGCTATTGTTTTAAAGCATTAAATTATTTCTTCTTTATGAAAATTATGATTTTATTAAAGAGAGGTAATTTATAATGACATTCTAAGGCCTTTACATTTCATAGTTATTCATGCATATTTATTTTCTTTTTATTCATCAAGCAATAATAAAAGGAATTCAATTTTCATGAACAATTACTAGCATAGCATAATAAAATAAACCAACACAGGGCCCTTGTTAACATGTACTTGTAAATCACTAAGGTATTTCTAGCACTCATTTGACACATATTTACAAGATTACAAATACACATGTGCGATGTTTATATAACGAAACCTTGGAGAAGTTGTTTTCGTTTTAACTTCTTTGCAAAAGAGGATTTTGTGATCAAAATCCTTAGTGTGAGTGTGGTTTTGCAATTGGGTAAAATTACCACTCAACAATTTTTGTTTTGTTTTCCAGGTTTTATATTTTTTTTTTAACTTTTCTTTTTACAATTTTTTTTAAAACTTTGGTGATTAAAAATAAATAAAAATAAATAAAATTTAAAAAATAAATATATGGGTATGAAGAATGAGCTTCAATATTTCATTTAAAATAATTTCAATTCCATTCCGAAGCCATTTCAAATTTATAAAAAATATTTAAAGTTGTTGTTTTATGAGAATTTTATAATTTGAAATTTTTTCATTAGTTTATATTTTGAAGGTAAACCAATTTTTTTAGCTTTTAGTTTTTATTTGCAAGCAATAAATGAACTTCCTTTTATGAAAATCACAATTTTATTAAAGGGGTAATAATTTTTAAAGTAATAAATTATTTTATTTTATATGAAATTTTTATTTGACTAAAGTGGTAATTTATACATTACATCAAAGGCTATTGTTTTAAAGCATTAAATTATTTCTTCTTTATGAAAATTATGATTTCATTTAATAAGAGTAATTTATAATGATATTTTAAGGTCTTTAAATTTCATAGCTATTCATGCATATTTATTCTTTTTTATTCATCAAGTAATAATAAAAAAAATTAATTTTCATGAACAATTACTAGCATAGCATAGTAAAATAAACCAACACAAGCCTTAGATGACTTTCTTCTGGGGGTAAAATAACCTTGGTAAAATCAATCCTTCAAGCTATTCCTAAATATGTGTCTACCATGTTGAATATCCCAAAGGTTGTTCTTCGTGAACTAGATCAAATCAGTCATCGATTCCTTTGGAGTGGTACTAAGGAGAAAAGAAAATGGGCCTTAGTGGAATGAGACACTGTATATCTTCCTAAGAATGAAGGGGGATTAGAATTTCGATCTACTATTTATAACAACAAAGCTTTAGACAATAAATTGTATTGGAGGATTTTGCATAATCCCAATGCTCTTTGGAATAAAATTCTTAGTGCTAAATATGCTGAGAACAAAAGTCGTGAAGACCTTGTTCGCTATCAATTGCCTACCAATGGTTATCCCATTTTAGTAGTTCTTAATATTGGTGAGGATTTGATGAAGAAAAAATTATTTTGGATCATTCATAATGGTCAACAAGGAAATTTTTGAACTGATTCTTAAGATGGTCATAAGCCTTTAATAACTCAATTTCTCAAATGGAGGCCTTGAATGGAGGAGCTTCACTAAGCTAACTGGATAAAGGAGGGTAATTACTATCGGTACCATACTAGTAATTCAAAGGTTGGTAGATATTGGATCCGTATTGAGGACTGGCCTATTCAAATCCCATAAAGGTAAAGACAAGATATCGAATGCATCATTCATATAAGATCTCTCTCTTGGTCCCATGAAAAATATTGTTTTGGATAGAACAACACTACTAAGGGTGAGTATTCAGTTTCTCAAGGTTATTTGACCTTATGCCATAATAATCCCAACCAATCATCTAATATATTTTCTTTACTTGGATTTTATTGTATCGTAGGGTACTTACTGGTGAGCATCTTATGAAGCATGGTTTTTATGGCCCTTTTAGATGTGAAATGTATGGAGAGAATGTGGAAACTCTCAGTCATATTTTTATTGAGTGTACTCTAGAATTTAAGCTATGGAGGAGAATGACCACTTTACTTGGCTTATAGTGGTCCAATTTTTCTATATTTGAACAACTTTGGAGGTATTGGCCTAAACAAGAGGGTGTTGATCATTTTATTAGGCAGTTAGTTTGGATGGGTTCTACCATTCTTCTTTGGAATATTTGGAATGAAAGGAACAACTAAATTTTTAATCAATATAGGAAGGATATTCACTATATCTAGAAAAAGACCATTGCCAACTTAGTTGAATCATTCCAACAACTCCTTAATAACCCTCAAAATCCCACCAAATATGGGATCAAGTGATGCAAAGATTGAAGATTAAATCCTCTAAGGAAAACCATCTTAAAGGGAATGTGAGAAATTGAAGATGGATAGAACAAGCAATTGGTAAAGTCCTCCTAAGGATTTTGGAAAAGTCAATATTGATGGAGCCTCTAGAGGGAACCTTGGAAAAGCTAGTGTAGGAGGAATTGATAGAATTTTAGATGGCTCCCTAGTTTTTACTTTTGCTGAGAATTTGGGTATTCTTTCTAATAACCTTGTTGAGGGGTATGGTATGTTTAGAGGCATTCAAGAGGCTACTAAGGTTGGACGAAAAAAGGTTCTACTTGAGTCTGACTCTCAACTCATGATTAATATTTTGATGACTCCTAAGAATCATAAGGTTGATTGAAAAAGTAAAAGAATTATTGAGAAGATTCAGTTAATCCAAATGGAATTTTTGAAATTTGATTACAATCATGTGGTTAGAGAAAGAAAAAAAGAGTGTTGATGTTTTAGCTAATTAGGCTTTGGAAAAAGGTGATCTTACTTACTATGGCCACCCTCCTAGATGGTGGGCTTCACAAATAAGGGTAGCTCTTCTATCTATAATTTCTTTGGATGACTCTAGTTCTTGAGGTACCTAGTTTCTTCTTGCTTTTTATTTGCTTCTCTTTGGTTCGATCAAGGTAGTTTAGTTTTTTGAGGTGTGTGTGTGTGTTTTATTTTGTTTTTGTGTTTTTTTTTTATGTTTTTTGTTATTGTTCTTATGTTTTTATGTTTTGTGTTCTTGTGTTTTTGTATATTTGTGTTAATTGGTGGTTTTTTTTTTTGTTTTGGTGTATGAGTGTTTTTATATTTTTGTTTATTGTCTATTGTTGGTTGTTCTTTTTTGTTTTATTTTATTTTATTATATTTTTAAGGTTTTGGTTGTTTTTTATTTTTATGTTTTTGTTGGTTTTCTTTGTAGCTTTTTATTGTTTTTGTCATGTTTGTGTTTTTTATGTTGTTATTGTATTTTTTTGTGTGGTTCATTTTATGCTTTTTTTTTGTCTTATTATATGTGTGTTTAGTTGTGCTTTATCTTTTCGACACACTCAAGGAGCATGTTTTTTTTAATATTCTTGTGTGTTTGTGTTTGTGTGTTCTTATTTTTTATTGTTTTAGGTTTTCTCCTTGAGTATGTCAAAGGTGGTAGGCCAAGTACGAGCCATGGGTGATTTTGGTGGAATAGATAACCTTGCCTCATTGGGTCTTACCCAAAAGTGGTATCCCTTCTAGGATGTTTTTTACTAAGGTATTCCTAGCACTCATTTAACACATCTTTACAAGATTACAAATACACATGCGCAATGCTTATTTAGTGAAACCTTGGAGAATTTTTCGTTTTAACTTCTTTGCAAGAGAGGATTTTGTGATCAAAATCCTAAGTGTGAGTGTGGTTTTGCAATTGGACAAAATTACCACTCAAAATTTTCTATTTTTTTTTCCAGGTTTTATATTTATTTTTCTAACTTTTTTTTTGAAGTTTTTTTTTAAACTTCGGCGATTAAAATAAAAATAAAAAAATTAAAATACCAAAGGTAAATACATGGGTGTGAAGAATGGTCTTCAATATTTCATTCAAAAAAAATTTGATCCCGTTTCAAAGTCATTTTGAATTTAAAAAATATATTTAAAGTTGATGTTTTATGAGAGTTTTATAATTTTGAAATTTTTCATTATTATTTATTTTGAAGGTAAATCAATTTTTTCAGATTTTCATTTTTATTTGCAAGTAATAAATAAACTTCCCTTTATGAAAATCATAATTTCATTAAAGAGGGTAATTTATAAGGCATTCTATAGGCCATCATTTTCAGAGCAATAAATTATCTTCTCTTTATGAAAATTTTAATTTAATTAAAGAGAGGTAATTTATACATTATATCAAAGGATAGTGTTTTAAACCATTAAATTATTTATTCTTTATGAAAATTATGATTTCATTAAAGAGGGGTAATTTATAATGACATTCTAAGGCCTTTAAATTTCATAGCTATTCATGCATATTTATTTATTTTTACTCATCAAGCAATAATAAAAGGAATTCAATTTTCATGGACAATTATTAGCATAGCATAATAAAATAAACCAACACAGGCCCCATTTTTAACAGTTACTTGAAAATCACTAAGGTATTCTTAGCACTCATTTAAGACATATTTACAAGATTACAAATACACATGTGCAATGCTTATATAACAAAACCTTTGAGATGTTATTTTCATTTTAACTTCTTTGCAAAAGAGGGTTTTGTGATCAAAATCCTAAGTGTGAGTGTGGTTTTGCAATTGGGTAAAATTACCACTCAACATTTTCTGTTCTATTTTTTAGGTTTGATATTTATTTTTCTAACTTTTCTTTTTGTAGATTTTTTTAAATCTTCGATGATTAAAATAAAAATTAAAAAAATTAAAATACAAAAAATAAATACATGTGTGTGAAAAATGAGCTTCAATATTTCATTCAAAATAATTTTGATCTTATTTCTAAGACATTTCAAATTTATAAAAATTATTATTTATTTTTTTTATTTGTGGAAAATATCCCAAAAGGGATGCCACTTTCGGGTAAGACCCAAGGAGGCAGGGGTATCCATTCCACCAAAATTGCCCAGGACTCGGACTTGGCCTACCACCTTTGACATACTCAAGGAGCAAACAAACACACAACCAATTTAAAAATAAGTAGATAACAAAAATAATAAAATAAAATAAAAAACATGCTCCTTGAGTGTGTCAAAAACAAAAGCACAACAAAACACGCACAATAAGATAAAAGAAACCACAACACAAACCACATAGAAAAACACAAGAACCACCTAACAAAACACAAACAAGACAAAAACAATAGAACACTACAAAGACATAACCCAAAAAAAACATGAAAAATAAACACAACCAAAACCTAAAAAATAAAATAAATAAAATAAAAATAAAAAACAACCAACAACAGACAATAAACAAAAACAAAATACATAGAAAACACTCACACATAAAAACACGAAATAACACAAACAAAGAGAAACCCAAGAACAAGAACGAAAAAAACACAAGAAAAATAACAAAAAACATAAAAAAGAAAACAAAACAACAAAAAAAACAACACAAAGAACACAAAAACAAAATAAAACAAAAGAACCCACCCACCTTAAATAACTAAACAAAAAAAACAAAGAAGAAAAAAGAAAAAAATGAACAAAACAATGACCTATCTAGACCAGAAGACTATTAAGGCAAGAATCAATAGATGAAACAAAATAAAGAATAGAATGAGCTAGGGAACTAAAAAAAACTGAATGAACCAAAGAGAAGCAAAAAAAAAACAAGAAGAAACTAGGTACCTTTAGAACTGGAGTCATCCAAAGAAATGATAGAAAGAAGAGCTTCCCTAATTTGAGAAGCCCACCATATAGGAGGGTGGCCATAACAAGTAAGATCACCTTTGTCCAAAGCCAAATTAGCTAAAGCATCAACACTCTTGTTTTGATATCTGACCACATGATTGTAATCAACTTTCAAAAATCCCATCTGGATTAACTGAATCTTCTCAATAATTCTTTTTATTCTCCAATCCACCATATGATTCTTAGGAGTCTTCAAGAGATTAATCATAAGTTGAGAGTCAGACTCAACTAACACCTTTTCCCATCCAAACTTAGTAGCCTCCTGAAGGCCTTTGAGGATACCATACCCCTCAGCAAGGTTATTTGAAAGAATACCCAAATTCTCAGCAAAAGTAAAAACCAGGGAGCCATCTGAAAGTCTACCAATTCCTCCCACACTGGCTTTTCCAGGGTTCCCTCTAGAGGCTTCATCAGTATTGACTTGTCCAAAATCCTTAGGAGGAGGTTGCCAATTTCTAGTCCTATCTATCTTACTAATACTCACATTCCCTTTAAGTTGGTTGCCCTTAGAAGGTTTAATATTCAATATTTGCATCACTTGATCCCATATTTTGTGGGAGTTTTGGGGGTGATTAAGGAGTTGATGGACTGATTCAACTAAGTTGGCTATGGTCTTTTGCCAAATATAGTTAATATCATTCCTATCTTGATTAAAAATTTAGTTGTTCCTTTCATTCCAAATATTCCAAAGAAGAATGGTAGAACCCATCCAAACTAATTGCCTAATAAAATGATCAACACCCTCTTGATTAGGCCAATCCCTCCAAAGTTGTTCAAAAGTAAAAAAATTGGACCACTGTAAGCCAAGTAAAGTGACCATTCTCCTCCATAGCTTAGAGGCTAAAGTACACTCAATAAAAATATGGTTGATATTTTCTACATTCTCTTCACACATTTCACATCTAAAATGGCCACGAAGACCACGCTTCATAAGTTGCTCACCAATAAGCACCCTACGATGCAATAAAATCCAATTAAAGAACCTCACCTTAGGCCAGAGCTTTTGAGACCACAATTGAGAAAATATGTCAGAAGAATGGTTGGGATTATTATGGCATAAGGTCAAATAACCTTGAGCAACTGAATACTCACCCTTAGTAGTGTTGTTCCATCCAAAATAATATTTTTCATGGGACCAAGAGAGGGATATCATATGAAGTATGCCTTGGATATCTTGTCTTTGCCTTTCCAGGATTTGAAGAGGCCAGTTCTCAATAGGGATCCAATATCTATCAACCTTTGAATTACCAGTATGGTACCAACAGTAATTAGCCACCTTTATCAAATTAGCTCGGTGAAGCTCCTCCATCCAAGGCCTCCAATAGGGAAATTGAGTTATCAAAGGCTTGTGACCATCCCAAGAACCTGTCAAAAAAATTGCATGTTGACCATTATGAATGATCCAAAATAATTTTTTCTTTATCAAATCCTCACTAGTCTTAAGAAATGCTAAAATGGGAGAACCTTTGGTAGGAAGTTGATAGCGAACAAGGTCTTCAGGACTTTTGTTCTCAGCATATTTAGCACGAAGATTATTGGCCCAAAGAGCATTGGGGTTATGCAACATCCTCCAATATAATTTAGCAGCTAAAGCTTTGTTGTTATTAATTGAAGATCGAAATCCTAACCCCCCTTCACTCTTAGGAAGACATAAAGTATCCCAATTCACCAAGGCCCATTTTCTTTTCTCCTTAGTACCACTCCAAAGGAAACGATGACTGATTTGATCCAATTCTTGAAGAACAACCTTTAGGATATTCAAAATGGAAGAAACATAAATAGGAATAGCTTGAAGGACTAATTTTACCAAGGTGATTCTACCCCTAGAAGAAAGCCACTTGTTGGTCCACTTTCCAAATTTCTTCTTGACTTTGTCCAACAACCAATTCCAATCTTTATTTTTTTGCCTTTGAATATTTATGGGAATACCTAAATAAGTGATTGGAAGAGAGGTCTTATTATATCTTAATTTATCCAAGACCATGGAATCCTGTCTAGCAGAGCGATGAAAAAAAATAACTTTAGATTTGTCTTCATTGATCAACTACCCAATAGCCTTAGAAAAATAGCTAATGATTTGCTTAATATTAGAAGCTTCCTTAATTGTAGCTTTACCTAAAAGAGTAGAGTCATCCAAAAATTTAAGATGAAAGATAGGTCTAGCTCCATGAGCAATGGTAACTCCCTCAAGGGTTTTGTTTTCCCTCTTTTTGGTTATAGTCCTACCCAAGCATTCAACAAGAATGATGAATAAATAAGGGGATAGCGGGTCACCTTGCCTAATACCTCTGGAAGCTGAGAAAGACTGAGAAGACCTGCCATTGATAAGAACTAAGTAGGAAACTGAAGAGATACATCCCATAATCCAATCCATACAATCCTTAGAGAAACCAAATTGCCTCAAAAAATTTATAAGGAAGTGCGAATCCACTCTATCATAAGCTTTGGATAAGTCTAACCGAATGAACATAGAAGGAGAATTTTGCTTATCCATGGAATGGATGGCTTCCTGAGCAAGAACTATCTCATCTACTATTTGATGTCCTTCCACATATCCCCCTTGCTCTAGGGAAATAATCTTATGCAAAAGAGGCTTTAACCTTTCTGCCATGATTTTAGTAATGATTTTGAGAAGAACATTACATAAAGCAATAGGTCTAAAAGCTAAGATATGATCAACCTCTTGAGCTTTTGGAACAAGAGTAATATAAGTTCTATTGATAACCTTCAAAATTTCTTTGGCTTTCCCGGCTTCTTCCACCACCTCTAATAAATCAACATGAAGGATATCCAATAACTCTTGGTAGAACTCAATAGGAAAACCATCAGGACCTGGGATTTTTTCTTTTTGCATTTTAAAAATTACTTGTTGAAGCTCATTGGTAGTAACAGGAGGAGTCAAAATAGAGTTATCCTCAGAAGTGATAAGAGAAGGGATTTCTTGAAGAATATTTTTTTGTGAAGCTGAGTCAAGAGGAGTAGCAGTAAAAAAATTGGAAAAGTAATCAACAACAATAGAGTTCATGCCATCCTAAGTATAAACAACATCTCCAAAATCTAATTTTAATGAAGAAATGAAGTTGTGAGATCTTCGAGCTAGAAGATATTTGTGGAAGAAATTGGTGTTTCGATCTCCTTCTTTGAGCCATTGAATTCTAGATTTTTGCTTCCATAAGATTTCTTCTCTTTTTCCCATTCCTCTAACTGAGTTGTGAGTTTAATTTCATCCACACTTCTCTTCTCTGTGAGGCCATCTAAACGGATTTTCTTATTCAAATTTTCAAGATGAGCAATAACTTCATGTTTTTTTTTTTGAACATCCCCAAACTCTTTCCAGTTCCAAGTCTTGATTTTGGATTTAATGTATTGTAGTATTTTGGCAAAACTAAATATCTTAGTCCCATGCTTAGGTTTACCTTCCTTCCACCATTATTGCACACGAGGTCTTAAGGAAATTTCTCTAAGACATATTAATTAAAAATTAAAAGGAGAGAAACTCACATTGGTTTTCCACATTTCCACCATGACTGGCCAATGATCGAAAATAGCATTATTAAGAGTCTTCACTTTAGGAATGTGACCATGGATTAAGAAATTTTCATAGAGAAAAAACCTATCCAATCTCTCCATTATACAAGCTAAGCCTTGCCTTTTGTTATACCAAGTCATAAGGCCATTATTTGGTTGGATATCCACAAGATGGAGGTTTGCAATATATTCGCTCATGAGGTCAGTGCTTTTGTCCAAATTTCTATTTCCCCCCCTTTTCTCATCTAGAGAGAGTATGGTATTGAAATCTCCTCCAATCAAGATCCAAGATTTAGGAAAATAAGAGATAATATGAGTAATATCCTTCCAATGTCTTCTTTTTTCCTCCAAAGAATTCGGGGCATAAACAGTAATGCAGAGCATAATCTGGTTGGAATGTCTACTTTGTATAGCTATAGCCAACAAACCCCAACTGCCAACCATATGGTGAATAACTACCTCTTTTGGGTCCCAAAGACAAGTAATGCCACCTGAAGTCCCTTAGGAACTGAGGGAAACCACTTTTCCAGCTAGCCAAATTTTTGGCAATTAAGTCCATATCCTCCATTGACATCTTTGTTTCTTGAAGGAAAACAAGATGTGGATGATTTAAATGAAATCATTCTTCTAATTTCATTTTGTTTTGAAAGACTCCCTTTGAGTCCTCTAATATTCCAAGTGATGATCTTCATTAATACCAAGGCTAAAAAAGTTGGGAAGGTCATTAATATTGCCTTCCTCTACAAGATTTTCACCTTCTTTTACCATATGATATTGATTGGTATCGCGACCTACTTTTTGGTTAGAATCCATCTTCAATTTTTTTTCCCTGTTTCTTGAATTATTCCAATTGAATCTGAGATGGCTTCTAACCTTGAAATATGCTCATACACAGCCAAAATTTTACTAGATGGTTCAATGGAGTCTATATTGGGATCTGCATTAACTAAAGTTTTGACATTTGAAATATTGTTTTTCTTGTGTAAATTTTATCTTTTTATTTTTTGTTGAAAACCTTTGATTTGTTGGTTTCTCTCTAACTTCTTCCCTTCATATTTAAATTGTGTTTATAAGATTTAAGTTTCCATTATTTCCTCTTCCTCACTTGGGATAAATTTATAAAAATTATTTAAAGCTGTTGTTTTATGAGAGTTTTATAATTTCAAAATTTTCATTATTTTATATTTTGAAGGTAAATCAAATTTTTTAGCTTTGTATTTTTATTCACAAGCAATAAATGAACTTCCCTTTATGAAAATCACAATTTCATTAAAGAGAATAATTTTGATTTCATTGAAGAGAGGTAATTTATACATTATATCAAAGGTTATTATTTTAAAGTATTAAATTATTTATTTTTTTATGAAAATTATAATTTTATTAAAGAGAAGTATTTTATAATGATGTTCTAAGGCCTTTACATTTCATAGCTATTCATGCATATTTATTTCTTTTTTATTCATAAAGCAATAATAAAAGGAATTCAATTTTCATGGATAATTATTAGCATAACATAATAAAATAAACCAACACAAACCCCTTGTTAATAGTTACTTGCAAACCACTAAGGTATTCTTCGCACTCATTTAAGACATATTTACAAGATTACAAATACACATGTGCAATACTTATATAGCAAAACCTTTGAGAAGTTATTTTCATTTTTTTTTGTGAAAAACATCTTAGAAGGGATGCCACTTTCGGGTAAGAACCCAAGGAGGTAGGGGTATCCATTCCGCCAAAAATGTCAAGGAATCGAACCTGGCCTACCATATTTGACATACTCAAGGAGCAAACAAATACATAAAACCAATTTTAAAAATAAATAAATAACAATAAAAATAATAAAATAAAATAAAAAACATGCTCCTTGAGTGTGTCAAAAATAAGAACACGACCAAACACACATACAATAAGATAAAAAATCCACAACACGAACCACATAGAAAAATATAAGAACAACATAACAAAACACAAATATGACAAAAACAACAAAAAACTACAAAGACAACAAAAAAAAACATGAAAAATAAACATAATTAAAACCTAAAAAATTAAAAAAATAAAATAAAAATAAAAATAACCAACAATAGACAATAAACATAAACAAAAATAAAAAACATAGAAAACACTCATACATAAAAACATGAATTAACACAAACAAATAGAAACACAAGAACAAGAACGACAAAAACACAAGAACAATAACAAAAAACATAAAAAAATACAAAACAAAAAAAACACAAGAACAACAAAAAACAACATAAAGAACACAAAAACAAAACAAAACAAAAGAACACACACCTTAAAAAACTAAATAGAAAAACAAAAAAAGAAAAAAAAATTGAACATAACAATGACCTTTCTAGACCATAAGACTTTTAAGGCAAGAATCAACAGAGGAAATAAAAGAAATAAAAGTATGAGCTAGGGAACTAAAATAACCTGATCAAACCAAAGAGAAGCAAAAATAAAGCACGAAGAAACTAGGTACCTTCAGAACTAGACCCATCCAAAGAAATGATAGAAAGAAGAGCTTCCCTTATTTTTGAAGCCCAACATCTAGGAGGGTGGCCATAACAAGTAAGATCACCTTTGTCCAAAGCCCAATTAGCTAAAGCATCAACACTCTTATTTAATCTCTGACCACATGATTGTAATCAACTTTCAAAAATCCCATCTGGATTAATTAAATCTTATCAATAATTCTTTGTATTCTCCAATCAACCTTATGATTCCTAGGAGTATTCAAAATATTAATCATGAGTTGAGAGTCAGACTTAACTAACTCCTTATCCCATCCTTTTAAAACTAATTTATAGTGGAAAAAACCCCTTTTGGGATGCCACTTTCAACGGGTTGAGTGTAGGAGGAATGGAGCCTTGTCGACCTCTACTAGCACATAGGAAATTCCTAACTATACCATATATCTGCAGGATGGAGACAATGTAAATGGAACCTAGGTCGACCTCTACCAGCACCTAAGGCATTCACCACTGCACCACAATAAGTAGATCAATTATTTTCGTTTGAACTTCTTTGCAAGAGAGGGTTTTGTGATCAAAATACAAAGTGTGAGTGTGGTTTTGCAATTGGGAAAAATTAACACTCAATATTTTCTATTTTTTTCAGGTTTTATATTCATTTGAAATAATATTGATCTCATTATGAAGTTATTTCAAATTTATATAAATTATTTAAAGTTGTTTTATAAGGATTTTTATATTTCAGAATTTCATATTTTTTTTATATTTTGAAGGTAAATCAATTTTCAGGCTTTGCATTTGCATTCATAGACAATAAATGAACTTTCCTTTATGAAAATTACAATTTCAATAAAGGGGGGTAGTTCATACGACATTCCATTGGCCATCATATTGAATTTTAGGGTTAAAACTTCCTAGGGTCATAACTCCTCGCTCATTGTTCGGATTGACTATTAGTGCATATTTTCGAAAGCTCTCAAAAAGAGCTACAATGGCATATGGTGGCATCATACTTATTGTAGTGTATTTTAATATTTTTGGATTTCTGGTTCATTTTCCAGTATAAATTTTTAATTTTTTCTAACCCTTCTTTTTGCAGATTTTTTTTTTAACTTTGACAACTAAAATAAAAAATACAATATATATTTTTTAAATAAATGCATTGGTGTGAAGAATGAGCTTCAATATTTCCTCCAAAACAATTTTGATCTCATCAATTATTAACATCATCTCAAGACTCACTATCTAATTACAAGAGACCTAGGAAGAAGTCCCTCCTCCACATAGAGGTTCCATTTTGGAGCAAACCAAGGTTTTCCAAGAAATCTGTAGACCCATTTCCTTATCTAAATATATGATTAATTTGTACTTCCTCCCAAGTTTAGATTATTATTTTGGCCTCTAAAATAATATTAACTATGTTCTAACTAGGGGATTGAGATACTTTAATAACATTAATAATGTTTTGGGAGTATTCTTCAATAATAACCTTTCTATAGTCTAGAGACTCCAAAAGAGTCATTCCTTGGTAAAGAGCTCTAGCCTCCGTGAAGTGGTAGGTATGGAAATGTAAATTCTTATAGAATGCAAAGATTATCTTTAGATGCCCCATAAAATTTAAATTTGATCCATCCTGGTGGAGGTGGTTCCCATTTGGTTTGGGATATTAAGTTAACCATTGCCTACTCGTTAACCCTTGACCTACATTTGAAATCTAGCTTTAACCCCAACCCCTCCTTTTATCAACCACCAGTCAAGTCCCATTGAAGGCTAAATATATTCTCCACCACACTTGATATGAATCTAGAATAAATTATAGCCATATCCCTATTAGAATTATTGAAAGCCCTATTTTTTCTTTCCTTCCAAATACTCCAAAAAAAATGAGGTAGGCTAAAGATAAAAAAAATTCAATCTAGGAGCAAAGAAGGGGGGAACCCACTGAATACAAAAATTGGATAGAAGGTTTGGGATAACCCAATAGACTCCCAATCTCTCAATACATCCAAGAAAAAGGAGCAGTGAAAAAAATATGTTTAGAGGAATCAACACAAGATCCATATAAATAACATCTATTAGGTAGGTACATACCCATTTTATAAAGGTTTTCTAAAGTTAGGATCTTTTTTCCTAGATAACAAGCCAAAAGAAGACATTAATATTGGAAGTAAGACCCTTAAACCATATTTTAAAAGAGGGGAGCCAAGACTGGTACTTAGCATCCAAAATAGCATAGGCAAACTTTACCAAGAAAGGACCATCTTTTTCACTGTTGCAAAACAATGTATCCTCCTCATCCCCACTCTTAATGACCTAAAATTTCAACTTATTAAAAATAAAATCCCAATCCTCCTTAGCCTGATAGAAGTAAGAAGTTACCAAGGTTTTCCATTTCGTGTTTCCATTCAAGGATTCAATAAAGTTAGCTATTTTGACCCAAATATGATTATGATTTTAGGCTCCACACTAGAAAATTTTGGGTATAGGGAAAGGGGTCAGTCTAGAAGCCAAGGATATTTCTAGAACTAAATCCTTTTCCCACTTTCCATATTCCATTTTTATCCCCTCATAATTGTAGGACTTGACTTTAGCATGCTTTCCTAAAAAGTGGATCCTAAGGGTGGAAGAGGGTCCAATTTTTTTCTCTCTGATGCATATATTTTTCCATTAGAATGTGGACCCAACCCACATTATCCTAGTCAATTAGCTTCCAAACTTACTTTTTTAAGAGATATTTATTCATTTGGAGCATATTCCTAAGACCCAAACCTCCATGTTCGTTCCTACTACAAACTTACTCCCAAGAGACCAGATGTAATTTATTCCTTTCTTCTGAGCCCAACCATAGAAAATATTTTTGGATGTGTTCAATTTTTTGTAAAATTTTATTAGGAATTCTAAATAGAGACATGAAATAAGTAATGATGCTTTAAGGATTTGTTCAACTAGAAAATCCTTCCTTGCTTGACCGAGGAGGGTTTATTTCCACCCAATAATATTCTTTTGGACTCTTTCCACTACTGGATCCCAAAGGTTATCCTTGATAATTCCTTTAAATAATGGTATTCCAAGATAGAGAGCTGGAAAAACTACAATCTCGCACCCTAGGATATGAGTGATATTCCTCTACCTAGAGGGAGAAGTATTTAGAAAGATCTTACTCTTCAAAAAGTTTATTTGTTGACCTACTACCTTTTCAAAGGATAGAATAATTTCCTTTATCATTTTGGCCTAAGGGACATAGGTAAGAAAATAAAAAAGAGTTTCATTTGTAAATTGATGGTGAGATATCAAACCTTCAATCACAACCTTTGCCTTAATAGACTTTTCCAGTGCTTTAGCCATCAAATAAAGTGATATGGAGATAGTGGATCACCTTGGCATATGCCTCTACAAATTATATAATAGTCAGTACGAGACCCATTAATAATGATAGAGAATTTCATAGAAGAAATACATGCCTTAACCTATTAGTAAGAACCTTCATCAAGATCTTATATAAGGTGTTACACAAGCTGATGGGTTTGTAATATTTGAATTCATTTTCTCCATCTTAGGCATTATATATAATTTTACTAACAAATAAATAAATAATATATATAATTTATTTGTTATTAATAATATTTTTATTTTTAATTAAAAATAAAATTATATATATATATATAGAATAAATCCAACTATAAAATAATTAAATACTCATAACTATAAAAAGTACAAGATATTTACTAGTCAACTATTAAAAAACATTACAATCCTTGATATGAGTTATCCTAGTTGGATTTATTGGTCATTTTGTGTTGGTATAATGCATTCTAGTTTATATTATGATTTATCTTATTTAGCATAGTGGTGTTCTAATTTGAATAGTGATACAACTTGTGTCAATTTGTAATAGTGAGATGTCTTTGATATTAAAATCCTATAAGTTTATATAAAGCATATGGAAGAGATAGTAAGCCATATCATGGTTTGTAAGATTACTTTGTAATCATTTTGATTTTTCTAATTGATAGTTATGGTTAGTTATTTTTGGTTTTAATATTAAATGTTTTAGCAAATAGTTGCATTTCTATTCAATTCTACTCCTACCTATTTGTAGGTAGAAAATGCAATGATCATACAATAAAAGTGCATACTTATAAATTGATAAGTTCATGTATTATCTATGTCTTATTTCCTCCACCTTCAATGTCATTGAGACTTATATTTAGTGAAAATCCGAAGGGTCCTTTATCTAATGAACAACAAGGGCTATAAACAATTAGAAAAATGCATAATATACATTATATTTGTTAGAACTCATAATAGTTTATAGAATAATAAGAAATATACATTATTCAAAACATATAGTTAAATAGGAATAGAGAGATTAAAAAAAAAGGAATACAAATATGAGAGGATTCTTTTAGGTTCCCAATGCAAATGATAACTAATTGATCATAAATTGATGTAATGGATCAATGGAAGAGGTATATAAATACCTCTAGTAATTCTCTTAGTCCTAAGAAATAATTAATCAATATGTTATTATGTAGAATTACAAAGGTTCATGTTACAATGTGATATATATACCTATAAGCTTATACAATAAACTCCATATCATACCACGCAATATTATCCCATAGGATTATCCAATAAATTATATTATGAAATATTGGATTTGTTAAAAAATAATAAACTACACATCTCAACACTTGCATAATCTAAATTTAGGGTACAAGGATAGAAGACAATAAATATCTACCTCTATATTGGAAGCTCTACCACATCAATTAAATTTTATAAAAAGATAACCCATTGGAATATACCTTGTTATACTATAGAAAGACTATATTATATCTAGACTTATTATACTACACTTTAATATTCTTTAATCTCATAAGAAAATTCTTGATAAGATAACCTTTTTCCTTACATAGTTTTAAAGTATTTTTTTATCTTCTTTGAAGGATTTGACTTATCCATAAAACACGAGCTGATGTACTTTTAGCCAGATTAAATCATAGGTCCCAATATCTATGATATTAATCAAACTCAATATTAGAGCATTCGACCAATATGATTAATATCAATAAATATAACATTCATTAAATAACAATAATATGCAAAAAAAAGTTATAATATTATTATCAAATATATAAGATCTCTTGTATTTCTTCAATACTCACATGAGTATTCTTCATTTATACAATACATAAATATTTGTGTCCATAAAATAACTTTACATAAGTTTTCAATACTTTGACAATTGCTTTCCTCACATATTTAGGAGATGCATCATTTTTTATTCTTCACATATGATCTCTCATCTCTTTAGTTTACATCTTGATACATATCACGTGTCTCTTCACTTGTATACTTGACACATACACACATGAATTGACTTACTTATATGATACATTGCACACTCTCACATATTACACAGTTTATTACATGATACTTGGACTCATCCTACACACTGACACATACTTAAGGGAAATATAAATCACACTCTCTAATCTAATAACTCAATCATAATCTAATAATAATAAAAAAAATTACAATTTCATAAATAAATGCATGGGTGTGAAGAATGAACTTCAATATTTTATTTAAAATAATTATGATCTCATTTTGAATTCATTTCAAATATATATAAATTATTTAAAGTTGTTGTTTTATAAGGATTTTTTTAATTTCAAAATTTTATATTTTTTTCATATTTTGAAGGTAAATCAATTTTCAATCTTTGTATTTGCTTTCACAGACAATAAATAAACTTCCATTTATGAAAATTATAATTTCATTAAAGGGGAGTAGTTCATACGACATTTCATTGACCATCATTTTGAATTTTGAGAGCAAAACTTCCAAGGGTCATAACTCCTAACTTGTTTCTCGGGTTGACTATTAGTGCATATTTTCGGAAAGCTCTCGAAAATAGCTACAATGGAGTAGGATGGCATCATACTAATTGTAGTGTGTTTTAACATTTTTTGCTTTCTGGTCAACTTTCCATAATTTTATTTTTATTTTTCTAATCCTTCTTTTTGTAGATTTTTTTTAAACATCGGTGAATAGAATAAAAAATAAATGCATTGGTGTGAAGAATGAGCTTCAATATTTCATCCGAAAAATTTTTGATCTCATTCTGAAGTCATTTTGAATTTATAAAAATTATTTAAATTTATTATTTTATAAGGGTTTTTATAATTTTAGGATTTCACATTTTTTTTATATATTTTGAAGTTAAATCGATTTTCAGGATTTATTTTTGCATTCATAGACAATAAATAAACTTCTCTTTATGAAAATTGCAATTTCATTAAAAGGGGTAGTTCATATGACATTCCATTGACCATCATTTTGAATTTTAGGGGTAAAACTTTCAGGGGTCATAACTCCTCGCTCATTGCTCAAATTGACTATTAGTGCATATTTTCGGAAAGCTCTTGAAAATAGCTGCAACAACGTAGGATGAAATCATACTGAATGTAATGTGTTTTAATATTTTTAGCTTTCTGCTCCATTTTCTAGAATTTTATTTTTATTTTTCTAACCCTTCCTTTTACAATTTTTTTAAACTTCGACAACTAAAATAAAAATAATAAAAAATTAAAATTTCATAAATAAATGCATGGGTGTAAAGAATGAGTTTCAATATTTCATCCAAAACAATTTTCATCTCATTTTGAAGTCATTTAAAATTTATAAAAATTATTTAAATTTGTTGTTATATAAGGTTTTTATAATTTCAAATTTTCACATTTTTCATATTTTGAAGGTAAATCGATTTTCAGACTTTGAATTTGCATTCACAGACAATAAATGAACTTCCCTTTATGAAAATTACAATTTTATTTAAGGGGGTAGTTCATACGACATTCCATTGGCCATCATTTTGAATTTTATAGGTAAAACTTTTTGGGGTCATAACTCCTCACTCGTTGCTCGGATTGACTATTAGTGCATATTTTCAAGAAGCTCTCGAAAAGAGCTATAATAGCGTAGGGTGACATAATATTAATTGTAGTGTGTTTTAATATTTTTGGCTTTCTGGTTCATTTTCCATAATTTTATTTTTATTTTTCTAACCCTTTTGCAAATTTTTTTAAACTTCGGTGACTAAAATAAAAATAAAAATAAATTAAAATTTCATAAATAAATGCATGGGTGTGAAGAATGAGCTTCAATATTTCATCCGAAACAATTTTGATCTCATTCTAAAGTCATTTATAATTTATAAAAATTATTTAAATTTGTTGTTTTACAAGGATTCTTATAATTTCAAAATTTCACATTTTTTTCATATTTTGATGTCAAATCGATTTACTGCATTTGATCCATACAATAAATGAACTTCCTTTTATGAAAATTACAATTTCATTAAAGGGGGTTGTTCATATGACATTCCATTGGTCATCATTTTGAAATTTGTGGGCAAAACTTCTCGGGGTCAACTCCTCACTCGTTGCTCGGATTGACTACTTGTGAATATTTTTGGAAAACTCTCGAAAGGAGCTACAATGGCATAGGGTGGCATCATACTGATGCTAGTGTGTTTTAACATTTTTGGCTTTCTAGTCAATTTTCCAAAATTTTATTTTTATTTTTCTAATCCTTCATTTTGCAGATTTTTTTAAACTTCGATGACTAAAATAAAATAAAATTCATAAATAAATGCATGGGTGTGAAGAATGAGCTTCAATATTTCATCCGAAATAATTTTGATCTCATTTTGAAGTCATTTTGAATTTATAAAAATTATTTAAAGTTGTTTTTTATAAGGATTTTTATAATTTCAAAATTTCACATTTTTTTCATATTTTGAAGGTAAATCGATTTTCAGGCTTTGCATTTGCATTCAGAGATAATAAATGAACTTCCCTTTATGAAAATTACAATTTCACTAAAGGGGGTAGTTCATACGACATTCCATTGGCCATCATTTTGAATTTTGAGGGTAAAACTTCCCGGGGTCATAACTCCTCGCTCATTGCTTAGATTGACTATTAGTGCATATTTTCGAAAAGCTCTCAAAAAAAGCTACAACAACGTAGGGCGACATCATACTTACTGTAGTGTGTTTTAAAATTTTCAACTTTCTGGTCCATTTTCTAGAATTTTATTTATATTTTTCTAACCCTTCTTTTTTAGATTTTTTTTAAACTTTGACGATTAAAATAAAATAAAAAATTTCATAAATAAATGCATTGGTGTGAAGAATGAACTTCAATATTTACTCAAAAATAATTTTGATCTCATTTTGAAGTCATTTCAAATTTATAAAAATTATTTAAATTTGTTGTTTTACAAGGATTCTTATCATTTCAAATTTTCACATTTTTTTCATATTTTGATGTCAAATCAATTTTAAAGATTTGCATTTACATTCATAGATAATAAATGAACTTCCCTTTATGAAAATTAGAATTTCATTAAAGGGGGGTAGTTCATATGACATTCCATTGGCCATCATTTTGAATTTTGGGGGCAAAACTTCCCGGGGTCAACTCCTCGCTCGTCGCTCGTTGCTCGGATTGACTACTAGTGAATATTTTTAGGAAGCTCTCGAAAATAGCTACAATGGTGTAGGGCAGCATCATACTGACACTAGTGTGTTTTAATATTTTTGGCTTTCTAGTCCATTTTCCATAATTTTATTTTTATTTTTCTAACCCTTCATTTTGTATATTTTTTTTATACTTTGGTGACTAAAATAAAAAAAAATAAAAATTCATAAATAAATGCATGGGTGTGAAGAATGAGCTTCAATATTTCATCTGAAATAATTTTGATCTCATTTTGAAGTCATTTCAAATTTATAAAAATTATTTAAAGTTGTTTTATAAGGATTTTATAATATCAAAATTTCATATTTTTTTTATATTTTGAAGGTAAATTGATTTTCAGGTTTTACATTTGCATTCACAGATAATAAATGAACTTCCCTTTATGAAAATTACGATTTCACTAAAGGGGGTAGTTCATACGACATTCCATTGACCATCATTTTGAATTTTGAGGGTAAAACTTCCCGGGATCATAACTCCTCGCTCGTTGCTCGGATTGACTATTAGTGCATATTTTTGGAAAGCTCTCGAAAAGAGCTACAAAAACGTAGGTTGAAATCATACTGATTATAATGCATTTAATATTTTCAACTTTCTAGTCCATTTTCCAAAAATATATTTTTATTTTTCTAACCCTTCGTTTTGCAGATTTTTTAAACTTCGGCGACTAAAATAAAAATAATAAAAAATTAAAATTTTATAAATAAATGCATGGGTGTGAAGAATGAGCTTCAATATTTCATCTGAAATAATTTTGATCTCATTTTGAAGCCATTTCAAATTTATAAAAATTATTTAAAATTGCTATTTTATAAAGATTTTTATAATTTCGGAATTTCACATTTTTTTCATATTTTGAAGGTAAATCAATTTTCAGGCTTTGCATTTGCATTCACAAATAATAAATGAACTTCCCTTTATGAAAATTACAATTTCATTAATGGAGGTAGTTCATACAACATTCCATTGGCCATCATTTTGAATTTTGGAGGTAAAACTTCCCGGGTTCATAACTCCTCGCTCTTTGCTTAGATTGACTATTAGTGCATATTTTCGGAAAGCTCTCTAAGAGAGCTACAACGGCGTAGGGTGACATCATACTTACTATAGTGTGTTTTAACATTTTTGGTTTTCTAGTTCATTTTTTAGAATTTTATTTTTATTTTTCTAACCCTTCATTTTGTAGATTTTTTTTAAACTTCGACGACTAAAATAAAAAAAAATTACATTTCCATAAATAAATGCATGGGTGTGAAGAATGAGCTTCAATATTTCATCCAAAATAATTTTTATCTCATTTTTAAGTCATTTCAAATTTATAAAAATTATTTAAAGTTGTTTTATAAGGATTTTTATAATTTCAAAATTTCACATTTTTTTTATATTTTGAAGGTAAATTGATTTTAAGGCTTTGCATTTACATTCACAGACAATAAATAAACTTCCCTTTATGAAAATTACAATTTCATTAAAAGGGGGGTAGTTAATACAACATTCCATTGGCCATCATTTTGAATTTTGGGGATAAACTTCTTGGGGTCATAACTCCTTGCTCATTGCTCGGATTGACTATTAGTGCATATTTTTGGAAAGCACTTCAAAAGAGCTACAACAACATAGGAAGGCATCATACTGGCTATAGTGTGTTTTAACATTTTCAACTTTCTAGTCCATTTTCTAAAATTTTATTTTTATTTTTCTAACCCTTCATTTTGTAGATTTTTTTAAACTTCGATGACTAAAATAAAAATAATAAAAAAATATTTTTATAAATAAATGCATGGGTATGAAGAATGAGCTTTAATATTTCATACGAAATAATTTTGATCTCATTTTTAAGTTATTTCAAATTTATAAAAAATATTTAAAGTTATTGTTTTACAAGGATTTTATTAATTTCAAAATTTCACATTTTTTTCATATTTTGAAGGTAAATCAATTTTTAGGCTTTGCATTTGCATTCATAGACAATAAATGAACTTCCCTTTATGAAAATTACAATTTCATTAAAGGGGGGTAGTTTGTATGATATTTCATTGGCCATCATTTTGAATTTTGGGGGAAAAACTTCCTAGGGTCATAACTCCTCACTCATTGCTCGGATTGACTATTAGTGCATATTTTTGGAAAGCTCTCGAAAAGAGCTACAATGACGTATGGCGACATCATACTGATTATAGTGTGTTTTAATATTTTAGGCTTTCTAGTCCATTTTCTAGAATTTTATTTTTAATTTTTCTAACCCTTCCTTTTGCAGGTTTTTTTAAACTTCGGTGACTAGAATAAAAATAAAAATAAAAATAAAATTTCATAAATAAATGCATTGGTGTGAATAATGAGCTTCAATATTTCATCCGAAATAATTTTGATCTCATTCTGAAGTCATTTCAAATTTATAAAAATTATTTAAAGTTATTTTATAAGGATTTTTATAATTTCGAATATGACATTTTTTTTCATATTTTGAAGGTAAATCAATTTTCAGGCTTTGCATTTGCATTCACAAACAATAAATGAACTTTCCTTTATGAAAATTACAATTTCATTTAAGGGGGGTAGTTCATACGACATTCCATTGGCCATCATTTTGAATTTTGGGGGCAAAACTTCCCAAGGTCATAACTCCTCGCTCGTTGCTCGGATTGACTATTAGTGTATATTTTTGAAAAGCTCTTGAAAAGAGCTACAACAACATAGGGTGGCATCATATTGATTGTAGTGTGTTTTAACATTTTCAGCTTTCTGGTCCATTTTCTAGAATTTTATTTTTAATTTTTCTAACCCTTCATTTTGCAGATTTTTTTTAAACTTCGACGACTAAAATTAAAATAAAAAAAAATTAAAATTTCATAAATAAATGCATGGGTGTGAAGAATGAGCTTCAATATTTCATTCGAAACAATTTTGATCTCATTTTGAAGTTATTTTGAATTTATAAAAATTATTTAAAGTTACTGTTTTACAAGGATTTTTTTAATTTCAAAATTTCATATTTTTTCATATTTTGAAGGTAAATCAATTTTCAGGCTTTTCATTTGTATTCATAGATAATAAATGAACTTTCCTTTATGAAAATTACAATTTCATTAAATGGGGTAGTTCATACAACATTCCATTAGCCATCATTTTGAATTTTAGGGGGAAAACTTCCCGGGGTCATAAGTCCTCACTCGTTGCTCGAATTGACTATTAGTGCATATTTTTGGAAATCTCTTGAAAAGAGCTGCAACAATGTAGGGAGGTATCATACTAACTATAGTGTGTTTTAACATTTTTAGCTTTTTGGTCCATTTTTAAAATTTTATTTTTATTTTTCTAACCCTTCCTTTTGCAAATTTTTTAAACTTTGAGGACTAAAATAAAAATAAAAAAATAAAAATTTCATAAATAAATGCATGGGTGTGAAGAATGAGCTTTAATATTTCATTCGAAACAATTTTGATTTCATTATGAAGTTATTTCAAATTTATATAAATTATTTAAAGTTACTATTTTACAAGGAGTTTTTTAATTTTGGAATTTCACATTTTTTTTTCATATTTTGAAGGTAAATCTATTTTAAGGCTTTTCATTTGCATTCACAGATACTAAATGAACTTCTCTTTATTAAAATTACATTTTCATTAAAGGGGGGTAGTTAATACGACATTCCATTGGCCATCATTTTGAATTTTGGGGGTAAAACTTCCTAAGGTCATAACTCCTCGCTCGTTCCTTGGATTGACTATTAGTGCATATTTTTGGAAAGCTATCGAAAAGAGCTACAACAACGTAGGGAGGTATCATACTAATTGTAATGTGTTTTACTATTTTCAGCTTTTGGTCTATTTTCTAGAATTTTATTTTTATTTTTCTAACCCTTCCTTTTGTAGATGTTTTTGAACTTCAACGACTAAAATAAAAATAAAAAAATTACAATTTCATAAATAAATGCATGGGTGTGAAGAATGATCTTCAATATTTCATCTGAAATAATTTTGATCTCATTTTGAAGTCATTTCGAATTTATAAAATTTATTTAAAGTTGTTTTATAAGGTTTTTATAATTTCAAAATTTCACATGTTTTTCATATTTAGAAGGTAAATCGATTTTTAGGCTTTGCATTTGAATTCATAAATAATAAATGAACTTCCTTTATGAAAATTACAATTTCATTTAAGGGGGGTAGTTGATACAACATTCCATTGACCATCATTTTGAATTCTGGGGGTAAAACTTCCTTGGGTCATAACTTTAGAGTTTCCTTTAGTTTCCTCTAAGATATTAGAGGACTAACTAGATTCTCTTCCATTGCCTAAGGGTTGTTTAACTTAGAGTGAGACAAAGTTAGGGAATCATCAGTAGTAGGGACCTCTTATTGAAGGGTTGTTAGATTAGGGACAACCTCCCCGAGACCTCCTTGATTTTTTTGATGTGTTCAAAAATTAACAAATCCAGGCCCTGATGGATTGGATTAGTAATCTTCCTACCTTTAACTTGCAACATAGACTTCTCCAAAGACTTAAATAAAAATGAAGGTATGTTAAACACTCTCTTGCATCATAGTTGATTTAGGAACATGAAATGATAACTCCATAGGATATATTTACTCTCACCTAATGTGAAGTACTCCATAATTACCAAAGCAACCCTATCCCATGGAGCCTTGAGAACTTTCCTTTGGAAATAATTATGGATATTCAACAAGACCTCATCCTCCCCTAGAAAGTACCTAATTTCTCTTGCCAAGGAATGATTTTTCCTATTGTGGCATACACCATCTAAAGGCAGGCCCATCACACCACAACTAAGAGAATGAAGATTTCAAACTCAAGCCCCTCCACTTTCTCCATCCCATTCTTCCATGAATGGGCCATTTGTTTTGATATTTCTCTGTTAAAACCATGGAATTTCAACAAAAATTACTAAAGACCACCTTTACTCAATATCTTCCTTACATCATCCTTAACTTCAAGTGAATTTGGCTCAAGGACTATCCCCTCCATAGTCCAAAATACCACCCATAGATTACACTCTTTGGATAATTGAGATATAGAGCAACCAACAAACCCTGGAGGAGAAAAACACAAAATGATGAAAGCTCCACCTAGGAATTTAGAAGCCTCAAGAGACCGTTGGAAGATAGCCAACCTTCACCTCAAAATATTAGAACCAATACCCCACTACTAAAAATTAATCCAACTTGGGAAAACTAGGATCTTATTGAAAATAGGTAAATTTAAGAGCTTGCTCTTTCCTAGAAATAGGATAATAGGGCTCTCATCCCAATCCAAGCCAACATCAGTATCAAAAGCCTTGAGGTAGTGCCACTTCACGTTTCAAAAGGATCATAAAAAAGAATAATATGTAACAAAAAAAGAGAAGCATACCATATGTCCTTTGAAATAATTAGAATCCCCTACAATCATGGCACCCATATCTATGAATATTAGAGCCAATTTTCAACATCAACTATAGGATTTTATGGCCACTTGACATCCAAATGTGTAAACCAATAGGGCCTCTCCACATTCTAAATAACCACTTCAACTCATGCATGCCAAGGAAGGCCAAGGGGTTTATATGGCTTCCAAACAACCACCTAGGCCAATGATTACCATCTTGCCTTTTGTCAATTGACAAAATCAAGGATTCCCATCTAAAAAGGCTTACTTGTTCATGAAATAGGGATCTTGAAGTGAAACAAATTTGGTGATGATGTCTATGCATGGACCATGTGATTTGTATGAATTACTAGCACATGACCTTAGCCACCAATTAAAACACCACCCTACCTCCAAACCTATTAATAATTTCCACCTGAACCATACCACTTTTGGTTAGGAGTCCATCCCTATAAGAGTTTGGCACCAAAAATATAGAATTCAAAAATAAAGGAATTTTGACAATATGAGGAGCTTCCCCTATCACACAGACTATAAGAATCAAAGATTAATTTTGTAGTGATCTCCTGATTGATAAGGGAAGAATAAATCACACCCCTACACAAAACTATTACTACATCAATTATTAACATCATCTCAAGACTCACTATCCAACTACAAGAGACCTTGGAGGAAGTCCCTCCTCCACATAGAGGTTCCATTTTGGAGCAAACCAAGGTTTTCCAAGAAATCTGTAGACCCATTTCCTTCTCTAAATATATGATTAATTTGGACTTCCTCCCAAGTTTAGATTATTCTTTTGGCCTCTAAAATCATATTAGCTATGTTCTAACTAGGGGATTGAGATACTTTAATAACATTAATAATTTTTAGGGAGTCTCCTTCAATAATCACCTTTCTATAGTCTAGAGACCCCAAAAGAGTCATTCCTTGGTAAAGAGCTCTAGCCTCCGTGAAGTGGTAGGTCTAGAAATGTAAATTCTTAGAGAATACCAAGATAATCCCACCTCTATCATTTCTAAACACATCCCAAGATTACCTTTAGATGCCCCATAAAATTTAAATTTGATCCATCCTGGTGGAGGTGGTTCCCATTTGGTTTGGGATATTAAGTTAACCATTGCCTACTCGTTAACCCTTGACCTACATTGGAAACCTAGCTTCAACTCCAACCCCTCCTCCTTTTATCAACCACCAGTCAAGTCCCATTGAAGGCTAAAGATATTCTCCACCACACTTGATATGGATCTAGAATAAATTATAGCCACATCCCTGTTAGAATTCTTGAAAGCCTCGTTGTTTCTTTCCTTCCAAATACTCCAAAAAAATGAGGTAGGCTAAAGATAAAAAAAAAAATCAATCTAGGAGCAAAGAAGGGGGAACCCACTGAATACAAAAATTTGATAGAAGGTTTGGGGTAACCCAATAGACTCCCAAGCTCTCAATACATCCAAGAAAAAGGAGCATTGAAAGAAATATGGTTAGAGGAATCAACACAAGATCCACATAAATAACATCTATTAGGTAGGTACATACCCATTTTATAAAGGTTTTCTAAAGTTAGGATCTTGTTCCTAGATAACAAGCCAAAAGAAGACATTAATATTGGGAGTAAGACCCTTAAACCATATTTTAAAAGAGGGGAGCCAAGACTGGTAGTTAGCATCCAAAATAGCATAGGCAAGATTTACTAAGAAGGGACCATATTTTTCACCCTTCCAAAACAATGTATCCTCCTCATCCCCACTCTTGATGACCTAAAATTTCAACTTATCAAAAATAAAATCCCAAGCCTCCTTAGCATGATAGAAGTAAGAAGTTACCAAGGTTTTCCATTTCTTGTTTCCATTCAAGGATTCAATAAAGTTAGCTATTTTTGACCCAAATATGATTATGATTTTAGGCTCCACACTAGAAAAATTTGGGTATAGGGAAAGGGGTTAGTCTAGAAGCCAAGGATATTTCTAGAACTCAATCCTTTTCCCACTTTCCATATTCCATTTGCATCCCCTCATAATTGTAGGACTTGAATTTAGCATGCTCTCCCAAAAAGTGGATCCTGAGGGTGGAAGAGGGTCCAATTTTTTTTCTCTCCGATGCATATATTTTTCCATTAGAATGTGGACCCAACCCACATTATCCTAGTCAGTTAGCTTCCAACCTTACTTTTCCAAGAGAGCTTTATTCATTTGGAGCATATTCCTAAGACCCAAACCTCCATGTTCATTCCTACTACAAACTTACTCCCAAGAGACTAGATGTAATTTCTTCCTTTCTTCTGAGCCCAACCATAGAAAATATTTTTGGATGTGTTCAATTTTTTGTAAAATTTTATTAGGAATTCTAAAGAGAGACATGAAATAAGTAGGGATGCTTTAAGGAGTTGTTCAACTAGAAAATCCTTCCTTGCTTGACTGAGGAGGGTTTATTTCCACCCAATAATATTCTTTTGGACTCTTTCCACTATTGGATCCCAAAGGTTCTCCTTGATAATTCCTTTAAATAATGGTATTCCAAGATAGAGAGCTGGGAAAACTACAATCTCGCACCCTAGGATATGAGTAATATTCCTCTACCTAGAGGGAGGAGGATTCAGAAAGATCTTACTCTTCAAAAAGTTTATTTTTTGACCTACTACCTTTTCAAAGGATAGAAGAATTTCCTTTATCATTTTGGCCTAAGGGACATAGGTAAGAAAAGAAAAAAGAGTTTCATTTGTAAATTGATGGTGAGATATCAAACCTTCAATCACAACCTTTGCCTTAATAGACCTTCCCAGTGCTTTAGCCATCAAAATAAAGTGATATGGAGATAGTGGATCACCTTGGCATATGCCTCTACAACTTATATAATAGTCAGTACGAGACCCATTAATAATGATAGAGAATTTCATAGAAGAAATACATGCCTTAACTAGGTTGATCCACCTTTGGTCAAACCCAAATTTAGCCAACACTTTTAAAAGGAAATCCCAAGACACCCTATCATATACCTTATTCATATCAAGTTTAAGGAATATCCAGGTCTCCCACTTTTATCTTGCTAAGTAAATCAATTCATGAACTGCTATAATTCCATCTAAGATTTGTCTCCCTACCACAAAACTACTCTAGGCTTTATTAACTAGGGTAGGCAAGAAAATATTTAACCTATTAGCAAGAACCTTCATCAAGATCTTATATAAGGTGTTACACAAGATGATGGGTTTGTAATATTTGAAATCCTTTGCTCCAACTATCTTAGGGATTATATATAATTTTACTAACAAATAAATAAATTATATATATATAATTTATTTGTTAGTAAAAATATTTTTATTTTTAATTAGAAATAGAATTATATATATATAGATAGATATAGAATAAATCCAACTTTAAAATAATTAAATACTCATAACTATAAAAAGTAAAAGATATTAACTAAGCAACTATTAAAAAACATTACAATCCTTGATATGAGTTATCCTAGTTAGATTTATTGGTCATTTTGTAGTTGGTATAATGTGTTCTAGTTTACATTATGATTTATCTTATTTAGCATAGTGGTGTTCTAATTTGAATAGTGATACAACTTGTGTCAATTTGTAATAGTGAGATGTCTTTGATATTAAAATCCTATAAGTTTATATAAAGCATATGGAAGAGATAATGAGCCATATCATGGTTTATAAGCTTACTTTGTAATCATTTTGATTTTTCTAATTGATAGTTATGGTTGGTTATTTTTGGTTTTAATATTAAATGTTTTAGAAAATAGTTGCATTTCTATTCAATTCTACTCCTACCTATTTGTAGGTAGAAAATGCAATGAGCATACAATAAAAGTGCATACTTATACATTGATAAGTTCATGTATTATCTATGCCTTATTTCCTCCACCTTCAATGTCCTTGAGACTTATCTTTAGTGAAAATCCTAAGGGTCCTTTATCTAATGAACAACAAGAGCTATAAACAACTAGAAAAATGCACAATATACATTATATTTGTTAGAGCTCATAATAGTTTCTAGAATAATAAGAAACATACATTATTCAAATCATATAGTTAAATAGGAATAGAGAGATTTAAAAAAAAAGGAATACAAATATGAGAGGATTATTTTAGGTTCCCAATGCAAATGATAACTAATTGATCATAAATTGATGTAATGGATCAATGGAAGAGGTATATAAATACCTCTAGTAATTCTCTTAGTCCTAAGAAATATTTAATCAATATGTTATTATGTAGAATTACAAAGCTTCATGTTCTAATGTGATATATAGACCTATAAGCTTATACAATAAACTCCATATCATACCACACAATATTATCCCATAGGCTTATCCAATAAATTATATTATGAAATATTGGTTTTGCCAAAAAATAATAAACTACACATCTCAACACTTGCATAATCTAAATTTAGGGTACAAGGATAGAAGACAATAAATATCTACCTCTATATTGGATGCTCTACCACATCAATTAAATTTTATAAAAAGATAACCCATTGGAATATACCTTGTTATACTATAGAAAGACTATATTATATCTAGACTTATTACACTACACTTTAATATTCTTTAATCTCATAAGAAAATTTTTGATAAGATAACCTTTTTCTTTACATAGTTTTAAAGTATTTTTTTATCTTCTTTGAAGGATTTGACTTATCCATAAAACACAAGAGCTGATGGAATTTTAGCCAGATTAAATCATAGGTCCCAATATCTAGGATATTAATCAAACTCAATATTAGAGCATTCAACCAATCTGATTAATATCAATAAATATAACATTCATGAAATAACAATAATATGCAAAAAAAAGTTATAATATTATTATGAAATATATAAGAACTCTTGTATTTCTTCAATACTCACATGAGTATTCTTCATTTATACAATACATAAATATTTGTGTCCATAAAATAACTTTACATAAGTTTTCAATACTTTGACAATTGCTTTCCTCACATATTTAGGAGATGCATCATTTTCTATTCTTCACATATGCTCTCTCATATCTCTTTAATTTACATCTTGATACATAGCACGTGTCTCTTCACTTGTATACTTGACACATGCACACATGAATTGACTTACTTATATGACACATTGTGCACTCTCACATATTACACACTTTATTACATGATACTTGGACTCATCCTACACATTGACACATACTTAAGGGAAATATAAATCACACTCTCTAATCTAATAACATAATCTAATAATAATAATAATAATTACAATTTCATAAATAAATGCATGGGTGTGAAGAATGAGCTTCAATATTTTATTTAAAATAATTTTGATCTCATTTTGAAGTCATTTCGAATTTATAAAAATTATTTAAAGTTGTCGTTTTATAAGGATTTTTTTAATTTCAAAATTTTATATTTTTTTCATATTTTGAAGGTAAATCAATTTTCAAGCTTTGTATTTGCATTCACAGACAATAAATGAACTTCTCTTTATGAAAATTATAATTTCATTAAAGGGGATTAGTTCATACGACATTCCATTGACCATCATTTTGAATTTTGGGGGCAAAACTTCCTGGGGTCATAACTCCTCACTCGTTGCTCGAGTTGACTATTAGTGCATATTTTAGAAAATTTCTCAAAAATATATACAATGGCGTAGGATGGCATCATACTAATTGTAGTGTGTTTTAATATTTTTGGATTTCTGGTCAATTTTCCAGAATTTTATTTTTATTTTTCTAACCCTTCCTTTTGTAGATTTTTTTTAAACTTCGATGACTAGAATAAAAATAAAATAAAAAATAAATGCATTGGTGTGAAGAATGAGCTTCAATATTTCATTCGAAATAATTTTTAAGAGAACTAGTGCTGAGGGAAAAACTAGGGCATCAATTGGGTAGCCAAAGAGATTTCTGGTTACTGTGGATTTGAAGACAAGATTGCTGCCCCAGGAGGGTCCAATGGGGACACCTCCGGATCCTCTTCTAGAGAGACATAGTTCTTTTGCATATTTGTTAAAGGATAAATATCCATAAAATACTAAAGAAGCACAAAAAACTACCTTAAAAATTCTCTTTACGGCTACTGGAAATAGATCAACATCTCAACAAGTTAATGGATGCTTGCCACAGCTAGAATCAAGGCCAAAGATTGTCATTGAGCAAAGGATGGTTGAAGAAATAGTTTTATATAGAGCCAATTATGATTTGATCTGTAAATTCATGGGTATTCACCCTACCCTAAATTTTTTGCATTCTTGGGTCCGACAAAACTGGGAGCCTCTTGGTGAGTATTCTTTATGGTTTATTAGCAATGGATATTTTATTGTTAGTTTTTCTTCACTTGTCGATAGAAATAGGGCTTTCGAATCAGAAAAGAGGAATCATGGTCCGATAGGATTATTTGTTCAACCCTGGAGAGTGGGATTTGATCCTCGAATTGAACCCACTGCTATCCCGTTTTGGATCCATTTGTTTGCACTTCCAATGGAGTTTTGGAGTGAGCAGGTATTGGAAATTATCGATAATTCCCTTGGAAGACATTTGGGTGTTTCCAAAGACACAATAGAAGGAAACACAGTTGTTTATGCAAGATTATGTGTGGAAATGGATCTTATCCAACCTCTACCGGTAGAGGTGGAACTTGAACTTGCAGGACTATCTTGGATTCAACAACTGGATTATGAGGCATTGCCCTTCAAATGCAGAGTTTGCCACAAATATGGGCATTTGGCCCAATCTTGCCCAAATAATATGAACATAAAAATGGAGGCTCCTATAGGAATGTCAAATCTTCCTAAGGAGGGTAATTCAACAATCAAAAAATAACCAACAAATATTTCTTAGGGTAAAGAAGCACAGGGATATGGTTTTGAACAGCCCAAAAGAAGGAGAAGGCAAAAGAAAAAAGATGGTAAAGAGTAAACCCAACTCAAGCCCTCCAATAGGTATGAGATATTTAAGACACTAATGGACCAAGAAGAACAATTCATGGAAGGAGTGGATGGGAATAATGAAAATAATAACATCCATGTTCAAGCTCCTCTTTCATATCCCCCCATCATAGAGCAGGTAATTGAGTATAGTGAGTTACCGCAGTCAGAGAGTGCAGGGGCATTGATAGTGCATAACCAAGAGCAACCAATAATTAAGGATGTCAGCATGGGCATAGTAGAAAAGAATAGAGAATGGCCAACTTTAGGGATAACTCAGGTGGAAAAGAGATAAAAAAATAGCAACTCTCAAGGAGTGGGTAGAAAATCAAATAAGAAATTGATAGCAGTTCAAGGAGACAAACTGATCACTGGAGGATCGGTGAGGCGAATAGATTTTTACTTCTCTCAAGGTAACCAATGATTATACAATCATGGAATGTTAGGGGTTTAAATAGTAGAACCCATCAATCTATTGTTCGAAGACTCTTAGAAAAATGTAAAACTAATTTTTTGCTTATCCAGGAGACAAAAATGTCGTTAGATCTTATGTGTAAAACAATTAACAGAATTTGGAGGGGTGTTGGTCATATGGAAGTGGCTGCCCAAGGTGCCTCAAGGGCGATAGTTACTCTTTGGAACTCTCTTGAATGGACTGCAATAGAACATATAGCTTGGAGGGATGTTCTCACATCACATTTTAGAAATAATGTCACAGCTGAACATGTTTTAATCACAAATTTTTATGGGGCTCAAAACCTAGATGGTCAGATGCATCAATGGAAAGCTATGCATAACATGAGAGTCTCAAGGGAATATTTATATTGGATTATTGTTGAGGATTTTAATGCTAAATTATCCTCTAGAGATCAGGAAGGGGGAACCCCAATTTTGGACCCAGGGGATCGACTTATGATTGCCCAAGTCCAAGCATTACACTTGGTGGATATTAAATTCCCTAGAACCAACTATACTTGGACTAATAAGAGGAGGGAGCAACATAGCAGGAAGGTGAAGTTAGACCATTTTTTGGTTTCAGAGGAGGCATTTGTAAAATGGAATATAAAATTTTAGATTTTGTAGGGTCCAGTTTTAGATCACTTTCCCATTTTGTTGAAAAGAGGGATCAAGATAGTGCAGCATCACAAAACATTTAAATTTGAAAACTTTTGGTTACAAAAAGAGGAAATTTGAAAGAAAATTCCACAATGGTGGGAAGAAGGTCGCCCAACATATGGGACAACAATGTTTAGATTCCACAAACAACTTCATTATGTCAAAGATCAACTAAAACAATGGAGGCGAGCTAACAAGATAGACTTCCATGTCCAAAGAGCTCCATTGGTGGCCAGATGGGATGAGGTTCAAAAATACTTTAGGGAAGGAACAATTACAGAGCAGCTCAAAGAAGATGATGCATTGCGTAAAGCGGTTGAGGACATTGACAACTAAGAGGAGACCTACTGGAAACAGAGAGCAAGAACCACTTGGTTATTAGAAGGTGATAAAAATACCAAATTTTTCCATTGGACTGATTGTGCTAGGAGATAGATGAACAACATAGAAGCTCTTAAAGATGAGAACGGACACTCCTTTGATACAATTCCAGGTATGCATTTCCATTCAATGGATTATTTTTCTAAACTATTTAAGGAAAGTATGGTGCAAGATGAAGAGGCTCAAAAAGAAGTTATTCGTTGTCATACCCTCTATTATCTCTGAAGAAGAAAATCAGACCCTACTTAAACCCATTGATAGAGAGGAACTGAAGAATGTAGTCTTTGGAATGAGCACCAAAAAAACACCAGGTCCAAATGGCTTTCCAATTGAGTTTTTTTAGGCCTTTTGGGATAACTTGGAGGAGGATATAATGTTTGTTATAGAGGATTCCAAAGGTAGTAAAAGAATGCCTAAAGCATTAAATCATACTTTCATTACCTTAATTCCAAAAGGGGAGGAGGGGGTACATATTTCAGATTATAGGCCTATTGCCTTATGCAATGTCATATATAAAATAATCACAAAGGTAATGGTTGAGCGGCTAAAACCTCTTATACATAACATTATCTCCTCAGAGCAAGGGGGTTTTGTAGAGGGTAGGCAGATCTTGGATGGTGTGGTTCTAGCTTAGGAGGCAATCCATTCAATGCAAACATCTGGTAATAGAGGAATGTTCATAAAATTAGATATGTCAAAGGCTTATGATAGGGTGGAGTGGAGCTTCTTGTCAAAGATGATGGCAGCCTTTGGTTTCTCTCAGGATTGGATTGAATGGGTCATGAGTTATGTTTCTACTCCGACATACTCAGTGTTAATCAAGGGTCTTCCCTCGTAACCGTTTGGAGCTACTCGAGGCCTTCATCAAGGAGATCCTTGCTCTCCCTATATTTTTCTCATATTGGCTGAAGGATTGGGTAGACTCATCTTGAGGAGAAGACAACAAGGTTTGCTAACAGGTATCAAGGTGGGTGAGGAAGTTTTGACTCACCTACAGTTTGTGGATGATATAGGATTGGTGGGAGTGGCTAGCTTCAGGGAAGTAAGAATGATTAGAGATACACTTAATGTCTACCTTAGGGCTACAAACCAAGTCATCAATGATAAAAAATAAAAAGTGATTTTTTTCAATCTTGATCAAAGGCTTCAAGACAAAATTTTAGAGATCTTGGGATTCACAAGGACTTATCTCCCAGTGGTATACTTGGGGGTCCCTTTGCATTTTAAAAAACTAAAAATAGATATCTAGAGGAATATTTTGGATTGTATCAAGGACAAAATTAATCATTGGTCTCACAAATGGTTAAGCTATGGGGGTAGATTAACTTTTTTATAGTCAGTCATTCAGGCCATGCCAATTTATAAATTTTCTATCCTTGCTGCCCCACATACCATATGGAAAGAGTTGGACAAGATGGCTAGAAAATTTTTATGGGAAGGAGTAAAAAGAGAGAGGAAATGGGCCTTAGTAGGTTGGGATAAAGTAAGCCAGCCCAAGGTAAAAGGATTTTTGGGACTGAGAAGATCAAAGTTAAATAATAAAGCTTTGGCTGGAAAGCTTTACTGGAGGTGGATTTCCCAACCAAATTCTTTATTCAGTAGAATCTTAACTAGTAAATATTTGGGACATGTAAACCCAAATGAGGTGGGTTGTTTCCCTTTGGATGGTAATGGATCCTTAGTGTGGCAGGATCTCAATTTAGGATCTCAGGTAGTAAAAGATAGATTATTTTGGAAAGTGGGGAGAGGGGAGAAGGCACGATTTTGGACAGATTCATGGGATCAATACCCACATATCATTGTTGAATTTCTTGAATTGCAACCAATAAAAACAACCATAGAAACCAAGGGATGGGTCCAAATTGAAAGTTATTTCAACACTAGTCAGCTGGGGGATTATAATTTTAAGCAGTTTAAGAAGTTGGATGAGTGGCCAATTTCAATCCCTCCGGATTTGACATCCATCATGACTAAAATCTTGGCAAAAATATTTCTCATAGGTAGAGACGAGGAGGATGAATTAGCTTGGGGATATGGGAGCCTTGGTGTCTACACAGTGAATGACGGATATGATAAGATCCTTCCAGAGCCTCCTCCTCATACATATCAAGTTGAGGTTTGGAGAAAGATTTGGCAGTCCAAGGGTTGGTTGAAAGTAAACTTTTTTGCCTGGAAGTTCATGCATAATGGAATTCTTACTTTTGATAATCTCATATGCAGGGGAATCATTGGTCCATCTCAATGTGTTTTATGCTACAAGAGTGAGGAAAAAATTGATCACTTGATGTTTGAGTGCCCATTCATGCGCCAGATTTGGGAGAGATGGTTTTTATATTATAAAATTCAAGTTAATGGTGATTTGAATTGAATTAATATTTGGAAAAGATGGAAGAGGGGTAGATTTAAATATAAAGCTCTTTTTATTGGTTGGGAGCTTGGATTAAACTTTATTTGGTGGCAATTGTGGTTGGAGAGAAATGCTAGAATTTTTAGATAAACTTTTTCTTCTTTAGATGGAGTTTGGCAGGTCATTTGGAGCAAAGTCACAGAAATTGTGGTAGTCTATGCTAAAGAGGAAACTCAGGTTGTTATTGGGGCAATGGAGAAGGAAGTTGAAGTGCAAGAGGGATAAGACAAAGCTAGTTGGAAACCACCCCGAGAAGGTTGGATTAAAATTAATACTGATGGAGCTGCAAAAGGCAATCCGGGTAGAGCTAGAATTGGAGTGGTTTGCCGAAATCATGTTGGAACAATGCTCTATTGGGAACTGCAAGGCTTAGGAAGAGCCACAAACAATGAAGTAGAAGCCTTAGCTATCAAATATGCTTCTATTTTGGCAGTAAAACAAGGTCATAGGAGGATAATCCTAGAATCATATTCTCAAATAATGGTTGGAGCTCTAGATTGCTTGAGGAACTTTGATTTGAAAACATCGAGGTTGAGGTTTCTTGTCACTCAAATTAAGGAATTATGGAGGGAATTAGATGATGTGATTCCAGTTTATGTGAGTAGAGATCTAAATAAAATGGCAGACTTCCTAGCTAATATGGATACTGAGAAGTAGGTAGGGGTTCAGTGGCACAGTGACATGGTTATTGAGGATGAGATGATTAGGCAGGTTGGTGAGCAAATCCAGTGCTTAGCTAATTTGGATAACCATTCCAGAAATACTATTTAGGAGATTTATGTTTCAATGTAGATCTTCTTTTATAGAAATAAATAGGTGAACAGTCATTGTAGAAATATGGTTCAAGAGATTTGGCTCCAATGCAAATCTTCTTTTACTATTGTAAACATGTGTTCTCTCTGACTAAGGCTGGGAAAAGTCTCATCCCAACTTGTAAATGATATTTGTTTTAATACAAGTTTTTTCAAATTATTTTTCAAAAAAATATTTCATCCGAAACAATTTTGATCTCATTCTGAAGTCATTTCGAATTTATAAAAATTATTTAAAGTTATTATTTTATAAGGGTTTTTATAATTTTAGAATTTCACATTTTTTTTCATATTTTGAAGTTAAATCGATTTTCAAGTTTTGTTTTTGCATTCGTAGACAATAAATAAACTTCTCTTTATGAAAATTACAATTTCATTAAAATGGGTAGTTCATACGACATTCCATTGACCATCATTTTGAATTTTAGGGGTAAAACTTTCAGGGGTCATAACTCCTCGCTCGTTGCTCAAATTGACTATTAGTGCATATTCGAAAAGCTCTTGAAAAGAGCTACAACAACGTAGGATGAAATCATACTGAATGTAGTGTGTTTTAATATTTTCAGCTTTCTGCTCCATTTTCTAGAATTTTATTTTTATTTTTCTAACCCTTCCTTTTACAATTTTTTTAAACTTCGACGACTAAAATAAAAATAATAAAAAAATAAAATTTCATAAATAAATGCATGGGTGTAAAGAATGAGCTTCAATATTTCATACAATTTTTTTTTTATCTCATTTTGAAGTCATTTCAAATTTATAAAAATTATTTAAATTTGTTGTTATATAAGGTTTTTATAATTTCAAAATTTCACATTTTTCATATTTTGAAGGTAAATCGATTTTCAGACTTTGAATTTGCATTCATAGACAATAAATGAACTTCTCTTTATGAAAATTACAATTTTATTTAAGGGGGTAGTTCATACGACATTCCATTGACCATCATTTTGAATTTTATGGGCAAAACTTTTTGGGGTCATAACTCCTCGCTCGTTGCTCAAATTGACTATTAGTGCATATTTTTAGGAAGCTCTCGAAAAGAGCTATAACAGCGTAGGGGTGCATAATGCTAATTGTAGTGTGTTTTAATATTTTTGGCTTTCTGGTTCATTTTCCAGAATTTTATTTTTATTTTTCTAACCCTTCCGTTTGCAATTTTTTTAAACTTTGGCGACTAGAGTAAAAATAAAAATAAATTCAAATTTCATAAATAAATGCATCGGTGTGAAGAATGAGCTTCAATATTTCATCTAAAACAATTTTTATCTCATTTTGAAGCCATTTCAAATTTATAAAAATTATTTATAATTGTTGTTTTATAAGGATTTTTATAATTTTGAAATTTCACATTTTTTCATGTTTTGAAGGCAAATCGATTTTTTTTGCTTTGCATTTGCATGTACAGATAATAAATAAACTTCCATTTATGAAAATTAATATTAAAGGGGCGGTAGTTCATACAGTACTCCATTGGCCATCATTTTGAATTTTGGGAGCAAACTTCCTAGGGTCATGACTCCTCGCGTGTTGCTCGGATTGACTATTATTGCATATTTTTAGAAAGCTCTCGAAAAGAGCTACAACAATGTATGATGTCATCATACTTATTTTAGTGTATTTTAAAAATTTTAACTTTTTTTTTTTGGTAAATAAAAGTCTTCATTAATTACCGGGTTTTGCAGGTTAACCCAAAACCTATTACAATATCTAGCCTTCTACTGAGATTGTAGATCCTAGTCATCCTTGAAACTTTCTTACCAGAAATTGTGTTGAATCCCTTACAACACCTTACTAACAAAGCACACCCATACCTAAACATAACTATAAAAATTACTTACATTGACAGGAATTGAAGTTTGGAAATTTGCACTTGTGAAACCTGTTGCTTGCTCATTTCCTATTCTCTGTCGAAATCTTCCAAGGCTTACACCCTGTTACCTTCATTTCCAATTTGGTATGATTTAGAGGGAAACCCCATAGTTATTACCAGCTCCATGGAGAAAGAACACCCATTCATATTTCTCCTTAACGGGTAGGTTTATTTTCATGACTAATAATGTTTTCCACTTCACGTGGCACACCTTGTGTCCATGTCACCAAACTACCAACATCAACACCTATGTTGGCTAATTTTTTAGCTGACCTATTGGCCTCACGATACACGTGACGAGCCCTCCTATTCTGTCTTGTCATAAAAAGGATCCTCACTTCATGGATGACTCCCTCGATTCTCCATGGAGGTTTTTTGCCATTGGTTAATAGGTTGATGATGTTCATAGAATCACCTTCAATCATCAAGTTACCTTGAGTTGCTTGGGCTACTTGCAACCCTCTCCAAAGGGCTCTAGCTTCTGCTTCGTTATTAGTTCTGATTCCCAATGGTTCAATGAAGGCCTTGACCAAATTTCCTTGATGATCCCTGATTATTACTCTAGCTCTAGCTCTTCCCGGGTTCTCCTTGGTTGCACCATCAAAATTTAGTTTAAACCAACCTTGGGGGGTGGATCCCAAGAAATCCCATTTTTGGGATTGGGCAAAGGAATGGAATGTTTGTCCTCAATACCTAAGGCCCGAGCAAATTTTTTTTCTTGGGGAAGAATTGAGTGGTTATCATCCACTAAGGTGCTAAGGTTTTCTTTCGCAAAGACAATAATCTTATTGAGGATGGTTTTTGGGTTGTGAATGGTATCCTTAAAGGCTCTATGGTTCCTTTCTAGCCAAATCTGCCAGAGAAAATGATGCCAACAGATTTTCCATAGGTACTTAATTTTTATAAATTTGAAATGACTTCAGAATGAGATTCAAAAATCTTTCATATGAAATATTGAAGCTCATTCTTCACAACCATGCGTTTATTTGTGAAATTTTAATTTTTTTTTTTTTAGTCATCGAAATTTAAAAAAAATACAAAAGAAAGGGTTAAAAAATAAAAATAAAATTCTAGAAAATGGAATAGAAAGTCAAAAATGTTAAAACATACTATAATCAGTATGATATCGCCCTACGTTATTGTATCTCTTTTCGTGAGCTTTCCAAAAATATGCACTAATAGTTAATCCGAGCAACGAGCGAGGAGTTATGACCCTGAAAGTTTTACACTCAAAATTCAAAATGATGATCAATGGAATGTCGTATTAACTACCCCCCTTAAATGAAATTATAATTTTCAAAAAGGGAAGTTCATTTATTATTTGTGAATGCAAATGAAAAGACTAAAAATCAATTTACATTCAAAATATTAAAAAAAATGTGAAATTCTGAAATTATAAAAACCTTATAAAACAACAAATTTAAATAATTTTTATAAGTTCGAAATGACTTCAGAATGAAATTAAAATTGTTTCGGATGAAATATTGAAGCTCATTCTTCACACCAATGCATTTATTTATGATAATTTATTTTTTATTTTTATTTTTGTTCTAGTCGCCGAAGTTTAAAGAAAATCTACAAAAGAAAGGGTTAGAAAAATAAAAATAAAATTCTAGAAAATGGACTAGAAAGCTGAAAAATATTAAAACACACTACAATCAATATGATGTCGCCCTACATTGTTGTAGATCTTTTTGAGAGATTTAAAAAAAAAAACACTAATAGTCAATCCGAGCAACGAGCAAGGAGTTATGCTCCCAGGAAGTTTTACCCCAAAAATTCAAAATGATCGCCAATTGAATGTCGTATGAACTACCCCCTTTAATGAAATTGTAATTTTCATAAAGGGAAGTTCATTTATTGTCTGTAAATGCAAATGCAATGCTCGAAAATTGATTTACCTTCAAAATATGAAAAAAATATGAAATTCCGAAATTAAAAAAATCCTTGTAAAACAATAACTTTAAATAATTTTTATAAATTCGAAATGACTTCATAATAAGATTAAAATTATTTCAAGCTGGCAAGGCAGTTCTCACCAGGTTTTCCATTCAAAGCATCCCTGTCTACTTTCTCTCTGTTTTTAAAGCTCCTACAAGTGTCTACACTAAAATTGAACAGATCTAGAAGAGGTTCCTATGGACTAGTTCTGAATCTAAGCAGCGCTTTCACTTGGTGTCCTGGGATAGGGTTTGCAAACCAAGGGAGTTTGGAGGTATTGGGCTAAGGAGAATACAACATTTAAACATGGCCCTCCTGGCCAAACAAGCATGGCGTCTCTTGACAAATGCAAATGCAGAATGGATTACTATAATCAGAAGAAAGTACTTGCAATAAACTGAATTCTTAAGCTATTCCTTTCCTCCCAGGGGATCAATTTTTTGGAAATCAATCCTTCAAACTAAAAACCTGCTAAGCAAAGGGCTACATTGGAAACTGGGAAATGGAAGAAACATTGATTTCTGGGACCACAAATGGTTAAAGGACTATCCCCTCTCTACAGACCCCATCCTTTCAACCCTTAGAGCTTGGACAATTGAAGTTTTTGGTACCAAAGTTGCAGATTTTATTACTTTGTCAAACAATAGAAGGGTATGGAAGCCAATAATGAACAATGATCTACCAAGGGCATCAATAATACTGGAGAATGAATTAAGACAGTCTTTACTCCCTTCTGGCATTCTTGAGGACCAACTTATCTGGGAAGCTTTAGACAATGGGGAATTTTCTGTCAAGACTGCTTATCTGATGCTTATTGATAATGATGAACCTACTTTCCCTCACTTGGAAGTTTGGCCCAAAAGCATTGTTCCAAAGGTTGGGTTTTTTGCATGGCTGGCCATCCAAAATAAGATCCTCACCATGGATAACTTAATAAAAAGAGGTGTGATTGTTGTTAATAGGTGTTATCTCTGTATGTCTGAGTGGGAGTCTATTGATCATTTGTTTCTGTATTGTAATTTTTTTGTCTCAATCTTGTTAGGTCTATTACAAGTGTTTCATATTTATTGGGTCCATCCTCAGTCCATTTTTGACTTATTTGTCCAATGGCCTTCTCCCTTTTTGAATAGGCGTCTTAGGTATATGTGGAAGATCTGCCTTCATCACTACTTGTGGCAGATATGGTTGGAAAGGAATCGTCGGGCCTTCTTGGATAAGGTTTCTCAGTCATCCTCTGTCCTGTCAAAAATTTTAGTATATGCTAATGAGAATGTTTGTTTAGTGCCTGCAGTGTCTAGACCTCTAAATACTTTTGAAGCCTCTTTAGGCCACTCATTAAACTTACCTCTCACTGATGGCCTCAATCATCCTCAAGTCTGTCCTAGAACCATGATCACATGGACCCCACCCCCCCTAGGGTGGATTAAGTTAAATTTTTATGGGGCATCTAGGGGCAACCTAGGTGAAGTTGGGGCTAGTGGCTTACTTAGAGACCACAAGGTTGAGGTGCTTGTAGCTTTTGCTGAACATCTTGGAGCTCAAACTAACAATGTGGTTGAAGCGAGGGCAGTTTGGAGGAGCCTCAAGGTGGCAGAGAATTATCCAGGGAAACTGTTGGTGGAAGGTGATTCTCTTATTATTATAAATCTTCTAAAGAACACTAAGAGAGCTCCTTGGAGATTTGATGACTACATCCACGAAGCAAGGGCTCTAATTCATGATCGACCTGAGGCCATAATTTTGCATACCTTTCGGGAAGCAAACATGGCAGCTGATAGGCTGGCAAATGAAGGCATTGTAGCAGCAAATTTGATCACGTGGACTGAAAATCTTCCTCATGCAGTCTCAATGGTGATAGATAATGAAAAATTTTAGATTGGAAGGCTCAAAGTGGATCAATGACAGAAAATGGGGGCATTTTTAAAAATATTTTTTTGAACCTTATAATGGCTTTTGTCATATTTGTTTTTTTTGTTCATGTGACTAGTGTTTTTTGCAATTGGTGGGGCAATCGATATAGGTTTTTTATCTACAAATTCATGCATGGGAAACATCCGCTTTGGCCTCAAGTATTTCCCAAGGTGTGTTTGGATTCGATGTCGCAAAAAGGCCCTAGCAAGAAATAACAAAGTGTTGGAGATCCCTGACAATGAGGTACCAGACCCCACCATAATAGTCTTGGAGAAGATGACAATTTCATCAGCCTCCAACAGTATCAACCAGTTGAAGAGTCTGTCTGGCCTCATCAGTGCAGCTGTTGATTTGTGTGATTCTCTAAATCTTCTATTTTATAGCCATCAGTTCCAGGGGAACAAGGAGTCGAAGGCAAAATCTAAAGATGATGGCAAGGAGGATGATAAGAAGTTAGATGAGGACTACAAGGAAGACTGCTTGGCCTCTTGGCTGTCCATTCTATGGGATGTTTTTTTTTACCATATTCTATTATTTTTATATGGGCACAAGCTACTCTGCATGGTGCTTGCATGATTAGTTTTTGTCTTTGTTAGTTCTATTTTGCGTCTTTCTTTTCTGATGGCCATAATATTAGGCTTCCATAGTTTAGTTTGGCTGTATTCTGATGGAAGAGTAGGTCTTGGCCCTTTTTGTTGTCAGTTTAAACTTTTAGGGCTTGGCCTTTGTCCAGTTGGTCAGTGGACCCTATTTTGTAAAATGGTTTTGGGTCAACCAGTTAAAACCCGGTGTTAATTATAATATTCTCTTACTTACCAAAAAAAAAAATATTAAAGCTCATTATTCACACCCATGCATTTATTTATGAAATTTTAATTTTTTAATTTTTATTTTAGACGTCAAAGTTTAAAAAATCTGTAAAAGGAAGGGTTAGAAAAATAAAAATAAAAATAAAAATAAAATTCTGAAAAATGGACTAGAAATCTGAAAGATGGACTCCACTACCGGACACTCCAGAAACAAGTGTTGGGTTGTCTCCCATCCTGCCCTGCACATGTAGCAACGGTTAGCAATAACCATACCTTTGGATAACATATTGTCCATAGTGAGGATTTTTCCTTGAATCACCAACAATGAAAAAAATGATATTTTAGGAATTAAGCCTTCGATCCAAACCAAACTCGGTTGAAATTGTTGATCTTCCACATTGAGAAGAAAATTATAGGCAGACTTAACTATGAAGTCACCACTTTCATTATCAGCCCAAACAATGTGATCTTCATCCTCTCCAGAGGGAATAATTTGCTAAGTTAAAATGTTATAAAGCTCTTCAGACTCTGCTTCAAAACCCTGTACTCTGATGTGTTTCCACCTGTTGATATTTATATCCTACCACATATAATTTACAACCTTCTTCCTAATATGTTGCTCAATATGCTCTTGAATCCTAGCCAAACGAGGATTCTGGGATAACTCCTTAGCTCTCACCCACCGATCCTTCCAAAAGTCTATTGTTTGCCCATTTCCTAGAATCCATCTAAGACCTTTCTTGACAAGATCCCTGCTCGTGAGGATTGCCTTCCAAAAAGTAGACCCCCTGCTTGCTAAGTTTTCATTAAGGAAGTTCACACCTTGGAGGTATTTCCTCCTCACTATGGCAACCCATTCATTATTGACCTTAGTCAATAATTGCCATGCTTGTTTGGCTAACAGATCTGCATTGAGATGAACAACTCTCCTCAATCCTAACCCCCCATCAGCTTTAGGTTTGCAAACCTTGTTCCAACCTACTAAATGGATCCTTTTCTTATCCTCATTCCCTGACCAGAGAAATTTTTTTTGAAGCTGCTTAATTTTATGATACACCTTGTTGGGAGCTCTAAATACTGATAGGAAGTAAATGGGTATACTTTGAAGTGAAGCCATAGTTAAAACTGCTTTGCCTGCTTGAGATAACAGATGTCCTTTCCAACCTGCTAGCTTTTTTTGGATCCTCTCCAGAACTATGTTCCACATTGATCCTTTAGGTTTCCTCGTAAATAGGGGAAGACCTAAATAGGAGGTGGGAAGGGATGCAATCTGACATTCCATGATCCTTGCTATGTTGTTTTGCCTAGGAATGGGGGTATTGATGAAATAAAGTTTGCTCTTATCAAAATTCACTTTCTGTCTAGCCACTTCTTCATACATTATGAGAATATTTTTAATCCTTCTTGCCTCAACCACAGAAGCCAAATTCAGTAGCAATGTATCATCAACAAATTGCTGATGTGTCACCGAGGTAGTTAGCGATGTGGCCTTGATACCTGATATGAGTCCAGCTACCGCTGCTACCTTAATGGTTCTTCCCAAGGCCTCAGCTACAATGATGAACAACATAGGACTTATGGGATCTCCTTGTATTAGACCACATTTGCTTTGAAAAAAACCTGTAGTAGACCCATTAACCAAAATTGAAAAACAAGGCTTAGAAATACACTCTCTTATTAACTTGACCCATTTCATGTTGAAGCCAAATTTTAATAAAATTGCCTCTAGGAATTCCCAATTTATCCTATCATAAGCTTTGTTCATGTCTAACTTTAAAGCCATGACTACTTTTTTGGTCTGAGCGGTTGTATGAAGAGCCTCATGAATAGTAATAACTCCATCTAATATTGATCTTCCTTGTACAGAACTTCCTTGACTTGGATCAATGATAAACGATAGAATTTTCTTCAAACGATTGGCTAAAACTTTGGATAGAATTTTATAGGATATATTACATAGGCTAACCGACCTAAAGTCAGCCATAGTCTTAGGGTTGGGGCCTTTAGGGATCAAAGCAATGAAATTTGAATTGAAACCCCTTGGAATATGATTTGAACTTTGGAACTCCTTGATTGCAGCAATAACTTCTACTCCAACAATATCCCAACAAACTTGGAAAAACCACGGTGAAAACCCATCCAGCCCAGGAGCTTTGTCAGGATCCATGTTAAACAAAGCCTCCTTGATCTCTTCGTCTAAAAAATTTGTTGTAAGAGACTTGTTAATCGTTTCATCAATGAGTTGTGGAATGAATTGAAGGAGAGAGTCCTTTGCTTGGGCATTACAGGCCCGTTCTTCACCCAATAATGAACTAAAAAAATTAATAGCCTCGTCCCTGATCTCCTAAATGTTTTGAGTTGAGGATCCATCCACCTTAGTTAAATTTCTAATATTATTGTTGCTTCTATTTCTCAATGTGGTAACATGGAAAATTTTTGAATTAGAGTCCCCTTACTTTAGCCATAATGCCCTTGATTTCTGTCTCCAATACATATCTTCACAAGCTAAAATATTATAAAACTCAAAAAGGGTTTCCTTCTCTTCGGTCCTTGTCACCTCATCATAGGTTCCATTTTGAATTTGTATTTCTATTATTCTCAGTTTTTCCCCCACTGCTCTCTTACTCTCAAAAATATTTTCAAAGACTTCTTTATTCCATATTCTAAGGTTGTTTTTCACCATCTTAAGTTTTTGAGATAGTTTGAAGGAAGCACTTCCCTGGATAGGCTGCTACCACCATTCCTCTATTTGTTTCTTAAAGTCTGGATGTTTAACCCACATTGATAGAAATCTGAATGGCTTTTTAAAGGAGTTAGCCTGAAATGCCTCCCATAGAATAAGATTATGGTATGAAGCGCATTTAGGAAGGGCTTGTAATGCTGAATCACCAAACATTGTTGTAGCTTCCTTGGATAAAAAAACCTGTCCAACCTTTCTTGAATCAGCTGACTTCATAGCCTCTTGTTACTCCATGTAAATTTGGCTCCTTTTAGTCATACATCCATTAATTCATTTATGTTAATGAATTCATTGAAGTCCTCAATGCTCCTTGAGGGTAACCTAGATCCTCCCTTCTTATCAGATAGGTAAAGGGGGTATTGAAATCTCCCCCAATCACCCAAGGAATGTCTTTAAAAGCTTAGCTCAAATGCCCCAAAAAATCCCACAGTTCAGACCACCCTTGGACAGAGGTGGGGGTATAAACATTTGACATAATCCAATTATTATTAGTATCAAAATCATGAAATAATACGCTTAAGACTCTTTCATTTGCTTGAATAATACTTCCTTCTATTTTAATAGGATCCCATAAGATCATGATGCCCCTAGATGCTCCTCTCGCTTGTTGAAAGGCCACTTCCCCTTGCTTCCAAATCCTTCTAGCTATAAGTGTTGATTTTACCGCATCTATTTTGGTTTCTTGAAGAAAAATGATAGTAGGATTCCAATCCTTCCTTATAGACTTCACCATCCTTTGTTTTGGTGGGTCGTTTAGGCCTCTCACATTCCATGAGAGAACCTTCATTTAGACTGTTTGATATTTTTTCCCCGCCCCCTTCCCTGATCCAAAGGGGGTTTGTCAATTTTATTATTATCCTGGCCAGGAATATCTTGTTATAACAATGTTCTTTGCTTTTTGTTTGCAATTTCTTCATTGATTCTCATTCTATAGTGCTCTACTGTAGATATTCTCCCTTTATTTCTTTCACTTCCATAATCTATTGGAGGCTTGGTATTGCTTCTAGTTTGTTTTGGACTGAAATGAGGGGGCATATACTGTGGTAATCTAGGGCTTGAACCTTCTTCCTCATTTTGGGGGTTTTCAATTCCCTCTTCATCCTCAACCTTGTTTCGGTTCACCTCTCCTATCTGGTTCCTAAACAGGGGGCTTTCCTTCAAGGAATATTTTACCATTGGGCTTGTCTAATAAGGGATAATTTGCTCCACTACCGGATTAGGAGCTACATTCCTGGATCTTGTTTCCACAACTTCGACTCTTGACTCTATTTTTTCCATGTTTAAACTGAAATGACCTGGCAATTTTTCTTCATTTTGAGCATAGCTTTTGGGGCTTTTTGTCATAGCTATGGAGGGTCTCGATTTGGATGGGGAGTCTAGGGTTTCAGGAAACTTGACACTGATGGTATCATCCTTACTGTTTTCTTTTTCAACTTCTATATTTTCTAGGATATCAAACATGTTCAAGTTGGGATATTTATTACATACCTTATGATTTTTGCCTCCCTCATTATGTTGCTTTCCTTTCTCCTGGATTTTTGGTAGTTCTGTGTTGGCTTAGTCAGCCTGGTTATTCTTAAATTGTCTGTATCCTTCCAAGTTAATACGCTGTCCTTGAAACTTTGGTATCCCTCTCCCATTAGCTTTCCCTAGAAAACCTTCGCTTGTGGCTTCCTTGTTTGTAGTTATTGTTAGACATTGGGCTTGAAGGTGGCCCTGGGTTTTGCACACGCTACAAAATTTTGGCTTGTTCTCATACTCCACAGGTTGAATCCTTATAAACTCTCCATATGCTAGTTCCACCTGAGAATGTAGATCAGAATCCAAGTTTGCATTTACACAGATCCTGGCATGCATCAATCTAGTCCTTGCCCGGGTTGAATGGTCTATTGCCATGATCTCTCCTATCATCTTTGCTATGCCACTAAGCTAGTACTCATTAACAAACTGGGATGGGAGGTTTGGTAAGCGGACCCAAATGGGTGCTATATTAATGTTAATCTTCTCAGGGTTGAAATCCTCCCCCCAATTCCTTAGAAAGAGGCTACACCTTCCTAGAAACCAGGGTCCTCCTGTCAAGATGCACTCTGCATCATATTTGTTGTTGAGTCTTATCATAAAAAAACCTCTTGACATGGCTATGATTTCTAAGCTTCCTAAAGTTTTCCACTTTGTCGCGGCCCATGAGCAAATAGTCTCAATGTCCGGCCTTCCTCCCAAAAACTTGCCAACTAAGGATGATGCCTCCATATCCAAGAATCTTTCCATAATATCCACTGGTGCAGTTAACCTATTATTGTTTGGTATTAGGGGCGGTAGTTCACTGATTGGCTCCTTATTTTTCCCTTTCAGCATTTCCAAAAAGGTTGGGCCCTTGTTGCCAACTCCCGAACCCCAGTGGGACCCTTTGTTTGAGGGTTTATCTGGAGGATCTATACCTTTAGCCTTTTCGAACTGAGCTAACAGGGAATCCTTTTCCTTTCCAGCTACAACATTCTGCCTTGCCTCTGGATCTTATCCTTCTGTTGGTTCAAAATTCATGCCTGCAATTTTTGCTCCTCCACCACTCCTCAACTTTCTTGTTCATTTTCTAGAATTTTATTTATATTTTTCTAACCCTTCTTTTTTAGATTTTTTTAAACTTTGACGACTAAAACAAAAAAATTATAAATAAATGCATTGTTGTGAAGAATGAGCTTCAATATTTATTCCGAAACAATTTGTATCTCATTCTGAAGTTATTTATAATTTATAAAAATTATTTAAATTTGTTGTTTTACAAGGATTCTTATAATTTCAAAATTTCACATTTTTTTCATATTTTGATGTCAATTCGATTTCCAACATTTGCATTTGCATTCACAGACAATAAATGAACTTCATTTTATGAAAATTACAATTTCATTAAAGGGGGTTGTTCATATGACATTTTGTTGGTCATCATTTTGAATTTTGTGGGCAAAACTTCTCGGGGTCAACTCCTCACTCGTTGCTCGGATTGACTACTGGTGAATATTTTTGGAAAGCTCTTGAAAGGAGCTACAATGGCGTAGGGTGGCATCATACTGACGCTAGTGTGTTTTAATATTTTTGGCTTTCTAGTCTATTTTCCATAATTTTATTTTTATTTTTCTAACCTTTCATTTTGCAGATTTTTTTTAAACTTCGGTGACTAAAATAAAAATTAAAAAAAAAAAAAAAATCATAAATAAATGCATGGATGTGAAGAATGAGCTTCAATATTTCATATGAAATAATTTTAATCTCATTTTTAAGTCATTTCGAATTTATAAAAATTATTTAAAGTTGTTGTTTAATAAAGATTTTTATGATATCAAAATTTCACATTTTTTTTCATATTTTGAAGGTAAATTGATTTTCAGGCTTTGCATTTGCATTCAGAGATAATAAATGAACTTCCCTTTATGAAAATTACAATTTCACTAAAGGGGGGGTAGTTCATACGACATTCCATTGACCATCATTTTGAATTTTGAGGGTAAAACTTCCCGGGGTCATAACTCCTCGCTCGTTGCTTAGATTGACTATTAGTGCATATTTTCGGAAAGCTCTCAATAAAAGTTATAAGAACGTATGACGACATCATACTTATTGTAGTGTATTTTAAAATTTTCAACTTTCTTGTCATTTTCTAGAATTTTATTTATATTTTTCTAACCCTTCTTTTTTAGATTTTTTTAAACTTTGACGATTAAAATAAAAAAAATTATAAATAAATGCATTGGTGTGAAGAATGAACTTCAATATTTACTCCAAAATAATTTTGATCTCATTCTGAAGTCATTTCAAATTTATAAAAATTATTTAAATTTGCTGTTTTACAAGGATTCTTATAATTTCAAAATTTCACATTTTTTTCATATTTTGATGTCAAATCGATTTTAAAGATTTGCATTTGCATTCACAGACAATAAATGAACTTCCCTTTATGAAAATTACAATTTCATTAAAGGGGGGTAGTTCATACGACATTCCATTGGTCATCATTTTGAATTTTATGGGCAAAACTTCCCGAGGTCAACTCCTCGCTCGTTGCTCGGATTGACTACTGGTGAATATTTTTGGGAATCTCTCGAAAAGAGCTACAATGGTGTAGGGTAGCATCATACTGACTCTAGTGTGTTTTAATATTTTTGGCTTTCTAGTCCATTTTCCAGAATTTTATTTTTATTTTACTAACTCTTCATTTTGTAGATTTTTTTTTAACTTTGGTGACTAAAAAAAATAAAAAATAAAAATAAAAATTTCATAAATAAATGCATGGATGTGAATAATGAGCTTCAATATTTCATCCGAAATAATTTTGATCTCATTTTGAAGTCATTTCAAATTTATAAAAATTATTTAAAGTTATTGTTTTATAAGGATTTTATAATATCAAATTTTCATATTTTTTTCATATTTTGAAGGTAAATTGATTTTCAGGCTTTGCATTTCCATTCACGGATAATAAATGAACTTCCCTTTATGAAAATTATAATTTCACTAAATGGGGGTAGTTCATATGACATTTCATTGACCATCATTTTGAATTTTGAGGGTAAAACTTCCTAGGATCATAACTCCTCGCTCGTTGCTCGGATTGACTATTAGTGCATATTTTTGGAAAGCTCTCGAAAAGAGCTACAAAAGTGTAGGGTGAAATCATACTGATTATAATGCATTTTAATATTTTCAACTTTCTAGTCCATTTTCTAAAAATATATTTTTATTTTTCTAACCCTTCCTTTTGCAGTTTTTTTTAAACTTCGGCGACTAAAATAAAAATAATAAAAAATTAAAATTTTATAAATAAATGCATGGGTGTGAAGAATGAGCTTCAATATTTCATCCAAAATAATTTTGACCTCATTTTGAAGCCATTTCAAATTTATAAAAATTATTTAAAATTGTTATTTTATAAGGATTTTTATAATTTCAAAAGTTCACATTTTTTTCATATTTTGGAGGTAAATCAATTTTCAGGCTTTGCATTTGCATTCACAGATAATAAATGAACTTCCCTTTATGAAAATTATAATTTCATTAATGGGGGTAGTTCATACAACATTCCATTGACTATCATTTTGAATTTTGGATGTAAAACTTCTCGGGGTCATAACTCCTCGCTCATTGCTCGGATTGACTATTAGTGCATATTTTCAAAAAGCTTTCAAAAAGAGCTACAATGGGTATGACGACATCATACTTACTATAGTGTGTTTTGATATTTTTGGTTTTCTAGTTCATTTTTTAGAATTTTATTTTTATTTTTCTAACCCTTCATTTTGCAATTTTTTTTAAACTTCGACGACTAAAATAAAAAAAAATTACATTTCTATAAATAATTGCATGGGTGTGAAGAATGATCTTCAATATTTCATCCAAAATAATTTTTATCTCATTTTGAAGTCATTTCAAATTTGTAAAAATTATTTAAAGTTGTTGTTTTATAAGGATTTTTATAATTTCTGAATTTCACATTTTTTTTATATTTTGAAGATAAATTGATTTTAAGGCTTTGCATTTACATTCACAAACAATAAATAAACTTCTCTTTATGAAAATTACAATCAATTTACCTTCAATTGCATTGGATGAGCTTCAATATTTCATCCGAAACAATTTTGATTTCATTCTAAAGTCATTTCGAATTTTTAAAAATTATTTAAATTTGTTGTTTTATAAGGTTTTTATAATTTCAAATTTTCATATTTTGAAGGTAAATCGATTTTTAGGCTTTGCATTTGCATTCACATACAATAAGTGAACTTCCCTTTAAGAAAATTACAATTTCATTTAAGGGGGGTAGTTCATACAACATTCCATTGATCATCATTTTGAATTTTAGGGGTAAAACTTTTCAGGGTCATAACTTTTCACTCGTTGCTCGGATTGACTATCAATGCATATATTCGAAAAGCTCTCGAAAATAACTACAACAATGGAGGGTGGCATCATACTGATTATAGTATGTTTTAACATTTTCGGATTTCTGGTCCATTTTCTAGAATTTTATTTTTATTTTTCTAACTCTTTCTTTTACAATTTTTTTTAAACTTTGGCGACTAAAATAAAAATAATAAAAAATTAAAATATCATAATAAATGCATGGGTGTGAAGAATGAGATTCAATATTTCATCTGAAAGAATTTTGAATCTCATTTTGAAGTCATTTAGAATTTATAAAAATTATATAAAGTTGTTTTATAAAGATTTTTATAATTTAGAATTTCATATTTTGAAGGTAAATTAATTTTCAAGCTTTGCATTTGCATTCACGAACAATCAATGAAATTCCCTTTATAAAAATTACAATTTCACTAAAGGGGGGTAGTTCATACGACATTCCATTGGCCATCATTTTAAATTTTGAGGGTAAAACTTCCTAGGGTCATAACTCCTCGCTCGTTTCTTGGATTGACTATTAGTGCATATTTTCGGAAAGCTTTCGAAAAGAGCTACAAAAGCATAGGGCAAAATCATACTAATTATAGTGTATTTTTATTTTTATTTTTGAAATTTTGGTCTATTTTCTAAAAAATTATTTTTAATTTTCTAACCCTTCCATTTGCATTTTTTTTTAAACTTCAGCGACTAAAATAAAAATAATAAAAAATTAAAATTTCATAAAAAATGCATGGGTGTGAAGAATGAGCTTCAATATTTCATACAAAATGAATTTGATCTTATTATGAAGCCATTTCATATTTATAAAACTTATTTAAAATTACTATTTTATAAGGATTTTTATAATTATAGAATTTCACATTTTTTTATATTTTGAAGGTAAATCGATTTTCAGGCTTTGCATTTGCATTCACAGATAATAAATGAACTTCTCTTTATGAAAATTATAATTTCATTAAAGGGGGTAATTCATACGACATTCCATTGACTATCATTTTGAATTTTGGGAGTAAAACTTCTCGAGGTCATAACTCCTCGCTCATTGCTCGAATTGACTATTAGTTCATATTTTCAGAAAGCTCTCGAAAAGAGCTACAATGACGTATGGTGACATAATACTCATTTTAGTATATTTTAATATTTTTGGCTTTCAATTTTATAAAATTTTATTTTCTATTTTTTTTTTTAACTTTGACGACTAAAATAAAAATAAAAAAATTAAGATTTCATAAATAAATGCATGGGTGTGAATAATGAGCTTCAATATTTCATTTGAAACAATTTTGATATTATTCTAAAGTCATTTCAAATTTATATAAATTAATTAAAGTTGTTATTTTATAAATATTTTTATATTTCAGAATTTCATGTTTTTTTTCATATTTTGAAGGTAAATTGATTTTCAGGCTTTGTATTTGCATTCATAGACAATAAATGGACTTCTCTTTATGAAAATTACAATTTAATTAAAGGGGGGTATTTCATACGACATTCCATTGGCCATCATTTTGAATTTTAGGGGTAAAACTTCTCAGGATCATAACTCCTCGCTCGTCGATTGAATTGACTATTAGTGCATATTTTCAGAAAGCTCTCGAAAAGAGCTATAATAACGTATGGTGACATCATAATTATTGTAGTATATTTTAATATTTTTGTCTTTTTGGTTCATTTTCCAGAATTTTTTATTTTTTATTTTTTTCTAACCCTTCCTTTTGGAGATTTTTTTAAACTTCGACGACTAAAATAAAAGATAAAAAAATTCATAAATAAATACATGGATGTGAAGAACGAGCTTCAATATTTCATCCAAAATAATTTTGATCTCGTTCTAAAGTTATTTTGAATTGATAAAAATTATTTAAAGTTATTATTTTATAAGGATTTTTATAATTTTGAAATTTCACATTTTTTAATATTTTAAAGGTAAATAAATTTATGGCTTTGTATTTGCATTCACATATAATAAATGAGCTTCTCCCGTTATACCTGATATAAGTCTAGTTGCTGCTGCTACATTTATGGTAAATGCAACTTCATTAACAGCCCCAGTGACCCATCAACAATTTGTTGACGACATGTTGCTTACGTTGGCTTCAATGGTTGAGGCAAGAAGGATCAGACACATTCTTAAGATGTATGAGGAGGTGGACGGACAAAAAGTCAATTTTAATAAGATCAAATTGTATTTTATAAATACCCCCATTCCCAGGCAAAACAACATTGCTAGAATTCTAGAATGCCAGATTGCGTCCCTTCATACCTCCTACTTAGGCCTTCCCCTTTTATATGGGAAACCAGAAGGGTCAATGTGGAATATTATGCTGGAGGATCCAAAAAAATCTAGCAGGCTGGAAAGGACAGTTATTATCTCAACCGAGCAAATCATTCTTAATAATGGCCTCCCTACAAAGTATACCTGTATATTTCTTATCGATTTTCAGAGCTCCAAGCAAGGTGTATCATAAAATCAAGCAATTTCAAAAGAACCTTCTCTAGTCAGAGACTGAGGATAAAAAAATGATCCATTTGGTAGGGTGGAATAAGGTTTGCAAACCTAAGGTATAGGGGGGCTAGGGTTGAGGAGAGTTGCTAATCTCAACACAACTCTACTAGCCAAGCATGGCGGTTATTAACCAACGTAAAAAATGAATGGACGACCATAGTCAGGAGGAAATACCTCCAAGGATCAAATTTTCTCAATGATAATCTAGTGAGTAGAGGGTTAGCTTTCTGGAAGGTAATCCTGATAAGCAGAGATCTAGTCAAGAGAGGATTTAGATGGATCCTTGGGAATGGGCAAATGATAAACTTTTGGAAGGATAGGTGGGTGAGAGCTAAGGAATTATTCCAGAATCCCCGATTGGCTAGGATCCAAGAACACATGGAGTAGCAAATTGGGAAAAGGATGGCCAATTACATCTGGCAGGATATGAACACCCCTAGGTGGAAATACATCAGAGTACAGGGTTTTGAAGCTAAGTCCGAAGAACTTCATAATATTTTAACATAGCAAATTATTCCCTCTGGAGAAGATGAGGATCACATTGCTTGGGCCAAGACTGAAAGTGGAGATTTTATGGTCAAATCCGCCTATAACTTGCTCCTCAACAATGAAGACCAAAAATTTCAACCGAATTTGGTCTAGATCAAGGGTTTAATCCCTAAAATATATATTTTCTCATGGCTGGTGATCCAAGGAAAAATTCTTACAATGGATAATATGTTGACCAAAGGTATGGTTATTGCTAACCGTTGTCATATGTGCAGGGCTGGGTGGGAGTCAACCCAACATTTATTCCTAGAATATCCAGTGGCAGCGTCCATCCTTGACAAAATTTTCTAGGCTTTTAGGATCTTGTGGGTCAAGTCGGCTTCAGTTTTTGAAGTGTTCCAACAATGGCCTCAACCCTTAGTCTGAAACTTAAGTACCTTTGGAAATTTTTTTGGCACCATTTCCTGTGGTAGGTATGGTTAGAAAGGAATCACAAAGCTTTTAAGGACACTAGTCATAGCCTTAAAACAATCCTCAATAGAATCCTTGCCTTTGCGAAAGAAAATATTAGTATCCTTGCTGAGGAGAACCGTATAATCCCTCCCCAGGAAAGATAAATTGCTTTAGCCTTAGGAATTAAGGAAAAGCCTTTCATCCCTCTACCCAATCCCAAAAATGGGGTCTCTTGGGAGCTACCCCTTATGGGTTGGTTCAAATTGAATTTTGATGGTGCAGCTAAGGAGAACCCGAGAAGAGCAGGAGCTGGAGGATTAATTAGAGATCATCAAGAAAACCTAGTTAACGCCTTCGCTGAACCGTTGTGTATTAGAACTAATAATGAGGCGGAGCTAGAGACCTTTTGAGATGATTAAACATTGCCCATGAGACTTATGGAAATTTTATGATTGAAGGTGATTCTATGAATGTCGTCAACCTGTTAACCAATGGCAAAAAACCTCCATGGAGGATTGAGGTTGTCATCTGCAAGGTAAGGATCCTTTTTGTGGCAAGACAGGACAGGAAGATTCGCCATGTGTTTCGTGGGGCCAACAAAGCGGTTGATAAATTAGGCAATGTGGATATTGATGCGGGAAGTTTGATGATGTGGACACAACGGGTAGCACATGAAGTGGAAGATATTCTTAGACATGAAAAGCACACTACTGATTAAGGAGAAAGGTGGAAGGATACTTTTTCCCCAAGTTTTTCATGATAATCATAGAGTTTTTTCTCTAAGTCAACTCAAACGACTATCGATGTAAGTAATGTTAATTATCATGTTGAACTGTCTTTCTACAATAAGTGTAAGGTGTTGTAGGATAGCCAACACATTTTTTGAAAAGAATGTTCTAAGGATGACCAAGATCCGCAATCTCAGCATAAGGCTAGATTTTGTATAAGGTTTTAGGTTAACCTACAAAACCCGGTAATTAATGATGACTTTTTTTTACCAAAAAAAACTTCTTTCTATTGACTATCATTTTAATTTTTAGGAGTAAAACTTCTTGGGGTCATAACTCCTCGCTCATTGCTCGAATTGACTATTAGTGCATATTTCAGAAAGCTCTTGAAAAGAGCTACAACAACGTATGGTGACATAATACTTATTGTAGTGTATTTGATAATTTTTGGCTTTTTGGTTCATTTTACATAATTTTATTTTTATTTTTCTAACCCTTCCTTTTATAATTTTTTTTTAAACTTCGACGACTAAAATAAAAATAAAAAAATTAAAATTTTATAAATAAATGCATGGATGTGAAGAATGAGCTTCAATATTTCATTTAAAACAATTTTGATCTTATTCTAAAGTCATTTCAAATTTATATAAATTATTTAAAGTTGTTATTTTATAAAGATTTTTATATTTTAGAATTTCATGTTTTTTTCATATTTTGAAGGTAAATTGATTTTCAGGCTTTGCATTTGCATTCATAGACAATAAATGAACTTCCCTTTATGAAAATTACAATTTCATTAAAAGGGGGTAGTTCATACGACATTCCATTGACCATCATTTTGAATTTTAGGGGTAAAACTTCTCGGGATCATAACTCCTTGCTCGTTGATCGAATTGACTATTAGTGCATATTTTTAGAAAGCTCTCGAAAAGAGCTACAATAACATATGGCGACATCATACTTTTTTTATTTTGGTAATTATTATAGTAGATTAAAAAAGGGTTTTTATAGAGGATCCCAAAACCTTATGTACAAAATCAGCCTTGCATCATGCCTCCTGGCTTTATGTATAAGCCTATTACAGAAATCGTAACCCCTAAAAAAACCTGATTACATAAGCAATGGGCCTAGGGCATCAATCCCTTGAAACTGAACATCAAAATAGAAATCCCGCCCAACGGTAACAGTAAGCATGAAACAATCCCTCTCAGCGGGAAACAAACAAATAAGAAAGAAAGTAGTTTTGGAGATCCCGCCAACGAGGAGTAGCCAAAAACCACCATCGAGAAGATCCCGCCCAGCAGGAAGCAAAGAAAAACCATTATAATAAAATCTCGCCTCGCGGGAAGCAGTCAAAACCACCACAAATAGTCCCGCCTAGCGGGAAGCAACAAGGAAATCCCGCCATCCGGGAAACCAGCAGAAAAGAAAGGATCCCGCCTCGCAAGAAAACTGGCGGATTTGGCGGATCCCGCCTTGTGGAGAAACCATCCCGCCCATCGGGAAAATATTTCGTTCAGCGAGAGCCATCCTACAGGAAGCCGACAGCTAGCACAAAGAGGATCCAACCCATCAGGAAGTGACCAGAGAGTTGCACCACAAGGAACCCGCCCCGGGAAAACAGAAGAGGATCCCAGCAGCAGAGACCAAGAATCCCGTCCAAGCACAGAGCCCGCAGAGGATTCATAAGAAAAAGGGGGAAGTCTGTCCAAACCCTAAACCGTCACCTCCACCGCACCGAGAAACGCAGGGGACCAGATCCACGCGAATAACCTGCAAAAAACCCCAAGGGGAAGCCTGAGGGAAAAAGGGAAGGGATCCCCAACCAAACAGGGATCCCTGAGAAGCACCAGTCCGAAAAAACAACCAAGGAAACCCTATCCGGCCGGGAGGGGCACAGATAGTGGAGAAGGATCTCCCCCTAGGAGATCATCTGCAAACAACCACTCCCCGGGAGGGATGACCTAGGTTGAGCCAGGGACTGGGCAGGAACCAGGAGCCATGGGAGGGGGAGCAAGGGAGGGACCAGAGCCCTCCCCTCTCTACTTTCTTCCCTCACCATCTCTCCTTTGATAACATTTTTTTATGGCGACATCATACTTATTGTAGTATATTTTAATATTTTTTGTCTTTCTGGTTCATTTTTCAGATTTTTTATTTTTATTTTTTTCTAACCCTTCATTTTATAATTTTTTTTAAACTTCGACGACTAAAATAAAAGATATATAAAAAAATTCATAAATAATACATGGGTGTGAAGAATGTGCTTCAATATTTTAGCTAAAATAATTTTGATCTCATTCTGAAGTTATTTCAAATTGATAAAAAAATATTTAAAGTTATTGTTTTATAAGAATTTTTACAATTTTGGAATTTCACATTTTTTTCTATTTTGAAGGTAAATCAATTTTCTAGTTTTCTATTTGCATTCACAGATAATAAATGAACTTCTCTTTATGTAAATTACAATTTCATTAAAGGAAGTAGTTCATACGACATTCCATTGACCATCATTTTGAATTTTAATGGTAAAACTTCCCAGGGTCATAACTCCTCACTCGTTGCTTGGATTGACTATTAATGCATATTTTCAGAAAGCTATAAAAAAAAACTATAAAAGTGTAGGGCGATATCATACTAATTATAGTGTGTTTTAATATTTTCAACTTTCTAGTCCATTTTCCGAAGAATTATTTTTATTTTTCTAACTCTTTCTTTTGCAGAATTTTTTTAAAACTTTGACGACTAAAATAAAAATATTAAAAAATAAAAATTTCATAAATAAATGCATGGGTGTAAATTTTCAAATTTATAAAAAATATTTAATGTTGTTTTATAAGGATTTTTTTTTTTTATTTGTGGAAAACATCCCAAAAGGGATGCCACTTTTGGGTAAGACCCAAGGAGGTAGGGGTATAAGGATTTTTATAATTTTAAAATTTCACATTTTTTTCATATTTTGAAGGTAAATCAATTTTCAAGCTTTGCATTTGCATTCACAGACAATAAATGAACTTCCCTTTATGAAAATTATAATTTCATTAAAGGTGGGTAGTTCATACGACATTCCATTGGCCATCATTTTGAATTTTGGGGGAAAATTTCTTGAAGTCATAACTCCTCACTCGTTGCTCAGATTGACTATTAGTGTATATTTTAAAAAAGCTTTTGAAAAGAGCTACAATGGTATATGTCAACATCATACTTATTGTAGTGTATTTTAATATTTTTGGCTTTCTGATCAATTTTTTAGAATTTTATTTTTATTTTTCTAACCCTTCATTTTGCAATCTTTTTTAAACTTCGGTGACTAAAATAAAAATAATAAAAAACTAAAATTTTATAAATAAATGCATAGGTGTGAAGAATGAGCTTCAATATTTCATTTGAAAGAATTTTGAATCTCATTCTGAAGTCATTTTGAATTTATAAAAATTCATTAAAGTTGTTTTATAAAGATTTTTATAATTTCAGAATTTCACATTGTTTTCATATTTTGAAGGCAAATTGATTTTCAGGTTTTGCATTTGCATTCACAGACAATAATGAACTTCCTTTTATGAAAATTGCAAGTTCACTAAAGGGGGGTAGTTCATACGACATTCCATTGGCCATCATTTTGAATTTTGAGGGTAAAACTTCCCGGGGTCATAACTCCTAGCTCGTTGCTCGGATTGATTATTAGTGCATATTTTTGGAAAGCTCTCGAAAAGAGCTACCAAAGAGTAAGGTAAAATCATACTAATTATAGTGTGTTTTAATATTTTTAAATTTTGGGTCCATTTTCCAAAAAAATATTTTCATAAAATCGACGATTGAAATAAAAATAATAAAAAATTAAAATTTCATAAATAAATGCATGGGTGTGAAAAATGAGCTTCAATATTTCTTTTTTTTTTTAAATCGAAAAACCCTTGTGGGGTCGCCTTGGTCTGAGAGACCACGAACATGGGGTTCTATACCGTCAAAGTCACCCGGGAGTCGCACCCAGCCCTGCCCGCACCAACATTATCAATTGGATTTTGGGTACCCAATTCAGCTTTTTGGTAGGGTGGAGATTCGAACCTGGGACCTCCCTTGGAGGATTGCCCTCTCCTCTCCAACTCACCTACAACACCTGGGTGAATGAGCTTCAATATTTCATCCAAAACAATTTTGATCTCATTCTAAAGCCATTTCAAATTTATAAAAAATATTTAAAATTGCTATTTTATAAGGATTTTTATAAGTTTGGAATTTCAGTTTTTTTTCATATTTTGAAGGTAAATCGATTTTCAGGTTTTGCATTTGCATTCACAAATAATAAATAAAATTCTCTTTATAAAAATTACAATTTCATTAAAGGGAGGTAGTTAATACGACATTCCATTGGCAATCATTTTGAATTTTGGGGGCAAAATTCTCGGGGTCATAACTCCTCGCTCGTTGCTCGGATTGACTATTAGTGTATATTTTCAAAAAGCTCTTGAAAAGAGCTACAACACTTTGGGGGAAGCTACAACACTATTAGTGTTTTAACATTTTTCATCTTTCTGGTCTATTTTTTAGAACTTTATTTTTATTTTTCTAAAATTTCATTTTACAGATTTTTTAAACTTCGACGACTAAAATAAAAATAAAAAATAAAATAAAATTTCATAAATAAATGCATGGGTATGAATAATGAGCTATAATATTTCATTCAAAACAATTTTTATCTCATTATGAAGTTATTTCGAATTTATAAAAATTATTTAAAGTTACTATTTTACAAGGATTTTTTTAATTTCAAATTTTCATATTTTTTTCATATTTTGAAGGTTAATCAATTTTCAAGCTTTGCATTTACATTCACAAACAATAAATGAAATTCCTTTTATGAAAATTACAATTTCATTTAAGGTGGGTAGTTCATACGACATTCCATTAGCCATCATTTTGAATTTTAGGGGCAAAACTTTTTGGGGTCATAATTCCTCACTCGTTGCTCGGATTGACTATTAGTGCATATTTTTAGAAAGCTCTCGAAAAGAGCTACAACGTCATAGGACGACATCATACTTATTACAATGTGTTTTAAAATTTTTGGCTTTCTGGTCCATTTTCCATAATTTTATTTTTATTTTTCTAACCCTTCCTTTTGCAAATTTTTTTAAACTTCAGCGACTAGAATAACAATTAAAAAAAATAAAATTTCATAAATAAATGCATGGTTATGAAGAATGAGCTTTAGTATTTCATTTGAAATAATTTTTATCTCATTCTGAAGTCATTTTGAATTTATAAAAATGATTTAAAGTTACCATTTTATAAGGATTTTTTTAATTTCAAAATTTTATATTTTTTTCATATTTTGGGTTTTTACTTTTACTGGGAATTTGGGTATTCTTTCCAATAACTTTGCTGAGGGATATGGTATCCTTAGAGGCCTTCAAGAGGCTACTAAGGTTGTATGGAAAAATTTTCTAGTTTAGTTGAGTCTAACTCTCAACTCATGATTAATATTTTGATGACTCCTAAGAATCATAAGGTTGATTGAAGAATTAAAAGAATTATTGAGAAAATTCAGTTAATCCAAATGGGATTTTTGAAATTTGATTACAATCATGTGGTTAGAGATAAAAAAGAGTGTTGATGCTTTAGCTAATTGGGCTTTGGAAAAAGGTGATCTTACTTGCTATGGCCACCCTCCTAGATGATAAGGGTATCTCTTATGTCTATCATTTCTTTGGATGGCTCCAGTTCTTGAGGTACCTAGTTTCTTCTTGCTTTATTTTTGCTTCTCTTTGGTTTGATCAAGATAGTTTAGTTTTTTGAGGTGTGTGTGTGCTTTTTGTTTTGTTTTTGTGTTTTTTATTGTTATTGTGTTTTTATTGTTTTGTGTTTTTTTATGTTTTTTGTTATTGTTCTTATGTTTTTATTTTTTGTGTTCTTGTGTTTTTGTATGTTTGTGTTAATTGGTGTTTTTTTTTTGTTTTGGTGTATGAGTGTTTTTATGTTTTTGTTTATTGTCTATTGTTGGTTGTTTTTTTTATTTTATTATATTTTTAAGGTTTTGGTTGTTTTGGTTGTTTTTGTTTTTTATGTTTTTGTTGGTTTTCTTTGTAGCTTTCTGTTGTTTTTGTCATGTTTATGTTTTTTATGTTGTTATTGTATTTTTTGTGTGGTTCATTTTATGTTTTTTTTTGTCTTGTTGTGTGTGTTTAGTTGTGCTTTATCTTTTTGACACACTCAAGGAGCATGTTTTTTTAATCTTCTTGTGTGTTTGTGTTTGTGTTTGTGTGTTCTTATTTTTTATTATTTTAGGTTTCCTCCTTGAGTATGTCAAATGTGGTAGGCCAAGTACGAGCCATGGGTGATTTTGGTGGAAGAGATAACCCTACCTCCTTGGGTCTTACCCAAAAGTGGTATCCCTTCGAGGATGTTTTCCACACAAAAAACCAACACAAGCCTCTTATTATAGTTACTTTCACATCACTAAGGTATTCCTAACACTCATTTAACACATGTTTACAAGATTACAAATACACATATGCAATGCTTATATAGTGAAACCTTAGAGAAGATTCATTTTAACTTCTTTGCAAGAGAGGGTTTTGTGATTAAAATCCTAAGTGTGAGTGTGGTTTTGAAATTGGACAAAATTAACACTCAATATTTTATATTTTATTTTCCAGGTTTTATATTTATTTTTTTAACTTTTTTTTTGCAAATATTTTTAAAACTTCGACGATAAAAAAAAATAAAATAAAATACCAAAGGTAAATACATGGGTGTGAATAATGGGCTTCAATATTTAATTCAAAATAATTTTGATCCCATTTCAAAGTCGTTTCGAATTTAAAAAAAAATTATTTAAAGTTGATGTTTTATGAGAGTTTTATAATTTTGTAATTTTTCATTATTATTTATTTTGAAGGTAAATCAAAAATTTCAGCTTTCCATTTTTATTTACAAGTAATAAATGAACCTCCCTTTATGAAAATCATAATTTCATTAAAGAGGGTAATTTATAAGACATTCTATAGGCCATCATTTTCAGAGCAATAAATTATCTTCTCTTTATGAAAATTTTGATTTAATTAAAGAGAGGTAATTTATACATTATATCAAAGGCTATTGTTTTAAACAATTAAATTATTTATTCTTTATGAAAATTACGATTTCATTAAAGGGGGGTTATTTGTAATGACATTCTAAGGCCTTTAAATTTCATAGCTATTCATGCATATTTATTTATTTTATTCATCAAACAATAATAAAATGAATTTAATTTTCATGGACAATTATTAGCATAGCATAATAAAATAAACCAATAGAGGCCCCTTTTTAATAGTTACTTGTAAATCACTAAGGTATTCTTAGCACTCATTTAAGACATCTTTACAAGATTACAAATACACATGTGCAATGCTTATATAACAAAACCTTTGAGAAGTTATTTTCGTTTTAAATTCTTTGCAACAGAGGGTTTTGTGATCAAAATCCTAAGTGTGAGTGTGGTTTTGCAATTGGGTAAAATTACCACTCAACATTTTATGTTCTATTTTTTAGGTTTTATATTTATTTTTCTAACTTTTCCTTTTGTAGATTTTTAAAACTTCGATGATTAAAATAAAAATTAAAAAAAATTAAAATGCCAAAAAAATACATATATGTGAAGAATGAGTTTCAATATTTCATTCAAAATAATTTTGATCTTATTTCGAAGCCATTTCAAATTTATAAAAATTATTTAAAGCTATTTTTTTATGAGAGTTTTATAATTTCAAAAAAATTCATTATTTTATATTTTGAAGGTAAATCAATTTTTTTAGCTTTGCATTTTTATTCGCAAGCAATAAATGAACTTCCCTTTATGAAAATAACAATTTCATTAAAGAGGATAATTCTGATTTCATTGAAGAGATGTAATTTATACATTATATCAAAGGCTATTATTTTAAAGTATTAAATAATTTATTTTTTATGAAAATTATAATTTTGTTAAAGAGGGGTAATTTATAATGATGTTCTAAGGCATTTACATTTCATAACTATTCATTCATATTTATTGCTTTTTTATTCATCAATCAATAATAAAAGGAATTCAAATTTCATGGATAATTATTAGCATAGCATAATAAAATAAATTAACACAAACCCCTTGTTAATAGTTACTTGCAAATCACTAAGGTATTTTTAGCACTCATTTAAGACATATTTACAAGATTACAAATACACATGTGCAATACTTATATAGCAAAACCTTTGAGAAGTTATTTTCATTTTTTTTTTTGTGAAAAACATCTCAGAAGGGATGCCACTTTCAGGTAAGAACCCAAGAGGTAGGGGTATCCATTCCATTAAAAATTCCTACGACTCAAACCTGACCTACCATATTTGACATACTCAAGGAGCAAACAAACACATAAAACCAATTTAAAAATAAAAATAATAAATAACAATAAAAATAATAAAATAAAATAAAAAACATGCTCCTTGAGTTTGTCAAAAATAAAAATACAACCAAACACACATACAATAAGATAAAAAAACCACAACACGAACCACGTAGAAAAAATACAAGAACAACATAACAAAACACAAACATGACACAAATAACAAAACACTACAAAGACAACAAAAAAAAACATGAAAAATAAACATAATCAAAACCTAAAAAATAAAAATAAAAATAAAAATAAAAATAACCAACAATAGACAATAAACATAAACAAAAACAAAAAAATTGCTTGTTGTGGTGCAGTGGTAAATGCCCTAGGTGCTGGTAGAGGCCGACCCAGGTTCCATTCCCCTTGTCTCCATCCTACAGATATATGGTATAGTTAGGAATGTCCTATGTGCTGGTAGAGGCCGACAAGGCTCCATTCCTTCTATGCCCAACCTGTTGAAAGTGGCACCTCGAAAGGGGTGTTTTCCACTATAAATTAGTTTTTTAGCTAGCGCTCACTGGCTAAGCGATTCGTGGGACACATAGCACTGTTGTTTGCAATGCATAATCCGAGGATATTTGAATGTGCCCCTTTTGAAGCTCAACTTGGCGGTTCATTGACTTTGAGGACTGTCAACTCTTGTTGACTAGATAAAACAAATTTTATCTACTTGTGGTGCAGTGGTAAATGCCCTGGGTGCTGGTAGAGGCCGACCCAGGTTCCATTCCCCTTGTCTCCATCCTGCAGATATATGGTATAGTTAGGAATGTCCTATGTGTTGGTAGAGGCCGACAAGGCTCCATTCCTCCTATGCCCAACCTGTTGAAAGTGGCACCTCGAAAGGGGTGTTTTCCACTATAAATTAGTTTTGAAGAATTGCTTATATTTTTAAAATTTTTATTTTAATGAATAATATATAGATGCTTTGATACGTTAGAGGATGAAATTTCGGAGCTGAATGGTAGAGACATTTTTCGTAAGACTGCCCAAACTATCGAACTCGTTTCGGCCATATCTCACTCATCCGAACTCGGATTGAGCTGAAATTTTGAGGGTAGATGCCTGAAAAACCCTAGAACATCTCCACCAATTTTCATATCATTTGGAGCAACACAGATCCTAGCGCATCCCTATGTGTGAACGATATATTTGGCAAGCGGCTATGCGAGGGTTTCATCTAGGTTGAGTGCAAGCAGCTCCAGAGGTTGGTTTTTAGGGCCTTCGGGCCCTAGAGGCCAATATTTTTGTGGTTTATGCTCAATATTTTAGCAAGAAATGTTGTAGGGGATACAATATGGGTTAGAAATTTGTCTTTCAATAGATCATACTGTGAACTTGAGTGACAACGGCTTCCAATTTGTCTGCACAAAAGAAAAGTGAAAACCATACCTTTCCACGACGTCTAGGGCAAGGATTAAAGAGACCACGAAATAAGTTTCAAGCACTTGATCAAAAAATGGCTCATATCTCAAGTGAATCTGGTGCTAAGGTGCACCCACAAAATAATTCTACTATGAAAACCCCTGTCAAGGGTAAGAATTTTGAAGACTCAGTCCCAAAAATGAATTTTAGGGATGCCCTTCATGGTGGACAGCCTCAACCCAATGCTAATATCAATATTAGGGCTTCTCATAAACCTCTAAGAATGCCTAAGATTGATCCCAGGAAAATGGAGTCAGGATGTCTTAAAGCAACTGATGGAACTCCTATTGTTAAGCTTGATATGGGTAACATTCAGACTGGCATTGAAGATTTGGAAAAAAGAGGACTAATTTGTCGGTTCGTGGGTTTTCGTCCGAGTCTATCTCCTTTCAAAGTCTGGGCTGCAAAAAGCTGGAAAACTAAAGGTGAGTTACAAATCTCTATTTATCCAAATGGTTATTTTCTTGTTTTATTTGCTAATAATGAAGATAGAGAGAAAACTTTTCAAGGGGGTCCTTGGTTTTTTGGAAGGGCAGGGCTTTTCATGAAGCCCCGGCATACTAAATTTAAAGCCGAAGAAGAGATGCCTTCTATAGCTCCCGTGTGGGTTAGACTCTTTGGCCTCCCTATTGAATTTTGGAATCCTACTATTTTTTCTTCAATTGGAAACTCTTTAGGAACTTTTATGATGACTACTGATTGTACTCAAAATTTTGAACATATTATTTATGCTCGAATTTGTGTTTTAATGGATTTTGACAAACCCCTACCTAAAAATATCACATTACAATTTGGGGAAGACACTTGGGAGCAAGTAGTGGACTATGAGAACATTCCTTTTCATTGTAGAATTTGCCATGAATATGGTCATTTGGCCAGTGCTTGCCCAAATAAAATTCCTGATCAAAAGAAAGAAGATATAAACTCAAGCAGGTTTCCAAATACCTAAGAAGAAGAACACTCATAAAAAACAAGTAATGAAGGATCAATCAAAGTCATTTGCTAATATGTTTGAAATCCTTTCCACAAATGATGTCCCAAGTGAGGAAGAGGAAATAATGGAAACTGAAATCTTAGAAACACAATTTAAATATGAAGGAAAGAACTCGGAGACAAACCAACAAATCAAAGGTTTTCAAAAGAAAAAAAGGAGAAAATTTACACAAGAAAAACAATATTTCAAATGTCAAAACTTCAAATAATGCAGTCCCAATATAGACTCCATTGAACCATCTAGTAAAATTTTGGCTGTGTATGAGCATTCTTCAAGGTTAGAAGCCATCTCAGATTCAATTGGAATAAGTCAAGAAACAGGGAAAAAAAATTGAAGATGGATTCTAATCAAAAAGTAGGTCGCAAGACCAATCAATATCATATGGTAAAAGAAGGTGAAAAGCTTGTAGAGGAAGGTAAGATTAATGCCCTTCCCAACATTTTTAGCCCTGGTATTAATGAAGATCATCACTTGGAATATTAGAGGACTCAAAGGGAGTCTTTCAAAACAAAATGAAATTAGAAGAATGATTCAGATAAATCATCCACATCTTGTTTTCCTTCAAGAAACAAAGATGTCAATGGAGGATATGGACTTAATTGCCGAAGAAATTTGGCCAGCTGGAAAAGTGGTTTCCCTCAGCTCCCAAGGGACTTCGGGTGGCATTGCTTGTCTTTGGGACCCAAAAGAGGTAGTTATTCACCATATGGTTGGCAGTTGGGGTTTGTTGGCTATAGCTATTCAAAGTAGACATTCCAACCAGATTATGCTCTGCATTATCGTTTATGCCCCGACTTCTTTGGAGGAAAAAGAAGACAAGTGGAAGGATATTACTCATATTATCTCTCATTTTCCTAAAGCTTGGATCTTGATCGGAGGAGATTTCAATACCATCCTCTCTCTAGATGAGAAAAGGGGGGAAATAGAAATTTGGACAAAAGTACCGACCTCATGAGCGAATATATTGCAAACCTCCATCTTGTGGATATCCAAACCGGATAATGGCCTTATGACTTGGTCTAACAGAAGGCAAGGCTTAGCTTGTATAATGGAGAGATTGGATAGGTTTTTGCTCTCTAAAAATTTCTTAATCCATGGTCACATTCCTAAAGTGAAGACTCTTAATAATGCTGGTTCGGATCATTGGCCACCATGGTGGAAATGTGGAAAACCAATGTGAGTTTCTCTCCTTTTCGTTTTCAATTAATGTGGCTTAGAGACATTTCCTTCAGACCTCGTGTGCAACAATGGTGGAAGGAAGGTAAACCTAGGCATGGGACTAAGATGTTCTGTTTTGCCAAAAGACTAGAATACATTAAATCCAAAATCAAGACTTGGAACTGGAAAGAGTTTGGGGATGTTCATAAAAAAAACATGAAGTTATTGCTCATCTTGAAAATTTGAATAAGAAAATCCATTTAGATGGCCTCACAGAGAAGAGAAGTGCAGATGAAATTAAACTCACAACTCAGCTTGAGGAATGGGAAAAAAGAGAAGAAATCTTATGGAAGCAAAAATCTAGAATTCAATGGCTCAAAGAAGGAGATCGAAACACAAATTTCTTCCACAAATCTCTTCTAGCTCGAAGATCTCACAACTTTATTTCTTCCTTAAAATCAGATTCTGGAGATGTTGTTTATACTTGGGATGGCATGAACTCTATTGTTGTTGATTACTTTTCCAATATTTTTGCCGCTACTCCTCTTGACTCACCTTCACAACAAAATGTTCTTCAAGCAATCCCTTCTCTTATCACTTCCGAGGAGAACTCTATTTTGACTGCTCCTCGTTACTATCAATGAGCTTCAACAAGTAGTTTTTAAAATGCAAAAAGGGAAAACCCCGTGTCCCGATGGTTTTCCTATTGAGTTCTACCAAGAGTTCTGGGATATCCTTCATGTTGATTTATTAGAGGTGGTGGAAGAAGCCAGGAAATCCAAAGAAATTTTGAAGGTTATCAATAAAACTTATATTACTCTTGTTCCAAAAGCTCAAGAGGTTGATCATATCTCAGCTTTTAGACCTATTGCTTTATGTAATGTTCTTCTCAAAATTATTACTAAAATCATGGCAGTAAAGGTTGAAGCCTCTTTTACATAAGATTATTTCCCAGAGCAAGGGGGATATGTGGAAGGACGTCAAATAGTAGATGAGATAGTTCTTGCTCAGGAAGCCATCCATTCCATGGATATGCAAAATTCTCCTTCTATGTTCATCCGGTTAGACTTATCCAAAGCTTATGACAGAGTGGATTGGCACTTCCTTATCAAAGTTTTGAGGCAATTTGGTTTCTCTAAGGATTGGATGGATTGGATTATGGGATGTATCTCTTCAGTTTCCTACTTAGTTCTTATCAATGGCAGTCCTTCTCAGCCTTTCCTAGCTTCCAGAGGTATTAGGCAAGGTGACCCGCTATCCCCTTATTTATTCATCATTCTTGCTGAATGCTTGGGTAGGACTATAACCAAAAAGAGGGAAAACAAAACCCTTGAGGGAGTTACCATTGCTCATGGAGCTAGACCTATCTCTCATCTTCAATTTGTGGATGACTCTACCCTTTTAGGTAAAGCTACAGCTTAAGGAAGCTTCTAATATTAAGCAAATCATTAGCTATTTTTCTAAGGCTATCGGGAAGCTTGATCAATGAAGACAAATCTAAAGTTATTTTCTTTCACCGCTCCGCTAGACAAGAAGCCATGGTCTTGGATAAATTAAGATATAAGAAGACCTCTCTTCCAATCACTTATTTAGGTATTCCCATAAATATTCAAAGGCAGAAAAATAAAGATTGGAATTGGTTGTTGGACAAAGTCAAGAAGAAAATTGGAAAGTGGACCAACAAGTGGCTTTCTTCCGGGGGTAGAATCACCTTGGTAAAATCAGTCCTTCAAGCTATTCCTATTTATGTTTCTTCCATTTTGAATATCCCAAAGTCTGTTCTTCGAGAATTGGATCAAATCAGTCATCGTTTCCTTTGGAGTGGTACTAAGGAGAAAAGAAAATGGGCCTTGGTGAAATGGGATACTTTATGTCTTCCTAAGAGTGAAGGGGGTTAGGATTCCGGTCTTCAATTAATAACAACAAAGCTTTAGCTGCTAAATTATATTGGAGGATGTTGCATAACCCCAATGCTCTTTGGGCCAATAATCTCCGTGCTAAATATGCCGAGAACAAAAGTCCCGAAGACCTTGTTCGCTATCAACTTCCTACCAAAGGTTCTCCCATTTTAGCAGCTCTTAAGACTGGTGAGGATTTGATAAAGAAAAATTATTTTGGATCATTCATAATGGTCAACATGCAAATTTTTGGACAGATTCTTGGGATGGTCACAAGCCTTTGATAACTCAGTTTCCCGATTGGAGGCCTTGGATGGAGGAGCTTCACCGAGCTAATTGGATAAAGGTGGCTAATTACTATCTGTACCATACTGGTAATTCAAAGGTTGGTAGATATTGGATCCCTATTGAGGACTGGCCTATTCAAATCCCATAAAGGCAAAGACAAGATATCCAAGGCATCCTTCATATGAGATCCCTCTCTTGGTCCCATGAAAAAGATTGTTTTGGATGGAACGACACTACTAAGGGTGAGTATTCAGTTGCTCAAGGTTATTTGACCTTATGCCATAATAATCCCAACCATTCTTCTCGACATATTTTCTCAATTGTGGGCTCAAAAGCTCTGGCCTAAGGTGAGGTTCTTTAATTGGCTTTTATTGCATCGTAGGGTGCTTACCGGTGAGCAACTTATGAAGCGTGGTTTTCATGGCCCTTTTAGATGTGAAATGTGTGAAGAGAATGTAGAAAATATCAACCATATTTTTATTGAGTGTACTTTAGCCTCTGAGCTATGGAGGAGAATGGCAACTTTACTTGGCTTACAATGGTCCAATTTTTTCACTTTTGAACAGCTTTGGAGGGATTGGCCTAATCAAGAGGGTGTTGATCATTTTATTAGGCACTTAGTTTGGATGGGTTCTACCATTCTTCTTTGGAATATTTGGAATGAAAGGAACAACCAAATTTTTAATCAAGATAGGAAGGATATTCACTATATTTGGCAAAAGACCATAGCCAACTTAGTTGAATCAGTCCATCAACTCCTTAATCACCCCCAAAACTCCCACCAAAGATGGGATCAAGTGATGCAAAGATTGAAGATTAAACCTTCTAAGGGCAACCAACTTAAAGGGAATGTGAGTATTAGTAAGATGGATAGGACTAGAAATTGGCAACCTCCTCCTAAGGATTTTGGAAAAGTCAATACCGATGGAGCCTCTAGAGGAAACCCCGGAAAAGCCAGTGTGGGAGGAATTGGTAGACTTTCAGATGGCTCCCTGGTTTTTACTTTTGCCGAGAATTTGGGTATTCTTTCCAATAACCTTGCCGAGGGGTATGGTATCCTTAGAGGCCTTCAGGAGGCTACTAAGGTTGGATGGGAAAAGGTGTTAGTTGAGTCTGACTCTCAACTTATGATTAATCTCTTGAAGACTCCTTCTAAGAATCATAAGGTGGATTGGAGAATAAAAAGAATTATTGAGAAGATTCAGTTAATCCGGATGGGATTTTTGAAAGTTGATTACAATCATGTGGTCGGAGATCAAAACAAGAGTGCTGATGCTTTAGCTAATTGGGCTTTGGACAAAGGTGATCTTACTTGTTATGGCCACCCTCCTATATGGTGGGCTTCTCAAATTAGGGAAGCTCTTCTTTCTATCATTTCTTTGGATGGCTCCAGTTCTGAAGGTACCTAGTTTCTTCTTGTTTTTTTTTGTTTCTCTTTGGTTCATTCAGTTTTTTTAGTTCCCTAGCTCATTCTATTCTTTATTTTGTTTCCTCTGTTGATTCTTGCATTAATAGTCTTCTCGTCTAGATAGGTCATTGTTTTGTTCATTTTTTTTTCTTTTGTCTTCTTTGTTTTTTTGTTTAGTTTTTTAAGGTGGGTGGGTTCTTTTGTTTTGTTTTGTTTTTGTGTTCTTTGTGTTGTTTTTTGTTGTTCTTGTGTTTTTGTTGTTTTTTTTTTTTTTATGTTTATTGTTATTGTTCTTGTGTTTTTTTTTGTTCTTGTTCTTGGGTTTCTCTTTGTTTGTGTTATTTCATTTTTTTATGTGTGAGTGTTTTCTATGTTTTTTGTTTTTGTTTATTGTCTCGTTGTTGGTTGTTTTTATTTTTATTTTATTTATTTTATTTTTTAGGTTTTGGTTGTGTTTATTTTTCATGTTTTTTTGGGTTATGTCTTTGTAGTGTTCTGTTGTTTTTGTCTTGTTTGTGTTTTGTTATGTGGTTCTTGTGTTTTTCTATGTGGTTTGTGTTGTGGTTTCTTTTATCTTATTGTGCGTGTTTGGTTGTGCTTTTGGTTTTGACACACTCAAGGAGTATGTTTTTTATTTTATTTTATTATTTTTGTTGTTATTTTTTTTTTTAATTTGGTTTTGTGTGTTTGTTTGCTCCTTGAGTATGTCAAAGGTGGTAGGCCAGGTCCGAGTCCTGGGCATTTTTGGTGGAATGGATACCCCTGCCTCCTTGGGTCTTACCCGAAAGTGGCATCCCTTTTGGGATGTTTTCCACAAATAAAAAAAAAAAATAAAAAAAAATAAACAAAAACAAAAAACATAGAAAACACACATACATAAAAACATGAATTAACACAAAAAAATAGAAACACAAGGACAATAACGATAAAAACACAAGAACAATAACAAAAAACATAAAAAAATACAAAACAAAAAAAAACACGAGAACAACAAAAAATAACACAAAGAACACAAAACAAAAAACAAAAAAAAAACACACACACACCTTAAAAAATTAAACAGAAAAAGAAAAAAAAAATGAACATAACAATGACCTTTCTAGACCAAAAGACTTTTAAGGCAAGAATCAAAAGAGGAAACAAAAGAAAGAAAAGTATGAGCTAGGGAACTAAAATAACCTGATCAAACCAAAGAGAAGCAAAAATAAAGCAAGAAGAAACTAGGTACCTTCAAAACTAGATTCATCCAATGAAATCATAGAAAGAAGAGCTTCCCTTATTTGTGAAGCCCACCATCTAGGAGGGTGGCCATAACAAGTAAGATCACCTTTGTCCAAAGCCCAATTAGCTAAAGCATCAACACTCTTATTTTGATCTCTGACCACATGATTGTAATCAACTTTCAAAAATCCCATTTGGATTAATTGAATCTTCTCAATAATTCTTTTTATTCTCTAATCAACCTTATGATTCTTAGAAGGAGTCTTCAAAATATTAATCATGAGTTGAGAGTCTGACTTAACTAAATCCTTATCCCATCCTTTTAAAACTAATTTATAGTGGAAAACACCCCTTATGGGATGCCACTTTCAATGGGTTGAGTGTAGGAGAAATGGAGCCTTGTCGACCTCTACCAGCACATAGGACATTCCTAACTATACCATATATCTGTAGGATGGAGACAAGGAAAATGGAACCTGGGTCGACCTCTACCAACACCTAGGACATTCACCATTTCACGACAACAAGTAGATCAATTATTTTCGTTTTAACTTCTTTGCAAGAGAGGGTTTTGTGATAAAAATCCTAAGTGTGAGTGTGGTTTTGCAATTGGGTAAAATTAGCACTCAATATTTTGTATTTTGTTTTTCAAGTTTTATATTTACTTTTCTAATTTTTCTTTTTACAGATTTTTTAAAACTTCGATGATTAAAAATAAATAAATAAAAAATTAAAATGCCAAAAATAAATATATGGGTGTGAAAAATGAGCTTCAATATTTCATTTCAAATAATTTTGATCCCATTTCGAAGCCATTTTGAATTTATAAAAATTATTTAAAGTTGTTTTATGAGAGTTTTATAATTTCAAAAGTTTTTATTATTATATATTTCAAAGGTAAATCATTTTTTTCAGCTTTTCATTTTTATTCGCAAGCAATAAATGAACTTACCTTTATAAAAATCACAATTTATATGACATTCCATAGGCCATCATTTTCAAAGCAATAAATTATTTTCTCTTTATGAAAATTTTGATTTCATTAAAGAGAGGTAATTTATACATTATATCAAAGGCTATTGTTTTAAAGCATTAAATTATTTTTTTTAATAAAAATTACAATTTCATTAAAGAAGGATAATTTTTTTTTTGACAATTTTGAAAAAAACTTGTATTAAGACATAACAATTATAATGTGGGAAGAGCCTCTTCCCAGCCGAAGTTCGAGAGGACATAGTCATACAATAGTAAAGGAAGAACTACACCGGAGCCAATTTTCATGAACCAAAAACTAGATGCCAAGGGGTCCTCCATCGTACTCTATTTTTTTGAAGGTCATTAGCTCAAGGACCTTTCAAGACCCTGTCTAATCACCTCATCCTCAATATCCATGTCACTGTGCAACTGAACTCTAACCTCCTTTTCCGCACCCATCTTAGCCAAAAAGTTAGCCGCTTTGTTCAAATCTCTACTTGCATAAACTGGGATCACGTCCTCCAATTCCTTCCATAATTCTTTAATTTGGGTAACAAGAGCCCTCAACCTCCAAGCTTTCAGATCAAAGTTCTTCATGCAGTCTAGAGCTCCAACCATTATTTATGAGTCTGATTCAAGAATAATCTTGCGGTGGCCATGTTTCACTGCCCAAACAGAAGCAGACTTGATGGCAATGGCTTCGGCTTCATTGTTAGTGGTTCTTCCCATGCCTTGCAATTCCCAATAGAGCACGGTCCCAGCATGGTTTCGGAACACCACTCGAATTCTGGCTCTACCCGGATTGCCTTTTGCAGCTCCATCAGTATTGATTTTAATCCAACCTTCAGGAGGAGGTTTCCAATAATTTTTGTCCTATCCCTCTTGCAGTTCAACGCGTTCTTCCATAGCTCCAATGTCAATTTGAGCTTCCTCCTCAGCATGAACAGCCACAATTTTCGATAACCTTGCTCCAAATGGTCTGCCAAACCCCGTCTAGAGCAGTAAAAGTTTCTCTAAAAATTTTGGCATTTCTTTCCAGCCATACTTGCCACCAGATAAAGCTTAAACCGAGCTCCCAGCCAATACGAAGAGCTGAAGAACATAAACTTATACTGAGAGGGGGGGTGAATAGTATAAGACCGCTTTCTACCTTTTTTTTATTCAACTTGCAGTTCAATATTATGCAATGAATATATAACAGTATCAAAAAAAAAAATCAAAGCAATGCACAGAATATCATCCACAATAGAGACACAACAATTTACATGGTTCACCCAATGTGGGCTACTCCACGGATAAAATTTTTACTAAATTTTATCACCTCAAATTCTGGGAAACATGTCCCGATTACAAAGTTTATGGGCACCAACCCAAAGGAGATACCTTCCCTAGCTCTGCTCAATTTGGTGATCCTCTAGAAGACCTTTGCCTCAGCAGCCCTTAGCAAGTGGAACTCTATCCACAGAAGACACCTGTATTCCCTGCTCTGGTTGGAGACCTCTGTCCTCAACTCTATCACCGCACAGTCGGTCCTCTTATCTACACCAAAACACAGTCCTTCGATCTGGCACTATTGTCCTTGAACTTGCACCTCTGCATAATTATAGCACTTGATCAAATATCCACTTATGCACCTCTGTGCAAACACATCAGCAATGTCATCACACACTCTTCTCTTCGACGATCGAACTTCTCCTTGCACTCTACTTCTACGAAAGTCACACTTCGAACGCACACTTCGATCGATACTCAAACTATTCAAACAGCCCTCCTTTTATAGAGTAATATTTAAGATCATTACATTCAATCTTAGTCGGCTGTTACTCTTCAACTGTGTCAGCTATAGAACCCTGCGCTGCATCAGCCCAAATTTTAACTTTGTCGACTCAAAGTTAACTTTGTCCTTCAATCGCCACTAGTTCTGTAGCTATCCCTACAAAATTACATGTCATGATATCGTGACATTTTTACAACCGTACACCTTTTATAGCCTGCTTTCATGAAATCGTGACACCTTGACCTTTATCGACTTCCTTTGTGCTTCTATCGTGAAATCGTGACACCTTTGCCTCTTGTTGACGTCATCTCACTTCTGTTGCAAAATCGTGACACTTTAGTCTTCATGGCCTTCCTCTCAAATTTTTTCATGAAATTGTGACACTTATGATTTTTGCTGATGTCATCTTCACTCTGTCGTGAAATCGCAACGCTTTAGTCTACAAGATCTTCCTTCTTCAATTCGTCATGAAATCACAACACTTCTTCTGTTTAAGACTTGCTGACTGTTTTTGTCACAAAATCGTGACACCATCTCCAACTGTAAGCTGCCATCTCAACCTGTCACGAAATCACGACGCTTTCAGCTTCTAAAAGCTTTCCCTACAACCTATCACAAAATCACAACGCTTCTGGATTTCGAACGCTTTCTCCACTACCTATCGTGAAATCGTGACACTTCTGGCTTCTGTACTCTTTCTCCACTACCTATCATGAAATTGCGACACTTCTAGCTTCTGTACGCTTTCTCCACTACCTATCACGAAATCGTGATGCTGCTCCTTTCAGACTGTAGACACCAAAACAGCACCAATCTGATTATGTGACCGCAAACACTGATCGCTTTGACAAACACAGCCCCCAGGGCAGCCCTCAGAGGTCAAACAGTGGTCCTAATGACTTTCATAGCAATTTTGTAAGGTCAGGAAGCAATTTGGCACATTTAGACACTTTCCTCAGTATTCGTCTCACCCAGGGACAAATACTAATTGGAATTCATCTCAACCAGGGACAAATTCTGAAATCGTCTCACCTAGGGATGAATTCCAAGTTTAACAGGCAAAAAGAAGAATGGTGCCAAGTGGCAGCCCAGGACAGTTAGTTGATGACTCCTGCCTCGCACATGTGTGTGGGTGGATAGATAGGCCGTTAGAAGACTGTCACAAGGGCAGTTATGAGAGCCCAAGTCAATGGAGGACTCCCCTCCCTCATGGGAAGACATGACTGCCACATGGCACCTATGACCAACACATGGCATTTGTGCTTCCCTTTCAAAAGAGACCCCATGGGTCTATAAAATGTGGGACTTTTCTCACCCAAAAGGGACAATTTGAAGGAGATTTCAAGCAACGAAGTGCTGCCGAGTTGAGCACCCACTTGCATCCCCTTTGATTCACCTTCTCACATCCACCAATCTCTTTTGCAAGGGAGGTTGTTGGGTGGATTTTGGAAGCTTGAATCTGACCCAAATCCAACATATGGACACCTAAATCAACCAATTTGCAAATATCCCAATCCTCAGAGGTTTTGGGCCCATCCCTAGTGGATTGGCAATGAAATCAAGTGCCAACGGTAGGAGGCCCACTTGGGCGCCCCGCACTTTTTGAATTTTAAAGCATTCTAGATTATTGTTTCATTTTGCATATCGTTTTATTCTGTTTAGTTAACTCATAGCTTCAATTTCGTAACATTTTTATCAGATTTTATCATGTTTTGTGTCGCTTTGTTGTTTCACTAACTTGCAGGTGGCGATATCGAATTCCCGAGGATAGATACCAAATTGGGAGAATCCGACCATCTAGGTCGTCCCAAAATGGCCCCAATTACATAACCCCCTATTTGCAGGCATTTTGCAGGTCCCGAGATTCGACATTGGAGCAGCAGCAGGTCGGCTTTTCCAACACAGCAGAATTCGTCCCACCCAGGGACGAATTGCGATCGAATTCGTCCCGCCCAGGGACGAATTCCAGTTGAAGGCAGATTGGCCGACTGTCTCAGTGGCAGTGGCCTTCTGGTGATGTTTTCTATCCTCTGTCAGGTTTTCATGTCATTTAGAGTCATTTTGTCTATCGATTTGGCTAATTATTTACATACATCTTTTGGCGATTTTAGAGAACAAACACTTACTATTTGCAACAAGTTCTACTGACATCTTCGTTGTTTCCTTGTTCGCAGAAGGAGCAACAGAGGTTAAGGACTCATCAACATCAGTGGCGGCATCATCTTGGCCTGCCCATTTCAAGTGTGGGCACACGGAAAGAGGAACCTTAAGTCTCGATTGTAGTCAAATTCTTTTAACGCTCCTAGCCCCTGAAAAGGGAGGAGGCGTATTTGTAATAGATATCAAGAAAGTTTAATGAAAGGGCTATGTTTTCTCCATTTGCTTGTGTCTCTTCCAATGCGTTTCTTTCGTTTCATGCAATTTACATTTCTAGGACTTAAGCGTATTTGATTTTGAATGCATCACAATTAGTGTTTCCTTCGCCCAGAATCTCGTGCTTTCAGTGGCAATTCGGAATCATTGACAAAGACAATCATGCTCCTACTTGGGGTAGTAAAAAAGCAACAATCAAATCAATCAAACACTTGGCATTTCGTGAATCATGAACACAAGGTTCCCCTGTGGATAAAATGCCCTTCGCTTATTCATGACTGATCAATGTCTAAGTTCAAGTCACACTTCACCAAAATAGGTTAACACTTGAAATCAAAGTCCTTAGCTTTTCAGAAGCAAGGATTCAAGAATGCATGCCCTTTCCATTCTGGGGTCATCAAAATTTGGTTAGGTTACCAAGAAACCCTAATCATTAGTGCTTTGGTTATCTATTTTTGCTCGACGCTGTGCCATGCACAGCGCATCCCAAAAAGGGGAATCTGTAGACACCAAAACTGCACCAATCTGATTATGTGACTGCAAACACTGATCGCTTTGACAAAAACAGCCCCTAGGGCAGCCCTCAGAGGTCAAACAATGGTCCTAACCACTTTCATAGCAATTTTGTAAGGTCAGGAAGCAATTTGGCACATTTAGACACTTTGCTCAGTATTCGTCTCACCCAAGGACGAATACTAACAGGAATTCGTCTCACCCAGGGACAAATTCTGAAATCGTCTCACCCAGGGACGAATTCCAAGTTTAACGGGCAAAAAGAAGAATGGTGCCAAGTGGCAGCCCAGGACAGTCAGTTGATGACTCCTGCCTCGCACACGTGTGTGGGTGGATAGATAGGTCGTTAGAAGACTGTCACAAGGGTAGTTATGAGAGCCCAAGTCAATGGAGGACTCCCCTCCCTCATGGGAAGACATGACTGCCACATGGCACCTATGACCAACACATGGCATTTGTGCTTCCCTTTCAAAATAGACCCCATGGGTCTATAAAAGGTGGGACTTTTCTCACCCAAAAGGGACAATTTGAAGGAGATTTCAAGCAACGAAGTGCTGCCGAGTTGAGCACCCACTTGCATCCCCTTTGATTCACCTTCTCACATCCACCAATCTCTTTTGCAAGGGAGGTTGTTGGGTGGCTTTTGGAAGCTTGAATCTGACCCAAATCCAACATATGGACACCTGAATCAACCACTTTGCAGATATCCAAATCCTAAGAGGTTTTGGGCCCATGCCTAGTGGATTGGCACCGAAATCAAGTGCCAACGGTGGTAGGCCCACTTGGGCGCCCCACACTTTTTGAATTTTAAAGCATTCTAGATTATTGTTTCAGTTTGCATATCGTGTTATTCTGTTTGGTTAACTCATAGCTTCAATTTTGTAACATTTTGATCAGATTTTATCACGTTTTGTGTCGCTTTGTTGTTTCACTAACTTGCAGGTGGCGATATCGAATTCCCGAGGATAGAGGCAAAATTGGGAGAATCCGACCATCTGGGTCGTCCCAAAATGGCACCAATTACATAATCCCCTTATTTGCAGGCGTTTTGTAGGTCCCGAGATTTGACATTGGAGCAGCAGCAGGTCGGCTTTTCCAACACAAAAGAATTCGTCCCACCTAGGGACGAATTGCAGTCAGAATTTATCCTGCCCAGGGATGAATTCCAGTTGAAGGCAGATTGGCCGACTTTATCAGTGGCAGTGGCCTTCTGGTGATGTTTTCTGTCCTCTGTCAGGTTTTCAGGTCATTTAGAGTCATTTTGTCTATCGATTTGGCTAATTATTTACATACATCTTTTGGCAATTTTAGAGAAAAAACACTTACTATTTGCAACAGGTGCTACTGACATCTTCGTTGTTTCTTTGTTCGTAGGAGGAGCAGCAGAGGTTAAGGACTCATCAACATCAGTGGCGGCATCATCTTGGCCCACAAATTTCAAGTGTGGGCACACGAAAAGAGGAACCTTAAGTCTCGATTGTAGTCAAATTCTTTTAACACTCCTAGCCCCTGAAAAGGGAGGAGGCGTATTTGTAATAGATATCAAGAAAGTTTAATGAAAGGGTTGTGTTTTCTTCATTTGCTTGTGTCTCTTCCAATGCATTTATTTCGTTTCATGCAATTTACATTTATAGGACTTAAGCATATTTGATTTTGAATGCATCGCAATTAGTGTTTCCTTCACCCGAAATCTCATGCTTTCAGTGGTGATTCAGAATCATTGACAAAGACAATCATGCTCCTGCTTGGGGCAGTAAACAAGCAACAATCAAATCAATCAAACACTTGGCATTTCGTGAATCATGAACACAAGGTTCCCCTATGGATAAAACGCCCTTCGCCTATTCATGACTGATCAATGTCTAAGTTCAAGTCAAACCTCACCAAAACAGGTTAACACTTGAAATCAAACTCCTTAGCTTGTCAGAAGCAAGGATTCAAGAATGCATGCCCTTTCCATGCTTGGGGCATCAAAATTTGGTTAGGTTACCAAGAAACCCTAATCATTAGTGCTTTGGTTATCTATTTTTGCTCGGCGCTGTGCCATGCACAGTGCATCCCAAAAAGGGGCATCTGTAGACACCAAAACAACACCAATCCGATTATGTGACTACAAACACTAATCGCTTTGACAAACACAGCCCCTAGGGCAACCCTCAGAGGTCAAACAGTGGTCCTAACCACTTTCATAGCAATTTTTTAAGGTCAGGAAGAAATTTGGCACATTTAGACACTTTGCTTGGTATTCGTCTCACCCAGGGACGAATACTAACTGGAATTCGTCTCACCCAAGGACGAATTCTGAAATCGTCTCACCTAGGGATGAATTCCAAGTTTAAAGGGCAAAAAGAAGAACGGTGCCAAGTGGCAGCCCAGGACAGTCAGTTGATGACTCCTGCCTCGCACACGTGTGTGGGTAGATAGATAGGCCGTTAGAAGACTATCTCAAGGGCAGTTATGAGAGACCAAGTCAATGGAGGACTCCCCTCCGTCATGGGAAGACATGACTGCCACATGGCACCTATGACCAACACATGGCATTTGTGCTTCCCTTTCAAAAGAGACCCCATGCGTCTATAAAAGGTGGGACTTTTCTCACCCAAAAGGGACAATTTGAAGGAGATTTCAAGCAACGAAGTGCTGCCAATTTGAGCACCCACTTGCATCCCCTTTGATTCACCTTCTCACATCCACCAATCTCTTTTGCAAGGGAGGTTGTTGGGTGGCTTTTGGAAGCTTGAATCTGACCCAAATCCAACATATGGACACCTGAATCAACCAATTTGCAGATATCCCAATCCTAAGAGGTTTTGGGCCCATCCCTAGTGGATTGGCGCCGGAATCAAGTGCCAACGGTGGGAGGACCACTTGGGCGCCCCGCACTTTCTGAATTTTAAAGAATTCTAGATTATTTTTTTAGTTTGCATATCGTGTTATTCTGTTTGGTTAACTCATAGCTTCAATTTCGTAACATTTTGATCAGATTTTATCACGTTTTGTGCCGCTTTGTTGTTTCACTAACTTGTAGGTGGCGATATCGAATTCCCGAGGATAGAGACAAAATTGGAAGAATCCGACCATCTGGGTCGTCCCAAAATGGCCCCAATTACATAACCTCCCTATTTGCAGGCATTTTGCAGGTCCCAAGATTCGACATTAGAGCAGCAGTAGGTCGGCTTTTCTAACACAAAAGAATTCATCCCACCCAGGGACGAATTGCAGTCAGAATTCGTCCTACCCAGGGACGAATTCTAGTTGAAGGCGGATTGGCTGACTGTCTCAGTGGAAATGGCCTTCTAGTGATGTTTTCTGTCCTCTGTCAGGTTTTCATGTCATTTAGAGTCATTTTGTCTATCGATTTGGCTAATTATTTACATACATCTTTTGGCGATTTTAGAGAACAAACACTTACTATTTGCAACAAGTGTTACTGACATCTTCGTTGTTTCTTTGTTTGCAGGAGGAGCAGCAGAGGTTAAGGAATCATCAACATCAGCAGTGGCATCATCTTGGCCCGCCCATTTCAAGTGTGGGCACGGGAAAAGAGGAACCTTAAGTCTCAATTGTAGTCAAATTCTTTTAACGCTCCTAGCCCCTGAAAAGGGAGGAGGCGTATTTGTAACAGAGATCAAGAAATTTTAATGAAAGGGCTATGTTTTCTCCATTTGCTTGTGTCTCTTCCAATGCATTTCTTTCATTTCATGCAATTTACATTTCTAGGACTTAAGCGTATTTGATTTTGAATGCATCGCAATTAGTGTTTCCTTCGCCCGTAATCTCGTGCTTTTAGTGGCGATTCGGAATCATTGACAAAGACAATCACGCTCCTGCTTGGGGTAGTAAACAAGCAACAATAAAATCAATCAAACACTTGGCATTTCGTGAATCATGAACACAAGGTTCCCCTGTGGATAAAACGCCCTTCGCCTATTCATGACTGATCAATGTCTAAGTTCAAGTCACACCTCACCAAAACAGGTTAACACTTGAAATCAAACTCCTTAGCTCGTCAGAAATAAGGATTCAATAATGCATACCCTTTCCATGCTTGGGGCATCAAAAGTTGGTTAGGTTACCAAGAAACCCTAATCATTAGTGCTTTGGTTATCTATTTTTGCTTGGCACTGTGCCATGCACAGCGCATCCCAAAAAGGGGCATCTGTAGACACCAAAACAGCACCAATCCGATTATGTCACTGCAAACACTGATCACTTTGACAAACACAGCCCCCAGGGCAGCCCTCAGAGGTCAAACAATGGTCTTAACCACTTTCATAACAATTTGGTAAGGTCAGGAAGCAATTTGGCACATTTAGACACTTTGCTCAGTATTCGTCTCACCCAAGGATGAATACTAATTGGAATTTGTCTCACCCAGGGACAAATTCTGAAATCGTCTCACCCAAGGACGAATTCCAAGTTTAATAGGCAAAAAGAAGAATGGTGCCAAGTGGCAGCCCAGGACAGTCAGTTGATGACTCCTACCTCGCACATGTGTGTGGGTGGATAGATAGGTCATTAGAAGACTGTCACAAGGGCAGTTATGAGAGCCCAAGTCAATGGAGGACTCCCCTACCTCATGGGAAGACATGACTGCCACATGGAACTTATGACCAACACATGGCATTTGTGCTTCCCTTTCAAAAGATACCCCATGGGTCTATAAAAGGTTGGACTTTTCTCACCCAAAAGGGACAATTTGAAGGAGATTTCAAGCAATGAAGTGTTGCCGAGTTGAGCACCCACTTGCATCCCCTTTGATTCACCTTCTCACATCCACCAATCTCTTTTGCAAGGGAGGTTTTTGGGTGGCTTTTGGAAGCTTGAATCTGACCCAAATCCAACATATGGACACCTGAATCAACCAATTTGCAGATATCCCAATCCTAAGAGGTTTTGGGCCCATCCCTAGTGGATTGGCACTGGAATCAAGTGCCAACGGTGGGAGGCCCACTTGGGTGCCCCGCACTTTCAGAATTTTAAAGCATTCTAGATTATTGTTTTAGTTTGCATATCGTGTTATTCTGTTTGGTTAACTCATAGCTTCAATTTCGTAACATTTTGATAATATTTTATCACGTTTTGTGCCGCTTTGTTGTTTCACTAACTTGCAGGTGGCGATATCGAATTCTCGAGGATAGAGACCAAATTGGGAGAATCCGACCATCTGGGTTGTCCCAAAATGGCCTGAATTACATAACCCCCCTGTTTGCAGGCATTTTGTAGGTCCCGAGGTTCGACATTGGAGCAGCAGCAGGTCGGCTTTTCCAACACAGAAGAATTCGTCCCACCCAGGGACGAATTGCAGTCAGAATTCGTCCTGCCTAGGGATGAATTCCAGTTGAAGGCAGATTTGCCGACTGTCTCAGTGGCAGTGGCCTTCTGGTGATGTTTTCTATCCTCTATCAGGTTTTCAGGTCATTTAGAGTCATTTTGTCTATCGATTTGGCTAATTATTTACATACATCTTTTGGCGATTTTAGATAACAAACACTTACTATTTGCAACAGGTGCTACTGACATCTTCGTTGTTTCTTTGTTCGTAGGAGGAGCAGCAGAGGTTAAGGACTCATCAACATCAGCGACGGCATCATCTTGGCCCACCCATTTCAAGTGTGGGCAAGCGGAAAGAGGGACCTTAAGTCTCGATTGTAGTCAAATTCTTTTAATGCTCCTAGCCCCTGAAAAGGGAGGAGGCGTATTTGTAACAGAGATCAAGAAATTTTAATGAAAGGGTTGTGTTTTCTCCATTTGCTTGTGTCTCTTCCAATGCATTTCTTTTGTTTCATGCAATTTACATTTCTAGGACTTAAGCGTATTTGATTTTGAATGCATCGCAATTAGTGTTTCCTTCACCTAGAATCTCGTGCTTTCAAAGTGGCGATTCAGAATCATTTACAAAGACAATCACACTCCTGCTTGGGGCAGTAAACAAGCAAAAATAAAATAAATCAAACACTTGGCATTTCGTGAATCATGAACACAAGTTTCCCCTTGTGGATAAAATGCCCTTCGCCTATTCATGACTGATCAATGTCTAAGTTCAAGTCACACCTCACCAAAACAGGTTAACACTTGAAATCAAACTCCTTAGCTCGTCAGAAGCAAGGATTCAAGAATGCATGCCCTTTCCATGCTTGGGGCATCAAAAGTTGGTTAGGTTACCAAGAAACCCTAATCATTAGTGCTTTGGTTATCTATTTTTGCTCTCTGCTGTGCCATGCACAGCCGCATCCCAAAAAGGGGCATCTCGTAGACACCAAAACAGCACCAATCCGATTATGTGACCGCAAACACCGATCGCTTTGACAAACACAACCCCCAGGACAGCCCTCAGAGGTCAAACAGTGGTCCTAACCACTTTCATAGCAATTTTGTAAGGTCAGGAAGCAATTTGGCACATTTAGACACTTTGCTCAGTATTCGTCTCACCCAGGGACAAATAATAACTAGAATTCGTCTCACCCAGGGAAGAATTCTGAAATCGTATCACCCAGGGACGAATTCCAAGTTTAACAAGAAAAAAGAAGAATGGTGCCAAGTGGCAGCCCAGGACAGTTAGTTGATGACTCCTACCTCACAGACGTGTGTGGGTGGATAGATAGGCTGTTAGAAGACTGTCACAAGGGCAGTTATGAGAGCCCAAGTCAATGGAGGACTCCCCTCCCTCATGGGAAGACATGATTGCCACATGGCACCTATGACCAACACATGGCATTTGTGCTTCCCTTTCAAAAGAGACCCCATGGGTCTATAAAATGTGGGACTTTTCTCACCCAAAAGGGACAATTTGAAGGATATTTCAAGCAACGAAGTGCTGCCGAGTTGAGCACCCACTTGCATCCCCTTTGATTCACCTTCTCACATCCACCAATCTCTTTTGCAAGGGAGGTTGTTGGGTGGCTTTTGGAAGCTTGAATCTGACCCAAATCCAACATATGGACACCTGAATCAACCAATTTGCAGACATCCCAATCCTAAGAGGTTTTGGGCCCATCCCTAGTGGATTGGCGTCGGAATCAAGTGCCAACGGTGGGAGGCCCACTTGGGCGCCCCGAAATTTTTGAATTTTAAAGCATTCTAGATTATTGTTTCAGTTTGCATATCGTGTTATTCTATTTTGTTAACTCATAGCTTCAATTTCGTAACATTTTGATCAGATTTTATCATGTTTTGTGCCGCTTTGTTGTTTCACTAACTTGCAGGTGAAGATATCGAATTCCCGAGGATAGAGACCAAATTGGGAGAATCCGACCATCTGGGTCGTCCCAAAATGGCCCTACTTACATAACCCCCCTATTTGCAGGAATTTTGCAGGTCCCGAGATTCGACATTGGAGCAGCAGCAGGTCGGCTTTTCCAACACAGAAGAATTCATCCCACCCAGGGACGAATTGCAGTCAGAATTCGTCCTGCCTAGGGACGAATTCCAGTTGAAGGCAGATTGGCCGACTTTCTCAGTGGCAGTGGCCTTCTGGTGATGTTTTATGTCCTCTGTCAGGTTTTCAGGTCATTTAGAGTCATTTTGTCTATCGATTTGGCTAATTATTTATATACATCTTTTGGCGATTTTAGATAACAAACACTTACTATTTGCAACAGGTGCTACTAACATCTTCGTTGTTTCTTTGTTCGCAGGAGGAGCAGCAGAGGTTAAGGACTCATCAACATCAGCGATGGCATCATCTTGGCCTGCCCATTTCAAGTGTGGGCACGCGGAAAGAGGAACCTTAAGTCTCGATTGTAGTCAAATTCTGTTAATGCTCCTAGCCCCTAAAAAGGGAGGAGGCGTATTTGTAACAGAGATCAAGAAATTTTAATGAAAGGGCTGTGTTTTATCCATTTGCTTATGTCTCTTCCAATGCGTTTCTTTCGTTTCATGCAATTTACATTTCTAGGACTTAAGAGTATTTGATTTTGAATGCATCGCAATTAGTGTTTCCTTCGCCCGGAATCTCGTGCTTTCAGTGGCGATTCGGAATCATTAACAAAGACAATCACGCTCCTGCTTGGGGCAGTAAACAAGCAACAATCAAATCAATCAAACACTTGGCATTTCGTGAATCATGAAGACAAGGTTCCCCTGTGGATAAAATGCCCTTCGCCTATTCATGATCGATCAATGTCTAATTTCAAGTCACACCTCACCAAAACAAAGTTAACACTTGAAATCAAACTCCTTAGCTCATCAGAAGCAAGCATTCAAGAATGCATGCCCTTTCCATGCTTGGGGCATCAAAAGTTGATTAGGTTACCAAGAAACCCTAATCATTAGTGCTTTGGTTATCTATTTTTTCTCGGCGCTGTGCCATGCACAACGCATCCCAAAAAGGGGCATTTGTAGACACCAAAACATCACCAATCCGATTATGTGACTGCAAACACTGATCACTTTGACAAACACAGCCCCTAGGGCAGCCCTCAGAGGTCAAACAGTGGTCCTAACCACTTTCATAGCAATTTTGTAAGGTCAGGAAGCAATTTGGCACATTTAGACACTTTGCTCAGTATTAGTCTCACCTAGGGACGAATACTAACTGGAATTCGTCTCACCCAGGGACGAATTCTGAAATCGTCTCACCCAAGGATGAATTCCAAGTTTAACAGGCAAAAATAAGAATGGTGCCAAGTGGCAGCCCAGGACGATCAATTGATGACTCCTGCCTCGCACACGTGTGTGGGTGGATAGATAGGCCGTTAGAAGACTGTCATAAGGGCAGTTATGAGAGCCCAAGTCAATGGAGGACTCCCCTCCCTCATGGGAAGACATGACTACCACATGGCACCTATGACCAACACATGGCATTTGTGCTTCCCTTTCAAAAGAGACCCCATGGGTCAATAAAATGTGGGGCTTTTCTCACCCAAAAGGGACAATTTGAAGGAGATTTCAAGCAATGAAGTGTTGCCGAGTTGAGCACCCACTTGCATCCCCTTTGATTCACCTTCTCACATCCACCAATATCTTTTGCAAGGGAGGTTGTTGGGTGGCTTTTGGAAGCTTGAATCTGACCCAAATCCAACATATGGACACCTGAATCAACCAATTTGCAGATATCCCAATCCTAAGAGGTTTTGGGCCCATCCCTAGTGGATTGGCATCAGAATCAAGTGCCAACGGTGGGAGGCCCACTTGGGCACCCCCGCAATTTTTGAATTTTAAAGCATTATAGATTATTGTTTCAGTTTGCATATCGTGTTATTCTATTTGGTTAACTCATAGCTTCAATTTCGTAACATTTTGATCAGATTTTATCATGTTTTGTGTCGCTTTGTTGTTTCACTAACTTGCAGGTGGCGATATCGAATTCCCGAGGATAGATACCAAATTTTGAGAATCCAACCATCTAGGTCGTCCCAAAATGGCCCCAATTACATAACCCCCCTGTTTGCAGGCATTTTGTAGGTCCCGAGATTCGACATTGGAGCAGCAGCAGGTCGGCTTTTCCAACACAGAAGAATTCATCCCACCCAGGGACGAATTGCGTCGAATTCGTCCCGCCTGGGGACGAATTCCAGCTTGAAGGCAGATTGGCCGATCGTATCGATGGCAGTGGCCTTCCGGTGATGTTTTCTCGTCCTTTGTCAGGTTTTCAGGTCATTTAGAGTCATTTTGTCTATCGATTTGGCTAATTATTTACATACATCTTTTGGCGATTTTAGAGAACAAACACTTACTATTTGCAACAGGTGCTACTGACATTTTCGTTGTTTCTTTGTTCACAGGAGGAGCATCAGAGGTTAAGGACTCATCAACATCAGCGACAGCATCATCTTGGCCCGCCCATTTCAAGTGTGGGCACGCAGAAATTGGAACCTTAAGTCTCGATTGTAGTCAAATTCTTTTAACACTCCTAGCCCCTGAAAAGGGAGGAGGCGTATTTGTAACAGAGATCAAGAAATTTTAATGAAAGGGCTATGTTTTCTCCATTTTCTTGTGTCTCTTCCAATGCGTTTCTTTCGTTTCATGCAATTTACATTTCTAGGACTTAAGCGTATTTGATTTTGAATGCATCGCAATTAGTGTTTCCTTCGCCCGAATCTCGTGCTTTCAGTGGCGATTCGGAATCATTGACAAAGACATTCACGCTCCTGCTTGGGGCAGTAAACAAGCAACAATAAAATCAATCAAACACTTGGCATTTTGTGAATCATGAACACAAGGTTCCCCTATGGATAAAACGCCCTTCGCCTATTCATGACTGATCAATGTCTAAGTTCAAGTCACACCTCACCAAAATAGGTTAACACTTGAAATCAAACTCCTTATCTCGTCAGAAGCAAGGATTCAAGAATGAATGCCCTTTCCATGCTTGGGGCATCAAAATTTGGTTAGGTTACCAAGAAACCCTAATCATTAGTGCTTTGGTTATCTATTTTTGCTCGGCGTTGTGCCATGCACAGTGCATCCCAAAAAGGGGCATCTCGTAGACACCAAAACAGCACCAATCCGATTATGTGACTCGCAAACACCGATTGCTTTGTCAAACACAGCCCCCAGGGCAACCCTCAGAGGTCAAACAATGGTCCTAACCACTTTCATAGCAATTTTGTAAGGTCAGGAAGCAATTTGGAACATTTAGACACTTTGCTCAGTATTCGTCTCACCTAGGGACGAATACTAACTGGAATTCGTCTCACCCAGGGATGAATTCTGAAATCTTCTCACCCATGGACGAATTCCAAGTTTAACGGGCAAAAATAAGAATGGTGCCAAGTGGCAGCCTAGGATAGTCAGTTGATGACTCCTGCCTCGCACACGTGTGTGGGTGGATAGATAGGCCGTTAGAATACTGTCACAATGGAAGTTATGAGAGCCCAAGTCAATGGAGGACTCCCCTCCCTCATGGGAAGACATGATTGCCACATGGAACCTATGACCAACACATGGCATTTGTGATTCCCTTTCAAAAGAGACCCCATGGGTCTATAAAAGGTGGGACTTTTCTCACCCAAAAGGGACAATTTGAAGGAGATTTCAAGCAATGAAGTGTAGCCGAGTTGAGCACCCACTTGCATCCCCTTTGATTCACCTTCTCACATCCACCAATCTCTTTTGCAAGGGAGGTTGTTGGGTGGCTTTTGGAAGCTTGAATCTGACCCAAATCCAACATATGGACACCTGAATCAACCAATTTGCAGACATCCCAATCCTAAGAGGTTTTGGGCCCATCCCTAGTGGATTGGCACCGGAATCAAGTGCCAACGGTGGGAGGCCCACTTGGGCGCCCCACACTTTTTGAATTTTAAAGCATTATAGATTATTGTTTCACTTTGCATATCGTGTTATTCTTTTTTGTTAACTCATAGCTTCAATTTCGTAACATTTTGATCAGATTTTATCACGTTTTGTGCCGCTTTGTTGTTTCACTAACTTGCAGGTGGCGATATCGAATTCCTGAGGATAGAGACCAAATTTGGAGAATCTGACCATCTGGGTCATCCCAAAATGGCCCCAATTACATAACCCCCCTGTTTGCAGGCATTTTGTAGGTCCCGAGATTCGACATTGGAGCAGCAGCAGGTCGGCTTTTTCAACACAAAAGAATTCGTCCCACCCAAGGACGAATTGCAGTCAGAATTTGTCCTGCCTAGGGACGAATTCCAGTTGAAGGTAGATTGGCCGACTGTCTTAGTGGCAGTGGCCCTCTGGTGATGTTTTCTGTCCTCTATCAGGTTTTTAGGTCATTTAGAGTCATTTTGTCTATCGATTTGGCTAATTATTTACATACATCTTTTGGCGATTTTAGAGAACAAACACTTACTATTTGCAACAGGTGCTACTGACATCTTCATTGTTTCTTTGTTCGCAGGAGGAGCAGCAGAGGTTAAGGACTCATCAAAATCAGTGGTGGCATCATCTTGGCCCGCCCATTTCAAGTGTGGGCACGCGAAAAGAGGAACCTTAAGTCTCAATTGTAGTCAAATTCTTTTAACGCTCCTAGCCCCTGAAAAGGGAGGAGGCGTATTTGTAACAGAGATCAAGAAAGTTTAATGAAAGGGTTGTGTTTTCTCCATTTGCTTGTGTCTCTTCCAATGCGTTTCTTTCGTTTCATGCAATTTACATTTCTAGGACTTAAGCATATTTGATTTTGAATGCATCGCAATTAGTGTTTCCTTCGCCCGGAATCTCGTGCTTTTAGTGGCGATTCAGAATCATTGACAAAGACAATCACGCTCCTACTTGGGGCAGTAAACAAGCAACAATAAAATCAATCAAACACTTGGCATTTCGTGAATCATGAACACAAGGTTACCCTGTGAATAAAACGCCCTTCACCTATTCATGACTGATCAATGTCTAAGTTCAAGTCACACCTCACCAAAACAAGTTAACACTTGAAATCAAAATCCTTAGCTCGTCAGAAGCAAGGATTCAAGAATGCATGCCCTTTCCATGCTTGGGGCATCAAAAGTTGGTTAGGTTACCAAGAAACCCTAATCATTAGTGCTTTGGTTATCTATTTTTTCTCGGTGTTGTGCCATGCACAGCGCATCCCAAAAAGGGGCATCTATAGACACCAAAAAAGCACCAATCCAATTATGTGACTACAAACACTGTTCGCTTTGAAAAACACAGCCCCCAAGGCAGCCCTCAGAGGTCAAACAGTGGTCCTAACAACTTTCATTGCAATTTTGTAAGGTCAGGAAGCAATTTGGCACATTTAGACACTTTGCTCAGTATTCGTCTCACCCAGGGATGAATACTAACTGGAATTCATCTCACCCAGGGACAAATTCTGAAATCGTCTCACCCAGGGATGAATTCCAAGTTTAACGGGCAAAAAGAAGAATGGTGCCAAGTGGCAGCCCAGGACAGTCAGTTGATGACTCCTGCCTCGCACACATGTGTGGGTGGATAGATAGGTCGTTAGAAGACTGTCACAAGGGTAGTTATGAGAGCCCAAGTCAATGGAGGACTCCCCTCCCTCATGGGAAGACATGACTGCCACATGGCACCTATGACCAACACATGGCATTTGTGCTTCCCTTTCAAAAGAGACCCCATGGGTCTATAAAAGGTGGGACTTTTCTCACCCAAAAGGGACAATTTGAAGGAGATTTCAAGCAACGAAGTGCTACCGAGTTGAGCACCCACTTGCATCCCCTTTGATTCACCTTCTCACATCCACCAATCTCTTTTGCAAGGGAGGTTGTTGGGTGGCTTTTGGAAGCTTGAATCTAACCCAAATCCAACATATGGACACCTGAATCAACAAATTTGTAGATATCCCAATCCTAAGAGGTTTTGGGCCCATCCCTAGTGGATTGGCATCGAAATCAAGTGCCAACGGTGGGAGGCCCACTTGGACGCCGCACACTTTCTAAATTTTAAAGCATTCTAGATTATTGTTTCAGTTTGCATATCGTGTTATTCTGTTTGGTTAACTCATAGCTTCAATTTCATAACATTTTGATTAGATTTTATCACGTTTTGTGCCTCTTTGTTGTTTCACTAACTTACAGGTGGCGATATCGAATTCCCGAGGATAGATACCAAATTGGGAGAATCCGACCATCTGGGTCATCCCAAAATGGCCCCAATTACATAACCCCCCTATTTGCAGGTGTTTTATAGGTCCTGAGATTCGACATTGGAGCAGCAGCAGGTCGGCTTTTCCAACACAGAAGAATTCGTCCCACCCAGGGACGAATTGCAGTCAAAATTCGTCCTGCCCAGGGACGAATTCTAGTTGAAGGCAGATTGGCCGACTGTCTCAGTGGCAGTGGCCTTCTGGTGATGTTTTTTGTCCTCTGTCAGGTTTTTAGGTCATTTAGAGTCATTTTGTCTATCGATTTGGCTAATTATTTACATACATCTTTTGGCGATTTTAGAGAACAAACACTTACTATTTGCAATAGGTGCTACTGACATCTTCGTTGTTTCTTTGTTCGCAGGAGGAGCAGCAGAGGTTAAGGACTCATCAACATTAGCGGTGGCATCATCTTGGCCTGCCCATTTCAAGTGTGGGCACGTAGAAAAAGGAACCTTAAGTCTCGATTGTAGTCAAATTCTTTTAATGCTCCTATCCCCTAAAAAGGGAGGCGTATTTGTAATAGAGATCAAGAAAGTTTAATGAAAGGGCTATGTTTTCTCCATTTTTTTTGTCTCTTCCAATGTGTTTCTTTCATTTCATGCAATTTACATTTCTAGGACTTAAGCGTATTTGATTTTGAATGCATCGCAATTAGTGTTTCCTTCGCCCGAAATCTCGTGCTTTTAGTGGCGATTCAGAATCATTGACAAAGACAATCACGCTCCTGCTTGGGGCAGTAAACAAGCAACAATCAAATCAATCAAACACTTGGCATTTCGTGAATCATGAACATAAGGTTCCCCTGTGGATAAAATGCCCTTCGCCTATTCATGACTGATCAATGTCTAAGTTCAAGTCACACCTCACCAAAACAGGTTAACACTTGAAATCAAACTCCTTAGCTCGTCAGAAGCAAGGATTCAAGAATGCATGCCCTTTCCATGCTTGGGGCATCACAAGTTAGTTAGGTTACCAAGAAACCCTAATCATTAGTGCTTTGGTTATCTATTTTTGCTCAAGACCGTGCCATGCACAAGTGCATCCCAAAAAGGGGCATCTCGTAGACACCAAAATAGCACCAATCCGATTATGTGATCGCAAACACTGATCGCTTTGACAAACACAGCCCCCAGGGCAGCCCTCAGATGTCAAACAGTGGTCTTAACCACTTTCATAGCAATTTTGTAAGGTCAGGAAGCAATTTGGCACATTTAGACACTTTGCTCAGTATTCGTCTCACCCAGGGACGAATACTAACTGGAATTCGTCTCACCCAGGGATAAATTCTGAAATCTTCTCAGCCATGGACGAATTCCAAGTTTAACGGGAAAAAAGAAGAATGGTGCCAAGTGGCAGCCCAGGATAGTCAGTTGATGACTCCTGCCTCGCACATGTGTGTGGGTGGATAGATAGGCCGTTAGAAGACTGTCACAAGGGTAGTTATGAGAGCCCAAGTCAATGGAGGACTCCCCTCCCTCATGGGAAGACATGACTGCCACATGGCACCTATGACCAACACATGGCATTTGTCGTTCCCTTTCAAAAGAGACCCCATGGGTCTATAAAAGGTGGGACTTTTCTCACCCAAAAGGGACAATTTGAAGGAGATTTCAAGCAACGAAGTGCTGCCGAGTTGAGCACCCACTTGCATCCCCTTTGATTCACCTTCTCACATCCACCAATCTCTTTTGCAAGGGAGGTTGTTGGGTGGCTTTTGGAAGCTTGAATCTGACCCAAATCCAACATATGGACACCTGAATCAACCAATTTGCAGATATCCCAATCCTAAGAGGTTTTGGGCCCATCCCTAGTGGATTGGCGCCGGAATCAAGTGCCAACGGTGGGAGGCCCACTTGGGCGCCCCACACTTTTTGAATTTTAAAGCATTCTAGATTATTTTTTCAGTTTGCATATCATGTTATTCTGTTTGGTTAAATCATAGCTTCAATTTTGTAACATTTTGATAAGATTTTATCACGTTTTGTGTCGCTTTGTTGTTTCACTAACTTGCAGGTGGCAATATCGAATTCTAGAGGATAAAGACAAAATTTGGGGAATCCGACCATCTGGGTCATCCCAAAATGGCCCCAATTACATAACCCCATTATTTGCAGGCGTTTTGCAGGTCCCGAGATTTGAAATTGGAGCAGCAGCAGGTCGGCTTTTCCAACACAGAAGAATTCATCCCACCCAAGGACGAATTGCAGTCAGAATTCGTCCTACCTAGGGACGAATTCCAGTTGAAGGTAGATTGGCTGACTGTCTCAGTGACAGTGGCCTTCTGGTGATGTTTTCTGTCCTCTATCAGGTTTTTAGGTCATTTAGAGTCATTTTGTCTATCGATTTGGCTAATTATTTACATACATCTTTTGGCGATTTTAGAGAACAAACACTTACTATTTGCAACAGGTGCTACTGACATCTTCATTATTTCTTTGTTCGTAGGAGGAGCAGCAGAGGTTAAGGACTCATCAAAATCAGTGGTGGCATCATCTTGGCCCGCCCATTTCAAGTGTGGGCACGCGAAAAGAGGAACCTTAAGTCTCAATTGTATTCAAATTCTTTTAACGCTCCTAGCCCCTGAAAAGGGAGGAGGCTTATTTGTAACAGAGATCAAGAAAGTTTAATGAAAGGGTTGTGTTTTCTCCATTTTCTTGTGTCTCTTCCAATGCGTTTCTTTCGTTTCATGCAATTTACATTTCTAGGACTTCAGCATATTTGATTTTGAATGCATCGCAATTAGTGTTTCCTTCGCTCGAAATCTCGTGCTTTTAGTGGCGATTCAGAATCATTGACAAAGAAAATCACGCTCCTACTTGGGGCAGTAAACAAGCAACAATCAAATCAATCAAAAAATTGGCATTTCGTGAATCATGAACACAAGGTTCCCCTGTGGATAAAATGCCCTTCGCCTATTCATGACTGATCAATGTCTAAGTTCAAGTCAGACCTCACCAAAACAGGTTAACACTTGAAATCAAACTCTTTAGCTCGTCAGAAGCAAGGATTCAAGAATGCATGCCCTTTCCATTCTTGGGGCATCAAAAGTTGGTTAGGTTACCAAGAAACCCTAATCATTAGTGCTTTGGTTATCTATTTTTGCTCGGCGTTGTGCCATGCACAGCGCATCCCAAAAAGGGGCATCTATAGACACCAAAATAGCACCAATCCGATTATGTGACTGCAAACACTGATCGCTTTGACAAACACAACCCCCAAGGCAGCCCTCAGAGGTCAAACAGTGGTCCTAACCACTTTCATAGCAATTTTGTAAGGTCAGGAAGAAATTTGGCACATTTAGACACTTTGCTCAGTATTCGTCTCACCCAGGGATGAATACTAACTGGAATTCGTCTCACCCAGGGACAAATTCTGAAATCGTCTCACCCAGGGATGAATTCCAAGTTTAACGGGCAAAAAGAAGAATGGTGCCAAGTGGCAGCCCAAGACAGTCAGTTGATGACTCCTGCCTTGCACACGTGTGTGGGTGGATAGATAGGCCATTAGAAGACTGTCACAAGGGCAGTTATGAGAGCCCATGTCAATGGAGGACTCCCCTCCCTCATGGGAAGACATGACTGCCACATGGCACCTATGACCAACACATGGCATTTGTGCTTCCCTTTCAAAAGAGACCCCATGGGTCTATAAAATTTGGGACTTTTCTCACCCAAAAGGGACAATTTGAAGGAGATTTCAAGCAACGAAGTGCTGCCGAGTTGAGCACCCACTTGCATCCCCTTTGATTCACCTTATCACATCCACCAATATCTTTTGCAAGGGAGGTTGTTGGGTGGCTTTTGGAAGCTTGAATCTAACCCAAATCCAACATATGGACACCTGAATCAACCAATTTGTAGATATCCCAATCCTAAGAGGTTTTGGGCCCATCCCTAGTGGATTGGCGTCGGAATCAAGTGCCAACGGTGGGAGGCCCACTTAGGTGCCGCACACTTTCTAAATTTTAAAGCATTCTAGATTATTGTTTTACTTTGCATATCATGTTATTCTGTTTGGTTAACTCATAGCTTCAATTTCATAACATTTTTATTAGATTTTATCACGTTTTGTGCCGCTTTGTTGTTTCACTAACTTGCAGGTGGCGATATCAAATTCCTGAGGATAGAGACCAAATTGGGAGAATCCGACCATCTGGGTCATCCCAAAATGGCCCCAATTACATAACCCCCCTGTTTGCAGGCGTTTTGCAGGTCCCGAGATTCGACATTGGAGTAGCAACAGGTCGGCTTTTCCAACACAGAAGAATTCGTCCCACCCAGGGACGAATTATAGTCAAAATTCGTCCTGCCCAGGGACGAATTCCAGTTGAAGGCAGATTGGCCGACTGTCTCAGTGGCAGTGGCCTTTTAGTGATGTTTTCTGTCCTCTGTCAGGTTTTCAGGTCATTTAGAGTCATTTTGTCTATCGATTTGGCTAATTATTTACATACATCTTTTGGCGATTTTAGAGAACAAACACTTACTATTTGCAATAGGTGCTACTGACATCTTCGTTGTTTCTTTGTTTGCAGGAGGAGCAGCAGAGGTTAAGGACTCATCAACATTAGCGGTGACATCATCTTGTCTCGCCCATTTCAAGTGTGGGCATGCGGAAAGAGGAACCTTAAGTCTCGATTGTAGTCAAAGTCTTTTAACGCTCCTAGCCCCTGAAAAGGGAGGCGTATTTGTAACAGAGATCAAGAAAGTTTAATGAAAGGGTTGTGTTTTCTCCATTTGCTTGTGTCTCTTCCAATGCGTTTCTTTCATTTCATGCAATTTACATTTCTAGGACTTAAGCGTATTTGATTTTGAATGCATTGCAATTAGTGTTTCCTTCGCCCAGAATCTCGTGCTTTCAGTGGTGATTCAGAATCATTGACAAAGACAATCACGCTCCTGCTTGGGGCAGTAAACAAGCAAAAATCAAATCAATCAAACACTTGGCATTTCGTGAATCATGAACACAAGGTTCCCCTGTGGATAAAATGCCCTTCACCTATTCATGACTGATCAATGTCTAAGTTCAAGTCACACCTCACCAAAACAGGTTAACACTTGAAATCAAACTCCTTAGCTCGTCAAAAGCAAGGATTCAAGAATGCATGCCCTTTCCATGCTTGGGGCATCAAAATTTGGTTAGGTTACCAATAAACCCTAATCATTAGTGCTTTGGTTATCTATTTTTGCTCGGCGTTGTGCCATGCACAGCGCATCCCAAAAAGGGGCATCTGTAGACACCAAAACAACACCAATCCGATTATGTGACTGCAAACACTGATCGCTTTGACAAACATAGCCCCTAGGGCAGCCCTCAGATGTCAAACAGTGGTCCTAACCACTTTCATAGCAATTTTGTAAGGTCAGGAAGTAATTTGGCACATTTAGACACTTTGCTCAGTATTCGTCTAACCTAGGGACGAATTCCAAGTTTAATGGGCAAAAAGAAGAATGGTGCCAAGTGGCAGCCCAGGACAGTCAGTTGATGACTCTTGCCTCACACACGTGTGTGGGTGGATAGATAGGCCGTTAGAAGACTGTCACAAGGGCAGTTATGAGAGCCCAAGTCAATGGAGGACTCCCCTCCCTCATGGGAAGACATGACTGCCACATGGCACCTATGACCAACACATGGCATTTGTGCTTCCCTTTCAAAAGAGACCCCATGGGTCTATAAAAGGTGGGACTTTTCACACCCAAAAGGGACAATTTGAAGGAGATTTCAAGCAACGAAGTGCTACCGAGTTGAGCACCCACTTGCATCCCCTTTGATTCACCTTCTCACATCCACCAATATCTTTTGCAAGGGAGGTTGTTGGGTGGCTTTTGGAAGCTTGAATCTGACCCAAATCCAACATATGGACACCTAAATCAACCAATTTGCAGATATCCCAATCCTAAGAGGTTTTGGGCCCATCCCTAGTGGATTGGCATCGAAATCAAGTGCCAACGGTGGGAGGCCCACTTGGGCGCCCCCACACTTTCTAAATTTTAAAGCATTCTAGATTATTGTTTTAGTTTGCATATCGTGTTATTCTGTTTGGTTAACTCATAGCTTCAATTTCGTAACATTTTGATCAGATTTTATCATGTTTTGTGTCGCTTTGTTGTTTCACTAACTTGTAGGTGGCGATATCGAATTCCCGAGGATAGAGACCAAATTGGGAGAATCCGACCATTTGGGTCGTCCCAAAATGGCCCCAATTACATAACCCCCCTGTTTGCAGGTGTTTATTGGTTAGGTTACCAATAAACCCTAATCATTAGTGCTTTGGTTATCTATTTTTTCTCGGCGTTGTGCCATGCACAGCGCATCCCAAAAAGGGGCATCTGTAGACACCAAAATAGCACCAATCCGATTATGTGACTGCAAACACTGATCGCTTTGACAAACATAGCCCCCAGGGCAGCCCTCAGATGTCAAACAGTGGTCCTAACCACTTTCATAGCAATTTTGTAAGGTCAAGAAGTAATTTGGCACATTTAGACACTTTGCTCAGTATTCGTCTCACCTAGGGACGAATTCCAAGTTTAATGGGAAAAAAGAAGAATGGTGCCAAGTGGCAGCCCAGGACAGTCAGTTGATGACTCTTGCCTCGCACACGTGTGTGGGTGGATAGATAGGCCGTTAGAAGACCGTCACAAGGGCGATTATGAGAGCCCAAGTCAATGGAGGACTCCCCTCCCTCATGGGAAGACATGACTGCCACATGGCACCTATGACCAACACATGGCATTTGTGCTTCCCTTTCAAAAGAGACCCCATGGGTCTATAAAATGTGGGACTTTTCTCACCCAAAAGGGACAATTTGAAGGAGATTTCAAGCAATGAAGTGCTACCGAGTTGAGCACCCACTTGCATCCCCTTTGATTCACCTTCTCACATCCACCAATATCTTTTGCAAGGGAGGTTGTTGGGTGGCTTTTGGAAGCTTGAATCTGACCAAAATCCAACATATGGACACCTAAATCAACCAATTTGCAGATATCCCAATCCTAAGAGGTTTTGGGCCCATCCCTAGTGGATTGGCACCGGAATCAAGTGCCAACGGTGGGAGGCCCACTTGGGCGCCCCACACTTTCTAAATTTTAAAGAATTCTAGATTATTGTTTCAGTTTGCATATCGTGTTATTCTGTTTGGTTAACTCATAGCTTCAATTTCATAACATTTTGATCAGATTTTATCATGTTTTGTGTCGCTTTGTTGTTTCACTAACTTGTAGGTGGCGATATCGAATTCCCGAGGATAGAGACCAAATTGGGAGAATCCGACCATCTGGGTCGTCCCAAAATGGCCCCAATTACATAACCCCCCTGTTTGCAGGTGTTTTATAGGTCCCGAGATTCGACATTGGAGCAGCAGCAGGTCGGCTTTTCCAACACAGAAGAATTCGTCCCACCTAGGGACAAATTGCAGTCAGAATTCATCCTGCCTAGGGACGAATTCCAGTTGAAGGTAGATTGGCCGACTGTCTCAATGGCAGTGGCCTTCTGGTGATGTTTTCTATCCTTTGTCAGGTTTTCAAGTCATTTAGAGTCATTTTGTCTATTGATTTGGCTAATTATTTACATACATCTTTTGGCGATTTTAGAGAACAAACACTTACTATTTGCAACAGGTGCTACTGACATCTTTGTTGTTTCTTTTTTCATAGGAGGAGCAGCAGAGGTTAAGGACTCATCAACATCAGCGGTGGCATCATCTTGGCCCGCCCATTTCAAGTGTGGGCACGCGGAAAGAGGAACCTTAAGTCTCGATTGTAGTCAAATTCTTTTAACGCTCCTAGCCCCTGAAAAGGGAGGAGGCGTATTTGTAACAGAGATCAAGAAAGTTTAATGAAAGGGCTGTGTTTTCTCCTTTTGCTTGTGTCTCTTCCAATGCGTTTCTTTCATTTCATGCAATTTACATTTCTAGGACTTAAGCGTATTTGATTTTGAATGCATCGCAATTAGTGTTTCCTTCGCTCGAAATCTCGTGCTTTCAGGTGGCGATTCGGAATCATTGACAAAGAAAATCATGCTCCTGCTTGGGGCAGTAAACAAGCAACAATAAAATCAATCAAACACTTGGCATTTCGTGAATCATGAACACAAGGTTCCCCTATGGATAAAACACCCTTCACCTATTCATGACTGATCAATGTCTAAGTTCAAGTCACACCTCACCAAAATAGGTTAACACTTGAAATCAAACTCCTTAGCTCGTCAGAAGCAAGGATTCAAGAATGCATGCCCTTTCCATGCTTGGGGCATCAAAAGTTGGTTAGGTTACCAAGAAACCCTAATCATTAGTGCTTTGGTTATCTATTTTTTCTCGGTGCTGTGCCATGCACAGCGCATCCCAAAAAGGGGCATCTCGTAGACACCAAAACAGCACCAATCCGATTATGTGACTGCAAACACTGATCGCTTTGACAAACACAGCCCCCGGGGTAGCCCTCAGAGGTCAAACAGTGGTCCTAACCACTTTCATAGCAATTTTGTAAGGTCGAGAAGCAATTTGGCACATTTAGACACTTTTCTCAGTATTCGTCTCACCCAGGGACGAATACTAACTGGAATTCGTCTCACCCAGGGACGAATTCTAAAATCGTCTCACCTAGGGACGAATTCCAAGTTTAACGGGAAAAAAGAAGAATGGTGCCAAGTGGCAGCCCAGGACAGTCAGTTGATGACTCCTGCCTTGCACACGTGTGTGGGTGGATAGATAGGCCGTTACAAGACTGTCACAAGGGTAGTTATGAGAGCCCAAGTCAATGGAGGACTCCCCTCCCTCATGGGAAGACATGACTGCCACATGGCACCTATGACCAACACATGGCATTTGTGCTTCCATTTCAAAAGAGACCCCATGGGTCTATAAAAGGTGGGACTTTTCTCACCCAAAAGGGACAATTTGAAGGAGATTTCAACCAACAAAGTGCTGCCGAGTTGAGCACCCACTTGCATCCCCTTTGATTCACCTTCTCACATCCACCAATCTCTTTTGCAAGGGAGGTTGTTGGGTGGCTTTTGGAAGCTTGAATCTTACCCAAATCCAACATATGGACACCTGAATCAACCAATTTGCAGATATCCGAATCCTAAGAGGTTTTGGGCCCATCCCTAGTGGATTGGCGCTGAAATCAAGTGCCAACGATGGGAGGCCCACTTGGGCGCCCCGCACTTTCTGAATTTTAAAGCATTATAGATTATTGTTTCAGTTTGCATATCGTGTTATTCTGTTTGGTTAACTCATAGCTTCAATTTCGTAACATTTTGATCAGATTTTATCACGTTTTGTGTCGCTTTGTTGTTTCACTAACTTGCAGGTGGCGATATCGAATTCCTGAGGATAGATACCAAATTGGGAGAATCCGACCATCTGGGTCATCCCAAAATGGCCCCAATTACCTAACCCCCCAATTTGCAGGCATTTTGCAGGTCCCGAGATTCGACATTGGAGCAGCAGCAGGTCAGCTTTTCCAACATAGAAGAATTCTTCCCACCTAGGGACGAATTACAGTCAGAATTCATCCTACCCAGGGACGAATTCTAGTTGAAGGCAGATTGGCCGACTGTCTCAGTGGCAATGGCCTTCTGGTGATTTTTTCTGTCCTCTGTCAAATTTTTAGGTCATTTAGAGTCATTTTGTCTATCGATTTGGCTAATTATTTACATACATCTTTTGGCGATTTTAGAGAACAAACACTTACTATTTGCAACAGGTGCTACTAACATCTTCGTTGTTTCTTTTTTCACAGGAGGAGCAGTAGAGGTTAAGGACTCATCAACATCAGCGGTGGCATCATCTTGGCCCGCCCATTTCAAGTGTGGGCACGCGAAAAGAGGAACCTTAAGTCTAGATTGTAGTCAAATTCTTTTAACGCTCCTAGCCCCTGAAAAGGGAGGATGCGTATTTGTAACAGAGATCAAGAAAGTTTAATGAAAGGGCTATGTTTTCTCCATTTGCTTGTGTCTCTTCCAATGCGTTTCTTTCGTTTCATGCAATTTACATTTCTAGGACTTAAGCGTATTTTATTTTGAATGCATCGCAATTAGTGTTTCCTTCGCCCGGAATCTCGTGCTTTCACAGACTCTTTCCTTTGCTGCATGTCACGAAATCATGACACTTCTCATTTCGAGATTTTTTAGCATGTCACAAAATCGTGACAGTCCTCACATCGACCTCTACAGCATGTCGCGAAATCACGATAGTTCTTGAAAAACTTTCACTCTCTTTGATCTTGTCATGAAATTGCGATAGCTTACAATGCAGACTCTTTCTTCTGCAACATGTCGTGAAATTGCGACATTTTTCCATCTGTACAACCTCCTTTGTAGAATGTCATGAAATCACGACACTTTTCTTTCTTTGCCTTCCTGCACTTTCTGAGTCACAAAAATGCGACATGTCACGAAATCATGACAATTTTGCCTGCTTTGTCTCTGCCTTCCCGCATGTCGTGAAATTGTGACACTTTTGCTTGAACTTTCTCTCTCCTCAAACATGTCACGAAATCGTGACAGTTTTGCTAGAACTTTCTCTCTCCTCAAACATGTCACAAAATTGCGATAGTTTTTCTAGCCGCCTGCATATTTTTTCTTACTTGTATTTTTCTTGATCTTTTGCAACTAGGCTACCCTGATCTTCTTGGAAACTCACTGTCAATGCTGAAACCTTCATCAAGACACATTCTTTGACATAAAAAAAAATTGCTTCAAGACCTTCTTGACATCAATGACAACATCTACACTTAGAGTAAAGGCAATGTACCCAATGTACCCAAAATTTCCAACAATCTCCCCCTTTGTCATTGATGGCAAACCTTAACTGAAAACACAAGTCAAGAGCCAAAACTGAAAACAACTAATCCAAAAACTGAGAATCTACCTTTGAATATTTTGCTCCCCCTGACTTGAAGCTCTCTTCTTCACTATGAAGCTCTCCCCCTTACTCATATCTCTCCCCCTTTGTCATCAATGGCAAAGGGTCACCTTTGGGGCTTGGGACTAATAATGATCTCCTTAGCTTAGTCCCTCCCCCACCTCCTGATGAGGTGATTAATTCTAGGGTGGGAGTACAACTCCCAATTTCTCCCTTAGATACTCAAACATATCTCTTGGAAGAGGTTTTGTGAAGATATCTGCAATCTGCTCTTTAGTAGACACATATTCTACCTTGACTTGCTTATCTTGCACTTTCTCCCTTAGAAAGTGATACTTGATGGAAATATGCTTTGTCCTTGAGTGCATTACCGAATTTTTGGAAATACTTATGGCACTAGTATTATCACAAAATATGGAGATGGGTTGTTCATGCTTGACTTTGAAATCCTCCAAGGTGGTTTTCATCCATAGAACTTGAGTACACCCAGCCACTGTTGCTATGTATTCAGCTTCTATCGTAGATAAGGAAACTGAAGGTTGTTTCTTACTTAGCCAAGAAACTAAACTCTTTCCCAGAAAGAATGCTCCACCACTGGTGCTTTTCTTGTCATCATTACTGCCTGCCCAATCTGCATCTGTATAGGCTGTGAGAGTGAAATCATCACCTTTGGGATACCAAAGCCCAAAGTCCATAGTTCCCTTCAGATATCTAAATATTCTTTTAACTGCTATAACATGAGAATATTTTAGAGCTGCCTGAAATCTGGCCACTAATCCAACAACCTGCATGATATCTGGTCTGGTAGCTATAACATATACTAAACTGCCAATCATTGATCTATACAACCTCTGATCTGCCGCTGGAGATTCATCATCTTTACTAATCTTGCACCCTATAGTCATTGGAGTACATACAGGTTTGTTGTCCATCATCTCGAATTTTTTTAACATTTCTTTGATATATTTTCTTTGAAAGAGAAATATACCATCTTTTGATTGAGCAATCTGAAGACCCAAAAAGAATGACAGCTCTCCAATCATAGACATCTCAAATTCCTTCTACATGGTGTTAGCAAAATATTTGCACATCTGGGTATTATTTCCCCCAAAAATGATATCATCAACATAGACAACTACAATCAACATATTATTTCCTTTATCCTTAATATACAAATTGCTATCTGCCATACCTTTCCTGAAACCTTGCTCATGAAGGTACCTGTCAAGTCTTGAGTACCAAGCCCTAGGTGCTTGCTTTAACCCATACAAGGCCTTTTTTAGTTTACACACATAGTTTGATTGATCTGAGAGAGACACGCCTTTTGGATGTTCTACGTAGACTTCTTCATCCAAAACTCCATTTAAAAAGGCTGATTTCACATCCATTTGATACACCTTGAATGCTTTGAAGCTTGAGAGGGCCAAAAACATTATGATGGCTTCGAGACGAGCAACAAGAGCAAACGTATCTTCGAAATCAACACCTTATACTTGAGCATAACCTTTGCAAACCAATATGGCTTTGTTTCTGACAATATTTCCATCCTCATTGAGTTTATTTCTGAATATCCATTTTGTGCCAATGACATTCTTGTCCTTAGGTCTTGGAACTAAATCCCAAGTTTCACTTTTCTCTATTTGATTTAGCTTTTCATCCATTGCTTTTATCCAAAATTTATCTGCACATGCTTCACTGAAATCTTTTGGCTCAATCTGAGATAATAATGAAATATTTGTAGAATTGTGTGACATAATGACTCTTCTTCTAGTTTGTCTGTTGTTTGGATCACCAATGATAAAATATTTGGGATGATGTTTCTGAACATATCGTGACGGAGTTTTGGGAAGCAGTTGTTGTTTTTCCTCTTCTTCATCTGAAACCTCTCTGAATTCTTCTTGACAGATTTCATCACTGATTTCCTTGACAGGTTCTCTTATCCTTGTCTTTTCATCAACTGTTACATTTATGCTATCTACGACTGTATGCATTATTTTGTTGAAGCATCTATAAGCCTTGCTTCTACTAGAATAACCAAGAAAAATTCCTTCATCACACCTAGGATCAAACTTACCCAAATTCTGATCTTCCCTTCTGATGAAGCACTTACTCCCAAACACTTTGAAATGTTTGACTGTAGTTGGTATTCCTTTCCACAACTCATAAGGAGTTTTATGATGATTTACTCTAAGTTGGGCCTTGGTGATAATGTATACTGCTGTACTGACTGCCTCTTTCCAGAAACTATATGAAAGTTTCGAATCATTTAACATAGCTCTAGCCATATTTTCAATAGTTCTATTTTTTCTTTCAGCTACTCCATTTCTCTACTTTGTCTTGAGCATGAAAAGCAGTTTGAACTATCATTGACTTAGACTTGATCTCATTTCTCTTTTTAGTGAACTTAAATCTAGGTCTATCCAAACTGCACATCCTTGGTATATGCCCAACATTCTTGCATTTGTAACACATGACATTTTTATCCATAAGAGGTGCAAAAGAGTTAACATTTTCCTGACTATGGCTATTCACGGATTTAATGCACTGTATAGCTTTGTGACCAAATTCCTTGCAAAAAAAATAGTAGCCATAGAAAGTATTATGTAACCTGTTTTGATGCCTTGGATGATTGTTCTTCTTGTGACCAACTGGAATCCATCGTTCTTCAGGCTGAAGATTGAGTTTGTTGTCTCTTCTTCCTGTCATGATGTTTGAGATCAAAACTCTCTTCCCTGAAATTCTTAAAGCCCAAAAGAATTCTCTTTAGAGATCAAACTGAACCTCTTCATTCTTTTCTAAAATTGTATATTCTTCTAAAAGATCCTTCTCTGAGCTGTTAGGCTTTTTCGGGAGAGACCCGCTTTGATACCAATTGAAGAACACAAGCTTATACTGAGAGGGGGGTTGAACAGTATAAGACCGCTTTCTACCTTTTTTCGATTCAACTTGCAGTTCAATATTATGCAGTGAATATATAACAGTATCAAAAATAAAAATCAAAGCAATGCACAGAATATCATCCACAATAGAGACTAAGCAATTTACATGGTTCACCCAACACGGGCTACTCCATGAATAAAATTTTTACTAAATTTTATCACCTCAAATTTTGGGAAACATGTCCCGATTACAAAGTTTATGGGCACCAACCCAAAGGAGATACCTTCCCCTAGCTCTGCTCAATCTGGTGATCCTCTAGAAGACCTCTACCTCTGTAGCCCTTAGCAAGTGGAACTCTATCCACAGAAGACACCTGTCTTCCCTGCTTTGGCTGGAGACCTCTGTCCTCAACTCTATCACTACACAGTCGGTCCTCTTATCTATGCCAAAACACAATACTTTGGTCTGACACTATTGTCCTCAAACTTGCACCTTTGCACAATTACAACACTCGATCAAATATCCACTTATGCACCTCTATGCAAACACAGCAACAATGTCATTGCACACTCTGCTCTTCGACGATCGAACTTCTCCCTACACTCTGCTTCTTGAAAGTTGCACTTCGAACGCACACTTCGATCAATACTCAAACTATTCAAACAGCCCTCCTTTTATAGAGTAAGATTCAAGATCATTACATTCAATCTTAGTCAACTGTTACTCTTCAACTACGTCGGCTGCAAAACCCTACGTTGCGTCAGCCCAGATTTTAACTTTTTTGGCTCAAAGTTAACTCTGTCCTTCAATCGCCACTAGTTCTGTAGTTGTCCTTGTGAAACTACAACATGTTGTGATATCGCAACATTTTTACAGCCGTACACCTTTTATAGCCTACTATCGCAAAATCGTGACACCTTGACCTTTGTCGACTTCCTTTGTGCTTCTGTCATAACATCGTGACACCTTTGCCTCTTGCTGATGTCATCTCACTTTTGTCGCAAAATCACGACACTTTAGTCTTCATGGCCTTCCTCTTAGCTTTTTTCACGAAATCGCAACACTTATGATTTTTGTTGATGTCATCTTCACTCTGTCGCAAAATCACAACACTTTAGTCTACAAGCTCTTCCTTCTTCAATTCATCGTGAAATCGCAAAGCTTCTTCTGTTTAAGACTTGCTGACTATTTTTGTCACGAAATCGTGACACTATCTCCAACTACAAGCTACCATCTCAACCTGTCATGAAATCGTGACGCTTTCAGCTTCCAAAAGCTTTGCCTGCAACCTATCATGAAATCATGATGCTTTTGGCTTTCAAACATTTTCTCCACTGCCTGTCATGAAATCATGACACTTCTGGCTTCCGTACACTTTCTCCACTGCCTGTCACAAAATTGCGACACTTCTGGTTTCCGTATGCTTTCTCCACTGCCTGTCACAAAATTGCGACACTTTTGGCTTCCGTACGCTTTTTCCACTGCCTGTCGCAAAATCATGACGCTGCTCCTTTCAGACTCTTTCCTTTGCTGCATGTCGCAAAATCGTGATGCTTCTCATTTCGAGATTTTTTAGCATGTCGTGAAATCACGACAGTCCTCACCTCAACCTCTGCAGCATGTTGCGAAATCGTGACAGTTCCTGAAAAAATTTCACTCTCTTCAATCTTGTCATGAAATCATGACAGCTTACAATGTAGACTCTTTCTTCTGCAACATGTCATGAAATCGCGACATTTTTCCATCCGTATAGCCTCCTTTGCAGAATGTCATGAAATTGCGACACTTTTCTTTCTCTGCCTTCCTGCACTATCCGAGTCACAAAAATGCGACATGTCACGAAATCGTGACAGTTTTGCCTGCTTCGTCTCTACCTTCCTACATGTCGTAAAATCATGACACTTTTGCCCAAACTTTATCTCTCCTCAAACATGTCACGAAATCGTGACAGTTTTGCCAGCACTTTCTCTCTCCTCAAACATGTCGTGAAAAAGTGATAGTTTTTCCAGTCGTCTGCATACTTTTTCTTACTTGTCTTTTTCTTGATCTTTTGCAACTGGGCTACCCTGATCTTCTTGGAAACTCACTGTCCATGCTGAAACCTTCATCAAGACACATTCTTTGACATCAAACCAAATTGCTTCAAGACCTTCTTAACATCAATGACAACATCTACACTTATAGTAAAGGCAATGTACCCAATGTACCCAAAATTGCCAACAAGAGCTTTAGATTTGAATCTACCTTTTTGCCATTTTGCCCAGATATTCATCCAGTTCAGGTCACCACTTACTTACTTGAATTTTAAAGTGTGCAAACCAACGCAGCCAAATCTGTCGGGTGAAAGGGCAACCAAACAACAAATGGTCAACAATTTCCTCGCTCTTGTAGCATAGTACACATTGAGAAGGGCCGATGATACCTTTTGATATGAGATTATCAAAAGTGAGGATTCCATTGTGCATGCACTGCCAAGCAAAAAAGTTAACTTTTGGCCAACCTTTAGAGTGCCAGATTTTCCTCCAGTCCTCAACCTAAAAAGTATGAGGGGAGGGCTCTGGGAGAATGTTGTCATATCCGTCCTTTAATGTATAGACGCCAAGACTCCCAAAGCCCCAAGCTAATTCATCCTCCACATCTCCCCCTGTAAGAAATATTTCTGTCAAAATTTTAGTCATGATGGGAGTCAAATCCAAAGGGATTGAAATGGGCCACTCATCCAACTTCTTGAACTGCTTAAACTTACACTCCCCCAGCTGAGTAGTTATGAAATAACTTTCAGTACGGATCCATCCCTTGGCTTCAATGACTACTTTTATTTGCTGTAATTCTAGAAATTCAACAATGATGGGTGGGAACTGATCCCAAGAATCTGTCCAGAAGCGAGCCTTCTCCCCTCTTCCCACTTTCCAAAATAAGCGGTCTTTAACAACCTGAGACCCTAACTTGAGATCCTGCCAAACTAGGGACCCAGTACCATCCAAGGGGATGTGAGCTACATCGTTTGGGTTGGCCTGTCCTAGGTATTTGCTAGTTAGGATTCTACTGAAAAGGGAGGTGGGTTGGGAGATCCATCTCCAGTACAACTTTCTAGCCAAAGCTTTATTATTCAACTTAGATTTTCTCAAACCTAGACCTCCTTTAACTTTGGTTGGGTAACTTTGTACCAACCCACTAAGGCCCACTTTCTCTCTCCCTTTGCTCCTTCCCATAAAAACTTTCTAGCCATCCTGTCCAACTCTTTCCATATTGTAATCGGGGTAGCCAGGATAGAGAATTTGTAAATTGGCATGGCTTGAATGACTGATCGTAAGAACATTAATCTGCCACCATAACTTAACCACTTGTGAGACCAGTGATTAATTATGTCCTTGATACACTCCAGAATATTCCTCCATGTGTCTAATTTTAGCTTCTTAAAGTGCAAGGGGACCCCCAAGTAAACCACTAGGAGAGAAGTCCTTGTGAATCCTAGGATTTCTAAAATTTTGTTTCGAAGCCTTTGCTCTAGATTAAAAAAAAACCACTTTGGATTTCTTGTCATTAATGACCTATTGAGTAGCCCTAAGATAGACATTAAGAGTATCCCTAATCATTCTAGCTTCCCTGAAACTGGCCACTCCCACCAAACCAGTGTCATCCACAAACTGCAGGTGCGTTCAAACTTCATCACCCACCCTGATACCCAATAATCTACCTTCTTTGTCTTCTCCTTAAGAAAAGTCTGCCAAGACCTTCAGCCAAAATGAGAAAAATATAAGAACATGGATCCCCCTGGCACAGTCCCCGAGTAGCTCCAAATGGTTGTGAAGGAAGGCCCTTGATTAGCACAGAGTAAGTCAGGGTAGAGACACAACTCATGACCCACTCTATCCAAGTCCTGAGAGAAACCAAAGGCTGCCATCATTTTAGCCAGGAAACTCCATTTAACCCTGTCATAAGCCTTTAACATGTCTAGTTTTATGAACATCCCTTTATTACCAGAAGTGTGCATTGAATGGATTGATTCTTGGGCCACAACCACCCCATCCAGAATCTATCGTCCCTCAACAAAACCTCCTTGCTCAGAGGAGACAATGTTGTGAAGAAGAGGTTTTAGGCGCTCAGCCATTACCTTTGTGATTATTTTGTATAGCACATTACATAAGGCAATAGGCCTATAATCTGAAATATGAACACCCTCCTCCCCTTTTGGAATTGAGGTAATGAAAGTGTGGTTTATAGCTTTAAGCATTCTCTTATTTTCTCTAGACTCTTCTACAACAACCATTACATCTTCCTCTAAGTAGTCCTAGAAAGCTTGAAAAAACTCAATTGGGAAGCCGTCTGGACCTGGAGTTTTACTAGTGCTCATTCCAAAGACCACAGTTTTCAATTCATCTCTATCAATGGGTTTGAGGAGGGCCTGATTTTCATCCTCAAAAATAACAACAGGTATGACAAAAATAACTTCATTTTGGGCCTCTACATCTTGTACCACACTTTCCTTAAAAATCTTAGAAAAATAATCCATAGCATGGGAATGCATACCTGGAAGTGTATAAAAGGAATGACCGTTCTCATATTGAAGGGCCTCCATCTTGTTCATCTGTCTTCGAGCACAAGCAGTCCGATGAAATAATTTTGTATTTTTGTCCCCTTCTAATAACCAGGTGGTCCTTGCTCTCTGCTTCCAATAGGTCTCCTCCTGGTTGTCAATGTCCTCAACCGCTGTACGCAGGGCATCATCCTTAGCTTTGAGCTGGTCTGTAATTACTCCTTCTTTGAACTATTTTTGGACCTCATCCCATCTGGCCACCAATGGAGCTCTTTGGGCCTGGAAGTCTGTTTTATTAGCACGCCTCCAATACTTCAACTGAGTTTTGACATATTGTAGTTTTTTGTGGATTCTGAACATTGGTCTCCCATAATCTGGGTGGCCTTCTTCCCACCACTGTGGAATTTTCTCCCGAAGTTCTTCTTTCTGAAGCCACAAATTCTCAAATCTGAAAGGTTTGTGATGCTGCCCCATCCTAGTCCCGCCTTCCAACAGAATGGGACAATGATATGAAACTGGGCCTTCTAAAATCTAAAAATTTATATTCCATTTTACAAACGCCTCCTCTAAAACTAGAAAATTATCTAGCTTAACCTTCCTGCTATGTGGCTCCCCCCTTTTATTTGTCTAAGTGTAGTTAATGCCAGGATATTTAATGTCCACTAAGTGCAAAGCCTGGACTTGGGCAATCATGAAACGGTCCCCTAGGTCCAAAAATGGTGTTCCCCCTTCCTGATCTCTAGAAGATAATTTAGCATTAAAATCCCCCACTATAATTCAGTCTAGATCTTCTCTTAAGGTTTGCATGTTATGCACAACCTTCCACTACCACCTCTGACCATCTAGGTTTTGAGACCCATAAAAGTTTGTGATTAGAACGTGTTTTGTAGTGAAATTATTCCTAAAAGGAGAAGTGAGAACACCCCTCTAGGCAAGATGTTATATTGCAGACCATTCAAGAGAGTTCCACAGAGTAACAATCCCCCCTGAGGCACCTTGGGTAGCCACATCCATATGACCAGCACCCCTCCAAATTTTGTTGACTGTTTTGGACATAAGATCTAATGACATCTTAGTCTCTTGTAAAAGCAAAAAATCAATATTACGATTCTCTAAAAGTCTTCGAACAGTAGATTGATGGGTTATGCTGTTTAAACCCCTCACATTCCATGATTGTATAATCATTGGTTACCCTAGGAGCAATAAGAGTCTATTGGCCTCACCGATCCTCCCGTGATCAGTTTGTCTCCTTGGACTGCTAGCAACTCCTTATTGGATCTTCTACCTACTCCCTGAGAATTTTTGTTTTTTGATCTTTTTTCTACCTGGGTAATCCCCAAAGTTGGATTTTCCCTGTTCTTCTCTGCTATTCCCATGCTGACATCCTGAGATATTGTCTACTCCTGGTTATGCACTACTAAAGCCCCTGAACACACTGGTTGTGATACCTCACAAAGTTCAACTACCTGTTGTATGACGGGAGGAGATGAGAGGGGGAGTTGCACGGGAATATTAGAATTTTCCTTATTACCCTCCATGCCCTCCATAAATTGTTCCTCTTCGTCAACCAGTGACTTAAATATCTCATATCTATTGGCAGGTCTAAGATGGGATTGCTCCTTTCCCTCTTTTTTCTTTGTCCATATTTTTCTTTTGGGATGTTCAAAACCCTCTCTTTGAGATTCCTGGCCCTGTACGGTGCTATTAGGATCTTTATTAAGTGTTGCCTTATCCTCTTTAGGCAGGTTTGGCATTCCTAAAGGGGCCTCCATTTTAGCATTCATATTATTAGGGCAGAAACAGGCCAAATGTCCATGTTTGTGACAAACCCTACATCTAAAGGGTAGGGCCTCATAGTCCAGTTGTTGAATCCAAGAGAGTCCTGCCAATTCAATTTCCATCTTTGCCGACAAAGGCTAGCTAAGATCCATCTCCACACATATTCTTGCATACACCGCCATGCTCCCTTCAATTGTGTCTCTGGCAACACCCAGATGTCTTCCAATAGAATTGCCAATCCTTTCCAACACCTGCTCACTCTAGAATTCCATTGGAAGAGCATATAGTTGGATCCATACTGGGATAGTAGTAGGTTCAACTTGGGGATCGAATCCCACTCTCCATGGTTGAACATATAGCCCTGTCGGGCCATGATTTTTCTTCTTTGACTCGAAATCCCTATTTCTATCGGCCAAAGACGAAAATCTAACAATAAAATATCCATTTCTAATAAACCACAATGAATACTCACCGTGAGGCTCCCAGTTTTGGCGGATCTAAGAGTGCAAAAAATTTAGGGAAGGACGTATACCCATGAACTTGCAGATTAAATCATGATTAACTCTATAAATGACTGATTCTTCAACCATACTTGGCTTGATGACAATTTTTGGCCTGGTTTCGGCCTGCGGCAAACATCCATTCACACGATGTGCTGTCGACCTATTCCCAGCCGTCGTGAAGAGCATTTTATATGCCGTTTTTTGAGCTTTGTCGTTCTTTGGAGGATATTTTTTTTAAACAAATATGCGTATGAGCTGCTACTCCCTAGAAAAGGAGTCGAAGAAGTCCCCATTGGACCCTCCTGGGGCACCAATATAGCCTTCAGATCCATCGTACCTCGAAAGCACTTCTGCAATCCAGCTGATGCCCTAGATTTTTCGAAGTTCCAGAAACCCTAGTTCAAAGGAAAGAAGGATAATTTATAATGAAATTCTAAGGCCTTTACATTTCATAGCTATTAATGCATATTTATTTCTTTTTTATTCATTAAATAATAATAAAAGGAATTCAATTTTCACGAATAATTACTAGCATAGCATAATAAAATAAACCAACACAGGATCTTTGTTAACAATTACTTGTAAATCACTAAGGTATTTTAATAATTTTAGAATTTTATATTTTAAAGGTAAATCGATTTTTAGGTTTTGCATTTGCATTCACAGACAATAAATGAACTTCCCTTTATGAAAATTATAATTTCATTAAAGGGGGGTAGTTCATACGACATTCCATTGGCCATTAGATTGAATTTTAGGGGTAAATATTTCTGGGGTCATAACTCCTCATCATTGCTCGAATTGGCTATTAGTGCATGTTTTTGGAAAGCTCTCGAAAAGAGCTACAACAACATAAGGTGACATCATACTGAATATAATGTTTTTTAACATTTTTGGCTTTCTAGTCCATTTTTCATAATTTTATTTTTATTTTTCTAACCCTTTCTTTTACAAATTTCTTTAAAACTTTGGTGACAAATAAAAATAAAATTAAAATTAAAATATCATAAATAAATACATGGGTATAAATAATGAGCTTCAATATTTCATACAAAACAATTTTGATCTTATTCTGATGTCATTTCAAATTTATAAAATTTATTTAAAGTTGTTGTTTTATAAGGATATTTATGATTTCAAAATTTCACATTTTTTTCATATTTTGAAGGTAAATCGATTTTCAAGCTTTTTATTTGCATTCATAGATAATAAATTAACTTCTTTTTATGAAAATTATAGTTTTATTAAACGGGGGTAGTTCATACAACATTCCATTGGCCATCATTTTGAATTTTGGGTGTAAAAATTTTGGGGGTCTTAACTCCTCGCTCGTTGCTCGGATTGGCTATTAGTGCATATTTTCATAAAGCTCTCAAAAAGAGCTACAACAGCGTAGGGTGGCATCATACTTACTATAGTGTGTTTTAACATTTTCAACTTTTCGGTCCATTTTTTTAGAATTTTATTTTTATTTTTATAACCCTTCCTTTTGCAATTTTTTTTTAAACTTCGATGAGTAAAATAAAAATAATAAAAAACTAAAATTTTCATATATAAATGCATGGTGTGAATAATGAGTTTCAATATTTTATCTGAAACAATTTTGATCTTATTCTAAAGTCATTTCAAATTTATTAAAAAATTTTTAAATTTGTTTTATAAGGATTTTTATAATTTTGGAATTTAACATTTTTTCATATTTTGAAGGTAAATTGATTTTCAGGATTTGCATTTGCATTCATAGACAATAAATGAACTTCCCTTTATTAAAATTACAATTTCATTAAAGGGGCGTAGTTCATACGGTATTCCATTGGCCATCCTTTTGGATTTTGGGGGCAAAACTTCTCGGGGTCATAACTCCTTGCTCGTTGCTCGAATTAACTATTAGTGCCTATTTTTGGAAAGCTCTCGAAAAGAGCTACAACAACACAGGATGACATCATACTAATTATAGTGTGTTTTAATATTTTTAGATTTTAGGTCTATTTTTCAAAATTTTATTTTTATTTTTCTAACCCTTTAATTTGTAGATTTTTTTAAACTTCGATGACTAAAATAAAAATTAAAATAAAATTAAAATTTCATAAATAAATGCATGGGTGTGAAGAATGAGCTTCAATATTTCATTCGAAACAATTTTTATCTCATTCTAAAGTCATTTCAAATTTATAAAATTTATTTAAAGTTGTTTTATAAGGATTTTTATAATTTTGGAATTTCACATTTTTTTTCATATTTTGAAGGTAAATCAATTTTTAGGCTTTTTATTTGCTTTTACAAATAATAAATGAACTTCAATTTATGAAAATTACAATTTCATTAAAGGAAGGTAGTTCATATGACATTCCATTGGCCATCATTTTGAATTTTGGGGGTAAAACTTACCGGGGTAATAACTCCTTACTCATTGCTCGGATTGACTATTAGTGCATATTTTTGAAAATCTCTCGAAAAGAGCTACAAAAATGTAAGGCAGCATCATGTTGACTATAGTGTGTTCTAACGTTTTCGGCTTTCTAGTTTATTTTCCAATTTTGTTTTTTTTTTTCTAACCCTTCCTTTTGCAAATTTTTTGTAAAATTTGATGAATATAATAAAAATAATAAAAAATTAAAATTTCATATGGTTGGCAGTTGGGGTTTGTTGGCTATAGCTATTCAAAGTAGACATTCCAACCAAATTATGCTCTACATTACTGTTTATGCTCCGAATTCTTTGGAGGAAAAAAGAAGACAGTGGAAGAATATTACTCATATTATCTCTCATTTTCCTGAAGCTTGGATCTTGATTAGAGGATATTTCAATACCATCCTCTCTCTAGATGAGAAAATAGGGGGAAATAAAAATTTGGACAAAAGCACTGACCTCATGAGCAAATATATTGCAAACCTCCATCTTGTGGATATCCAACCAGATAATGACCTTATTATTTGGTCTAATAGAAGGCAAGGCTTAGCTTGTATAATGGAGAGATTGGATAGGTTTTTTCTCTCTAAAAATTTCTTAATCCATGGTCACATTCCTAAAGTGAAGACTCTTAATAATTTTGGTTTGGATCATTGGCCAATCATGGTGGAAATATGGAAAACCAATGTGAGTTTCTCTCCTTTTCGTTTTCAATTAATGTGGCTTAGAGACATTTCCTTTAGACCTCGTGTGCAACAATGGTGGAAGGAAGGTAAACCTAGGCATGGGACTAAGATGTTATGTTTTGCCAAAAGACTACAATACATTAAATCCAAAATCAAGACTTGGAACTGGAAAGAGTTTGGGGATGTTCATAAAAAAAAACATGAAGTTATTGCTCATCTTGAAAATTTAAATAAAAAAATTTGTTTAGATGGCCTCACAGAGAAGAGAAGTGTAGATGAAATTAAACTCACAACTCAGTTAGAGGAATGGGAAAAAGAGAAGAAATCTTATGGAAGCAAAAATCTAGAATTCAATGGCTCAAAGAAGGAGATCAAAACACAAATTTCTTCCACAAATATCTTCTAGATCGAAGATCTCACAACTTTATTTCTTTTTTAAAGTCATATTCTGGAGATGTTTATACTTGGGATGACATGAACTCTATTGTTGTTGATTACTTTTCCAATATTTGTGTTGCTACTCCTCTTGACTCAACTTCACAAAAAAATGTTATTCAAGCAATCCCTTCTCTTTTTTTTAAATAAAGGGGTAAAAATTTATTGATAAAAAATCTGGATTACAAATTACAGCTGAGCCCCCACCCAGGACTCAAATAAGCAACAAGACAGGCTAAATCACCAGACAAGGTCAACTCCCAAAGAAAACCAAAAAAAAACAAACCACATTAAGTCTGAACATCCTTATGGATCAACTCCCGTAGGTGTTGAGAATCCCCAAACGGAAGACTCTCCCAGTTATCAATACTCTATCCTGAATAAAAACCACATCCGGAGAATGAAAACGAATCAAATCATGAACAAATTTTTGTCTGGGGATGATGTTCAACCCCCTTACATTCCATGAAAGTATAATCATTTTTGGGGGTTATAAAAATGGGAGTCCTTTGTTCTCACCAAACCTGACTCTACCAAAGTCTCCCCATTAACTTAATTGTGTCCTAGTCTTTCTTCCGACCCACCTTCATATTCTTATTTGAAGAATTTTTTTTAATTATTTTATGCTGCAATCCCAGCACCATAGGAGTTTTACAGTCCATGGATGACTGCATCAGTGCCTGGGTAGGAGAGGGCACATCTAAATCTATGCCATTTTCTAAGATAACTTCACTTCCAAGGCTAGGGCCAACCATATCACCTATAATCGAAACCAAAGCCCTTTGTTCTTAATTTAAACCCCCTGTATCTGGTTCCCTTGGTTCCACCTCATGAAGAGACAACTGATTTGGTCCTGTTATATCTATAACAGGTAGCGATATTTCAGGTATCTCCACGCATCAATCAAGATTCTCTAGAATTTCAAAACGATTGAGCTGAGCATCTGGATGGTTATCCTTAATGTCTCTTTTTGCCTTTCTTCCTTTGTTCCGAGGTTTTACCGTAACAAAGCCTTCCTTATCTTGATCCCCCTCCTTTATCGGGGCTTTTCCTTTATCCATATTTTGTACAGCTTGAGAGGGCCCAAGATTTGAAGCCACAGGTAGGACAAACTTAGGGCATTTTATTTGTAAGTGGCCATATTCATGGCAAATCCGGCAACGAAATGGAAGAGCTTCATAGTCAAGTTTTTGAACCCATGTGGTTGATCCAAACTGTATTTCAATAGAATCTGGAATAGGATTGTTTAAATCAATTTCAACACAGATACGGGAAACAAAGATTACTTTTTTATCCAACGTCTGTCCTGACGGCCCAACCAGCTTCCCAAGTACAACGGAAATCACAAGCAATCCCTTCTCTTATCACTTCTAAGGAGAACACAATTTATACTGCTCCTGTTACTATCAATGAGCTTCAACAAGTAGTTTTTAAAATGCAAAAAGGGAAAACCCCAGGTCCTAATGGTTTTCCCATTGAGTTCTACCAAGATTTCTAGGATATCCTTCATGTTGATTTATTAGAGGTGGTGGAAGAAGCCAAGAAAGCCAAAGAAATTTTGAAGGTTATCAATAAAACTTATATTACTCTTGTTCCAAAAGCTCAAGAGGTTGATCATATCTTAGCTTTTAGACCTATTGCTTTATGTAATGTTCTTCTCAAAATCATTACTAAAATTATGATAGAAAGGTTGAAGCCTCTTTTGCATAAGATTATTTCCCCATAGCAAGGGGGTTATGTGGAAGGACGTCAAATAGTAGATGAGATAGTTCTTTCTCAGGAAGCCATCCATTCCAATGATATACAAAAATCTCCTTCCATGTTCATTCGGTTAGACTTATCCAAAGATTATGACAGAGTGGATTGGCACTTCCTTATCAAAGTTTTGAGGCAATCTGGTTTCTCTAAGGATTGGATTATAGGATGTATCTCTTCAGTTTTCTACTTAGTTCTTATTAATGGCAGGCCTTCTCAGTCATTCCCAACTTCTAGAGGTATTATGCAAGGTGACCTGCTATCCTCTTATTTATTCATCATTCTTATTAAATGCTTGGGTAGGACTATAACCAAAAATAGGGAAAACAAAACCCTTGAGGGAGTTACCATTGCTCATGGAGCTAGACCTATCTCTCATCTTCAATTTGTGGATGACTCTACTCTTTTAGGTAAAGCTACAGTTAAGGAAGCTTCTAATATTAAGCAAATCATTAGCTATTTTTCTAAGGCTCATGGGCAGTTGATCAATGAAGACAAATCTAAAGTTATTTTCTTTCACTACTCTACTAGACAGGAATCCATGGTCTTGGATAAATTAATATATAAGAAGACCTCCCTTCCAATCACTTATTTGGGTATTCCCATAAATATTCAAAGGCAAAAAAATAAAGATTGGAATTGGTTGTTGGACAAAGTCAAGAAGAAAATTGGAAAGTGGACCAACAAGTGGCTTTCTTCTGGGGGTAGAATCACCTTGGTAAAATTATTCCTTCAAGCTATTCCTATTTATGTTTCTTCCATTTTGAATATCCCAAAGGTTGTTCTTCGAGAATTGGATCAAATCAGTCATCATTTCCTTTGGAGTGGTACTAAGGAGAAAATAAAATGGGCCTTGGTGAAATGGGATACTTTTTCTTCCTAAGAGTGAAGGGGAGTTAAGATTTCGGTATTCTATTAATAAAAACAAAGCTTTAGCTGCTAAATTATATTGGAGGATGTTGCATAACCCCAATGCTCTTTGGGCCAATAATCTCTATGGTAAATATGCTGAGAACAAAAGTCTTGTAGACCTTGTTTGCTATCAAAAGGTTCTCCCATTTTAGTAGTTCTTAAGACTGGTGAGGATTTTATAAAGAAAAAATTATTTTGGATCATTCATAATGGTCAATAGGAAATTTTTTGAGAGATTCTTGGGATGGTCACAAGCCTTTGATAACTCAGTTTCCCGATTGGAGGCCTTGGATGGAGGAGCTTCACCGAGCTAATTGGATAAAGGTGGCTAATTACTGTCGGTACCATACTTGGTAATTCAAAGGTTGGTAGATATTGGATCCCTATTGAGGACTGGCCTATTCAAATCCTAGAAAGGCAAAGACAAGATATCCAAGGCATCCTTCATATGAGATCCCTCTCTTGGTCCCATGAAAAAGATTGTTTTGGATGGAACAACACTACTAAGGGTGAGTATTCAATTGCTCAAGGTTATTTGACCTTATGCCATAATAATCCCAACCATTCTTTTGACATATTTTCTCGATTGTGGGCTCAAAAGCTCTGGCCTAAGGTGAGGTTCTTTAATTGGATTTTATTGCATCGTAGGGTGCTTACTGGTGAGCAACTTATGAAGCATGGTTTTCATGGCCCTTTTAGATGTGAAATGTGTGAAGAGAATGTAGAAACTCTCAACCATATTTTTATTGAGTGTACTTTAGCCTTTGAGCTATGGAGGAGAATGGCCACTTTACTTGGCTTACAGTGGTCCAATTTTTTTACTTTTGAATAACTTTGGAGGGATTGGCCTAATCAAGAGGGTGTTGATCATTTTATTAGGCATTTAGTTTGGATGGGTTCTACCATTCTTCTTTGGAATATTTGGAATGAAAGGAACAACCAAATTTTTAATCAAGATGGGAAGGATATTCACTATATTTGGCAAAAGACCATAGCCAACTTAGTTGAATCAGTCCATCAACTCCTTAATCACCCCCAAAACTCCCACAAAATATGGGATCAAGTGATGCAAAGATTGAAGATTAAATATTCTAAGGGCAACCAACTTAAAGGGAATGTGAGTATTTGTAAGATGGATAGGACAAGAAATTGGCAACCTCCTCCTAAGGATTTTGGAAAAGTCAATACTGATGGAGCCTCTAGAGGGAACCTTGGAAAAGCCAGTGTGGGAGGAATTGGTAGACTTTCAGATGGCTCCCTGGTTTTTACTTTTGTTGAGAATTTGGGTATTCTTTCCAATAACCTTGTTGAGGGGTATGGTATCCTTAGAGGCCTTCAGGAGGCTACTAAGGTTGGATGGGAAAATGTGTTAGTTGAGTCTGACTCTCAACTTATGATTAATCTCTTGAAGACTCCTAAGAATCATAAGGTGGATTGGAGAATAAAAAGAATTATTGAGAAGATTCAATTAATCCAGATGGGATTTTTGAAAGTTGATTACAATCATGTGGTCAGAGATCAAAACAAGAGTGTTGATGCTTTAGCTAATTGGGATTTGGACAAAGGTGATCTTACTTGTTATGGCCACCCTCCTAGATGGTGGACTTCTCAAATTAGGGAAGCTCTTCTTTCTATCATTTCTTTGGATGGCTCTAGTTCTGAAGGTACCTAGTTTCTTCTTGTTTTTTTTTTTTTTGCTTCTCTTTGGTTCATTCAATTTTTTTTAGTTCCCTAGCTCATTCTATTCTTTATTTTGTTTCCTCTGTTGATTCTTGCCTTAATAGACTTCTGGTCTAGATAGGTCATTGTTATGTTCAATTTTTTTTTTTTTTCTTTTTTTTGTTTTTTTTGTTTAGTTTTTTAAGGTGGGTGGGTTCTTTTGTTTTGTTTTGTTTTTGTGTTCTTTGTGTTGTTCTTGTTGTTTTTGTTGTTTTGTTGTTTTGTTTTTTTTTTTATGTTTTTTGTTATTGTTCTTGTGTTTTTTTCGTTCTTGTTCTTGGGTTTCTCTTTGTTTGTGTTAATTCGTGTTTTTATGTGTGAGTGTTTTCTATGTTTTTTGTTTTTTTTTTCGTTTGATGTTGGTTGTTTTTTATTTTTATTTTTATTTTTTTAAAGGTTTTGGTTGTGTTTATTTTTCATGTTTTTTTTTAGGTTATGTCTTTGTAGTGTTATGTTGTTTTTGTCTTGTTTGTGTTTTGTTATGTGGTTCTTGTTTTTTTCTATGTGGTTCATGTTGTGGTTTCTTTTATCTTATTGTGCATGTTTGGTTGTGCTTTTGTTTTTGACACACTCAAGGAGCATGTTTTTTATTTTATTTTATTATTTTTGTTGTTATTTACTTATTTATTTTCTTATTTTTAAATTGGTTTTGTGTGTTTGTTTGCTCCTTGATTATGTCAAAGGTGGTAGGATAGGTCCGAGTCTTGGGTGTTTTTGGTGGAATGGATACCCCTGCATCCTTGGGTCTTACCCAAAAGTGGCATCCCTTTTGGGATGTTTTCCACAAATAAAAAAATAAAAATAAATTTTCATAAATAAATGCATGGTTGTGAATAATGAGTTTCAATATTTCATCCGAAACAATTTTGATCTCATTCTAAAGTTATTTTGAATTTATAAAAAATATTTAAAATTACTGTTTTATAAGGATTTTTATAATTTTGAAATTTCACATTTTTTTCATATTTTGAAGGTAAATCGATTTTTAGGCTTTGCATTTGAATTCATAGACAATAAATGAACTTCCATTTATAAAAATTTAAAATTTCATTAAAGGGGGTAGTTCATACGATATTCCGTTGGCCATCATTTTAAATTTTGGGGGCAAAACTTCTCGGGGTTATAACTCCTTGTTTGTTGCTTAGATTGACTATTAGTGCATATTTTCAGAAATCTCTCAAAGAGAGCTATAATGGTGTAGGGTGGAATCATACTGACCATAGTGTGTTTTAACATTTTTGACTTTATGATCCATTTTCTAGAATTTTATTTTTATTTTTTAACCCTTCCTTTTGCAGGTTTTTTTGTTCAATGACTAGAATAAAAATTAAAATTTCATAAATAAATGCATGGGTTTGAAGAATGAGCTTCAATATTTCATTTGAAATACTTTTGATCTAATTCTGAATTCATTTCAAATTTATAAAAATTATATAAAGTTGCTGTTTTATAAAGATTTTTATAAATTTTAGAATTTCACATTTTTTTCATATTTTGAATGTAAATTGATTTTTAGGATTTGAATTTGCATTCACAAACAATAAATAAACTTCCCTTTATAAAAATTACAATTTTATTTAAGGGAGGGTAGTTCATACGGTATTCCATTGACCATTATTTTGAATTTTGGGGGTAAAACTTTACGGGGTCATAATTGCTCGCTCATTGCTTGGATTGACTATTGGTGCATATTTTCAAAAAGCTCTCAAAAAGAGCTACAATAGTGTAGGGCAACATCATACTGATTATCGAGTGTTTTAATATTTTTGGCTTTTTGGTCCATTTTCTAGAATTTTATTTTTATTTTTTTAACCATTCCTTTTGCAATTTTTTTTTAAACTTCGATAAGTAAAATAAAAATAATAAAAAATTAAAATTTCATAAATAAAACATGGGTGTGAAGAATGAGCTTCAATATTTCATTCGAAACAATTTCAATCTCATTCTGAAGTCATTTCAAATTTATAAAAATTATTTAAAATGGCATTGCAGGTATATTGGAATTTGTCCCTCGAGGGATGATCTTGGACTGCTGGAGCTCTAAATGGCATTGCAGGTATCTTCCCCAACTATATCCCAAAAGGTCTAAAAAAACCAAGGGGGAAACCTAGCTGGCCCATGAGCCTTGTCAGATTTCATTGAAAATAAGGTAGTATTTATTTTGTTTAAGAAAAGAGGTTGGATAAAGGATAGGTTCATCTCAGGGGTGACCAGGGGAGGAATTATTTCCAAAATGGCTTCCTAGGCTTCTACATTAATGTGAAGGGTGGTTCCCACCATGTTGTTGAAGTAGGAGGAAGCCTCTTCTAGGGTCTTGAAGATTTCCTGAGTGATTGACCCATCCATAAAAGTGAGCTCTTGTATCTTATTTGTGCTTCTGTTCTATAGGGTAGAGGCATGAAAAAATATTGTGTTAGCATCCCCATATTTGAGCCAGAGGGCCCATGATTTTTATTGCTAAAAATTCCCTTCTCTAGCTAGGATATTATGATATTTTGACAGTAACTTCCGCTCTTCATCCCGTAATTAGGGGGTCCACTCGTCATGCTGGATCTGTTGCTCCAAGGTTTTGAGTTTGCTTAATGTCTTCTCTTTGATATAAATAATATTTCCAAATACCTCCTTGTTCTATGTATTCAAATTTTCTTTGATGGATTTCAGTTTCTAGGATACCTAGGATATGGTTGATCCTGAGAAAGAAGTTTTACACCATTCTCCAATCCTTTGTTTCAGATCAGGGTGTTGGATCCGCATTGTTTCAAATATGAAAGGGGTTTTGAAGGATAGAGCCTTATTATGTTCAAGGAGAAGGGGGGAATGATCAGACCTGATTCTTGGGAGACATATGAGAGAAGTGTCTCCAAACAAGGGAATGGCCTACTGGGATAGAAACAACTAATTCAACTTAACCTAGATATGATTCGATTCAATCCTTTTATTACTCCACGTGAATTGGTAGCCTTTGATCTGGATATCCATGAGCTCATTCTCTGTGACAAAGTCCTGGAAGTCAAGGATGATCTTGGATGGGGTAGAAACTCCCCCTTTCTTATCAAAATGAAAGAGGGGGAATTGAAATCACTTGCTACCATCTCGGGGAGGTTTGAAAAGCATACTTCATGAGGGACAAAGATCTCCACATATTGTATATTTCCATGAGATTGTTGGGAGCATAGATGTTGGAAAGCACCCAAGTGAATTTATTATCCTTGTAGTAGAAAACCATATTTAGTGTTCTATTGGAGAAGGATATAACTCTACCTTCCACATTTTCAGGGTCCCAAAAGCATAGGAGACCCTTGGAAAAACCTTCTACCGGGGATGAGGCCCATTGAAAGTGATTCCAATTTTTTTGAGCTATATTGTGAGTTCTGGCAGCATCAGTTTTTATTTCTTGAAGAATACAGATGTTTGGTTTATACTCCTTCCTGATGTTTCGAGCTAACATTTTTTTGTTCATGCTATTGAGGCCTCTTATATTCCAATATAGGATCTTCATATAGATATTTTGGTGGGTTTCTTGCCTCCCTTGGTTAGTGGGGGGGAGGTTTGGGATTTTTTTCCTCATCCTTGAATTGGTTGAACAATTCAAGAAAAAAAGTTGACTGCACTCCATTGGCCACCTGGTCATTGATATCTTTTCTAATATGCTCAGATATGGTAGGTCAGCCTATTTTTCTTTCATCCTTAGTGTCAATGGGGCCTTTTTTGCTTCTGGTAATGATGGAGTTAAATTCAACTTTGGTGTGGGTGGGATTGGACGCATCCTCATAAGCGGATGGGGATTGGGGTGGGTGGGTGGGGGTTGCATGGGGTTGGATTCATAGAAAATAACCTCATCATTTGAACATGATAAAGGTCTAAATATATTGGGAAAATAAAACATAGAGTATACCTGTTCAGAGCTTGAAGAGGGGTTGTTGATGAGTGGTTCCTGGTGAGCAGTCTGCTTCCCTTTGTACTCTCTTTCTCACCTGCTGTCGAAGGGGAGTTTGAGTCGATCATGTTGCGCTCCAAAGTGGGTATTTTGGGCTCAAAGGGGGGGAATATTGTTGCTTGGCACCTCCTGCTAGGGTTTTAGAGATGGACATTAGGGTTTGAGGTGTCCTTGGGATTTGCATTCGATGCAAAATACTAGTTTATTTTTGTACTCGATAGCTTGGCACCATTGAAAGTCCCCATAGATGAGGTTTAGGTGAATTGGGAGCTGGGATGCTATATTAGCATTGATACAGATACGAGCTTAAGCCATATGGGAATGACCTTTGGTTGTAGAGTCAATAGTGATGAGGTCCCCTATGTATCCCCCAATCCATCAGAGGATGTCTTCATGGTTGAACTGGATGGGGAGATTGAGAAGATGAACCCAAATTGGTGCATAGTTAATGTCATGGGTTTGGGGATTGAAATGTTCCCCCTATTTTCTTAGGAATAGGTTTTTCCTCCCAAAAAACCAGGGCCCGTCATTGAGGATTTGGGCATGGTCATCCGATTTATTCAAACGGATCATGTAGAATCCCCTTGATAGGGCTACAAGTTGAAAACTTCTCGTTGTGCACCATTTTAACTTGGCCCATTTCCTTATGGATTCCATGTCAGGTCTTCCTCCCATGAACTTGCCTACGAGGGAGAGGGATTCAATAGAGAGATTTTAAGCCATGATAGAGATAGGGATGGCCAGATTTTCCCTAGATATTGATATGGGAAACCAAAAGCAAATATCACAAGTGCTCAAGTCTACAAATGTATTGCTTGCTAAGTTATTTTTCTTTTCCACCATTGATAGACATGAGTTCAAATACAATTAACACCATATTATCTATGAAAAGAATAAATCTCAAGTATACCACATGGGAGGAAACAAGGGTTGTTTATAAAGAATAAAGAATAATGTTGGTATTTTATAAGTATTTTAATAATTTTGGAATTTCACATTTTTTTTTCATATTTTAAAGGTAAATTGATTTTCAGGCTTTACATTTGCATTCATAGACAATAAATAAACTTCCCTTTTTGAAAATTACAATTTCATTAAAGGGGGGTAGTTCATACGCCATTCCATTGACCATCATTTTCAATTTTAGAGGCAAAACTTTATGGGTCATAACTCCTCACTCGTTGCTTGGATTGACTATTAGTGCATATTTTCGGAAAGCTCTCGAAAAGAGCTATAACAATTTAAGGTGACATCATACTAATTGTAGTGTGTTTTAACATTTTTGGCTTTCTGGTCCATTTTCTAGAATTTTATTTTTATTTTTCTAACCCTTCCTTTTGCAAATTTTTTTAAACTTCGGTGACTAGATTAAAAATAAAAAAAAATTATTTTTTTATAAATAAATGCATGGGTATGAAGAATGAGCTTCAATATTTCATCTGAAATAATTTTGATCTCATTTTGAAGCTATTTCAGATTTATAAAAATGATTTTAAATTGTTGTTTTATAAAGATTTTTATAATTTTGAAATTTCACATTTTTTTCATATTTTGAAAGCAAATCGATTTTTTGGCTTTGCATTTGCATGTACAGACAATGAATGAACTTCCCTTTATGAAAATTATAATTTCATTAAAGGGGGGTAGTTCATATGATATTCCTTTGGCCATCATTTTGAATTTTGGGTGTAAAAATTCCTAGGGTCATAACTCCTCGCTCGTTGCTCGGATTGACTATTAGTGCATATTTTCATAAATATCTCAAAAAGAGATATAAAGGCATATGGTGGCATCATACTTATTATAGTGTATTTTAATATTTTCGGTTTTCTGGTTTATTTTCTAGAATTTTATTTTTATTTTTCTAACCCTTCTTTTTGAAGATTATTTTTAAACTTCAGCGACTAAAAAAAAATTATAAATAAATGCATGGGTGTGAAGAATGAACTTCAATATTTCATCCAAAACAATTTTGATCTCATTCTGAAGTCATTTCAAATTTATAAAAATTATTTAAAGTTGTTTTACAAGGATTTTTATAATTTCAAAATTTTACATTTTTTCATATTTTAAAGTTAAATCGATTTTTAGGCTTTGCACATTCACACAAAATAAATGAACTTCCCTTTATAAAAATTATAATTTCATTAAAGGGCAGTAGTTCATACGACATTCCATTGACCATCATTTTGAATTTTGTGGGTAAAACTTCCTGGGGTCATAACTCCTCGCTCGTTGCTCGAATTGACTATTAGTGAATATTTTCAAAAAGCTCTCAAAAAGAGCTACAATGACGTAGGGCGACATCATACTACCTTTAGTGTGTTTTAACAATTTAATCTTTCTGGTCTATTTTCCAAAATTTTATTTTTATTTTTCTAGCACTTCCTTTTGCAATTTTTTTAAAATTCGACGACTAAAAAAAATTAAAAAAAATAAAATTTCATAAATAAATGCATGGGTGTGAAGAATGAGCTTCATTATTTCACCCAAAACAATTTTGATCTCATTTTGAAGTCATTTTAAATTTATAAAAATTAATTTTTTTTTGGTGTTTTATAAATATTTTTATATTTCGGAATTTCACATTTTTGTTTTTCATATTTTGAAGGTAAATCGATTTTCAATCTTTGTATTTACATTCATAGACAATAAATGAACTTCCATTTATGAAAATTACAATTTTATTAAAGGGGGGTAGTTCATACAACATTCCATTGGCCATCATTTTGAATTTTGGGGATAAAATTTCTTGGGGTCATAACTTCTCGCTTGTTGCTCAGATTTACTATTAGTGCATATTTTCATAAACCTATCGAAAAGAGCTACACCAATGTATGGTAAAATTATACTTATTTTAGTGTATTTTAATATTTTCAGATTTCTGGTTCATTTTCCATAATTTTATTTTTATTTTTTTCTAACCCTTTCTTTTGTAGATTTTTTTAAACTTCGATGACTTAAAAAAAAATCATAAATAAATACATGGGTATGAATAGTGAATATTTCATCCAAAATATTTTTGATCTGATTATGAAGTTTTTTAAATTTATAAAAATTAAGAGGGGTAGTTCATACGAAATTCCATTGGCCATCATTTTGAATTTTAGGGGTAAAACTTTCTAGGTCATAACTCCTCACTCGTTACTCAGATTGAATATAAGTGCATATTTTGGAAAGCTCTTAAAAAGAGCTACAACAACATAGGATGACATCATCTCAGGGGTGACCAGGGGAGGAATGTTTTCTAAAAGGGCTTCCTAGACTTCTACATTGGTGGGAAGGGTGGTTCCCATCATGTTGCTGAAGTAGGAGGAAGCCTCTTCTCGAATCTTGAAGATGTATTGAGTGATTGACCCATCCATCAAGTGAGCTCTCGTATCTTGTTCGTGCTTCTATTTCGTAGGGTAGAGGCATGAAAGAATATTGTGTTAGCATCCCCATATTTGAGCCAGAGGGCCCAGGATTTTTATTGCCAAAAATTCTCTTCTCTGGCTAAGATATTATGATATTCTAACAGTAACTGCCACTCTTCATCCTGTAATTAGGGGGTCCACTAGTAATTCTAGATCTGCTGCTCCAAGGTTTTGAGTTTGCTTAATGTCTTTTCTTTGATCTCAAAAATATTTCCAAATACCTCCTTGTTCCAGGTCTTCAAATTTTCTTTGATGGATTTCAGTTTTTGGGATACCTAGGATATGGTTGATCTTGAGAAAGGATTTTTACACCATTTGCCAATCCTTTGTTTTAGATTAGGGTGTTGGATCCACATTGTTTCAAATCTGAAAGGGGTTTTGAAGGATAGGTCCTTATTAGATTCAAGGAGAAGGGGGGAATGATCAGACTCGATTCTTGGGAGATATATGAAAGAAGTGCCTCCAAATAGAGGAATGGCTTGTTGGGACAGAAAAAACCGATCCAACTTAACTTGGATATGATCCGATCCAACCCTTTTACAACTCCACATGAATTGGAAGCCTCTGATCTGGATATCCATGAGCTCATTCTCTATGAAAAAGTCTTGGAAGTCGAGGATGATCTTGGATGGGGTAGAAACTCTCCCTTTCTTATCAAAATGAAAGAGGGGGGAATTGAAGTCACTTGCTACCATCTAGAGGAGGTTTGAAAAAGCATCCTTCATGAGGGACAAATATCTCCACATATTGTATCTTTCCATGGGATTGTTGGGAGCATAGATGTTGGATAGCACCCAAGTGAATTTGTTGTCCTTGCAGTAGAAAACCATATTTAGTGTTCTATTGGAAAATGATATAACTATGCCTTACACCTTTTCAGGGTCCCAAAAGCATAGGAGACCCCCGAATGAACCTTCTACCGAGGATGAGGCCCATTGAAAGTGTTTCCAATTTTTTTGAGCTATATTGTGAGTTCTGGCAGCATCAGGTTTTGTTTCTTGAAGAATAAGGATGGTTGGTTTATACTCCTTCTTGATGGTTCGAGCTAACCTTTGTTTGCTCATGCTATTGAGGCCTATGATATTCTAAGAGAGGATCTTCATCTAGATGTTTTGGTGGGTTTCTTGCCTCCCTTGCTTGGTGGGGGGGAGGTTTAGGATTTTTTGCCTCATCCTTGGATTGGTTGAACAATTCAAGAAAAAGAGTTTACTGCACTTCATTGGCCACCTGGTCATCGATATATTTTCTAATCTGCTCAAAGATGGTAGGTCGACCTCTTTTTATTTCACCCTCGATGTCAATGGGGCCTTTTTTGCTTTTGTTAATGATGGAGTTAAAGTCCACTTTGATGTGGGTGGGATTGGACGCATCCTACTAGGATTTGAGGCACGATCCGGTTGGGGGTGGAGGGTCTTTCGAGGGAAAGGAAAAGGGAACACCATCGTGAAGGAGAGGTTTTACCTCAGACAAGGGATTTAAAATGGGAATGAGGGGGGAGGGAATGGGGCATCAGGGGTGGGAATGAAAGGTCCATATTTGGAAGGGGAGAGGCATATTGGGGTGGTTGGGCGGGGGTTGGATGGGGATGTATTCACAGAAAAAAAAAAACTCATAATTTGAACATGATAAAGGTCTAAATCTATTGGGGAAATCAAACATAGAGTATACCTGTTCAGAGCTTGAAGAGGGGTTGTTGATGAGTGGTTCGTGGTGAGTAGTTTGCTTCCCTTTGTACTCCCTTTCTTGCCTACTATGGAAGGGGAATTTGAATCGATCATTTCGCGCTCCCAAGTGGGTATTATGGGCTCAAAGGGGGGAAGCTTGTTACTTGGCACCTCCTACTAGGGTTTTAGATATGGACATTGGGATTTGAGATGTCCCTAGGATTTTGAAATTTCACATATTTTTCATATTTTGAAAGTAAATCAATTTTTTGGCTTTGCATTTGTATGTAAAGACAATAAATGAACTTCCCTTTATGAAAATTACAATTTCATTAAAGGGGGGGTAGTTCATACGATATTTCATTGGCCATCAATTTGAATTTTGGGGGTAAAAATTCCTTGGGTCATAACTCCTCGCTCGTTGCTCGGATTGACTATTAGTGCATATTTTCAGAAATCTCTCAAAAAGATATACAAATGTGTATGGTGGCATCATACTTATTATAGTGTATTTTAATATGTTTGGCTTTCTAGTTTATTTTACATAATTTTATTTTTATTTTTCTAACCTTTTTTTTTGAAGATTATTTTTAAACTTCAACGACTAAAAAAAAAATTATAAATAAATGCATGGGTGTGAAGAATGAACTTTAATATTTCTTCCGAAATAATTTTGATCTCATTTTGAAGTCATTTTGAATTTATAAAAATTATTTAAAGTTGTTTTACAAATATTTTTAAAATTTCAAAATTTTACATTTTTTTCATATTTTAAAGTTAAATCGATTTTTAGGCTTTGCATTTGCATTCACAGACAATAAATGATCAAAATTATAATTTCATTAAAGGGCAGTTGTTCATATGGCATTCCATTGGCCATCATTTTGAATTTTGTGGGCAAAACTTCCTAGGGTCATAACTCCTCGCTCGTTGCTCGAATTGACTATTAGTGAATATTTTCAGAAAGCTCTCGAAAATAGCTACAACAATGTAGGATGACATCATACTACCTTTAGTGTGTTAATATTTTAATCTTTTTGGTCTATTTTCCAAAATTTTATTTTATTTTTTCTAACCTTTCCTTTTGCAAATTTTCTAAAATTTCATAAATAAATGCATGGGTGTGAAGAATGAGCTTCATTATTTCATCTGAAACAATTTTGATCTCATTTTGAAGTCATTTTAAATTTATAAAAATTATTTAAATTTGTTGTTTTATAAATATTTTTATATTTCGGAATTTCACATTTTTTTTCATATTTTGAAGGTAAATCGATTTTCAGGCTTTGTATTTACATTCATAAACAATAAATGAACTTCCATTTATGAAAATTACAATTTTATTAAATGGAGGTAGTTCATACAACATTCCATTGGCCATCATTTTGAATTATAGGGGTAAAACTTCTTGGGGTCATAACTTATCGCTCGTTGCTCGGATTTACTATTAGTGCATATTTTCAGAAACCTATCAAAAAGAGCTACAACAACGTATGGTGGCATCATACTTATTTTAGTGTATTTTAATATTTTTGGCTTTCTGGTTCATTTTCCATAATTTTGTTTTTTATTTTTTTCTAACCCTTTCTTTTGTAGATTTTTTTAAACTTCGATGACTTAAAAAAATCATAAATAAATGCATGGGTGTGAAGAACGAGCTTCAATATTTCATCTGAAATAATTTTGATATCATTTTGAAGTCATTTCAAATTTATAAAAAGTATTTAAAGTTATTGTTTTATAAGGATTTTTATAATTTCACAATTTTTTCATATTTTGAAGGTAAATCAATTTTCAGGCTTTGCATTTGCATTCATAGAGAATAAATGAACTTCTCTTTATAAAAATTATAATTTCATTTAAGGGGGGTAGTTCATATGGCATTCCATTAGCCATCATTTTGAATTTTAGGGGTAAAACTTTCTAGGTCATAATTCCTCGCTCGTTGCTCAGATTGACTATAACTGCATACTTTGGAAAGCTCTTAAAAAGAGCTACAACAGCGTAGGGTGACATCATACTAAATGTAGTGTATTTTAATATTTTTAGTTTTCTGCTCCATTTTCTAGAATTTTATTCTTAATTTTCTAATACTTTTGCAATTTTTTTTAAACTTCGGTGACTAAAATAAAAATAATAAAAAAATATAATTTCATAAATAAATACATGGGTGTGAAGAATAAGCTTCAATATTTCATCCAAAACAATTTTAATCTCGTTCTGAAGTCATTTTCAATTTATAAAAATAAATTTGCTATTTTATAAGGATTTTTATAATTTTAAAAATTTTATATTTTGAAGGTAAATGGATTTTTTAGCAGAGGATTTTGTGAATAATCTAGGAAACTATGTCTGCAAAATATTAGATTATTTCTCCTATGGACCAAGAGGAACGTTAGATCATGGAAAAATTAGATTTGTTGGTTAATGGTCATGCTCCTAATGTCTCTTGTAGATAGATGGGTCAGAGTAATTGGGTGTGGAGGGCTGGTAAATGGAATCTGCCTCCTCTAGGAGTGCTGAAGATTAATACAGATGGATCTTCTCGGGGTAATCCGGGTAATGCTGGTATTGGTGGTGTGGGGCGGGACAGTAGTGGTACTGTCCAATTTTTTTCTCTTGCTTTAAGGGATATCATTCTAATAACTTCATGGAAGCCCTTGGAATTTTATATGCTTTGGAGCAAGGGTATGCTTTGGGTTGATGTAGGATTATTTGTGAATCTGATTATCATATTGTTATAAATTTGTTGAATTCTGGGGATAGTCTTCATGGTAGTTTGCAGTTGAGTTGGATTGATCGATAAATTCTCAATATCTCTGCTCACTTTGAGTTTATTTCTTTTGTGCATGTTCCTCGGGAGTGCAATGAGGTAGCGGATTTGTTAGCTAAATGGGCTTGAGTTTCAGGATGGTTGGGATGTTCAAAATTGGTCTCAAATTTCTTCTGATTGCTCTTAATATCTCTCTTCTTTATTGAGAGCTGATATGTCTGAATAAATTCTTTTTCTTTGTATCTTGGATGTTTTGCTGAGTTAATAAATTTTTACCCTCTTTTTAAAAAAAAAATATAAATCGATTTTCAGGATTTGCATTTGCATTCACAAACAATATATGAACTTCCCTCTATGAAAATTACAATTTTATTTAAGGGGGTAGTTCATATGACATTCCATTAGCCATCATTTTGAATTTTGGGTGTAAAACTTTCTAGGGTCATAACTCCTCGCTTGTTGCTCGGATTGACTATTAGTGTATATTTACAGAAAGCTCTCGAAAAGAGCTACAACAACGTAGGGTGGAATCATACTAATTGTAGTGTATTTTAATATTTTCAACTTTCTAGTTCATTTTCCAAAATTTTATTTTTATTTTTCTAACCCTTCCTTTTGCAAATTTTTTAAACTTCGATGACTAAAATAAAATAAAATTTCGTAAATAAATGCATGGGTGTGAAGAACGAGCTTCAATATTTCATCTGAAATAATTTTAATCTCATTTTAAATTCATTTTGAATTTATAAAAGTGATTTAAATTTATTGTTTTATAAGGATTTTTATCATTTTAAAATTTCACATTTTTTTCATATGTTATAGGTAAATTGATTTTTAGGCTTTGCATTTACATTCACAGACAATAAATGAACTTATCTTCATGAAAATTATAATTTTAATTTAAGGGGGGTATTTCATACGACATTATAGTGGCTATCATTTTGAATTTTAGGGGTAAAACTTTTTAGGGTAATAACTCCTCACTCGTTACTCGGATTGACTATTAGTGCATATTTTCAGAAAGCTCTTGAAAAGAGCTACAACAACGTAGGGCGACATCATACTGAATATAGTGTGTTTTAACATTTTCAGCTTTCTACTCCATTTTCCATAATTTTATTTTTATTTTTCGAACCCTTCCTTTTGCAATTTTTTTAAACATCGATGACTAAAATAAAAATAATAAAAAATTACAATTTCATAAATAAATACATGGGTGTGAAGAATAAGCTTCAATATTTCATTCTAAATAATTTTAATCTCAATCTGAAGTCATTTTGAATTTATAATTTTTTTTTTTAAGTTGCTATTTTATAAGGATTTTCATAATTTTGGAATTTTTTTTTTTTTTTTTTTGGTGGTGGCCACAAGGGGTAAACAGACTGTGACCACGAGGGAACCATTACATAACATATCCGCAACATGTGAGGCGAGAGATTTGAACTTGGGCCTCTCAACAACTAGAGAGGTTTAACTACCCACTTGCTCTCCAACTCCTCTACATGGGCGGATATAATTTTGGAATTTTATATTTTGAAGGTAAATCAATTTTTAGGCTTTGCATTTGCATTCATAGACAATAAATGAACTTCCCTTTATGAAAATTACAATTTCATTTAAGGGAGGTAGTTCATACGATATTCCATTGGCCATCATTTCGAATTTTGGGGGCAAAACATTTCGGGGTCATAACTCCTTGCTTGTTGCTCGAATTGACTATTAGTGCATATTTTCAAAAAAATCTCAAAAAGATCTACAAAAGCATAGGGTGATATCATACTGATTGTAGTGTGTTTTAACATTTTCGGCTTTTTGGTCCATTTTCCAGAATTTTATTTTTATTTTTCTAACCCTTCTTTTTGCAATTTTTTTTGAACTTCGGCAACTATAGTAAAAATAAAAAATAAAATAAAATTTCATAAATAAATGCATGGGTGTGAAGAATGAGCTTCAATATTTCATTTGAAATAATTTTGATCTCATTCTGAAGCCATTTCAAATTTATAAAAAATATTTATATTTATTGTTTTATAAGGATTTTATAATTTTAGAATTTTATATTTTTCATATTTTGAAGGCAAATCGATTTTCTAGCTTTGCATTTGCATTTACAGATAATAAATGAACTTCTTTTTATGAAAATTACAATTTTATTAAAGGGGTAGTTCATACGGTATTCCATTGACCATCATTTTAAATTTTGGGGGTAAAACTTCATGGGGTTATAACTCCTCATTCGTTGCTTGAATTGTCTATTTGTGCATATTTTCAAAAATCTCTCGAAAAGTGCTACAACGACATATGGCAACATCATACTTATTGTAGTGTATGTTAATTTTTTTTACTTTTTGGTTCATTTTCCATAATTTTTTTAAAATTTTTCTAACCCTTCTTTTTTAGATTTTTTTAAACTTCGACGAATAAAAAAAAAACATTATAAATAAATGCATGGTTGTGAAGAATGAGCTTTCATCTGAAAGAATTTTGAATCTCATTCTGAAGTCATTTTAAATTTATAAAAAATATATAAAGTTTTTTTATAAAGATTTTGATAATTTCATAATTTCACATTTTTTCATATTTTGAAGGTAAATTGATTTTCAGGCTTTGCATTTGTATTCAAAGACAATAAATGAATTTCTGTTTATAAAAATTACAATTTCACTAAAGGAGAGTAGTTCATACGACATTCCATCGGCCATCATTTTAAATTTTGAGGGTAAAACTTTCGACGGTCATAACTCTTCGCTCGTTGCTCGGATTGACTATTAGTGCATATTTTCGAAAAGATCTCGAAAAAGAGCTACAAAAGCGTAGGGCAACATCATACTAATTATAGTGTGTTTGAATATTTTAGACTTTCTGGTCCATTTTCCAAAAAATTATTTTTATTTTTCTAACACTTTCTTTTGTAGATTTTTTTTAACTTCGGTGACAAATAAAAATAATAAAAAAATAAAATTTCATAAATAAATGCATGGGTGTGAAGAATGAGCTTCAATATTTTATCTGAAATAATTTGTATTTTATTCTGAAGCCATTTCAAATTTATAAAAATTATTTAAAATTACTAATTTATAAGGATTTTTATAATTTCAAAATTTCACATTGTTTTCATATTTTGAGGGTAAATCAATTTTTATGCTTTGCATTTGCATTCACAAGCAATAAATGAACTTACATTTATGAAAATTATAATTTCATTAAATGGAGTAGTTCTTACGACATTCTATTGACCATCATTTTGAATTTTTTAGGTAAAACATCTCGGGGTCATAACTCCTCGCTCGTTGCTCGAATTTACTATTAGTGCACATTTTCATAAAGCTCTCGAAAAGAGCTACAATGGGTATGACGACACCATACTTGCTATAGTGTATTTTTACATTTTCATCTTTCTTCTACATTTTCTAGAATTTTATTTTTATTTTTCTAACCCTTCCTTTTGAAGATTTTGTATGAACTTCGATGACTAAAATAAAAATAAAAAATGAATATTTCATAAATAAATGCATGGGTGTGAATAATGAGCTTCAATATTTTATTTGAAACAACTTTTATCTCATTCTGAAGTCACTTCAAATTTATATAAATTATTTAAAGTTGTTTTATAAAGATTTTTATATTTTAGAATTTCACATTTTTTCATATTTTGAAGGTAAATTGATTTTTAGGCTTTGCATTTGCATTCAAAGACAATAAATGAACTTCTCTTTATGAAAATTACAATTTCACTAAAGGGGTTTAGTTCATACGACATTCCATTGACCATCATTTTAAATTTTGAGGGCAAAACTTCCCGGGGTCATAACTCCTTGCTTGTTGCTCGGATTGACTATTAGTGCATATTTTCGGAAAGCTCTCGAAAATAGCTACAACAACGTAGGATGATATCATACTAATTGTAGAATTTTTTAACATTTTTGGCTTTCTAGTCCATTTGCTAGAATTTTATTTTTATTTTTCTATCCCTTCCTTTTGTAGATTTTTTTTAAACTTCAATGACTAGAATAAAAATACAAAATAAATTATCATAAATAAATACATTGGTGTGAAGAATGAGCTTCAATATTTCATCCAAAATAATTTAAATCTCATTCTAAATTCATTTCAAATTTATAAAAATTATTTAAATTTGTTGTTTTAAAAGTTTTTTTTTTTGAAATTTCATATTTTTTTTTTCATATTTTGAATGTAAATCGATTTTCAGGCTTTGCATTTGCATTCACAAACAATAAATGAACTTCCATTTTTTAAAATTACAATTTCATTTAAGGGGAGTAGTTCATACAACATTCCATTTGCATTCATCATTTTGAATTATCGAGGAAAAATGTTTCAGGGTCATAACTCCTTGCTCGTTGCTTGGATTAACTATTAGTGCATATTTTCGAAAAGCTTTCAAAAAGAGCTACAATGACGTAGGGTGACATCATACTGGTTATAGTATGTTTTAACATTTTTTGCTTTTTGGTCCATTTTTTGGAATTTTATTTTTGTTTTTCTAACCCTTCCTTTTGCAATTTTTATTTAAATTTCGATGACTAAAATAAAAATAATAAAAAATTAAAATTTCACAAATAAATGCATGAATGTGAAGAATGAGCTTCAATATCTCATATGAAAGAATTTTAAATCTCATTATGAAGTTATTTCAATTTTATAAAAACTATTTAAAGTTGTAGTTCATACAACATTCCATTGGCCATCATTTTAAATTTTGAGAGAAAAACTTCCTAGGGTCATAACTCCTTGCTCGTTGCTTGGATTTACTATTAGTGCATATTTTTGGAAAGCTCTCGAAAAGAGCTACAATAGTGTAGGGCAACATCATACTAATTATAGTGTGTTTTAATATTTTCAACTTTCTGGTCTATTTTCCAAAAAAAATATTTTTATTTTTCTAACCCTTCCTTTTACAAATTTTTTAAACTTTATCAACTAAAATAAAAATAATAAAAAACTAAAATTTCATAAATAAATGCTTGGGTGTGAAGAATGAGCTTCAATATTTCATACGAAATAATTTTTATCTTATTTTAAAGCCATTTCAAATTTATAAAAATTATTTAAAATTACTCTTTCATAAGGATTTTTATAATTTCAAAATTGCACATTTTTTTCATATTTTAAGGGTAAATCGATTTTCAGGCTTTGCATTTGCATTCAAAGACAATAAATGAACTTCCATTTATGAAAATTATAATTTAATTAAAGTGAGTAGTTCATACGATATTCCATTGGCCATCATTTTGAATTTTTTGGATAAAACTTCTCGGGGTCATAAGCCCTCACTCATTACTCGGATTGACTATTAGTGCATATTTTTGGAAAGCTCTCTAAAAAAGGGACAATGGTGTAGGGCGGTATCATACTGACTGTAGTGTGTTTTAGCATTTTTGGCTTTCTGGTATATTTTCGAAAAAATTATTATTTTTTCTAACCCTTCCTTTTGCATATTTTTTAAACTTCAATGACTAAAATAAAAATAAAAATTAAATTAAATTATCATAAATAAATACATTGGTGTGAAGAATGAGCTTCAATATTTCATCCGAAATAATTTTTATCTCATTCTGAAGTCATTTCGAATTTATAAAAATTATTTAAATTTATTGTTTTATAAGGTTTTTATAATTTTAGAATTTCACTTTTTTTTCATATTTTGAAGGTAAATCGATTTTTAGGCTTTCATTTGCATTCACATATAATAAATGAACTTCTCTTTATGAAAATTACAATTTCATTTAAGGGGGGTTGTTCATACGACATTCCATTGATCATCATTTTTAATTTTATGGGTAAAACTTCTTGGGGTCATAATTCCTCGCTCATTGTTCGGATTGACTATTAGTCCATATTTTTAAAAATATCTTGAAAAGAGCTACAACATAATAAGGAGGAATTATACTGACTCTTGTGTGTTTTCACATTTTTTGATTTTTGGACCATTTTCTAGAATTTTATTTTTATTTTTCTTACCCTTCCTTTCGTAGATTTTTTGTAAACTTTGGCGACTAAAATAAAAATAAAAAAATTAAAATTTCAAAAATAAATTCATGGGTGTGAAGAATGAGCTTCAATGTTTCATTCGAAATAATTTTTGTCTTATTTTGAAATCATTTTGAATTTATAAAAAATATTTAAAATTATTTTATAAGGATTTTTATAATTTCATAATTTCACATATTTTTAATATTTTAAAGGTAAATCTATTTTCAAGCTTTGCATTTGCATTCACAAACAATAAATGAACTTTCATTTATACAAAATTACAATTTCATACGGTATTCCATTAGACATCATATTAAATTTTGGGGGTAAAACTTCCAGAGGTCATAACTCCTCACTCATTGTTTGGATTGACTATTAGTGCATATTTTTAGAAAGATCTCAAAAAAATCTTCAACAGCGTAGGGCGACATCATAAGAATTATAGTGTGCATACTGATTGAATTTTATTTTTATTTTTATGACCCTTTCTTTTGCAGAGTTTGTTTTAAACTTCGGTGACAAATACAAATAAAAAAAAATTAAAATTTCCTAAGTAAATGTATGGTTGTCAAGAATGAGCTTCAATATTTCATCCGAAACAATTTTGATCTCATTATGAAGCTATTTCAAATTTATAAAATTATTTAAATTGGTTGTTTTATAAGAATTTTTATAATTTTAGAATTTCACATTTTTTTTATATTATGAAGACAAATCGATTTCCAGGCTTTGCATTTGCATTCACAAACAATAAATGAAATTCCCTTTATGAAAATTACAATTTCATTAAAAGGGGGTAGCTCATACGACATTCCATTAACCATCATTTTGAATTTTGGGGGTAAAACTTCAGAGGGTCATAGCTCCTCACTCGTTGTTCGGATTGACTATTAGTGCATATTTTTGGAAAGCTCTCAAAAAGAACTATAATTGTGTAGGGCGACATCATACTTTTTTTGGTAATTTAAAGAAATTTATATTACTGCAGGAAGTTAAGAATAACAGCCCGGGGCTGAATACATCCAATGTAAAGAGATATCCTTAATACCAGAATAACATTAAGGACTAATATCAATAATCTAGATTACCCCATGCAGGGTGGCAAGGACACAAACCAAACTGCCCCACACTAGGAGGCTCAACATAACACAAACAGACCAAGTCTTCGACCCGAAGACCACAAATATGACAAAAACTGACATGAGGATCCTCACCCAGGAGGCCAACCAAAGGAACACAATAAAACCTAGGTACGCTGACCCTGACCTTGACTACCAATAGAATGGGCAACATGTTAATTATCGGAGACATCCCCAAAGCATAACACAACAAAAACCAACACCCTAATCAGGAAAAACCAAGTGAGTTCAAAGAATGAAGTGTCGACCCTTGCCCACACTAACATTGGTTGAGACATAATTTGGGTCCAAATCCTTATGGATCAAAGTGTCCACCTCATGGGGTTGGTTAGTTGTCCACATAACCAAGTCATCCATTTTGACTCCCATTCCTGCTAGCAAGTTCGCAACATGGTTTCCTTCACGAAAAGAATGATGAAAAAGAACTTCGTCCTGTAGGTCCCCAAGTATTTTGGATTCTTCAATTATGTCTTTAATTCTCCAGGTTGAGCATGAATTGGTCCTCATATAATTAATGATGTTCAGGGAATCACCTTCCATAATAAATTTTCTTGACAAATCCTTATATAAAAGGAGACCCCTCCATAAATCCCTAGCTTTAGCTACCTGATTTATTTGGATCCCAAGATGCTTAGCAAAAGCCATGAGGATGCTACCATTGTGATCTCTAACAATTCCTCTTGCCCTTGCCATCCCAGGATTGCCACGAGCTGCACCATAAAAATTTAATTTAATCCACCCTTTCGAGGGTGGAGTCCATCTGCACATCGCCCTGTTGTTAAGGACACTTTGTCCAAGTGAAAGATTTAAGGGAATGCCTAGAGACTGACAAAGACTGGATTCAAAGTTTGAGGGTTGTTTTTCTAGCGGAGGAATAAAGGAGACGTTTTCTTTTACAAAAGTCATGATCTTGTTGAAAACTAATTTGGGATCCATTTTGAGGTTTGAGAAGACACGCCTATTCCTCTCTAGCCATATTTGCTATAGGAAATAATTAAGACAATACTACCAACAAAATTTGAGACGATTAGACTTGAAAGGATTTGGCTATTGCTCGAAAAGTTCTAAAATATTCCTCGGTCTTGCCCAAATCATACGAAAATACTAGAACATAAGGCTGAGGACAGCTTCAGAAAAAGGGCAGAGGAGGAAGAGAAGACTCGAGGACTCCCAATTACTGAGACAAAGATGACACCTATTGGGAATTATCAAACCTCGCTTCATTAGGTTGTTAGTGGTGAGAATTTTCTCTTGGGCGGTAAACCAAGAGAAAAAATTAACTTTGGAAACTAAGTTTTTTACCCATACTCGACTAAAATATGATGGGGCTAGGTTGCCCAATGATAGAATGTAGGATGTCTTAACAGAGAATTTACTTGAGTCAGTTGCTTCCCAAATAAAATGATCTTCAAAAATACGACATGGAATAAAGAAATATTTGATAAGAGAATTGAGCAAGATAGAATCAGCATTTAAATTGATGCACTTGACCTCTTTCTAAATCCATCTTCCATTATGCACATGGATAAAGTTGCCAACTTTGGGACCAAATGAAGCATCAGTGAAGTTTTTTAGCACCACCAAGGCTAGATCCTCAATCAGAGGAGTGTTTATGACCCACTTATCTTTCCAAAAATCTAATTTTTGTCCATCTCCCAGCCGCCATCTCAGCCCTTAAGGCAGCAGTTCTTTTGAAGCATTGATCACCTTCTAGAAAGCATATCATATAAAGGGAACCAGATCATTCAAAAAGTCCCTGCATTGTAAATATTTTCTCTTGATAATTGGGACCCAATCATTGTTATCATTGTTGACTAAGTGCTAAGCTTGTTTTGCTATGAGTGCTATATTAAGAAGATGAATTCTTCTCAAACCTATTCCACCTGCTGATTTTGGTTTACACACCTTGTCCCAGTTCACTAAGTGGAAAAAATTTCTTTCTTCTGAGCTAGACCACAAAAATTTCCTTTGAATTTGTTCTATTTTGTTATAAACTATGCTTGGAGCCTTAAATATAGACATGAAAAAAATAGGGATGCTCTGTAGGGCGACATCATACTGAGTGTAGTGTGTTTTAGCATTTTTTTGGATTTTTTGACTATTTTCTAGAATGCATTGGTGTGAATAATGAACTTCAACTTTTCATCCAAAACAATTTTGATTTTATTCTGAAGTCATTACGAATTTATAAAAATTATTTAAAGTTGCTATTTTATAAGGATTTTTATAATTTTATAATTTCACATTTTTGTCATATTTTGAAGGTAAATCTATTTTCAGGCTTTGCATTTGCATTCATAGACAATAAATGAACTTCCCCTTATGAAAATTACAATTTCATTAAAGGGGGGTAGTTCATACGACATTCCATTGGCCATTATTTTTATTTCTCTAACCCTTATTTTTGCAGATTTTTTTTAAACTTCGGTGACTAAAATAAAAATAAAAAAAATTACAATTTCATAAATAAATGCATGGGTGTGAAGAATGAACTTTAATATTTCATCCAAAACAATTTTATTCTCATTTTGAAGTCATTTCAAATTTATATAAATTATTTAAAGTTATTTTATAAGAATTTTTATAATTTCGAAATTTCACATTTTTTCATATTTTGAAGGTAAATCAAATTTTAAGCTTTACATTTGCATTCACAAACAATAAATGAACTTCCATTTATACAAAATTACAATTTCATTAAATGGGGGTAGTTAATATGACATTCCATTGGCCATCATATTGAATTTTGGGGGATAAACTTCCCGGAGTCATAACTCCTCGCTCGTTGCTTAGACTGACTATTAGTGTATATTTTCAGAAAGTTCTTAAAAAGAGTTGTAAGGACGTAGGGAGGCATCATACAAACTATAGTGTGTTTTAAAATTTTCAGCTTTCTTTCTAGTCCATTTTCCAAAATTATATTTTTTATTTTTCCAAACCTTCATTTTGCAGATTTGTTTAAACTTCGGTGACAAAAATAAAAATAAAAAAATTTAAAATTTCATAAATAAATGCATGGGTGTGAAAAATGAGGTTTAATATTTCATACGAAACAATTTTTATCTCATTCTAAAGTCTTTTTGAATTTATAAAAATTATTTAAAGTTATCATTTTACAAGGATTTTATAAAATTTGGAATTTCACATTTTTTTTTTCATATTTTGAAGGTAAATCAATTTTCAGGCTTTGCATTTGCATTCTCAGACAATAAATGAGCTTATATTTATGAAAATTACAATTTCATTAAAGGGGGTAGTTAATATGGCATTCCATTGGCCATCATTTTGAATTATGGGGGTAAAATTTCTTAGGGTCATAACTCCTTGCTTGTTGCTTGGATTGATTATTAGTGTATATTTTCGAAAAGCTCTCGAAAAGAGTTGCAATGGCGTAGGGAGGTATCATACTGACTATAGTGTGTTTTAATATTTTCAACTTTCTAGTCTATTTTTCAAAAGTTTATTTTTATTTTTCTAACCCTTTATTTTGCAATTTTTTTTAAACATCGACAATTAAAATAAAAATAAAAAATAAAATAAAATTTTATAAATAAATGCATGGGTGTGAAAAATGAGTTTTAATATTTCATTCAAAATAATTTTGATCTCAATCTGAAGTCATTTCAAATTTATAAAAATTATTTAAAGTTACTATTTTATAAGGATTTTTTTTACTTTTGGAATTTCATAATTTTTTTCATATTTTGAAGGTAAATCAATTTTCAAGCTTTGCATTTGCATTCACATAAAATAAATGAACTTCCCTTTTATAAAATTTCTCGAGGTCATAACTCCTCGCTCGTTGCTCGGATTGACTATTAGTGCATATTTTCGAAAAGCTCTTGAAAAGAGCTACAATGGCATAGGGCGACATTATACTAATTGTATTATGTTTTAAAATTTTTGGATTTCTGGTCCATTTTCTAGAATTATATTTTTATTTTTCTAACCCTTCATTTTGCAAATTTTTTTTAAACTTCGACGACTAGAATAAAAATAAAAAATAAAAAATAAATTATCATAAATAAATGCGTTGGTGTGAAGAATGAGCTTCAATATTTCATCCAAAATAATTTTAATTTCATTCTGAAGTCATTTCGAATTTATAAAAATTATTTAAATTTGTTTTATAAGGTTTTTATAATTTCAGAATTTCACATTTTTTTTCTAGATTTTGAAGGCAAATCGATTTTTAGGCTTTGTATTTGCATTCACAGACAATAAATGAACTTCCCTTTATGAAAATTACAGTTTCACTTAAGGGGGGTAGTTCATACAACATTCCATTGATCATCATTTTGAATTTTTGGGGTAAAACTTTTTGGGGTCATAACTCCTTGCTCGTTGCTCGGATTGACTATTAGTGCTTATTTTCGGAAAGCTCTCGAAAAGACCTACAACAACGTAAGGTGCAATCATACTGATTATAGTATGTTTTAACATTTTCATCTTTCTAGTCCATTTTTTAGAATTTTATTTTTATTTTTCAAACCCTTCATTTTGCAATTTTTTAAAACTTCGACGACTAAAATAAAAATAATAAAAAATTAAAATTTCATAAATAAACACATTGATGTGAAGAATGAGCTTCAATATCTCATATGAAATAATTTGGAATCTTATTATGAAGTCTTTTCAAATTTATAAAAATTATTTAAAGTTGTTTTATAAAGATTTTTGTAATTTCAAAAAATCACATTTGTTTCATATTTTGAAGGTAAATTGATTTTCAGGCTTTGCATTTGCATTCATAAACAATAATGAACTTCCTTTTATGAAAATTACAATTTTACTAAAGGGTGGTAGTTCGTACGACATTCCATTGGCCATCATTTTGAATTTTGAGGGTAAAACTTCCTAGGGTCATAACTCCTCGCTCGTTGCTCGGATTGACTATTAGTCCATATTTTCAAAAAGCTCTCGAAAATAGCTACAAAAGTGTAGGGTAACATCATACTAATTATAGGTCCGAGGTGTAGACCAATTGGTTCATCCAAACCCCATAAGGGGGCGGAGGTCCAAGGTTCAAATCTTGGGCCTCGTCGGACTAAACGCTTGTCCCTTTCCTAGTGCTTTCAATGGTGTAAAAGGTTTAAAATGATTGTGGCATGGTGGTTATAGGGGCGGACTATGCGAAGATCTGTGTGGCGGCTTTCGAGGCGGACAACACAGAATACTGTGGCGGCCATAAAAAGCTAGACAGCCTGCTCGGATTCGTGGCGACTATCGATTCCACCATGTAAATACAAAAAAAAAAAAAACATCATACTAACTATAGTGTGTTTTAATATTTTTGAATTTTTGGTCCATTTTCCAAAAAAATATTTTTATTTTTCAACTCTTCCTTTTGCAGATTTTTTTTAAACTTTGGAGACTAAAATAAAAATAATAAAAAATTAAAATTTCATAAAAGCATGGGTGTGAAGAATGAGCTTCAATATTTCATTCAAAACAATTTTGATCTCATTCTAAAGCCATTTCAAATTTATAAAAAATATTTAAAATTACTATTTTATAAAGATTTTTATAATTTTAGAATTTCATATTTGTTTTCATATTTTGAAGGTAAATCGATTTTCAGGCTTTGCATTTGCATTTACAAACAATAAATGAACTTCCATTTATGAAAATTATAATTTCATTAAAAAGGGTAGTTCATACGATATTTCACTGACTATCATTTTGAATTTTGGGGGTAAAACTTCTCGGGGTCATAACTCCTCGCTCGTTGTTCGAATTGACTATTAGTGCATATTTTCAGAAAGCTCTCGAAAAGAGCTAAAATGGGTATGGTAGCATCATACTTACTATAGTGTATTTTGACATTTTCAACTTTTTGGTTCATTTTTCAAAATTTTATTTTTATTTTGCTAATCCTTCCTTTTGCAGATTTTTTTTAAACTTTGGTGACTAAACTAAAAAAAAAAAAAAAAAAATTTCATAAATAAATGAATGGGTGTGAAGAATGAGCTTCAATAATTCATTTAAAACAATTTTTATCTCATTCTAAAGTCATTTCAAATTTATATAAATTATTTAAATTTGTTATTTTATAAGGATTTTTATATTTTAGAATTTTACATTTTTTCATATTTTGAAGGTTAATCGATTTTTAGGCTTTGTAATTGCATTCATAGACAATAAATGAACTTCCCTTTATGAAAATTACAATTTCATTAAAGAGGGGTAGTTCATACGACATTCCATTGGCCATCATTTTGAATTTTGAGGGTAAAACTTCATGGGGTCATAACTCCTCGCTCGTTGCTTAGATTGACTATTAGTGCATATTTTTTGAAAGCATTCAAAAAGAGCTACAAAAGCGTAGGATGGAAACATACTTATTGTAATGTATTTTAATATTTTTGGCTTTCTAGTTCATTTTCTAGAATTTTATTTTTATTTTTTTCTAACCCTTTCTTTTTGCAGATTTTTTTAATCTTCGACGACTAGAAAAAAAAAAAAAAATCATAAATAAATACATGGGTGTGAAGAATGAGCTTCAATATTTCATCCAAAAATTTTTTGATCTCATTTTGAATTCATTTCAAATTTATAAAAATTATTTAAAGTTATTATTATATAAGGATTTTTATAATTTCAAAATTTCACATTTTTTCATATTTTGAAGGTAAATTGATTTTAGGGCTTTGTATTTGCATTCACAGATAATAAATAAACTTTATTTTATGAAAATTACAATTTCATTAAATGGGGTAGTTCATACGACATTCCATTGGCCATCATTTTGAATTTTAGAGGTAAAGCTTTTTGAGGTCATAACTCCTCGCTCGTTGCTCGAATTGACTACTAGTGCATATTTTTGGAAAGCTCTTGAAAAGAGCTACAACAATGTAGGATGACATCATACTGAATATAGTGTGTTTTAACATTTTTAGCTTTCTGCTCCATTTTCTAGAATTTTTATTTTTCTAACCCTTTTGTATTTTTTTTAAAACTTCGGTGACTAAAATAAAAATAAAAAATTCATAATTAAATGCATGGGTGTGAAGAATGACCTTCAATATTTTATCTAAAATAATTTTGATCTCATTTTGAAGTCATTTTGAATTTATAAAAATTATTTAAAGTTGTTTTATAAGGATTTTTATAATTTCATAATTTCATATTTTTTTCATATTTTGAAGGTAAATTGATTTTTAGACTTTGCATTTACATTCATAGACAATAAATGAACTTCCCTTTATGAAAATTATAATTTCATTTAAGGGGGATAGTTCATACGGTATTCCATTGGCCATCATTTTGAATTTTATGGGCAAAACTTTTCGAGGTCATAACTCCTCGCTCGTTGCTCGGATTGACTATCAATGCATATTTTCAGAAAGCTCTCGAAAAGAGCTACAATAACGTAGAATGAAATTATACTACCTATAGTGTTTTTCAATATTTTTGGCTTTCTAGTTCATTTTTTCAGAATTTTATTTTCATTTTTCTAACCCTTCATTTTGCAAATTTTTTAAACTTTGGTGACTAGAATAAAAATAAAAATAAATTAAAATTTCATAAATAAATGCATTGGTGTGAAGAATGAGCTTAAATATTTCATCTGAAACAATTTTGATCTCATTCTAAAGCCATTTCGAATTTATAAAAATTATTTATAATTGTTGTTTTATAAGGATTTTGTAATTTCAAATTTTCACATTTTTTGTTTTCATAATTTGAAGGTAAATCGATTTTTTGGCTTTGCATTTGCATGTACAAAATATAAATAAACTTCCATTTATGAAAATTACAATTTTTTTTAAGGGGGGTAGTTCATACAGTATTCCATTGGCCATCATTTTGAATTTTGGGAGAAAAAATTCCTAAGGTCATAACTCCTCGCTCATTGCTCGGATTGACTATTAGTGCATATTTTCATAAAGCTCTCGAAAAGAGCTACAACAATGTATGATGAAATCATACTTATTGTAGTGTATTTTAAAATTTTCGGCTTTCTTGTTCATTTTCTAGAATTTTATTTATATTTTTCTAACCCTTATTTTTTAGATTTTTTAAAACTTTGACGACTAAAAAAATTATAAATAAATACATTGGTGTGAAGAATGAGCTTCAATATTTACTCTGAAACAATTTTGATGTCATTCTGAAGTTATTTCGAATTTATAAAAATTATTTAAATTTGTTGTTTTACAAGGATTCTTATAATTTCAAAATTTCACATTTTTAATCATATTTTGATGTCAAATCGATTTTCAAGATTTGCATTTGCATTCACAAACAATAAATGAACTTCCCTTTATGAAAATTATAATTTCATTAAATTAGGGTAGTTCATACGACATTTCGTTGGTCATCATGTTGAATTTTGTGGGTAAAACTTCCTAGGGTCAACTCCTCGCTCATTGCTTGAATTGACTATTGGTGAATATTTTTATAAAGTTCTCGAAAAAAGCTACAACAACATAGGGCAACATCATACTGATGCTAGTGTGTTTTAACATTTTTGGTTTTCTAGTCCATTTTCCAAAAAAATATTTTTATTTTTCTAACCCTTCATTTTGCAGATTTTTTTAAACTTTGATGACTAAAATAAAAATAAAAAAAATTAAAATTTCATAAATAAATACATGGGTGTGAAGAATGAGCTTCAATATTTCATATGAAATAATTTTGATCTCATTTTGAAGTCATTTCGAGTTTATAAAAATTATTTAAAGTTGTTTAATAAGGATTTTTATAATTTCGAAATTTCACATTTTTTTTCATATTTTCAAGGTAAATCGATTTTCAGGCTTTGCATTTGCATTCACAGATAATAAATGAACTTCTCTTTATGAAAATTAAAATTTCACTAAAGGGGGGTAGTTCATACGACATTCCATTGACCATCATTTTGAATTTTGAGGGTAAAACTTCCTAGGGTTATAACTCCTCGCTTGTTGCTCGAATTTACTATTAGTGCATATTTTTGGAAAGCTCCCGAAAAGAGCTACAAAAGCATAGGGCGACATCATATTGATTATAATGTATTTTAATATTTTTGACTTTCTAGTCCATTTTCCAAAAATATATTTTTATTTTTCTAACCCTTCATTTTGCAGATTTTTTTAAACCTTGGCGACTAAAATAAAAATAATAAAAAATTAAAATTTTATAAATAAATGCATGGGTGTGAATAATGAGCTTCAATATTTCATTCGAAATAATTTTTATCTCTGAATCCATTTCAAATTTATGAAAATTATTTAAAATTGTTATTTTATAAGGATTTTTATAATTTTAGAATTTCACATTTTTTTAATATTTTGGAGGTAAATCGATTTTCAGGCTTTGCATTTGCATTCATAGATTATAAATGAACTTCTCTTTATGAAAATTATAATTTCATTAGTGGGGGTAGTTCATACAATATTCTATTGACTATCATTTTGAATTTTAGAGGTAAAACTTCTGAGTCATAACTCCTCGCTCGTTGCTCGGATTGACTATTAGTGCATATTTTTAGAAAGCTCTCTAAAAGAGCTACAATTGGTATGACGACATCATACTTACTATAGTGTGTTTTGACATTTTCAACTTTTTGGTTCATTTTTTAGAGTTTTATTTTTATTTTTCTAACCCTTTTTTTTAGAGGGTACATATCTTCCTCTCTGTCTTCCCAAGGCGTTGCTAGAACTGAAGTCTATCTCTTCACATTGATGAAACCATCCCTTCATGCTGGTGAAGCCATCCTTTGCAATAATGGAACCATCCCTTCATGCTGGCAAAACCATCCTTCATGTTAATGGAGCCATCCCTTCATGTGTGGGACTCTTCCCAGGTGGCCTGATCTGATTCTGAAGGTAGGTTCCATACTTGATAGATTTTATTAAACTGATCATTCGATTATCACTTCATTATTCTAAATAAAATCTATTTATTATTTCAAAATAAATCAACCATAAAATCTATTTATCATTTAGATAAACCAACCATTCATTAAAGATGGGATCTATTTATTATTTCAAAATAAATCAACCATTTATTTAAAATAAAATCTATTTATCATTTTAGATCAATCAACCATTCATTAAAGATGGGATCTATTTATTATTTCAAAATAAATCAACCATTTATTTAAAAATGAAATCTATTTATCATTTAGGATAAATCAATCATTTATTAAAGATAGGATCTATTTGTCATTTCAAAATAAATCAACCATTTATTTAAAAATGAAATCTATTTATCATTTAGGATAAATCAACCATTTATTAAAGATGAGATCAATTTATCATTTCAAAATAAATCAATCATTTATTTAAAAATGAAATCTATTTATCATTTAGGATAAATCAACCATTTATTAAAGATGGAATTTATTTATCATCTAAAAATAAATCAACCATTTATTTAAAAATGAAATCTATTTATCATTTAAGATAAATCAATCATTTATTAAAGATGGAATCTCTTTATCATCTAAAAATAAATCAAGAACTTTAATTACCCAGGTGTTGTAGGTGAGTTGGAGAGGAGGGCAATCCTCCAAGGGAGGTCCGAGGTTCAAATCTCCACCCCACCAAAAAGCTGAATTGGGTATCCAAAATCCAATTGATAATGTTGGTGCGGGCAGGGTCAGGTGTGACTCCCGGGTGACTTTGACGGTATAGAACCCCTATTCGTGGTCTCTCAGACCAAGGCGGCTTCACAAGGGGTTTTTCACTTAAAAAAAAGAAGAAGAATCGATTAATTCAAAACACGATTTGAGGAGCTGAATGGTAGAGACGTTTTTCGTAGGACTGCCCAAACTACCGAACTCATTTTGGCCATATCTCACTCATCCGAACTCGGATTGAGCTGAAATTTTGAGGGTAGATGCCTAAAAAACCCTAGAACATCTCCACCAATTTTCATATCATTTGGAGCAACACAGATCCTAGCACATCCCTATGTGTGAACGATATATTTGGCAAGCGGCTATGCGAGGGTTTCATCTGGGTTGAGTGCAAGCAGCTCCAGAGGTTGGTTTTTAGGGCCTTCGGGCCCTAGCGACCAATATTTTTGTGGTTTATGCTCAATATTTTAGCAAGAAATGTTGCAGGGGATACAAGATGGGTTAGAAATTTGTCTTTCAACAGATCATACTGTGAACTTGAGTGACAATGGCTTCCAATTTGCTGCACAAAAGAAAAGTGAAAACCATACCTTTCCACGGCATCTAGGGCAAGGATTAAAGAGACCACGAAATAAGTTTCAAGTAGTTGATCAAAAAATGGCTCATATCTCAAGTGAATCTGGTGCTAAGGTGCACCCACAAAATAATTCTACTATGAAAACCCCTATCAAGGGTAAGAATTTTGAAGACTCAGTCCCAAAAATGAATTTTAGGGATGCCCTTCATGGTGGATAGCCTCAACCCAATGCTAATATCAATATTAGGGCTTCCCATAAACCTCTAAGAATGCCTAAGATTGATCCCAGGAAAATGGAGTCAGGATGTCTTAAAGCAACTGATGGAACTCCTATTGTTAAGCTTGATATGGGTAACATTCAGACTGGCATTGAAGATTTGGAAAAAAGAGGACTAATTTTTCGGTTCATGGGTTTTCGTCCGAGTCTATCTGCTTTCAAAGTCTGGGCTGCAAAAATCTAGAAAACTAAAGGTGAGTTACAAATCTCTATTTATCCAAATGGTTATTTTCTTGTTTTATTTGCTAATAATGAAGATAGAGAGAAAAATTTTCAAGGGGGTCCTTGGTTTTTTGGAAGGGCAGGGCTTTTCATGAAGCCCCGGCATACTAAATTTAAAGCCGAAGAAGAGATGCCTTCTATAGCTCCCGTGTGGGTTAGACTCTTTGGCCTCCCTATTGAATTTTGGAATCCTACTATTTTTTCTTCAATTGGAAACTCTTTAGGAACTTTTATGATGACTCGCTGATTGTACTCAAAATTTTGAACATATTATTTATGCTCGAATTTGTGTTTTAATGGATTTTGACAAACCCCTACCTAAAAATATCACATTACAATTTGGGGAAGACACTTGGGAGCAAGTAGTGGACTATGAGAACATTCCTTTTCGTTGTAGAATTTGCCATGAATATGGTCATTTGGCCAGTGCTTGCCCAAATAAAATTCCTGATCAAAAGAAAGAAGATATAAACTCAGCAGGTTTCCAAATACCTAAGAAGAAGAACACTAAAAAAAACCAATAATGAAGGATCAATCAAAGTCATTTGCTAATATGTTTGAAATCCTTTCCACAAATGATGTCCCAAGTGAGGAAGAGGAAATAATGGAAACTAAAATCTTAGAAACACAATTTAAATATGAAGGAAAGAACTCGGAGACAAACCAACAAATCAAAGGTTTTCAACAAAAAAAAAGGAGAAAATTTACACAAGAAAAACAATATTTCAAATGTCAAAACTTCAAATAATGCAGGTCCCAATATAGACTCCATTGAACCATCTAGTAAAATTTTGGCTGTGTATGAGCATTCTTCAAGGTTAGAAGCCATCTCAGATTCAATTGGAATAAGTCAAGAAACAGGGAAAAAAAATTGAAGATGGATTCTAATCAAAAAGTAGGTCGCAAGACCAATCAATATCATATGGTAAAAGAAGGTGAAAATCTTGTAGAGGAAGGTAAGATTAATGCCCTTCCCAAAATTTTTAGCCCTGGTATTAATGAAGATCATCACTTGGAATATTAGAGGACTCAAAGGGAGTCTTTCAAAACAAAATGAAATTAGAAGAATGATTCAGATAAATCATCCACATCTTGTTTTCCTTCAAGAAACAAAGATGTCAATGGAGGATATGGACTTAATTGCCAAGAAAATTTGGCCAGCTAGAAAAGTGGTTTCCCTCAGTTCCCAAGGGACTTCGGGTGGCATTGCTTGTCTTTGGGACCCAAAAGAGGTAGTTATTCACCATATGGTTGGCATTTGGGGTTTGTTGGCTATAGCTATTCAAAGTAGACATTCCAACCAGATTATGCTCTGCATTACTGTTTATGCCCCGACTTCTTTGGAGGAAAAAAGAAGACAGTGGAAGGATATTACTCATATTATCTCTCATTTTCCTAAAGCTTGGATCTTGATCGGAGGAGATTTCAATACCATCCTCTCTCTGGATGAGAAAAGGGGGGAAATAGAAATTTGGACAAAAGCACCGACCTCATGAGCGAATATATTGCAAACCTCCATCTTGTGGATATCCAACCGTGATAATGGCCTTATGACTTGGTCTAATAGAAGGCAAGGCTTGGATTTTATAATGGAGAGATTGGATAGGTTTTTGCTCTCTTGAAAATTTATTAATCCATGGTCACATTCCTAAAGTGAAGACTCTTAATAATGTCTGGTTCGGATCATTGGCTAGTCATGGTGGAAATGTGGAAAACCAATGTGAGTTTCTCTCCTTTTCGTTTTCAATTAATGTGGCTTAGAGACATTTCCTTCAGACCTCATGTGCAACAATGGTGGAAGGAAGGTAAACCTAGGCATGGGACTAAGATGTTCTGTTTTGCCAAAAGACCGCAATACATTAAATCCAAAATCAAGACTTGGAACTGGAAAGAGTTTGGGGATGTTCATAAAAAAAAACATGAAGTTATTGCTCATCTTGAAAATTTGAATAAGAAAATCCATTTAGATGGCCTCACAGAGAAGAGAAGTGCAGATGAAATTAAACTCACAACTCGGTTAGAGGAATGGGAAAAAAGAGAAGAAATCTTATGGAAGCAAAAATCTAGAATTCAATGGCTCAAAGAAGGAGATCGAAACACAAATTTCTTCCACAAATCTCTTCTAGCTCGAAGATCTCACAACTTTATTTCTTCCTTAAAATCAGATTCTGGAGATGTTGTTTATACTTGGGATGGCATGAACTCTATTGTTGTTGATTACTTTTCCAATATTTTTGCTGCTACTCCTCTTGACTCAACCTTCACAACAAAATGTTCTTCAAGCAATCCCTTCTCTTATCACTTCGAGGAGAACTCTATTTTGACTGCTCCTGTTACTATCAATGAGCTTCAACAAGTAGTTTTTAAAATGCAAAAAGGGAAAACCCTAGGTCCTGATGGTTTTCCTATTGAGTTCTACCAAGAGTTCTGGGATATCCTTCATGTTGATTTATTAGAGGTGGTGGAAGAAGCCAGGAAATCCAAAGAAATTTTGAAGGTTATCAATAAAACTTATATTACTCTTGTTCCAAAAGCTCAAGAGGTTGATCATATCTCAACTTTTAGACCTATTGCTTTATGTAATGTTCTTCTCAAAATTATTACTAAAATCATGGCAAAAAGGTTGAAGCCTCTTTTGCATAAGATTATTTCCCCAGAGCAAGGGGGATATGTGGAAGGACGTCAAATAGTAGATGAGATAGTTCTTGCTCAGGAAGCCATCCATTCCATGGATATGCAAAATTCTCCTTCTATGTTCATCCGGTTAGACTTATCCAAAGCTTATGACAGAGTGGATTGGCACTTCCTTATCAAAGTTTTGAGGCAATTTGGTTTCTCTAAGGATTGGATGGATTGGATTATGGGATGTATCTCTTTAGTTTCCTACTTAGTTCTTATCAATGGCAGGCCTTCTCAGTCTTTCCCAACTTCCAGAGGTATTAGGCAAGGTGACCCGCTATCCCCTTATTTATTCATCATTCTTGTTGAATGCTTGGGTAGGACTATAACCAAAAAGAGGGAAAACAAAACCCTTGAGGGAGTTACCATTGCTCATGGAGCTAGACCTATCTCTCATCTTCAATTTGTGGATGACTCTACCCTTTTAGGTAAAGCTACAGCTTAAGGAAGCTTCTAATATTAAGCAAATCATTAGCTATTTTTCTAAGGCTATCGGGCAGCTTGATCAATGAAGACAAATCTAAATTTATTTCTTTCACTCGCTCTACTAGACAGGAATCCATGGTCTTGGATAAATTAAGATATAAGAAGACCTCTCTTCCAATCACTTATTTAGGTATTCCCATAAATATTCAAAGGCAGAAAAATAAAGATTGGAATTGGTTGTTGGACAAAGTCAAGAAGAAAATTGGAAAGTGGACCAACAAGTGGCTTTCTTCTGGGGGTAGAATCACCTTGGTAAAATCAGTCCTTCAAGCTATTCCTATTTATGTTTCTTCCATTTTGAATATCCCAAAGGTTGTTCTTCGAGAATTGGATCAAATCAGTCATCGTTTCCTTTGGAGTGGTACTAAGGAGAAAATAAAATGGGCCTTGGTGAAATGGGATACTTTATGTCTTCCTAAGAGTGAAGGGGGGTTAGGATTCCGGTCTTCAATTAATAACAACAAAGCTTTAGCTGCTAAATTATATTGGAGGATGTTGCATAACCCCAATGCTCTTTGGGCCAATAATCTCCATGCTAAATATGCTGAGAACAAAAGTCCCTGAAGACCTTGTTCGCTATCAACTTCCTACCAAAGGTTCTCCCATTTTAGCGCTTCTTAAGACTGGTGAGGATTTGATAAAGAAAAAATTATTTTGGATCATTCATAATGGTCAACATGCAAATTTTTGGATAGATTCTTGGGATGGTCACAAGCCTTTGATAACTCAGCTTCTCGATTGGAGGCCTTGGATGGAGGAGCTTCACCGAGCTAATTGGATAAAGGTGGCTAATTACTATCGGTACCATACCGGTAATTCAAAGGTTGGTAGATATTGGATCCCTATTGAGGACTGGCCTATTCAAATCCTAGAAAGGCAAAGACAAGATATCCAAGGCATCCTTCATATGAGATCCCTCTCTTGGTCCCATGAAAAATATTGTTTTGGATGGAACAACACTACTAAGGGTGAGTATTCAGTTGCTCAAGGTTATTTGACCTTATGCCATAATAATCCCAACCATTCTTCTCGCATATTTTCTCTATTGTGGGCTCTAAAGCTCTGGCCTAATGTGAGGTTCTTTAATTGGCTTTTATTGCATCGTAGGGTGCTTACTCGGTGAGCAACTTATGAAGCGTGGTTTTCATGGCCCTTTTAGATGTGAAATGTGTGAAGAGAATGTAGAAAATATCAACCATATTTTTATTGAGTGTACTTTAGCCTCCGAGCTATGGAGGAAAATGACCACTTTACTTAGCTTAAAGTGGTCCAATTTTTTCACTTTTGAACAGCTTTGGAGGGATTGGCCTAATCAAGAGGGTGTTGATCATTTTATTAGGCGGTTAGTTTGGATGGGTTCTACCATTCTTCTTTGGAATATTTGGAATGAAAGGAACAACCAAATTTTTAATCAAGATAGGAAGGATATTCACTATATTTGGCAAAATACCATAGCCAACTTAGTTGAATCAGTCCATCAACTCCTTAATCACCCCCAAAACTCCCACCAAAGATGGGATCAAGTGATGCAAATATTGAAGATTAAACCTTCTAAGGGCAACCAACTTAAAGGGAATGTGAGTATTAGTAAGATGGATAGGACTAGAAATTGGCAACCTCCTCCTAAGGATTTTGGAAAAGTCAATACCGATGGAGCCTCTAGAGGGAACCCTAGAAAAGCTAGTGTGGGAGGAATTGGTAGACTTTCAGATGGCTCCCTGGTTTTTACTTTTGCTGAGAATTTGGGTATTCTTTCCAATAACCTTGTCTGAGGGGTATGGTATCCTTAGAGGCCTTCAGGAGGCTACTAAGGTTGGATGGGAAAAGGTGTTAGTTGAGTCCGACTCTCAACTTATGATTAATCTCTTGAAGACTCCTTCTAAGAATCATAAGGTGGATTGGAGAATAAAAAGAATTATTGAGAAGATTCAGTTAATCCAGATGGGATTTTTGAAAGTTGATTACAATCATGTGGTCAGAGATCAAAACAAGAGTGCTGATGCTTTAGCTAATTGGGCTTTGGACAAAGGTGATCTTACTTGTTATGGCCACCCTCCTATATGGTGGGCTTCTCAAATTAGGGAAGCTCTTCTTTCTATCATTTCTTTGGATGGCTCCAGTTCTGAAGGTACCTAGTTTCTTCTTGTTTTTTTTTTTCTTCTCTTTGGTTCATTCAGTTTTTTTTAGTTCCCTAGCTCATTCTATTCTTTATTTTGTTTCCTCTGTTGATTCTTGCATTAATAGTCTTCTGGTCTAGATAGGTCATTGTTTTGTTCATTTTTTTCTTTTGTTTTCTTTGTTTTTTTGTTTAGTTTTTTAAGGTGGGTGGGTTCTTTTGTTTTGTTTTGTTTTTGTGTTCTTTGTGTTGTTTTTTGTTGTTCTTGTGTTTTTGTTGTTTTTTTTTTTTTTTTATGTTTTTTGTTATTGGTAGAAAGGGTGTTGAAAGGTCCCTGAACCTTGAACAAAAGAGATTACAATAAATCCATAGCGACCGAGGTGGTCCAAGAAGAAAGGAAAAGAGAGCTGGCAAACCTCCACACTAGGGAAGGTGTCACGAAATCGTGACCAAAATGGTGATGTCGTGAAATCGTGACAAGTTGCGCCGTTGAAGCCCATAGAAGAAAGGAAGTCGCAAAATCATGACAAGAAAAGCCGTCAAAATCAAAGAAGGGAAGAAGTCGTGATATCGCAACAAGTTGCAAAGTGTCGCGATATTGTGACAAGTTTCTAGGTTGGAGCTGGACGAGAAGAAGCGTCGCGAAATCGCGACAAGAATGAAGACCGCAGCCGAAATAGAAAATGAGACAAAATCACGATGAAAGTGGAAGCTTGCTGTCGAGAAGAAAAAGTGTCACGAAATCATGACAAGAATGAAGACCACTACCGAAGAGGAAAATTGTCGCGATATCGCGACAAATTGGGAGACCGCTGCCAAGACGAAAAAGTGTCGCGAAATCACGACAATCTGGAGGACCGCAGCCGAGGACAAAAGGTGCCGCAAAATCATGACAATCTGGAAATCCGTAGCCGAGGAGGAAAGGTGTCGCGATATCGTGACAAAAAAGGAAGACCGTCGTTGGAGAGAAAAAATGTTGCGATATCGCGACAAAAAGGAAGACCACCGTTGGAGTGAAAAAATGTCGCGATATCGCGACAAAAAGGAGGACCGCCGTTGGAGGGAAAAAAGGTCGCGATATCGCGACAGAAAGGAAGACCATTGTTGGAGAGAAAATATGTCACGATATCGTGACAAAAATGGAAGATCGTCGTTGGAGAGAAAAAAGGTCGCGATATTGCGACAAAAATGGAAGACCGCCGTTGGAGAGAAAAAAGGTTGCGAAATCGCGACAAAATGTGAGACCGTCATTGGAGAGAGAAAAAATGTCACGATATCGCAACAAATTTGGAAGACCGCTGTTGGAGAGAAAAAAGGTCGCAATATCGCGACAAAATGGAAGACCGCCATTGCAGAGAGAAAAAATGTCACGATATCGTGACAAAAAGGAAGACCACCGTTGGAGAGAGAAAAAATGTTGCGAAATTGTGACTTGAAGCAAGGAAGCGTCTAAAGGCCAAAAAGTGTCACGATATGCAACAAGTTTGCAAAAAAGCACCCAGAGAGAAAAAGTGTCACGATATCGCGATAGAATGGAAGACCGTCGTTGAAGAGGGAAAAAAGGTCGCGATATCGCGACAACTTGGAAGACCGCCGTTGGAGTGAAAAAAGGTCGCGATATCATGACAGAATGGAAGACCACCGTTGAAGAGAGAAAAAAGTCTCGATAACGTGACAAGCTGAGATTTTGCAACCAACTGTGAAAAGTGACGCGAAAACTCTCCAAGACGCCAAGACGCAGCCACAGGGGAAAAGCCCAGAGCCCAGAAACCCACTCACATTGTGCAAACATTGGAACTTGAAGAAGGAATCTCTCCAAACCTGAATGTCTGTTGCGTCAAACCTGAATCTCTCCAAACCTGAATGTCTGTTGCTTCAAATCCCTTGTTAGCAAGCCAGTTCGTAGCTTTGTTTCCTTCCCAATATTGATGTTGGATGATTAGTTCTGGGTAAAAGCCAATTAGTGTCTTGCACTCTTCGAAGATGGAAATAAGGGTCCAAGGAGGCACAGAGGTTCCTTTGAGCCAGTTGATGCAATGCAATGAGTCTCCTTCTATGATGATTTTATTGATAGTCAAGCCTTCCAAGAGAATCAAGCTTTGGAGCAAGGCCCGAGCCTCGACCATATTGTTGGACTGAATTCCTAAGTTTTGAGCAAAAGCTAAAATTATTTCTCCGTTGTGATTTTTGAGGATTCCACCTCCACCAGCCGCTCCAGGGTTACCTTTGGCCGCACCATCGAAGTTAAGCTTGTGCCACCCGGAAGGAGGTAAGGCCCACTTGATTACAGACCTATCAACAGAGGTACGAGCTATTGCAAAAAAATTGAAAAGATTAAAATGATTTGTTAAATTCAATTCAAGGCCAGGAGGGGGGGTTTGGACGATGAGACAAGAGAGGCATTCTTCGTAGCAAGGGCCAGGATTTTGGCAACGACAATCTTCTTATCCGTGGCAAGGTTTTTGAAAATTTTGGCATTTCTCTCAAGCCAAATCTGCCACAGGAAAATGTGAAGGCAAGCTTGCCACATGAATTTGAGTTGACTGCTCTTGAAAGGCCTGGGCCATTGTTGAAAAAGGAGGGGAATGGAATGAGGGAGGGCTACGGAGATGGCAAAAGTGTTGAAAACCTGGTTGAGCACTGCAAGGGAGAAGGGACATTCTAGAAAAACATGCGTAGTAGACTCATAGGCGTTTTTACATAGGATGCACCAATTAGGGATGAGAAGCCCTTTGGTTATCAAATTGTCAGTGGTGAGGATTCTATTTTGGATGGCCAACCAACAGAAGAATTTGACCTTGGGAATGATCTTGGGAACCCAGACCAGATTAGATAAGTCATGGCCATCACTAGGAGCTTCTTGGCTGTAGTAGGCAGATTTAACAGTAAAATGCACTGAATCTTCAAGGTTCCAAACCATGGAGTCATCTTTATGAGAGCTGGGGATTATGCAACTCCTCAATAAGTTTTGCAACTGCCTAAGCGCCTCGATGATATGTCTAGGTCCATTCAGATCCAGGTGTTTCCATTCGGGTCTTGTAATACTTGGGTTAATGAAATGACACACCTTATCTCCAAAGGTGGCTTTGATCACTGTCTTGAGCACAGCAAGATGAGGATCTTGGATGAGAGGTTTGTCACGGATCCAAGGGTCATCCCAAAAATGAATGGTCAATCCATTTCCAAGACACCACCTTAAGCCTTCCATGATGATCTTCCTTGTTTTAGTGACACCATTCCAAAAATGAGATCCGCTAGGAAGGTTGTGCTCTCCAAGAAAGGGAACCTGATGAAGGTACTTAGCTTTGATGATGTCAATCCAAGTGGCTTTTTCATTGATGGTAAGTCTCCAGGACTGCTTGGCAATGAGAGCCATGTTCATCCGCTTGATGTCCCTAAAGCCGAGACCTCCATCCTTTTTCTTGGAACAAACCTTGTCCTAGGCAACAAGGGAAAATTTGTTCTTGTTTTCGTTTCCCGCCAAAGGAATCTGTGTTGAATTTGCTCAATTCTTTGGCAGATGGAAGCTAGAGCTTTGAAGATAGATAAGAAAAAAATAGGAATACTTTGCAAGCAAGCCTGGGCCAGAGTGGCTTTGGCTACCTGACTGAGCAATGAACTTTTCCAGCCTGCAAGCTTCTTGTTGAGACGATCTAGAATAGGGTTCCACATAGCCGAGATCGATTTGCCATGGAAAAGCGGTAATCCAAGATAAGTAGTTGGAAGTCTCCCAATGATACACCCAAGGATATCAGCAATCTTGTTTTTCTTGTGGATGGGATTATTGAGGAAGTATAGCTTGCTTTTGTGATAATTGACTTTCTGGCCAGCCACCTCTTCATAAGATTCAAGGATGCTCTTAATGATTTTTGCTTCGGGGACAGAAGCATGAGAGGAAAGTATAGTATCATCCACAAACTGCTGATGGGAAATGGCACTGGTTGTTGAGGCTGGTTTGATCCCAGAGACGAGTCCACTGTTGTAGGCAGCAGTAAGGGTCCTTCCAAAGGTTTTGGCCAAAATGATGAAGAAGAAGGGTGACAGAGTGTCCCCTTGGCGAATGCCTTTAAAACTTGGAAAAAAGCTAGAAAGTGAACCATTGATAAGAACAAAGAACCAAGCAGTAGAGATACATTCTCGAACCATCTTAACCCATTCTTTGTGAAACCCAAACTTCTCAAGGACCTCGAACAAGAATTTCCATGAAACTCGATCAAAAGCCTTGTTCATGTCAAGCTTAAGGAACATAATGGGTTTTTTTGTTTTTAGATGTCGAATGAGCCAACTCGTGGATGGTTATCACTCCATCAACAATGAATCTACCTTTGACCGAGTTGCCTTGGCACTAGTCGATGATGGAGGGAAGGATGTCTTTCAGCCTATTTGCCATAACTTTGGTGATAAGTTTGTAGATGACACTACAGAGACTTATAGGTCTGAAGTTAGAGAGGGAAACAGGATCATTAGACTTGGGAATTAAAACAATGAAGGTGGAATTGGCTTCTCTCGGTATCTTTTTGGCTCTCTGGAAAAATTTAACCGTAGCAACAACATCAGGGCCCACAATATCCCAAAAATGTTGAAAAAATCGAGGTGGGAAGCCATCAGGTCCAGGGGCTTTGTCAGGTTCCATTGCAAATAGGGCATCTTTGATCTCCTCTTCAGTGTAATATTGGAGCAATTTCTCATTATCATCATTAGACACCATCATTGGAATGTTCTGAAGGAGAGAACTTGTTGTGCGGGGGTGGCAGTCAATACTTGGGCCTAAGATTTCCTGGAAGTGGGCAACAACTTCCTGTCTAATGGCATGGATATCAGAGACAATGGTACCATCAGCCTTGGTCAACTCAGAGATTTTAATTGAACCTCTGTGGCACAAGGTGGAAGCATGGAAAAACTTCGTGTTGGTGTCACCTTCTTTGAGCCAGAGGCTTCTGGATTTTTGCTTTTATGTTTATTGTTATTGTTCTTGTGTTTTTTTCGTTCTTGTTCTTGGATTTCTCTTTGTTTGTGTTATTTCATTTTTTTATGTGTGTGTTTTTTTTTTTTGTTGTTGGTTGTTTTTATTTTATCTTTTAGGTTTTGGTTGTGTTTATTTTCATGTTTTTTTGGGTTGTCTTTGTAGTGTTCTGTTGTTTTTGTCTTGTTTGTGTTTTGTTATGTGGTTCTTGTGTTTTTCTATGTGGTTTGTGTTGTGGTTTCTTTTATCTTAATGTGCGTGTTTGGTTGTGCTTTTGGTTTTGACACACTCAAGGAGTTTGTTTTTTATTTTATTTTATTATTTTTGTTGTTATTTTCTTTTTTTTAATTTGGTTTTGTGTGTTTGTTTACTCCTTGAGTATGTCAAAGGTGGTAGGCTAGGTCCGAGTCCTGGGCGTTTTTGGCGGAATGGATACCCCTGCCTCCTTGGGTCTTACCCGAAAGTCGCATTCCTTTTGGGATGTTTTCCACTAATAAAAATAAATAAAAATAAAATAAAATAAATCAACCATTTATTTAAAAATGAAATCTATTTATCATTTAAGATAAATCAATCATTTATTAAAGATGGAATCTATTTATCATTTTAAAATAAATCAACCATTTATTTAAAAATGAAATCTATTTATCATTTAGGATAAATCAACCATTTATTAAATATGAAATCTATCATTTTAAAATAAATCAACCATTTATTTAAAAATAAAATCTATTTATCAAAACCCAGGTGTTGTAGGTGAGTTGGAGAGGAGAGGGCAATCCTCCAAGGGAGGTCCCAGGTTCAAATCTCCACCCTACCAAAAATCTAAATTGGGTATCCAAAATCCAATTGATAATGTTGGTGCAGGTAGGGTCGGGTGCGACTCCCGAGTGACTTTGACGGTGTAGAACCCCCTGTTCGTGGTCTCTCAGACCAAGGCGGCCCCGCAAGGGGTTTTTCGCTTTAAAAAAAAAATCTATTTATCATCCCTTTTATTAGAACATCTAAGAAGTTAAGAAGACAACTTATTCATTCATACTTTCTAAATTATTGAGGCAAAGTACTGAAGTAAAATATAATAAAGCATGTGTAATAGATCCATCAATTTAATCACCTGTCTCAGCCTCGAGAACTTACAATAACTACTAGGCCATTAGTCTAGGGCTCAAGGTGGCTATCTATTAATGATTACCCCTAACTGAATGCATGCCTATATGAAGGTACTTATCCTTGTTACCTTCGAGATTACGTTATAATCATTTCCCCAACCTCAAGCATCCTTTTATTTGATAGATGACTCAACTTATTCCACTTACGAGTGCACTTGATCCTACACATTGATAATTTATTACTAGTATCATGTTTTTCAATATCTATTATTATCACGTAGCTGATTAATTGCATAATATTGAGTATTTTCTGTTCTATTTTCTAGGATTTATATTTATCTTTTTAATTTTTTTTTTTTTGTATATTTTTTAAAAAACTTTGGTGATTAAAATAAAAATTAAAATGCCAAAAATAAATACATGGGTGTGAAGAATGAGCTTCAATATTTCATTCAAAACAATTTCAATCTCATTTCGAAGCCATTTCAAATTTATAAAAATTATTTAAAGTTGTTGTTTTATGAGAGTTTTATAATTTCAAATTTTTTTATTATTTTATATTTTGAAGGTAAATAAATTTTTCAACTTTGCATTTTTATTCGCAAGTGATAAATGAACTTCCCTTTATGAAAATCACAATTTCATTAAAAGGGGTAATTTATATGGTATTCCATAGGCCATCATTTTCAGAGTAATAAATTGTCTTCACTTTATGAAAATTTTGATTTCATTAAAGAGAGGTAATTTATACATTATATCAAAGGCTATTGTTTTAAAGCATTAAATTATTTCTTCTTTATGAAAATTATGATTTCATTAAAGAGGGGTAATTTATAATGACATTCTAAGGCCTTTATATTTCATAGATATTCATGCATATTTATTTCCATTTTATTCATTAAGCAATAATAAAAGGAATTCAATTTTCATAAACAATTACTAGCATAGCATAGTAAAATAAACCGACACATGCCCCTTGTTAATAGTTACTTGCAAATAACTAAGGTATTCCTAGCACTTGTTTAACACATATTTACAATATTACAAATGCACATGTGCAATGCTTATATAGCGAAACCTTGGAGAAGTTGTTTTCGTTTTAATTTCTTTGCAAGAGACAATTTTGTGATCAAAATCTTAAGTGTGAGTGTGGTTTTACAATTGGGTAAGATTACCACTCAATATTTTCTATTCTACATAGACAAAAATAACAAAATGCTCCAAAGACATAACAAACAAAAATATGAAAAACAAAAACAACCAAAACTTAAAAAAATTAAAAAATAAAAATAAAAAAACAACCAACAACAAATAATAAACAAAAATAAAAGACATAGAAAACACTCACACACAAAAATATGAATTAATACAAACATACAAAAACATAAGAACAAGAACAACAAAAACACAAGAACAATAAAAAAAACACAAAAAAACACACACCTCAAAAAACTAAACAAAAGAATAAAAAAGAAAAAAAAATTGAACACAACAATGATCTTTCTTGGATTATTTTTGGAAGCGAAGCGCATGAACCAGGGTTTTTGGAGCTAGGGAAAAACTAGGGCATCAATTGGGTTGCCAAAGAGATTTTTGGTTACTATGGATTTGAAGGCAAGATTTTTGCCCCAGGAGGGTCCAATGGGGACACCTTCGGATCCTCTTCTCGAGAGAAATAGCTCTTATGCAGATCTGTTAAAAGATAAATCTCCTTCCAAGACTGACGAAGCACAAAGAACTGCATTTAAAATGCTCTTCACGGCTACTGGCAATAGATCAACATCTCATCGAGTCAATGGATGCTTGCCACAGTTTGAATCAAGGCCCAAGATTGTCATTGAGCCAAGGATGGTCGAAGAAACAGTCTTATACAGAGAAAATCACAATTTGATCTATAAATTCATGGGTATTCGCCCTACCCCAAATTTTTTGCATTCCTAGGTCCGACAAAACTGGGAGCCTCATGGTGAGTACTCTTTATGGTTTATTATCAATGGGTATTTTATTGTTAGTTTTTCTTCTTTGGCTGATAGAAATAGGGCTTTCGAATCAGAAAAGAGGAATCATGGTCCGATAGGATTATTTGTTCAACCCTGGAGAGTGGGATTCGATCCTAGAATTGAACCCACTATTGTCCCGGTCTGGATCCATTTGTATGCACTTCCAATGGATTTTTGGAGTGAGTAGGTTTTGGAAATTATCGATAATTCCCTTGGAAGACATTTGGGTATCTCCAAAGACACAATAGAAGGAAACACAACTGTTTATGCAAGAGTATGTGTGGAAATGGATTTTAGCCAGCCTCTACCGATAGAGGTGGAACTTGAACTTGCAGGACTATCTTGGATTCAATAGTTGGATTATGAGGCTCTGCCCTTCAGATGCAGAGTTTGCCACAAATATGGGCATTTGGCCCGATCTTGCCCAAATAATATGAACACAAAAATGGATGCTCCTCTAGGAATGTCAAATCTTCCTAAGGAGGGTAAATCAACAATAAAAAAAGAACTAACCAATACTTCTCAGGGTAAAGAAGCACAAAGATATGGTTTTGAACAACCCAAAAGAAGGAGAAGGCAAAAAAAAAATATGGTAAAGAGCAAACCCAACTCAAGCCCGCCAATAGGTATGAGATATTTAAGACACTAATGGACCAAGAAAAACAATTCATGGAAGGAGTGGATGAGAATAGTGAAAATAATAATATCCACGTTTAAGCTCCTCTTTCATCTCCCCCCGTCATAGAGTAGGTAATTGAGCACAGTGAGTTACCGCAGTCAGAGAGTGCAAGGGCATTGATAGTACATAACCAAAAGCAGCCAATAATTAAGGATGTTAGCATGGGAATAGCAGAAAAGAACAGAGAAAGGCCAACTTTAGGGATAAATCAGGTGGAAAAGAGATCAAAAAATAGCAACTCTCAAGGAGTGGGTAGAAAATCAAATAAGGAATTGCTAGCAGTTGAAGGAGACAAACTGATCACTGGAGGATCGGTGAGGCCAATAGATTCTTAATGCTCTCAAGGTAACCAATGATTATACAATCATGGAATGTTAGGGGTTTAAATAGTAGAACCCATCAATATGTTGTTTGAAGACTCTTATAAAAATGTAAAATAGATTTTTTGCTTATCCAGGAGACAAAATGTCGTTAGATCTTATGTGTAAAATAGTTAACAAAATTTGGAGGGGTGCTGGTCAATGGAAGTGGCTGCCCAAGGTGCCTCATGAGGGATTGTTACTCTTTGGAACTCTCTTGAATGGACTGCAATAGAACATATAGCTTGGAGGGGTGTTCTCACATCACATTTTAGAAATAATGTCACAGTTGAACATGTTTTAATCATAAATTTTTATAGGACTCAAAACCTAGATGGTCAGAGGCTTCAATGGAAAGTTGTGCATAACATGAGAGTCTCAAGGGAATATTTAGACTATATTATTGTTTGGGATTTTAATGCTAAATTATCCTCTAGATATCAGGAAGGGGGAACCCCAATTTTGGATCCACGGGATCAACTTATGATTGCCCAAGTCCAGGCTTTACACTTGGTGGATATTAAATGCCCTGGAACCAACTATACTTGGACTAATAAGAGGAGGGAGCCACATAGCAGGAAGGTAAAGTTAGACCATTTTTTTGTTTTAGAGGAGGCATTTGTAAAATGGAATACAAAATTTTAGATTTTGGAGGGTCCAGTTTCAGATCACTTTCCCATTTTGTTGGAAGGCGGGATTAATATAGGGCAACATCACAAACCATTTAAATTTGAAAATTCTTTGTTACAAAAAGAGGAACTTTGAAAGAAAATTCCATAGTGGTGGGAAGAAGGTCACCTAGCATACGGGACAACAATGTTTAGATTCCAAAAACAACTTCATTATGTCAAAGATCAACTGAAACAATGGAGGCGAGCTAACAAGACAGACTTCTAGGTCCAAAGAGCTCCTTTGGTGGCTAGATGGGATGAGGTTCAAAAACACTTTAGGGAAGGAACAATTATAGAGCAGCTCAAAGTCGAGGATGATGCCTTGCATAAAGCGGTTGAGGACATTGACAACCAAGAGGAGACCTATTGGAAACAGAGAGCAAGAACCACTTGGTTATTAGAAGGTGATAGAAATACCAAATTTTTCCATCGGACTGCCTATGCTAGGAGACAGATGAACAACATGGAAGCTCTTCAAGATGAGAACGGACACTCCTTTGATACACTTCCAGGTATGCATGCCCATTCAATGGATTATTTTTCTAAACTATTTAAGGAAAGTATGGTGCAAGATGAAGAGGCTCAAAATAATGTTATTACTATCATACCTTCTATTATCTTTGAAGAAGAAAATCAGACCCTTCTTAAACCCATTGATAGAGAGGAGCTGAAGAATGTGGTCTTTGGAATGAGCACCGAAAAAACTCTAGGTCCAGATGGCTTTCCAATTGAGTTTTTTTAGGCCTTTTGGGATAACTTGGAGGAGGATGTAATGGCTGTTATAGAGGAGTCCAGAGGTAGTAAAAGAATGCTTAAAGCATTAAATCATACTTTCATTACCTTAATCCCAAAAGGGGAGGAGGGGGTACATATTTCAGATTATAGACCTATTTCCTTATGCAATGTTATATATAAAATAATCACAAAGGTAATGGCTAAGCGACTAAAACCTCTTTTACATAACATTATCTCCTCAAAGCAAGGGGGCTTTGTAGAGGGTAGGCAGATCTTGGATGGGGTGGTTCTGGATCAGGAGGAAATCCATTCAATGCAAACATCTGGTAATAAAGTAATGTTCATAAAATTAGATATGTCAAAGGCTTATGATAGGGTGGAGTGGAGCTTCTTGTCAAAGATGATGGCAGCCTTTGGTTTCTCTCGGGATTAGATAGAATGGGTCATGAGTTGTGTTTCTACTCCGACATACTCAGTTTTAATCAAGGGTCTTCCCTCGCAACCATTTGGAGCCACTCGAGGCCTTCGTCAAGGAGATCCTTGCTCTCCCTATCTTTTTCTCATATTGGCTAAAGGATTAGGTAGACTTTTCTTGAGGAGACGACAACAAGGTTTGCTAACAGGTATCAAGGTGGGTGAGGAAGTTTTGACTCACCTATAGTTTGTGGATGACACATGATTGGTGGGAGTGGCCAGCTTCAGGGAAGCAAGAATGATCAGAGATACTCTTAATGTCTACCTTAGGGCTACAAACCAAGTCATCAATGATAAAAAATCCAAATGTGGTCTTTTTCAATCTTGATCAAAGGCTTCAAGACAGATTTTTAGAGATCTTGGGATTCACAAGGACCTCTCTTCCAGTGGTTTACTTGGGGGTCCCTTTGCATTTTAAAAAACTAAAAATAGATATCTGGAGGAATCTTTTGGATTGTATCAAGGATAGAATTAATCATTGGTCTCACAAATGGTTAAGCTATGGGGGTAGATTAACTTTTTTATAGTCGATCATTCAGGCCATGCCAATTTATAAATTCTCTATCCTGGTTGCCCCACATACTATTTGGAAAGAGTTGGACAAGATGGCTAGAAAATTTTTATGGGAAGGAGTAAAAGGAGAGAGGAAATGGGCCTTAGTAGGTTGGTACAAAGTAACCCAGCCCAAGGTAAAAGGAGGTTTGGGAATGAGAAGATCCAAGTTAAATAATAGAGCTTTGGCTGGAAAGCTTTACTGGAGGTGGATTTCCCAACCAAATTCCTTATTCAGTAGAATCCTAACTAGTAAATATTTGGGACATGTAAACCCAAGCGAGGTGGGTCATTTCCATTTGGATGGTACTGGTTCCTTGGTGTGGCAGACTCTCAAGTTAGGATCTTAGGTAGTAAAAGATCAATTATTTTGGAAAGTGGGGAGAGGGGAAAAGGCACGATTTTGAACAGATTCATGGGATCATTACCCACCTATCATTGTTGAATTTCCTAAATTGCAACTAATAAAACAACCATAGAATCCAAGGGTTGGGTCCAAATTGAAAGTTATTTCACCACTAGTCAGCTGGGGGATTATAATTTTAAGCAGTTTAAGAAGTTGGAGGAGCGACCAATTTCAATCCCTCCGGATTTGGCACCCATCACGACTAAAATCTTGACAAAAATATTTCTCACAGGTAGAGACGAGGAGGATGAATTAGCTTGGGGCTATGGGAGCCTTGGTGTCTACACAGTGAAGGACGAATATGCCAAGATCCTTCTAGAGCCTCCCCCTCATACATATCAGGTTGAGGATTGGAGAAAGATTTGGCAGTCCAAGGGTTGGCTGAAAGTTAACTTTTTTGCCTAGAAGTTCATGCATAATGGAATTCTCACTTTTGATAATCTCATATCTAAAGGAATCATCGGTCCATATCAATGTGTCTTATGCTACAAGAGCGAGGAAACAACTGATCACTTGATGTTTGAGTGTCCATTCACATGCCATATTTGGGAGAGATGGTTTTTATATTATAAAATTCAAGTTAATGGTGACTTGAATCGGATTAATATCTAGGAAATATGGAAGAGGGGTAGATTTAAATCTAAAGCTCTTTGTATTTGTTGGGAGCTTGGATTAAACTTTATTTTGTGGCAAGTGTGGTTGGAGAGAAATGCTAGAATTTTTAGAGAAAATTTTTCTTCTTTAGATGGAGTTTGGCACGTCATTTGGAGCAAAGTCACGAAAACTGTGGCCATCTATGCTAAAGATGAAACTCAGGTTGTTATTGGGGCAATGGAAGAAGAAGTTGAAGTGCAATAGGGATAGGACAAAGCTAGTTGGAAACCACCCCAAAAGGTTGGATTAAAATTAATACTGATGGAGCTACAAAAGGCAATCCGAGTAGAGCTGGAATTGGAGTGGTTTTTTGGAATCATGTTGGAACAGTGCTCTATTGGGAACTACAAGGCTTGGAAAGAGCCACCAACAATGAAGTAGAAGCCATAGCTATCAAATCTTCTTCTATTTGGGCAGTTAAACAGGGCCACAGGAGGATAATCCTTGAATCAAATTCTCAAATAATGGTTGGAGCTCTAGATTGCATGAGGAACTTTGCTTTGAAAGCATGGAGGTTGAGGATTCTTGTCACTCAAATTAAGGAATTATGGAGGGAATTAGATGATGTGATTCTATTTTATGTGAGTAGAGATTTAAACAAAGTTGCTGACTTCCTGGCTAATATGGGTGTTGAGAAGGAGGTAGGGGTTCAGTTGCACAGTGATATGGCTATTGAGGATGAGGTGATTAGGCAGGGTCTTGAAAGGTCCCTGATCTAATGATCAAAGAAAAAGCAAAGGGAGGAAAGGTGTCACAATTTTGTGACATGTTGCTTCATTGCGACGAAAGGAGGAAAGGTGTCATGATATCGCAACATGTTGCTTCGTCATAGCCAAGGGAGGAAAGGTGTCATGATATCACGATAGGTTGCACCGTCACGGTCACTAAAGGAAAGGTGTCGTGATATCATGACATGTTGCATTATCATGGTCATTGGAGGAAAGGTGTCACGATATCGTGACATGTTGCACCATCACGATCACTGGAGGAAAGGTGTCGTGATATTGCGACATGTTGCACCGTCGCGATCATTGGAGGAAAGGTGTCGTGATATCATGACATGTTGCACCGTCATGGCCAAGGGAGAAAAGGTGTCATGATTTCATGACATGTTGCACCATCGTGGCCAAGGGAGGAAAGGTGTCGCGATATCACGACATGTTGTTTCATCACGACCAAGGGAGGAAAGGTGTCACGATTTCATGACATGTTGCTTCATCACGGCCAAGGGAAGAAAGGTGTCACGATTTCATGACATTTTGCTTCATCACGGCCAAGGGAGGAAAGGTGTCACGATTTCGTGACATGTTGCTTCATTGCGGCCAAGGGAGGAAAGGTGTCATGATATCATGACATGTTGCATCGTTGCGGCCAAAGGAGAAAAAGTGTCACAATATTGTGACATGTTGCATCGTCACAACCAAAGGAAAAAAATGTCATGATATCGTGACATGTTGCATCGTCGCGGCCAAGAGAGAAAAAGTGTCACGATATCGTGACATGTTTCATCATTGCAGACAAAGGAGAAAAAGTGTTGTGATATCGCGACATGTTGCTTCGTCACGGCCGAAGGAGGAAAAGTGTCATGATTTCACGACATGTTGCAACATCGCGGCCAAGAGAGAAAAAGTGTCGCGATATCACGACATGTTGCTTTGTCACGACCAAAAGATAAAAAGTGTCGTGATATCATGACATGTTGCTTCGACACGGCCAAAAGAGAAAAAGTGTCACGATTTTGTGACATGTTGCAATATTATGGTCAAGAGATAAAAAGTGTCGCGATATCGCGACATGTTGCTTCAGCGCGACCAAAGGAGGAAAAAGTGTCACGATATCGCGACATGTTGCAACGTCACAGCTAGAAGAGGAAAAGGCATCGTGATATCAAGACATGTTGCATTGTTGCGGCCAAAGGAGAACAGTGTCACGATATCGCGACATGTTGCATTTTCATGCCCAAAGGATAAAAGTGTCGTGATATCGTGACATGTTGCATTTTCGTGACCAAAGGAGAAGAAGGAAAAAGTATCGCAATATCGCAACAAGTTGTATCAACAAACCAAACCGATCCCCCTGTTAGCTAGTTAATGGTTCATGATATTTGGCTCCATTACAAATATTTTTTTACTGTTGTAAGCATGTGTTCTCTCTGACTGAGGCTAGGAAAAGTCTCTTCCCAAATTGTAATTGATCTTTGTTTTAATACAAGTTTTTTCAATTTTTTTCAAAAAAAAACAATGACCTTTCTAGACCAAAATATTTTTAAGGCAAGAATCAATAGATGAAACAAAAGAAACAGTAGTTTGAGCTAGGAAACTAAAATAACTTGATCAAACGAAATAGATAAAAAAATAAAGCAAGAAGAAACTAGGTACCTCTAGAACTAGAGTCATCCAAAGAAATGATAGAAAGAAGAGTTTTCCTTATTTGTGAAGCTCACCATCTAGGAGGGTGACCATAACAAGTAAGATCACCTTTGTCTAAAGCCCAATTAGCTAAAGTATCAACACTCTTTTTTTGATCTCTAACCACATGATTGTAATCAACTTTCAAAAATCTCATCTGGATTAATTGAATCTTCTCAATAATTCTTTTTATTCTTCAATCAACCTTATGATTCTTAGGAGTCTTCAAAAGATTAATCATGAGTTGAGAGTCAGACTCAACTAGCACCTTTTACCATCCAACCTTAGTAACCTCTTAAAGGTCTCTGAGGATACCATACCCCTCAGCAATTGTTATTAGAAAGAATACCCAAATTCTTAGCAAAAATAAAAACCAAGGAGCCATTTGAAAATCTACCAATTCCTCCTGCACTAGCTTTTTTAGGGTTCCCTCTAGAGGCTCCATCAGTATTAACTTTTCCAAAATCCTTAGGAGGAGCTTCAATATTTCATTCGAAATAATTTTGATCTAATTTCGAAGCCATTGTAAATTTATAAAAATTATTTAAAGTTGTTGATTTATAAGAGTTTTATAATTTTAGAATTTTTTGTTACTTTATATTTTGAAGGTAAATCATTTTTTTTAGCTTAGCTTTTTTATTCAAAAGTAATAAATGAACTTCCCTTTATGAAAATCATAATTTCATTAAAGGGGGTAATTTATATGGCATTCCATAGGCCATCATTTTCAGAGCAATAAATTGTCTTCTCTTTATGAAAATTTTGATTTCATTAAAGAGAGGTAATTTATACATTATATCAAAGGCTATTGTTTTAAAACATTAAATTATTTATTCTTTATGAAAATTATGATTTCATTAAAGAGGGGTAATTTATAATGATATTTTAAGGCCTTTACATTTCATAGTTATTCATACATATTTATTTCCTTTTTATTCATCAAGCAATAATTAAAAGAATTTTATTTTCATGAACAATTACTAGCATAGCATAATAAAATAAACCAACACTGGCCCCTTGTTAGAAGTTACTTGCAAATAACTAAGGTATTTCTAGCACTCATTTAACACATCTTTACAAGATTACAAATACACATGTGCAATGCTTATATAGCGGAACCTTGGGAAGTGTGGTTTTGCAATTGGGTAAAATTACCACTCAACATTTTTTGTTTTGTTTTCCATATTTTATATTTATTTTTCTAACTTTTCTTTTTGTGAATTCTTTTTAAAACTTTCACGATTAAAAAAAAAAAAAAAATACCAAAAATTAATACATGGGTGTGAAGAACGAGCTTCAATATTTCATTTGAAATAATTTCGATCCTATTTCGAAGCCATTTCAAATTTATAAAAATGATTCAAATTTGCTATTTATGAGAGTTTTATAATTTCAAATTTTTTTATTATTTTATATTTTGAATGTCAATCAATTTTTTCAGCTTTGCATTTTTATTTGCAAGCAATAAATGAACTTCCCTTTATGAAAATCACAATTTTATTAAAGAAGGTAATTTATATGGCATTCCATAGGCCATATTTTTTAGAGCAATAAATTATCTTCTCTTTATGAATGTTCCAATTTCATTAAAGAGAGGTAATTTATACATTATATCCAAGGTTATTGTTTAATAGTATTAAATTATTTATTCTTTATGAAAATTATGATTTCATTAAAAATTACTTGCAAATCACTAAGGTATTCATAGCACTCATTTAATGCATCTTTACAAGATTACAAATACACATGTGTAATGCTTATATAGTAGAACCTTAGAGAAGTTGTTTTCATTTTAATTTCTTTACAAGAGAGGGTTTTGTGATCAAAATCCTAAGTGTGAGTGTGGTTTTCTCAATTGGGTAAAATTACCACTCAACATTTTTTGTTCTATTTTCTAGGTTTTATATTTATTTTTCAAATTTTCTTTTTATAGATTTTTTTAAAACTTTAGTGATTAAAATAAAAATTTAAAAAATTTAAAATGCCAAAAATAAATACATGGTTGTGAAGAATGAGCTTCAATATTTTATTCAAAAAAATTATGATCCATTCCAAAGCCATTTCGAATTTATAAAAATTATTTGAAGTTACTATTTTATGAGAGTTTTATAATTTTAGAATTTTGGTAAATAGTGTAGCTTATATTAAAGGGTTTTTTCCTAGATTCCAAAACCAGTAGTTACAAAAACCTCAAGGGAGACTAGCAGCTTAGAAGACTACACTTTAAAAAAGTGTTTTTGTACATGGATAAACACCGTTCACCATACATTGATTAAAAATAAATAAGCCTAATAGAAAACATCCTAAACATTATTGATGCAGATAATATATGGACAACACCCCAAACAGAACTTGCACTAATCTTGATTAAAAGTTGATAAGCCTAATAGCAAACACCCTAAATAGTATTGATGCATATAATATATGGACAACACCCCAAACAATATTGATGCAGATAATATATGGACAACACCCCAAACAGAATAGTGTTAAGCTGACCTCACTAATCTTTGAACTTGCACTGGTCAGTTCGATTTGTGATTTACCCACTCTTGGTTGGCTTCATTGACAATGTTTGAGGGCAGATTGTTATCCCATACAAATAAAGAATTTTGATTTATTCCCATGTTTTCTAAGAGGTCAGTCGATCTGTTTGCCTCCCTATACACATGTCTTCATATCATGTTGTCATATCTTCTAATCATGTTTCTGGATTCCTTGATGGTATTCATGACCTTCCACAAAGTATTGGAGCTATTTTTGATATAATTTATGATTTTTAAAGAATCTACTTCTATTTTTTAGTTCCCCTTATGCTTTTGGATGATGTTGAGACCTCTCCATAGGGCATGGGCTTTTTCTACATGATTAGTTTAAATGCCTAGATTCTCTGCAAAGGTGACCACAATCTTACCACTATTATCTTTGACCAGTCCTCCTACCCCTACCATTCCCAGGTTTCCTTTAGAAGATCCATAAAATTTAAGCTTGAGCCATCCTACCATGGGGATTTCCATGAAGAGGTGTGCCTTGGGTGGGGATGAGTGACACGAGGATTATCTTCCCTTGGGATATTAAGACTACTAAACAAAAAAATCTCCAATTCCACATCAGGGGGTTTTGTGCAAGGGATGAGTCGGGAGTTCTCTATGGCAAAGCTGATGATTTTACTAGCAATGGAGATAGGATCCTTGGGAGTGTTATAAAACACCCTACTATTGTTTTCTAGCCATTCCTACCATAAGAAATGGTGAGTGCACATTTCCACAAGGATTTCAATTGAGGAATTTTGAAAGGATTGGGCCATTGAGTGAAAAGCTCTACCAAGGAGTTGGGTTGGACCTAGTTGATGTGGAACTGGATAGTAAGTTACTCATCACAACATAAGAGAAATCACATTTAGTGAAAATATGGTTGATGAATTCCCATGCTTTATAGCATAGGTGGCATCTGTTGGGTACCATCATCCCCATATTGATGAGATTATCAATGATTATAATCTTGTTTTGAATTGCCAGCCAAGAAAACACTACCACTTTAGGTATGAGGTTCTTGATCCATATTTGGCTAGGAGATAAGGGAGCTTACTGTGTATTGAGCATAAGTTGGTAGGTATATTTGACAAAAAAACATCCACTATCCATTTATTTCCAAATTAGAAAGTCTTCTCTTCCATATATCTAAATCACTATAGTATTCAGCATAAGAGCCAAAGCCCTCATTGCCTTGGTTATGTGCCCATCATTTGAGTTAATGTTGAGGTATTTCCAACTTTTAGACCCATTGATGTTTTGGATGAAGTCTGCTACTTTACTACCTATGGTGCCATCAAGGATAGGTTTTAGGATAGATATATCATCATCTTCAACTAGGGGTTGATCACTAACCCACATGTCTATCTAGAATTTTATGCCAACACCTATTCCCAGCTATCACCTTGAACCTTTCTAGAGAACTTCTCTAACCTGAATAATTGACCTCCAAAAAGTTGATCCCTCTTTAGGGATATCTTTATAAATGAATTATTTGTGTTGAAGGTATTTTATCTGTATTATCGATACCCATTCTACATTGAAACTTGTGTGGATTTTCTAAGCTTGCTTAGCCAACAGAGCAGTGTTCATATGCTTGATTCTTCTAAGTCCCATACCCCCTTGGTTTTTTGGCCAACAAGACTTTTTCCATCAAACCAAATGAATCTTTTGATTCTCCTCTGTGCCTCCCCATAGGAATTTTTTTTTGTATTTGCTCGATTTGGGCATAAACTAAAGTACGAGCTTTAATACTAAGAGGAAATACGTTGGGATGCTTTGGAGGTATGTTGCGATAAGAGTGATTTTACCTAATTGGATTAGAAAATACCCTATCCATCCAGCTAACTTTTTGTTTATCCTTTCCACCACATGAATCCACATAAACAATTTGGGATAACTGTAAAAGAGAGGAAGTTCTAGATAGTGAGTAGGGAACTCACCAATGCTATATTGAAGAATATGCCCGATTTTAATCTACCTGGAAAGAGGGATATTGATGAAGAAGCTTTTACTTTTTTTATAGTTGATTTCTTGCCCAACCACTTTCTCATATAAATCAAGTATTTTTTTTATCATCTTGGCCTCCACTACTGAAGCATAGGTAGCGAGTATTGTGTCATCCACAAATTAATGGTGTAATAATGGGTTTAGAATAAAGATAGCCCTTATTCCTGTGATATTTTTCTCACTAACAACACTTTTAAGTGCTCTTCCCAGAGATTCAGTGAGTATTATAAAAAGGATGGGTGACAAGAGGTCTCCCTACCTGATGCTTCTACCACTAGGTAAATAACCTACGAGTGATCCATTAACCAAGATTGAGAAATGAGGGTTGGATATGAAAACTCTGATTACGTTTATCCATCCCCCATGAAAACCAAAATTTTGAATAACAACCATGAGGAAATCTCTTTTTACTTGGTCAAAAACCTTACTGATATCTAATTTGAGAAAAAGAGCTACTTTCTTATTTTGGGAATCTGAGTGGAGGACTTCATGCAGGGTGATTATACCATGATGAATGGACCTTCCTTTGATCGAGCTACCCTGGAAAGAATCTATAATGAGTGGGAGTATTTCTTTGAGTCTTGTTGTCAAGGATTTGGCAAGAATCTTATATATGACATTACATAAATAGATGGGTTTGTAGTCATTCATGGATTTGCACTCAGGGTATTTAAGGATTAAGGCAATAAAGGTGGATTTGGTTCTTTTAGGGATGGCTTTGGATTTTTGCATGTGAATAATGGATTTGTAAATTTCAACCCCTATGATATTCCAGTAAGTTTGAAAAACATGGGGGAGAAGCCATCAGGACTTGAAGCTTTATCAGGAGCCATGGAGAAAACAGCCTACTTTATTTCTTCATTGGCAAGGTCCTTGATGAGCATATCATTCATTTTAGGGGATACCATATTTAGAATATGCTAAAGAAGCTAATACGAGCCTATTTAAAAATAGTGGAATTTGTTCCCAATATTTTTTCAAAGAAGGTGACTGCTTCATTTCTGATGAGGTGGATGTCTCTCATACTTGTGCCATCACTATATATTAACTCCCTGATCTTATTGGAGCTTCTATGATGAAGAGTGGAAGCATGGAATAATTTCATGTTTGAGTCCTCGTCCTTGAGCCATAGGGCTCTAGAATTTTGTCTCCAGTACATTTCTTCCTTGGCTATAATGTTGTGGTAATTGACAAGGAGCTTGTTCTCTTCATTTTTTATTTGAATGCTCATCTGTCCTTTCTAAATTTGCTCTTTAATGGCTTTGAGCTTACTGGTGATTTGCTCATTATTTTAAAAAAAATTACCAAACACTTCCTTGTTCCAAATTTTGATGTGGTCTTTGATTATTTTGAGTTTTTGGGTGACTTGAGTGATGGGGGATCCATCCACCTGCTATTGCCACAACCCTACAATTTGATTACGTAAATCTGGGTGGAGAATCCACATTGCCTCAAATCTAAAAGTGGTCCTAAAAATTGTAGGCTTTTTTGCTTCGAATAGGAGAGGACTATGATCTGATATGATTATGGGTAGGGAAGTTAGGGAGGTATCACCAAACAAAGGTATGGCTTCTTGAGATAGAAAGAATATGTCTAGCTTAACTTAGATCAGATTGTTCCCTATTCTTCTGTTATTCCATGTGAATTGAGCTCTCTAGATTTGGATATCCATTAGATTATTCTCAGTGACAAACCCATGGAAGTCCTGAATACTTTTGGTAGGGATGTCATTACCTCCTACCTTATATGACAAGTAAATGGGGGAGTTGAAATTCCCAACCAAAATCCAAGGGAAACTTTTGAAAGCCTGCCTCATTTGACATAGTTGGTCCAAAAAATAACTCCTACTAAGGGGATTGTTTTGGGTATAGATATTAGACATGATCCAACATTGATCCTTGTATTTTCAAAAAACCATGATATTTATAACTCTATCTGAGGACGATATTACTCTACCATCCACTTTATTTGTATCCCAAAGGCATAAAAGACCCCCAAATGGACCTTGGTTGGGACTGAAAATGCTTCCACTATTTTTCCAAATGGTGTTGCCCACCTTGCATGCTTTTGACTGATCTAACTTGGTCTCTTGAATAATGAGGATTGTTGGTTTGGTTTCTTTTCTGACAATGCTAACCAACCTCTGCTTGGCTGCACTACTGAGGCCCCTCACATTCCATGAGAGTATCCTCATATAAAAACTTTATATGATTTCTTGCCCCCTTTTGGCTGCTGCATAGGGGGTTTAGGTAATTTGGGATCTTCCTTCAGGTGAATAAAAATTTTAGGTACAAGGGTTTTTTGGAATTTGTTAGCTATATCCTTGATAGTTTGGCTTCTTATTTTCTCTTGGATATTCAGCCTTCCCCTTTTCTTGTCATTGCCAACATTGACACAGGATTTTTTGGAGCTTCTAGTGTTTTTGGTACTGAAATCTACTTTTGTTTTCTCGAAAGCCTCTTGGGAAAGAAGATTTTTAGGGGATCAGGGGAAGCTAGCTTGACTAGAGATAAGATAGGGCTACTGGTGAGAAGGGAATACTACATAATTTCTTTGATGGTGGAGAATTGGAGGTCGAAATTTGGTTCTGACATATCATTTCTTGCTAAGTGAATAAAACTTCATTGATTTATGTGTTAGAGTGGGTGATATTTCTCGAAATATCAAATCAATTAGGATGACCGAACAGGGAGCTTACCTGAGCTTGGTACTCTGATTGTTCTGGTTGTACTTTTTTCTTCCTTTTATTTGCCATAGGTTTTTACCTTGGTTCTTATTGATGAGGGCTTTTGTTGTAGATTTACTTGTTCTTTTGCATTGGGGGCTTCATAGGGAAGTGAACGCCTTGGTTCCTATAGAGATGGTTTCTAGAATCTACCTCCTTCTATGGTTTGAGTGAGGGGTAGTGGGACTTGAGGTGTCCTTGAGTTGAGCATTCGATGCAAAAAGCTAGTTTGTTTTCATACTCTATGACCTAGAAATGGTGGAAGGAACCATAGACTAGATTGATTCGAGTTGTGAGCTAGGAATCAAGATTTGCATTTATGCATATTCTGGTTTGGGTCAACCTGGTGTGAGATTTTGTGGTTGAATCCATGGCCACAATTTCCCCTATGTATCTGCCTATTCCTTGTAGGATGTCTTCATGCTAAAATTGGCTAGGGAGTATTAGAAGATGAATCCACACTAGAGAAAAATTTATGCTTTGAGTTTTAGTATTGAAATATTTCCCCATATACAAATAAGCAAACTCTTCTTCCTGTAGAACCACGACCCCCCTGTTAGAATGTGGGTTGCATCTTCGAGATTGTTAAGGCATATTTGAAAGAACCCTATAGGAAGAGCTACAATCTAAATATTCCCTAAAACTTTCCACTTGGTAGTGGCCCATTGTTGAATGGATTCCATATTTGATCTATCACCCACAAACTTCCCAATCAAAGAATGCTCTTTTTTTTATTTGTGGAAAACATCCCAAAAGGGATGCCACTTTTGGGTAAGACCCAAGGAGGCAGGGGTATCCATTCCACAAAAAACGCCCAGGACTCGGACCTGGCCTACCACCTTTGACATACTCAAGGAGCAAACAAACACACAAAACCAAATTAAAAAAAGTAAATAACAACAAAAATAATAAAATAAAATAAAAAACATGCTCCTTGAGTGTGTCAAAACCAAAAGCACAACCAAACACGCACAATAAGATAAAAGAAACCACAACACAAACCACATAGAAAAACACAAGAACCACATAACAAAACACAAACAAGACAAAAACAATAGAACACTACAAAGACATAACCCAAAAAAAACATGAAAAATAAACACAACCAAAACCTAAAAAATAAAATAAATAAAATAAATAAAATAAAAATAAAAATAACTAACAACAAACAATAAACAAAAACAAAAAACATAGAAAACACTCACACATAAAAAAATGAAATAACACAAACAAAGAGAAACCCAAGAACAAGAACGAAAAAAACACAAGAACAATAACAAAAAAAAACAACACAAAAAACAAAACAAAAACAAAAGAACCCACCCACCTTAAAAAACTAAACAAAAAAACAAAGAAGACAAAAGAAAAAAAAATGAACAAAACAATGACCTATCTAGACCAAAAGACTATTAAGGCAAGAATCAACAGAGGAAACAAAATAAAGAATAGAATGAGCTAGGGAACTAAAAAACTGAATGAACCAAAGAGAAAAAAAAAAAAAACAAGAAGAAACTAGGTACCTTCAGAACCGGAGCCATCCAAAGAAATGATAGAAAGAAGAGCTTCCCTAATTTGAGAAGCCCACCATATAGGAGGGTGGCCATAACAAGTAAGATCACCTTTGTCCAAAGCCCAATTAGCTAAAGCATCAACACTCTTGTTTTGATCTCTCGACCACATGATTGTAATCAACTTTCAAAAATCCCATCTGGATTAACCGAATCTTCTCAATAATTCTTTTTATTCTCCAATCCACCTTATGATTCTTAGAAGGAGTCTTCAAGAGATTAATCATAAGTTGAGAGTCGACTCAACTAACACCTTTTCCCATCCAACCTTAGTAGCCTCCTGAAGGCCTCTGAGGATACCATACCCCTCAAGCAAGGTTATTGGAAAGAATACCCAAATTCTCAGCAAAAGTAAAAACTAGGGAGCCATCTCGAAAGTCTACCAATTCCTCCCACACTGGCTTTTCCGGGGTTCCCTCTAGAGGCTCCATCAGTATTGACTTTTCCAAAATCCTTAGGAGGAGGTTGCCAATTTCTAGTCCTATCCATCTTACTAATACTCACATTCCCTTTAAGTTGGTTGCCCTTAGAAGGTTTAATCTTCAATATTTGCATCACTTGATCCCATCTTTGGTGGGAGTTTTGGGGTGATTAAGGAGTTGATGGACTGATTCAACTAAGTTGGCTATGGTCTTTTGCCAAATATAGTGAATATCCTTCCTATCTTGATTAAAAATTTGGCTGTTCCTTTCATTCCAAATATTCCAAAGAAGAATGGTAGAACCCATCCAAACTAACTGCCTAATAAAATGATCAACACCCTCTTGATTAGGCCAATCCCTCCAAAGCTATTCAAAAGTAAAAAAATTGGACCATTGTAAGCCAAGTAAAGTTGCCATTCTCCTCCATAGCTCAGAGGCTAAAGTACACTCAATAAAAATATGGTTGATATTTTCTACATTCTCTTCACACATTTCACATCTAAAAGGGCCATGAAAACCATGCTTCATAAGTTGCTCACCAGTAAGCACCCTACGATGCAATAAAAGCCAATTAAAGAACCTCACCTTAGGCCAGATCTTTTGAGCCCACAATTGAGAAAATATGTCAGAAGAATGGTTGGGATTATTATGGCATAAGGTCAAATAACCTTGAGCAACTGAATACTCACCCTTAGTAGTGTTGTTCCATCCAAAACAATCTTTTTCATGGGACCAAGAGAGGGATCTCATATGAAGGATGCCTTGGATATCTTGTCTTTGCCTTTCTGGGATTTGAATAGGCCAGTCCTCAATAGGGATCCAATATCTACCAACCTTTGAATTACCAAGTATGGTACCGATAGTAATTAGCCACCTTTATCCAATTAGCTCGGTGAAGCTCCTCCATCCAAGGCCTCCAATCGAGAAACCGAGTTATCAAAGGCTTGTGACCATCCCAAGAATCTATCCAAAAATTTGCATGTTGACCATTATGAATGATCCAAAATAATTTTTTCTTTATCAAATCCTCACCAGTCTTAAGAACTGCTAAAATGGGAGAACCTTTGGTAGGAAGTTGATAGCGAACAAGGTCTTCAGGACTTTTGTTCTCAAGATATTTAGCACGGAGATTATTGGCCCAAAGAGCATTGGGGTTATGCAACATCCTCCAATATAATTTAGCAGCTAAAGCTTTGTTGTTATTAATTGAAGACCGGAATCCTAACCCCCCTTCACTCTTAGGAAGACATAAAGTATCCCATTTCACCAAGGCCCATTTTCTTTTCTCCTTAGTACCACTCCAAAGGAAACGATGACTGATTTGATCCAATTCTCGAAGAACAACCTTTGGGATATTCAAAATGGAAGAAACATAAATAGGAATAGCTTGAAGGACTGATTTTACCAAGGTGATTCTACCCCGTGAAGAAAGCCACTTGTTGGTCCACTTTCCAATTTTCTTCTTGACTTTGTCCAACAACCAATTCCAATCTTTATTTTTTTGCCTTTGAATATTTATGGGAATACCTAAATAAGTGATTGGAAGAGAGGTCTTCTTATATCTTAATTTATCCAAGACCATGGATTCCTGTCTAGCAAAGCAGTGAAAGAAAATAACTTTAGATTTGTCTTCATTGATCAACTTCCTAGTAGCCTTAGAAAAACAGCTAATGATTTGCTTAATATTAGAAGCTTCCTTAACTGTAGCTTTACCTAAAAGGGTAGAGTCATCCACAAATTGAAGATGAGAGATAGGTCTAGCTCCATGAGCAATGGTAACTCCCTCAAGGGTTTTTTTTCCCTCTTTTTGGTTATAGTCCTACCCAAGCATTCAACAAGAATGATGAATAAATAAGGGGATAGCGGGTCACCTTGCCTAATACCTCTAGAAGCCGGGAAAGACTGAGAAGGCCTGCCATTGATAAGAACTAAGTAGGAAACTGAAGAGATACATCCCATAATCCAATCCATCCAATCCTTAGAGAAACCAAATTGCCTCAAAACTTTGATAAGGAAGTGCCAATCCACTCGTCATAAGCTTTGGATAAGTCTAACCGAATGAACATAGAAGGAGAATTTTGCATATCCATGGAATGGATGGCTTCCTGAGCAAGAACTATCTCATCTACTATTTGACGTCCTTCCACATATCCCCCTTGCTCTGGGGAAATAATCTTATGCAAAAGAGGCTTCAACCTTTCTCGCCATGATTTTAGTAATAATTTTGAGAAGAACATTACATAAAGCAATAGGTCTAAAAGCTGAGATATGATCAACCTCTTGAGATTTTGGAACAAGAGTAATATAAGTTTTATTGATAACCTTCAAAATTTCTTTGGATTTCCTGGCTTCTTCCACCACCTCTAATAAATCAACATGAAGGATATCCCATAACTCTTGGTAGAACTCAATAGGAAAACCATCGAGACCTGGGGTTTTCTCTTTTGCATTTTAAAAACTACTTGTTGAAGCTCATTGATAGTAACAAGAGCAGTCAAAATAGAGTTCTCCTCAGAAGTGATAAGAGAAGGGATTGCTTGAAGAACATTTTGTTGTGAAGCCGAGTCAAGAGGAGTAGCAGCAAAAATATTGGAAAAGTAATCAACAACAATAGAGTTCATGCCATCCCAAGTATAAACAACATCTCCATAATCTGATTTTAAGGAAGAAATAAAGTTGTGAGATCTTCGAGCTAGAAGAGATTTGTGGAAGAAATTTGTGTTTCGATCTCCTTCTTTGAGCCATTGAATTCTAGATTTTTGCTTCCATAAGATTTCTTCTCTTTTTTCCCATTCCTCTAACCGAGTTGTGAGTTTAATTTCATATGCATTTCTCTTCTCTCGTGAGGCCATCTAAATGGATTTTCTTATTCAAATTTTCAAGATGAGCAATAACTTCATGTTTTTTTTATGAACATCCCCAAACTCTTTCTAGTTCCAAGTCTTGATTTTGGATTTAATGTATTGCAGTATTTTGGCAAAATAGAACATCTTAGTCCCATGCCTAGGTTTACCTTCCTTCCACCATTGTTGCACACGAGGTCTGAAGGAAATGTCTCTAAGCCACATTAATTGAAAAAAAAAAGGAGAGAAACTCACATTGGTTTTCCACATTTCCACCATGATTGGCCAATGATCCGAACCAGCATTATTAAGAGTCTTCACTTTAGGAATGTGACCATGGATTAAGAAATTTTTAGAGAGCAAAAACCTATCCAATCTCTCCATTATACAAGCTAAGCCTTGCCTTCTGTTAGACCAAGTCATAAGGCCATTATCTCGGTTGGATATCCACAAGATGGAGGTTTGCAATATATTCACTCATGAGGTCAGTACTTTTGTCCAAATTTCTATTTCCCCCCTTTTCTCATCCAGAGAGAGGATGGTATTGAAATCTCCTCCGATCAAGATCCAAGATTTAGGAAAATGAGAGATAATATGAGTAATATCCTTCCACTATCTTCTTTTTTCCTCCAAAGAAGTCGGGGCATAAATAGTAATGCAGAGCATAATCTGGTTGGAATGTCTACTTTGAATAGCTATAGCCAACAAACCCCAACTGCCAACCATATGGTGAATAACTACCTCTTTTGGGTCCCAAAGACAAGCAATGCCACCCGAAGTCCCTTGGGAACCGAGGGAAACCACTTTTCCAACTGGCCAAATTTCATCGGCAATTAAGTCCATATCCTCCATTGACATCTTTGTTTCTTGAAGGAAAACAAGATGTGGATGATTTATCTGAATCATTCTTCTAATTTCATTTTGTTTTGAAAGACTCCCTTTGAGTCCTCTAATATTCCAAGTGATGATCTTCATTAATACTAGGGCTAAAAATTTTGGGAAGGGCATTAATCTTACCTTCCTCTACAAGCTTTTCACCTTCTTTTACCATATGATATTGATTGGTCTTGCGACCTACTTTTTGATTAGAATCCATCTTCAATTTTTTTTCCCTGTTTCTTGACTTATTCCAATTGATTTGAGATGGCTTCTAACCTTGAAGAATGCTCATACACTACCAAAATTTTACTAGATGGTTCAATGGAGTCTATATTGGGACTTGCATTATTTGAAGTTTTGACATTTGAAATATTGTTTTTCTTGTGTAAATTTTCTCCTTTTTTTTTCTATTGAAAACCTTTGATTTGTTGGTTTGTCTCTGAGTTCTTTCCTTCATATTTAAATTGTGTTTCTAAGATTTTAGTTTCCATTATTTCCTCTTCCTCACTTGGGACATCATTTGTGGAAAGGATTTCAAACATATTAGCAAATGACTTTGATTGATCCTTCATTACTAGGTTTTTTTTTAGTGTTCTTCTTCTTAGGTATTTGGAAACCTCGCTGAGTTTATATCTTCTTTCTTTTGGTCAAGAATTTTATATGGGTAAACATCGGCCAAATGACCATATTCATGGCAAATTCTACAACGAAAAGGAATGTTCTCATAGTCCACTACTTGCTCCCAAGTGTCTTCCCCAAATTGTAATGTGATATTTTTAGGTAGGGGTTTGTCAAAATCCATTAAAACACAAATTCGAGCATAAATAATATGTTCAAAATTTTGAGTACAATCAGCAGTCATCATAAAAGTTCCTAAAGAGTTTCCAATTGAAGAAAAAATAGTAGGATTCCAAAATTCAATAGGGAGGCCAAAGAGTCTAACCCACACGGGAGCTATAGAAGGCATCTCTTCTTCATCTTTAAATTTAGTATGCCGGGGCTTCATGAAAAGCCCCGCCCTTCCAAAAACCAAGGACCCCCTTGAAAAGTTTTCTTTCTATATTCATTATTAGCAAATAAAACAAGAAAATAACCATTTGGATAAATAGAGATTTGTAACTCACCTTTAGTTTTCCAGACTTTTTGCAGACCTAGACTTTGAAAGTAGATAGACTCGAACGAAAACCCACGAATCGACAAATTAGTCCTCTTTTTTCCAAATCTTCAATGCCAGCCTGAATGTTACCCATATCAAGCTTAACAATAGGAGTTCCATCAGCTGCTTTAAGACATCCTGACTCCATTTTCCTGGGATCAATCTTAGGCATTCTTAGAGGTTTATGAGAAGCCCTAATATTGATATTAGCATTGGGCTGAGGCTGTCCACCATGAAGGGCATCCCTAAAATTCATTTTTGGGACCGAGTCTTCAAAATTCTTACCCTTGATAGGGGTTTTCATAGTAGAATTATTTTGTGGGTGCACCTTAGCACTAGATTCACTTGAGATATGAGCCATTTTTTGATCAACTGCTTGAAACTTATTTCGTGGTCTCTTTAATCCTTGCCCTAGACGCCGTGGAAAGGTATGGTTTTCACTTTTCTTTTGTGCAGCAAATTGGAAGCCGTTGTCACTCAAGTTCATAGTATGATCTGTTGAAAGATAAATTTCTAACCCATCTTGTATCCCCTGCAACATTTCCTGCTAAAATATTGAGCATAAACCACAAAAACCAATCAAAGAATGCTCTTTTAGGGAAAGATATTCAACCATTAGGGTTTTTGGAATCACTAAGTCTTATCCGATCACTATCAAAGGGCTTTGGTCCTTGGTAGATTTTTGCGATTTGGTACCCATGACCTTTTCAAGATAAGATGTAGAAATGGAGGGCCCAACATCGGTCCCACCTACCTTGGGATAGCCCTCGTTCTTGTTCGGGGGTCCTTCCCTAGGTCTTTCTCCTACCCAATTAAAAGGTTCATTTCAGCATCAACATCTAACTCATCAGTGCCCTCCCCTATAGAAAAGCTAGGGATCTCACCTGGTTCGAGGTTCCCTGCCACTGCCGCATCTGATACATTCCTACCAAAACTTACCTGAGAGAAAATTCTCACCATCACTCAGCTTCCTCTATATCTGACCCTCCATAACATCTAAACCCTTCTTCATTTTTATTTTAATAGTTTATATTTTGAAGGTAAATTAATTTTTTTAGCTTTGCATTTTTATTCGCAAGAAATAGATGAACTTCCCTTTATGAAAATCAAAATTTCATCAAAGGGGTAATTTATATGACATTACATAGGCCATCATTTTCAGAGCAATAATTTGTCTTATCTTTATGAAAATTCTGATTTCATTAAAGAGAGGTCATTTATACATTATATCAAAGGCTATTGTAAAGAGGGGTAATTTATAATGACATTCTAAGGCCTTTACATTTCATAGCTATTCATGCATATTTATTTCTTTTTTATTCATCAAACAATAATAAAAGGAATGAACAATTACTAGCATAGCATAATAAAATAAACTAATACAGACCCCTTGTTAATAGTTACTTGCAAATCACTAAGGTATTCCTAGCACTCATTTAACACATCTTTACAAGATTACAAATACACATGTGCAATGCTTATATAGTAGAATTTTGCAAAAGTTTTTTTTTTTTTCATTTTAACTTCTTTGCAAGAGAGGGTTTTGTGATCAAAATTCTAAGTGTGAGTGTGGTTTTGCAATTGAGCAAAATTACCACTCAACATTTTCTATTGTATTTTTCAGGTTTTAAATTTATTTTTCTAACTTTTCCTTTTGTAGATTTTTTTAAAACTTTGATGATTAAAATAAAAATTAAATAAAATTGAAATGCCAAAAATAAATACATGGGTGTGAAGAATGAGCTTCAATATTTCATTCAAAACAATTGCTATCCCATTTCGAAGCCATTACAAATTTATAAAAATTATTTAAAGTTACTATTTTATGAGAGTTTTATAATTTCGAAGTTTTTTATTATTTTATATTTAGAAGGTAAATCAAAATTTTCAGCTTTACATTTTTATTCGCAAGCAATAAATGAACTTCCATTTATGAAAATCACAATTTCATTAAAAAATGTAATTTATATGGCATTCAATAGGCCATCATTTTTAGAGCAATAAATTATCTTCTCTTTATGAAAATTTTGATTTCATTAAAAAGAGGTAATTTGTACATTATATCAAAGGCTATTGTTTTAAAAAATTAAATTATTTCTTCTTTATGAAAATTACAATTTCATTAATGATTAAAGAGGAATAATTTATAATGATATTCTAAGGCCTTTACATTTCATAACTATTCATGCATATTTATTTCCTTTTTATTTATTTATTATTGATAGTAGAAGGGTTTTAAAAGGGTCCCCAAACCTATTACAAGTAGGGTTTTGAAAGGCACCCCCATATCTTAGATCTAGAAATAATACATATGGATACCCCTGCATCCTTGGGTCTTACCCGAAAGTGGTATCCCTTTTGGGATGTTTTCCACAAATAAATAAAAAAACATTAAGAAATACTAAGCTGGATTCCACGAATCAAATCCAAAAATCCAATGAAACAACCTCCTAGCAAATAAGTTACACATTTTATCAAGAAAATACAAGAGATTGTTCCATGGTCAAACCATCGTGTGCTTTAAATCTAAAGAAACAAAGAAAAACAACAAAATAATTAAAATTCTACTGGTTAAAAATAAATTTACAAATAAAAACTATCCAAACCGAAGCATTTACCACCTAACATGAAAGGAGAATAGAGAAATTTTGTCATCACAATCAATAAATCTATCCAACAAAGCACATAACAAGAGAACCCCTCATGAGAATAACTAGTTTAATAAAAGGAATTCCATAGGCCATCATTTTCAAAGCAATAAATTATCTTCTCTTTATGAAAATTCTGATTTCATTAAAAAAATGTAATTTATATATTATATCAAAGGCTATTGTTTTAAAGCATTAAATTATTTCTTTTTTATGAAAATTACGATTTCATTAAAGAGGGGTAATTTATAATGACATTCTAAGGCCTTTACATTTCATAGTTGTTCATGCATATTTATTTCCTTTTTATTCATCAAGAAAAAAGAATTCAATTTTCATGAACAATTACTAGCATAACATAATAAAATAAACCAACATAGGCTCCTTGTTAATATTTACTTGTAAATCACTAAGATATTTATAGCATTCATTTAACACATATTTACAAGATTATAAATACACATGTACAATGCTTATATAGCAGAACCTTGGAGAAGTTATTTTCACTTTCAATTCTTTGTAAGAGGGTTTTGTGATCAAAATTCTAATTGTGAGTGTGGTTTTGCAATTGGAAAAAAAAATCACTCAATATTTTCTATTATGTTTTCTAGGTTTTATATTTATTTTTCTAACTTTTCTTTTTGTAGATTTTTTTAAAACTTTGATTATTAAAATAAAAATTGTTGGTGAGTGGAGGGGGGTAATCCTGAGGCTGCCTTGATGCCTGAGATCAAGTTTTTGTAGTAGGTATTTTTTATGGTTCTTCCCAAGCTCTCAGCAAGAATGATGAATAGTATATGGGAGAGTGGGTCCCCCTACCTCAGCCCCTTGGTGCTGGGAAAGTAACCAGTAGAAGACCCATTCACAAGGATCAAGAACCAAGAGGAAGAGACACAATTTGAAATCAGATTCACCCAAGATTCATGGAACCCATATTTGAGGAGGATTTTGGATAGGAATTCCTAGTTTACTCTATCAAAGGATTTTTTCATGTCAAGCTTTAGGAAGAAGGCAGCAGAGTTAGAATTATGGGTAGAGTGAATTATCTCATGGATGGTGATGACCCTGTCGAGGATGTTTCATCCCTTAACTATGCTTCCCTAACAGTAGTCGATGATAGTGGGGAGGATCTTAGTGAGTCTATTGGCCAGGGCTTTGGACAACACTTTGTAGATGACATTACACAGACTAATGGGGTGGTAATCAGATAGGGACTGAGTGTTTACTCCTTTGGGTATCAGGGTCAAAAATGTGGAGTTAACATCTTTGGGAATGGAACTGGACTTTTGTATTTTAGTGATGGTGAGGCACAGGTCAGGGCCCATAATGTCCCAAAAAGTTTGGAAGAACCTGGAGGAAAAGCCATCAAGCCCGAGGGCTTTATCGGGCTTCATGGAGAAAAGGGATTGGTGGATTTCCTTTTGGACAGGGCACTAAGGAGGAAATTATTTGTATCATCAGGGATGGTTTTGGGAATATTCTCTAGAAGATACTCCATGGCCATGGGTGAGGAAGAGGAGGGGGGAGGCAAGAAGATCTTTGAAGTGGCTGACAGCTTCATCCCTGATCTGGTGGTCCCATCCTGCTTGATGAGGTTTTTAATTATGTTAACTCTCTTATGCCTGAGAGTGGAGATGTGTAAATACTTAGAGTTGGAATCATCTTCCCTGAGCCAGAGTTGTCTAGAATTTTGGCACCAAAAATTTTCTTCTTTACCTAAGGGTTATGGTATTCGGGAAGTAGAACCCTCTCTTCTTCTCTGAGTCTGTCATCACCTTGCCCTTTCTAAAATTTATCCTCAATCTACCCAAGTTTGTTTTTGATGTCCTTATTAGCTTCAAAAATATTCCCAAAGGTTTCCTTGTTTCAAACTTTTAGATTTTCCTTGATCCGCCTGAGTTTTTACATAAATTAATTAGAAGCTATCCCAAGGAATTTTGTCCCCCACCATTCTGCTATATGATTTTTGATATCAGGGTGATGGGTCCACATTGAATCGAATTAAAAAGGAGTCTTGAACTAGGGTCTTCTCACCATCTCAAATAGGAGTGGGCTATGATCGAACCCTATCTTCAGGAGATCCTACAAGTTGGCATCTCCGAATAGAGTAGACTTCTTGGGATAACAAAAATCGATCAAAGCGCTCTTATATGAGTTTATTTCCCATCTATATGTTACTCCAGGTGTAAAGGGATCCCTGTAGTGGGACATCCATAAGGGCATTGGAGTCATTCAAAACAATTCTAATCCCATTTTGAAGCCATTTTGAATTTGTAAAAATGATTTAAAGCTGCTATTTTATGAGAGTTTTATTATTTTGAATTTTTTTATTATTTTATATTTTTAAGGTAAATCAAATTATTTTAGCTTTTCATTTTTATTCGTAAGTAATAAATGAACTTCCCTTTATGAAAATCACAACTTCATTAAAGGGGGTAATTTATATTACATTCCATAGGCCATAATTTTTAAAGCAATAAATTATCTTCTCTGTATGAAAATTTTGATTTCATTAAAGAGAGATAATTTATACATTATATCAAAGGTTATTGTTTTAAAGCATTAAATTATTTCTTATTTATGAAAATTATGGTTTCATTAAAGAGGGATAATTTATAATGACATTTTAAGGCCTTTACGTTTCATAGCTATTCATGCATATTTTTTTTTTTTATTCATCAAGCAATAATAAAAGGAATTCAATTTTTATGAACAATTACTATCATAGCATAATAAAACAAACCAACATAGGTCCTTTGTTAACAGTTACTTGCAAATCACTAAGGTATTCCTAGCACTCATTGGGTAAAATTACCACTCAACATTTGTTCTATTTTTCAGGTTTTATATTTATTTTTCCAACTTTTATTTTTCCATATTTTTTTAAAACTTTGATGATTAAAATAAAAATAGAAAAAAAATAAAATGCCAAAAATAAATACATGGGTGTGAAGAATGAGCTTCAATATTTCAGTCGAAACAATTTCCATTCAATTCCAAAGCTATTTCGAATTTATAAAAAATATATAATGTTGTTGTTTTATGAGAGTTTTATAATTTTCGAAAATTGTTATTATTTTTTGAAGGTAAATCAATTTTTTCAGCTTTGCATTTTTATTCGCAAGAAATAAATAAACTTTTCTTTATGACCAGGAAAACTTATTCCAAACCTATTTTCACCAAGGAACCTCCTCATCCCCAAAATGTTGTCTATCTAAAACATGGTAACCAAAAGCCATCGAGAAAACTCCTCTAGTATCTGGACCTCAAACCAATACATCATCATCCTGTAAAGAAGAGCACTCTCTAGTAGTCAAAATATGATCCAAATCTTCTCTATCCATAATATAACCATCTACTGACCAGTCTCTAGGATATTTGCACTGAACTACCTCCACCTACCCAACTATTTTGGTAACTTTATAATCCATCACCTTGTACCAACCAGTAGCCAAGAAAAAATTATAAAGCTCTTGAAGATGAGGAAACATAGATAAAATTATAGGGAAACAATCCTAAAAATAATGCTAGAAAAGAGCCTTTGAGACAAATCCAGAACAAACCTTGCTTAACAAGAGATGCCCCTTTCTTAAGGGTATTCCAAATTAAAGAACCTTTACCAGATAAACTGTATCTAGGTATCTCAAAGTCTGCAATTACATTAAGATACTTAAAGGAAATAATTTTAGCCCAAGCATGGTCTTGAGAAATGTACCATATCCAATAAAACTTGGCCACTAATGCTTGACTAGAAAGAGAAGTCAAGCAAAGACCCAATCCACCATCATGTTTTGGTCTACAAATAGTCTCCCACTTAACTAGACTCTATTTTAAAGAATCCAAATTTCTAGCCCATAAAAATCTTCTTGACATAGATTCAAACTCATGAATAAAACTAGAAGCAACGATATGAATCATGCATCGATAAATATATGAATCTTGAACCACCGACTTAAGAAGCAACACTCTGCCAACAAAAGAAAGCCACTTAATAGTCCAATGATAGAATTTAGTCCTGCATTTATCCAAAATATTATTTTAGATGCCTCAAGGCAGATGATCCATAGAAATAGGAATTCCCAAATAAGTTAAAGGAAGAGCTTCAATCTGAAATTGAAGAATCTGAGCAATTTTAGATTGTATAAAAGGATTAGTATTGAAAAGAAGATGGAGGATTTCCCCTCATTTATCTTCTACCTTGATGCAACCAAATAAGTATCTAAAGATCTTCTAAAATTAGTTGTTTTCCTAATAGAGGTAAGATCCATCCAGGCAGTATCATCCACAAATTGATGAGAAGACGCAGATAAACTATTACCCCATATCCAACCATGAATCAACCCTTGAATGACATGTGATTTGATAAGTCTACCTAAAATATTAGCCATAATAATAAATAAATAATGAGACAAAGTATCCCCCTATCAAAGACCTCTTGAATCCTGAAAAAAAGTAGAAGGTTCACCATTGATAAGTATAGAATAGGATGGAGACGTAATACAACTCATCACCCAACTAAACCAGTTGGAGTAAAAACCAAAAGCAAGGAGAATTTTAAGAAAGACCATTTAACCTTATCATAAGCCTTAGCCATATCCAATTTTATAAACATAGCTTTTTCTTTAGAAATTCCCATAGAATGAATGACCTCAACAGTAATAGCCACACCATTAAGGATTTTTCTACCCACCATAAAATCTCCATGTTCATCAGAAATAACCAAGGCTTAAGTCTTTCAATAATCAACTTGGATATAATTTTTTACACCATATTACAAAGTAGAATAGGTCTAAAAATATATAAAGAATTGGCTCCTTATCTCTTGGGAATAAGCACCAAGAAGGTAGAATTCATAGCTCTCAACATCTATTTATTTTTTAAAGACTCCTGCACAACAAACAAAAGATCCAGTTTGACAATATCCCAAAATTCTTGGAAAAATTCCACAAGAAAACCATCAGGCCTCGATGCTTTACCTTTTTCATATGGAAAACAATACCCTCCAACTCTTCGATTAAAACTGGTCTCATGAGAAACTCATTCATATTTATAGTGACAAATAAAGGAATACAATCCTACTTGCTATGGCCACCCTCCTAGATGGTGGGCTTCACAAATAAGGGTAACTCTTCTATCTATCATTTCTTTAGATGGCTCCAGTTCTTGAGGTACCTAGTTTCTTCTTGTTTTATTTTTGCTTCTCTTTGGTTCAATCAGGGTAGTTTAGTTTTTGAGGTGTGTGAGTGTTTTTGTTTTGCTTTTGTGTTTTTTGTTGTTATTGTGTATTTATTGTTTTGTATTTTTTTTATGTTTTTTGTTATTGTTCTTATGTTTTTATTTTTCATGTTCTTGTGTTTTTGTATGTTTATGTTAATTAGTGTTTTTTTTTTTGGTGTGTGAGTGTTCTTATGTTTTTATTTTAGTGTTGGTTTTTTTTTTTATTATATTTTTAAGGTTTTGGTTGTTTTTGTTTTTTATGTTTTTGTTGGTTTTCTTTGTAGCTTTTTGTTGTTTTTTCATGTTTGTGTTTTTTATGTTGTTATTGTATTTTTTTTGTGGTTCATTTTATGTTTTTTTTTTTATCTTATTGTGTGTGTGTTTAGTTGTGCTTTATCTTTTCGACACACTCAAGGAGTATATTTTTTAATCTTCTTGTGTGTTTGTGTTTGTGTGTTCTTATTTTTTATTGTTTTAGGTATGCTCCTTGAGTATGTCAAAGGTGGTAGGCCAAGTATGAGCCATGGGTGATTTTGGTGGAAGAGATACCCCTGCCTCCTTGGGTCTTACCCAAAAGTGGCATCCCTTCTAGGATGTTTTCCACAAAAAAAAAACAACACAACCTTTTATTAACAGTTACTTTCAAATCACTAAGGTATTCCTAGCACTCATTTAACACATCTTTACAAGATTACAAATACACGTGCAATGCTTATATAGCGAAACCTTAGAGAAGTTTTTGTTTTAACTTCTTTGCAAGAAAGGGTTTTGTGATCAAAATCCTAAGTGTGAGTGTGGTTTTGCAATTGGACAAAATTACCACTCAATATTTTCTATTTTTTTCTAGGTTTTATATTTATCTTTTTAACTTTTCTTTTTGTAGATTTTTTTAAAACTTCGGTGATTAAAATAAAAATAAAAAATAAAATAAAATACCAAAGGTAAATACATGGGTGTGAAGAACGGGCTTCAATATTTCATTCGAAACAATTTTGATCATATTTCAAAGCCATTTCGAATTTTAAAAAATTATTTAAAGTTGTTTTATGAGAGTTTTATAATTTTGGAAATTTTCATTATTATTTATTTTGAAGGTAAATCAAAATTTTCAGCTTTTCATTTTTATTTGCAAGTAATAAATGAACTTCCCTTTATGAAAATCATAATTTCATTAAAGAGGGTAATTTATAAGGCATTCTATAGGCCATCATTTTCAGAGCAATAAATTGTCTTCTCTTTATGAAAATTTTGATTTAATTAAAGAGAGGTAATTTATACATTATATCAAAGGCTATTGTTTTGAAACATTAAATTATATATTATTTATGAAAATTATGATTTCATTAAATGGGGGTAATTTATAATGACATTCTAAGGCATTTAAATTTCATAGCTATTCACGCATATTTATTTTTTTATTCATCAAGCAATAATAAAAGGAATTCAATTTTCATGGACAATTATTAGCATATCATAATAAAATAAACTAACACAGGTCCCTTTTTAACAATTACTTGAAAATCACTAAGGTATTCTTAGCACTCATTTAAGACATCTTTACAAGATTACAAATACACATGTGCAATGCTTATATAACAAAACCTTTGAGAAGTTATTTTTGTTTTATCTTCTTTGCAAGAGAGGGTTTTGTGATCAAAATCCTAAGTGTGAGTGTGGTTTTGCAATTGGGTAAAATTACGAATCAACATTTTTTGTTCTATTTTTTAGGTTTTATATTTATTTTTCTAACTTTTCTTTTTACAAATTTTTTAAAACTTCGATGATTAAAATAAAAATTAAAAAAAATTAAAATGCCAAAAATAAATACATTGTGTGAAGAATGAGCTTCAATATTTCATTCGAAACAATTTTGATCCCATTCCGAAGCCATTTCAAATTTATAAAAATTATTTAAAGCTGTTGTTTTATGAGAGTTTTATAATTTTGAAATTTTTTATTATTTTATATTTTGAAGGTAAATCAATTTTTTAGCTTTGCATTTTTATTCGCAAGCAATAAATGAACTTCCCTTTATGAAAATCACAATTTCATTAAAGAGGATAATTTTGATTTCATTGAAGAGAGGTAATTTATACATTATATTAAAGGCTATTATTTTAAAGTATTAAATTATTTCTTTTTATGAAAATTACAATTTTATTAAAGAGGGGAATTTATAATGATGTTCTAAGGCATTTACATTTTATAGCTATTTATGCATATTTATTTCTTTTTTATTCATCAAGAAATAATAAAAGGAATTCAATTTTCATGGATAATTATTAGCATAGCATAATAAAATAAACCAACACAGGCCCCTTGTTAAAAATTACTTGCAAATCACTAAGGTATTCTTAGCACTCATTTAAGACATATTTACAAGATTACAAATACACATGTGCAATACTTATATAGCAAAACATTTCAGAAGTTATTTTCATGTTTTATTTGGAAAACATCCCAGAAGGGATGCCACTTTTGGGTAAGACCCAAGGAGGTAGGGGTATCCATTCCACCAAAAATTTCGAGGACTCGAACCTGGCCTACCATCTTTGACATACTCAAGGAGAAAATGAACACAACCAATTTAAAAATAAAAATAAATAAATAACAATAAAAATAATAAAATAAAAAACATGCTCCTTGAGTGTGTCAAAAATAAAAACACAACCAAACACACATACAATAAGATAAAAAAAACCACAACACGAACCACATAGAAAAAACACAAGAACAACATAACAAAACACAAATATGACAAAAACAACAGAACACTACAAAGACAACCAAAAAAAATATGAAAAATAAACACAATCAAAACCTAAAAATAAAACAAAAATAAAAATAAAAAACAACCAACAACAGACAATAAACAAAAACAAAAAACATAGAAAACACTCTACATAAAAACATGAATTAACACAAACAAATAGAAACACAAGAACAAGAACGACAAAAACATAAAAAAAAAACATAAAACAATAAAAACATAAGAACACAAAAAAACAACACAAAGAACACAAAAACAAAACAAAACAAAAGAACACACACACCTTAAAAAACTAAATAGAAAAACAAAAAAGAAAAAAGAAAAAAAAAATTGAACATAACAATGACCTTTCTAGACCAGAAGACTTTTAAGGCAAGAATCAATGAAGGAAACAAAAGAAAGAAAAGTATGAGCTAGGGAACTAAAATTACCTGATCAAACCAAATATAAGCAAAAATAAAGAAAGAAGAAACTAGGTACCTTCAAAACTAGAGCCATCCAAAGAAATGATAGAAACAAGAGCTTCCCTTAATTTTTTTATTGAAATAATACTTTCTCATTAATAAACGAATAAAAAATACATCAAAATTACATCAGCTTGCGCAAAAGCAACAAGCAATCGGATCTAACATTCTTATCCAACTTAAGACATTGCTTCAAAATAGCCTCCCTAAAGGCCTTCACTTGGCAAGAAACTAAAACACTAGCATTACTTATTAATATATCAACGGGGGCCTCCTCTTTTCTAAAGACTTGATTACAACGTCCTTTCCAGATACTGAAAAGGATAGAGATCCTGATGATATGCCAAAACACAAGGCGAAAAGAAGCACAGTCCAACTGATCCCCAAAAATAACCCTCTTCCAGCTGATGAAGCCAGAAAACACACCGCTATAAAGCCAAGAAGAATTCCTCCAGATCCGCCTAGACTTCGGGCACTCCCAAAAAATATGCTTGATAGTCTCTCTCCACCCACATGAAGAACAAGTATCTGAAATATGCATCCACTTAGCCAGACGTGCCTTGCTTTGCAAACCTTGCATAATAACAAGCCAGGCAAACACTTTCAGCTGAAGTGAAACCTGGAAATCCCAAACGCTATACAACCTCTTCCTCCACTTCTGATTAGTGCAATTGAGACCCCACCTGGCGTTCAACACATCACCAATAGAAATTTTAGGGACCAGAGCATGATATAATCATGAAGCTTTGAACATCCAAATGGGCTTCCCATAGAACCACCGCCAATATTTCCAAATAGGACCCTGCAACCCGCTTGAAAGCTTATATAATTGCTCCGGAGGAAGAAGACTCTGAATCTGCTGCACTGCATACTTATCTAAAGATTTCAGCTTAAATCTAACAAGAAGTTGTTGCCAAGGCACCCAATTCCCAGTTTCCCTTTCCCAGATATCAGCCCATCTAAGCAAGCCTTTTTTGCTTAGTCTCTTACAGTGCAAGGTAGGATTATCAGCAGCATAAATGCCATTCTCCTACCAAAGCCATATAGACCTACAAGGCAAAGACCATCCATGTCTGTCATCAAGGAAATCCCACTTGACCAGATTCACCACAACTTTCCAAGCTTCCCAAATCCTCTTGACAAGAATGCTTCCCTTAATTTTGAATTTGCTAGGATGCCCCACAATATCCTCAAGGCTAAAGGTACCACGGATACCATCAATATTAACACAATTTTGAATCCTGTATCTTAACATACGTTGCCAACCAATGTCCCCTTCTAGACACCTAGGAATCCATTTGGAAGCTAACACCTTGCCCTGAGTCTGTATATCCAGCAACCCCAAACCACCTTCCTTCCATGGAAGAGCACAATATTTCCAAGCAATAAGAGGAACACGCCTGGAGCCATCAACATTGGCCCAAAGGAAATCACGAATGCAACTCTCCAGCCTCTTATACTGCGTAGTGTTGGGAAGCCAACAAGAGGAATAGTACATATGACAGGTTTGCAAAATTTTGCTGACAATCGTGAGCTTTCTGAAAAAACTTATCATTTTACTTTTCCAAATCTGAAGCTTTTTGATAAACCTCTCAAGACACCAGTCCCACATGGCTTTGAGAGAAACCCTCCTTCCAAAGGGGATGCCCAAATACCGAACAATTTCTCCATCAACCACTTTCCTCCAACCTAGGCTAATCCCTTTCGGTAAATTATCAGCCCCAATAAGCCAATAATCAGATTTAGACTCACTAATCACAACACCAGAAGCAAGACAAAAATGATGGAGAGAATTCTACAAACCACAAATAGAATCCTTATCTAGGCGAGTAGTAAGAAAAGAATCATCAGCAAAATGACTATTCAGAAGATGACCATCCGGTAGGTCAATTCCTCTAATAAGACCGGCCACTCGTTGTCTTTCTAGAAAATATCCCAGAGCATCAACAACTATCACAAACAACAACGGGGCTAAGGGACACCCCTGTCTAATAGATCTATGAAGTTGGATGGCTTCAGAAACTTTACCATTCACCACCACTCTAGTAGAGGCAGAGGAGAAAAGCATGCGGATGTTATGCACCACAGAATTGTTAAAGCCCAACCATTCCAACATGTTAAATATGAACATCCAATCAATCCTGTCATAGGCCTTATCAAAATCAATTTTCAAAAAAAGGGTGGGCTATTGAGATTCTTCTGCCCAATCCATCGCCTCCCAAACTGAGAGTACAATATCAAGGATGAATCTACCTTTAACAAATCTAGTTTGTTCCTCCCGTACAATTCTGGCTGCAATATCCCATAGTCTGATAGCCAAAGCCTTGGCGACAATCTTGTAAGAAACATTAAGGAGGGTTATAGGTCTCCAACCCCCAATATTATCCTTATTAGAACCTTTAGGGATTAACTTAATAATACCTTGATTCATCCATTCCAAAAAGCTGGCCCCCTGAAACACTTCTTGAACCATGCTGGTATAATCATCTCCTATGACATCCCACATAGACTTATAGAATTCCGCTGGAAGGCCATCCGGACCAGGAGACTTGCCATTCTTCATTCTAGATAAGGCATAAAATAATTCATCCTTGGAAAAGGAAGAAGAAACCCGATCATTATCATAACTAAATTTTTTTCTTGGAATGCAGCTTCTAATTAGATCTCTGGCTTGTTGGACTTCTCCATTAGTATCATAGGCAGCAAAAATTTTCCTGAAATGGATAGAAAAGAGTTCTCTGATTTCTTCCTCATCTTCAGAATGGGAACCATCCTCGCGCTGAAGAGAAAGAATCTTCTCTGAAGCATTCTTCTTCCGAATATAATTAAAAAATAATTTAGAGGGTGCATCACCTTCCTTAATCCACTGCAGTCTACTTCGAACTTGAGCTCCTTTATTGATATAATCTTCAAGTTTCCTGATTTCCCCTTCCTGAGAGGCCACTATGTTCTGCAACAAACAATTGAAGGGATCAACCTCAAGTTTTCTCCTGTCCTCTTCAAGGTTTCTTCTAAGAGTCTTCATTTTCCTCTTCCTGCCCCTTGCCAAGAGCCGCCCCCAACCTCTTAAAAACTTGACAGTTCTTCTAATTGCATCATCCCACCACTTAATCCATCCTTGTCCACAAGGTCGTGGTTCCAAATTCCAAACACAGTGAATTAACTCTCTGCAATCCTCAGAATCAAGATGAGAAACATTCAATTTGAAAGGCAAATTCTTCTTTTCCACTAGTAAAGTACCAATATGAACACAAGTAGAGATCGAAGCATGATCAGAGCCAGTGATAGACAAATCCACATCAACAGGTCTGCAACCCTTGCCAACACAAGTGAAGAGTTTATCCACATAAAATCTATCAAGTCTGGCAAAAATTCTATCAGTACCCGCTCTCCTATTGGACCAAGTGAACCAACCCCCTGTTTCAATGAACTTCTATTTGAAATTCACATCAAACACCTGAAGAGCAGTTTTTAGGTCAACCCACATTTCTTTTTCAGTCCCAACAATGGTGCCCCCAACTCCACCTTCTCTATCGCCATCCCATTCTACCATATTAAAATCCCCTCCAAGAAACCAACAAGCCTCCGAAATATGGGAGTGCATCCATTCCCAAAGAAGCATACGATAATTAGAAGAATTAGGAGCATAAACAGAACACAACCCTATCACCTGACCAACAATAGCAAAGGTAGCCCAAATAATGCGCCCTTTCGGATCCTCTCCCTTATCAAGCAAAAGAGAAGCTAACCAAGGCTTAACAACTAGCACAACTCCCCTAGAGCCAAGACGATGGGCGAAACTCCACCAAGTACCTCTCCACGAATTGTTCAAACAGTTATGAAGTTCAAAACCATCAATCTTAATCTCTTGAAGGAAAACAACATCAGTGAAAATAGATCTCATAAACTTACTTACAATACTTCTGCGTGCAGGGATAGACATCCCTCTCACATTCCAAGAAACTGCTTCAAACTTCATTGTGAACTTAGAGAAGTAAGGACTTGAAAATGATTTCCTTCACCTTCCAGGCAGTCTGGAGCTCCTCGTCCACTATTGCCCAATGAGTTCCTTCTATTTGTTCTGCCCTCAACTTCATTGCCCCTTTTCTCACTTGATGGACTGTTGCTTGAATTTTGATTTAGGACTGCACTTGGGCTCATTTCTTTTCGAGCTTTGGTAGATCTAATAGGTGAATCACGAGCCTCCCTCCTTTTCTAAACAACCTTCCACTCATGTGAACCATGAAGAGGAGGGGATGAATTATTCTGCACTTTCGGGCCTTCATCAACCTCCATAGTGTCTTTTTCTATAGTCTCTTGGCTTGTGGGAATAAGTGGCTCCTCCTTCTGAGATTCCCCCTCCTTTCTTGTTGAAGACTTCCATTTATGAGGGCAGTCCCTGATCATGTGATCAAGAGATTGGCAACCAAAATAGGCATTTGGTAAATTCAAATACCAAAGTTCCTAAACAACTGGTCCATCAGGTGTGACAATCGTGATGTGTTGTGGAAGCTTACGGTTTAAGTCCACCTCCACACAAACCCTAGGGCTAAAGCGGAGAGACTTGCTACTCATCAGATCTAAAAGAATCTTTTCGAAATGTTGTGCCATGGAACTCAGCATGCATCGAAATTCTGACTTCATGGCCACAAACTCAATCCAGAGAGGATAATGAGCCTGAGTATTGTCCTTCGGATTAAAATTTGGGTGCCATGTCTGAACAAAAGCTATAAACCCTATGATATTCCATGTGCCATACTGCAAAACATGTCTCGCTATGTCCACCCTCTCAAATAACACTGAAACATACCGGCCACCCAAACCCCAAAAATATTTGACATGCAATCCTTTTGCCTCCCAGTTGAGCCGCACCCAGTTCTGAAAATCAGCTTCGTTAGGAATTCTACGAAGAAAAAATAGAATGACCCCTTTTGCCTCCAAATCCCTCTGCATGCTCCTGTATTCATCAAATTCGGTGGCATAAAAGGTAAAATCATCCTCATTATCAGCAATAGCTGAGTCCAACCGATCCAGTTTGAGGGCCGGATCAACTTCCAAGTCCTCCTCCTCTGCATGTTCAAACCCTTGCATCAGAATGGTGGCACAATTTGCTCCGACCTTGTAAATATCAGAATCAAGGCCCTTGATGACAGATTCACCTTGAAAATCTTCCTTTATCGCTGCAGCAAATGATTTTTTGGAACTATTTATATTTCTCCTTTCTAGCATATACGGACATCAAACCCTCCATATGTTGTTCATTTACCAAATCACCCCAATTGGTATTAACGGGGTTATTGGGTTTGCTTGTAAAGTCATCATGGGTTATCTTAGCCAAAGGTGAACCCACATCATCGCCAATGACATTCATTGAATCATCGCTGAATGGCCCATTTCCCTCACCCGTTCTGGCATTCACTTCATTGCATGACGCATCATAAGCAGCATTTACGGTCTGTGGGTCACCCAGTTTCACTTTATTCTCTCCTTCAATCAAAACTATATTAGAGGCAGTAACAATTTCCTTGCCCTCCTTTCTTCGCATCGACTTAAAAACCTCTGCTATCATTTCTTGCTCCTCATTGCAGTCATTGAAAAGTGGATTAAATGAGGCTCTTGTATGATCTTGCACCAGGACGACGAGGTTTTCCCTCGAGTGCTCCCTCCTCAGATGCCCATCTCTGAAACAATCGCTGCCTTTTCGATCAATCATGAACCCATCACCCTCTGAATTAGGGTCAAACGTAGTCTCCTGCAAAAAGTGACCCGAACCCCTTCCACGCCCTCGCCCGCCTCGACCTCTCCCACTCGATGCCATTGAGCTTCCCTTATTTGTGAAGCCCACCATCTAGGAGGGTGGCCATAACAAGTAAGATCACCTTTGTCCAAAGCCCAATTAGCTAAAGCATCATCACTTTTTTTTATCTCTAACCACATGATTGTAATCAACTTTCAAAAATCCCATATGGATTAATTGAATCTTATCAATAATTCTTTTTATTCTCTAATAAACCTTATGATTCCTAAAAGGAGTCTTACAAATATTAATCATGAGTCGAGAGTCAGACTCAACTAACTCCTTATCCCATCCTTTTAAAACTAATTTATAGTGGAAAACACCCCTTTTGGTATGCCACTTTCAATGGGTTAGGCATAGGAGAAATGGAGCCTTGTCAACCTCTACCAGCAAATAGGACATTCCTAATTATACCATATATCTGCAAGATGGAGACAAGGGAAATGGAAATTGGGTCGACATCTACCAGCACGTAGGGCATTCACCACTGCACCACAACAAGTAGATCAGTTATTTTTTTTTTAACTTCTTTGCAAGAGAGGGTTTTGTGATCAAAATCCTAAGTGTGAGTGTGGTTTTGCAATTCGGAAAAATTAACACTCAATATTTTCTATTTTGTTTTTCAGGTTTTATATTTAATTTTCTAACTTTTCTTTTTGTAGATTTTTTTAAAACTTTGATGATTAAAAAAAAATTAAAAATAAAATAAAATGCCAAAAAAATATATATGGCTGTGAAAAACGAGCTTCAATATTTCATTTGAAACAATTTCGATCTCATTTCAAAGCCATTTTGAATTTATAAAAATTATTTAAAGTTGTTTTATGAGAGTTTTATAATATCAAAAAAATTCATTATTATGTATTTTGAAGGTAAATCATTTTTTTCAGCTTTTCATTTTTATTCGCAAGCAATAAATGAACTTCCCTTTATGAAAATCACAATTTCATTAAAGGAGGTAATTTATATGGCATTCCATAGGCCATCATTTTTAGAGCAATAAATTATTTTCTCTTTATGAAAATTTTGATTTCTTTTTTTTGGTAATTATTATAATATATTAATAGTGGGTTTTTATAGAGGATCCCAAAACCTTATATACAAAATCAGCCTTGCTAAATGGTGCTTCGTGCCTCTTGGCTAGATGAATAAACCTGTATGCAGAAAAAACAAAAAGCTGCTAATTTCCCGAGGGCTACAAGGAGGCATTTTTGCCTGATTATCCTAGAAACTATGGCCAATATAAAAACTGGACCATTGGAAAGCAAAAAAAGACAGCCAAGAAAACTACAAAAAATCTCCCTTATCAGGGAAATAAATTTCCACATTTCTGCTTTCTCCGAGGCAGAATTCGAAGTAAACACGATGAATAGGATCTAAGAAAAAATGATGGCTTGGGACTGAAACAAAAAGTTGAAAGTCCTACTGGAAGATGAAAAGAAGCTGCCCTCAACACTCTCTGGGTCCCAAAGAACTATGAGCCCACTCGTCGTTCCCACCATAGGTTCTCACATCTAGGATGACTTTCATCTGTACGGTTTGATGTTCTTCCTACCTCCCTTTCCATGCTAGAGGGGAGGTTTTGGGATAAGCACGTCACCCATCAAAGAATCATATTCATCTTGAAACAACAACCGTTGGGTGCCATTTGCGACATCAGTCGTAGTTTCCTTGTCTCTCTTTTCCTTGTTGGGGGGACGACCCTGCTTCCTATTACCACCAAAATCCACCCCTTGTGTTCGACTCCTCGTAATTCAAGGGCTAATATTACCAGGTTGGTAACCTCTTCTTCCCAGTAGGTAATCTTCCAATATCTTTTGTGCCTCGGGAGAGTGTCGATCAAAAATTTTGGGCGAATCTGCCAGTGTGGTGATAAGGGGGGGGCCTGTTCCTTTTCCCCCTGTGGTCCTAGTTGGGAGCGTCCACCGCACAGCTCGGAGTCCGGTTGAATGGTGATTTCCTCATCTGGTAAGGAGGATTCGAGATGGTCTCTGGATGGACCTGGAGATTCATGGTCTTTCGCAACAGGGTGCTTCGTCTGACCTTCACCGTGCTCCAGAGGGTTGCAGGGATCTCGCTTCTTCTTCCCCGGCTTTTGAAGAGGACAATTAGACTAAAGATGCTCTTGAGAACTACACTAGCGACAGAAAGCTGGTCTATTCTCATAAAAAATAGCTTGCTTGTGTAGAAAAGAACCCTCATACTACAGAGTAATGGAGGAAGGGAGGTCCGTCTCCAAGTCTGCCAAAACACAGAACCGAGCTTGGACAAATCTTGTTCGAGCCCTAGTGGGAGGCTCTATAGTGACCAACTCCCTGATGGATTGAGAAATTCCTCTAATTATATTTTCATGCCAGTCAAAAATGGGGAGACTCAGGAGCCTAACCCATATTGGAGCAATGTTGATATTCTGGGTATCGGGGTTAAAGTCCAAACCCCACTTCCTTAGAAAGAGACTCCTACAGCCTAAGAACCAAGGCCCTCTAGTCAAGATTTTATAGTAGTCCTCCCTGTTGCTCAGTCTAATCACAAAAAAGCCTCGGGTTAGGGCAGCCAGCTCCAAGTGACCAAAGGTCCGCCATTTTCCAGACGCCCACTTGCGGATGGTCTCCATGTCGGGACGACCACCAATAAACTTATCGATGAGGGTAAATTTTTTGAATTCCACAAATCTTGAGAGAATTTTCATCGGGATGTCCAAATCATTCTCGGACGAAAATAGCTCCTTGGTGGAGAGCCCACTTAAGGTTTTAGAAGTCGCTGCCAGAGCATACGACTTCCGAGGTCCATCTCCCCATTTGTCTAGTGGATCCTTGGTGTCCCCAGACTCTGCTTGCCCTCCCTCCACCCTACCGTGCCCCTGGTTCGACCTGTTGGCGCTCCCATGCTCTCCCAAACCACCCTTCCCGCCCACCGTCATCCCTCCACCTCTGAAAAAACCCTTTCGCATCATCAAAACCCTAAAAACTGTCGGTTGGTCTTGTTACTTCCTTGTCTTCTCTTACTTATCAAAAATTTTGATTTCATTAAAGAGGTAATTTATACATTATATCAAAGGCCATTTTTTTAAAGCATTAAATTATTTTTCTTTATGAAAATTACAATTTCATTAAAAAGAGATAATTTATAATGACATTCTAAGGCATTTACATTTCATAGCTATTAATGCATATTTATTTCCTTTTTATTCATCAAGCAATAATAAAAGGAATTAAATTTTCATGAATAATTACTAGCATAGCATAATAAAATAAACCCACAGGATCTTTGTTAACAATTACTTGCAAATCACTAAGGTATTTTTATAATTTTAGAATTTCATATTTTTGTCATATTTTAAAGGTAAATCGAATTTTAGGCTTTGCATTTGCATCCATAGACAATAAATAAACTTCTCTTTATGAAAATTATAATTTCATTGAGGTAAATAGTTCATACGACATTCCATTGGCCATCATTTGAATTTTGGGGGCAAAACTTCTTAAGGTCATAACTCCTCGCTCATTGCTTGGATTGACTATTAGTGTATATTTTGAAAAGATCTCAAAGAGAGCTACAACAATGTAGAGCGACATCATACTGACCGTAGTGTGTTTTAACATTCTAGGCTTTTTGGTTCATTTTCTAGAAATTTATTTTTATTTTTCTAACCATTTTGCAATTGTTTTTAAAACTTTGGTGACTAAAATAAAAATAAAAATAAAAATAAAAATAAAATAAAATTTCATAAATAGATGAATGGGTGTGAAGAATGATCTTAAATATTTTATACGAAACAATTTTTATCTTATTATAAAGTTATTTCGAAAGTTGTTTTATAAGGATTTTTATAATTTTGAAATTTCACATTTTTTTTATATTTTGAAGGCAAATCAATTTTCAAGATTTGCATTTGCATTCATAGACAATAAATGAACTTCCCTTTATGAAAATTACAATTTCATTAAATGGGGGTAGTTCATATGACATTCCATTGGCCATCATTTTGAATTTTAGGGGTAAAAATTTTTGGGCTTATAACTCCTCGCTCGTTGCTCGAATTGGCTATTAGTGCATATTTTTGGAAAGGTCTCGAAAAGAGCTACAAAAATATAGGGCAGCATCATACTGACTATAATGCGTTTTAATATTTTTGGCTTTCTGGTCTATTTTTTATAATTTTATTTTTATTTTTCTAACCCTTTCTTTTACAGTTTTTTTTTTTAACTTTGATGACTAAAATAAAAATAATAAAAATTAAAATTTCATAAATAAATGCATGGTGTGAAGAATGAATTTCAATATTTCATTCGAAATAATTTTTATCTTATTTTGAAGTCATTTCGAATTTAAAAAATATATTTAAAGTTGTTTTATAAGGATTTTTATAATTTTGGAATTTAACATTTTTTTTCATATTTTGAAGGTAAATCGATTTCCAGGCTTTGCATTTGCATTAATAGACAATAAATGAACTTCCATTTATGAAAATTATAATTTCATTAAAGGGATATTTCATACAGTATTCCATTGACCATCATTTTGAATTTTAGGGGTAAAACTTCTTGGGATCATAACTCCTTGCTCGTTGCTCGAATTAACTATTAGTGCATATTTTTGGAAAGCTCTCAAAAAGAGCTATAACAACGTAGGGTTGCATCATACTGATTGTAACTTGTTTTAATATTTTTAGCTTTTAGGTCTATTTTTTAAAATTTTATTTTTATTTTTCTAACCCTTCCTTTTGTAGATTTTTTTTTTAAACTTTGGTGACTAAAATAAAAATTAAATTAAAATTAAAATTTTATAAATAAATGCATAGGTGTGAAGAATGAGCTTCAATATTTCATTCAAAATAATTTTGATCTCATTCTGAAGTCATTTCAAATTTATAAAAATTATTTAAAGTTGTTTTATAAGGATTTTTATAATTTTAAAATTTCAATTTTTTTTCATATTTTGAAGGTAAATCGATTTTCAAGCTTTTTATTTGCATTTACAAATAATAAATGAACTTCAATTTATGAAAATTACAATTTCATTAAAGGGATATAGTTCATATGACATTCCATTGGCCATCATTTTGAATTTTGGGGTCATAACTCCTTGCTCGTTGCTCGGATTGACTATTAGTGCATATTTTCGAAAAGCTCTCGAAAAGAGCTACAACAATGTAGGGTGGCATCATGCTGACTATAGTGTGTTTTAATATTTTTAGCTTTCTAGTTTATTTTTAAAAAATTATTTTTATTTTTCTAACCCTTCCTTTTGCAATTTTTTTTTTTTTTTAAATTCGATGACTAAAATAAAAATAATAAAAAATTAAAATTTCATAAATAAATGCATGGTTGTGAATAATGAGCTTTAATTTTTCATCCAAAATAATTTTGATCTCATTCTGAAGTCATTTTGAATTTATAAAAAATATTTAAAGTTGTTTTATAAGGATTTTTATAATTTTGAAATTTCACATTTTTTTTTCATATTTTGAAGGTAAATCAATTTTTAGGCTTTGAATTTGCATTCATAGACAATAAATGAACTTTCCTTTATAAAAATTACAATTTCATTAAAGGGGGGTAGTTCATATGGTATTTTGTTGACCATCATTTTAAATTTTGGGGGCAAAACTTCTCAGGGTCATAACTCCTTGTTCATTGCTTGGATTGACTAATCATGTAGGGTGGAATCATAATGACTGTAGTGTGTTTTAACATTTTTGACTTTCTGATCCATTTTTTATAATTTTATTTTTAGTTTTCTCACCCTTCCTTTTGCAATTTTTTTTTTAAAGTTCGATGACTAGAATAAAAATTTTAAAAAATAAAATTTCATAAATAAATACATGGGTGTGAAGAATGAGCTTCGATATTTCAATAGAAATAATTTTGATCTAATTATGAAGTCATTTCGAATTTATAAAAATTATTTAAAGTTATTTTATAAGGATTTTTATAATTTCAAAATTTCACAATTTTTTCATATTTTGAATGTAAATTAGTTTTCAGGATTTGTATTTGCATTCACAAACAATAAATAAACTTTCCTTTATGAAATTACAATTTTATTTAAAGGGTGGTAGTTGATAGACATCACTTGGCCATCATTTTGAATTTTGGGGGTAAAAATTCCTAGGGTCATAAATTCAAAGTTTCTTTTAGTTTCCTCTAAGATATTAGAGGACTAACTATATTCTCTTCCATTGCATAAGGGTTGTTTAACTTAGAGTGAAAAAAAGTTAGGGAATCATCAGTAGTGGGGACCTCTTATTGAAGGGTTTATAAGCTTACTTTGTAATCATTTTGATTTTGCTAATTGATAGTTATGGTTGGTTATTTTTGGTTTTAATATTAAATGTTTTAGAAAATAGTTGCATTTATATTCAATTCTACTCCTACCTATTTGTAGGTAGAAAATGCAATGATCATACAATAAAAGTGCATACTTATACCTTTATAAGTTCAAGTATTATCTATGCCTTGTTTCCTCCACCTTCAATGTCATTGAGACTTATCTTTAGTGAAAATCCTAAGGGTCCTTTATCTAATGAACAATAAAGGCTATAAACAACTAGAAAAATGTATAATATACATTATATTTGTTAGAGCTCATAATAGTTTATAGAATAATAAGAAACGTACATTATTCAAAACATATAGTTAAATAGGAATAGAGAGATTAAAAAAACAAAGAATACAAATATGAGAGGATTCTTTTAGGTTCCCAACACAAATGATAACTAATTGATCATAAATTGATGTAATGGATCAATGAAATAGGTATATAAATACCTCTAGTAATTCTCTTAGTCCTGAGAAATATTTAATCAATATGTTATTATGTAGAATTACAAAGCTTCATGTCCCAATGTGATATATAGACCTATAAGATTATACAATAAACTCCATATGAAACCAGACAATATTATCCCATAGGCTTATCCAATAAATTATATTATGAAATATTGGATTTCCCAAAAAATAATAGACTACACATCTCAACACTTGCATAATCTAAATTCAGGGTACAAGGATAGAAGACAATAAATATCTACCTCTATATTGGAAGCTTTACCACATCAATTAAATTTGATAAAAATATAACCCATCGGAATATACCTTGTTATCCTATAGAAAGACTATATTATATCTAGACTTCTTACACTACACTTTAATATTTTTTAATCTGATAAGAAAATTCTTGATAAGATAACCTTTTCCTTACATAGTTTTAAAGTATTTTTTTTTTGGTAAGTAAGAGAATATTATAATTAACACCGGGTTTTAAATGGTTGACCCAAAACCATTTTACAAAATAGGGTCCACTGACCAACTGGACAAAGGCCAAGCCCTAAAAGTTTAAACTGCCAACAAAAATGGCCAAGACCTACTCTTCCATTAGAATACGACCAAACTAAACTATGGAAGCCTAATATTATGGCCATCAGAAAAGAAATACGCAAAAAAGAACTAACAAAGACAAAAACTAATCATGCAAGCACCATGCAGAGTAGCTTGTGCCCATATAAAAATAATAGAATATGGTCAAAAAAAAAAAAAAACATCCCATAGAATGGACAGCCAAGAGGCCAAGCAGTCTTCCTTGTAGTCCTCATCTAACTTCTTATCATCGTTCTTGCCATCATCTTTAGATTTTGCCTTCGACTCCTTGTGCCCCTGGAACTGCTGGCTATAAAACAGAAGATTTAGAGAATCACACAAATCAACAGCTACACTGATGAGGCCAGACAGACTCTTCAACTGGTTGATACTGTTGGAGGCTGATGAAATTGTCATCTTCTCCAAGACTATTATGGTGGGGTCTGGTGCCTCATTGTCAGGGATCTCCAACACTTTGTTATTTCTTGCTAGGGCATTTTTGCGACATCGAATCCAAACACACCTTGGGAAATACTTGAGGCCAAAGCAGATGTTTCCCATGCATGAATTTGTAGATAAAAAACCTATATCAGTGCTCCACCAGCTGCAAAAAACACTAGTCACATGAAAAAAAAAACAAATATGACAAAATCCATTATAAGGTTCAAAAAAATATTTTTAAAAATGCCCCCATTTTCTGTCATTGATCCACTTTGAGCCTTCCAATCTAAAGTTTTTCATTATCAATAACCATTGAGACTGCATGAGGAAGATTTTCAGTCCACGTGATCAAATTTGCTGCTATAATGCCTTCATTTGCCAGCCTATCAGCTGCCATGTTTGCTTCCGAAAGGTATGCAAAATTATGGCCTCAGGTCGGTCATGAATTAGAGCCCTTGCTTCATGGATGTAGTCATCAAATCTCCAAGGAGCTCTCTTAGTGTTCTTTAGAAGATTTATAATAATAAGAGAATCACCTTCCACCAACAGTTTCCCTGGATAATTCTCTGCCACCTTGAGGCTCCTCCAAACTGCCCTTGCTTCAGCCACATTGTTAGTTTGAGCTCCAAGATGTTCAGCAAAAGCTACAAGAACCTCACCCTTGTGGTCTCTAAGTAAGCCACCCGCCCCAGCTTCACCTGGGTTGCCCCTAGATGCCCCATCAAAATTTAATTTAATCCACCCTAGGGGGGGTGGGGTCCATGTGATCATGGTTCTAGGACAGACTTGAGGATGATTGAGGCCATCGGTGAGAGGTAAGTTTAATGACTCGGCCTAATGAAGCTTCAAAAGGATTTGGAGGTCTAGATGCTGCAGGCACTAAACAAGCATTCTCATTAGCATATGCTAAAATTTTTGACGAGATCAGAGGATGACTGAGAAACCTTATCCAAGAAGGCCCGACGATTCCTTTCCAACCATATCTGCCACAAGTAGTGATGAAGGCAGATATTCCACATATACCTAAGACGCCTATTCAAAAAGGGGGAAGGCCACTGGACAAATAAGTCAAAAATGGATTGAGGATGGACCCAATAAATATGAAACACTTGTAATAGACCTAACAAGATTGAGACAGAAAAATTACAATACAAAAACAAATGATCAATAGACTCCCACTCAGACATACAAAGATAACACCTATTAACAACAATCACACCTCTTTTTATTAAGTTATCCATGGTGAGGATCTTATTTTGGATGGCCAACCATGCAAAAAACCCAACCTTCGGAACAATGCTTTTGGGCCAAACTTCCAAGTGAGGGAAAGTAGGTTCATCATTATCAATAAGCATCAGATAAGCAGTCTTGATAGAAAATTCCCCATTGTCTGAAGCTTCCCAGATAAGCTGGTCCTCAAGAATTCCAGAAGGGATTAAATATTGTTTTAATTCATTCTCCAGTATTATTGATGCCCCTGGTAGATCATTATTCATTATTGGCTTCCATACCCTTCTATTGTTTGACAAAGTAATAAAATCTGCAACTTTGGTACCAAAAACTTCAATTGTCCAAGCTCTAAGGGTTGAAAGGATGGGGTCTGCAGAGAGGGGATAGTCCTTTAACCATTTGTGGTCCCAAAAATCAATGTTTCTTCCATTTCCCAGTTTCCAACGTAGCACTTTTCTTAGCAAGTTTTTAGTTTGAAGGATTGATTTCCAAAAAATTGATCCCTTGGGAGGAAAGGAATAACTTAATCCATTCTGCATTTGCATTTTTCAAAAGACGCCATGCTTTTTTGGCCAGGAGGGCCATGTTTAAATGTTGTATTCTCCTTAGCCCAATACCTCCAAACTCCCTTGGTTTGCAAACCCTATCCCAGGACACCAAGTGAAAGCACTGCTTAGATTCAGAACCAGTCCATAGGAACCTCTTCTGGATCTGTTCAATTTTAGTGTAGACACTTGTAGGAGCTTTAAAAACAGAGAGAAAGTAGACAGGGATGCTTTGAATGGAAAACTTGGTGATAACTGCCTTGCCAGCTTGAGATAACAAATTCCCTTTCCATCCAGCCAGCTTCCTCCGAATTCTTTCAATTACATTAGTCCACATGGAATCGGTAGCTCTGCCTGTAAATAAAGGAAGGCCTAGGTATGTGGATGGAAGAGTAGACACCGAGCATCCAAGAATCCTAGCAATATTAATCCGCCTCTCGAATGGGAGTGTTAAAGAAATAAATTTTACTCTTTGAAAAATTTACCTTTTGCCCCGTAGCATCCTCATATAGCTCTAGAATATGTTTTATGACCTTAGCCTCAAAAACTGATGCAAGAGTTAACAACAAAGTATCATCCACAAACTGTTCATGTGTAATTGCCTGTGTTTGTGATGATGCTTTAATTCTTGAAATAAGACCAATATTACAGGCAACTTTGATTGTCCTCCCAAGGGCTTCAACCACAATGATAAACAACATGGGAGAGATAGGGTCACCTTGCCTTAGGCCCCTTTTACTTTGAAAGTATCCAGCAGGAGCACCATTAACAAGGACTGAAAACCAAGGTTTCATAAAACATCCTTCCAAAAGCTTGATCCATTCATGATGAAAACCAAATTTTTGAAGAATGGCAGAGACAAAACTCCAGTTTATGCGGTCATAAGCCTTGTTCATATCCAGCTTGAGAGCAAAAGCAGGTTTTTTAGTCTGGACTACCGAATGGAGGGCTTCATGAAATGTTATGACCCCATCAAGGATGGACCTTCCAGGGACTGAACTGCCTTGACAAACATCAATAAACATAGGAAGGATCTTCCTCATTCTATTTGCAATTGCCTTGGTCAAAATTTTATAAACAACATTACAAAGGCTAATAGGTCTAAAATCCATCATAGATCTAGGAGTAGGAATCTTTGGGATTAAAGCAATAAAAGTGGAGTTAAAACTTCTCGGAATATGCTTTGTGGACTGAAATTCCTTGATAGTAGCACATACATCAAAACCTACAATATCCCAAAAATCCTAAAAAAAATGAGGTGAAAACCCGTCTGGACCTGGAGCTTTATCAGGGTTCATTGAGAAGAGGGCCTCTTTGATTTCTTCATCCGTGAAAGGCTTAATTAACTCCCCATTCAATTCATCAAAAATTAAATGAGGAATATGGTAAAGCATTGATTACGAAGCTAAGGCGGAACTGAAATGTTCTCCTAAAAGATTCTGAAAATAGGAAACTGCTTCATTTCTGATTTCATTAGGACTAGAAAGGAATGATCCATCATCTCTAACAAGTTCTTTAATTCTATTGTGGATTCTGTTCCTTAAGGTAGATGCATGAAAAAATCTTGTATTGGCATCACCTTCTTTTAGCCAGGTAGCTCTAGACTTTTGCCACCAAAAAGTCTCCTCGCAGGCTAGAACATTATGGTACTCAGCAAGGGATTTCTTTTCATCTGCCTGTAGGGAAGGGTCTGGCAATCCCTCTTCAAGTTTTTTCTCAATGGTTGATAACCTTTCAGAAATGGCTTTCTTGTTTTCAAAAATATTTCCAAAAATTTCCTTATTCCAGATCCTTAGATTTTCTTTCACCACTTTAAGTTTCGTGCTAATCTGAATGAAGGCCTGCCCTGACAAGAATGCTGCTACCACTGAGAAATTTTGTCTCTGAGATCAGGGTGGTGCATCCACATAGATTCAAACCTAAAAGGCCTTTTGAATTTTGGAGTCTCTTCAATTTCAAGTAAAATTGGGTTGTGGTCAGACCCAATGCGAGGCAAGGACAACGGATTTGCATCCCCAAAAGATTGTATTGCTTCCTGTGACAAAAAAAACCTATCAAGCTTTTCCATTATAAGTTGATTTCTAGACCTCCTATTGCTCCAAGTAAATTTAGCATTTTTTAATTTGACATCCAATAAATTGTTGTTGATGAAATCTTGAAATTCCTCCATACTTCTTGCTGGAATTCCTACTCCCCATTTTTTATCAGAGGGGTAAAGAGGGGTATTAAATTCCCCCGCCACTATCCATGGGATATCCTGAAAAGCTTCCTTGAAATGACTGAGTAAATTCCATAGATCAGCTCTCCCAGATATAGAATTAGGGGCGTACACATTTGTTAATATCCAAGAAAGGTCATTAACCTTATCCTTAAAAATAATGCTCATTACCCTTTCCCCCAATTGAATAACCTTGCCTTCCACCTTCCCTGGATTCCAGATACAAAGAAGACCACCTGAGGTTCCATTGGCTTTGCAAAAAATTGCTTCTCCATTTTTCCAGATATTGAGGGCAATTTTTCTAGACAAAACTTCATCGACTTTAGTTTCTTACAAAATAAGAATAGTGGGATCAAAATCTCTTCTTAAATATTTGACTAACCGTTTTTTAGGAAGGCCATTGAGCCCCCTTACATTCCAGGATATGATCTTCATTTGGAACTTTTAAAGTTTTTTTCCTCTTCCCCTGCCTTGGACTTGAGGGGGCTTAAGAATTTTGTTTTCTTCAAAGGGAAGATTTCCAGTTGGTGGAAACAGAGTAGTCTGAATTCCATTAGCTATCTCATCTTGGACCTCTTCTTTCCATTGCTGGGCATTTGAATTTCTTCCCTTTTTTTTCTCACCTCCACGGTCAATCATGGGGGATTTCATTGAGCTTCTAGTCTGTTTCGGGCTAAATTTGGTTTGGGTGACCTGTTGGATAACAAGATCTTGAAACCCCTTCTCTGGATTGGGACAAAGACAAAGGTGAAAAATGTCGCTTGGAAGGGCTGATTAACTCGGAAAGCACTTTTTCTCTTTCTCGGGCAGAAAAGGACTCATCATTAGGACATTCTTTATGGCCAACAGGAGGAGGATTGGAAGGTCCAGATTTGGTTGGGGAGTCAAGGTAAGCGGGAGACCAAGAATTATATCCTCAACATTAGACCCTTCATTCTGATTTTCCTCTGTAATTATTTGGTTTTTAGCCAAAATGTTAAATTTATTTAGATTCTCGAAAGGAGAGCATACCTTTTGTTGGTCAGTTTGTGATGTAGCAATTTGCTTGTCCTTACCATTGTCCATGTGAAGCTCAACCTCATTCTCCATTTGCCCCAAACCAGAGGCCTTTGCATTTTCAACATTTGGATCTTTAACCCTGTACATTCCTGTGTATTTGCCATTATTTTTGAAAGACTGCCACTTGGAATCATTATTCCTAGGAAGGGTTTGCTGGCTTCTCAAAAAAGAGCATTGTCCTTTGAGATGGCCTTGAATATTACAGTCAGAGCAAAATGCCGGTCTATTTTCATATTCGATGACCTGTAATCTTGTTATATTTCCATATTCTAACTCCACATGAGTAGGAAGCTCAGATTCTAGGTTTGCATTTACACAAATCCTAGCATGCGTCATTCGGTGCGTGCAAGGGTTGGATTATCAATGGCCACCAATTCCCCTATGGTCTTGGCAATACCATGAAGAAAATACTCATGCCACCAATGAAATGGAATATTTGGGAGACGGACCCAAATGGGGGCAAAGTTTATGCTCTGCTTTTCTGGGTCAAAATCCTCAGCCCATCTCCTAAGAAAAAGACTTCTTCGGCCCAAGAACCAAGGTCCTCCTGTTAGAATACGACTAGCATCTTCACTATTGTTAAGGCATACCACAAAAAACCCCCTTGATAATGCAATAATCTCCATGTTTCCAGGAAGTCTTCCACTTCAAAGTCACCCATTGTCGAATCGTTTCAATATCCGACCTGCCCCCTATGAATTTGCCTACCAGAGAAAAATTTTCCATCGATATAAAGTCTGTCATTACGCTTTCAGGCACGGATACCTTCTACCCATTGGGAGTGAGAGGTGGTAAATAATGTAAGGAATCCCTATTGCCACCTTTAAGGGCTTGTGCAAAAGACTTATTGCCCTCAGAATTCTTGATGTGGGCCTTCTTATCAAAAATAATATCAGGGGGTTCGTGTCCCTCTAATTTTTTAAAACCCTCAGTGTCCTTGTCACTCGTCCACCTGCTCTTCCTCGCTTGCTTCGAACCTTGCTTGTTCCCTCCTTGAGCCTCACAGCTTCCAGGGGTTTGGAAACCCTGTTTCCCACCTCCAACAGAATGAAAAACATGTTTGCAGAAATTACACCTGCCTCCGCTCCCGCTTTGCTCCATTCCTTTGAAGGATTTGACTTATCCATAAAACATAATATCTGATGGACTTTTAGCCAGATTAAATCATAGGTCCCAATGTCTAGGATATTAATCAAACTCAATATTAGAGCATTCGACCAATCTGATTAATATCAATAAATATAACATTCATTAAATAACAATAATATGCAAAAAAAAAAGTTACAATATTATTGTCAAATATATAAGATCTCTTGTATTTCTTCAATACTCACATGAGTATTCTTCATTTATACAATACATAAATATTTGTGTCCATCAAATAACTTTACATAAGTTTTTAATACTTTTACTATTGCTTTCCTCACATATTTAGGAGATGCATCATTTCATATTCTTCACATATGATCTCTTATATCTCTTTAATTTACATCTTGATACATATTACGTGTCTCTTCACTTGTATACTTGACACATACACATGAATTGACTTACTTATATGACAAATTGTGCACTCTCACATATTACACACTTTATTACATGATACTTGGAATCATCCTACACATTGACACATACTTAAGGGAAATATAAATCACTAATCCTTATAAAAATAAATCCTAATCTAATAAAATAAAATAAAATAAATTACAATTTCATAAATAAATGCATGGGTGTGAAGAATGAGCTTCAATATTTCATCTAAAATAATTTTGATCTCATTTTGAAGTCATTTCAAATTTATAAAAATTATTTAAAGTTGTCATTTTATAAGGATTTTTTTTAATTTCGGAATTTCATATTTTTTTCATATTTTGAAGGTAAATCAATTTTCAAGCTTTGCATTTACATTCACAGACAATAAATGAACTTCCATTTATGAAAATTAAAATTTCATTAAAGGGGGTAGTTCATACGACATTCCATTGGCCATCATTTTGAATTTTGTGGGTAAAACTTCCTGCGGTCATAACTCCTCGCTCGTTGCTCGGGTTGACTATTAGTGTATATTTTCATAAAGCTCTCGAAAATATCTACAATGGTGTAGAGTGGCATCATACTTATTGTAGTGTGTTTTAACATTTTTGGCTTTCTGGTCCATTTTCCATATTTTTATTTTTATTTTTCTAACCCTCGCTTTTGCAGATTTTTTTAAACTTCAACGACTAGAATAAAAATAAAATAAAAAATAAATTATCAAAAATAAAAACATTGGTGTGAAGAATGAGCTTCAATATTTCATCTAAAACAATTTTGATTTCATTATAAAGTCATTTCGAATTTATAAAAATTATTGAAATTTTTTGTTTTATAAGGTTTTTATAATTTCAAATTTTCACATTTTTTCATATTTTTAAGGTAAATCGATTTTTAGGCTTTGCATTTGCATTCACAGATAATTAATGAACTTCTTTTTATGAAAATTACAATTTCATTTAAGGGGGGTAGTTCATACAACATTCCATTGATCATCATTTTAAATTTTGGGGTAAAACTTTACAGGGTCAACTCCTCGCTCGTTGCTCGGATTGAATATTAATGCATTTTTTTGAAAAGCTCTCAAAAATACCTACAACAATGTAGGGTGGCATGATACTAATTATAGTATGTTTTAACATTTTCGGCTTTCTGGTCCATTTTCTAGAATTTAATTTTTATTTTTATAACCCTTCCTTTTGCAATCTTTTAAACTTCGATAACTAAAATAAAAATAATAAAAAATTAAAATTTCATAAATAAATGCATGGGTGTGAAGAATGAGCTTCAATATTTCATATGAAAGAATTATGAATCTCATTCTGAAGTCATTCTAAATTTATAAAAAATATTTAAAGTTATTTTATAAAGATTTTTATAATTTCAAATTTTCATATTTTTTTCATATTTTGAAGGCAAATTGATTTTCAAGCTTTGCATTTGCATTCACAGACAATAAATGAACTTCCCTTTATGAAAATTACAATTTCACTAAATGGGGGTAGTTCATATGACATTCCATTGGCCATCATTTTTAATTTTGAAGGTAAAACATCCTAGGGTCATAACTCCTCGCTCGTTGCTCGGATTGACTACTAGTGCATATTTTCAAAGAGCTCTAGAAAAGAGCTACCAAAGCGTAGGGCAACATCATACTAATTATAGTGTGTTTTAATATTTTTGAATTTTTGGTCCATTTTCTAAAAATTTATTTTTATTTTTCTAACCCTTCCTTTTGCAGATTTTTTTTTAAACTTCGACGACTAGAATAAAAATAATAAAAAATTAAAATTTCATAAATAAAAAAATAAAAAATAAAATGCCAAAAATAAATACATGGGTGTGAAGAATGAGCTTCAATATTTCAGTCGAAACAATTTCCATTCTATTATGAAGCTATTTCAAATTTATAAAAAATATATAATGTTTTTTTTTTATAAGGGGTAAATATTATTATGTGGTCACGATATAACTTTTACATAGCATATCCGCAACATGTGAGGAAATATATTTGAACCTAGACCTCTCAATTTCAACTGAAAATTTTTAACTACCCACTTGCTCTCCAACTCCTCTACATGAGTGGATTAAAAAATATATAATGTTGTTGTTTTATGAGAGTTATAATTTTGAAATTTATTATTATTCTTTGAAGGTAAATCAATTTTTTCAGCTTTGCATTTTTATTCGCAAACAATAAATGAACTTTTCTTTATGACCAGGAAAACTTATTCCAAACCTGTTTTCACCAAGGAACCTCCTCATCCCCAAAATATTGTCTATCTAAAACATGGTAACCATAAGCCATCGAGAAAACCCCTCTAGTATCTATACCCCAAGCCAAGACATCATCATCCTATAAAGAAGAGCACTCCCTAGTAGTTAAAATATGAGCCTACTCTTCTCTATCCTGAACAAAACCATATATTGACCAATCTCCATGATATTTCCACTGAACTACCTCCACCTACCCAAATATTTTGGTAACCTTATAATCCATCACCCTAACAATCAAGAAATAATTACATAGCTCCTAAATATGAGGAAACAAAGATAAAATTGGAAGGAAACCATACTAAGAATTATGATAGAAAAGAGCCTTTGAGCCTTTGAGACAAATCCAAAACAAACCTTACTTAACAAGAGATGCCCATTTTTAAGGGTATTCCAGATCAAATAACCTTTACTAGACAAACTGTATTTAGGTATCTCAGAGTCTCCAACCACATTAAGATACTTAAAGGAAATAATTTTATCCCAAACATGGTCTTGAGAAATGTACCATCTCCAATAAAACTTGGCCACCAATTCCTGACCAGAAAGAGAAGTCAAATGAAGACCCAATCCACCATCATGTTTTAGTCTACAAATAGTCTTCCACTTAAATATAATCTATTTTAAAGACTCCAAATTTCTAGCCCATAAAAATATTCTTGACATAGATTCAAACTCATGAATAAAACTAGCAACATCAATCTGAATCATGCACCGATAAATATATGAATCTTCAACCATCGAATTAAGAAGCAACACTCCGCCAGTAAAACAAAGCCACTTAATAGTCCAAGGAGAGACTTTAGCCCTAAATTTATCCAAAATATTATTTTAGATGCCTCAAGGTAGATGATCCACAGAAAGAGGAATTCCCAAATAAGTTAAAGGAAGAGCTTAAATCTAAAATTGAAGAATCTGAGCAATTTTGGCCTGTATAAGAGGATCAATATTGAAAAGAAGATAGAGGATTTCCCCTCATTTATATTTTGTCCTGATGCAACCAAATAAATATCCAGAGATCTTCTAAAATTAGTTGCTTCCCTAATAGAGGTAAGATCCATTCGGGCTGTATCATCCACAAATTGAAGATGAGAAGATACAGGTAAACTATTACCCCACCTCCAACCATGAATCAACCCTTGACTGACATGCAATTTGATAAGTCTACCCAAAATCTCAACCATAATAATAAATAAATAAGAAGACAAAGGATCCCCCTATTAAAGACCTCTCGAAGCCAGAAATAAAATAGAAGGCTCACCATTCATAAGTATATAATAGGATGAAGACGTAATACAACTCATCACCCAACTAAAGAAATTGGATTCAAAACCAAAAGCAAGTAGAATTTTACTTAAGAAATACCATTTAACCCTATCATAAGCCTTAGCCATATCTAATTTTATAAACATAGATTTTATTTAGAAATTTTCATAGAATGAATGGCCTAAGTAGTAATAGCCACACCATTAAGGATTTGTCTACCCATCACAAAATCTTCATGTTCATCAAAAATAACCAAGGCTTAAGTCTTTTAATAATAAACTTGGAGATAATTTTGTACACCACATTACATATTACAATAGGTCTGAAAAGAAACAAAGAATTGGATCCTTCCCTCTTAGGAATAAGCACAAGAAGGTAGAATTCATAGCTCTCAACATCTATTTATTTTTGAAAGACTCTTGCACAACAAACAAAAGATCCAGTTTAACAATCTCCCAGGATGGGGTTGATTCAAAGACGAGGCGGGAAAATGAGCTCTAGCGATTTTTTCTTCTGAACTAGGGTTTCTGGAACTTCAAAAAATCTCGGGCTTCAGCTGGATAGCAGAAATGTCTTTGGGGTACGGTGGATCTGAAGGCTAGATCGGTGCCCCTGGAGGGTCCAATGGGGACTTCTCTGGCTCCTTTTACAGGGAGTACTAGCTCATACACTGATTTGTTTAAAGAAAATTCTCTTCCTAAGAATGATGAAGCATAAAATATGGCATATGAAAAGCTCTTCACGGCTGTTGGGAATAGGTCGACAGCACATCGTGTGAATGGTTGTTTGCCGTAGGCCGAATCCAGGCCAAAAATCATCATCAAGCCAAGTATGGTTGAAGAATCAGTCATCTACAAAGCTAACCATGATTTAATCTACAAGTTCATGGGTATTCGCCCTTCCTTGAATTTTCTACACTCTTGGATCCATCAAAACTGGGAGCCTCACAGTGAGTTCTCATTGTGGTTTATTAGCAATGGTTATTTTATTGTTAGCTTTTCAACTTTGGCCGATAGAAATAAGGCTTTCGAGTTAGAGAAGAAAAATCATGGCCCGATAGGGCTATTTGTTCAACCATGGAGAGTGGGATTCAATCCCCGTGTTGAATCTACTACTGTCCCAGTATGGATCCGTCTATATGCTCTTCCAATGGAATTCTGGGGTGAGCAGGTGTTGGCAAGGATTGGAAATGCTATTGGTAGACATCTGGGTGTTGCCAGAGACACTATTGAAGGGAGCATGGCAGTGTATGCAAGAATATGTGTGGAGATGGACCTCAGCCAGCCTTTATCGACAGAGTTGGAAATTGAATTGGCAGGTCTCTCCTAGATTCAACAACTGGACTATGAGGCCCTACCCTTTAGATGTAGGATTTGCCACAAACATGGACATTTGGCCCATTTCTATCCTATTAATTTGAATGCTAAAATGGAGGCCCCTTCAAGAATGCCAAAACTACCTAAAGAGGATAAGGCAACACCTAATAAATATTCTAATAGCATCGGTCAGGGCCAGGAAGCTCAGAGAGAGGGTTTTGAACAGCCCAGAAGAAAAATACGGACAAAGAAAAATGAGGGAAAGGAGCAATCCCATCTCAGGCCTACCAATAGGTATGAGATATTTAAGTCACTGGTTGATGAAGAGGAACAATTTATGGATGGCATAGAGGGTTTTAAAGAAACTTCTAATATTCTTGGGCAACTCCCCCTTTCATCTCCTCCCGTCATACAACAGGTAGTTGAACCCAATGAGGTATCACAGCCAGTGTGTTCAGGTGCCTTAGTAGTGCATAACCAGGAGTAGATAGTTTCTCAGGATGTCTGCATGGGAATAGCAGAGAAGAACAAGGAAAGGCCATCTTTGGGGATAACCCAGGTAGAAAAAATATCAAAAAACAACAATTCTTAGGGAGTAGGTAGAAGATCCAATAAGGAGTTGCTAGCAGCCCAAGGAGACAAATTGATCATGGGAGGATCGGTGAGGACAATAGACTCTTATTGCTCCCAGGGTAACCAATGATTATACAATCATGGAATGTGAGGGGTTTAAATAGTAGAACCCATCAATCTGCTGTTCAAAGACTATTAGAGAATCGTAATACTAATTTTTTGTTTTTACAAGAGACTAAGATGTCTTTGGATCTTATGTCTAAAACAGTCAACAAAATTTGGAGGGGTGCTGGTCATATGGATGTGGCTGCCCAAGGTGCCTCAGGGGGGATTGTTACTCTGTGGAACTCTCTTGAATGGTCTGCAATTGAACATCTTGCCTGGAGGGGTGTTCTCACTTATCTTTTTAGGAATAATGTCTCTGCGAAATTCGTCCTAATCACAAACTTTTATGGGTCTCAAAACCTATAGGGTTAGAGGCGATAGTGGAAGGCTATGCATAACATGTGAACCTCAAGGGAAGATCTAGACTGGATTATAGCGAGGGACTTTAACGCTAAATTATCTTCTAGAGACTAGGAAGGGGGAACACCATTTTTGGACCTAGGGGACCGTTTCATGATTGCCCAAGTCTAGGCTTTGCACCTAGTGGACATTAAATGTCCTGGAAATAACTTCACTTGGACTAATAAAAGGCAGGAGCCGCATAGCAAGAAGGTTAAGCTAGATCATTTTCTAGTTTCAGAGGATGCGTTTGTAAAATGGAATATAAATTTTTAGATTTTAGAAGGCCTTGTTTCTGATCACTGTCCCATTCTGTTGGAAGGCGGGACTAGGATGGGGCAGCATCACAAACCTTTTAGATTTGAGAATTTTTGGCTTTAGAAAGAAGAACTTCGGGAGAAAATTCCACAGTGGTGGGAAGAAGGCCATCCAGCTTATGGTAGAGCCATGTTCAGAATCCATAAACAACTACAATATGTCAAAACTCAGTTGAAGTATTGGAGGCATGCTAATAAAACTGACTTCCAGGACCAAAGAGCTCCATTGGTGGCTAGATGGGATGAGGTCCAAAAATAGTTCAGAGGAGTAATTATAGACCAGCTCAAAGTTGAGGATGATGCCTTGCGTACAACGGTTGAGGACATTGACAACCAGGAGGATATCTATTGGAAGCAAAGAGCAAGAACTACCTTGTTATTAGAAGGGGATAGAAATACAAAATTCTTTCATCAGACTGCTTGTGCTCGAAGACAGATGAATAATATGGAGGCCCTTCAAGATGAGGAGGAGGGGATTCATATTTTAGATTTTAGGCCTATTGCCTTATGTAATGTGCTGCACAAAATAATCACAAATGTAATGGCTGAGCACCTAAAACCTCTTCTTCACAACATTGTTTCCTCTGAGCAAGGGGGTTTTGTTGAGGGTCGACAGATTCTGAAAGGGGTGGTTGTGGCCCAGGAAGCAATCCATTCAATGCACACTTCTAGTAATAAAGGGATGTTCATAAAATTGGACATGTCAAAGGCTTATGACAGGGTTGAATGGAGTTTCTTGGCTAAAATTATGGCAGCCTTTGGCTTCTCTCAGGGCTGGATAGAGTGGGTCATGAGTTGTGTCTCTTCCTTGACTTACTCTATGCTAATCAAGGGCCTTCCTTCGCAACCATTTGGAGCTTCTCGGGGACTACGCCAGGGGGATCCTTGTTCTCCTTATTTTTTTCTCATTCTGGATGAAGGTCTTGGTAGACTTTTCTTGAGGAGAAGACAACAAGGTAGATTATTGGGTATCAGGGTGGGTGACAAAGTTTTAACGCACTTGTAGTTTGTGGATGATACTGGTTTGGTGGGAGTGGATAGCTTCAGGGAAGCAAGAATGATTAGGGATACTCTCAATGTATATCTTAGGGCTACTCAACAGGTCATTAATGACAAGAAATCCGAAGTGGTTTTTTTTAATCTGGAGCAAAGGCTTCAGAATAGAATTTTAGAAATCCTGGGATTCACAAGGACTTCTCTCCCGAGTGGTTTACTTGGGGGTCCCCTTGCACTTCAAGAAGCTGACATTAGACACATGGAGGAATCTTCTGGAGTGTATCAAGGACATAATTAATCACTGGTATCACAAGTGGTTAAGTTATGGTGGCAGATTAACTTTCTTATAGTCAGTCATTCAAGCCATACCAATTTACAAATTCTCTATCCTGGCTGCCCCGATTACAATTTGGAAAGAGTTGGACAGGATGGCTAGAAAGTTTTTATGGGAAGGAGCAAAGGGAGAGAGAAAGTGGGCCTTAGTGGGCTGGGACAAAGTTACCCAACCCAAGGATAAAGGAGGTCTAGGTTTGAGAAAATCTAGGCTGAATAATAAAGCTTTGGCTGGAAAGTCTGTACTGGAGATGGATCTCCCAACCCACCTCCCTATTTAGTAGAATCATAACTAGCAAATACCTGTTTCAGGCCAACCCAATCGATGTTGCTCGCCTCCCCTTGGATGGTTCTGGGTCCCTTTTTTGGTAGGCTCTCAAGTTAGGGTCTCAGGTTGTTAAAGATCGCTTATTTTGGAAAGTGGGAAGAGGGGAGAAGGCTCATTTTTGGACAGATTCTTGGGATCAGTTCCCACCCATCATTGCTAAATTTCTAGAATTATAGCCAATAAAAGTTGTCATTGAAGCCAAGGGATGGATCTATATTGAAAGTTACTTCACAACTTCTCAGCTGGGGGAGTGTAAGTTTAAGCAGTTTAAGAAGTTGGATGAGTGGCCCATTTCAATCCCCTCGGATTTGACTCCCATCATGACTAAAATTTTGACAGAAATATTTCTTACAGGGGGAGATGTGGAGGATGAATTAGCCTGGGGCTTTGGGAGTCTTGGCATCTATACAGTAAAGGATGGATAAGACAACATTCTCCCAGAGCCCCCCCTCATACTTTTTTTGTTGAGGACTGGAGGAAAATCTGGCACTCTAAAGGCTGGCCGAAAGTCAACTTTTTTGCCTGGAAGTGCATGCACAATGGAATCCTCACTTTTGATAATCTCAGATAAAAAGGTATCATCAGCCCTTCTCAATGTGTTCTATGCCATAAGAGTGAGGAAACTGCTGACCACTTGTTGTTTGGTTGCCCTTTTTCCAGACAGATTTGGCTACGTTGGTTTGCATACTTTAAATTTCAAGTAAGTGGTGACCTGAATCAGATGAATATCTAGGCAAAATGGCAGAAGGGTAGATTCAAATCTAAAGCTCTTCATTTTGGCTAGGAGATCAGGTTAAGCTTTATCTGGTGGCAAGTATGGCTGGAAAGAAATACCGTAATTTTTAGAGAAACTTTTACTGCTCTAGACAGGGTTTGGCAGACCATTTGGAGCAAGGTTACCAAAACTGTGGCTGTTCATGTGTAGGAGGAAGCTCAAATTGCCATTGGAGCTATGGACGACCGCGGTGAACTGCAAAAGGTAATCCGAGTAGAGCCAAAATTGGAGTGGTTTGTCGAGACCATGCTGGGACTGTGCTCTATTAGGAATTGCAAGGCCTAGGAAGAACCACTAACAATGAAGCTAAAGCCATTGCCATTAAGTCTGCTTCTATTTGGGCAATGAAACATGGCCATCGCAGGATTATTCTTGAATCAGACTCGCAAATTTTGGTTGGATCTCTGGACTGCATGAGGAAATTTGATATGAAAGCGTGGAGGTTGAGGGCTCTTGTTACCCAAATTAAAGAATTATGGAAGGAATTGGAGGACGTGATCTCAATTTATGCGAGTAGAGACTTGAACAAAGCAACTGAATTTCTGGCTAAGATGGGTGCGAAAAATGAGGTTGGATTTCAGTTGCACAGTGACATGGATATTGAGGATGAGGTGATTAGACAGGGTCTGGAAAGGTCCTTGCACCAATGATCAAAGAAAATGCAAAGGGTGGAAAGCTGTCATGATATCACGACATGTTGCGCCATCGCGGTCGCTGGAGGAAAGTTGTCATGATATCGCGACATGTTACGCTGTTGCGATCGTCGAAGGAAAGTTTTTGCAATATCATGACATGTTGCGTCGTCACGGCTGTGGGAGAAAAGTTATCGTGATATCGCGACATGTTGCACCATCACGATCGCTGGAGGCAAGTTGTCGTAATATTGTGACATGTTGCGCCATCACGGCCGCTGGAGGAAAGTTGTCACGATATCGCGACATGTTGCGCCGTCATGGACGCTGGAGAAAAGTTGTCACGATATCGCAACATGTTGCACTGTCGCAGCCACTGGAGGAAAGTTGTCACGATATCACGACATGTTGTGCGGTCGTGGTCGCTGGAGGAAAGTTGTCGCGATATCGTGACATGTTGTGCGGTCGTGGTCGCTGGAGGAAAGTTGTTGCGATATCGCGACATGTTGCGTCATCGCGGTCACTGCAGGAAAGTTGTCACGATATTGCGACATGTTGCGCCATCGCGGTCGCTGGAGGAAAGTTGTTGCGATATCATGACATGTTGCATGGTCGGGGTCGCTGGAGGAAATTTGTCACGATTTTGTGACATGTTTCGCCATCGTGTTCGCTGGAGGAAAGTTGTCACGATTTCGTGACATGGTGCGCCATTGCGGTCACTAGAGGAAAGTTGTCATGATTTCATGACATGTCGCTCCGTCATGGCCAAGGGAGGAATGTTGTCACGATTTTGCGACATGTCGCTTCATCGTGGCCAGGGGAGGAAAGTTGTCGTGATTTCATGATAGGTTGCATTTTCGAGGCCAAGGGAGCTTAGGTGTCACGATTTCATGACATGTTGCTATTTCACGGCCAATGGAGAAAAGGTGTCGTGATTTTGCGACATGTTGCTTTTTTGCGGCCAAGAGTGAAAAGTTGTCACGATTTCACGACATGTTGCTTTTTTGCGGCCAAAAGACAAAAGGTGTTGCGATTTCGTGACATGTTGCATTTTCACTGCCAAAGGTGATAAGGTGTTGCGATATCACGACATGTTGCCTTTTCACGACCAAAGGAGAAAAGGTGTCGCGATTTCGCGACATGTTGCACTTTCATGCCCAAAGGAGAAAAGTGTCATGATTTCGTGACTTGTTGAGTTTTCGTGGCCAAAGGAGGAAAATGTCGTGATATCGTGACATGTTGTTTTTTCGCGGCCAAAGGGGAAAGGTGTCGCGATTTTGTGACATGTTGCTTGTTCGCGGCCTAAGGAGAAGATTTGTGTCACGATTTCATGACAAGCTGCTTCATCTATTGTAAGATTGTGTTCTCTCTGAGTTCGGCTGGGAAGAGTCTCTTCCCTTATTGTAATTGATCTTTGTTTTAATACAAGTTTTTTCAAAATTAAAAAAAAACAATCTCCCAAAATTCTTGAAAAAATTCCACAAGAAAACCATCAGGCCTCGGTGCTTTGCCTTTTTCATATGGAAAATAATACCCTCCAACTCTTTGATTGAAACTGGTCTCATGAGCAACTCATTCATCTTTATACTAAAAACTAAAGGAATACAATCCAAAATACTATTTTCTTCAGCAATCACCAAGAGAGAATCCTTGGAATAAAAAGAGGAAAAAAACCTTACAACCTCCCTTGAAATATCCTGGGCAACAGTCAATTGGACCTCGAGAGAAGAAATAACATTACCATACCTTCTAGCTTTAACCAAATTGAAAAAGAAAGCAATTTAATATCACTTTCCTACAACCAATCAATCTGATCCTTCTATTTCCAGTAAATTTCCTCTCTCAATTCCCACTCAGCTAACCTCCTTAAGAGCATCAGATTCCTCTTTAAGATTCATTTATATGAGGTCATAATACCTAATATGTCTTGTAATAGCATCTAAATTTTCTTGAGCAACTAACTTCGCTCCAAAAAGATTACCAAATATCTTCCTATTCCACTTCTTAATCTAATATTTCACATATTGGATCCTCTTAACAAAGGATAACATAGCAGTTCCATGAGAATACCTACCAGGTAACCACCATTCTCTCATTAAATCATGTAGAGAAGGCTCCCGAACACACGTTAAATAGAACTTAAAGAAGGGTTTCCTATAAACTCCCTCATAAATTGTGTTTTGCTTTAGAGGCCAATGATCAAAACCTCTTCAATCCAAAATTTTTGAGCTGATTTTCCAATTATTACTGATCCAGTAAGAAGAAACCAGAAAATGATCCAATATCTCGAAAATAGCCTCAGTACCACATCTCTTGTTACTCCAAGTAAACATACCATTACCAGGTTTAATATCCACAATATTTAAGAAAATGATATTATCATTAAGGGCAAAAGATGCCCATCCAAGAGAACCCACACCGCCTCTTTTCTCCTCCAAACTATACATTATAATAATATACATTAAATCAAAGGCTATTTTTTTAAAGCATTAAATTATTTCTTCTTTATGAAAACTACTATTTTATTAAAGAGGGGTAATTTATAATGATATTCTATGGCCTTTACATTTCATAGCTATTCATGCATATTTATTTTCTTTTTATTCATCAAGCAATAATAAAAGGAATTCAATTTTCATGAACAATTACTAGCATAGCATAGTAAAATAAACCAACACAGGCCCCTTGTTAACAAGTACTTGTAAATCACTAACATATTTCTAGCACTCATTTGACACATCTTTACAAGATTACAAATACACATGTGCAATGCTTATATAACAAAACCTTGGAGAAGTTGTTTTCGTTTTAACTTCTTTACAAAAGAGGGTTTTGTGATAAAAATACTAAGTGTGAGTGTGGTTTTACAATTGGGAAAAATTACCACTCAACATTTTCTGTTTTTTTTTCCAGGTTTTATATTTATTTTTTTAACTTTTCTTTTTACAATTTTTTTAAAAGCTTTGGTGATTAAAATAAAATAAAATAAAAAATTAAAATGCCAAAAATAAATACATGGGTATGAGGAATGAGCTTCAATATTTCATTCAAAACAATTTTTATTTCATTTCGAAGCCATTTCGAATTTATAAAAAATATTTAAAGTTGTTACTTTATGAGAGTTTTATAAATTAAATTTTTTTCATTAGTTTATATTTTGAAGGTAAATCAATTTTTTCAGCTTTTCATTTTTATTCGCAAGCAATAAATGGACTTCCCTTTATGAAAATCATAATTTCATTAAAGAGGGTAATTTATATGGTATTCCATAGGCCATAATTTTCAAAGTAATAAATTGTTTTCTTGTTATGAAATTTTGATGTCATTAAAGTGGTAATTTATATATTATATCAAAGGTTATTGTTTTAAAGTATTAAATTATTTCTTCTTTATGAAAATTATGATTTCATTAAAGAAGGGTAATTTATTATGACATTCTAAGATCTTTACATTTCATAGCTATTCATGCATATTTATTTTCTTTTTATTCATCAAGTAATAATAAAAGAAATTCAATTTTCGTGAATAATTACTAGCATAGCATAGTAAAATAAACCAACATAGGCCTTAGGTGGCTTTCTTCTAGGGTAAAATCATCTTGGTAAAATCAATCCTTCAAGTTATTCCTATTTATGTGTCTATCGTGTTGAATATCCCAAAGGCTGTTCTTCGTGAACTAGATCAAATCAGTCATCGATTCCTTTGGAGTGGTACTAAGGAGAAAATAAAATGGGCCTTGGTGAAATGGGACACTTTATATCTTCCTAAGAATGAAGGGGGGTTAGTAATTCGGTCTGCTATTTATAATAACAAAGCTTTAGCTACTAAATTGTATTACTAAATTGTATTGGAGGATTTTGCATAATCCCAATGCTCTTTGGAACAAAATTCGTAGTGCTAAATATGCTGAGAACAAAATTCCTAAAGACCTTATTCGCTATTAATTGCCTACCAAAGGTTCTCCCATTTTAGTAGTTCTTAATATTGGTGAGGATTTGATAAAGAAAAAATTATTTTGGATCATTCATAATGGTCAATAGGTAAATTTTTGGACTGATTCTTAATATGGTCACAAGCCTTTAATAACTCAGTTTCTCGAATGGATGCCTTGGATGGAGAAGCCTCACCAAGCTAACTAGATAAAGATGCTGATTACTATCGGTACCATACTGGTAATTCAAAGGTTGGTAGATATTGGATCACTATTGAGTATTTACCTATTCAAATCCTAGAAAGGTAAAGACAAGATATCCAATGCATCCTTCATATAAGATCTCTCTCGTGGTCCCATGAAAAATATTATTTTGGATGAAAAAACACTACTAAGGGTCAGTATTCAGTTGCTTAAGGTTATTTGGCCTTATACCGTAATAATCCCAATCAATAATTTGATATATTTTCTCAGTTGTGGGCTCAAAAGTTGTAGCCTAAGGTGAGGTTCTTTACTTGGCTTTTATTGCATCGTAGGGTGCATACTTATGAGCATCTTATGAAGCATGGATTTTATGGTCCCTTTAGATGTGAAATGTGTGGAGAGAATGTGGAAACTCTCAGCCATATTTTATTGAGTGTACTCTAGCCTCTAAGCTATGGAGGAGAATGGCCACTTTACTTGGCTTAAAGTGGTCAAATTTTTCTACATTTGAACAACTTTGGAGGGATTGGCCTAAACAAAAGGATGTTGATCATTTTATTAGGTAGTTAGTTTGGATGGGTTCTACCATTCTTATTTGGAAATTCTAGAATGAAAGGAACAACTAAATTTTTAATAAAGATAGGAAGGATATTCACTATATCTAGCAAAATACCATTGCCAACTTAGTTGAATCAATCCAACAACTCCTTAATCACCCTCAAAACTCCCACTAAAGATGGGGTCAAGTGATGCAAATATTGAAGATTAAATCCTCTAAGGAAATCCATCTTAAAGGGAATGTGAGCAATTACTATATGGATAGAAAAAGGAATTGATAAAGTCCTCCTAAGGATTTTAGAAAAGTAAATACTGATGAAGCCTCTAAAGGGAACCCTGGAAAAGCTAGTGCAAGAAGAATTGGTAGAATTTTAGATGGCACCCTGGTTTTTAATTTTACTGAGAATTTGGGTATTATTTCCAATAACCTTATTGAGGGGTATGGTATCCTTAGAGACCTTCAAGAGGCTACTAAGGTTAGATGGAAAAAGGTGCTTGTTGAGTTTGACTCCCAACTCATGATTAATATTTTGATGACTCCTTCTAAGAATCATAAGGTTGATTGAAGAATAAAAAGAATTATTGAGAAGATTCAGTTAATTCAGATGGTATTTTTGAAAGTTAATTACAACTATGTGGTCAAATATCAAAAAAATAGTGTTGATGCTTTAGCTAATTGGGTTTTGTAAAAAGGTGATCTTACTTGCTATGGCCACCCTCTTAGATGGTGGGCTTCACAAATAAGGGCAGCTCTTTTATCTATCATTTCTTTGGATGGCTCTAGTTATTGAGGTACCTAGTTTCTTCTTGCTTTATTTTTGCTTGGTTCTATCAGGGTAGTTTAATTTTTTGAGGTGTGTGTGTGTTTTTTATTTTTTATTTTGTTTTTTTTGTATTGTTTTTTTTTTGTTATTGTGTTTTTATTGTTTTGTGTTTTTTTTTGTTATTGTTCTTGTGTTTTTATTTTTCGTGTTCTTGTATTTTTGTATGTTTGTGTTAATTGGTGTTTTTTTATTTTGGTGTGTGAGTGTTTTTATGTTTTTGTTTATTGTCTATTCTTGGTTGTTTTTTTTTTTTTTAATTTTATTTTATTATATTTTTAAGGTTTTGGTTGTTTTTGTTTTTTATGTTTTTATTGGTTTTCTTTATAGTTTTATGTTGTTTTTGTCATATTTGTGTTTTTTATGTTGTTATTATATTTTTTTGTGTAGTTCATTTTATGTTTGTTTTTTTTATCTTATTATGTGTGTGTTTGGTTGTACTTTATATTTTCGACACACTCAAGGAGCATGTTTTTTTAATCTTAATGTGTGTTTGTTTTTGTGTGTTATTATTTTTTATTGTTTTAGGTTTGCTCCTTGAGTATGTCAAAGGTGGTAGGCCAAGTACGAGCCATGGGTGATTTTGGTGGAAGAGATACCCCTATCTCATTGGGTATTACCCAAAATTGGCATCCCTTATGGTATATTTTCCACAAAAAAATCCAACACAAGCCTCTTATTAACAGTTACTTTCCATTCACTAAAAATTAAAGCCTCTTATTTTCTATTTTGTTTTCCAGGTTTTATATTTATTTTTCTAACTTTTTTTTTTGTAGTTTTAAAACATCGACGATTAAAATAAAAATAAAAAAATTAAAATACCAAAGGTAAATACATGGGTGTGAAGAATGAGCTTCAATATTTCATTCGAAACAATTTTGATCCCATTTCGAAGCCATTTCAAATTTATAAAAATTATTTAAAGTTACTGTTTTATGAGAGTTTTATAATTTTGGAATTTTTTGTTATTATATATTTTGAAGGTAAATCAATTTTTTTAGCTTTTCATTTTTATTTGCAAGTAATAAATGAACTTCCCTTTATGAAAATCATAATTTCATTAAAAAGGGTAATTTATAAGGTATTCTATAGGCCATCATTTTTAGAATAATAAATTGTCTTCTCTTTATGAAAATTTTGATTTAATTAAAGAGAGGTAATTTATATATTATATCAAAGGCTATTGTTTTAAAGCATTAAATTATTTATTCTTTATGAAAATTACTATTTCATTAAAAGGTGGGTAATTTATAATGACATTCTAAGGCCTTTAAATTTCATAGCTATTCATGCATATTTTTTTTTTTTATTCATCAAGTAATAATAAAAGGAATTCAATTTTCATGGAAAATTATTAGAATAGCATAATAAAATAAACCAACATAGGCCCCTTGTAAAAAATTACTTGCAAATCACTAAGGTATTCTTAGCACTCATTTAAGACATCTTTACAAGATTACAAATACACATGTGCAATGCTTATATAGCAAAACTTTTGAGAAGTTATTTTCATATTTACTTCTTTTCAAGAGAGGGTTTTGTGATCAAAATCCTAAGTGTGAGTGTGGTTTTGCAATTGGGCAAAATTACCACTCAACATTTTCTGTTCTATTTTTCAGATTTTATATTTATTTTTATAACTTTTATTTTTGCAAATTTTTTAAAATTTAGATGAATAAAATAAAAATTAAAAAAATTAAATACATGTGCGTGAATAATGAATAAATATTTCATTCAAAATAAATACATGTGCGTGAATAATGAATAAATATTTCATTCAAAATAAATACATGTGCGTGAATAATGAGCTTAAATATTTCATTCAAAATAATTTTGATCCCATTCCGAAGCCATTTCAAATTTATAAAAATTATTTAAAGTTTTTTTATGAGAGTTTTATAATTTCAAATTTTTTTATTATTTTATATTTTGAAGGTAAATCAATTTTTTTAGCTTTGCATTTTTATTCGCAAGCAATAAATAAAATTCCTTTTTTTTCAGCTTTTCATACTGATTGTAGTGTATTTCAATATTTTCAGCTTTCTGGTTCATTTTCTAGAATTTTATTTTTATTTTTCTAACCCTTCCTTTTATAGATTTTTTAAACTTTGATGACTAAAATAAAAATAATCAGGGATCATCAAAGAAATATGGTCAAGGCCTTCACTGAACCATTGGGAATTAGAACTAATAACGAAGCAGAAGCTAGAGCCCTTTGGAGAGGGTTGCAAGTAGCCCAAGTAACTCAAGGTAACTTGATGATTGAAGGTGATTCGATGAACATCATCAACCTGTTAACCAATGGCAAAAAACCTCAATGGAGAATCGATGGAGTCATCCATGAAGTGAGGATCCTTTTTGCGGTAAGACAGAATAGGAGGGCTCATCACGTGTACTATGAGGCTAACATGTCAACTGACAAATTAGCCAACATAGGTGTTGATGTTGGTAGTTTGGTGATATGGACTCAAGGTGTGCCACGTGAAGTGGAAAACATTATTAGTCATAAAAATAAACCTACCCGTTAAGGAAAAAGATGAATGGGTGTTATTTCCCCATGGAGCTGGTAATAATAATGGGGTTTCCATTTAAATAATACCAAATTAGAAATGAAGGTAACAGGGTGTAAGCCTTGGAGGATTCTGATAGAGAATAGAAAATGGGCAAGCAACAGGTTTCACAAGTGCAAAGTTCCAAACTTCAATTTCTTGTCAATGTAAGTAATGTTTACAGTTATGTTTAGGTATGGATGTGCCTTGTTAGTAAGGTTTTGTAGGGGATTCAACACAAGTTCTGGTAAGAAAGTTTCAAGGATGACTAGGATCTACAATCTCAGTAAAAGGCTAGATATTGTAATAGGTTTTGGGTTAACCTGCAAAAACCAATAATTAATGAAGACTTTTATTTACCAAAAAAATAATAATAATAATAATTAAAATTCATAAATAAATGCATGGGTGTGAAGAATGAGCTTCAATATTTCATCCGAAATAATTTTGATCTCATTCTGAAGTCATTTCAAATTTATAAAAATTATTTAAATTTGCTATTTTATAAAGATTTTTATAATTTCAGAATTTCACATTTTTTTTCATATTTTGAAGGTAAATCGATTTTCAGGCTTTGCATTTGCATTCACAAACAATAAATGAACTTCCCTTTATGAAAATTACAATTTCATTTAAGGGGGGTAGTTCATACGTCATTCCATTGGCCATCATTTTGAATTTTGGGGGTAAAACTTCCTAGGGTCATAACTCCTCGCTCGTTGCTCGGATTGACTATTAGTGCATATTTTCGAAAAGCTCTCGAAAAGAGCTACAACAACGTAGAGTGACATCATATTGAATGTAGTGTGTTTTAATATTTTCAGCTTTCTAGTCCATTTTCTAGAATTTTATTTTTATTTTTCTAACCCTTCATTTTGTAATTTTTTTAAACTTCGATGACTAAAATAAAAATAATAAAAATTTAAATTTCATAAATAAATGCATGGGTGTGAAGAATGAGCTTCAATATTTCATCCAAAATAATTTTGATCTCATTCTAAAGTCATTTTGAATTTATAAAAATTATTTAAAGTTGTTGTTTTATAAGGATTTTTATAATTTTAGAATTTCATATTTTTTCATATTTTGAAGGTAAATCGATTTTCAGGCTTTGCATTTGCATTCACAGACAATAAATGAACTTCCCTTTATGAAAATTACAATTTCATTAAAGGGGGGTAGTTCATACGACATTCCATTGGCCATCATTTTGAATTTTGGGGGTAAAACTTCCTAGGGTCATAACTCCTCGCTCGTTGCTCGGATTGACTATTAGTGCATATTTTCAGAAAGCTCTCGAAAAGAGCTACAACAATGTAGGGTGGCATCATACTGAATGTAGTGTGTTTTAACATTTTTGGCTTTCTGGTCCATTTTTTAGAATTTTATTTTTATTTTTCTAACCCTTCCTTTTGCAGATTTTTTTAAACTTCGACGACTAAAATAAAAAAATAAAATTTCATAAATAAATACATGGGTGTGAAGAATGAGCTTCAATATTTCATCCAAAATAATTTTTATCTCATTCTAAAGTCATTTCAAATTTATAAAAATTATTTAAAGTTGTTATTTTATAAGGATTTTTATAATTTCGGAATTTCATATTTTTCATATTTTGAAGGCAAATTGGTTTTCAGGCTTTGCATTTGCATTCACAGATAATAAATGAACTTCCCTTTATGAAAATTATAATTTCATTAAAGGGGGTAGTTCATACGACATTCCATTGGCCATCATTTTGAATTTTGGGGGTAAAACTTCTCAGGGTCATAACTCCTTGCTCGTTGCTCGGATTGACTATTAGTGCATATTTTTGAAAAGCTCTCGAAAAGAGCTACAACAACGTATGGCAGCATCATACTGACTGTAGTGTGTTTTAAAATTTTAGCTTTTTGGTTCCATTTTCAAAAATTTTATTTTTATTTTTCTAACCCTTCCTTTTGTAGATTTTTTAAACTTCGGTGACTAAAAAAAATTATAAATAAATGCATGGGTGTGAAGAATGAGCTTCAATATTTCATCGAAAATAATTTTGATCTCATTCTGAAGTCATTTCAAATTTATAAAAATTATTTAAAGTTGTTGTTTTATAAGGATTTTTATAATTTTGAAATTTCACATTTTTTCATATTTTGAAGGTAAATCAATTTTCAGGCTTTGCATTTGCATTCACAGACAATAAATGAACTTCCATTTATGAAAATTACAATTTCATTAAAGGGGGGTAGTTCATACGACATTCCATTGGCCATCATTTTGAATTTTAGGGGCAAAACTTCCCGGGGTCATAACTCACTCATGAAAAGAAACCTACCCGTTAAGGAGAAAGATGAATGGGTGTTCTTTCCCCATATGTAATAACTATGGTTTCCCTCTAAATCATCCAAATTAAATAATAACATTAACATTAATATTCCATAAAATAAAATGCAACAACATTTCACCAATACAAATTCCAAACTTCAATTCCTTCAATTAATAATTTTAAAATTATTTTAGTATGGTGTCTTTTTATATTTTAAATTCAATCAATTTACTAAGAAATTTCAAATACTAATCTACAATCTCATAAATGATATTTAATATTTTATTAACCCAAAACATAATTAATGAAGACTTTTATTTACCAAAAAAAAAAACTCCTCACTCATTGCTCGGATTGACTATTAGTGCATATTTTTAGAAAGCTCTCGAAAAGAGCTACAACAACGTAGGATGGCATCATACTGACTATAGTGTGTTTTAACATTTTCGACTTTCTAGTCCATTTTCCAAAAAATATTTTATTTTTCTAACCCTTCATTTTGCAGATTTTTTTAAACTTCGGTGACTAAAATAAAAATAAAATAAAATTAAAATTTCATAAATAAATGCATGGGTGTGAAGAATGAGCTTCAATATTTCATCCAAAATAATTTTTATCTCATTCCAAGTCATTTTGAATTTATAAAAATTATTTAAAGTTGCTATTTTATAAGGATTTTTATAATTTTAGAATTTCACATTTTTTCATATTTTGAAGGTAAATCGATTTTCAGGCTTTGCATTTGCATTCACAGACAATAAATGAACTTCCCTTTATGAAAATTACAATTTCATTAAAGGGGGGTAGTTCATACGACATTCCATTGGCTATCATTTTGAATTTTGAGGGTAAAACTTCTCGGGTAGTTCCTTTAGTGCATATTTTCGGAAAGCTCTCGAAAAGAGCTACAACAACGTAGGATGACATCATACTGACTATAGTGTGTTTTAACATTTTTAGCTTTTTGGTCCATTTTCCAAAATTTTATTTTTATTTTTCTAACCCTTCCTTTTGCAGATTTTTTTAAAATTCGATGACAAAAATAAAAATAATAAAAATTAAAATTTCATAAATAAATGCATGGGTGTGAAGAATGAGCTTCAATATTTCATCCGAAATAATTTTGATCTCATTCTAAAGTCATTTCAAATTTATAAAAATTATTTAAAGTTGTTATTTTATAAGGATTTTTATAATTTTGGAATTTCACATTTTTTCATATTTTGAAGGTAAATCGATTTTCAGGCTTTGCATTTGCATTCACAGATAATAAATGAACTTCCCTTTATGAAAATTACAATTTCATTAAAGGGGGGTAGTTCATACGGTATTCCATTGACCATCATTTTGAATTTTGAGGGTAAAACTTCTCGAGGTCATAACTCCTCGCTCATTGCTCGGATTGACTATTAGTGCATATTTTCGAAAAGCTCTCAAAAAGAGCTACAACGGTATAGGGTGACATCATACTAAATGTAGTGTGTTTTAACATTTTTGGCTTTCTAGTCCATTTTTCATAATTTTATTTTTTATATTTCTAACCCTTCCTTTTGTAGATTTTTTTAAACTTCGACAACTAAAAATAAAAAAAAAATACAATTTCATAAATAAATGCATGGGTGTGAAGAATGAGCTTCAATATTTCATCCGAAATAATTTTGATCTCATTCTAATGTCATTTTGAATTTATAAAAATTATTTAAAGTTGTTGTTTTGTAAGGATTTTTATAATTTTGGAATTTCACATTTTTTTCATATTTTGAAGGTAAATCAATTTTTAGGCTTTGCATTTGCATTCATAGATAATAAATAAACTTCTCTTTATGAAAATTATAATTTCATTAAAGGGGGTAGTTCATATGACATTCCATTGGCCATCATTTTGAATTTTAGGGGTAAAACTTCCCAAAGTCATAACTCCTCGCTCGTTACTTGGATTGACTATTAGTGCATATTTTTAGAAAGCTCTCGAAAAGAGCTACAACAACGTAGGACAACATCATACTGACTATAGTGTGTTTTAACATTTTTAGCTTTATGATCCATTTTCCAGAATTTTATTTTTATTTTTCTAACCCTTCCTTTTGTAGATTTTTTTAAACTTTGGCGACTAAAATAAAAATAAAAAAATTAAAATTTCATAAATAAATGCATTGATGTGAAGAATGAGCTTCAATATTTCATCCGAAACAATTTTGATCTCATTCTGAAGTCATTTCAAATTTATAAAAATTATTTAAAGTTACTATTTTATAAGGATTTTTATAATTTTGGAATTTCACATTTTTTTCATATTTTGAAGGTAAATCGATTTTCAAGCTTTGCATTTGCATTCACAGATAATGAATGAACTTCCCTTTATGAAAATTACAATTTCATTAAAGGGGGTAGTTCATACGACATTCCATTGGCCATCATTTTGAATTTTGGGGTAAAACTTCCTGGGGTCATAACTCCTCGCTCATTGCTCGGATTGACTATTAGTGCATATTTTCGGAAAGCTCTCAAAAAGAGCTACAACAACGTAGGGCGACATCATACTGATTGTAGTGTGTTTTAACATTTTCAACTTTTTGGTCCATTTTCTAGAATTTTATTTTTATATTTCTAACCCTTTCTTTTGCAGATTTCTTTTAAACTTCGATGACTAAAATAAAAATAAAAAAAATTAAAATTTCATAAATAAATACATGGGTGTGAAGAATGAGCTTCAAATATTTATCCGAATCAATTTTGATCTCATTCTGAAGTCATTTCAAATTTATAAAAATTATTTAAATTTGCTATTTTATAAGGATTTTTATAATTTCAAAATTTCACATTTTTTTCATATTTTGAAGGTAAATCGATTTTCAGGCTTTGCATTTGCATTCACAGACAATAAATGAACTTCCCTTTATGAAAATTACAATTTCATTAAAGGGGGGTAGTTCATACGACATTCCATTGACCATCATTTTGAATTTTGGAGGTAAAACTTCTCGAGGTCATAACTCCTCGCTCATTGCTCGGATTGACTATTAGTGCATATTTTCGGAAAGCTCTCAAAAAGAGCTACAACAACATAGGGCGACATCATACTGACTATAGTATGTTTTAACATTTTCAGCTTTCTAGTCCATTTTCTAAAATTTTATTTTTATTTTTCTAACCCTTCCTTTTGCAATTTTTTTAAACTTCGATGACTAAAATAAAAATAATAAAAAATTAAAATTTCATAAATAAATGCATGGGTGTGAAGAATGAGCTTCAATATTTCATCCAAAACAATTTTGATCTCATTCTGAAGTCATTTTGAATTTATAAAAATTATTTAAATTTGTTGTTTTATAAGGATTTTTATAATTTCAGAATTTCATATTTTTTTCATATTTTGAAGGTAAATTGATTTTCAGGCTTTGCATTTGTATTCATAGACAATAAATGAACTTCCCTTTATGAAAATTACAATTTCATTAAAGGGGTAGTTCATATGGCATTCCATTGGCCATCATTTTGAATTTTAGGGGTAAAACTTCCTAGGGTCATAACTCCTCACTCGTTGCTCGGATTGACTATTAGTGCATATTTTTGGAAAGCTCTCAAAAAGAGCTACAACAACGTAGGGCAACATCATACTAATTGTAGTATGTTTTAACATTTTTGGCTTTCTAGTCCATTTTTCATAATTTTATTTTTATTTTTCTAACCCTTCCTTTTGTAGATTTTTTTAAACTTCGGTGACTAAAATAAAAAAAAAATAAATAAAATTTCATAAATAAATGCATGGGTGTGAAGAATGAGTTTCAATATTTCATCCAAAATAATTTTGATCTCATTCTGAAGTCATTTCAAATTTATAAAAATTATTTAAAATTGTTATTTTATAAGGATTTTTATAATTTCAAAATTTCACATTTTTTTCATATTTTGAAGGTAAATCGATTTTTAGGCTTTGCATTTGCATTCACAGACAATAAATGAACTTCCCTTTATAAAAATTACAATTTCATTAAAGTGGGGTAGTTCATACGACATTCCATTGGCCATCATTTTGAATTTTGGGGGTAAAACTTCTCAGGGTCATAACTCCTCGCTCGTTGCTCGGATTGACTATTAGTGCATATTTTTGGAAAGCTCTCGAAAAGAGCTACAATAACATAGGGTGACATCATATTGACTATAGTGTGTTTTAACATTTTTACCTTTCTGGTCCATTTTCTTCAAAATTTTATTTTTATTTTTCTAACCCTTCCTTTTGTAGATTTTTTTAAACTTCGACGACTAAAATAAAAATAAAAAATTAAAATTTCATAAATAAATGCATGGGTGTGAAGAATGAGCTTCAATATTTCATCCGAAATAATTTTGAAGTCATTTCGAATTTATAAAAATTATTTAAAGTTGCTATTTTATAAGGATTTTTATAATTTCGAAATTTCACATTTTTTTCATATTTTGAAGGTAAATCGATTTTCAAGCTTTGCATTTGCATTCACAGACAATAAATGAACTTCCCTTTATGAAAATTATAATTTCATTAAAGGGGGTAGTTCATACGACATTCCATTGGCCATCATTTTGAATTTTGGGGGTAAAACTTCCTAGGGTCATAACTCCTCGCTCATTGCTCGGATTGACTATTAGTGCATATTTTTGAAAGCTCTCGAAAAGAGCTACAATAACGTAGGGTGACATCATACTTACTATAGTGTGTTTTAATATTTTTGGCTTTCTAATCCATTTTCCAAAATTTTATTTTTATTTTTCTAACCCTTCTTTTTGTAGATTTTTTTAAACTTTGACGACTAAAATAAAAATAAAATAAAATTAAAATTTCATAAATAAATGCATGGGTGTGAAGAATGAGCTTCAATATTTCATCCGAAATAATTTTGATCTCATTTCGAATTTATAAAAATTATTTAAATTTGTTGTTTTATAAGTATTTTTATAATTTCAAAATTTCACATTTTTTTCATATTTTGAAGGCAAATCGATTTTTAGGCTTTGCATTTGCATTCATAGACAATAAATGAACTTCCCTTTATGAAAATTACAATTTCATTAAAGGGGGTAGTTCATACGACATTCCATTGGCCATCATTTTGAATTTTAGGGGCAAAACTTCCCGGGGTCATAACTCCTCGCTCATTGCTCGGATTGACTATTAGTGCATATTTTTGGAAAGCTCTCGAAAAGAGCTACAACAACGTAGGATATCATACTGACTATAGTGTGTTTTAACATTTTTGGCTTTCTGGTCCATTTTCTAGAATTTTATTTTTTATTTTTCTAACCCTTCTTTTTGAAGATTTTTTTAAAACTTTGACGACTAAAATAAAAACAAAGAAAATTAAAATTTCATAAATAAATGCATGGGTGTGAAGAATGAGTTTCAATATTTCATCCGAAATAATTTTGATCTCATTCTAAAGTCATTTCGAATTTATAAAAATTATTTAAAGTTGTTTTATAAGGATTTTTATAATTTCGGAATTTCACATTTTTTTCATATTTTGAAGGTAAATCGATTTTCAGGCTTTGCATTTGCATTCATAGACAATAAATAAACTTCTCTTTATGAAAATTACAATTTCATTAAAGGGGGGTAGTTCATACGACATTCCATTGGCCATCATTTTGAATATTGGGGGTAAAACTTCCTAGGGTCATAACTCCTCGCTCATTGCTCGGATTGACTATTAATGCATATTTTTGGAAAGCTCTCGAAAAGAGCTACAATGGCGTAGGGCGACATCATACTGACTGTAGTGTGTTTTAACATTTTCACCTTTCTGATCCATTTTCCAGAATTTTATTTTTATTTTTCTAACCCTTCCTTTTGCAATTTTTTTTTTAAACTTCGACGAGTAAAATAAAAATAATAAAAATTAAAATTTCATAAATAAATGCATTGGTGTGAAGAATGAGCTTCAATATTTCATCCGAAATAATTTTGATCTCATTATGAAGTCATTTCAAATTTATAAAAATTATTTAAAGTTGCTATTTTATAAGGATTTTTATAATTTTGAAATTTCACATTTTTTTTCATATTTTGAAGGTAAATTGATTTTCAGGCTTTGCATTTACATTCACAGACAATAAATGAACTTCCCTTTATGAAAATTAAAATTTCATTAAAGGGGGGTAGTTCATACGACATTCCATTAGCCATCATTTTGAATTTTGGAGGTAAAACTTCCCGGGGTCATAACTCCTCGCTCATTGCTCGGATTGACTATTAGTGCATATTTTTAGAAAGCTCTCAAAAAGAGCTACAACAACGTAGGGCGACATCATACTGACTGTAGTGTGTTTTAACATTTTTGGCTTTCTAGTCCATTTTCCAAAATTTTATTTTTATTTTTCTAACCCTTCTTTTGCAGATTTTTTTAAACTTTGGTGACTAAAATAAAAATAAAATAAAATTAAAATTTCATAAATAAATGCATGGGTGTGAAGGATGAGCTTCAATATTTCATCCGAAACAATTTTGATCTCATTTCGAATTTATAAAAATTATTTAAATTTGTTGTTTTATAAGTATTTTTATAATTTTAAAATTTCACATTTTTTTCATATTTTGAAAGCAAATCGATTTTTAGGCTTTGCATTTGCATTCATAGACAATAAATGAACTTCCCTTTATGAAAATTACAATTTCATTAAAGGGGGTAGTTCATACGGCATTCCATTGGCCATCATTTTGAATTTTAGGGGTAAAACTTCCTAGGGTCATAACTCCTCGCTCATTTCTCGGATTGACTATTAGTGCATATTTTTGGAAAGCTCTCGAAAAGAGCTACAATAACGTAGAGTGACATCATACTAAATATAGTGTGTTTTAACATTTTTAGCTTTCTAGTCCATTTTCTAGAATTTTATATTTTATTTTTCTAACCCTTCTTTTTGCAGATTTTTTTAAACTTTGACGACTAAATAAAAATAAAAAAATAAAATTTCATAAATAAATGCATGGGTGTGAAGAATGAGCTTCAATATTTCATCCGAAACAATTTTGATCTCATTCTAAAGTCATTTTGAATTTATAAAAATTATTTAAAGTTGTTTTATAAAGATTTTTATAATTTTGAAATTTCACATTTTTTTTCATATTTTGAAGGTAAATCGATTTTCAAGCTTTGCATTTGCATTCACAGACAATAAATGAACTTCTCTTTATGAAAATTACAATTTCATTAAAGTGGGGTAGTTCATACGACATTCCATTGGCCATCATTTTGAATTTTAGGGGTAAAACTTCCTAGGGTCATAACTCCTCGCTCATTGCTCGGATTGACTATTAGTGCATATTTTTGGAAAGCTCTCGAAAAGAGCTACAATAATGTAGGGCGACATCATACTGACTATAGTGTGTTTTAACATTTTCAGCTTTCTGGTCCATTTTCCATAATTTTATTTTTATTTTTCTAACCCTTCCTTTTGCAGATTTTTTTTAAACTTTGATGACTAAAATAAAAATAATAAAATTAAAATTTCATAAATAAATGCATTGGTGTGAAGAATGAGCTTCAATATTTCATCCGAAATAATTTTGATCTCATTCTGAAGTCATTTCAAATTTATAAAAATTATTTAAAGTTGCTATTTTATAAGGATTTTTATAATTTCAAAATTTCACATTTTTTTTCATATTTTGAAGGTAAATCGATTTTCAGGCTTTGCATTTGCATTCGCAGACAATAAATGAACTTCCCTTTATGAAAATTACAATTTCATTAAGGGGGGTAGTTCATACGGCATTCCATTGGCCATCATTTTGAATTTTGGGGGTAAAACTTCCCAGGGTTATAACTCCTCGCTCATTGCTCGGATTGACTATTAGTGCATATTTTCGGAAAGCTCTCGAAAAGAGCTACAAAAGCGTAGGGCGACATCATACTTACTGTAGTGTGTTTTAATATTTTTGGCTTTTTGGTCCATTTTTTAGAATTTTATTTTTATTTTTCTAACCCTTCCTTTTGAATTTTTTTTAAACTTTGATGACTAAAATAAAAATAAAAAATAAAATTTCATAAATAAATGCATGGGTGTGAAGAATGAGCTTCAATATTTCATCCGAAATAATTTTGATCTTATTCTAAAGTCATTTCGAATTTATAAAAATTATTTAAAGTTGATGTTTTATAAGGATTTTTATAATTTCGGAATTTCACATTTTTTTCATATTTTGAAGGTAAATCAATTTTCAGGCTTTGCATTTGCATTCACAGACAATAAATGAACTTCCCTTTATGAAAATTATAATTTCATTAAAGGGGGTAGTTCATACGGCATTCCATTGGCCATCATTTTGAATTTTGGGGGTAAAACTTCCGAGGTCATAACTCCTCGCTCATTGCTCGGATTGACTATTAGTGCATATTTTCGGAAAGCTCTCGAAAAGAGCTACAATGACGTAGGGAGGCATCATACTGACTGTAGTGTGTTTTAACATTTTTGGCTTTTGGTCCATTTTTCAAAATTTTATTTTTATTTTTCTAACCCTTCCTTTTGCAGATTTTTTTAAACTTTGATGACTAAAATAAAAATTAAAAAAATTAAAATTTCATAAATAAATGCATGGGTGTGAAGAATGAGCTTCAATATTTCATCTGAAATAATTTTGATCTCATTCTGAAGTCATTTCGAATTTATAAAAATTATTTAAAGTTGCTATTTTATAAGGATTTTTATAATTTCGAAATTTCATATTTTTTTCATATTTTGAAGGTAAATCGATTTTCAGGCTTTGCATTTGTATTCACAAATAATAAATGAACTTCCCTTTATGAAAATTACAATTTCATTAAAGGGGGTAGTTCATACGGCATTCCATTGGCCATCATTTTGAATTTTAGGGGTAAAACTTCCTAGGGTCATAACTCCTTGCTCATTGCTCGAATTGACTATTAGTGCATATTTTTGAAAAGCTCTCGAAAAGAGCTACAACAACGTAGGGAACATCATACTAACTGTAGTGTGTTTTAACTTTTCCTTTCTGTCTTTTTTTTTTTTTTTAATTAGTCAAATTTAATTTTATAAAAATGGGAGAGATGAGGAGCGATGGAGGAAGCGGAGGAAGCGGAGGAGGAGCAAAAATGGTAGGCAGGAATTTTGAACCAACGGAAGGAGAAGATCCAGAGGCAGGGTAGAATGTTGTAGCTAGAAAGGAAAAGGATTCCCTATCAGCTCAGTTTGAAAAGGCTAAAGGTATAGATCCTCCAGATAAACCCTCAGACAAAGGGTCCCACTAGGGTTCGGGAGCTAGCAACAAGGGCCCAACCTTTTTGGAAATGTTGAAAGGGAAAAAGAAGGAGCCAGTCAGTGAACTACCACCCCTAATACCAAACAATAACAGGTTAACTATGCCAATGGAGATTATGGAAAGATTCTTGGATATGGAGGCATCATCCTTAGTTGGCAAGTTTTTGGGAGGAAGGTCGGACATTGAGACTATTCGCTCATGGGCCGCGACAAAGTGGAAAACTTTAGGAAGCTTAGAAATCGTAGCCATGTCAAGAGGTTTTTTTATGATAAGACTCAACAACAAAGATGATGCAGAGCGCATCTTGACAGGAGGACCCTGGTTTCTAGGAAGGCGTAGCCTCTTTTTGAGGAAGTGGGGGAGGATTTCAACCCCGAAGAAGTAGAACATTAATATAGCACCCATTTGGGTCCGCTTACCAAACCTCCCAGCCTAGTTTGTTAATGAGTACTGGCTTAGTGGCATAGCAAAGATGATAGGAGAGCTCGTGGCAATAGACCATTCAACCCGGGCAAGGACTAGACTGACGCATGCCAGGATCTATGTAAATGCAAACTTGGATTCTGATCTACCTTCTCAGGTGGAACTAGCATATGGAGAGTTTCTAAGGATTCAGCCTATGGAGTATGAGAACAAGCCGACATTTTGTAGCGTGTGCAAAACCCAGGGCCACCTTCAAGCCCAATGTCTGACAATAACTGCAAACAAGGAAGCCACGAGCGAAGGTTTTCTAGGGAAAGCTAATGGGAGAGGGATCCCAAAGTTTCAAGGACCGCGTCTTAACTTGGAAGGATACAGAAAAGTTAAGAATAACCAGGCTGACCAAGCCAACACAAAACTGGCAAAAATCTAGGAGAAAGGAAAGCAACATAATGAGGGAGGCAAAAATCATAAGGTATGTAATAAAGATCCCAACTTGAACATGTTTGATATCCTAGAAAATCTAGAAGTTGAAAAAGAAAATAGTAAGGATGATACCATCAGTGTCAAGTTTCCTGAAACCCTAGACTCCCCATCCAAATCGGGACCATCCACAGTTATGACAAAAAGCCCCAAAAGCTATGCTCAAAATGAAGAAAAATTGCCAGGTCATTTCAGTTTAAACATGGAAAAAATAGAGTCAAGAGTCGAAGTTGTGGAAACAAGAGGCAGGAATGTAGCTCCTAATCCGGTAGTGGAGCAAATTATCCCTTATCAGATGAGCCCAATGGTAAAAGGTTCCTTGAAGGAAAGCCCCCTATTTAGGAACCAGATAGGAGAGGTGAACCAAAACAAGGTTGAGGATGAAGAGGGAATTGAAAACCCCCAAAATGAGGAAGAAGGTTCAAGCCCTAGACTATCACAGTATATGCCCCCTCATTTCAGTCCAAAATAGACTAGAAGCACCACCAAGCCTCCGATAGATTATGGAAGTGAAAGAAAGAAAGGGAGAATATCTACAGCAGAGCACTATAGAATGAGAATCAATGAAGAAATTGCAAACGGAAAGCAAAGAACATTGTTACAACAAGCTATTCCTGGCCAGGATAATAGCAAAATTGACAAACCCCCTTTGGCTCAGGGAAGGGGGCGGGGAAAAAATATCAAACAGTCTAAATGAAGGTTCTCTCATGGAATGTGAGAGGCCTAAACGACCCACCAAAACAAAGGATGGTGAAGTCTATAAGGAAGGATTGGAATCCTACTATCATTTTTCTTCAAGAAACCAAAACAGATGCGGCACAATCAACACTTATAGCTAGAAGGATTTGGAAGCAAGGGGAAGTGGCCTTTCAACAGGCGAGAGGAGCATCTGGGGGCCTCATGATCTTATGGGATCCTATTAAAATAGAAGGAAGTATTATTCAGGAAAATGAAAGAGTCTTAAGCGTATTATTTCATGATTTTGATACTAATAAGAATTGGATTATGTCAAATGTTTATGCCCCCACCTCTGTCCAAGGGCGGTCTAAACTATGGGAGTTTTTGGGGCATTTGAGCCAAGATTTTAAAGACATTCCTTGGGTGATTGGGGGAGATTTCAATACCCCCATTTACCCATCTGATAAGAAGGGAGGATCTGGGTTACCCTCAAGGAGCATGGAGGACTTCAATGAATTCATTAACACAAATGAATTGATGGATGTAAGACTAAAAGGAGCCAAATTTACATGGAGTAACAAGAGGATAGGAAGTCAGTTGATTCAAGAAAGGTTGGACAGGTTTTTTTTATCCAAGGAAGCTACAACAATGTTTGGTGATTCAACGTTACAAGCCCTTCCTAAATGCGCTTCAGACCATAATCTTATTCTATGGGAGGCATTTCAGGCTAACTCCTTTAAAAAGCCATTCAGATTTCTGTCAATGTGGGTTAAACATCCGGACTTCAAGAAACGAATAGAGGAATGGTGGCAGCAACCTATCCAGGGAAGTGCTTCCTTCAAACTATCTCAAAAACTTAAGATGGTGAAAAACAACCTTAGAATATGGAATAAAGAAGTCTTTGGAAATATTTTTGAGAATAAGAGAGCAGTGGGGGAAAAACTGAGAATAATAGAAAGCAAAATCCAAAATGGAACCTATGATGAGGCGACAAGGACTGAAGAGAAGGAAACCCTTTGTGAGTTTTATAATATTTTAGCTTGTGAAGAGATGTATTGGAGGCAGAAATCAAGGGCATTATGGCTAAAGGAAGGGGACTCTAATTCAAAGTTTTTCCATGTTACCACATTGAGCAATAGAAGCAACAATAATATTAGAAATTTAACTAAGGTGGATGGATCCTCAACTCAAAACATTCAGGAGATCAGGGACGAGGCTGTTAATTTTTTTAGTTCATTATTGGGTGAAGAACGGGCCTGTAATGCCCAAGCAAAGGACTCTCTCCTTCAATTCATTCCACAACTCATTGATGAAATGATTAACGAGTCTCTTACAACAACTTTTTTAGATGAAGAGATCAAGGAGGCTTTGTTTAACATGGATCCTGACAAAGCTCCTGGGTCGGATGGGTTTTCACCGTGGTTTTTCCAAGTTTGTTGGGATATTGTTGGAGCAGAAGTTATTGCTGCAATCAAGGAGTTCCAAAGTTCAAATCATATTCCAAGGGGTTTCAATTCAAATTTCATTGCTTTGATCCCTAAAGGCCCCAACCCCAAGACTATGGCTGACTTTAGGCCGGTTAGCCTATGTAATATATCCTATAAAATTATGTCCAAAGTTTTAGCCAACCGTTTGAAGAAAGTTCTACCGGTTATCATTGATCCAAGTCAAGGAAGTTCTGTACAAGGAAGATCAATCTTAGATGGAGTTATTACTATTCATGAGGCTCTTCATACAGCCGCTCAGACCAAAAAAGTAGTCATGGCTTTAAAGTTAGACATGAACAAAGCTTATGACAGGATAAATTGGGAATTCCTAGAGGCAGTTTTATTAAAATTTGGCTTCAACATGAAATGGGTCAAGTTAATAAGAGAGTGTATTTCTAAGCCTTGTTTTTTAGTTTTGGTTAATGGGTCTACTGCAGGTTTTTTTCAAAGCAAATGTGGTCTAAGACAAGGAGATCCCATAAGTCCTATGTTGTTCATCATTGTAGCTGAGGCCTTGGGAAGAACCATTAAGGCAACAACGGTAGCTGGACTCATATCAGGTATCAAGGCCACGTCGCTAACTACCCCGGTGACACATCAACAATTTGTTGATGATACATTGCTACTGAATTTGGCTTCTATGGTTGAGGCAAGAAGGATTAAAAATATTCTCATAATGTATGAAGAAGCGGTTGGATAGAAAGTGAATTTTGATAAGAGCAAACTTTATTTCATCAATACCCCCATTCCTAGGCAAAACAGCATAGCAAGGATCATGGAATGTCAGATTGCATCCCTTCCCACCTCCTATTTAGGTCTTCCCCTATTTACGGGGAAACCTGAAGGATCAATGTGGAACATAGTTCTGGAGAGGATCCAAAAAAAGCTAGTAGGTTGGAAAGGACATCTGTTATCTCAAGCAGGCAAAGCAGTTTTAACTATGGCTTCACTTCAAAGTATACCCGTTTACTTCCTATCAGTCTTCAGAGCTCCCAGCAAGGTGTATCACAAAATTGAGCAGCTTCAAAAAAAATTTCTCTAGTCAGGGACTGAGGATAAGAAAAGGATCCATTTAGTAGGTTGGAACAAGGTTTGCAAACCTAAAGCTGATGGGGGGTTAGGATTGAGGAGAGTTGCTCATCTCAATACAACTCTGTTAGCCAAACAAGCATGGTGGTTATTGACTAAGGTCGATAATGAATGGACTGCCATAGTTAGGAGGAAATACCTCCAAGGTGTGAACTTCCTTAATGACAACTTAGCAAGCAGGGGGTCTACTTTTTGGAAGGCAATCCTCACGAGCAGGGATCTTGTCAAGAAAGGTCTTAGATGGATTCTAGGAAATGGGCAAACAATAGACTTTTGGAAGGATCGATGGGTGAGAGTTGAGGAGTTATCCCAGAATCCTCGTTTGGCTAGGATTCAAGAGCATATGGAGCAGCATATTGGGAAGAAGGTTGCAAATTATATGTGGCAGGATATAAATATCAACAGGTGGAAACACATCAGAGTACAGGGTTTTGAAGCGGAGTTTGAAGAGCTTTATAACATTTTAACTCAACAAATTATTCCCTCTAGAGAGGATGAAGATCACATTGTTTGGGCTGAGACTGAAAGTGGTGACTTCACAGTTAAGTCTGCCTATAATTTGCTTCTCAATGTGGAAGGTCAACAATTTCAATCGAGTTTGGTTTGGATCAAAGGCTTAATTCCTAAAATATCATTTTTTTCATGGTTGGTGATTCAAGGAAAAATCCTCACTATGGACAATATGTTATCCAAAGGTATGGTTATTGCTAACCGTTGCTACATGTGCAGGGCAGGATGGGAGACAACCCAACACTTGTTTTTGGAGTGTCCGATAGCGGAGTCCATCCTGGATGAACTTTTCCAAGCCTTTAGGATCTCGTGGGTTAAGCTTGCTCTTATATCCGAAGTGTTCCATCAATGGCCTCAACCCTTTGTTAGCCTAAAACTTAAGTACCTATGGAAAATCTGTTGGCATCATTTTCTCTGGCAGATTTGGCTAGAAAGGAACCATAGAGCCTTTAAGGATACCATTCACAACCCAAAAACCATCCTCAACAGGATTATTGTCTTTGCGAAAGAAAACCTTAGCACCTTAGTGGATGAGAACCACTCAATTCCTCCCCAAGAAAAACAATTAGCTCGGGCCTTAGGTATTGAGGACAAACCTTCCATTCCTTTGCCCAATCCCAGAAATGGGATTTCTTGGGAGCCACCCCCCAAGGTTGGTTTAAACTAAATTTTGATGGTGCAGCCAAGGAGAACCCGGGAAGAGCTGGAGCTGGAGGAATAATCAGGGATCATCAAGGAAATCTGGTCAAGGCCTTCGCTGAACCATTGGGAATCAGAACTAATAACGAAGCAGAAGCTAGAGCCCTTTGGAGAGGGTTGCAAGTAGCCCAAGCAACTCAAGGTAACTTGATGATTGAAGGTGATTCTATGAACATCATCAACCTGTTAACCAATGGCAAAAAACCTCCATGGAGAATCGAGGGAGTCATCCATGAAGTGAGGATCCTTTTTGCGGCAAGACAGAACAGGAGGGCTCGTCACGTGTACCGTGAGGCCAACAGGTCAGCTGAAAAATTAGCCAACATAGGTGTTGATGTTGGTAGTTTGGTGACATGGACACAAGGTGTGCCACGTGAAGTGGAAAACATTATTAGTCATGAAAAGAAACCTACCCGTTAAGGAGAAAGATGAATGGGTGTTCTTTCCCCATGGAGCTGGTAATAACTATGGGGTTTCCCTCTAAATCATACCAAATTGGAAATGAAGGTAACAGGGTGTAAGCCTTGGAAGATTTCGACAGAGAATAGGAAATGGGCAAGCAACAGGTTTCACAAGTGCAAAGTTCCAAACTTCAATTTCCTGTCAATGTAAGTAATGTTTACAGTTATGTTTAGGTATGGGTGTGCCTTGTTAGTAAGGTGTTGTAGGGGATTCAACACAAGTTCTGGTAAGAAAGTTTCAAGGATGACTAGGATCTACAATCTCAGTAGAAGGCTGGATATTGTAATAGGTTTTGGGTTAACCTGCAAAACCCGGTAATTAATGAAGACTTTTATTTACCAAAAAAAAATAAATAAATAAAATAAAATTTCATAAATAAATACATGGGTGTGAAGAATGAGCTTCAATATTTCATCCAAAATAATTTTGATCTCATTCTAAAGTCATTTAAAAATTATTTAAAATTATTTTATAAGGATTTTTATAATTTCAAAATTTCATATTTTTTTCATATTTTGAAGGTAAATCGATTTTTAGGCTTTGCATTTGCATTCACAAACAATAAATGAACTTCCCTTTATGAAAATTACAATTTCATTAAAGGGGGTAGTTCATACGGTATTCCATTGGCCATCATTTTGAATTTTGGAGGTAAAACTTCCCAAGGTCATAACTCCTCGCTCGTTGCTCGGATTGACTATTAGTGCATATTTTCAGAAAGCTCTCAAAAAGAGCTACAACAACATAGGGCGACATCATACTGACTATAGTGTGTTTTAACATTTTTAGCTTTCTAGTCCATTTTCCATAATTTTATTTTTATTTTTCTAACCCTTCCTTTTGTAGATTTTTTTTAAACTTCAACGACTAAAAAAAAAAATTAAAAATAAATAAATGCATGGGTGTGAAGAATGAGCTTCAATATTTCATCCAAAATAATTTTTATCTCATTCTAAAGTCATTTCAAATTTATAAAAATTATTTAAAGTTGTTATTTTATAAGGATTTTTATAATTTCAAAATTTCACATTTTTTTCATATTTTGAAGGTAAATCGATTTTTAGGCTTTGCATTTGCATTCACAAGACAATAAATGAACTTCCCTTTATGAAAATTACAATTTCATTAAAGGGGGTAGTTCATACGACATTCCATTGGCCATCATTTTGAATTTTAGGGGTAAAACTTCCCAGGGTCATAACTCCTCGCTCGTTGCTCGGATTGACTATTAGTGCATATTTTTTGAAAGCTCTCAAAAAGAGCTACAACAATGTAGGGCGACATCATACTGACTATAGTGTGTTTTAATATTTTTAGCTTTCTGGTCCATTTTCCAAAATTTTATTTTTATTTTTCTAACCCTTCCTTTTGCAGATTTTTTTAAACTTCGACGACTAAAATAAAAATAAAAAATAAAATTTCATAAATAAATGCATGGGTGTGAAGAATGAGCTTCAATATTTCATCCGAAATAATTTTGATCTCATTCTAAAGTTATTTCAAATTTATAAAAATTATTTAAAGTTGTTATTTTATAAGGATTTTTATAATTTCGAAATTTCACATTTTTTTCATATTTTGAAGGTAAATCGATTTTCAGGCTTTGCATTTGAATTCACAGATAATAAATGAACTTCCCTTTATGAAAATTACAATTTCATTAAAGGGGGTAGTTCATACGACATTCCATTGGCCATCATTTTGAATTTTGGGGGTAAAACTTCCCGGGGTCATAACTCCTCGCTCGTTGCTCGGATTGACTATTAGTGCATATTTTCGGAAAGCTCTCGAAAAGAGCTACAACATATAGGTGACATCATACTGACTATAGTGTGTTTTAACATTTTTGGCTTTTTGGTCCATTTTCCAGAATTTTATTTTTATTTTTCTAACCTTCCTTTTGCAGATTTTTTTTAAACTTTGATGACTAAAATAAAAATTAAAAAATAAAATTTCATAAATAAATGCATGGGTGTGAAGAATGAGCTTCAATATTTCATCCGAAATAATTTTTATCTCATTCTGAAGTCATTTCAAATTTATAAAAATTATTTAAAGTTACTATTTTATAAGGATTTTTATAATTTTGAAATTTCACATTTTTTTCATATTTTGAAGGTAAATCGATTTTCAGGCTTTGCATTTACATTCACAGACAATAAATGAACTTCCCTTTATGAAAATTACAATTTCATTAAAGGGGGGTAGTTCATACGACATTCCATTGACCATCATTTTGAATTTTAGGGGTAAAACTTCCATGGGTCATAACTCCTCGCTCGTTGCTCGGATTGACTATTAGTGCATATTTTCGGAAAGCTCTCGAAAAGAGCTACAACAACGTAGGGTGGCATCATACTAACTATAGTGTGTTTTAATATTTTTAGCTTTCTGGTCCATTTTTTAGAATTTTATTTTTATTTTTCTAACCCTTCCTTTTGCAGATTTTTTTAAACTTTGATGACTAAAATAAAAATAAAAAAATAAAATTTCATAAATAAATGCATGGGTGTGAAGAATGAGCTTCAATATTTCATCCAAAATAATTTTGATCTCATTCTGAAGTCATTTTGAATTTATAAAAATTATTTAAAGTTACTGTTTTATAAGGATTTTTATAATTTTGGAATTTCACATTTTTTTCATATTTTGAAGGTAAATCGATTTTCAGGCTTTGCATTTGAATTCACAGACAATAAATGAACTTCCCTTTATGAAAATTACAATTTCATTAAAGGGGGTAGTTCATACGACATTCCATTGGCCATCATTTTGAATTTTGGGGTAAAACTTCCAAGGTCATAACTCCTCGCTCGTTGCTCGGATTGACTATTAGTGCATATTTTCGAAAAGCTCTCGAAAAGAGCTACAACAACGTAGGGCGACATCATACTGACTATAGTGTGTTTTAACATTTTTAGCTTTCTAGTCCATTTTTTAAAATTTTATTTTTATTTTTCTAACCCTTCCTTTTGCAGATTTTTTTTAAACTTCGATGACTAAAATAAAAATAAAAATAAAAATTAAAATTTCATAAATAAATGCATGGGTGTGAAGAATGAGCTTCAATATTTCATCCGAAATAATTTTGATCTCATTCTGAAGTCATTTAATTATAAAAATTATTTAAAATTGTTTTATAAGGATTTTTATAATTTCAGAATTTCACATTTTTTTCATATTTTGAAGGTAAATCGATTTTTAGGCTTTGCATTTGAATTCAGAGACAATAAATGAACTTCCCTTTATGAAAATTACAATTTCATTAAAGGGGGGTAGTTCATACGACATTCCATTGACCATCATTTTGAATTTTGGGGGTAAAACTTCCCAAGGTCATAACTCCTCGCTCATTGCTCGGATTGACTATTAGTGCATATTTTCATAAAGTTCTCGAAAAGAGCTACAACAATATAGGATGACATCATACTAATTATAGTGTGTTTTAACATTTTTAGCTTTCTGGTCCATTTTCTAGAATTTTATTTTTATTTTTCTAACCCTTCCTTTTGCAATTTTTTTAAACTTCAACGACTAAAATAAAAATAAAAAAAATAAAATTTCATAAATAAATGCATGGGTGTGAAGAATGAGCTTCAATATTTCATCCAAAACAATTTTTATCTCATTCTAAAGTCATTTCAAATTTATAAAAATTATTTAAATTGTTGTTTTATAAGGATTTTTATAATTTCAGAATTTCACATTTTTTTCATATTTTGAAGGTAAATCGATTTTCAAGCTTTGCATTTGCATTCACAACAATAAATGAACTTCCTTTATGAAAATTACAATTTCATTAAAGGGGGTAGTTCATACGACATTCCATTGGCCATCATTTTAAATTTTAGGGGTAAAACTTTCCTAAGGTCATAACTCCTCGCTCATTGCTCGGAAAAATTAAAAAAATTTTCTAACCCTTCCTTTTGCAGATTTTTTTAAACTTTGATGACTAAAAATAAATAAAATAAATCATAAATAAATGCATGGGTGTGAAGAATGAGCTTCAATATTTCATCCAAAATAATTTTGATCTCATTTCTAAAGTCATTTCAAATTTATAAAAATTATTTAAAGTTGTTTTATAAGGATTTTTATAATTTTCAAATTTCACATTTTTTTTCATATTTTGAAGGTAAATCGATTTTCAGGCTTTGCATTTGCATTCACAGACAATAAATGAACTTCCCTTTATGAAAATTACAATTTCATTAAAGGGGAGTAGTTCATACGACATTCCATTGGCCATCATTTTGAATTTTGGGGGTAAAACTTCCTAAGGTCATAACTCCTCGCTCGTTGCTTGGATTGACTATTAGTGCATATTTTTGGAAAGCTCTCGAAAAGAGCTACAACAACGTAGGGTGACATCATACTGAATATAGTGTGTTTTAACATTTTTAACTTTCTAGTCCATTTTCCAAAATTTTATTTTTATTTTTCTAACCCTTCCTTTTGTAGATTTTTTTTAAACTTTGATGACTAAAATAAAAATAAAAAAATTAAAATTTCATAAATAAATGCATGGGTGTGAAGAATGAGCTTCAATATTTCATCCGAAATAATTTTGATCTCATTCTGAAGTCATTTCAAATTTATAAAAATTATTTAAAGTTGCTATTTTATAAGGATTTTTATAATTTCAAAATTTCACATTTTTTTCATATTTTGAAGGTAAATCGATTTTCAGGCTTTGCATTTACATTCACAGACAATAAATGAACTTCCCTTTATGAAAATTACAATTTCATTAAAGGGGGTAGTTCATACGACATTCCATTGGCCATCATTTTAAATTTTGGGGGTAAAACTTCCTAAGGTCATAACTCCTCGCTCATTGCTCGGATTGACTATTAGTGCATATTTTTAGAAAGCTCTCGAAAAGAGCTACAATAACATAGGGTGACATCATACTGACTATAGTGTGTTTTAACATTTTTAGCTTTCTAGTCCATTTTCTAAAATTTTATTTTTATTTTTCTAACCCTTCCTTTTATAGATTTTTTTAAACTTCGACGACTAAAATAAAAATAAAAAAAAATAAAATTTCATAAATAAATGCATGGGTGTGAAGAATGAGCTTCAATATTTCATCCGAAATAATTTTGATCTCATTATAAAGTCATTTCAAATTTATAAAAATTATTTAAAGTTATTATTTTATAAGGATTTTTATAATTTCAAAATTTCACAATTTTTCATATTTTGAAGGTAAATCGATTTTTAGGCTTTGCATTTGAATTCACAGACAATAAATGAACTTCCCTTTATGAAAATTACAATTTCATTAAATGGGGGTAGTTCATACGACATTCCATTGGCCATCATTTTAAATTTTAGGGGTAAAACTTCCCAGGGTCATAACTCCTCGCTCGTTGCTCGGATTGACTATTAGTGCATATTTTTGAAAAGCTCTCAAAAAGAGCTACAACAATGTAGGGCGACATCATACTAACTATAGTGTATTTTAACATTTTTAGCTTTCTAATCCATTTTCAAGAATTTTATTTTTATTTTTCTAACCCTTCCTTTTGCAATTTTTTTTAAACTTCGACGACTAAAATAAAATAAAAATAAAAAATAAATTTCATAAATAAATGCATGGGTGTGAAGAATGAGCTTCAATATTTCATCCAAAATAATTTTGATCTCATTCTAAAGTCATTTCAAATTTATAAAAATTATTTAAAGTTGTTTTATAAGGATTTTTATAATTTCAAAATTTCACATTTTTTTCATATTTTGAAGGTAAATCGATTTTCAAGCTTTGCATTTACATTCACAGACAATAAATGAACTTCCCTTTATGAAAATTACAATTTCATTAAAAGGGGGTAGTTCATACGACATTCCATTGGCCATCATTTTGAATTTTGGGGGTAAAACTTTCTAGGGTCATAACTCCTCACTCATTGCTCGGATTGACTATTAGTGCATATTTTTAGAAAGCTCTTAAAAAGAGCTACAACAACGTAGGGTGACATCATACTAACTATAGTGTGTTTTAACATTTTTAGCTTTCTAGTCCATTTTTCAGAATTTTATTTTTATTTTTCTAACCCTTCCTTTTGCAGATTTTTTTTAAACTTTGACGACTAAAATAAAAATAAAAAATTAAAATTTCATAAATAAATGCATGGGTGTGAAGAATGAGCTTCAATATTTTATCCGAAATAATTTTGATCTCATTTCTGAAGTCATTTTCGAATTTATAAAAATTATTTAAATTGTTGCTTTTTATAAGGATTTTTATAATTTTAAAATTTCACATTTTTTTCATATTTTGAAGGTAAATCGATTTTTAGGCTTTGCATTTGCATTCACAGATAATAAATGAACTTCCCTTTATGAAAATTACAATTTCATTAAAGGGGGTAGTTCATACGACATTCCATTGGCCATCATTTTGAATTTTGGGGGTAAAACTTCCTAGGGTCATAACTCCTCGCTCGTTGCTCGGATTGACTATTAGTGCATATTTTCGGAAAGCTCTCAAAAAGAGCTACAACAATGTAGGGTGACATCATACTAACTATAGTGTATTTTAATATTTTTAACTTTCTAGTCCATTTTCCAGAATTTTAATTTTATTTTTCTAACCCTTCATTTTGTAGATTTTTTTAAACTTCGACGACTAAAATAAAAATAAAATAAATTAAAATTTCATAAATAAATGCATGGGTGTGAAGAATGAGCTTCAATATTTCATCCGAAACAATTTTGATCTCATTCTAAAGTCATTTCGAATTTATAAAAATTATTTAAATTGTTGTTTTATAAGGATTTTTATAATTTTAAAATTTCACATTTTTTTCATATTTTGAAGGTAAATCGATTTTTAGGCTTTGCATTTGCATTCATAGACAATAAATGAACTTCCCTTTATGAAAATTACAATTTCATTAAAAGGGGGTAGTTCATACGACATTCCATTGGCCATCATTTTAAATTTTAGGGGTAAAACTTCCTAGGGTCATAACTCCTCGCTCGTTGCTCGGATTGACTATTAGTGCATATTTTTGGAAAGCTCTCGAAAAGAGCTACAACAATGTAGGGTGACATCATACTAACTATAGTGTGTTTTAACATTTTTAGCTTTCTAGTCCATTTTTCAGAATTTTATTTTTATTTTTCTAACCCTTCCTTTTGTAGATTTTTTTAAACTTTGATGACTAAAATAAAAATAAAAAAATTAAAATTTCATAAATAAATGCATGGGTGTGAAGAATGAGCTTCAATATTTCATCCAAAATAATTTTGATCTCATTCTGAAGTCATTTTGAATTTATAAAAATTATTTAAAGTTGCTATTTTATAAGGATTTTTATAATTTCGAAATTTCACATTTTTTTCATATTTTGAAGGTAAATCGATTTTCAGGCTTTGCATTTGCATTCATAGATAATAAATGAACTTCCCTTTATGAAAATTACAATTTCATTAAAGGGGGGTAGTTCATACGACATTCCATTGGCCATCATTTTGAATTTTGAGGGTAAAACTTCCCGGGGTCATAACTCCTCGCTCATTGCTCGGATTGACTATTAGTGCATATTTTTGAAAAGCTCTCGAAAAGAGCTACAATGGTGTAGGTCAACATCATACTGATTGTAGTGTGTTTTAACATTTTCAGCTTTCTGGTCCATTTTCCAGAATTTTATTTTTATTTTTCTAACCCTTCCTTTTGTAGATTTTTTTAAACTTCGATGACTAAAATAAAAATTAAAAAAATTAAAATTTCATAAATAAATGCATGGGTGTGAAGAATGAGCTTCAATATTTCATCCGAAATAATTTTTATCTCATTCTGAAGTCATTTCGAATTTATAAAAATTATTTAAAGTTGTTGTTTTATAAGGATTTTTATAATTTTGAAATTTCATATTTTTTTCATATTTTGAAGGTAAATCGATTTTCAGGCTTTGCATTTGCATTCACAGATAATAAATGAACTTCCCTTTATGAAAATTATAATTTCATTAAAGGGGGGTAGTTCATACGACATTCCATTGGCCATCATTTTGAATTTTGGGGGTAAAACTTCCCGGGGTCATAACTCCTCGCTCATTGCTCGGATTGACTATTAGTGCATATTTTTGGAAAGCTCTCGAAAAGAGCTACAACAATGTAGGGTGACATCATACTAAATATAGTGTGTTTTAACATTTTTAGCTTTTTGGTCCATTTTCCAAAATTTTATTTTTATTTTTCTAACCCTTCCTTTTGCAGATTTTTTTAAACTTCGACTAAAATAAAATAAAAAAAAATAAATTTCATAAATAAATGCATGGGTGTGAAGAATGAGCTTCAATATTTCATCCGAAATAATTTTGATCTCATTCTGAAGTCATTTCGAATTTATAAAAATTATTTAAAGTTGCTATTTTATAAGGATTTTTATAATTTTAGAATTTCACATTTTTTTCATATTTTGAAGGTAAATCGATTTTTAGGCTTTGCATTTGCATTCACAGATAATAAATGAACTTCCCTTTATGAAAATTATAATTTCATTAAAGGGGGGTAGTTCATACGACATTCCATTGGCCATCATTTTGAATTTTGAGGGTAAAACTTCTCAGGGTCATAACTCCTCGCTCGTTGCTCGGATTGACTATTAGTGCATATTTTCGGAAAGCTCTCGAAAAGAGCTACAACAACGTAGGGTGACATCATATTGTCTATAGTGTGTTTTAACATTTTTAGTATTTTGGTCCATTTTTCAAAATTTTATTTTTATTTTTCTAACCCTTCATTTTGCAGATTTTTTTAAACTTCGACGACTAAAATAAAAATAAAAAAATAAAATAAAATATCATAAATAAATGCATGGGTGTGAAGAATGAGCTTCAATATTTCATCCGAAATAATTTTGATCTCATTTCTGAAGTCATTTTAAATTTATAAAAATTATTTAAAGTTGTTATTTTATAAGGATTTTTATAATTTCGAAATTTCACATTTTTTTCATATTTTGAAGGTAAATCGATTTTTAGGCTTTGCATTTGCATTCATAGACAATAAATGAACTTCCCTTTATGAAAATTACAATTTCATTAAAGGGGGGTAGTTCATACGACATTCCATTGGCCATCATTTTGAATTTTGGGGGTAAAACTTCTCGAGGTCATAACTCCTCGCTCATTGCTCGGATTGACTATTAGTGCATATTTTTGGAAAGCTCTCAAAAAGAGCTACAACAACATAGGACAACATCATACTAAATATAGTGTGTTTTAACATTTTTAGCTTTCTAGTCCATTTTCTAGAATTTTATTTTTATTTTTCTAACCCTTCCTTTTGAAGATTTTTTAAAACTTCAATGACTAAAATAAAAATAAAAAAAATTAAAATTTCATAAATAAATGCATGGGTGTGAAGAATGAGCTTCAATATTTCATCCAAAATAATTTTTATCTCATTCTGAAGTCATTTCGAATTTATAAAAATTATTTAAAGTTGTTGTTTTATAAGGATTTTTATAATTTTGAAATTTCACATTTTTTTCATATTTTGAAGGTAAATCGATTTTCAGGCTTTGCATTTGCATTCACAGATAATAAATGAACTTCCCTTTATGAAAATTACAATTTCATTAAAGGGGGGTAGTTCATACGACATTCCATTGGCCATCATTTTGAATTTTGGGGGTAAAACTTCCTAGGGTCATAACTCCTCACTCGTTGCTCGGATTGACTATTAGTGCATATTTTCGGAAAGCTCTCGAAAAGAGCTACAACAACGTAGGGTGACATCATACTGAATGTAGTGTGTTTTAACATTTTTGGCTTTCTAGTCCATTTTCCAGAATTTTATTTTTATTTTTCTAACCCTTCCTTTTGCAGATTTTTTTAAACTTCGATGACTAAAATAAAAAAAAAATAAAATTTCATAAATAAATGCATGGGTGTGAAGAATGAGCTTCAATATTTCATTCGAAATAATTTTTATCTCATTCTGAAGTCATTTCGAATTTATAAAAATTATTTAAAGTTGTTGTTTTATAAGGATTTTTATAATTTCGAAATTTCACATTTTTTTCATATTTTGAAGGTAAATCGATTTTCAGGCTTTGCATTTGCATTCACAGACAATAAATGAACTTCCCTTTATGAAAATTACAATTTCATTAAAGGGGGGTAGTTCATACGACATTCCATTGGCCATCATTTTGAATTTTGGGGGTAAAACTTCCCGGGGTCATAACTCCTCGCTCGTTGCTCGGATTGACTATTAGTGCATATTTTTGGAAAGCTCTCGAAAAGAGCTACAACAACGTAGTGCCCAAGGCACTACGACCAATTTTCACCCCTCTACGAGGCCTCTAAGGCCTTCAAAATTCACCCTTAAGTTTTAGTGGTAGGATTTTCACCATTTTGGCAGGATTCAAACTAACTAGTTTTAGAACAGAATAAAATTAATACAAATTTTGGATGATGCATGATCACTCTTACACCACTGGATGCTCCTGCATCAAGAAGGCTAAAATTGATCATCCTTTTCCTCCAATGTTTTTGCATCTCCTCTAAACACAAGAATATTTAGACTTAACTACAGATTCTATGTGGGGAAATTCTTTATTCTCATCTTCACCTTTTACTAAGGCCTATCTACCATACTCCCTCAGAGCATAATTCTTCCTTAGGAGCGATTTGACGTTGAGAAATGGAACCCCTTTTATAGGCTTTTATTCTTGAAAAATTCACCATTCAACCTACCTTGTGAATCCTCTTTCTCCTTAGCTTGATTGTATCCAACTTTCAAGAAGCAACAATATTTTATACCATTGAATAGTCATTCCTCATAATTCACTACATCATGTGATATGGTTTGCATGCTTTCCAACATCTTTTTCTATCCCTTTGGCTAATTGCCTTATTCTTTATTTTTTATACAAATTTTATTTATTTGCTAGCTTATTTATACAAAATTGTGGTATATTTCCACATGCCAGTAGTCACTTGATCTTTAGCTCTTGTATCAAAATTTGTAGTGACTCGACCATATAGTGCCAAATTTGTGCTTTTGTATTTGACATATGTCTTGGGATGCACAACTTGTCTTGTCAAAATTTTTCCATAATATTGACTTTGGGCATATATCAATTTCCAAGCTTGCTTTAAAAATGGCATAGGAAATCAATGGTGAGGATTCTTGCTAATAACATGAGTTGTTTATCGCCTCTTATATGTATATTGGTCTATGTGCTAGATCACTAATTGGTCATTGAATATTTAAAATGTAATAAAGCTTTTCTGGCTAGCGATGCAGTGTTGAATTCTCTTCTATCAAGAGTCAATCTCCCAATTTTGTTCCTAAAATTTTTGGTCTTGCTTGTTGAAGCATACCATTGGCCATATATTGTAAGGGATCTTAGCTAGTTTGTAGATTATGCTCATTTTCAAGCTTGACAAGAGTGTTGGATCAATACTCTTAAAGAAAATGTCACTGCCAATTGGCCCTTACTCACCCTCTATCCAATCAACTACCTCCATGTTACCTAGCTTGTGGACTTCTTCAACCAGATTTACCTTGTATTCTTCATATCTTTGAATGTGAAATGGTTTGATTTTTTAGCATGAACATGAACCAATTTTTTATTGCATGGCACAATTGTATGCACATGATCTTGTGTCATGTATGCTTCTATTTGTATTAAGAAGGATTTGGACAAACCCATTCTAAATGTTGGAGGTACATCTACTACTATGATGTCCTAAATTGTTGCTATGTCTAGCATTCTACATAGTAGTACTGGCACTTTTTAAACTATCCCTATTTTACTAACTATCATTTTAATGAATTGCATTATCCTAGGATCAACTTTAGTGTAGTTCATGTTCATGGTGTCACACATTTCCTTGGATATAATAGTGACTTCAGCTTCATGATCTATTAATCAATTGTGTAACAACCAGTCTTCCAAACACACTAATAAGTAACATAAGGGAGATTTATCCTTTTTCTTACCAAGATATGCCTACTTGCATACCGATTTAAAATCTAGATGAGGAACTATGCCACTCATTGAGCTTTCTAGAGTTGATTTAACTAAATTAATTTGTCTAGAAACCAACAAATCTTCCTTTAGACCTCCTTCTTCTCTTAGAGTGTTGCTTGTTGGATTATACATTGGTCTTGTCACCCTCTACATTAGCCTTTGATAGAATTTCACCATATCTTCTCGTTGTTTCCTTAATATAGCCAGGTAATACAATTTCTACTAAGCCTATTTTCTTTGGCAATATAAGCATAAAGCTCCTAGACCATACCGATTTACACATGAATTTGACCTTTCTTATTTTAGGTAATTTTTTTATGGATAAAAAACACTATCCAACGTATTTTCTTCATGTTCTTCTTTCTTAACCTCCACTTCCTAGTTCACATTTTCAATTGCTACAATAAGGATTATTATAATTTCATGTAATATTGATGGGGTGCATGATTGTCCTTACTCACCACCCCAAAATGTGAAAGGTAATATTTTCTAGAAGAGAAGAGTTAAAGACATTAAGAGACAAGTCACAATTTAGTTCACATCACTTACCTAGAATGAGAAACACAAAGAGGAAACATGACCAATCTCATAAGTATGTGACATTAATTAATATCAATAAAGGTAGGGAAGATAAAGAACTATCAAGCTTTAAGATAAATTTTGAGATGTTTCTTGGAGATTCTAATTTTGATAAAGATGGTTTTGTGTTCTCTCTTCCTTTTATAAAGATGGTATACAATACACTAACCAAACATATCATACTTAAGGAGGAATACTAAAAGTTAGATGAGAGGATAAAAATGAAGACCATAATGATAGACCTATCATGTGATATAGGTGATATCATTAAGTACCAATCAAGTTGGATCCCATGGTTATAATAATATTGTAAATTATGAAGGTAATATTGATTATATTTGTTGCAATGTTATTCCTAATGGTGATGTTTGTCTTGAAGATAGTATTAATGATGACAATTGTATTATTTATGTCCATTATAAAGCATATAATAATAATTACATATGTATTCACAATGATGGACATGATGATGACATTGGGTTCTTTGATAGATAAACCAAAGTGATAAATTCACAAATCATAAAAATAATGTGATGCATTTTAATAACGTTTGTTTAATTTTGTCAAATTTGCAATGGTATCTAAAGTTTGTATGTGCTAGGAAGGTTTATATAGGTTTTGGTATTGAGTTCCTAAAACATTCTTACAAAAAAATTAAATCACACTTTGTAAAAAATAAAGCTTGCAAAAAATAAAATCATGTTTGTGGAAAACAAAATCACATTCGGAGGAAATAAATAACATACTTGTGAGAATAAAATCTAAACTAGAAGCTACATGAAACTATCCCAGGAAATTAAAATAAATAATTAAAGTAACATACATAGATATTTTTTTAATACATAGGTGAATTGGTAACACTATTGGGTGCTCCCACTGTAAACCCTAGCTTGTTGGGTTAGATGAAGTCAATGGGACTACTAATCCTCTAGGGTATCAAACTAGGGTAGCTAACTTAGGTTAGATGAAGTCAATGGGACTACTAATCCTCTAGGGCATCAAACTAGGGTAGCTAACTTGGGTTAGATAAAGTCAATGGGACTACTAATCCTATAGGGCATCAAACTAGGGCAGCTAACTGATAAACACTCAATCGTTACCATCCAACCTATCCCTTTTTGGGTATATTATGGTTTGAACCTTGAACCACCCCAAAGAGAGGCTAAATCCCTAACCACTATGCTATCCTCATTAGACAATATATAAAGGTATTAAGTACAAATTAAAATAATATACAAAAGACATTGAAATAAAATAATAATTCATAATTATTCTATGAACATATTTACAAAGATGATACTTTCCATTGTGTTGATGGAGTAGGCCCTTACTCAGCCCAATGGAAAGTAAATTTTAATTCCAAATAAAATTAAACATATACACATAAAAAAAGAACACAAACATATTTTATTAAGAAAGAGGATAAAATTACCTTTTTACAAGAATCTACAATTCATACACTTCCATTCTCTTCCTCTTCTTAATTTTCATATCCCATCCTCTTGTAACCCCTCTAATGTATTATTCTCCCTCCTTTATAAATAGGTCATATGTAATAATACAATAACAATCTATTAATATAAAAGATTCCCAATCTCAATTAGTTGGAAACAAATCCAACCAATTCTATCTAACAAAGATAACAACCAAAAATTAGTTGTAAACAAATCCAACCAATTCTATCTAGGGAAGATAACAACCAAAATTAGTTGGTAACAAATACAACCAATTCTATCTAGGGAAGAGAACAACCAAAATAAATTGTTAAGGATTATAACTAATTTGGATCTATCCAAATAAGTTAGAAACTAATCTCAATCAATCTAACTAATTTAGATCAATTCAAGGTAGTGAAAAACCAATCTTAACATATTCCATCTAATTAATTTGAAATTCAATCAAAATATTCTATTTTTTGTTGCCACATCACCATGTTCGATGTCATCATCATCATGTTTGGTGTTGATGTTATCATGTTTGGTGCTATTCTCTAATGCTCTTGTGATATTCTCTGGTGCTCTAGTGCTATTCATTGGTGCTCTTGTACTATTATTCGATGCCAATATCATCATATTTGGTGTTGATATCATCATCTCTAATGTTATTATTTGGTGCTCTTGTGTTGTTCTTTGGTGTTGACATCATCTTTGGTGCTAACATCATTGTCTCCAATGCCAATGTCATCATTTCTAGTGCTAATATTGTCATATTTGATGGTATTCTATTAGGGCTTTGATGATATTCTATAGGGTTTTGATGTTGCTTTGTAGGGTTCTAATGCTTTGGTTTTGTTGTTTGGTGCTTCGATGCTACTTCAAAGTTGCTTTGCATGCTCCAAAATATTGTTTCTAGACTTGTAAAGTGTCAATCTTCCTTTCCATGCTATGATATCCATCAATTACATGCCAAAGCTTGTATTTTTATCTTTAAAAGCAGATAAATAGTTCTATTCAACTTAGTATTGTATTTATCCTTTTTACTATGCTTAATTGTAATATATATGGAAACTATAATCTAATCCATAGTTGAGTGACACAACAAGAGGCTTAAATATTGTACAAAATGAGTCTTTTTAGAGCCCCATCACTCCAACCAACCTATCATAATGCATGTATTAATGCATTATCTTACTCCATATTTGCACTAGTGCCAAGTTCTTTGTTGTCTATAATAGCTTTACTTATACCACATGTCAAGTTTTTTTTAGTGCTCTCTCAAAGCATTTTTTTTAACACTATGCTAATACTACCTCACCCTAAATTAACACCTGAAAGTGCTTTTGTATTGTATAGTTAATCATGTTGAGTGGAATTGGAGATGCTTCAATGTTGTATAGTTTTTTCCAATATTAAACTAGATGTTAGAAAAGAGGCACCAAATGGTTCCAATGTTGTGTAATTCTTACAAAGCACACATCAAATTATGAAATTTGCTTATACTAATGGTATAATAATCCCCTGTTGTGCACCATAAACCATAGAGTAACTATAATTATGCAAAATATTTAGATTAAGCCATACTCAAAAAGGAAAAACACATGCCTCATTGAAATAGATAATGTATGATGCTTTGTAGGAGATAAAAACCTAAAAGGTCAAGGTAGGGAGATTAGAACTACTCCAAGACTAAAAATGATCAATGCATTTATTTATTATTATTATTTTTTAATAGAAGGAACCTCCATTCTAGTTTTTAATATTATAAATATGAGTAAGTTTTGTTGTCATTGATGTCAAGAGGATGATGACCAAGTTTCATTGTCATCCATGCATTCATGTCAAGAGGTTGATGTCCAAGTTTCGTTGTCATTAATGTCTTCTAGTGGTTTTTCCAAAAATGCAAAGAAGTAGGTTTAAATGGAAATAATAATATTATAATATCTAATATTATAATATTCTAGGTTACAGGTTGGTTTGAAGAAAAACGAAGGCTAAGGAGTTATCAAATTTTAAATTCTCCAAAGACTCATTTGGCAGATTTTAAAGACTATGGTTAAATTTATTTAAATTTAAATATTTTAACCATGGGTTTGAATTTAAATTTAAATAATAAATTAAGGTGTAAAAATTTAAATTAAATTTGAATTTCTAAAGTTTCCAATATGTTAAACAATTTGGCATATGGTATAAAATGGGGCAAGTTTGTTTCATAAAAATCATCCATGTGAATGTTAATTGCCCAAAGGAAATCGTGTGATGCGTTGGTGAGGAAAATATTCACATGTGTTTAAAGACTTAAGAGGGCAAATGTGGCAATAAATACAAGGGAAGTACCAACCAGGATTCAAGGCGCTTGGTAGCGCAAGTGGTAGCTGAGGGCTACGTTAAGTCGTTTGCAAGTACGAGGTTGTGGGTTTGATCGACGCAATCACCATTTTGCAAAGGGAGGAAACTTGTTTTATTTTCACCGTCAGAGAAGAGATAGGACAAAAGGGAATCGTGCACTCTTATTATTTTGTGAGGGTACGTAGCCCAGTTGGAGGACGTACTTTTCACAAAGGTGCTTGGAGAGGCGAGGTCGAGCGTTCGAATCTTGCCAAAGGTTTTTGGTTAATAAAAGGTATGCACTCACATTATTATTTTCCAAGGTTTTGATAATCCAAAATTTCATAGTGTGGAAATTAAAAATATTTTAATTTTCCCAAGGTTTTTATAATTTGGAAATTGCATAGTGGAAAAAATTAAAAGGTGTTTATGAGTTATTGAGGGAGATAAAAGGGAAAATAAATTTAAAATATTTTATTTTAATTTTGGTGGTTAGAATTTAAAAATAAGGAGAAATAAGGTGTAATTGAGATTTAATACTTTTGTATGGTGAAGTAATTTTGAGTGAAATAATTGAGTGTAGATTTTTGATATCTAACCATTGATATTGGCAAAGAGGTTGATTGTGATTGAGACAAGTTTTGAGGTCAAATATTCTTCAAAACAAAAGGTATGGGCATATTATCCTTGTGAGTGAAATATTGTTTTGTTGAATGTTGTGAAGTGCAAGTTGGAGTGAAAATGATTGTTGGAAATGTTTGAGTGACTTTTTCATATGCATGATTGGTAAATATTCATGAGATTATTTGAGTGTGATATTGAGAACTATATTGAACTAGGGTTTGTGAAATATCATGAGTATCATTGTTATGTGAAGTTGAGAACTATCTTGAGTTAGGGTTTGTGAAAGATAATGAGAATAATTATTATGTGAATTTGAGAACTATCTTGAGTCAGGGTTTATAAAATATCTTGACTATCATTATTATGTGAAGTTGAGAACTATCTAGAGTTAGGGATTGTAAAAAATCATGAGTATCATTGTTATATAAATTTGAAATCATCTTGAGTCAAGGTTGAATCCCATAGTGTGAGTTGTTGGAAGCATTGTGAAACATTTGTTTAGGGTTAGTAAGCAGGTTGTGTTTCATTGAGTGATTGGTTGAGTGAAGTTGATTGAGTATTATTGATTGAAAGCATTGGAGTGATAGTTCAAGTTCTGTGAAACAAATTATTCTTTATTCTAAATTGATTTGAAGGAGAGTTTGAAAGTGATTGAGTATTTTGTGAGTGTGAAACATATTAAGTCTCTAACCGTTCTCTATATGTATCTGTAAGTTAAACAAGATTCTAAGTGAAATTTTTTTGTGGGATTGAAGATGTTTTCTGTGAGAGATTGAGTTGAGTTTTGTATGCAAGCTTTACAATTGATTTGAATAAGCTTTTGTGAAAGCTAGAGGACAAATTTGAGTAAGTCCTAGAGGGGACTTAAGGACAAAGTTGAGTAAGCTTTTGTGAAATCTTAAGGATATATTTGTGTGAGCTTTTGTGGAAGCTTACAATCAGATTTGAGGTAAGTCTTGGTGAAGACTTGAGTATATTGGACAAGTTCTAGTGAGGACTTGAGAAAATTTGAGGTAAGTTTTAGTGAAGACTTATTATGTAGATTGAGGAAGTTCTTGAGAGAACTTGTGGACATATTTGAGGTAAGTCTTAGATAAGACTTGAGAACATATTGAGCAAGTTCTAGAGACAACTTGTGAGCATATTTGAGGTAAGTCTTTGATAAGACTTGAGAGTAGAGTTGATTGATTGATTTGTTTAATCCTTGAGTTAAGGTTTGATGTGGATCTAGTAGAGTTGATTTGTGATTGGATAAAGCTTTATGTTAAGGCTTGAGGATAGATTTGAGGATAGAGTTTGGTGTAGATTTGAGGGTAGATTTGTGCCAAACCTGAGATAGATATTAAGCATATTTGTGTTAGATTGAAGTACTATGTTTAGTGCATATTTAAGATAGATATTGAGCAGATTGTTTCTAGACTAAATTATTGTGTTTAGTGTAGATTTAAGATAGATATTGAGCAAATTTATGCTAGATCGAAGGACTATGTTTAGTACATATTTGAAATAGAGATTGAGTAGAGCTGAGAGTAAGCTTTGGATGTGATAAAGTAGAGTACAATAGTCTCTAGTGGATATAGAACTATTATCTAGGGTAGTGAGGATAAAGGTCTTTAGTGGAGAGAGATCCACAACCCAGTGTAGTGGAGGTAATAGTATTCTAGAGGATCACCAAAAAGAGTAGAAGAGAAAGAGTTACCTTATGGATATATATCCATGAACTAGTAGAGGGGATTGGTGTCTCTTGTGGATTGGTGCCCAAAAACTAGTAAAGAGAATTGGTGTCTCTTGTGGATAGGTATCCACGAGCTTGATTAGGGGATTTATGTCTCCTTTGGATAGAGGTCCATAAAATATTGAAATATGGAAGGTTTCCCAAGATATTTATTGAGAAAATTTTAGTGGAATATTTTCTCTGTGGAGTAGCCCACATTGGGTGAACCATGTTAAATTGGTGTCTCTATTGTGTGTGGTGATTTATGCATTGCTTTGATTACTTTTGTTGATATTACCATTGATATATTGGATAATATTGTTTGAGAAAATAAAAGTAAAAGGTGGTCTTATACTATTCACCCCCTCTCAATATAAGCTTGTGTTCTTCAATTGGTATCAGAGTGGGTTCCTTCGAAAGAGTTTAATAACTTGAAGAAAAATCTCACAGGAACACATATGGATTCTTAAAATGGATCTTTAGGTAATACAACACCATTGTTCTATGGGAAAAATTATGCACTTTGGAGTGTGAGAATAAATATTCACCTAATGGCACTAGGGAATGAAATGTGGCAAGCAATTGAGGATGGATTCATACTACCAACTACTCCACCTATAGATAAGGATGGTAATCTTATACAACTGAATAATTCAAAGGTAATGAATGGAATTTTAAAGGGTTTACATAAAACATAGTTTATAAAGGTTATGCATTGCATATCAGTAAAAGAAATTTAGGATAATCTGAAAGGTATATATGAGGGAGACAAAAGGGTCAAAATGGTAAAGTTGCAAAATCACAAGAGAAATTTTGAAGACCTAAATATGAAGGATGAGAAAAACATTTTTGCATACCTACTTCATGTGGATGAGGTTGTTAACTCCATGCAAGGACTTGGATTCAAAGTTGAAGAAACATATGTTTTCCACAAGATTTTAATGCCACTTCCTAAGAGGTATATTAAAAATATTTCAGCCATAAAAGAGTCAAAAGATATTGAATATTTTATAGGGTATGAGTTACATGGAATTCTCACAGCTTTTGATATGAGAATAAAAGAGGATCATATTCCCTAGAAAGAAGCAGCCTTTAAAATAACAAATAATTCAAAGGGTAAGAAGTCATAATCAAGCAATGAGTTCTCCAGTGATGAAGAAGCAAACTATGTTAGAAGGAACAAGGAATCAAGAAAGTATAAAGGTACAAAATCAGATAAGTATTTTAATTGTGGTAAATATGGTCACTATGCAACTAATTATCCAGAAGCTAGAAACAATAGTGAGGATGAGAAACAAGATCATTAGAATAGGGAAACAGGAAAACATAGGTATCAAAATAAAAGTAGGGATGGACAAAGCATGCAAGGAAAGAAGTTTTTCCAAAGGCATAAGAAGATTTTTTATGCAGACAAGGTAGGTAATATTTCCAGTGATAGTGATGGTAGATCCTCAGATACTGAAGAAGAAGACATTCTATTTCTTGCAGAAGAAAAGAATGATGTTAGAAAAGGGTCACCATTAATTCTCAAGTGTTTTAGGTGTGGTAACTTTGGTCATCTTGAATATAGTTGTACAAGGAATGGATTCATCTTCAGTGAATATGAATATGAGGATGCTCTTGAAGGTCCACAAGAAGAAATTCTTCTTATGGAAATAGAAGGAAGTGCTTATAGTGGAAATGAATCAGAGAAAGGAGAATTTGATCTTGAGGGTGAGATTTGTTTTGCTCTTGATGCATTAAGAGGGGTAAGAAAGTAGAATTCAAAACTCAAGCTTCAATTTCAATAATGTGATAAAGAGAAAGGAAGGCTTATACAAGAACTCAATGACTTGAAAGATAAATTTGAAAAGAGAAAAGGATTTGAAGAGGATATGATTGAACAGTTAAATATAAAAGAGCAATAATATGATGTTCTAACTAAATAACATGAAAAGTTTAATAACAAGATATATCAATTCAGGAAAATTTCAAAATATTTGGATGATATTATCAAATCACATAGATCTCCATTTATGAGAACATGACTTGGTTTTGAACAGGAACATAGAGAACAAGGAGAGGAGTCAATCTCAAGATCCAAATAAGAAGAAGCTTTAGAAGAAGAGAGTGTAAGAGAAAGTGAGAATTTTGAGGATAATTTGGACAATAGAAAGTTCAAGAAGGAAATGAACAATGCACAAAAGAGGAACATATGGAACAAGAAATATCATAGGGTAGAAGAGACTAAGAGACCAATGGTGTCAAGGCAATGTTTCTTCATTGGATGTTGCTTCTCATGTCATAGGTTTGGGCATAAGGCTACACAATTTAGGACACATGAAAGACACGAATATGGAAATTTTAAAAATAGGTATCTTTTCCAAGGGTATTGCTACTCTTGTAATCAGTTTGGTCATAAGGCAATAAATTGCAAGGCTCATGATAGGAATGGATATGGATTCACCAAGAGAAAATTGAATATAGTTACACCTTAAAGGAATCATAACATTAAGTATAATAAGTGTAACAATGTTGTGCATATAGCTAAGAAGTGTAGAGCAGAATTTCTAAAGACAAGGAAAAATAGGAACATTCAAAGAAATCAGAAAGATCGGGTGAGGAAGAAGGTGGACAAAGGAAATTATCAGTGTATGTTGGGAGTAAATATACTCCCACTCTAAAATTAACCACCTCAAGAGAGGAGGTGGGGGAGAGGCTAAGCTAAGAGTCTCATTCTTAGTCCCAAGTCCCAAAGGTAGCCCTTTGCCATTGATGTCAAAGGGGGAGAGATTTGAGTTAGGGGAGAGAATTTAGTTAGGGGGAGCAGTTTCATAGGAGGAGAAGAACTAAAAAAGGCAAAGGAAATGGTAAAAGAAAAATGGGTTGCCATCAATGACAAAGGGGGATATTGTTGGAAATATGAGCAAGTTTTGTTGTCATTGATATCAAGAGGATGATGACCAAGTTTCATTGTCATCCATGCATTCATGTCAAGAGGTTGATGTCCAAGTTTCGTTGTCATTAATATCTTCCAGTGGTTTTTCCAAAAAGGCAAAGAAGCAATTTTAAATGGAAATAATAATATTATAATATTCTGGGTTACAGGTTGGTTTGAAGAAAAATGAAGGCCAAGGAGTTATCAAATTTTAAATTCTCAAAAAGACCCATTTGGTAGATTTTAAAGACTATGGTTTAATTTATTTAAATTTAAATATTTTAACCATATGTTAAAATTAAAAATTAAATAATAAATTAAGGTACCAAAGTTTAAATTAAATTCGAATTTCTAAAGTTCGTCGATGTGTTAAACAATTTGGCATGTGGTATAAAAGGGGGTAAGTTTGTTTCATAAAAATCATCCATGTGAATGTTAATTTCCCAAAGGAAATCATGCACTGCATTAGTGAGGACAAGATTCGCATGTGTTTAAAGACTTAAGAGGGAAAACGTGGCAATAAATACAAGGGAAGTGCCAACTAGGATTCAAAGTGATTGGTAGTGCAAGTGGTAGTTGAGGGCTGTGTTAAGTCATTCGAAAGTGCAAGGTCATAGGTTTGATCCATGCAATCATAATTTTGCAAAGGGAGGAAACTTGTTTTGTTTGCATCGTCAAATAAGAGATAGGACAAAAGGGAATTGTGTGCTCTTGTTATTCCGTGAGGGCACATAGACCAATTGGAGGATGTGCTTTACATGAAGGCACTTGGAGAGGCGAGGTCGGATGTTCAAATCTTGCCAAATGTTTTTGGTTGGTTTAATAAAAGGCATGCGCTCACATTATTATTTGCCAAGATTTTGATAATATAAAATTGCATAGTGTGGAAATTAAAAATCTTTAATTTGCCCAAGGTTTTGATAATTTGGAAATTGCATAGTGGGAAAATTTAAAAGGTGTTTATGAGTTATTTAGGTAGATAAAAGGGAAAATAAAGTTTAAATAGTTTATTTTAATTTTGGTGGCTAGAATTTATAAAGGAGGAGAAATAAGGTGTAATTGAGATTTAATACTTTTGTATGGTGAAGTAATTTTGAGTGAAATAATTGTGTGTAGATTTTTTGATATCTAATCATTGAGATTGGCAAAGAGGTTGATTGTGATTGAGACACGTTTTGAGGTCAAATATTCTTCAAAACAAAAGGTATGGGCATATTATCCTTGTGAGTGAAATATTGTTTTGTTGAATGTTTTGAAGTGCAAGTTGGAGTGAAAAGGATTGTTGGAAATTTTTGAGTGATTTTTTCATATGCATGATTGGTAAATGTTCATGAGATTATTTGAGTGTGATATTGAGAACTATCTTGAACTAGGTTTTGTGAAAGATCATGAGTATCATTGTTATGTGAAGTTGAGAACTATCTTGAGTTAAGGTTTTTGAAATATCATGAGTATCATTGTTAAGGCTTAAGGACATATTTGAGGATAAAGTTTGGTGCATATTTGAGGGCAGATTTATGCTAGATCAGAGATAAATATTGAGCAGATTTGTGCTAGACTGAAGGGTTGTGTTTAGTGCAGATTTGAGACAAAGATTGAGAAAATGTATGCTAGATAGAAGGACTGTGTTTAGTGCATATTTGAGATAGGTGTAGAATGGATTTATGCTAGACTGAAATATTATGTTTAGTATATATTTGAGATAGAGATTGAGTAGATCTGAGAGTAATCTTTGGAGTTGATATAGTAGAGGGCAGTAGTCTTTAGTGGATAGAGATCCATTAGCCAGGGTAGTGAGTACATAGGTCTTATGAGTGAGGACAATATTCAATGGAGAGAGATCCATAAGACAGTGTAGTGGAGGTAGTAGTCTTCTATAGGATCACCAACCATAGTAGAGGAGGAGTTCTCTTGTGGATAGAGATCCACGAACTAGCAGAGGGGATTGGTGTCTCTTGTGGGTTGGTACCCATAAACCAACAAAGGGGATTGGTGTCTCCTATGTATAAGTATCCATGAACTTGATTAGGGGATTGGTGTCTCCTTTGGATAGAGGTCCATAAAAATTTGTAATAGTGAAGGTTTTCCAAGATATTTTTTGAGAAAATTTTAGTGGAATATTTTCTCCGTGGAGTAGCCCACATTAGGTGAACCACGTTAAATTGGTATCTCTATTGTGTATGGTTATTTATGCATTGCTTTGATTACTGATGTTGATATTGCTTTGTTTTATGCATTGCTTTATTTAATATATATGGTAACTATAATCTAATACATAGTTGAGTGACACAACAAAAGGCTTAATTATTGTACAAAATGAGTATTTTTAGAGCCCCATCACTCCATCCAACCTATCATAATGCATTATATTACTATATATTTGCACTAGTGCCAAGTTCTTTGTTGTCTATAATAGCTTTACTTATACCACATGTCAAGTTTTTTTTAGTGCTCTCTCAAAGCATTTTTTTAACACTATGCTAATACTACCTCACCCTAAATTAACACTAAAAGTGCTTTTGTATTGTATAGTTAATCATGTTGAGTGGAATTGGAGATGCTTTAGTGTTGTATAGTTTTTTCCAATATTAAACTAGATGTTAGAAAAGAGGCACCAAATGGTTCCAATGTTATGTAATTCTTATAAAGCACGCATCAAATTATGAAATATGCTTATACTAATGGTATAATAATCCCCTGTTGTGCACGATAAACCATAGAGTAACTATAATTATGCAAAATATTTAGATTAAGCCTTAATAAAAAAGGAAAAACATATGCCTCATTGAAATAGATAATGTATGATGCTTTGTAGGAGATAAAAACCTAAAAGGTCAAGGTAGGGATATTAGAACTACTCCAAGACTAAAAATGATCAATGCATTTATTTATTAATTTATTAATATTATTTTTTAATAGAAGGAACCTCCATTATATTTTTTAATATTATAAATATGAGCAACTTTTGTTGTCATTGATTTCAAGAGGATGATGACCAAGTTTCATTGTCATCCATGCATTCATGTCAAGAGGTTGATGTCCAAGTTTTGTTGTCATTAATGTCTTCTAGTGGTTTTTCCAAAAAGGCAAAGAAGCAGGTTTAAATGGAAATAATAATATTATAATATCTAATATTATAATATTCTAGGTTACAGGTTGGTTTGAAGAAAAACGAAGGCCAAGGAGTTATCAAATTTTAATTTCTCCAAAAGACCCATTTGGCAGATTTTAAAGACTATGGTTTAATTTATTTAAATTTAAATATTTTAACCATAGGTTAAAATTTAAATTTAAATAATAAATTAAGGTGCCAAAGTTTAAATTAAATTTTAATTTCTAAAGTTTTCCAATATGTTAAACAATTTGGCATATGGTATAAAAGGGGGTAAGTTTGTTTCATAAAAATCATCCATGCGAATGTTAATTGCCCAAAGGAAATCATGCGCTGTGTTGGTGAGGAAAATATTCGTGTGTGTTTAAAGACTTAAGAGGGCAAATGTGGCAATAAAAACAAGGGAAGCACCAACCAGGATTCAAGGCGCTTGGTAGCGCAAGTGGCAGTTGAGGGCTACGTTAAGTTGTTTGCAAGTGGGAGGTTGCGGGTTCGATCCACGCAATCACCATTTTGCAAAGGGAGGGAACTTGTTTCATTTTCACCGTCAGAGAAGAGATAGGACTAAAGGGAATCATTCACTTTTATTATTTTGTGAAGGCACGTAGCCCAGTTGGAGGACGTACTTTTTATGAAGGTGCTTGGAGAGGCAAGGTCGAGTGTTCGAATCTTGCCAAAGGTTTTTGGTTAATAAAAGGTATGCACTCACATTATTATTTTCCAAGGTTTTGATAATCCAAAATTGCATAGTGTGGAAATTAAAAATATTTTAATTTGCCCAAGGTTTTGATAATTTGGAAATTGCATAGTGTAAAAAATTAAAATGTTTTTATGAGTTATTGAGGGAGATAAAAGGGAAAATAAAGTTAAAATATTTTATTTTAATTTTGGTGGTTAGAATTTAAAAATAAGGATAAATAAGGTGTAATTGAGATTTAATACTTTTGTATGGTGAAGTAATTTTGAGTGAAATAATTGAGTGTAGATTTTTAGATATCTAATCATTGAGATTGGCAAAAAGGTTGATTTTGATTGAGACAAGTTTTGAGTCAAATATTCTACAAAACAAAAGGTATGGGCATATTATCCTTGTGAGTGAAATATTGTTTTGTTGAATGTTGTGAAGTGCAAGTTGGAGTGAAAAGGATTTTTGGAAATGTTTGAGTGACTTTTTCATATGCATGATTGGTAAATATTCATGAGATTATTTGAGTGTGATATTGAGAGCTATCTTGAACTAGGGTTTGTGAAAGATCATGAGTATCATTGTTATGTGAAGTTTAGAACTATATTGAGTTAGGGTTTGTGAAAGATAATGAGTATCATTATTATGTGAAGTTGAGAACTATCTTGAGTTAGGGTTTGTAAAATATCATGGGTATCATTGTTATGTGAAGTTGAAAACTATCTTGAGTTAGGGATTGTAAAAAATTATGAGTATCTTTGCTATGTAAATTTGAAATCATCTTGATTCAACGTTGAATCTTATAGTGTGAGTTGTTGGAAGCATTATGAAACACTTGTTTAGGGTTAGTAAGCAAGTTGTGTTTCATTGAGTTATTGGTTGAGTGAAGTTGATTGAGCATTATTGATTGAAAGCATTGGAGTGATAGTTCAAGTTCTGTGAAACAAATTATTCTTTATTCTAAATTGATTTGAAGGAGAGTTTGAAAGTGATTGAGTATTTTGTGAGTGTGAAACATATTGAGTCTCTAACCATTCTCTATATGTTTCTGTAAGTTAAACAATATTCTAAGTGAAACTTGTTTGTGGGATTGAAGAGGTTTTCTGTGAGAGATTGAGTTGAGTTTTGTATGCAATTTTTACAATTGATTTGAATAAGATTTTGAGAAATCTAGAGGACATATTTGAGTAAGTCCTAGAGGGGACTTAAGGACAGAGTTGAGTAAGCTTTTGTGAAATCTTAAGGATATATTTGTGTGAGCTTTTGTGGAAGCTTACAATCATATTTGAGGTAAGTCTTGGTGAAGACTTGAGTAGATTGTACAAGTTCTAGTGAGGACTTGAGAAAATTTGAGTTAATTTTTAATGAAGACTTATCATGAATATTGAGCAAGTTCTTGAGAGAACTTGTGGACATATTTGAGGTAAGTCTTAGAGAAGACTTGAGAGCATATTGAGCAAGTTCTAGAGAGAACTTGTGAGCATATTTGGGGTAAGTCTTTGAGTAGACTTGAGAGTAGAGTTGATTGATTGATTTGTTTAAACCTTGAGTTAAGGTTTGAGGTAGATCTAGCAGAGTTTATTTGTGATTGGATCAAGCTTTATGTTAAGGCTTGAGGATATATTTGAGGATATATTTTGATGTATACTTGAGGGTAGATTTGTGCCAGACCTGAGATAGATATTAAGTATATTTGTGTTAGATCGAAGGACTATGTTTATGCAGATTTAAGATAGATATTGTGCAGATTGTTTCTAGACTAAAAGATTATGTTTAGTGTAAATTTAAGATAGATATTGAGCAGATTTGTGCTAGATCAAAGGACTATATTTAGTACATATTTGAAATAGATATTGAGTAGAGCTGAGAGTAAGCTTTGGAGGTGACAAAGTAGAGGACAATAGTCTCTAGTGGATAGAGATCTATTAGCTAGGGTAGTGAGGATAGATGTCTTCTAAGTGAGGATAGAGGTCTTTAGTGGAGAGAGATACACAAGCCAGTGCAATGGAGGAAATAGTATTCTAGAGGATCACTAGCCAGAGTAGAGGAGAAGGAGTTCCCTTATGGATAGATATCCATGAATTAGTAGAGGGTATTGGTGTCTCTTGCGGATTGGTGCCCAAAAACTAGTAAAGATAATTGGTGTCTCTTGTGGATAGGTATCCATGAGCTTGATTAGGGGATTTGTGTCTCCTTTGGATAGAGGTCCATAAAATATTGAAATAGGGAAGGTTTCCCAAGATATTTATTGAGAAAATTTTAGTGAAATATTTTCTCCGTGGAGTAGCCCACATTGGGTGAACCATGTTAAATTGGTGTCTCTATTGTGTGTGGTGATTTATGCATTGCTTTGATTACTTTTTTTGATATTACCATTAATATATTGGATAATATTGTTTGAGAAAATAAAAGTAAAAAGTTATCTTATACTATTCACCCCCCCTCTAAATATAAGCTTGTGTTCTTCAATTGATATCAAAGCGGTTTCCTTTGAAAGAGTTTAATATCTTTAAGAAAAATTTCACAAGAACACATGGATTCTTAAAATGGATCTTTAGGGAATACAACACCATTTTTCAATGGAAATAATTATGCACTTTGGAGTGTGAGAATGAAGATTCACCTAATGGCACTAGGGAATGAAATGTGGTAAGAAATTGAGGATGGATTCATACCGCCAACTACTCCACCTATAGATAAATATGGTAAGATTATACAACTAAATAATTCAAAGGTAATGAATGGAATTTTAAAGGGTTTACATGAAACATAGCTTATAAAGGTTATGCATTGCACATCAGTAAAATAAATTTAGGATAAGTTGAAAGGTATATATGAGGGAGAAAAAAAGGTCAAAATGGCAAAGTTGCAAAATCATAAGAGAAATTTTAAAGACCTAAAGATGAAGGATAAGAAAAATATTGTTGCATACCTACTTCATGTGGATGAGGTTGTTAACTCCATGCAATGAATTGGATTCAAAGTTGAAGAAACAGATGGTTGCCATAAGATTTTAATGTCACTTCCTAAGAGGTATACTAAAATATTTCAGCCATAAAAAAAGTCAAAAGATATTGAATTTTGGAAAAGGTATGAGTTATATGGAATTCTCACAGCTTTTGATATGAGAATAAAAGAGGATCATATTCCCTAAAAAGAAGCAACCTTTAAAATAACAAAGAATTCAAAGGGTAAGAAGTCATAATAAAGCAATGATTTCTCCAGTGATGAAGAAGCAAAATATGTTAGAAGGAACAAGGACTTAAGAAAGTATAAAGGTACAAAATCATATAGGTATTTTAATTGTGGTAAATATGGTCACTATGCAACTAATTATCTAGAAGCTAGAAACAATAGTGAGGATGATAAACAAGATCATAAGAACAAGGAAACAAGAAAACATAGGTATCAAAATAAAAGTAGGGATGGACAAAGCATGCAAAGAAAGAAGTTTTTCCAAAGGCATAAGAAGAGTTTTTATGCAGACAAGGTAGTTAATATTTCCAATGATAGTGATGGTAGATCCTCAAGATACTGAAGAAGAAGACATTCTATTTCTGGCAGAAGAAAAGAATGATGTTAGAAAAGGGTCACCATTAATTCTCAAGTGTTTTAGGTGTGGTAACTTTGGTCATCTTGAATATAGTTGTACAAGGAATGGATTCAGATTCAGTGAATATGAATATGAGGATGCTCTTGAAGGTCCACAATAATAAAGTCTTCTTATGGCAATAGAAGAAGAAGGAAGTGCTTCTAGTGGAAATGAATCAGAGAAAGGAGAAGTTTCTCTTGAGTGTGAGCTTATTTTTTCTCTTGATGCATTAAGAGAGGTAATAAAGTAGAATTCAAAACTCAAGCTTCAATTTCAATAATGTGATAAAGAGAAAGGAAGGCTTATACAAGAACTCAATGACTTGAAAGATAAATTTGAAAAGATAAAAGGAGTTGAAGAGGACATGATTGAACAGTTAAAGATAAAAGAGCAAGAATGTGATGTTCTAACTAAATAACATGAAAATTTTAATAACAAGATATATCAATTCAGGAAAATTTCAAAAGATTTGGATGATATTATAAAATCACATAGATCTCCATTTATGAGAACAGGACTTGGTTTTGAATAGGAACATAGGAAAAAGGAGAGGAGTCAATCTCAAGTCCAAAGAGAAGAGCTTTAAAGAAGAGAGTGTAAGAGAAAGTGAGAATTTTGAGGATAAGTTGGACAATAGAAAGTTCAAGAAGGAAATGAACAATGAACAATAGAGGAACATATGGAACAAGAAATATCATAGGGTAGAAGAGACTAAGAGACCAATGGTGTCAAGGCAATGTTTCTTCATTGAATTTTGCTTCTCATATCATAGGTTTGGGCATAAGGCTACACAATTTAGGACACATGAAAGACACGAATATGGAAATTTTTAAAATAGGTATCTTTTCCAAGGGTATTGCTACTCTTGTAATCAGTTTGGTCATAAGGCAATAAATTTCAAGGCTCATGATAGGAATGGATATGGCTTCACCAAGAGAAACTTGAATATAGTTACACCTTAAAGGAATCATAACATTAAGTATAATAAGTGTAACAATGTTGTGCATATAGCCAAGCAATGTAGAGTAAAATTTCTAAAGACAAGGAAAAATAGGAACATTCAAAGAAATCAGAAAGATCAGGTGAGGAAGAAGGTGGACAAAGGAAAAGATCAGTGTATGTTCAGAGTAAAGATACTCCCACTCTAAAATTAACCACCTAAAGAGAGGATGTGGGGGAGAGGCTAAGCTAAGAGTCTCATTCTTATTACCAAGTCCCAAATGTAGCCCTTTGCCATTGATGTCAAAGGGGGATAGATTTGAGTTAGGGGGAGAGAATTTAGTTAGGGGGAGCAGTTTAATAGGAGGAGAAGAACTAAAAAAGGCAAAGGAAATGGTAAAAGGAAAATGGTTTGTCATCAATGACAAAGGGGGAGATTGTTGCAAATATGAGCAAGTTTTGTTGTCATTGATATCAAGAGGATGATGACCAAGTTTCATTGTCATCCATGCATTCATGTCAAGAGGTTGATGTCCAAGTTTCGTTGTCATTAATGTCTTCCAGTGGTTTTTCCAAAAAGGCAAAGAAGCGGTTTTAAATGGAAATAATAATATTATAATATTATGTGTTACATGTTGGTTTGAAGAAAAATGAAGGCCAAGGAGTTATCAAAGTTTAAATTCTCAAAAAGACCCATTTGGTAGATTTTAAAGTCTATGGTTTAATTTATTTAAATTTAAATATTTTAACCATATGTTAAAACTTAAAATTTAAATAATAAATTAAGGTACTAAAGTTTAAATTAAATTCGAATTAAATTTGAATTTCTAAAGTTCACCGACGTGTTAAACAATTTGGCATGTGGTATAAAAGGGGGTAAGTTTGTTTCATAAAAATCATCCATGTGAATGTTAATTTCCCAAAGTAAATCATGCACTGCATTAGTGAGGACAAGATTCGCATGTGTTTAAAGACTTAAGAGGGCAAACGTGGCAATAAATACAAGGGAAGTGCCAACTAGGATTCAAAGTGCTTGGCAGTGCAAGTGGTAGTTGAGGGCTGTGTTAAGTCGTTCGAAAGTGCAAGGTCGCCGGTTTGATCCACGCGATCATAATTTTGCAAAGGGAGGAAACTTGTTTTGTTTGCATCATCAAAGAAGAGATAGGACAAAAGGGAATTGTGTGCTCTTGTTATTTTGTTAGGACACGTAGCCCAATTGGAGGATGTGCTTTGCATGAAGGCGCTTGGAGAGGTGAGGTCGGGTGTTTGAATCTTGCCAAAGGTTTTTGGTTGGTTTAATAGAAGGTATGCGCTCTCATTATTATTTGCCAATATTTTGATAATATAAAATTGCATAGTGTGGAAATTAAAAATCTTTAATTTGCCCAAGGAATTGATAATTTGGAAATTGCATAGTGGGAAAATTTAAAAGGTGTTTATGAGTTATTGAGGTAGATAAAAGGGAAAATAAAGTTTAAATAGTTTATTTTAATTTTGGTAGCTAGAATTTATAAAGGAGAAGAAATAAGGTGTAATTGAGATCTAATACTTTTGTATGGTTAAGTAATTTTGAGTGAAATAATTGTGTGTAGATTTTTTGATATCTAATCATTGATATTGGCAAAGAGGTTGATTGTGATTAAGACAAGTTTTGAGGTCAAATATTCTTCAAAAAAAAATGTATGGGCATATTATCCTTGTGAGTGAAATATTGTTTTGTTGAATATTTTGAAGTGCAAGTTGGAGTGAAAAGGATTGTTGGAAATGTTTGAGTGACTTTTTCATATGCATGATTGGTAAATGTTCATGAGATTATTTGAGTGTGAGATTGAGAACTATCTTGAACTAGGTTTTGTGAAAGATCATGAGTATCATTGTTATGTGAAGTTGAGAACTATCTTGAGTTAGGGTTTTTGAAATATCATGAGTATCATTGTTAATGCTTAAGGACATATTTGAGGATAAATTTTGGTGCATATTTGAGGGTAGATTTATGCCAGATCAGAGATAAATATTGAGCAGATTTGTGCTAGACTGAAAGGTTGTGTTTAGTGCAGATTTGAGACAGAGATTGAGCAAATTTATGCTAGATCGAAGGACTATGTTTAGTGCAGATTTGAGATAGATATTGAATGGATTTATGCTAGACTGAAGGATTATGTTTAGTATATATTTGAGATAGAGATTGAGCAGAGTTGAGAGTAAGCTTTGGATTTGATAGAGTAGAGGACAATAGTCTCTAGTGGATAGAGATCCATTAGCCAAGGTAGTGAGGATAAAGGTCTTCTGAGTGAGGACAAAGGTATTTAATGGAGAGAGATCCACAAGCTAGTGTAGTGGAGGTAGTAGTCTTCCAGAGGATCACCAACCAGAGTAGAGAAGAAGGATTTCTCTTGTGGATAGAGATCTACAAACTAGCAGAGGGTATTGGTGTCTCTTGTGGGTTGGTACCCATAAACCAGCAAAGGGGATTGGTGTCTCCTATGTATAAGTATCCATGAACTTGATTAGGGGATTGGTGTCTCCTTTGGATAGAGGTCCATAAAAAATTGTAATAGGGAAGGTTTCCCAAGATATTTGTTGAGAAAATTTTAGTGGAATATTTTCTCTGTGGAGTAGCCCACATTGGGTGAACCACATTAAATTGGTATCTTTATTGTGTGTGGTTATTTATGCATTGATGTTATTATTGTTGTTGATATTGCCATTGATATATTGGATAATTTTATTTGATAAAATAAAGGTAAAAAGTGGTCTTATACTGTTAACCCCCATCTCAGTATAAGCTTGTGTTCTTCATTCAATTCTCTCTTACTTTAGTTATGTCCACAAGGGATTTTCATAAACAAGTTTTTTTTTCTTTTTCTTTTTTGTAAGACTAGCATGTTGGAAATTGGTTTTCATGCTAGCATTGGTCTAATAGCACCTCAAAAGAGGTTTTCACTATTGATTTAAAAAATATATATTTAATGGATTCTACATGGAAGGGGGAACCCCCTTTAGAATCTAGAAGTCAACTGTGACTTTAAATATGTTATTATGTAACCATAAGTGATTCTTGTTGACCACTAATTGATATTTAGAACTAGCAAAGTCACACCTATGACAAAAACTTGATCTAGGTTTTTTTTTGCCTCATTTTTTCTCACCTATTTTTTTCTTGTTCTTTTTCTTTTTTTTTTAACCAAACTTGTGTGGTGATGCCATGCTCACTAAAAAAATTACAGCTAAAAATAATTTAGTGTTGTATGCTTCAGAGCCAAAAGGCACCACCATAAGATGACAACATTAGGCATTAGAAGGTTCTAGTGTTAAATTCCAAGTTATAAAAATTCTCTTCAATGATGTGCTAGTGTCGTAAGGCACCATAAACCAAATAGGAATTTTCAATGCTATATAGTCTTTATAAATAAGAACACCAAGAGGTTTTGATCTTGCCCAATTACCTATAAAGACTTGTCATTTCATGAGCATCAAAAGGTTTTGGTGCTATCTGATCACTTGCAAAGACTTATCATTTAATACATGTTTGTGCAAAATAAAGTTAGATCCATAATTAAATAATTTATTACTTGATCCAATTGAAATACATCTTTGTGGAACTCACTAAATATTCTTCCTAAGTATAGTCAAATATTATCATAGTTAATTATGTCATTTGTTTCAACAATGCACACAAGTGAGACCTGTCTATATTTATTTGGATCATCCATGGGTGATATAGGAAGCACATGCTATGTGACTTATCATGGTTGACTTTATTTAGAGTCAAGCCTCATGGAATTGACACCTATTTCCTATGGTTCATGAGGGGTTTTAACTAATGAATATTTCTCTTTGGTTCTCATAGATTCTAGTTTAATGGACCCCTACTTTCAAATCTAAATGTAAAAATCCTAAATTTTAATTCCTCCAATACCTACTACCTCTCAATAACATTATCTCTTATTAGGTTTTAACCAATTATTCTACCATTGGATTGAATAAAAATATCACTTAGTATCATAGATTAATAGACCGACCATAACCTAATATTATGACCACCTCACAATGACCATTATTCGTGGTCTATCGATTCCACTTTTTAATGTAAAAAAATAGAAATAGAGGTAATGACAGATCAACCAAAATTGATTTGGGCTAAGAATCATGGAAATGTGATTTAGTGCTTTAAATTTCTAGAACTTTAATCATGTAATCATAATTTTAGGATCATAATTAATTTATGACTATGTGGATCAACTATAGGACAAGATATTTGATTAGGAAGATGTAGTCTACCATAAGCTGACATGAATAACTGATTGAAAATCTAGCAAAGAAGATGATGATATTGGATGTTTGAATAATTTTCTAGAAACACCATCATCCCCAACAATGATGCCAAAAAGTGGCAAGTTTTAATAATGTCACTTTAATTTTGTCAAATCTATGGTGGTGACTGAAGTCTATATGTGTTAGGAAGGTTTGTATAGGTTTCAATATTGGGTTACTAGAACATTCTGACAAAAAATAAATCACACCTACAAAAAATTAAATAACACCCTTGTAGAAATTAAACCATACCTTGTAGAAAATAAAGCTTGCACAAAATAAAATCATGCATGTAGGAAATGAAATCACACTTGTTGAAAAGTAAATTAAAACACTTGTAGGAAATAAAAAATGCACTTGCAAGAACAAGATCTAATATAGCAACAACATGAAACTATCATGGGAAATAAAAATAAATAATTAATGTAATATGCAAAGGTATTAATTACAAATTAAAATTATACACAAAAGACATTGAAATAAAATAATAATTAATTAATTATTCTATGAACATATTTACAAAGATGATACTTTCCATTGTGTTGATGGAGTGGGCCCTTACTCCTCAGTCTAATGAAAAGTAAATCTTAATTCAAAATAATATTTATAAACATGCAAAAATAAGAAAATGACACAAACATATTTTATTAAAAAGAGGATGAAATTACCCTTTTACAAAAACCTTCAATTATACACATCCATTCTCTTCCTCTCCTTCATTTTCATCTCTCATCCTCTTTTGACCCCTCTAATGCATCATTATTACTCTTTTATAGAGATATCATATATAATAATCCAATAATAACTATTACTATAAAATATTTCCAATTTGAATTAGTTTGAAACAAATCCAACCAATTATATCTATGGAAAATAACAACTAAAATTAGTTGGAAATAAATCCAACCAATTATATCTAGGGAAAATAACAACTAAAATTAGTTTGAAACAAATCCAACTAATTTAAATCCACTCAAGGTAGATGGAAACCAATCTTAACATATCTAATTTCTATATAACTAATTTGAATTCAACCCAAAAATTCTATTTGTGTTTTCCATGTCACCATGTCCAATGTTGACATCATCATATCTGGTGCTAACGCCATCATGTCTAATGTTCTTTGGTGTTGTGTTGGCATCATCTCTAATACTGACATCATCTTCAAATATGATATCATTATCTCTAATGTTGTTCTCTAGTTCTCCTATGCTATTCTTCAATGTTGACATCATCTTTGGTGCTAACATCATCATATTTAGTGTTGATGTCATCATCTCTATGGCTATTGTCAAGGCTTTAATGATGACATCATAATATCCAGGGTTGCTATCAAATCTTTGGTGCTTTTCTATATGGTTGTAGTGCCAATTTGTAGGGTTTCAGTGCTACTTTGGTGCTACTTCAATGCTATTCTAGGACTACTCTGGTGTTGCTTTGTATGATCTAAAATGTTGTTTTTAGATCTACAAAGTGTCAATCTTCCTTTCCATGCCATGATATCCATCAATTAAATATCAAATCTTACATTTTTATCTCTAAAAGAAAATAAATGCATTTTGTTCAACTTAGTACAATGTTCCTCCTTTTCACTATGCTTAACTGCAATATATATGCAAATTACAATCTAATCCATAGTTAAGTGACACAAGATGAGGCTTAAAGACTATACCAAATGAGGCTTTTTAGAGCCTCACCAGAATGAGATATGATGATAGAGGTATAGGAAGGAATGGGCAAGGAACAATAAATCCTATATTGCCAAGCATTAGGCCAAAGAACAAAGGTCTTGGTTACGATAGTTAATCAAGTAATGAGAATAAATTTCTAAAAGTTGAAACCTTGATGGAAGGTGAGACATCCCAATGTGCACAAAATTAAAATTTTTAATAAAAATATTTATGTATAGCTAGAAATGTTAAAAACATATGTTCTGATCTATATGATTTTACCCATGTTAAAAAACAATTGAATTAGAAATTATTGGTAGAAAGGCAAAATGACAAACATAAAACATTTAAATTATGGATGGATAGATACGATGGAACGTAATAGAGAAATAAACATGTTACGATTCTATAGGGAATTGTTTCATCCTCAAAAGAGAAATATAAATAATTACTATTGTTGAGATATATCAAGCTATTTTGTGTGCACTTGGAAGTGGTTAAGGGAAAATAGAGTGGTGTCTAGGGGTTATCCATATTCAAAATCTCAAATGAATAAATTAGTGCTAAACCATGTCAAAACCTTCTATTGAGATAATTATGATTTATCCAATTAATAATCCTTAGTGATAGAAATGCATGCAATTTATTAATAGCAATTGATAGATGAAGACTACAGAGAGCGATGTGGTTTTGATTTTCAAAGACACCAAAGTGGAGGATACTTTAATTTAGATTAAACTAGGTATTTAGATGATTTAAAATCTATTATGATAAAATGAAAACTTATTCAAAAACATGCGCTTGAGCTTAAACATCCCTAAAGTGAATATATTTTCATAAATAATTTAAATGAAGTAATATTTATCCATTTTAGGCATATTTTGGGTTGTCATTCAAGAGTTATTATTATGTAATGACCACACCTGATACTATTATAATTTCTAATTGAAAATGAATATGTTATCCATGTCTAATATTAGGGATTATGTATCACAATGATCTAGCTAATTTTAGTCCTTTTATGCATCCTAATCATTAAAGATCTAAGACTTTCACTTGACATGTTTATAAAACATAAAGAATTTAGGAAGATAGTGTAGAAGTTTATCAAATGATATTTTGAATCTAGCTTCAAAATCCCTCATTAGATCAAAATGGATATAGAAGGGTGGATTTTCAATAGATAGGATTATTGTGGATAGAGAAATGAAGAAGACAACAAACAATATAAAATATAATATACAATTAAATTCTATTTCGAATTAAAAATAAATAAATATATATATTTTTTATTAGTTATAAGAATGGGTTTTGAAAGGGTCTCCAAACCTTTTACAAATAAAGGAACACTGCATATCCAGGATAAAACCAAAGACTACAAAGAATAGATAAAAGACTAGAAACCAGTCGATTGGAAAACAATAAGCAAAGCAGGCCAATAAAACAACCAATAGAAGACCACAAGATTTTGGAGATGAAAAGGATCCTAGGATCCTGAGCAGAACCAAAATGATAGCACAAAGACTAGATAAGACACCCAACATGGGTTAGCAACAACAAACAACCAACAAAGCTCCCAAAATTAACCATAGAAAGAGAGGACTCAAGCCTCAGTAGAACCAATTTCTGATTTTTTCATTTCTACCTCCAAGGCCCTAGGCTCACCTTGATTCCAATACATCAATGATTTTATCTCTTTTGCACAATCAATGGCCATATTCAAAGTTCCAATAAGGGAATTTTTGTAATCCATCATCATTTTATTAAATTATTTTGGCATTTTGGTCACATCCAATGGATTGGAGAGCTTCTTACCCCATCAACATGTAGACTTCAAAGTGAAATTAGTTTTCTTCTTCAGGAGAACATGGTCCTCTAAATATGAGTTCTCAACTAAAATTGGGGTCTTCTTAGACTTGACCAACTTAGCGAAGAGGCACTTGGACCACCTTGCACTTTCTGTTCCACCCCTAGTTCCCAATGGTGAATCTAAGGCTTCTCTTGTATCCTTTCCTTTAGTTTCCTCTAAGATATTAGAGGACTAACTAGATTCTCTTCCATTGCCTAAGGGTTGTTTGACTTAGAGTGAGACAAAGTTAGGGAATCATCAGTAGTAGGGACCTCTGATTGAAGGGTTGTTAGATTAGGGACAACCTCCCTGAGACCTCCTTGATTTTTTTGATGTGTTCAAAAATTAACAAAGCCAGGCCCTGATGGATTGGATTAGTAATCTTCCTACCTTTAACTTGCAACATAGACTTCTCCAAAGACTTAAATAAAAAGGAAGGTATGTTAAACACTCTCTTGCATCAGAGTTGATTTAGGAACATGAAATGATAACTCCGTAGGATATATTTACTCTCACCTAATGTGAAGTACTCCATAATTACCAAAGCAACCCTATCCCATGGAGCCTTGAGAACTTTCCTTTGGAAATCATTATGGATATTCAACAAGACCTCATCCTCCCCTAGAAAGTACCTAATTTCTCTTGCCAAGGAATTATTTTTCCTATTGTGGCATACACCATCTAAAGGCAGGCCCATCACACCACAACTAAGAGAATGAAGATTTCAAACTCAAGCCCCTCCACTTTCTCCATCCCATTCTTCCATGAATGGGCCATTTGTTTTGATATTTCTCTATTAAAACCATGGAATTTCAACAAACATTATAGAAGACCACCTTTACTCAATATCTTCCTTACATCATCCTTAACTTCAAGTGAATTTGGCTCAAGGACTATCCCCTCCATAGTCCAAAATACCACCCATAGATTACACTCTTTGGATAATTGAGATATAGAGCAACCAAAAGACCTTGGAGGAGAAAAACACAAAATGATGAAAGCTCCACCTAGGAATTTAGAAGCCTCAAGAGACCGTTGGAAGATAGCCAACCTTCACCTCAAAATATTAGAACCAATACCCCACTACTAAAAATTAATCCAACTTGGGAAAACTAGGATCTTATTGAAAATAGGTAAATTTAAGAGCTTGCTCTTTCCTAGAAATAGGATAATAGGGCTCTCATCCCAATCCAAGCCAACATCAATATCAGAAGCCTTGAGGTAGTGCCACTTCACGTTTCAAAAGGATCATAAAAAATAAGAATATGTAACAAAAAAAGAGAAGCATACCATATGTCCTTTGAAATAATTAGAATCCCCTACAATCATGGCACCCATCTCTATGAATATTAGAGCCAATTTTCAACATCAACTATAGGATTTTATGGCCACTTGACATCCAAATGTGCAAACCAATAGGGCCTCTCCACATTCTAAACAACCACTTCAACTCATGCATGCCAAGGAAGGCCAAGGGGTTTATATGGCTTCCAAACAACCACCTAGGCCAATGATTACCATATTGCCTTTTGTCAATTGATAAAAGCAAGGATTCCCATATAAAAAGGCTTACTTGTTCATGAAATAGGGATCTTGAAGTGAAATAACTTTGGTGATGATGTCTATGCATGGACCATGTGATTTGTATGAATTACTAGCACATGACCTTAGCCACCAATTAAAACACCACCCTACCTCCAAACCTGTTAATAATTGCCACCTGAACCATGCCACTTTTGGTTAGGAGTCCATCCCTATAAGAGTTTGGCACCAAAAATATAGAATTCAAAAATAAAGAAATTTTGACAATATGAGGAGCTTCCCCTATCACACAGACTATAAGAATCAAATATTAATTTTGCAGTGATCTCCTGATTGATAAGGGAAGAATAAATCACACCCCTACACAAAACTATTACTACATCAATTATTAACATCATCTCAAGACTCACTATCCAACTACAAGAGACCTTGGAGGAAGTCCCTCCTCCACATAGAGGTTCCATTTTGGAGCAAACCAAGGTTTTCCAAGAAATCTGTAGACCCATTTCCTTCTCTAAATATATGATTAATTTGGACTTCCTCCCAAGTTTGGATTATTATTTTGGCCTCTAAAATCATATTAGCTATGTTCTAACTAGGGGATTGAGATACTTTAATAACATTAATAATTTTTAGGGAGTCTCCTTCAATAATCACCTTTCTATAGTCCAGAGACTCCAAAAGAGTCATTCCTTGGTAAAGAGCTCTAGCCTCCATGAAGTGGTAGGTCTAGAAATCCAAATTCTTAGAGAATTCCAAGATAATCCCACCTCTATCATTTCTAAACACATCCCAATATTACCTTTAGATGCCCCATAAAAGTTAAATTTGATCCATCCTGGTGGAGGTGGTTCCCATTTGGTTTGGGATATTAAGTTAACCACTGCCTGCTCATTAACCCTTGACCTACATTGGAAACCTAGCTTCAACTCCAACCCCTCCTCCTTTTATCAACCACCATTCAAGTCCCATTGAAGGCTAAATATATTCTCCACCACACTTGAGATGGCTCTAGAATAAATTATAGCCACATCCCTATTAGAATTCTTGAAAGCCTCATTGTTTCTTTCCTTCCAAATACTCCAAAAAAATGAGGTAGGCTAAAGATAAAAAAAAATCAATCTAGGAGCAAAGAAGGGGGGAACCCACTGAATACAAAAATTTGATAGAAGGTTTGGGGTAACCCAATAGACTCCCAAGCTCTCAATACATCCAAGAAAAAGGAGCATTGAAAGAAATATGGTTAGAGGAATCAACACAAGATCCACATAAATAACATCTATTAGGTAGGTACATACCCATTTTATAAAGGTTTTCTAAAGTTAGGATCTTGTTCTAGATAACAAGCCAAAAGAAGACATTAATCTTGGGAGTAAGACCCTTAAACCAGATTTTAAAAGAGGGGAGCCAAGACTGGTAGTTAGCATCCAAAATAGCATAGGCAAGCTTTACTAAGAAGGGACCATATTTTTCACCCTTCCAAAATAATGTATCCTCCTCATCCCCACTCTTGATGACCTAAAATTTCAACTTATCAAAAATAAAATTCCAAGCCTCCTTCTTAGCCTGATAGAAGTTAGAAGTTACCAAGGTTTTCCATTTCTTGTTTCCATTCAAGGATTCAATAAAGTTAGCTATTTTTGACCCAAAGATGATTCTGATTTTAGGCTCCACACTAGCCAAATTTGGGTATAGGGAAAGGGGTCAGTCTAGAAGCCAAGGATATTTCTAGAACTCAATCCTTTTCCCACTTTCCATATTCCATTTGCATCCCCTCATAATTGTAGGACTTGAATTTAGCATGCTCTCCCAAAAAGTGGATCCTGAGGGTGGAAGAGGGTCCAATTTTTTTTCTCTCCGATGCATATATTTTGCCATTAGAATGTGGACCCAACCCACATTATCCTAGTCAGTTAGCTTCCAACCTTGCTTTTCCAAGAGAGCTTTATTCATTTGGAGCATATTCCTAAGACCCAAACCTCCATGTTCATTCCTACTACAAACTTGCTCCCAAGAGACCAGATGTAATTTCTTCCTTTCTTCTGAGCCCGACCATAGAAAATATTTTTGGATGTGTTCAATTTTTTGTAAAATTTTATTAGGAATTCTAAAGAGAGACATGAAATAAGTAGGGATGCTTTAAGGAGTTGTTCAACTAGCAAAGCCTTCCTTGCTTGACTGAGGAGGGTTTATTTCCACCCAATAATCTTCTTTTGGACTCTTTCCACTACTAGATCCCAAAGGTTCTCCTTGATACTTCCTTTAAATAATGGTATTCCAAGATAGAGAGCTAGGAAAACTACAATCTCGCACCCTAGGATATGAGTAATATTCCTCTACCTAGAGGGAGGAGGATTCAGAAAGATCTTACTCTTCAAAAAATTTATTTTTTGACCTACTACCTTTTCAAAGGATAGAAGAATTTCCTTTATCATTTTGGCCTAAGGGACATAGGTAAGAAAAGAAAAAAGAGTTTCATCTATAAATTGATGGTGAGATATCAAACCTTCAATCACAACCTTTGCCTTAATAGACCTTTCCAGTGCTTTAGCCATAAAAATAAAGTGATATGGAGATAGTGGATCACCTTGGCATATGCCTCTACAACTTATATAATAGTCAGTACGAGACCCATTAATAATGATAGAGAATTTCATAGAAGAAATACATGCCTTAACTAGGTTGATCCACCTTTGGTCAAACCCAAATTTAGCCAACACTTTTAAAAGGAAATCCCAAGACACCCTATCATATACCTTATTCATATCAAGTTTAAGGAATATCCAGGTCTCCCACTTTTATCTGCTAAGTAAATCAATTCATGAACTGCTATAATTCCATCTAAGATTTGTCTCCCTACCACAAAACTACTCTAGGCTTTATTAACTAGGGTAGGCAAGAAAATATTTAACCTATTAGCAAGAACCTTCATCAAGATCTTATATAAGGTGTTACACAAGTTGATGGGTTTGTAATATTTGAAATCCTTTGCTCCAACTATCTTAGGGATTATATATAATTTTACTAACAAATAAATAAATTATATATATATATATATATATAATTTATTTGTTAGTAAAAATATTTTTATTTTTAATTAGAAATAGAATTATATATATATAGATAGATATAGAATAAATCCAACTTTAAAATAATTAAATACTCATAACTATAAAAAGTAAAAGATATTAACTAAGCAACTATTAAAAAACATTACAATCCTTGATATGAGTTATCCTAGTTAGATTTATTGGTCATTTTGTATTTGGTATAATGTGTTCTAGTTTACATTATGATTTATCTTATTTAGCATAGTGGTGTTCTAATTTGAATAGTGATACAACTTGTGTCAATTTGTAATAGTGAGATGTCTTTGATATTAAAATCCTATAAGTTTATATAAAGCATATGGAAGAGATAATGAGCCATATCATGGTTTATAAGCTTACTTTGTAATCATTTTGATTTTGCTAATTGATAGTTATGGTTGGTTATTTTTGGTTTTAATATTAAATATTTTAGAAAATAGTTGCATTTCTATTCAATTCTACTCCTACCTATTTGTAGGTAGAAAATGCAATGAGCATACAATAAAAGTGCATACTTATACATTGATAAGTTCATGTATTATCTATGCCTTGTTTCCTCCACCTTCAATGTCCTTGAGACTTATCTTTAGTGAAAATCCTAAGGGTCCTTTATCTAATGAACAACAAGGGCTATAAACAACTAGAAAAATGCACAATATACATTATATTTGTTAGAGCTCATAATAGTTTATAGAATAATAAGAAACATACATTATTCAAATCATATAGTTAAATAGGAATAGAGAGATTTAAAAAAAAAGGAATACAAATATGAGAGGATTCTTTTAGGTTCCCAACGCAAATGATAACTAATTGATCATAAATTGATGTAATGGATCAATGGAAGAGGTATATAAATACCTCTAGTAATTCTCTTAGTCCTAAGAAATATTTAATCAATATGTTATTATGTAGAATTACAAAGCTTCATGTTCCAATGTGATATATAGACCTATAAGCTTATACAATAAACTCCATATCATACCACACAATGTTATCCCATAGGCTTATCCAATAAATTATATTATGAAATATTGGATTTGCCAAAAAATAATAGACTACACATCTCAACACTTGCATAATCTAAATTCAGGGTACAAGGATAGAAGACAATAAATATCTACCTCTATATTGGAAGCTCTACCACATCAATTAAATTTTATAAAAAGATAACCCATTGGAATATACCTTGTTATCCTATAGAAAGACTATATTATATCTAGACTTCTTACACTACACTTTAATATTCTTTAATCTCATAAGAAAATTCTTGATAAGATGACCTTTTTCCTTACATAGTTTTAAAGTATTTTTTATCTTCTTTGAAGGATTTGACTTATCCATAAAACACAGGATCTGATGGACTTTTAGCCAGATTAAATCATAGGTCCCAATATCTAGGATATTAATCAAACTCAATATTAGAGCATTCGACCAATCTGATTAATATCAATAAATATAACATTCGTTAAATAACAATAATATGCAAAAACAAACTTACAATATTATTGTCAAATATATAAGATCTCTTGTATTTCTTCAATACTCACATGAGTATTCTTCATTTATACAATACATAAATATTTGTGTCCATAAAATAACTTTACATAAGTTTTCAATACTTTGACTATTGCTTTCCTCACATATTTAGGAGATGCATCCTTTCCTATTCTTCACATATGATCTCTCATGTCTCTTTAATTTACATCTTGATACATATCACGTGTCTCTTCACTTGTATACTTGACACATACACACATGAATTGACTTACTTATATGACGCATTGCGCACTCTCACATATTACACACTTTATTACATGACACTTGGACTCATCCTACACATTGACACATACTTAAGGGAAATATAAATCACACTCTCTAATCTAATAACTCAATCCTAATCTAATATTTACAAATATAAAAATGTAACATAGGGGTACATTAACACATTATCAAATAATGTAATATTCTCTAGCATGTCATTGTATTACATTATTTGGTTTTGAAGACTTTAGTCTTCAATCTCTAATTCTAGTCTTTGTCCTTCTGCTTTAACTCTAGAACTACTTGAGATTTTGGCGTTGATCTACTAACTTGTTTCTTGTAGTATTTATTAGAATTTCTTTGTGACCATAAAAAATTTTAACATATAGATGATTCTATTCCCGTTTGATTTCTTGATCCATCCATAGTGTACTTGAATTTTATTTTCATGGTCTATTTTTGGTTTGGTTCTCTTACAAAGTTTACAATTTTGGAATGATTTGCATTTTAATTTTCTCTTTTCCTCTATTTTGTAGTCTTGTTTTTTGCTACTTTTATTTTATTATCTGAAACATTAGTGTCATTAGGAATTTTTGGATGATCTTCATTTTCATCCTCTTCAATTTGATCTTCATCTATGTAAGGGCTCTAATTTATTTTTCAACTTCTTTTGTCTCTTGAATTTATTGGACTAAATTGCCCTTTTAATTTTATTCTTTCTTTAGTTCTTTGCTTTGCTCTTCTTCTTTGATCTTATTATCTTTATATTCAATCATGGTATGGTTGCTTGTATGACTTCTATATAATGAATTAGCAAGTCATCACAATAATATATTCTATGAATATTGGAATTTAAATATTCCATATTAAAGTCATCAGCATATTCAGCATATGTTGAATTCATCAACATATTATTTTGTTCATCTTTTGGACATTCTTCACCTTCATTCAAATCAATTGTATCACAACTGGCATTTCTCATTTTAGTTTTTCTTTCTTGTCTTTTTTCTTGATAAAGCTTAAAAGTAACTAATGCCATGTACATCACTATGCCTACATAAGTAAGTAATATAATAGAATTTGAGAATTCCACCATGCTCCAAAGAGGTTTTCATGAAGATAGTTGACAAATGTTGTAAAATTTTCATCTTTTATAGTTTTGAGAATTGAAGACAATTTTTTCTTCAAGTTGTCTAGTATATCATTTTTCTCATCAAAATTGTCCATCAGATTTTGAGTATAGAATTTTAGATTTTTTAACATCTCTTCACTATCTTATGAAAACACATTTATCATAATTTCTTGCATAGTGAAATCCTTTGATGTGGAAATCCTTATTTCTCCAAAATTTTAATTCAAACAATCAATAATTTCTTCAATCAATGTGTTCAAACAATCAATATCAAATTCTTTTAAATATTTAATCTTTATTAATCTTCAAATCAATTAACTTTTCAAATTTCAATTTGTAATAATAATTAATTTTGCATTCATCAATCTTGATCAAACTTTAGATTTCATCATTTTTTATTTTAGCTTCATTCTTTCATTCATTAATCAATATTCAAATAATCCTTATCTCTCCATTTCAATTATTTTTTTTATCAATGTTTATATTCACCTTATTTATCCTAAAGCATTAGTCAAATGACTATTTAAATTTGCTCCTTATGACTCCTAAAATTATGCACTCAATAAATTGAAATAATTTTCACCCAAAAATTAAATGACAAACCTTACCTCCTTTTTATATCCACACTTAGTCTTTTTCAACCTCGTCAAATATGTCTAAGTGCTTTAACCATGTTAGGGCACTTCAGTCAAGTCAGGGTGAATGATTACTCTAGGCATGCAATATTTTTTTATTATGCATAAAAAAGGGATTTTGAAAGGACTCCCAAACCTTCTACAAATAGTAGAGAAGAATATACAATAAAATAATGAGAAGAAAGCAAGAGGAACTGCTCCTAAGAGCTAGGATTAAACCTAAAACTACCACATGTAGAAAAACAACAAAGAAGAGGAGATCCAAAGAGGGGAAGAAAAAACCAATAGTCCCCAAGTCCAAAAGGGAGTGGAAGTGCAAAAGAAAAAGGAATAGAGAGAGGTGGGAAAAGAACCACCCATCCAAACAAAACAACTACCAAGTAAGCCACAACTTACTGGGACTAGGATTCACCACCTTTTTTTTGGAAGTCCTCCAAATGGTTTACCACCTCCTCCATTAGCATTGTTGTCATTATGTTCATCCTGTGTAGGGATTTCATGAGGAATTTTAGGTCAACAAGATTACTACTTGGAACTACCATGAAGGGGGACTCCAAGGAGGAATTTCATAATTCTTTTTTGTTGAGGTTTCACCTCCATTACACTATTGAAATTGGAAAGCATGAATTTCAAGGCCCACATGTGATTCAGAATATAGGTCTTGAAAAGGCAATAGAGGATGACAACAAGATCTTCCTCAGACTGAATTAAAAAAGTTTTAGGTTAAAATTCCCAATTTGAATTTCCTTGCCGATGATTGACATGTCATCAACACCACTAAGGGGAAAGGGGTATGAAAATTATAAAAATTAAAAGAAGTAAGAGAAAAGGACCCTCATCGAATAACAAGGTAAATGTAAAAGTAAATGGAAATGTGATCCTTACTAAAACCTCTCCTACCAAGTGAGAGAAAGGGGTGCTTCCAACTGCTCAAAGCCTAGTGGATAGGGGGGACAACTCAACATCTTTAGGTAATAGCATTCAAAAGTAAAAGCTCTTTGGGGAATCTATCAACCCAAATGTGGAGGGAGTTCTAAAGAATGCCCATGTTCACCAACAAATCAGCTTTCCTATTCCCTTATTTGAATACATGATTGAACTGAAGGCTCTCCATATTCTATAGACAAATATTGACTTCTTCCATTAAGTCTTCAATGTTTCAGTTTGGAGGTTGGAGTCCTTTGGAAATCTTGATAATGAAAAAAGGTTCCCCTTCAATAATCACCCTTTTAGGGCCCAAATTTTCCAGAAGCAGAACTCCTTGAAAGAGAGCTATCACTTTAGAAAAAAATATTGATTGAACCCCTAAATTATCATCATAGGCTAAGAGGATATTTCCTTTATCATTTCTTATAAGCTCTCCAACACTATAATTGCTCATATTACCTTTGGTAGCCCCATAAAAGTTTAGTTTTATCTATCCTTGAGGCAAAGGGTCTCATGTGACTAAGGAATGGGGGTGAGAGAAAGGAAGGGGTGGGGAGGCTTCACTTCCTTGAAGCCCTAAAAGGGCAACATTGATGGATTCACTTTTAGACCACTTCTCATCATGGAAGGACATCATTAAAACATTTTCTTTTAGAACATTGGAAATTCTTATTTCCACCAACTTAGGATCCTTTTTTATGTTTTGGAAAACTCTATTATTTATTTCATTCCAAATTTCCAAAAGTAATGAGTCATATAGAAAGACCAAAATATTTTGAGCTTAGGACTAAGAAAAGGGGAGGTCCATTGCATGCAAAAATAAGAAAAATGTTATTGGGCAAGATCTAAACAATGTCAAGGCTTCTAAGGAGAAGGGAGAAAACATTTAGGGAAAATGGAAATTTAAGAAATAAGTGGTTGGAATTCTCCTAGGCTACTTCACATAGGTTGTATCTATTCATAATTTAGAATGGGAAAACCTCTTTTGTGGAGATTTTAATTGTAAGGATCTTATTTTGGAAAATCAACCAAAAAAAGAAATTTATTTTGGTGGTAAGGTTTTTAAACCAAATTATGTTAACTGGAAACTATGAGAGGTCAATTCAAATAGAGGTAAAATAATAATTCCAAAATCTTATTATTATAAACCTTAGAGAGTACAAGCCATATTTATAGTTTAATCAAAAACTGAAATACGCAATGTCGAGAAGAATATTAGGAGATAAGGAATAAATGAGATGGAGGGATAAGGAGATAGATAGGAGGAATAAGGGGAGAAAGAATCAAGGAAAAATAGGAGGAATAATAGGGAGGAGGAGAAAAAAATTGATTGCCGACATTCAAAACAAAACTCATGCGCGTTCACACTTCAACAAGATATTTCTCGTCAGCTTCGAATGTGGATGTGTTCATACTGCAACACTCTCCCCCTTAAAGTTGAGAGGACTGACTAGACAGTTTCTCAGCTTTATAAATTGAGCTTTAGCCATCCCTTTGGTGAAGATGTCTGCAACGTTCTCCAAAGTGCGACAAAATTTAAGCTCAACAATCTCTTGCTCCACCATGTCTCGGATGAAGTGATACTTCATATCAAAGTGTTTTGTTCTACTATGGTGGATTGGATTATATGCCAATTGAATGGCACTTATGTTATCACAGTAGATTCTGGTTGGACCACTTTGTTATTCTCCAATATCTTCCAACACTTTTCTTAACCAAAGGGCTTGAGTACTAGCATATGTGACTGCTATATACTCAACTTCTGTAGAAGACAATGCTACAACTATCTACTTTTTGGAACTCCATGTAATTAGTCCTGACCCTAGACTAAAACAATTCCCTGAAGTTGATTTTCTATCATCAATGTTGTTGCCCCAATCACTATCACTGAAGCCTACTAGCATGATAGTTTTACATTTGTGGTAATGGATTCCAAAATCCCATGTACCCTTTACATATCTGAGAATTATTTTAGCTGCTTGTAAATGCAGATCATATGGACTAGCCATAAATCGAGAGACAAGAGAAACAACATACTGAATGTCAGGCCTTGTGTTGGTGAGAAACATCAAACTCCCAACCATGCTCCTGAAAGTGGTCACGTCAACTTTCGGTGCTCCATAATTTTTGCTCAATTGGATCCCATGTCCAATTGGAGTTGCAACTACTTTGCAATGCTCCATGGCAAACTTCTTAATCATATCTCGAGCATACTTATGTTGATAGATGAAGATCCCCAGTATCTGTCTGGTGAACTTCCATGCCAAGGAAGTAGTGCATTAAGCCCAGATCCTTCATCTCAAACTGCTTCATCATGGAGTGTTTGAACTCCATATTCATCTTTTCATTACTACCCATAAATATAAGATCATCCACATATAAGCAAACAATGAGGATGTCTTTGCCTTCCTTCAGGTAGTAGAGAGTGGGTTCATTTTTGCTTCTGGTGAACCCATATTCCTTAAAATAGCCATCAATGCGAGAGTACCATGCTCGTGGTGCTTGCTTGAGGCCATACAATGCATTTTTTAGTCTATAAACAAGGTGCTCCTTACCTTGCTCTTGAAAACCTTGAGGTTGTTCAACATAAACCTCCTCTGTCAAATACCCATTGAGAAAGGCACTTTTTACATCCATGTGTTGGATTTTCCATCCTTTGTGGGCAGCTAAAGCAAGAACTGTTCTAATTGTCTCATGTCTGGCTATAGGAGCAAATGTCTCCTCATAGTCAATGCCATACTTCTGTGTGAAGCCTTTTGCTACTAATCTTGCTTTATGTCTTTCAATGCTTCCATCAGCATTGAATTTGGTCTTGAAGACCCATTTACATCCAACACATTTCTTCCCTTTAGGAAGCTCTACCAACTCCCAAGTATCATTGTTTTTTATAGAGGTCATCTCCTCTTTCATGGCATCCTCGCCATATCTTCTGAGTACAAGCCTTATCATAGCTAGAAGGTTCAAGTTGTGCACTAGTCAACAAAGCATAGTTGACTACATCTCCCCGAGGTTCTTGGGAGTCATCATCTCCATACAAATGCATATTTTCAAGTCTTTGCAAAACTGAACTCATTTCACTAGCTTGACTTCTAGTATATCTTCTCTGAAATTTTTTATCCAACATCTGATAAGATGGATGATGTTGGAGTGTTCTCTTACCTCTAGATGGAGAATCAATATCCATCGGTGAAGAACTAATTGATCATTGTGGAGAAGGACTTGGAGAAGTTGTTGATGAACTTGAAGTAGAACGTCTGCTTGGGCTTGGAGGGGGTGTGTCCTTGCCTTTCTTGGGTGACACCTGCTAAATTTGTGAAGAACCTGCATCATGGGACTCATCATCAATAAAAAATATTGGATGTCCCCATTCTCCCCCTTCATCTAAAATTACATCCCTGGAAAGAACAAACTTTTGGGTCTTCGGATTGTAGAGTCTATAGGCTTTGGTGGACTCACAATACCCTACAAAAATACATGCTTGACTCTTGGGATCAAGCTTCTTTCTCTTCTCATCAGGAATGTGTGCATAAGCCAAAGAACCAAAAACTCTAAAATGTTTGACATTTGGTTTCTTGCCATACCATGCTTGGTAAGGAGTTATCCCCTTCAGACTTGAAGTAGGACTCCTATTCAAAATGTAGACACTGGTTCTGACTGCATCAGCCCAATACATGTTGCTCAAATGCTTCATTTGAAGCATTGATCTGGCCATTTCTACAATGGTGTGATTTTTCCTTTTTGCCACACCATTCTGCTGTGGAGTATAGGCAGTGGTGAACTACCTTTTTATCCCATTTTCTTTACAAAATTTCAAAAATTCATTGGAAGAGTATTCTCCTCCTCTGTCTGTTCTGAGACATTTTACATGATATCCACTTTGATTCTCTACATTTGTTTTGAAATCAATGAAGCAATCAAACACTTCATATTTGTGTTTTAGGAAATAAACCCAACACATTCTAGAGAAATCATCTATGAAAAGAAGGAAGTAAGAATTGTTACCAAGAATTTTTGTTTGCATTGGACCACAAATGTCTGAATGCACTAGCTGAAGTGGATAGTTGGCCCTCCATGCTTGTCCTCATGGAAATTTGGCCTTGGCATGCTTTCCCAAAGCACATCCTTCACAGACCTCCTTGTGATCCTAAATTTTAGGAAGTCCGATCACCATCGCTTGAGAAGTTAACAATTTCAAACTGGTTGGATTCAGGTGACCATATCTCAAGTGCCACAGCATACTTGGATTCGCAATGGCAATATTTGCCAATTGAACTCCCCCTGGCTGGCCAAACTTCAAGGGAAATAACCTGTTCTTAGTCATTGGTACCTGTGTAATGATTCTATTACCATCATTCTTATCAAATATTACACATCTACCCTCATCAAATACAAGTTTATAATTCTTTTCCATCATTTGACCAACACTAAGAAGATTGTGTTGGAGTTGAGGGGTGTAATAGATATCATTCACCTGTTTGATGCCTTCTTGTGTTGGAACCTTCATGGCTCCAATGCCTTCTACTGCCAATGACTTGTCATCTCCCAGCTTGATACGATATTTGTAGGTGGAATCTATGGTAGCAAAGAGTTCTTCTTTGCCACTCATATGATTGGAACACCCAGTGTCCAAGATCCAGGTGTCATTCAAATTCTGATCTGATTGGCCATAAGAGAGAAAGAGATTAGATGCCCCTTCCTCTTCACCAAAATGGCCATACTGACTATTTTGACTGTTGTTGCCTTGTGAGGATTTGGACCAACAGTCACGAGCAAAGTGACCTGGTTTACCACAATTGAAACAAACCTTCTTTGACTTGTCACTTCCTCTTCCTCGACCTGGATTTCTTCCTCTACTTTGTTGATTGCCTCTGTTTTGACTTCCACCTCTGCTGGGAGATCCTCCTCTGCTTGAATTTCTACCTCTTGGGTTGCTCTTGCCTCTGCCTCTTTGCTGACCTCTACTTTGGCATCTTCCTTCTTGAGATGCGAAGGCTTTATCATCACCTCCATAGCTGGTTGAAGGAGATTCCTGCAATATCTCTTCATGTGAAAGTAGAGAACCAATCAAAGCATCAAAGGATAGTGCAGTCAAATCCTTCGATTCTTCAATGATAATTGCAACATGGTTCCACTTTGGAAGAAGTTTTCTTAACACTTTCTTCACCATAGTCTCTGGCTTGATTTCATCTTCGAGAGTGATCATTTTGTCTACTACTGCTTTGACTCGCATGTAGTAGTCACCAACTTTTTCATCTTCTTGCATCCTGAGATTCTCAAAATCTCTTTTCAAAGTTTGAAGCCTGACTTGCTTCACTTGATCACTCCCTTGGAAGCCTTATTTCAAGGCCTTCCATGCCTCTTGAGCTGTTACACAGGATGCAATTCTAGGAAAGATGCTTTTATCTAGGGCTGCTTGCAAATGATACAGGGTAGAGGAATTATTTTTCTGTGCTTCTTTCCTAGCTTTTCTATCAACAACACTTAAAGCGGTCCAGTCAATAGGAGAGGGTTTTGTGTAACCCTCTTCAACTACATCCCACAAACCTTTACCAATTAGTAAGGTTTTCATATTTATTGACCAATACTCGTAATCACTACCATTGAATTCTGGAATTGGGAGACTTGTGTTTGAGGCCATAGCTACTACTTAAAAATAAACTTTGATTTGACTAATACAAGCAATTACAAAGCAAAGTAATTACAAATTCAAATCAAATCTTGTTTTTTTAATTCTCTCACTGATTGCTTGTTCTTCTTGTTGTGGATCTCCCAGTACTGGATGCCCAAAATTGTCGACAATTGAATCCTCATCGTCATTGATGATGATGATTTTAGGGGCAACCGGTTCTATTTCTGGCTCTAGGTCTGGCTCTGGAGAGCGTGGGGAATAACTATCAATGGCTTGTTCCTCTACTGAATCAGACTCCTCCACTCGTTGTCCAAATATATTGTCTTCAGAGTTAGCCTCGTAACCGAAATCAGGATTCCTTTGGTGGGCTATAACAACATTCTGCAATTGACTGAACACAACGTGCAGTCCGTTTCTCCGAACTCGCTCATCAAATGACTCGACAGTTTCTCTCTGTAGTAAAGAGCATAAAGCGTGGTAACACCCGGTAGACCTGATCATCTATGCATCAATACAAAAAACTCCCTTAGTGCCTCTGATATTACAATTTTCACTCTTCACGGTTCACAAATTTCACTCCTTTACAACCATTAAGGCTATTACAAAAAATTATTTTAGATTTGAACGGGGTTCCAAGGGGCAGCGCCCCTAGCGTGCCACTAGAAGCACTAAACGGGTGCTCCAGAAGGCTTCCCGTCACCTTTTTTGTTCCCTTTTTACAATGCTTGCCTCTTAGGCTATTACACAATTTTGCAAGGTTTTTCAAGCCCCCTTGGGCGATTTTTGCCTCTAGGGCAATAGGTTCACAATTTCTCTTATAAAAGTTTACAATTAAACCTTATAATTTTTTTCCTAGTTTATAATTTAATAATAAAATATGCTTTTCCAAATTTAACTTTTTTTTAAATAATTAAAAAAACATTATTAAATTAATACTAAAAAAAACTTTAATAAAAATTTAATGTAACCTTTTAAAAAATAATTAAAAAAAACCTTTATATGTTTTGGTGCAAAGAATCGAAACCCGGCCCCCCCGCCCCCAAGGGGAAAGGGGGGGCGCCCCCACCCCCCCCCTTTGAAACCAAAGTGGTGCGCTCACACCTTTATTCCTTGCTCACGCAGCGAAAATTAAAAAAAAAAACTTTGTTAGCGCGACCTGGCGAGATTCGAACCGAGCACTTCACCCCTGCAACGCTGCCGACTTTGCCACACGAGCTACGTGCTCCGACGGACTTCAAAGGTAACAATGCAATATTTAAAACCCATGGCAAAATTTTTATTTATTTTTTAAAAATAATAATCCCACATCGATTGGGATAGAGGCAGAAGAGGATTTTAAAAATGTGAATGGGCGTGTTTAGTTTTGATTGCCTTCGGGCAATCATTCCCGCCAGTATTTTGCCACAGCAACCAACCGAACAACGACACGTGTCGCCCTGCCAACTTAGACTTATGCCAACTCGTATGCCTCGTCAGATGACACGCCAAATGCTAAACATCTCAAACTATGCACCCACATTAGCTTGTCTGCTTGTCATCGCTTGCCACGTGTCGCTCCTCGCACCACATCACTGCTCGTTGCCTTGTTAGCTCATCGCCACCTCAGCCAGCCACCACAGCACCTACCTCGGTTTATGTGCCACCAGCTAGCGTCCACCATGTTAGTGCTCCAACTCAGTGCCTATCACATCAACGTCCATCAATCACGATCTTCCATGTGTCAGTCTACTCGTATCTCAGTGCCACCTCAACCTCGAACTTCGTGCTAGCCTCAAACCTTGTGCCAACATCGTCCACTGCTAACTGCTCCCTCAGATCTAACTCGGACTTCATGTGACCTCGATTTCCATGCCCTCATGTAGCCTCCGCCTACACCTGCTCTGATACCAGAATGAGAGGTCAATTCAAACAGAGGCAAAATAATAATTCCAAAATCTTATTATTATAAACCTTAGAGAGTACAAGCCATATTTATAGTTTAATCAAAAATTGAAATATGCAATGCCGGGAAGAATATTAGGAGATAAGGAATAAATGAGATGGAGGGATAAGGAGATAGATAGGAGGAATAAGGGGAGAAAGAATCGGGGAAAAATAGGAGGAATAATAGGGAGGAGAAAAAAAATCGATTGCCGATATTCAAAACAAAACTCATGCACGTTCACACTTCAACAAGATATTTCTCGTCAGCTTCGAATGTGGATGTGTTCATACTGCAACAAACTAATCCTCTTCTCCATAATCCTATGTAGGCTGATATGACTGAAAAATGCCATTAATGTCCACTTTACAAATGGAAGAATTAGCTGAAGAGTTCATTCATTCACTCATGTTTCTCATGTATAATTGTTCCAAACTATGATCTTCTCCTTTGCAGTTGAATATGAGAATTTTCCTCTTCAAGCACAATCAATATTGCTCTCAATCGACTTCTCAGTATTTGGTATTTTGAATTCCATCTCCTTAGTGCTTCAATGTCCTTCAATCTATAGTTGAGCTTCAAACATGATGCTTCTTAATGATGATTTGAATTACATAGGTGCTCACTACTTTTACCTTTGCTTTTCTATTATGTCAGTTCTACCTCAACTTGCATAGGCACTCAATAATTTTTCTTTCTCATGGAAATATTCAATATTAATTCCACATGAGTACTTTAGATTTTTCACTACATTTACATAAAATTTTAGCTTATAGCCTAGCACTGTTCTTTCTTGTTTATGGTCCATGAACTAGTTCTTTTTGGTCTTTAGGCTTTACCAAAGATTGGCTTCTCTATGCTTTCACCAGTTTCTTCATTATATTTTAGATTGACTTCCAAACACTCAACTTCTTTGATGTTTATCTTCCTCAAGTTGGCTTTCATTAAAAATTTCTCTTCTCTAGAATATTGGGTGCTATTATCAGCTCAAAATTTCCCTTAACTTTAGGGTGAAATCAACCCATACATGAGCTTAATCAAACTCAATATTAGACCATTCAATCAATCTAATCAATATCAATGAATATAAGATTCATGAAATAAAAATATTATGCAAAAACAAACATATAATATTATTGTTTAATACAAGATCTCTTGTATTTATTCAATATTTAGATGAGCATTATTTGTTTATATAATGTGTGGAGCTTTATCTCTATAACAAGGTTGTGCATAGTGGTGAATATTCATAAATTAATGAATATTAGGATTTCCTAAATTAGAAATTGGTGAATATGAGGACCCTCGACATCGGCCCATTCGCCTAAACTTTTTGGGACCAATTTTTTCTTAGGGTCAATTTGCCACAATATATATCCAAAAATAGGAATATTTGTACTCATTGGAAAGCTCTTTTCAATCTTGATATAATGGTGTTGTTTTTATGAAGTTATAAGGTGATTTAATAGGTAAAAATGTACCCCAAAGACAATATTACTTTTTAGAGCTTCAAATACCCCCAAAATTTGGTGTTAATATGATTGATTTAATTTTATTAGGATTAACCTTGATTTCTATTAGGATTCACCATTTTTTACAATTAAATTTTGGGTCCAATCCCTTATGCTTAACCATGCTCCATAATATATCCTTAAATGATCTTTCAATACTTTGAATTTTTTTGTCCTTAAATATACCAGAGATGCATACTTTACTATTCTTCATACATGACAAACCTCTCATGTCTCTTCAGTTTACATATTGACACATAACATGTGTATCTTCACTTATATACTTGACTCATACACATGACTCTTGATTTTCTTATATGACACATTGCACACTCTCACATGTTACACACTTGCACACTTAATTACATTACACCTGGACTCATCTTATACATTGACACATACTTAATGGAAATATAAATCACACTCTATAATCTAATAACTCACACCTTAATCTAATATTTACAAATGTAGCATGGGGGTACTTTAACACATTATCAAATTATGTAATATTCTTCAACAACATATTCATATCAATACATTTGAGAGCACTTTTTATGGTCTTGGTCATGAGGAGAGTCATTCTACTTCTTTAGGGCTAATTTAGAAATAACTTGAAGAGAGAAGAGTTCATTAAGGGTTAGAATATTATGCTTAATAAATAAAAAAATTGTACCATGAATCACTAATTGAACCATTTGAAATTAAGAAGAGATAATGACGATCATTTTTAAACACATTCAAAATAGTTCTATTTGTGACCTCAAAATATATGATATCTATTCTTAATGCCTTGAAGCTAGCAATATACTCTTTAATATTATCAAACTCAAATCATTGTAAGAGTTGAAATTTCTATGTCCAAGTGACTAACTTCTATTGTATCTACCTTCCCAATGTTGAAATATTTGGTGATTAATCTTCACTTGAGGCCATGATGGGTTTGTAACGTATTATATGTATAAGCTCTTTGGGCCCTTGTAAACCTTGAAGACAATATTTGTAATATTTTATTATTTTAAACCTAAAAAATGGCTACTTGATGTTAACATAAATGTAAATTGAAATTGGGAGCATCCAAAATATTTTTTATAAGTCAATAAAATTGGAAAAAGTATTTTCTAATAAAACCCTAGGTAGACTTGTATTGTAAGGGTCTCATTGGATTCAATAGATTTACTCTACGAGAATTTTCATTGATAAGATATTTTAATTCTCTTATTACCACTCAATATTTTTTAATTTTAATGTATAATCAAATAGATACTCTAAATTTAGGATTGAGTTTCTCATGAATTAAAAAAACTCATTTGTATTTTATGATTTTTTCAAAAATCCTTTTCCTTTTCTCTTTTAGTATTGTATGTCCAATAGTAGTAGGAAGGAGATGATGGACTAATTTATTTCCATGAAATAATAAAATAAGATATTGAACATTTTTCCATATATCCCTAGCACCAAAGACATCATTTGTAGGAATCTATGCATGACAAAGGCCTTCAAGTCACTTGACAAAGTTGTTAAAATGGTTGATAATATATTTTCTATAAAGGCATTGGAATATTTCTTGATTATTTGCATTAGAAAAAAATTTATCTAGGGAAAAGCATGATAGATATAAAGAAACCATTAAAATTTATAGGATCCTTGTGAAATTTTAGGAGGTTCTTAGTTCAATATTTTTTTTTCATCTTTCTTATGGGTACCATTTTTTCCATGTTGAAAGTTTGCTCTTTTCCTCCAAGATGTAAAAATATAAAATTAAATTTAATAAATATTCTAGAGAATATTACCTATAATAAATGGGAAAAACATGTTCCTATGTCAACATGATGTGTGTTGGTGTCAAATGTATACAAGAAGAAATACATTTGAATTGTAAACAAGGGCTAAAATCAAAGGAATCACCTTATGTTTTTAGAGTCACCTCTTCCCTTATGGCTAGAATATACTTTCATTAGACATTGAGACTTGGAGGTTCATGGTTTAAACCTCATTTGCTAGAATATTTAATCATAATAGATAACATCAACATGACTTCTATTAATGACATGGCATAACATAATGATGTGGTACTTGATGATATAAATTTTCTAATAATACAAGCTAACATAGGATCTAATTACATGGAATATACTAATGTCACAAATTTTCCAACTATCCAAGCTAACATAGGATATAATTACATGGAACCTAATGCTATGGAATTCCATACACTTGGCATGGTAGTCCATGTAGATGGTGTGACAAATAACATGGCAGGTAATGTGCCAACTAGGGTGGCAATTGACAAAGCAATATAAATATAGGTTTGACCAATTACATTCTACCAACTCATAAAACTCAATGACCATATAGTCACACAATCAACAATAGACTTGGAAAAGCATGGATTTCAAATCAAATCAATATGTGATAAGGATCATAATATGGTTTGTATATTGTAGTTAAAATTAGAGTGCAACAAGTAGAACAATCTTGGTCATTTTCTCTATCCAATAGCTTTCATAGTAAATACACAATTAAAAATCCCCTAATTGTTTCAAGTGGTATCACCTTTTTTGTTGGTACACTCGCACAAAATTGGCATCCCATAAACCACACATGTAGTGCCACATGGAGGGCTCCTACTCATTGTAGGTATTATTATTTTTTTTTAGAGGTAATTTGTATATTTTTTGGCCAATATTTTTGGGGCCATAACATTTGTATAAAGAAGTGTTTTGAGCCCCTTCTCTAATTGCATGATTTTTCAAGATCTCTATATTGGTGGTGTTGTTTATAAATAAAACTACATGTAGGATTTTGTATATTTTTATGATAATTATATATTAACATGTGCCCTTACTAAATTTTCAAAACTGTGCTACCAAGAAAATAAAGATTGAAGTTTTGCTCTAGAGTAAGGGGTTACTCAAATATGTGAATGAATAATCTCATGCTTCTAATTAAAAATAGAAGTATTTGTATAGGAATATTAAATACGAGTCTCTTGATGTGATAGCTCTTTATTTTAAAAATATTCATGAAACTCCTGTTAGCAACAACATGGATCCCATAAAACTACTTGGTGAGTTTTAGGGATTGTGTGATCACAATGGTTCTACAAATATTAAGATATTGAAGGAAGAGATTGTTGCTTTAACTATGGAAAATTTTGATATTGTTGATGAGTACATTAGTCAATCAAAAAAATTACAATATGATATCTAGATTGATATAGGAATATTTAAAGGTAATAAGAGAAATTCATGAAGCTATTAGACAATGAGAAGAATGTTGAACTAAATATTATCTTCAACAATATTTTAGAGACATATGAGATAGTTTTGGTTGTGTTTTATATGCTTCATGTTTAATTTTATAATTCTCCTACACCACCAATTTATGATATATACAAGTAATTTTTCATCATTAGGCAATAAGATAGAGTCAAGAGAAATATTTCTTCAAACAAGTAATTGTAAATGAAGTGGTTGTCAAAGATCAAAATTATAATAATCCAAAGTAGAATGAAAATAATCCTAATAAGCCCTTTAAAAGTTAAACATGTGAGTTTTACAATAAGGAAGTACATAAAGTATCATTTTTTATTGATTGGAGGAAGGGGTTTTAAAAGGACCTCAAACCTTTTACAAAGGTGGATACAAAAAGGAGTTTCTACCTTATGAGATGAAGAGTGAGCAAGGATACCATCATAATTTGGTTTTTTCTATAGCACAAGTGAGTTATCCAACTTCTCATGATTTTTCTCTATGGTAATAGATCATTTTATCTTTCCTAATTGGGTTTTTCTCCTTGAAGAATGACACCAAGCCTCCATTCTAATAGAAGGAGTATTTCTAGAGTTGGAGCTAAAGTCTAACTTCCTCCCAAAATTGTTGGTCTCACCAAAGGTATTATTTAGAAGATCATCATTGATAAAAGTGTTAGTAAGAGGGCTCCCATGGTTTGAGACCATAATAGAAGGGTATGTAGGTGGGTTGCCAACACAAGAAATGATGGATTTTTGAGCCTTATTTTGGAGGGTATACTTGTACAAAATAAAGTGAATGTCTTGTTGCACTGGGTGAGTGGAGGTTCCCTTCCTGATATTATAGATAGAACACTCCAATGATCTGAATAGGTATATTGGCACATTGATGGTCTTAATGTCCCTGAGATGGTTTAGGAAGGACAAATGAAAATTTTTGAGAGGGGACTTGATCTCATTGATCATGAAATATTGTATGATGGGAAGGATGAATATATTCCATGGCTTAGTGGGGTATAATATAATGATACCTTCCTTATCCCTTCCAAGATTTTTGCCCTTATCTCTTAAGAAGATCACCTCCTCAACTAGCGAGTGCTTGTCATGCTGAATTATTCCAAGACTGGGTTAACTCAAGTGAGAGATCAAGGTCACTTCCATTAAATTTCTTGAGGAAATTAGAGAACCCATGGGTGTCAAGGATATATTCAACAATGGGGTTGATATATATAGATTTTGGCTCCAAGAGTGCCATCATGGGATAATGTAGGCCTGAAACCAAATAGGAAAAGAAAACTCCATTGAGCACACACCTTGAATAAGGACTTGAAGAAAAATATTTTGCAGCAAGGGTCACATATAAAGTGCTTAGAGTTGGAGGGAAATAAATTGGCAAGGGATTTCTAGATACACATGCCAAAACTTCTAGAAATTTTCATGCTTGGGAGCTATTGATTATTGAAATTATACCAAGAAAAAATCCAAATCTTGGTCTCATGTGCCAAATCAAACTTGGTAGTGATATAGCCAGTGATGCAAAGGACTACCTTGCGAAGGTTTCTAAAATCATGAGCAAACCCACACGGGATGGAGGTGAGATTGGTTGAAGGTACTTCTTGGGAATGATTATATTCAAAAGGGAAATAAATATGGCCTTGGATATTTGAAATGGCATGGGTAATATCATGGGCCAACCTATCATGAAAATAATATGACTGATATATGGATGCTTAGGAAACTAGCAAAGTATATGGGATTACCTCCATGGGATGAGAATGATATTTAAGCTTGGGTGAGGTCACAAAAATCCACTTCGAATAGGTGAGCTTAGACTAACTACCATGTGGATAATAAGAGGGTAAAAGGGCGTGGGCTCCACAAAACCTTAAAACAATGTTGAACCACAACACAATAATACATAGGTCCATGTTGCCTTGAGGATACCATTTTGAGAAAGCCCAATTTTTAATGGATTCAATGTCTAGACAAGAAGCAACAAATTTCCCAATGAGGGAGAAGAAATATTGAGAGACAAAGGATGTCATGATAGTGGAAGGAATTACTAGTTCTCTATTACTCAGTATTAGAGAAACTGAGCCTTGCAAAGAGAGGGGTGGTGGAAGCCCCATGTTTTTTACTATATTTGCAAAGGAGACAGGGTTGGACTTTTGAGGTGGGTCAGGAAGGGGTCCCCCCAACACCCATGACCTCCACTCCCCTGACCAAACCATCCTAAGAACCAAACCCATGATCTGTGTCATCTCCATTGCTTGTGCCTGTGCCAGAATTCCTGTCAGCTTGAGATTCAAATTTTTGAGGCATCCCACTCACCATAATGTCACATAAAGTATAATTTTGTTAAATTCACATGAAGAAGCTTGAAGAAGTAGTGAAAAAGAAGGGTATTTGATGCTTCTCTCTTCTATGCATAGGGTTAGGAAGGTTTTGATGGAGAAACCTCATCCACTTCCTCCAATGACTGGATTATATATTCAAGGGAAAAAAGGTGCATGACCAGTTACAAACATATCCTATAGGGGTACACCAATTTGTATTTAGGGAAGCATGTTATAATTGGAGATGAATCTTCTTTACAGGAATCAAGATGTGGATATGTTAGTATTGGATCTTCTTATTTTGATGAAATGCTTCATGTTCCTAGTCTTATCCTCAATCTCTTATCTCATTAATCATACAAATAAAAGGTAGAATTCTATCCTAATTATTGGGTAATTAAGGATATAGACATGTATTTAAAGCAATTTATTCTAGTTATTGTGATGAATCTAACCAAATGTATAATTTAGGAGAAAGGTCCATTTGATTCTTCCTATTATAATAAATATTTTGTAACTATGGTTGCTCATATAGATATTGAGAGTCAACAATGGAATTATAGGATTGCACATCTTAGCTATGGATCCGTGAGATACATGAGTCATTTTTAGATGGCCATTAGACTTCCTCACATTTTCTCTTTAAGTTATGCATGTGAGGTATGCATTATTGGAAAGCATCATAGATATATCTTTCTAAAAGGGACAATGAGACATGCTACTCATATTTTCGAGATCATACATCATGACATATATAGACCTATGTGGTATACAATCCATTTTTAGAAATAGGTACTTTATTATTATTATTTTTTAAAGATACATGGTTATATACTATTTAAAACAAGGATGAGATCCTTAAGAGATTCAAGGCATTTAAAGCTCCTATAGAAAATTAGCTAGAGAGGAAGATCAAGTCTTTTAGGTTGGATATGTGAGATGATTACATAAGCAATGTCTTTCATGATTTTTTTGACTCTTCATGGGATAGCATATAAAAGGACTATTCATTATATCCCTAAGCATAATAGAGTGGTTGAATGGAAAAATATGCTAGTCATGGAGGCATGTTGCATGATTTACGGTAAGAGGATGGAGCACAATTTTTAGGGTGAGGCCATCACTTGTATAACATACATCATCAATAGGGTTTCTAATAAAGTTTTTTAGGGCATGAAACCTCTTGAGAGGTTGATGGGTGATAAGCCTAATGTGTCACGATTCAATATATGTAGGCATTCATCATGGTCTTGCATACCTAAATATTAGAAAAAATGAGTCATTGAAGAGTTATAGATGAATATTTATGGGATATTTGTATACCTCTTGGGTATATAATCTCTATAATACTTAGAGGCATGAAGTTCTTATTTGGATATATGTCATTTTTGGTGAGGTTCTTCTAGGGGCTTCTTCTAGTCCACCACTCAAGCTTTTGGTGAAAGACCTCCTCATCTCTTTGACTAATCTAGTAGAACCTTTAGAGACTCTTGTAGGATCTATTCCTATCATAACACCTTTCTAATATTCTAGTGATAGTATTATGCTTATGGATTTGACACCCCTCATAGGTAGCACCATATATAGTACCTTTAATTTTAAATATAGGGGATGTTGAGCTTGACACATCAGTTTTGAGTGCTTCATGATGATGTGAGTAATGAGTTTGATTTAGATTCTCTAGGTTTAGCTTCTAATGTTGCTTTGCCATAGTGGGTGCCTAGTTCTTCTCCAATCCATCTAGCTCCTAAGAGGATTCAGACACTTCAACATGATGCTTAACCTATTATATCTCTAGAATGACACTAGAATACTTCTTATCAATAATTGCTCTTGAAGGTTTATCATTGTGGAGATCCTCTTAAATATTCTCATGCTAAGGACATATTAGAGTAGGAAGATGTTATGATTGCATAATATGAGTTCTTAATGAAGAATAGGACACAAGAGCTTGTTCCTATTTTAGAAGGAAAGAATATTTTTGAATGCAAATGGGTCTATAGGACCAAGTACAGTTCAAATGGTTAGGTGAAAAAGCATAAGACATGCCTTGTTGCTAAGGTATTCTCTCAAGAGGAGGGAGTTGAATGTTCAAAGATATTTGCTCTAGTTTCTAGGATGGTTTTTGTCAAGATAATTATTTATATAATGGTCTTATTTGGTTGGAAGGTAAATCATATGGATGTAAGGAGTGCCTTCCAAGATGGACAAATTTAGAATATCTTTATGTAGAAACCACCTAGTTATGAGCTTGAGGGTCTAATTCCCTTGGTTTATTGATTGAATAGATATTTTTTTGGGCTTAAGCAAGCATCTCATAATTGGTATGATAATATCCACCCCTTATTCCGTAGTTATAAATTTTGATGGTGTAAGGATGAACATGATGTTTATATCAACAATTAGGATGGGGAGAACTTGGTGTTTGTTCTCTATGTGGATGATCTTATTATAGGTAACTCTCCTATTTTTATTTAGGATATGAAGTCATGGCTTTGTAATTCCTTTGAGATAACAAAATTATGGCTTCTACAATATTTCTTGGGAACTTAGATTGATGAAATAGATCTTAGAACCCAAGTATGCATTAGATCTTCTTTAGCACTTCAGCATGGGGGACTATAAGTCTTTTTAGATTTATTTTGCTTCAAGACTAAATATTTGGGATGATTGTATGAATATTTTTCTAGATTCCACTTTATATTGGTCTCTTGTGGGATGCCTCCTTTACCTTACTCACACATGACCTGATATAGCCTTTATTGTCAACTATTCATCAATATACATGCAATCCTCCTAGAGAGTTACTAGAACATGACCAAGAGGATTTTTAGATATATCATATATACTTATAATATGGGTATTAATTATTTAGCTGGATCACCTTTAAATCTAATAGGATTGTTAGACACTAATTGGACCAACAATTTGGATGAGTGATGTTCCACCATAAGCTTTGTATTCTAATGGCTTCCAACCCTTTTTCATGGTGTTCTAGATGATAGTATACTATATATTAGTCTTCAACCAAAACTAAATAGTGTACTAGCAATGAGGAAGCTAATCACCTTCAATGGATGCTCATGAATTTGGATTAGTTGCACCATCAAGCTTGTTAGCAATCCAATATTTCATTAATAGACCAAGCACTTTGAGATTTGGATTTATTATTTGAGATGGATTTATGCCCATGGGATGCTTGATCATATTTTTATGCCAATAGTAGAACAAATAGTAGATATCCTAACCAAGGTTATGTTTGAGGTTCCTTTTGTGCACATGCAATAACTACTTGGTGTAAGAGAGTATCACTTCAGGGGGATGACAAATAAGCGTCTCTCTATGTTCCTTTTTCATCTCAGGGAAAATGTTCATATATAGGTTGATTAAGCTTCATTTGAGGCCATGACTAACATTGTGTTATATTGCATGTATAAGACATTTTGGCCCTTGTAAACCTTGAAAAAAATATGTTTGTATCATATTATTATTTTAAGCATAAAGGTTAGTTACTTAACCTTGACCATAAGTTAACTTGTATTTAGGTATAAATACCCAACATACCAACCATTTCATTATCAATTAGAGTGTATTCTATTTTCTATAGCAATATTATTTTGTGTCTACATACACACCCATGTATCAAATGCATTGCAATATATGTATTTATTTTTTAGCAATACTAAGTAATATGTTGATTCCATTTATTTTTGGAAACTGCTATGAAATCCAACAACTGAAGACATTCCACACAAGTGGGAAGTCATGCAAAAATATATATGAGTACCTTAGCATTATACCTAAGAGGGGCCTCTTTGTTTTTTGGCTACTTGCTCTAGTTAGTTCAACATTTGCTTTGACCTTTTATCTTCTTGTTGCTTGTTGTATTTACTTCAAAAAATAAGAAGACAAGAAGTTGAATCATCTCACTCCTAATTGAGGGAGTTCTTAATAGATTTTGCTATTTCTTATCCTTGTTCTATCTTGGTAGATTCTATAAATTGAAGAAGGGTCTACAAATGGTTGTTTTTGTTGGTCAAGCATACCAATAATTTGGTACCTACAAGCTTTCTAATCTTATTGACATCTCAAATTATATCCTTTTTTTTCTTTTATCCTTGGACTTCACTCTTTTGGAATAATTTTGGAATAATTAACATGCCTACTTTAGCTAACATCAAGAAGTGAAGCAATATTGAATCAACAGGACACAAACAATCTATTGAAAAATAGAGAAATGCAATAGGAGCCCCAAAGATTTCTTGTATTACTGTTCCAAAAAAAATGTAGTTACAGAGACCCCCCCTTTACAATTTTGAAATTCCCCTATAATACCCTATTTTCCCTTTTCTCACCTAGGACAATTCATTTGAAATTTGAATTTTGGGGGTAAAACTTCCTAGGGTCATAACTCCTCGCTCGTTGCTCGGATTGACTATTAGTGCATATTTTTGGAAAGCTCTTGAAAAGAGCTACAATGGCGTAGGGTGGCATCATACTGACTATAGTGTGTTTTAACATTTTTGGCTTTCTGGTCCATTTTCTAGAATTTTATTTTTATTTTTCTAACCCTTCCTTTTGCAGTTTTTTTTTAAACTTCGGCGACTAAAATAAAAATAAAAAAATTAAAAAAATTTCATAAATAAATGCATGGGTGTGAAGAATGAGCTTCAATATTTCATCCAAAATAATTTTGATATCATTATGAAGTCATTTTAAATTTATAAAAATTATTTAAATTTGTTGTTTTATAAGGATTTTTATAATTTTAGAATTTCACATTTTTTCATATTTTGAAGGTAAATCAATTTTTTAGGCTTTGCATTTGCATTCACAGACAATAAATGAACTTCCCTTTATGAAAATTACAAATTCATTAAAGGGGGGTAGTTCATACGACATTCCATTGGCCATCATTTTCAGAGCAATAAATTGGCTTCTCTTTATGAAAATTCTGATTTCATTAAAGAGAGGTAATTTACACATTATACCAAAGGCTATTGTTTTAAAACATTAAATTATTTTTTCTTTATGAAAATTATGATTTCATTAAAGAGGGATAATTTCTAATGATATTTTAAGGTCATCATATTTTATATTTAGCAATGCATATTTATTTCATTTTTAGTCATCAAACAATAATTAGAGGAATTCAATCACATTTACGATTGCTTTCTTTAAGTTTCATGAACAATCATTAGTATAGAATAATAAAATAAACCAACACAAATTATATTTTGAAGGTAAAACAATTTTATTTTTATTTTTCTAACCCTTGCTTTTGTAAATTTTTTTAAACTTCAATGACTAAAATTAAAAAAATATATTAAAATTTCATAAATAAATGCATGGGTATGAAGAATGAGCTTCAATATTTCATCCATAACATTTTTGATCTCATTCTAAAGTCATTTTGAATTTATAAAAATTATTTAAAGTTGTTATCTTATAAGGATTTTTATAGTTTCAAAGTTTTATATTTTTTCATATTTTGATTGTAAATCGATTTTCAGGCTTTGCATTTGCATTTGCATTCACAAAAAATAAATGAACTTCTCTTTATGAAAATTACAATTTCATTAAAGGGGGATACTTCATATGACATTCCATTGGCCATCATTTTGAATATTAGGGGTAAATATTCTCGGGGTCATAAGTCCTCGCTCGTTGGTCAGATTGACTATTAGTGCATATTTCAAAAAGCTCTCAAAAAGAGCTACAACAACATAGGGTGACATCATACTAAATATAGTGTATTTTAATATTTTCATCTTTTTGCTCCATTTTTCAAGAATTTTATTTATATTTTTCTAACCCTTCCTTTTGTAGATTTTTTTAAAACTTTGGCAACTAAAATAAAATAAAATTAAAATTAAAATTTCATAAATAAATGCATGGGTGTGAAGAATGAGCTTTAATATTTCATCCAAAATAATTTTGATCTCATTCTAAAGTCATTTTGAATTTATAAAACTTATTTAAAGTTGCTAATTTATAAGGATTTTTATAATTTCAAAATTTCACATTTTTTTAATATTTTGAAGGTAAAACTATTTTCATGCTTTGCATTTAGATTCAGAGACAATAAATGAATTTCCATTTATGAAAATTTAAATTTTATTAAAGGGGGGTAGTTCATACTGCATTCTATTGGCTATCATTTTAAATTTTGGGGGCAAAACTTCTTGAGGTCATAACTCACTCGTTGTTCAGATTGACTATTAGTGCATATTTTCAGAAAGATCTCGAAAAGAGCTATAATGATGTAGGACATCATACTGGCTGTAGTGTGTTTTAACATTTTCAAATTTCTGGTCCATTTTCCTGAATTTTATTTTTATTTTTCTAACCCTTCTTTTTGCAATTTTTTTAAAACTTCGATGACTAAAATAAAAATAAAAAAAGTTAAATTTTCATAAATAAATGCATTGTTGTGAAGAATGAGCTTCAATATTTCATCCGAAATAATTTTGATCTCATTCCGAAGTCATTTCAAATTTGTAAAAATTATTTAAATTAGCTGTTTTATAAGGATTTTTATAATTTTGAAATTTCAAATTATTTTTATATTATGAAGGCAAATCGATTTTTAGGCTTTGTATTTACATTCACAAACATTAAATGAACTTCCTTTTATGAAAATTACAATTTCATTAAAGGGGGGTTGTTCATACGACTTTCCATTGACCATCATTTTGAATTTTGAGGGTAAAACATCTCCGGGTCATAACTCCTCGCTCATTGCTCAGATTGACTCTTAATGCATATTTTTGAAAAGCTCTCGAAAAGAGCTACAATGGAGGAGGGCGAAATCATACAGACTGTAGTGTATTTTAGCATTTTTGACTTTTTGGACTATTTTTCATAATATTATTTTTATTTTTTTAACTCTTCTTTTTGCATATTTTTTTAAACTTCGACGACTAAAATAAAATAAATAAAAAAATTATAAATCAATGCATGGTTGTGAAGAATGATCTTCAATATTTCATCCGAAACAATTTTGATATCATTTTGAAGTCATTTCAAATTTATAAATATTATTTAAAGTTACTGTTTTATAAGGATTTTTATAATTACAAAATTTCATATTTTGAAGGTAAATTGATTTTTAGGCTTTGCATTTGTATTCATAGACAATAAATAAAATCCTTTTTATAAAAATTACAATTTCATTAAATGGGGTTAGTTCATACGACATTCCATTGGCCATTATTTTGGTTTTTAGGGGTAAAACTTCCCGAGGTCATAACTCCTCGCTCGTTGCTCCGATTGACTATTAGTGCATATTTTAAAAAAGCTCTCGGACAGAGCTAGAACATCGTAAGGCAAAATTATACTAATTGTAGTGTGTTTTAACATTTTTAGTTTTTTGGACCATTCTCTAGAATTTTATTTTTATTTTTCTAACCCTTCCTTTTGTAGATTTTCTGTAAACTTTGGTGACAAATAAAAATTAAAAAAAATTAAAGGTGACCGAAGCCACCTTTGGAGATAAGGTGTGTCATTTCATTAACCCAGGTATTACAAGACCCGAATGGAAACACCTGGATCTGAATGGGCCTAGACATATCACCGAGGTGCTTAGGTGGTTACAAAACTTACTAAGGAGCTGCATAATCCCCAGCTCTCACAAAGATGACTCCATGGTTTGGAACCTTGAAGATTCAGGGCATTTTACTATTAAATTTGCCTACTAAAGCCAAGAAGCTCCCAGTGATGGCCGTGACTTATCTATTCTGGTCTGGGTTCCCAAGATCATTCCCAAGGTCAAATTCTTCTACTGGTTGGCCATCCAAAATAGAATCCTCACCAATGACAATTTGATAACCAGAAGGTTTCTCATCCCCAATTGGTACATCCTGTGTCTGTGAGTCTACTGCACATGTTTTTCTGGAATGTCCCTTCTCCCTTGTAGTGCTCAACCAGGTTTTCAACACTTTCACCATCTCCGTAGCCCTCCCTCATTCCATTCCCCTCCTTTTTCAACAATGGCCCCGACCTTTCAAGAGCAGTCAACTCAAATTCATGTGGCAAGCTTGCCTTCACATTTTCCTGTGGCAGATTTGGCTTGAGAGAAATGCCAGAATTTTCAAAAACCTTGCCACGGATAAGAAGATTTTTGTTGCCAAAATCTTGGCCCTTGCTGCGGAGAATGCCTATCTTGTTTCATCGTCCAAACCCCCCCTCCTGTCCTTGAATTGGATTTAACAAATCATTTCAATCTTTTCAAATTTTTGGCAACACCTCGTACTTCTGTTGACAGGTCTGTAATCAAGTGGGCCTTACCTCCTTCTGGGTGGCACAAGCTTAACTTCGATGGCGCGGCCAAAGGCAACCCTGGAGCGACTGGCGAAGGTGGAATTCTCAGAAATCATAAAGGAGAAATAATTTTGGCCTTTGCTCAAAACTTAGGAATTCAGTCTAACAATATGGTCGAGGCTCGAGCCTTGCTCCAAAGCTTGATTCTCTTGGAAGGCTTGACTATCAATAAACTCATCATAGAAGGAGACTCATTGCATTGCATCAACTGGCTCAAAGGAACCTCTGTGCCTCCCTAGGCCCTTGTTTCCATCTTCGAAGAATGCAAGGCACTAATTGGATTTTACCTAGAATTAATCATTCAACATCAATATCGAGAAGGAAACAAAGCTGCAGACTGGCTTGCTAACAAGGGAGTTGACGCAACAGACATTCAGGTTTGGAGAGATTCCTTCCCAATCGGCCTAAGGGATGCTTCTTCAAGTTCCAATGTTTGCACAATGTGAGTGGGTTATTGGGCTCCGAGTTTTTCCCCTATGGCTGCGTTTCGGCATCTTGGAGCATTTTCGCGTCACTTTTCACAGTTGGTTGCAAAATCTCAGCTTGTCGCGTTATCGAGACTTTTTTCTCTCTTCAACGGTGGTCTTCCATTCTGTCGCGATATCACGACCTTTTTTCTCTCCAATGGCGGTCTTCCAATTTGTCGCGATATCGTGACATTTTTTCTCTCTCCAACGACGGTCTTCCATTCTGTCGCGATATCGTGACACTTTTTCTCTTCGGGTGCTTTTTTGCAAACTTGTCGCGATATCGCGACACTTTTTGGCCTTCAGACGCTTCCTTGCTTCATGTCGCGATATCGCGACATTTTTTCTCTCCAACGGCGGTCTTCCTTTTTGTCGCGATATCACAACATTTTTTCTCTCTCCAACGGCGGTCTTCCATTCTGTCGCGATATCGCGACACTTTTTCTCTCCAACGACGGTCTTCCATTTTGTCGCGATATCATGACATTTTTTCTCTCCAACGGTGGTCTTCCATTCTGTCGCGATATCGCGACATTTTTTCCCTCCAACGGCGGTCTTCCATTTTGTCACGATATCGCGACATTTTTTCTCTCCAACGGCGGTCTTCCTTTTTGTCGCGATATCGCAACATTTTTTCTCTCCAACGGCGGTCTTCCTTTTTGTCGCGATATCGCGACCTTTTTTTCTCTCCAACGGCAGTCTTCCTTCTTGTTGCGATTTTGTGACACCTTTCCTCCTCGGCTACGAATTTCTAGATTGTCACGATTTCGCGACACTTTTTGTCTTCGGCTGCGGTTCTCCAGATTGTCGCAATTTCGTAACACTTTTTCATCTTGGTAGCGGTCTCCCAATTTGTCGCGATATCGCGACAATTTTCCTCTTCGGCAGTGGTCTTCCTTCTTGTCGCGATTTTGCGACACTTTTTCTTCTTGGCAGCAGGCTTCCACTTTCGTCGCGATTTTGCGACTCATTTTCTATTTCGGCTGCGGTCTTCATTCTTGTCGCGATTTCGCGACACCCTTTCTCTTCGGCAGCGTTCTTACTTCTTGTAGCGATTTCGCGACTCTTCTTCTCGTCCGGATCCAACCTTGCAACTTGTCGCGATATCGCGACACTTTGCAACATGTCACGATATCGCGACTTCTTCCCTTCTTCGGTTCCAATGGCGCTTCTTGTAGCGATTTCGCGACTTCCTTTCTTCTATTGGCATCAATGGCACAACTCGTCGCGATTTCGCGACATCACCATTTTGGTCGTGATTTCGCGACATCTTCCTTAGTGTGGAGGTTTTCCAACTCTCTTTTCCTTTCTTCTTGGACCACCTCGGTCGTTATGGATTTCTTGTAATCTTTCTTGTACAAGGTTCAGGGACCTTTCAACACCCTTTCTACCAATAAAAAAAAAATTAAAAAAAATTAAAATTTTATAAATCAATGTATGGGTGTGAAGAATGAGATTCAATATTTCATTTGAAATAATTTTTGTCTCATTCTGAAGTCATTTTAAATTTATAAAAATTATTTAATGTTGTTTTGTAAGGATTTTTATAATTTTGGAATTTCACATATTTTTAATATTTTGAAGGTAAATCGATTTTTAGGCTTTGCATTTGCATTCACGGACAATAAATTAACTTCCCTTTATGAAAATTACAATTTCATTAGAGGGAGGTAGTTCATACGATATTCCATTGGCCATCATTTTGAATTTTAGGGGTAAAACTTCCAGAGGTCATAACTCCTCGCTCGTTGTTTGGATTGACTATTAGTGCATATTTTCGGAAAGCTCTCAAAAAGAGCTACAATAACATACATATTGACTAAATTTTATTTATATTTTTTTAACCTTTCCTTTTGTAGATTTTTTTTTAAACTTTGGTGACTAAAATAAAAATTAAAAAAATTAAAATTTCATAAATAAATGTATGGTTGTGAAGAATGAGCTTCAATATTTCATCCGAAACAATTTTGATCTCATTCTGAAGTCATTTCAAATTTATAAAAATTATTTAAATTGGTTGTTTTATAAGAATTTTTATAATTTCAGAATTTCACAGTTTTTTATATTATGAAGGCAAATCGATTTTCAGGTTTTGCATTTGCATTTACAAACAATAAATGAACTTCCCTTTATGAAAATTACAATTTTATTAAAAGGGGATAGTTCATACGGTATTCCATTGACCATAATTTTGAATTTTAGGGTTAAAAATTCCTAGGGTCGTAACTCCTCGCTCGTTGTTTGGATTGACTATTAGTGCATATTTTTGGAAAGCTCTCAAAAAGACCTACAATGGTGTTGGGCAACATCATACTGAATATAGTGTGTTTTAGCATTTTTTGGCTTTCTAGTCTATTTTCTAGAATTTTAATTTTATTTTTCTAACCCTTCCTTTTGCAATTTTTTTTAAACTTTGGTGACTATAATAAAATTAAATTAATTAAAATTTCATAAGCAAATGCATTGGTGTAAAGAATAAGCTTCAAATTTTCATCCGAAATAATTTTAATATCATTCTAAAGTCATTTCGAATATTCTCGTTTGCATTCATAGATAATAAATGAACTTCCCCTTATGAAAATTACAATTTCATTAAAGGGGGGTAGTTCATACAACATTACATTGACCATAATTTTGAATTTTGGGGGTAAAATTTCCCGAGGTTATAACTCCTCGCTTGTTGCTCGGATTGACTATTAGTACATATTTTCAGATAACTCTCAAAAAGAGCTACAACAACGTAGGGCGACATCCCATTTGCTGTAGTGTGTTTTAATATTTTTGGCTTTCTGGTATATTTTCTAGAATTTAATTTTTATTTTTCTAACCCTTTTTTTGCAATTTTTTTTAAACTTTAGTGACTAAAATAAAAATAAAAATAAATTAAAATTTCATAAATAAATGCATGGGTATGAAGAATAAGCTTCAATATTTTATTCAAAATGATTTTGATCTCATTCTGAAGTCATTTTGATTTTATAAAATTTATTTAAATTTATTTTATATGAATTTTTATAATTACGAAAATTCATATTTTTTTTCATATTTTGAAGGTAAATCGATTTTCAGGCATTGCATTTGCATTCACAGACAATAAATGAACTTCCCTTTATGAAAATTACAATTTCATTAAAGGGAGGTAGATCATATGGTATTCCACTAGTCATCATTTTGAATTTTGGGGGTAAAGCTTCCCGAGGTCATAACTGTTTGCTCGTTGCTCGGATTGACTATTAGTGCGTATTTTTGAAAGGCTCTAAAAAAGAGCTAAAATGATGTAGGGTGTCATCATACTGACTGTAGTGTATTTTAACATTTTTGGCTTTCTGGTCCATTTTTTAGAATTTTATTTTTATTTTTCTAACCCTTCCTTTTGTAGTTTTTTTAGACTTCGACAACAAAAAACAAAAATCATAAATAAACACATGGGTGTGAAGAATGAGCTTCAATATTTCATCTAAAATAATTTTGACCTCATTTTGAATTTAAAAAAAATTATTTAAAGTAGTCATTTTATAAGCTTTTTATAATTTCAGAATTTCACATTTTTTTTCATATTTTGAAGGTAAATCAATTTTAAGGCTTTGCATTTGTATTCACAGACAATAAATGAGCTTCCCTTTATGAAAATTATAATTTAATTAAATTGGAATAGTTCATACCGTATTCCATTGACCATCATTTTGAATTTTAGGGACAAAACTTCCCGAGGTCATAACTCCTCGCTCGTTGCTCGAATTGACTATTAGTGCATATTTTCGGAAAGCTCTTGAAGAAAGATACAATGGCATAGTGTGTAATCATACTCACTATAATGTATTTTAATATTTTTGGCTTTCTGGTCCATTTCCATATATTTTTTTTTTTCTAACCCTTATTTTTATAGTTTTTTTAAAACTTCGGTGACTAAAAAAATAAAATAAAATTTCATAAATAAATGCATGGGTGTGAAGAATAAGCTTCAATATTTCATCTGAAACAATTTTTATATCATTCTAAATTCATTTTGAATTTATAAAAATTATTCAACGTTGCTATTTCATAAGGATTTTTATAATTTCAAATTTTCACATTTTTTTCATATTTTAAAGTTAAATCGATTTTAAGGCTTTGAATTTGCATTCACAGATAATAAATAAACTTGCCTTTATGAAAATTAAAATTTTATTAAAGGGGGGTAGTTCATACGTCATTCCATTGACCATCATTTTGAATTTTGTGGGCAAAACTTCTCGGGGTCATAACTCCTCGCTCGTTGCTCGGATTGACTATTAGTGAATATTTTTGGAAAGCTCTCGAAAAGAGCTACAACAACGTAAGAAGGCATCATACTACCCGTAGTGTGTTTTAACATTTTTAGCTTTTTGGCCTATTTTCCAAAATTTTATTTTTAATTTTCTAACCATTCCTTTTGCAGATTTTTTTTAAACTTCAACGACTAAAATATATATATATATATATATATATATATATATATATATATATATATATATATATATATTTTTTTTTTTTTTTAAATCTAATTTTCATAAATAAATGCATAGGTGTGAAGAATGAACTTCAATATTTCATCCAAAATAATTTTAATCTCAATATGAAGTCATTTTGAATTTATAAAAATTATTTAAAGTTGTTTTATAGGGATTTTTATATTTTGAAATTTTACATTTTTTTTATATTTTGAAGGTAAATATATTTTCAGGCTTTGCATTTGCATTCATAGATAATAAATGAACTTCTCTTTATGAAAATTATAATTTAATTAAAGGGGGGTAGTTCATACATCATTCCATTGGCCATCATTATGAATTTTGGGAGTAAAACTTCTCGTGGTCATAACTCCTCGCTCGTTGCTCGGATTGATTATTAGTGCATATTTTCATAAAGCTCTCAAAAAGAGCTACAATGACATATGGTGACATCATACTTGTTTTAGTGTATTTTAATATTTTTGGCTTTCTGATTCATTTTCTAGAATTTTTTTTATTTTTTCTAACACTTTCTTTTGCAGATTTTTTAAACTTCGACAACTAAAATAAAATAAAAATTCATAAATAAATGTATTGGTGTGAAGAATGAGGTTCAATATTTCATCTGAAACAATTTTGATCACATTCTGAATTCAGTTTGAATTTATAAAAATTATTTAAAGTTATTGTATTATAAGTATTTTTATAATTTCAAAATTTCACGTTCCATTGGCCAGCATTTTGAATTTTAGGGGTAAAACTTTGTAGGGTCATAACTCCTCACTCGTTGCTCGGATTGAATATTAGTGCATATTTTCGGAAAGCTCTTAAAAAGAGCTACAATAGCATAGGGTGACATCATACTGAATGTAGTGTGTTTTAACATTTTTAGCTTTTTACTCCATTTTTCAGAATTTTATTTTTATTTTTCTAACCCTTCCTTTTGTAATTTTTTTTGAACTTCGATGAATAAAATTAAAATTTCATAAATAAATGTATGGGTGTAAAGAATGAGCTTCAATATTTCATCCGAAACAATTTTGATCTTATTCTGAAGTCATTTTAAATTTATAAAAATTATTTAAAGTTGCTATTTTATAAGGATTTTTATAATTTCATAATTTCATATTTTTTTTTTAAATTTTGAAGGTAAATCAATTTTCAAGCTTTGCATTTGCATTCACAGACAATAAATGTACTTTCCTTTATGAAAATTACAATTTCATTTAAAGGGGTAGTTCATACGACATTCCATTGGCCATCATTTTGAATTTTAGGGGTAAAACTTTTTGGGGTCATAATTCTTTGCTCGTTGCTTGGATTGACTATTAGTGCATATTTTTAGAAAGCTCTCAAAAAGAGCTACAATAATGTAGGGCGACATCATACTGATTGTAGTGTGTTTTAACATTTTTGGCTTTATGATCCATTTTTCAGAATTTTATTTTTATTTTCCTAACCCTTCCTTTTGCAGATTTATTTAAACTTCGATAACTAGAATAAAAATAAAAAATAAAATTAAAATTTCATAAATAAATGCATGAGTGTGAAGAATGCGCTTCAATATTTCATCCAAAACAATTTTGATCTCATTATGAAGCCATTTCAAATTTAAAAAAATTAATTATAATTGTTGTCTTATAAGAATTTTTATAATTTCAGAATTTCACATTTTTTTTGTGTTTTGAAGGCAAAACGATTTTATGGTTTTGCATTTGCATGTATAGATAATAAATGAACTTCTCTTTATGAAAATTACAATTTCGTTAAAGGGGGGTAGTTCATATGGCATTTCATTGACCATCATTTTTAATTTTGGGGGTAAAAATTCTCGAGGTCATAACTCCTTGCTCGTTGCTTGAATTGACTATTAGTGGATATTTTCATAAAGCTCTCGAAAAGAGATACAACAACCTATGGCAACATCATACTTATTATAGTGTATTTTAAAATATTCAGCTTTCTAGTTCATTTTCTAGAATTTTATTTTTATTTTTCTAACCCTTCTTTTTTAGATTTTTTGTAAACTTCAGTGACTAAAATAAAAAAAGATTATAAATAAATGCATGGGTGTGAAGAATGAGATTCAATATTTCATTTGAAATAATTTTGATCTCATTCTGAAATTATTTTGAATTTATAAAAATTATTTAAATTTACTATTTTACAAGGATTTTTATAATTTCACATTTTTTTTGTAAGTTAATAGGTGTTATCTTAAGACGGGAAATTTGAAGGTTCGAAAAGGCCTATTACATCGACAATAAACTATGGAACAATAGGCAATAGCTATAACTTCAGAGGGAAAGAGCCAAATCCTCCGAACAATAGGTAAACCATCACCTATTACTACAACAGTAGATACTACAAAAAGGAATGAAGCACAACCACCAGTGCTTAATAGAACTATAACCCATCATAGAAAGAAAAGAAGCAGAGACACCAAGAAGCAGGGAATACACCAAGGAATAGGGAAGCCCTCAAGGCACAAACCACAAAAAACATCAGAACTCAAACCAACAGAAGGGTTATTGAGCAGAGCTACCCATGGCCTCTTTTTGTTCATCTACCTTCTTGACCACTTGCTATAAAATTTCATGAATCTCTCCGGTTATCACCTCAGTTGTTTTGGCTATCACCTTAGGATATTCACCAAAAAAGTTGTCATAGTAGAATAATAGATACAGAGTGTTTATGTGGTCCTTCGACGAGTTCACAACACATTCTAGATGGGTAATGGTAGTGGAACAGGACTTTATAACATGAGATACACCTCTAAAAATGTAGTGGTACCAATGATGCTTCCACACGCAACAAGGATCACATAAATTTAGTTGATGGAGGCCTTCATTTGCATTAAAAATATATCCACTAAATCAACAAAAAACAACCTTTAGGATGGAAAATATATCCACTAAATTTCACATTTTTTTCATATTTTGAAGTCAAATTGATTTTTAAGCTTTGCATTTGCATTCATAGACAATAAATGAACTTCCCTTTATGAAATTTATAATTTCATTAAAAGGGGGTAGTTCTTTGGTATTCTTTTGGTCATCATTTTGAATTTTATGGATAAAACTTCCCGAGGTCATAACTCCTCGCTCATTGCTCGGATTGAGTATTAGTGAATATTTTCAAAAAGCTCTCGAAAAGAGCTACAATGGCATAGGGCAACATCATACTGACTACAGTGTATTTTAAAATTTTCAGCTTTCTAGTCCTTTTTTAATAATTTTATTTTTATTTTTCTAACCCTTCATTTTGTAGATTTTTTTTAAACTTCGGTGACTAAAATAAAAATAAAAGAAAATTAAAAATTTATAAATAAATGCATGGGTGTGAAGAATGAGCTTCAATATTTCATCCAAAATAATTTTTATCTCATTTTGAAGTCATTTAGAATTTATAAAAATTATTTAAAGTTGTTGTTTTATAAGGATTTTTATAATTTCAGAATTTCATATTTTTTTATATTTTGAAGATAAATTGATTTTTAGGCTTTGCATTTACAATCATAGATAATAAATAAACTTTTCTTTATGGAAATTATAATTTCATTAAAGGGGGGTAGTCCATACGGTAGGGAGGCATCATATTGACTGTTAGCTCCTTACCTTCCTTTTGCATTCAACCAATTATATCTTGTCATGATGGATACTATTCTATTACAACGTAAGATTACTTTCATTATCCATCTGTTATGGTGTACGATTAATAGCTTGTGATGGTGTCTACATGTTCAACCTTCATTGATTGATGTTAGTTGTCATTGATCCTCTCAAGAAATACCATTTCACATGTGTCATGACATCATTTGGTCGTATTTCTTATCAGTGATATTCTCCTTGTGATAGTAATTTGCATTTGCTTTCATAGCTAAGTTACTCTTATATCTTTTTGCATGACTTCCCACTTGTGTGGAATGTCTTCAGTTGATTGTAAAGGAAGAATTTAGTCATCCTTTCTATTGGTCTAGGAATTCATGAAAAAGTAATGAAGAGTGGGGTACATGTTATTTGATACAATATAATGGATAAAAATAAAATATTAATGGTGTAGAAAGATAAATGATAAGCATGTATGGAAAGGAGTGTAAAGTATATTTGGAGAGGTAAAGTGAGAGTCATGGAGGAATGAAGAGATATGGGAGAGGAATATGGTATGGTGAGATTATATTGGTGAAATGATGGAAGCATATTTGTTTTTTTGGTTAAACATACCAATAATTTGGTACCTACAAGCTTTCCAATCTTATTGACATATCAAATTATATGTTTTTTTTTCTTTTATCCTTAGATTTCACTCTTTTGGAATAATTAACATGCCTACTTTAGCTAACATCAAGAAGTGAAGCAATACTGAATCAACAAGACACAAACAATCTATTAAAAAATAGAGAAATGCAATAGGATCCCCAAAGTTTTCTTGTATTACTATTCTAAAAAAATTGCAGTTATAGAGACACCCCCTTTACAATTTCGAAATTCCCCTATAATATCCTATTTTCCCTTTTCCTGCCTTAGGATAATTCATTTGAAATTTGAATTTTGGGCATAAAACTTCCAGGGGTCATAACTCCTCGCTCGTTGCTTGGATTTATTATCAGTGCATATTTTCATAAATCTCTCGAAAAGAGTTACAACGTAGGACGACATCATACTAACTGTAGTGTGTTTTAACATTTTCAGCTTTTTGGTCCATTTTCTATTTTTTTTTTTTTTCTAACCCTTCCTTTTGTAGATTTTTTTAAACTTTGACGACTAAAATAAAAATAAAAAATAAAAATTTAGAATTTTATTTTTATATTTCTAACCCTTCCATTTACTGATTTTTTTAAACTTTGACGACTAAAATAAAATATAAAAAAAAAAAATCATAAATAAATGCATTTGTGTGAAGAATGAGCTTCAAATTTTCATTTGAAACAATTTTGATCTCATTCTGAAGTCATTTCAAATTTATAAAAATGATTCAAATTTGTTGTTTTAAAAGGATTTTTATGATTTTAGAATTTCATATTTTTTTCATATTTTGAAGGTAAATCGATTTTCAGGCTTTACATTTGCATTCATAGACAATAAATGATCTTCCCCTTATGAAAATTACAATTTCATTAAAGGGGGGTAGTTCATACGGTATTCCATTGACCATCATTTTGAATTTTGGGGGTAAAACTTCCTAGGGTCGTAACTCCTCGCTCGTTGCTCGGATTGACTATTAGTGCATATTTTTGGAAAGCTTTCAAAAATAGCTACAACAAGGTAGGGCAGCATCATACTAACTATAGTGTGTTTTAGCATTTTTTGGCTTTCTGGTCTATTTTCTTGAATTTTATTTTTATATTTCTAACCCTTCCTTTTACAGATTTTTTTAAAACTTCGACGACTAAAATAAAATAAATAAAAAAAATTCATAAATAAATGCATTGGTGTGAAGAATGAGCTTCAAATTTTTATCTGAAACAATTTTGATCTCATTCTGAAGTCATTTCAAATTTATAAAAATTATTCAGAGTTGTTGTTTTATAAGGATTTTTATAATTTTAGAATTTCATATTTTTTTCATATTTTGAAAATAAATCGATTTTCAGGCTTTGCATTTGTATTCATAGACAATAAATGATCTTCCCCTTATGAAAATTACAATTTCATTAAAGGGGGGTAGTTCATACAACATTACATTGACCATCATTTTGAATTTTGAGGGCAAAACTTCCCGGGGTTATAACTCCTCGCTCGTTGCTCGGATTGACTATTAGTGCATATTTTCAAATAGCTCTCAAAAAGAGCTACAATGACGTAGGGAAACATCACACTGACTATAGTGTGTTTTAACATTTTTGGCTTTCTGGTATATTTTCTAGAATTTTATTTTTATTTTTCTAACCTTTCCTTTTGCAATTTTTTTTAAACTTTTACGACTAAAATAAAATATAAAATAAATTAAAATTTCATAAATAAATGCATGGGTGTGAAGAATAAACTTCAATATTTCATTCAAAATAATTTTGATCTCATTCTAAAGTTATTTCGATTTTATAAAAATTATTTAATGTTGTTATTTTATAAAGATTTTTATAATTACAAAATTTCATATTTGTTTCATTTTTTGAAGGTAAATCGATTTTTAGGCTTTGAATTTGTATTCACAAACAATAAATGAGCTTCCCTTTATGAAAATTATAATTTCATTAAAAATGGTAGTTCATACGGTATTCCATTGGCCATCATTTTGAATTTTAGAGGTAAAACTTCCCGAGGTCATAACTCCTCGCTCGTTACTCAGATTGACTATTAGTGCATAGTTTTGGAAAGCTCTTGAAGAGAGCTACAATGGTGTAGAGTAGCATCATATTGAATATAGTATGTTTTAACATTTTTGGCTTTCTGGTCCATTTTCCATAATTTTATTTTTATTTTTCTAACCCTTCTTTTTGCAATTTTTTTTTAAACTTCGCGACTAAAAATAAAAAATAAAATAAAATAAATTTTCATAAATAAATACATGGATGTGAAGAATGATCTTCAATATTTCATTTGAAACAATTTTTATCTCATTCTGAATTCATTTCAAATTTATAAAAATTATTCAAAGTTGCTATTTTATAAGATTTTTATAATTTCAAAATTTCACATTTGTTTCATATTTTGTAGTTAAATCAAATTTCTAGATTTGAATTTGCATTCACAGACAAGAAATGAGCTTCTATTTATGAAAAATATAATTTAGTCGAAGGGAGGTAATTCATACGGTATTCCATTGGCCATCATTTTGAATTTTGAGGGCAAAACTTCTCAAGGTCATATATCCTCGCTCGTTGCTCGGATTCACTATTAGTGCATATTTTTGGAAAGCTCTCGAAAGGGGCTATAACAACGTAGGGTGGCATCATACTGGTTGTAGTGTGTTTTAATATTTTTTGGTTTTTTGGTCAATTTTTCAAAATTTTATTTTTATTTTTCTAACCCTTGCTTTTGCAATATTTTTAAACTTCGACGACTAAAATAAAAATAAAAAATTAAAATTTCATAAATAAATACATGGGTATGAAGAATGAGCTTCAATATTTCATCCAAAATAATTTTGATCTCATTCTGAAGTCATTTCAAATTTATAAAAATGATTTAAAGTTGTGTTTTTATAAGGATTTTTATAAATTTAGAATTTCACATTTTTTTCATATTTTGAATGTAAATCAATTTTCAGGCTTTGCATATGCATTCACAGAAAATAAATGAACTTTCTTTTATGAAAATTATAATTTCATTAAAGGGGGGTAGTTCGTACGACGTTTCATTGGCAATCATTTTGAATTTTGGAGGCAAATGTTCCTGGGGTCATAACTCCTTGATCGTTGCTCGGATTGACTATTAGTGCATGTTTTTGAAAAGATATCGATAAAAGCTACAATGCCATAAGGTGGCATCATACTTACTATAGTGTGTTTTAATATTTTTGGCTTTCTAGTTCAATTTCCATAATTTTATTTTTATTTTTCTAACCCTTGCTTTTGTAGATTTTTTTAAAACTTCAACGACTAAAATATAAATAAATAAAATTTCATAAATAAATGCATGGGTGTGAAAAATGAGCTTCAATATTTCATCCAAAATAATTTTGATATCATTCTGAAGTTATTTCGAATTTATAAAAATTATTTATAGTTGTTGTTTTATAAGGATTTTTATAATTTTAGAATTTCATATTTTTTTTTATATTTGAAGGCAAATCGATTTTCAGGCTTTACATTTGCATTCACATATAATAAATGAACTTCTCTTTATGAAAATTACAATTTCATTAAAGGGGGGTAGTTCATATAGCATTCTATTGACCATCATTTTGAATTAGTACAATAAGAACATCCGAGCAACAATCTACTGATTAGGACTGTCCATGGCCTCCTTCTATTCATCCACCTTTTTGCTAGAAAATTTTGGATTCTTCTAAGCTCCTCTCAAAGTCTAAAAATTCTTGGAAGAAGCGAGTAATTTTTTGAATCACTTCCAATTAAACAAGTTTTTCCCACCCTATCACGTTCGATGATGGTTCCAAGACTTCTAGCTTTTTCAAAAATTATGATTCCTAGCATTATCAGATTTCATGTCTTAGTCCTAGAGCAAATCTTGCCAATATTCAAATTAACGTCTCTAAAAATATTTTGGTGCCAATCATATTTCCACATGCAACAGAAATCACTCGAATTGGGAAGAGTGAGACCTTCATTTGCATTGTTGATGTCCCCACTATATCTACAAAAAACATCCTTTGATTTATTTCTGAAATTTATGTTTGAGACGTTAGTAGGATTTGGAAATGAACTAGCACTCTTGGTTGTTGAAAAATCATAAATTTTATGGAGAAACGAATAGATCATGTGGTAATGGATATAGATACTAGACATGCTAGGGGTTATGTGATAGAGCACCTACTTATTATGGAAACGATGAATATTAAGATTCATGAGATGAATGGGTTCGAAACAAGTCCATATGATCATGAGATAACCATCTAAATGACAGTTCCATAGAGAGAAGGGGTCATGAAAATGATGGAATTAGTTATTCAAAAGGACGGGAAAGAAAACCAAGACCTCAAATACTTTTTAAAATTTGGCACCTATTGTCCTACTAGGACCTTTTGAAACTTCAACACTCTTACACATAGTGAGAAAACTTATAAAAAAATAGTAACCCGGCTAATCATTATCATTTTTTTCAATAGTGGTTAATTCACATACCTCCTGTGGTAGTGTGTCTGTCCAAGTCAACAAACCTGGACCATCAACCCCAATGTTTGCCATTTTATCTGCCACCATATTTTCTTCTCTAAAAGCATGTTGGAAGATAACTTCATGCTAGTGAGTAGCAAGTTTCCTGGCCTCTTCAATGCAACTTCTAACTTTCTAAGATGGTCTTTTGGAGATTTTCATGTAATTAATGATATCAAGAGAATCCCCTTCAATGATGATTCTTCCTGGGATATGTTTTGTTAATGCAAGACCTCTCCATAATGCCTTGGCTTCAGCCATATGATTGGACTATTCACCAAGGTATTTAACAAATTCTAAAATTGAGCTTCCTTTATGATCTCTGATTATACCTCCTGCTCCTACTTTGCCTGGATTATCTTTTGCTGCTCCAAAATTAAATTTGACCCATCCCTAGGGTGGGGGACACCATTTAATGTTGCTTCTAGGATTGGGTTAAGATACAATCATGTCCTGGGAAATTTTCAAAGAATGAAGAATGACAATTTTAAACCTAGAACAAGGCCTTAGATCATACGGAATAATGGAAGCATTCTCTTTGGCAAAGGAAACAATTTTACTTGTTAGAGATGAAATACCCTTGGAAAAAATAGAGAACACTCTCTAGTTCCTTTCTATCCATATTTTCCAAAGAAAATGATATAGACAAAACCTCCAAATTAGTCTTAGCTTGGGATGGTGGAAAGGTTGAGTCCACTGGATGAAAAAAATCACAATAGGAGGTTTTATCCAACTAATTTGGAACCTTTGGAAGAGGTTGTCAAGAATGGAAATGGAATAAGGGTAGTTGAGAAAGATGTGGTGGGAGGATTTCTCATTATATAAGCATAAAAAACATCTATTTGGGATAATGATCCCTCTTTTAATGAGGTTATGAACTGTCAAAATTTTATTTTGAATGGTAAGCCAAGCAAAGAAAGCAATTTATGGAATTTGAGTTTCTTCCTGGGGAATGAGGAGTTGATAAGCAGATTTGACTGTAAAATTCCCATATTCTGTTGGGGCCCAAATAATATTATCTTTAACTTATCCTATGGGTATGATTATGGAATTGAGAAGTCTTTCTAAGGCCCTTTATTCTTCAAGGTGATAGATTTTTTAAATGCTTTTCCATCTGCAGATGTTATTTGTTGTGTAGGAAATCAGCCACTTTGTATCCAAAGGTTGCATTTGTAAAGTCTTTGAGAATCCTGATGTTTTAAGCCTGGATAGGTAGCTGATTTCCTATCCACATGTCCAACTAGAAGTTTATTGATATACTACCCCTCATTTCCCATTTGAGTCCTTTCCTCAATAGACTCTTTGTTTGGATTATTCCTTTCTAGAAATTTGAGCCATTTTTAGGTGATGTCTCATTTAGAAACTGTATACCCTATAAATAATTCCTTTTGACTATAGTGATCCACTCCAATTGCTCCTCCGATAATAATCTCCATGCCTATTTAGCCATTAATTCTAGATTTAAGTTTTTAAGTCTTCTCAATCCAATTCCTCCTTGGTCTTTAGATTTGCAAATTTTATCCCAGACTACCAAATAGAAACGACTTTTTTTTTAGCCCCAATCCATAAGAATTGTTTTTGAGTTTTTTCAATATTATCATACACTTTTGAGGGAGATTTAAACACTAAAACGAAATAGATTGGGATACTTTGGAGGCATGCCATAGTTAAAATAACTTTTCCTACTTGAGATAGAAGGTTCCATTTCTATCCAGTTAACTTATTTTGAACTCTCTCAATCACTAGGTTCTACATCCCCTCAATTGGTGTGCCTACAAAAATAGGAAGACCTAAGTAAACAACAGGGAATGATGCAATTGAGCTCTTTTGGAAATTTATTTTTTGGCCTGTTATTTATTCATGTAGCAAAAAAAAATATTTGATTATTTCAGCTTCAACTATGGAGGTAAAAGTGGATAGGATTGTGTCGTCCACAAATTTTTGGTGAGTAATAGGATTTATTTGAGTTGTTGCTTTAATTCCAAGGATGAGACTTGATCTTCTAGCAACATGAATTGTCCTCCCCAAAGCTTTTGCAGCTATGATGAAAAGTAGGGAAGATAAAGGGTCTCCTTATAGAAGACCTTTACTACTTTGGAAGTAACCAACTGGAAAACCATTTACAATGACTAAAAACCAAGCAGTTGAGATGCAACCTTTAATCAGTTCCACCCATTCTAGATGAAACCCAAACTCGAGTAAAAAAAAAGGGGGAAATCCTAGTTAACCCTATCATAGGCTTTGTTCATATCCAATTTGAGGAAAAAAGTAACTTTTTTGTTTTGAGATGATGAATGGAGAGCCTCATGCATTGTTATGATTCCATATAAAATTGACCTTACTTGGATGGAGCTTCCTTTATAGTGGTCTATAAACATAGGAAGAACATCCCTCATTCTTTTTGCCATGCATTTAGTGAGGATTGTATAAATAGCATTGCAACGGCTGATTGGCCTGAACTCATTTAAACTCCTTGCAACTGGGATTTTAGGAATTAGTACTATGAAGATGGAATTGAATCTATGAGGGACCACTTTGGAATATTGGAGTTCTCTGACTACTGCACAAACATCACCACCCACAATATCCCAAAAAGTTTAGAAAAATCTTAGAGGGAATCCATCTAGTCGAGGGGCCTTGTTAGGATTCATGGAAAACAAGGTTTTTTCATCCTCTGAAAATGTAGAAAGCAACTTTTGATTGACCCCATTAGGAATGACCTATGGAATATGAGATATTAATGATTATTTGGCCAAAGATGAACCTAGAAGAGGAGCTTCAAGAAGGGATTCAAAATGGGAAACTGCTTCATTTTTTATTTCTTTGATGTCTGCTATGATGGTCCCATAATTTTTGAGCAGTTCTTTTATTCTATTATTACTACTATTCCTCATTGTGGAAATATGAAAAAAATTGTATTTGCATCTCCCTCTTTTAACCATGTGATTCTGGACTTCTACCTCCAAAATATCTCTTGAAAAGCTAAAATATTATGGTATTATGATAAAGTATTTTTTTCTTCTAATCTGATCTCTTCATCATTTAATCCATTTTGGATTTTATGCCCAATAATGGTTAATCTCGCCTTAATGGCTTTCTTGTTGATAAAAATATTCCCAAAAATCTCTTTGTTCCAAACTTTAAGGTTTTCACAAATTTTAGTTTTTGCCCTAGTTTGTAAGAAGGTGACCCTTGGACCAAGGTTGGACACCACTGCAATATTCTTTCCCTAAGATCTAGATGATGAACCCACATTGCTTCAAAATGAAAGGGGGTTTTAAAAAATTTTGGATTATCTATTTCTAATAGAAGAGGGCTATGATCAGACCTAATTTTAAGGAGAGATTGGAGACTAGCATCTCCCCAAATATTTACAACTTCTTTGGACAATAATGTTCTATCCAATCTAACCTAAATAAATTGGCTTCCACTTCATCTATTTCTCCAAGTAAATTGGTTCCTTTTGAGGTTAACATCCATGAGATCATTGGTATTGATAAATTCTCTAAATTCTTCCATGGTTCTGGTTGGGTTGCCTAAACCTCCCATATTATTAGATGGATACAATAGTGTGTTGAAGACCCCTGCCAAGATCTAAGAAATAGAAGTAAAACTCTCTTAGCTTGGTAAGTGTTGACCATAGCATATCTCTTTCAGTGGGTGTGTTAGGAGCATAAACATTTATAAGAATCCACTAAAAAGTTTTTTCTTTATCAAAAATAAAATTCTAGTAGTTATATCACATGAATGTATTAATTTTCATTCTATCTTTAATGAACCTCCTTAGGATCCTCTTACATGGCTAAAAATGGCTTCACAATTTTTCCAAATGTTTTTGTTTGTTTGAATAGACCATTTTTCATCTATCTTGGTTTATTGCATGATGACTATGGTAGGTTTGACTTCTATCATAATGGATTTGGTTATACTTTGTTTAGCCAACCTATTTAAACCCCTCACATTCTAGGAGAGGATTTTCATTTTGATTGTTTGGTTTTTCTGCCCCTTTTACCTTGTGCTTGGGGTGTTTGGTGCATTTATTCTCATAAGTGGATTGGGAAATAATGTTTGGAAATAGGGTTAGTTGTATCCCATTAGCAATATCATTTTGAATATCCTTTTTCCATTACTTACTAGTTGATATCTTGCCTCTTCTCTTTTCACCTCCACAATCAATAGGATATTTTTTGGAACTTCTAGTCTTATTTGGACTAGGTTTTGAAGGGATAATTTATTGTAGGATGATACTACCCTTTTCCTTAATCTTATGAATTACACTATGGTATTCCATCTGTGCATATTTTTACTTTCCTTCAAAATAAATAAGCTCTTTTAGAGGGATTAGATCCTCCTCTTCAAGAATATTATCTAGGTTATTAACATTTTCAATAGGAGTATGGGATGGTCTAAATTTTGTAGGAGAGTCTAGGTTATTAGGAGGTTCAATATCCTTGGCCTTGATGTATCTCTTCACATTCTTCTAATATATCTTCAAAAATAACATCAAATTTATTTGGAGAGGTAAAATATGGACATACCTTTTCTTGGTTTGGAGTTTTAGCAAAACCATCTTGTTGATCTTAATTTTTAGGATCAGGTTATTGGGGATTTGAAGTATCTCCACATGAAATCCCACTTCCACTCAATTTTTGTTGATAAACCTTTGCATGTAGGTTTTGACCTTACCTTTATTTATAAAATTATCCTTTCTACCATTGGTTCCTCCTCCCTTGGAACCTATTGAACTATGCATCATATTTTGGTAATTCCTCCATTTCTTTTAAAGAAGAGCATTGGTTCCTTAAATGGCCCTATGTGTGACATTCAAGATAGTAAGCCAGCTTATTTTCATATTCCAAAGCTTGTATATGATAATATATCATGTATTCCAACTTTATTTAGGTCGACAATTCAGAAGCCAGGTTGGTGTTAACACAAATTCTTACAACTATCATTCTTCACCTAGACAAGGTGTCTCGATCAATAACTACCAGGTCTCCAATGGATTTAGTGATTCCTCAAAGGAGAACCTCATGCCACCACAAATTATGAAGCTCCACCTCATCCTAGATTGTTTATATTTGACCTCTTACAATAATCTCATCCCCATCATGAGGTATTAAATGACATCCTTCGCTCCATTGACCTCGAAACCCATGATACCAATGCATTTGTCAACTTTATAGGTAATATTACGCATTACCTTCAGCCATATATTAGTTTCCATGACCATGAGATCATAGAACTCATGGGCAAAGGAGTGGATCCTCACCTTAATATTCAAGCAACCATATATGACATTAGGTACAAACATGTTCTTGTTGATATCATTCCTCAATCAACATTATTTCCATCATGGCTCTGCATCACCTACACATTCCACTCACTCACTTCTCCACACCCTCATTGTACCTTCACATATTTGATGATTCAAAGTGACCTACAATAAGATCCATTATCCTATTCATTTATATAGTTGTATGAACTACTCCAATTCTACTCCATATCATTCAAGGTGAAATGTAGTATAATATCTTGCTTGTACATCTATGGAGTAGATATATGTAGTGTGTGATCACAGATCTCCCACCTGGACCTTCTTCATCTATGATATAGGTTCTTCCTATTTCTAATCCTCATCCACTAGGAGTATTCATACCTCCTCCCCTATCAATGCCATAACCACAACCTTCATCTAGGATATGTATGCACTCATAGCCAATAATATCCATACCAAACCCCCTTAAACACAAGGTAAAAGGGGCAAAAAACCAAACCATCGAAATAAAAATCCTCTTATGGAATTTGAGGGGGATAAATGGGTTAGCTAAACAAAGGATAGCCATATCCATTATGAGAGAAGTCAAACCTACCATATTCATCATGCAAGAAACCAAAATAGATGAAAGATGGTCTATTCAAACAACCAAACAAGTTTGGAAATATTGTGAAGCCATTTTAAGCTATGTAAGAGGAGCCTTAAGAGGTTTAATGTGTCTTTGGGACCCATTAAATATAGAAGTCATATTAATACATTCATGTGATAGAACTACTAGCATTTTGTTTTTTGACAAAGACAAAAAAAATTAGTGGATTCTTACAAATATTTATGTTCCTAACACACCCACTAGGAGAGCTATGTTATGGTCAATCCTTACCAAGCTAAGAGAAATTTTTTCTTCTATTCCCTGGAACCTGGTAGGGGACTTCAACACACCATTATATCCATTTGATAAGAGGGGAGTTTCATGCAATCCAACCAGAAGCATAGAAGAATTTAGAGAATTTATCAATACCAATGATCTCATGGATGTTAACCTCAAAGGGAACCGATTTACTTGGAGCAACAGATGAAGTAAAAGCCAATTTATTTAGGTGATATTAGATAGAACATTATTGTCCAAAGAATTTTTAAATATTTTGGGAGATTCTAGTCTCCAATATCTCCTTAAAATTGGCTCTGATCATAGCCCTATTTTGTTAGAAATGGATAATCCAAAAATTGTCAAAACCCCCTTTTGTTTTGAAGCAATGTGGGTTCATCATCCAGATATTAAGGAAATAATTTTGTAGTGGTGGCCAACCTTGGTTAAAGGATCACCTTCTTATAAACTAGGGCAAAAATTGAAACTGGTCAAAGAGGGGGATGCAAATACAATTTATTTTCATATTTCCACAATGAGGAATAGAAGTAATAATAGAATAAAAGAACTGCTCAAAAATTACAGGACCATCATACCAGACATCAAAGTAATTAGAATTGAAATAGTTTCCCATTTTGAATCCCTTCTTGAAGCTCCTCTTCTAGGTTCATATTTGACCAAAGAATTATTACTATACCATATTTCGTAGGTCATGTTAGTCTCACAATGACACTGAGAGGGGGGGGGTGAATCAGTGTAGCTATTTAAATTCTAATCTACAACTCTTAACACTGAAACAATGAAGATTTAAATCATATAAAGCAAGAATAACAAGAGAGCATTCCACAACACACGATGTAACAAGGTTCACCAATTTGGCTACTTCTCAAAAATGACTGCTTGGATTACCGTCCAAATCCAGTCTTTGCAAAATACCAATTTTACAATCAATTTACCAGCACCCACTAGAAGGAGCACCAACCCCTAATTTATCTGCACCAATAGAAAGGAGCACCAACCCCTAATTTATTTGCACCAATATAAAGGAGCACCAACCCCTAATTCCAAGAACCAAATTGGACTACAATTTTGAAGCTATAAGATTGACATAAAAATGCCTTCGCTTATTCAAGACCCTGATTGGTCTATTGCTAACCCAACCTCTCTCGCTATTCATCAAAAAACCACACACACTTAAGGCTCTACTTACTACACTTTTATGGCTCTCAAGGCTCTGCTTAACGCTCTCTTGCGGCACTCTTCCAACCCTCTTTTTGCAGCACTTTCACCCTTTTTCAGCCTATTTTAATTCTCCATGCAGACCTCCTTTTATAACAGAGTTCTGATTCTATTTTTAACTTCCATATTTTTGCATGCAACTTATTAATAGAAAATTCTATATGTAACTCCTTTATCACACAGTATTATCTCATGCATCCTATTAATAGTTATGGTTCTTTGATTGATCTTCGACTGATGACTTTCAGTTTAACCGTCGATCGATGCTTTCACTCCGTAACTAGCCTTGTAACTGTCGTTCTGAATTTAGTTCACTATTCTTATTTTAGCTACATGATTTTTCTCTGAACTGCACTTGTAACTGATGTACTAACTTCAGTTAACTCTTCTTATTTTAGCTACATGATTTTCTTCTGCAATGGCCCCTGTAACTGCTGTATAACTTTAGTTAACTGTCACATATCTTATTTCAGTTGGGTTCTCTTCTTAGCTCGTGAAAACACAACATGTCACGATATCGCAACACTTTCACCTCCTTGCTTCTTTTGTTTGCTTGTACCTACAAAAACACAACATGTCATGATATCGCAACACTTTTGCCTCCTTGCTTCTTTTGTTTGCTTGTACCCGTGAAAACACAACATGTCACGATATCGCGACACTTTCGCCTCCTTACTTATTTTGTTTGCTTGTACCCACGAAAACACAACATGTCGTGATATCGCGACACTTTCACCTCCTTGCTTATTTTTACTTTTATCGCGATATCGTGACACTTCTTCCTTCTTACTTTCTCTCTTCTCCTTTAGTCATGAAAATGCGACATGTCGCGATATCGCGACACTTTCTCTCCTTTGCTCTTTCTCTTGCCTTCGGGTCGTGAAAACGCGACATGTCGCAATATCGCGACACTTTCTCTCCTTTGCTCTTTCTCTTGCAATATGTCACAAAATCATGACACTTTTTCTTCCGTACAATATCTCTTGCAATATGTCACGAAATCACGACACTTTTTCTTTCGGACTCTCTCTCTTGCAATATGTCACGAAATCACGACACTTTTTCTACTTGCCATTCTCTCTTCCAACATGTCATGAAATCGTGACACTTTTTCTTCCGTACTATCTCTCTTGCAATATGTCATGAAATCGCGACACTTTTTTTACTTTACTTTCTCTCTTCCAACATGTTGCGAAATCGTGACACTTTTTCTTTCGTACTATCTCTCTTGCAATATGTCGTGAAATTGCAACATTTTTTCTACTTGCCTTTCTCTCTTCCAACATGTCGTGAAATCGTGACACTTTTTCTTCCATACTATCTCTCTTGCAATATGTCATAAAATCGTGACACTTTTTCTACTTGCCTTTCTCTTTGAACATGTCGCGAAATTGCGACAGTTTTGCTTGCTTGCGCTTTCTCTTCGAACATGTCACGAAATCGTGACAGTTTTTCTTGCTTGCACTTTCTCTCCGAACATGTTGTGAAATTGTGATAGTTTTTCTTGTTTGCGTTTTCTCTCCGAACATGTCACGAAATCGTGACAGCTTTTCTTTCTTCTCAACATGTCACGATATCGCGACAGTTTTTCTTTCTTGCTCAACATGTCACGATATCGTGACAGTTTTCTTCCTTGTGATTTTCTTTTGATTTTTAGTATATGGGCCACTTTGATATTTTGGAAAATCACTGTACATACTCCGAAGAACCTCTTAACTCCTATCCACTCGCATCAACCGATCTGTATGACTGTGTTGACAACAATGACAATATCGTTGCTGCACCTTGCTCATCAATCTCCCCCTTTGGAATTGTTGGCAACACACGTGCAATTTCCTATAATTCTTCTCCCCCTTTGACAATAATACCAAAGGGCTACTGCAGACTCCCCCTGAGTCCATGCACAACATTCTCAGGCACACATTATGACAGCAAAAATTACAAATATGAGCAAAAAGATAATCAAATATATAAATGTTCCCCCTGAGAATGTGGTCCCGATAGCTAGTCAATTCTTGGGAAGCATGACCACTCCCAGTTTATTGTGAAGGTACTCAAAAATTTCCTTGGGCAGCGGTTTTGTGAAGATATCCGCTACTTGCTCTGTAGTTGGGACAAAATCCAACTTAACCTCACATTTCGCAACTTTCTCCTTCAGAAAGTGATATCGGATAGCAATATGTTTTGTGTGAGAATGCATAACCAGATTCTTTGAGATGTTAATGGCACTGGTGTTATCACACTTAACTAAAATTGGCTCACTAAAGTTAATGCCAAGATCTTTTAGGGTTTGTTTCATCCATAAGACCTGCGTACAACACGTAGTTGCTACAATATATTCTACCTCTGCTATGGATAAAGAGACTGACTCTTGTTTCTTACTGTGCCATGCGACCAACCTATCTCCAAGATAGAATGCACCTCCACTGGTACTTTTTTTGTCATCGACACATCCTACCCAATCTGCATCTGAATACGCAATAAGGGTGAAGTCCTTACCTTTCGGATACCATAACCCATACTCCATAGTGCCCTTCAGATACCGAAGAATCCTCTTCACTATTGTCACATGAGTCTCCTTGGGACTCGCTTGAAATCATGCTACCATGCAAACTGACTACAAGATATCTGGTTTGGTAGTTGTAAAATACAGTAGGCTCCCAATCATAGATTTGTACATGGTTTGATCAACGTCTGAAGATTTGTCATCCTTGCTCAACTTGCAACTTGTCATCATGGGAGTGCTAACAGGCTTACAATCCTCCATTGTAAACTTTTTAAGCATCTCTTTCATATATTTAACTTGAGAAATAAAGATGCCCTTCTCATTTTTATTAACTTGCAATTCAAGGAAATAGGAAAGTTCACCAATCATTGACAGTTCAAATTCTTTCTGCATCTTATTTTCTAAATCTTTACATGACTCATCATTTCTGCTGCCAAAAATGATATCATCTACGTATACAACAAGGACAATGAGATGACCATTCACTATTTTGACATACAAATTGCTATCAACCATACCCTTTTTGAATCCTTGTTGAATAAGATAGTTGTCTAGCCTTGCATACCATGCTCTGGGTGCCTGTTTCAAGCCATACAATGCTTTCTTCAACTTGCAGACGAAGTTGGGATTATCACCGAGTTGGAAACCATCTGGCTGTTCAATATAGACCTCTTCTTTAAGTTTTCCATTCAGAAATGTTGATTTCACGTCCATTTGATAAACTTTGAAATTCTTGTGAACTGCTAAAGCCATAAACATTCTTATTGCCTCTAGTCTAGCCACTGGTGCAAAGGTTTCCTCAAAGTCAATACCTTCAACTTGTGCATAGCCTTTACTGCACCAATCTTGCTTTATTCCCGACTACCTATCCATCTTCATTCAATTTGTTTCAAAAAATCCATTTAGTACCGATTATATTTTTATTTGCAGGTCTTGGTACTAACTCCCAGGTTTTGTTTTTCTCGATCTGATCTAATTCTTCATTTATTTTTGTCATCCAACTTTTGTCTTTGCTTGCTTCAACAACATTTTTGGGCTCAATGCTGGATAATAGAGAGTAGTTACTTACTACTCTTCTTCTAGTCTAAACACCAACTATGGGGTCCCCAATTATTTGCTCTCTAGGATGATTTTTCTGCCAGCTACCTGTTTTGAATTTCTTGTTTTCTTCCTCTTCTGAATCACTGCTTAACTCATCTGAGTCAATTTTCTATTTCTTTTTCGTTTCCTTTTCCTCATCTCCTTCAATAACTTCATAAATTGGGTAGTTTTCTTTATAGCTTCTTTCTCGTTCCCTACCTTCATCAACTTTAACATCGAAACTCTCCATAATTTTTTTTAGCCTCTTGTTGTAGCATGTGTAGGCTTTGCTTTTTATCGAATAGCCAAGAAAAATACCTTCATCAGCTCTATCTTCAAACTTACCAAGATTATCTTTAGTTATTTTGATGTAACACTTGCTACCAAAAACTTTAAAGTATCTTGATGTTGCCTTTTTACCGAACCATAGCTCATACGGAGTTTTTCTTTCATGTGTCCTCAACATGCACCTATTTTGGATGTATATCGTAGTATGGACTACCTCTTTCCAAAATATGTCTGCTATTTTTCTCTTAGTCAACATAGTCCATGCCATTTCCTGCACTGTCTTGTTTTTTCTTTCTACCACACCATTATGCTAAGGTGTCCTTGCTGTTGAAAATTGTCTCCTAATCCCATATTTTTCACAATACTCTACAAACTCCTCTGAAATGAACTCTCCTCTATCTGATCTTAAACATTTAATTCTTTTTCCTGTTTGATTCTCAACTTGTTTTTTGAAAATCTTGAACATATCAAAGGCATCTGATTTAAGATTCAAAAATAGTACCCATGTCATCCTGGAATAGTCATCTATGCACAACATAAAGTATTTGTCACCATTTATGCTTTGCGTTCTCATGGGTCCACATAAATCAGTATGTATTAGTTCTAAAGGTTTGCTTGTGAAGTACTCTTTTGTTTTAAATGTGGCTCTAGTTTGCTTCCCATTTTGGCATGAAGCACAAATGCTATTTAAAGGTTTGCCAATTGTGGGAATATCTCTCACTGCCATTTTTGAGCTGATTTTTACCAGATTGTCAAAACTGATATGACCGAGCCTCTTGTGCCACAGCCAATTTTCTTCTTCCTGTCCAATCAAGCACGCTACTTCTGAAGTCTTCGAGAGAGTATACAGGTTGTCATATGTCCTTGATCCAGTTGATATCAACTTTCCACAGTTTGCTATTCTGACTTCACAACCCTGCTTCTTAAAAATTACTTCATTACCTCTATCACAAATCTGACTTACGCTTAACAAGTTATGCTTTAGACAAATCACAAACAAGACTTCTTTTGACTTGATTTTTTCATCATTGATCTTGACTGATCCTTTTCCTACTATCTTAGCTCCATCATTATTTCCAAATTTTACAGAACCACCTTCATATTTCTGTAACTTCTCAAATTTTTGTTTGTCACCTGTCATATGACTGGAGCATCCACTATCAAGTTTCCATGGTGCAGATTTGTTCTGTGCTTTAAATGTTGTCTATACGATCAAGGATTCATTTTATTCCTTGGGTCGCTCATTTTCTTTCCACTCTGGTTTGATTATAGTTTTGGTCACTTGTTTTGACTTTTCTTTGTCAGTAGCCTATGCATGTTTTTTGGGAAATTTTCTATTTTGTCTCAAACCATTTGGTTGAAATTTTCTTCCTTGATGTTTATTTGCTACAAATGTACTTCGACAATTTCTTGCAATGTGCCCAAAATTATGACAGTTATAACATTCTACTGCTTAATCCATTAACGATGAAAAAACATTTCTACTGGTAAAGTTATTTTGTCCTACATTATATTTGCAATCTGAAATCTTATGTCCATAACCATTGCATTTAAAACAATAACCAAAAAAGGAATGAGTGAACCTGGGTGATGGTCTTTGCCATTTTGTAGTGGGAGCCATAAATTTTCTTCTCCTTTGATGAGTGACATTAGTGAATCCCTCATTGTCAATACTCCTCTCGTGCCTGGCATTATTGCTTTCTTTAGCATGATTTATTTTTTCTTGATCAACCCTGATCTTATCTTCATTCTTTATGGGTTCTATAGTTATGGCCTTTGATCCATTTGAAGATTCTCCTTCGATGAAGCCTAAACCAAATTTGATGCCTGTAGTCCTTTGATTATTTATAATCTTATTCAGCTTCACAGAACATTTCTTCAAGTTTGTGATAATAACTCATTTTTCGATTCATCTCTTCTAGCTGCATCCTTAAACCAACAATCTCTTCTTCTAGCTTGCTGCACTCATCTATTTTCATAGTTAATTGTACTTCGATATCTTTAGATATTTTCTTAAATTTGTCTATTTGTACTTTCAAGCTGGTTATGATTTCATTGGCATCCTCAAGCTTTCTTGAAATTTTCTTATTCTTTTTCCTTTCTATACTCAGCTCTTTAAGTGCAGCGACCAATTCATGTTCCAGATCTACTTCAGCCTCAGCCTCAACTTTTCTATCACATTCTTATTTTTTCTTTGTATTTTCTTCTTTGAATGCCATGAAAAGAGCTTCACTTATTTCTTCTTCAGAATCCTCACCGGAGCTGTCTTCTGAAGGACTACCATTCTTGGATATGAAACTTTTCTTCTTGAAGTTGCCTTTTCTAAAATTTGGTTTCTTCTTCCAGTAACTTCTTTCTTAGTGTGCACCTTCATCACTTTTGTTTTTCTCATTTAGTGGACATTTAGCTGCAAAGTGCCCAACACCTCCATAGTTGAAACACTTAAATGGTAGCTTTCCTCTGTATTTTCCTTTTCCCCTTATTAGTTTTCAAACAAAGTTTGCTTCTATTTCATCTCATGTCTCTTCTTCCTCGAAATCTTGTTTTGCTTTTATATTTTTATGTGCTTTGAAGGTAGCTTCTCTATCTGTGGGTTTAGTTTTTCCTATTCTCATCTCATATGCATTCAAGGACCCATGCATCTCATCCATACTAAAAGTATTTAGATCTTTAGCTTCTTCTATTACTGAAACTTTAGAATCAAATCTTTGGGGAAGATATCTTAGTACCTTTTTCATGATGATAGCATCTTCCATTTCCTCGTCGAGTCCTCTAATCGCATTAATGATTCCATTAACTCTCAGCATGTATGCCTCTATGTTCTCATCGTCATTCATATTTAATGCTTCGAACTGAGCTTGATGCGTTTGTAACTTGGACTCCTTGATCTTGTCGTCTCCTTCATGAATGCTCCTTAGTTTATCCCACATGTCTTTTGCCATTTTACAACTCATAATCTTTATCAGTTCGCTATCCACTAAACTGCACATGATATCATTCTTTGCTTTAGAGTTATTCTCAAACAGTTTCTTACTTGCAACATCAGTTGTAGGAGTGGTGGGTATTGTGTATCCACTGTATACTGGCTCCCAAATTTCGTATCCCAAAGCACATAGATATGTCTACATCCTGAGTCTCCAAAATGCGTAATTAGTTTCGTCAAACAATGGTGCTTTTTTTGATGAGAATCCTTCACCACCTACCATTGTCTCACTTCCAAGATCACCTTAGCTGATTAAGCTTGTTCAGGAACTTGGATCTGATACCAATTGTTAGTCTCACAATGACACTGAGAGGGGGGTGAATTAGTGTAGCTATTTAAATTCAAATCTACAACTCTTAACATTGAAATAATGACGATTTAAATCAGATAAAGCAAGCATAACAATAGAGCATTCCACAACACAAGATGTAATGAGATTCACCAATTTGGCTACTCCTTAAAAATGACTGCTTGGATTACCGTCCAAATCTAGCCTTTGTAAAATACCAATTTTACAATCAATTTACCAGCACCCACTAGAAGGAGCACCAACCCCTGATTTATCTGCACCAACAGAAAGGAGCACCAACCCCTAATTCTAAGCACCAAATTGGACTTCAATTTTGAAGCTATAATATTGATATAAAAATGCCTTCACTTATTCAAGACCCTGAATGGTCTATTGCTAACCCAACCTCTCTTGTTATTCACCAAAACACCACACACACTTCATGCTCTGCTTACTGCACTTTTACGGCTCTCAAGGCTCTGCTTAATGCTCTCCTGTGGCACTCTTCCAACCCTCTTTTTGCAGCACTTTCACCCTTTTTTAGCCTATTTTAATTCTCCACGCAGACCTCCTTTTATAACAGAGTTCTGATTCTATTTTTAACTTCCATATTTTTACATGCAACTTATCAATAGAAACTTCTATATGTAACTCCTTTATCACACAGTATTCTCTCATGCATCCTATTAATAGTTACGACTCTTTTTTGATCTTCGACTGATGACTTTCAGTTTAACCGTCGCTCGATGCTTTCACTTCGTAACTGGCCCTGTAACTATCGTTCTGAATTTAGTTCACTGTTCTTATTTTAGCTACATGATTTTTCTCTATAACTACACCTGTAACTGACATACTGACTTCAGTTAACTCTTCTTATTTTAGTTGCATGATTTTCTTCTGCAACGGCCCCTGTAACTGCTGTATAACTTCAGTTAACTGTCACATATCTTATTTCGGTTGGGTTCTCTTCTTAGCTCACGAAAACACATGTCGTGATATCGCGACACTTTTGCCTCCTTGATTCTTTTGTTTACTTATACCTGTGAAAACACAACATGTCGTGATATTGTGACACTTTTGCCTCCTTGCTTCTTTTGTTTGCTTGTACCCGCAAAAACATAGCATGTCACGATATCGTGACACTTTTGCCTCATTTATTTTGTTTGCTTGTACCCACGAAAACACAGCATGTTGCGATATCGTGACACTTTCACCTCCTTGCTTCTTTTTACTTTTGTCGTGATATCGCGACACATTTGCCTTATTACTTTCTCTCTCCTCCTTTAGTCGCAAAAATGTGACATGTCGCGATATCGTGACACTTTCTCTCCTTTGCTCTTTCTCTTGCCTTTGGGTCATGAAAACACGACATGTTGTGATATCGCGACACTTTCTCTCCTTTGATATTTCTCTTGCAATATGTCTCGAAATCGTGACACTTTTTTTTTCGTACAATATCTCTTGCAATATGTCTCGAAATCATGACACTTTTTCTTTCGGACTTTCTCTCTTGCAATATGCCATAAAATTGTGACACTTTTTCTACTTGCCATTCTCTCTTCCAACATGTCACGAAATCATGACACTTTTTCTTTCGTACTATCTCTCTTGCAATATGTCATGAAATAGTGACACTTTTTCTACTTGCCTTTCTCTCTTCCAACATGTCACGAAATCATGACACTTTTTCTTCCGTACTATCTCTCTTGCAATATGTCATGAAATCATGACATTTTTTCTACTTGCCTTTCTCTCTTCCAACATGTCGTGAAATTGTGACACTTTTTCTTCAGTACTATCTCTCTTGCAATATGTCATGAAATCGTGACACTTTTTCTTCAGTACTATCTCTCTTGCAATATGTCATGAAATCACGACAATTTTGCTTGCTTGCGCTTTCTCTCCGAACATGTCATGAAATCGTGATAGTTTTGCTTGCTTGCGCTTTCTCTCCGAACATGTCACAAAATCGTGATAGTTTTGCTTGCTTGCGCTTTCTCTCTAAACATGTCGTGAAATTGTGACAGTTTTTCTTTCTTCTCAACATGTTGCGATATCATGATAGTTTTTCTTTCTTGCTCAACATGTCATGATATCTTGACAGTTTTCTTCCTTGTGATTTTCTTTTGATTTTTAGTATATGGGCCACTTCGATCTTTTGGAAAATCACTGTACATACTCTAAAGAACCTCTTAACTCTTGTCCACTGCATCAACCGATCTGTCTGACTGTGTTGACAATAATGACAATACTGTTGTTGCACCTTGCTCATTTTGTCATTCCTAATGGGGTCAATCAAAAGTCGCTTGCTACATTTTTAGAGGATGAAATCAAAGAAGTTATGTTTTCCATGAACCCTAACAAGGCCCCTGGACCAGATGGATTCCCCCCAAGATTTTTTTGGAATTTCTGGGATATTGTGGATGGTGATGTTTGTGTAGTATTTAAAGAACTCCAATATTCCAAAGTGGTCCCTCATAGCTTCAATTCCACCTTCATAGCACTAATTCCCAAAAGTCCAATTGCAAGGAGTTTAAATGAGTTCATACTAGTCAGCCTTTGCATTTTTATATACAAAATTCTCACTAAATGCATGGAAAATAGAATGAGGGATGTAATTTCTATTTTTATATACCACTATCAAGGAAGCTTTGTCCAAGGAAGGTCAATTTTATATGGAATCATAACAATGCATGAGGCTCTCCATTCATCGTCTAAGAATAAAAAAGTTGTTTTTTTTCACAAACTGGATATGAACAAAGCCTATGATAGGGTTAACTTAGGATTTTCTCTTTTTTGTTTTACTCAAGTTTGGGTTTGATCTAGAATTGGTGGAATTGATTAAATATTGCATCTCAACTACATAGTTTTCAGTTATTGTAGATGGTTCCCCAACTAGTTAATTCTAAAGCAGTAGAGGTCTTCGACAAGGAGACCATTTATCTCCCTTTCTTTTCATCATAGTTGTGGAAGCTTTGGGGATGACAATTCATGCTTCCAGAAGATTAGGTATCATCTCTAGAATTAAAGTAACAACTCAAATAGATCTTGTTACTCACCAACAATTTGTGGATGACATGGTCCTATCCACTTTTGCCTCCATACTTAAATCTAAAGTAATCAAATACATTCTTTTTCTATATGAAGTAGTATGCTAGAAAATAAATTTCCAAAAGACCAAAATTTATTTCTTGAACACCCCTCACCAGATATAGATCAAAATAGGCATGATATTGGGTTGCTCAATTGCATCATTCCTTGTTGTTTACTTAGGTATTCCTCTTTTTATGAGGGGATGTGGAACCCAATCATTGAGAGAGTTCAAGAAAAGTTAACTAACTAGAAAGGGAACCTTATATCCCAATTAGGGAAAGATATTTTAACCATGGCATACCTCCAAAGTATCCTAATCTATTTCCTTTCAGTGACTAAATCTCCCTCAAAAGTGTATGATAATATTGAACAAACTCAAAAACAATTCCTATGGAATGGGATTGAAAACAAAAGTTGTTTCCATATGGTAGCCTAGGATAATGTTTGTAGATCTAAATACCAAGGAGGGATTGGATTGAGAAGAATTAAAAATTTAAATATGGCATTAATGGCTAAACAAGTATGTATATTATTATCATATGAGCAAGTGGAGTGGATCACTATAGTCAAGAGGAAATATTTGTAGGGAACATAGTTTCTAAATGAGACAACACCCACAAATGGATCAGATTTCTATAAAGGAATAATCCAAACAAAGATTATATTGAGGAAAGGACTCAGGTGGCAAATTGGGTATGGTATATCAATAAACATCTAGTTGGATAGGTGGATAGGAAATCAGCCACTCATTTAGGCTCAAAACATCAAGATTCTCAAAGACTACAGATGTAAATTTTAGATACAAAGTGGCTGATTTCCTACACAAAATAAATAATATCTATAGGTGGATAAGAATTCACAACATCCATCACATTTAAGAATCAAGGGCATTAGAAAGACTACTCAATTCCATAATCATCCCCATAGGAGAAGTTAAAGATAACATTTTTTGGGTCCCAATAGAAGATGAGAATTTACAGTCAAATCTACTTACCAGCTCCTCATTCCCAATGAAGAAACCCAAATTTCTTTCAATTTTGTATGGATTAAACACCTTACCCCAAAAATTGCTTTCTTTGCTTGGCTTGACATTCAAAATAAAAATTTTACAGTTGATAACCTCATTAAAAGAGGGATCATTATCCTAAATAGATGTTTTTATGCTTATCTAACTGGAAATCCTCCCACCACATATTTCTCAACTATCCCTTTTCCATTTCCATTCTTGAAAACCTCTTCCAAAGGCTCCAAATTAATTGGATAAAACCTCCTTCTATTATGGAGTTATTCATTCAGTGGCCTCAACCTTTCCACCATCCTAAGCTGAGCATAATTTGGCGGTTTTGTTTATATCATTTTCTTTGGTAAATATGGTTAGAAAGGAACTAGAGAGTATTCTATATTTTATTTCCATTTCCAAAGTGAACACTTCCAGTAAAATTATTTTCTTTTCCAAATTTTGTTATGTTTATCTTTAACCAATAAAATTATTTCCTTTTCCAAAGTGAACACTTCCATTATTCCATATGATCCAAGGCCTTGTTCTAGTTTGAAACTATCATTCTCCATTCTCTGAATATTTCCCAGGACACGGTTGTATCTCAACCCAATCCCAAAAGCAACATTAAATGGTGCCCCCCATCCCAGGGATGGATCAAATTGAATTTTTATGGAGCAACAAAAGATAATCCAGGCAAAGCATGAGGTATAATTAGAGATCATAAAGGAAATTCATTTTTAGTATTTTTTGAATACCTTAGTGAACAGTCCAATCATATGGCTGAAGCAAAGGCATTATGGAGAGGTCTTGCATTAATAAAACATATCCCAGGTAGAATCATGATTGAAGGGGATTCTCTCAATATCATTAATTACATGAAAAACTCCAAAAGACCATCTTGAAAAGTTAGAAGTTGCATTGAAGAGGTCAAGAAACTTGCTACTCACCAGTAGAAAGTTATCTTCCAACATGCTTTTAGAGAAGCAAATAAGGTAGCAGATAAACTGGCAAACATTGGGGTTGATGGTCCACGTTTCTTGACTTGGATAGACACACTACCATAGGAGGTATGTGCATTAACCATTATTGAAAAAATTAATAATGATTAGCTGGGTTACCATATTTTTTATAAGTTTCCTTGGTGTGTAAGAGTGTTGAAGTTTCAAAAGGTCCTAGTAGGATAATAGGTGCTAAATTTTAAAAAGTATTTGAGGTCTTGGTTTTCTAGCTTGTCCTTCTATATAATAAATTCTATCATTTTCATGACCCCTTCTCTCTATGGAACTGTCAGTTGGATTTTTGTCTCATGATCATATGGACTTGTTTCAAACCCATTCATCTCACAAATCTTAATCTTCATCATTTCAATAATAGATGGATTCTATTTCACATACCCCCTAGCATGTTTGGTATCTATGTCCATTGCCACATGATCTATCTATTTATCTATAAAAATTATGATTTTTCAACAGCCAAGAGTGCTAGTTCATTCCCAAATCCTACTAATGTCTCAAACAAAAAGTTTAGGAACAAATCAAAGGATGTTTTTTGCAGATATAGTGGGGACATCAACAATGCAAATGAAGGTCTCACTCTTTCTAATTTGAGCGATTCATACCGTATGTGGAAAGATCATTGGCACAAAAATGTTTTCAGAGATGTTAATTTTAAGATTGGCAAGATTTTCTCCAGGATTGAGACAAGAAATCTGACAATGTTGGGAATCATCATTTTTTAAAAAGCCAAAAGTCTTGGAACCATCATCGAATGTGATAGGGTGGGAAAAACTTGCTACATTGAAAGCAATTCAAAAAATTACTCACTTCTTCCCAGAATCCTCAGACTTTGGGATGATTTGAGAAGAATCCAGAAGTTTCTTGCAAAAATGTGAACAAACAGAAGGATACAATGGATAGTCTTGATTAGTAGATTTTTGCTCGAATATTCCCACTATTTGTTTTGGGTAGTTCCCAAGGGGCTTCTTTGTTTTTCTTGAGTTCAGATTTCATCTTGTAGTATTGAAGGATGGGTCCTTTTCTCTGTGTTTGTTGTAGTGTTTTCTGCTGATGTAATAGGTAAAGAATTACCTACTTTTATGAGGGTTTTGTATACTTTCTCTTGGGCTTAGGCTGATGCCTGTTTTTCCCTAATTATGTAAAAGGTAATTGGAAGCCTTCATATTTCCTGGCATAATATAATATCAATTAACTTACCAAAAAAATAATTTAATGCTTTAAAACAATAGCCTTTGATATAATGTATAACTTACCTCTCTTTAATGAAATCAAAATTTTCATAAAGAGGACAATTTATTGCTCTAAAAATGATGACCTATGGAATGCCATATAAATTACTCCCTTTAATGAAATTGTGATTTTCATAAAGGGAAGTTCATTTATTGCTTGCAAATAAAAATGGAAAGCTAAAAAAATTGATTTGGCTTCAAAATATAAAATAATAAAAAAATTTGAAATTATAAAACTCTTATAAAATGACAACTTTAAATAATTTTTACAAATTTGAAATAGTTTTGAAATGAGATTGAAATTGTTTCAAATGAAATATTGAATCTCATTCTTCACACCAATGTATTTATTTTTGGCATTTTAATTTTTTATTTTTTATTTTTTATTTTAATCGTCAAAGTTTTAAAATTGTTTCAAATAAAATATTGAATCTCATTCTTCACACCCATGTATTTATTTTTGGCATTTTAATTTTTAATTTTTATTTTAATCGTCAAAGTTTTAAAAAATATATACAAAAAGAAAAGTTAAAAAAATAAATATAAAACCTGAATAACAGAATAGAAAATGTTGAGTGGTAATTTTACCCAATTGCAAAACCACGCTCACACTTAGGATTTTGATCACAAAAACCTCTCTTGTAAAGAATTTAAAACAAAAACAACTTCTCCAAGGTTTTGCTACATAAGCATTGCACGTGTATTTGTAATCATGTAAAGATGTGTTAAATGAGTGCTAGAAATACCTTAGTGATTTACAAGTAACTGTTAACAAAGGGCTTGTGTTGGTTTATTTTATTATGATATGCTAGTAATTGTTCATGAAAATTGAATTCCTTTTATTATTGCTTGATGAATAAAAAGAAAATAAATATGCATGAATAGCTATGAAATGTAAAGGCCTTAGAATGTTATTATAAATTACTCCTATTTAATGAAATCGTAATTTTTATAAAGAAAAAATAATTTAATACTTTAAAACAATAGCCTTTGATATAATGTATAAATTACCTCTCTTTAATGAAATCAAAATTTTCATAAAGAGAAAATAATGTATTGCTCTAAAAATGATGGTCTATAGAATGCCATATAAATTATCTCCTTTAATTAAATTGCGATTTTCATAAAAGTAAGTTCATATATTATTTGTGAATAAAAATGCAAAGCTGAAAAAATTAATTTACCTTCAAAATATAAAATAATGAAAATTTTCAAAATTATAAAACTCTCATAAAAAAGTAACTTTAAATAATTTTTATAAATTCAAAATGGCTTCAGAATGGGATCAAAATTGTTTCAAATGAAATATTGAAGCTCATTCTTCACACCAAGTATTTATTTTTGGTTTTTTTTTTTTTTTTTTAATCGTCGAAGTTTAAAAAAAAATATGCAAAAAGAAAATCTAGAAAATTAAATATAAAACCTAGAAAACAGAACAGAAAATATTAAGTAGTAATTTTATCTAATTGCAAAACCACACCCACACTTAAGATTTTGATCACAAAACCCTCTCTTGCAAAGAAGTTAAAACTAAAATAACTTCTCCAAGGTTCTGCTATATAAGAAGTGCACGTGTATTTGTAATCTTGTAAAGATATGTTAAATGAGTGCTAAGAATACCTTAGTGATTTGCAAGAAATTGTTAACAAGGGGCTTGTGTTGGTTTAATTTATTATGCTATGCTAGTAATTGTTCATGAAAATTGAATTCCTTTTATTAAACTGGTTATTCTCATGAGGGGTTCTCTTGGTATATGCTTTGTTGGATAGATTTATTGATTATGATAACAAAATTCCTCTAATATCCTTTCATATTAGGTGGTAAATGCTTCATTTTGGGCAATTTTTATTTGTAAATTTATTTTTAATCGGTAGTATTTTTATTATTCTGATATTTTTCTCTGTTGCTTTAGATTTAGAGCACACAGTGGTTTGACCATAGGATAATCTCTTGTATTTTCTTGATAAAATCTGCAGGTTATTTGTTAGGAGGTTGTTTCATTGGATTTTTGGGTATTATGAATGGAATCCAACTCAGTATTTCTTGATGTCTTATTGCTAGATCTAAGGTTTGGGGGTGCCTTTCAAAACCTATTTGTAATAGGTTTGGGAACCCTTTTAAAACTCTTCTACTATCAATAAAAATAAAGAAATAAATATGCATGAATAGCTATGAAATATAAATGCCTTAGAATGTCATTATAAATTACCTCTTTAATGAAATAATAATTTTCATAAAAAAAATAATTTAATGCTTTAAAACAATAGCCTTTGATATAATATATAGATTACCACTCTTTAATAAAATCAAGATTTTCATAAGGAGAATACAATTTATTGCTCTAAAAAATGATGGTCTATGGAATGCCATACAAATTACCCCCTTTAATAAAATTATGATTTTCATATAGGGAATTTTATTTATTGCTTGTGAATAAAAATGCAAACCTAAAAAAATTGATTTACCTTCAAAATATAAAATAATGAAAAATTTTGAAATTATAAAACTCTCATAAAACAAATTTAAATAATTTTTATAAATTTTAAATGGCTTTGAAATGAGATTGAAATTGTTTCGAATGAAATATTGAAGCTCATTCTTCACACCCATGTATTTATTTTTGGCATTTTAATTTTTTAAATTTTAATTTTAATCGTCGAAATTAAAAAAAAAAATACAAAAAGAAAAGTTAAAAAAATAAATATAACACCTGAAAAACAGAACAAAAAATATTGAGTGGTAATTTTGCTCAATTTCAAAACCACACTTACACTTAGAATTTTGATCGCAAAACCCTTTGTTGCAAATAAGTTAAAACAAAAACAACTTCTCCAATATTTTGCTATATAAGCATTGCACATGTGTATTTGTAATATTGTAAAGATGTGTTAAATGAGTGCTAGAAATACCTTAGTGATTTGCAAGTAATTGTTAACAAGAGGCCTATGTTGGTTTATTTTATTATGCTATGCTAGTAATTGTTCATGAAAATTGAATTCCTTTTATTATTGCTTGATGAATAAAAAGGAAATAAATATGCATGAATATCTATGAAATGTAAAGGCCCTAGAATGTCATTATAGATTATCCCTCTCAGGTTTATGCATAGCGACTATTTATAGCCAATTGGCTAAAATTAGGATTTTTGAAATTTGGAATTGGCTAATATTTGGGACCCTTGACCAAGGCCCATTAGCCAAAAAATTTTGGGTGAAATTTTTTGGGGGGTCGATTCGCCCTAATTTTATAATAATTTGACCATTTTAAGTTTAAATTTCCAACATTACCCCTAATAATAGTTAACCTTCTACATACGTTTGGACACTATTCGCATGGATTTTGAAACTGATTCGCCAAATTTTTATAAATCATTTTTGGGCTGACCCCTTATGCATAACCTTGATCCCTCTTTAATGAAAAATAATTTTCATAAAGAAAAAATAATTTAATGCTTTAAAACAATAGTAATTGATATAATGTATAAATTACCTCTCTTTAATGAAATCAAAATTTTCATAAAGAGAAGACAATTTATTGCTTCGAAAATGATGGCCTATGGAATGCCATATAAATTACCCCTTTAACGAAATTGTAATTTTCATAAAGAGAATTTTATTTATTTCTTGCGAAAAAAATGCAAAGCTGAAAATTTGATTTACCTTAAAAATATAAAATAATGAAAATTTTCAAAATTATAAAACTCTCATAAAACAACAAATTTAAATAATTTCGATAAATTCAAAATGGCTTTGGAATGGGATAAAATTTGTTTCGAGTGAAATATTGAAGCTAATTATTCACACACATGTATTTATTTTTGGCATTTTAATTTTTTTTAATTTTAATTTTAATCATCGAAGTTTTAAGAAAATGTGCAAAAAGAAAAGTTAGAAAAATAAATATAAAACCTGAAAAATATAACAAAAAATGTTGAGTGATAATTTTTCCAATTGCAAAACCACACTCACACTAAGGATTTTGATAACAAAACCCTCTCTTGATTACATTGTAGAATATCATATATCGAAGCGGTTTATTGCGAGCGATGATAAAGGTGGTATGGTTCAGCATGTAATGGTGTAGTTTCTAGGTAGCAAAAACTATAGCTAGGTATAGCTTTTCTATGTATGTGTAATGTGTCTCGTAGCTAAGTAGGGTGTGGCTAATGTAATAGATGGCTTACTCATGATTGAGCACATTCTTTTGTGCTAACAATGTACCAAGTGCAAAGTCTATAGTGGTGATGTATAGAATAAAAGGTAGCTATGGATGTAGAGGATATAATATTGGTGAGGAGGTGAGATAGGATTTGATCGAGTCAAAATCTTGTTGACATTTGTCATCCCATTTGAAAGAGACTCCTTTTTGCAAAAGGTGATTGAATGACTTACATTTGTCTTATAATTGGATGATGAACTATCGAATTGATGTGATTTTACCCTACAAGTTACGTAATTATTTAAGGTTGGTAGGAGGAGGCATTTCGATGATAGGCTTGACTTTGTTACGATCGACTTCGATGCCTTATTGAGAGATGATGAACCCTAAAATTGTTTTCGATGTAACACCAAAGATGAACTTCTTTGGGTTGAGGTGCACATTGTGTTCCAAAAGATGATCAAATATTTTACGTAAATCAACTAGATGTTTTGAGCGTTCTTTGGATTTTGCAATGAGGTCATATAGGTAATATTCCATGATTTTATGCATGTAATCGTAAAATATATATGTCATTGCACACTAGTAGGTTGCCCCAGCGCTTTTGAGGCTGAATGGTATGATATTGTGGCATAAAGTCCCCCAAGGGATTGTGAAGGATGTTTTGTGTTGATCTATAGGATTGATCTTAATTTGGTTGTAATAAAAAAATTTATCCATGAGGGATATCATTTTATGGTCGACAATGGAATCAATAATTGAGTCGATGTTTGGCAATAGAAAATTATCTTTGGGATAAGCTTTGTTTAGATCATGGAATTTAGTGCAGACTCAAACCTCACCTAAAGGTTTGGGGACTAGGACCATGTTAGACACCTATTAGGGATAGTCGATGGGTTGATTGAAATATACATCAAGGAGATTTTGTAGTTTGAATTTGACTAACAAAGCAACCATAGGGTGAATACATCATAGTTTTTATCGAATAAGCTTAGAGTCTTTGTTGAGTGTAAGATTGTGAACTACTAAGGATGGGTCAAGACCTGGCATGTCTTTGTAGGACCAAGTTAATACCATGATGTATTCTTTAAGGAAGGTAGTGAATAACATGTATTCTTCAAGTGATAGGTCAACATCAAGTTTGATGATATAAGGGTTGTTAGGATTGTCACCAATATCAACATTGATGGTTTCTACTATCAACATGTGGGAACCATCATGAAGTTGCTCTAGAATTGGAATGAGATAGAGGTCATCAATGACCTCAGGTATGTAGTATTCATCATCTAAATATATCTTCATGTTATGGATGCATGGAATGTGAGGTGGATTTGATGACAAAGGAGCATTTACTGCATGAAGGACATGTGGTGATAACAGGAAGTTGTGTGGAGAAGGTATTGATAGAATGTGAGTTAGGTCGATGAAATTTGGGTTGGGGATGTTGTCTTGATTTGTGTGAGATGCATATAAAAGTGGCACAAATAGGTCCACATAAACCACATTAACGCAAGTGATAGAAGAATTTGACTGTAATGAATCTAAGGATGAAGATTTAGGAGTTCATGAGCATAGAGAAATGTGTAATGGTGGATGCAAGACAACATATGGTGATCGAGGTCGTGTTATAGATTGCCAAAGCTAGTGACACATGTGCGAGGATCTAGCTAGATACATTAGCAATAAATGAGGAAATGTGATGTTGCACTGTGGTAATTTAGGTGTGAGGGACAATGCGACAAATTGATTAACTAGTTCATTGATGTAGCATGAGGGTGTATCATCTAGGGAAGGGACTTCATGAAATAATTTTGAGGGAACCATGATCATGGAGTGGGGAGATGAGTTCTCATCGAAGAGATCCATATCAACATATTCTTCTAGGGTGTGCACAATAGGTGGCATTGGACATGTGATCTAAAGTACCACAAAAGATAGACTATGGTGATGGAGGGACAACAAGTGGGAGTGAAGAATCAATGCCCATGTACACAAAGTTGGTATAATTATTTTTGGAATCTAAGCATATGATTGTACCAATGGTAAGTATCAAAAAGAATAGGTGACCAAATTCATGGGTAGACTGGATTAGAGGCAGATGGCGGATGCAAATGAGCATCGTGGATGCTATAGTCACCAGGAACAATGTTTGTCATGAATATAGAAATCTGGGATGATGTACACATGGGTGAATGAGATGATGAGTCTAAATTGGATGATTATTATGCAAGTTGGGAATCCCAAATGGTGGTTGTGTATGATATAAAAATTTGGTCATCAATGCGGGTAACTCGTTGCTCCCAATTGTGGTATTCGATAGTCATAGATGGGATGGACTGATAAATGTGTGGTAACTATGAGGGAGTAGGAGTAAGTGTTGGTGGTGACCTACGAGGAGATGTGAATAATCAAGATCACGAGTTAAAATGGAATGGTGATTTTTGTAGTGTAGGTAATATAGGAGGTTCCATAGAGGAAGAAGGATTGGAAGTAGGGGTTGGCCCCGATTAAGATGGTAAGCCTACTATCGATACGAGTGGTGGATTTGTATATGATGAGGGTTATGAAGGTGGTGGACACAAATAGGGTGGTGAAAAGGGTACAATAGAAAGATAGGGTGTTGTACTAAATGATGATGGTAGCATTTATTATCATTTGTGGATTGGAAAATAATATTTTGAAATAGGGTTAGCTGTATCCCATTAGAAATATCATTCTAAATATCTTTTTTCCATTGCTCACTAGCTGATATCCTGCCTCTTTTATTTTCACCTCCATAATAAAAGGGATAATTGTTTGAACTTATAGTATGCTTCGAACTAGGTTTTGGGGGGATAATTTGTTGTAGGATGAGACTACCCTTTTCCTTAATCTTATGAATTACACTTTGGTATTCCATATGTGCATGTTTTGACTTTCCTTAAAAATAAAAAAGCTCTTTTAGAGGGATCAAATCCTCCTCTTCAATAAAATTATATGGGTTATTAAAATTTTCAAAAAGAGTATGAGATGGCCCAGATTTTGTAGGAGAGTAGGTTATTGGGAAGTTCAATCTCCTTGCCCTTGATGTATTTTTTTTTGGTAAGTAAAAATCTTCATTATCTTTCGGGGTTTTTAGGTTGACCCAAAACCTATTACAAAAATTGGCCTTATGCTTAAGCTGCGGATCCTTGACATCCTAAGGACTTTATGTCCTTTACTTATTCTAGCTAGTATAGACCATTTATATATTAAAGGAAAGCAAACATTAATCCTACCACCTATCAGAATAGATAAAGATAAGCAAAAATTCTATATACGTAAAACAAAAACTAAAAATAGGCATTCACCTTGAGAGGAAGACTTCCTCTGAACATTACGTAAATAAAAAATAGAAATAGCCAGAGCTTGAGGACCCTTAGGCCTTGTCTTAGAGCTCCTCAACCTTATATTCCTCCTCATATTCATCAACATTATAAACCTCCACATTCGGCATGCAACCATCATTGAAGAAGACCTGAGTCAGAGTGTCATGGGTTTCTTGCAACTGATGGATGATGTTGGCATAATATTTAAGGACGAAGCATTTCAAGGCCATAATTGTAGGTCCCTCATCCTCCAGGTTACTTACACTCACTTTGGAGCTGCCTTGAATTTTCTTGTTTTTCAGCCTTAAGGAGGATCTCATCATGGGTTCCTCAATCCTTAACCTCTTCCTTGTTGTCCCTCCTTTAATCGTAGGCTCCCCCACATGTTTCTTTGACGAAGATACTGAAGTAGGCTTGACACTGCTGGGGCTAGCCATAGCCCCTGAACTCTCTACATGGTGGCTGGGCTAAACTTCCTCGATGATCAAGGGTTTAGGATTGGGAGTCATGGCCAACACCCACTTATAGATCACTTTAAGAAACCCCTAGTGCAGTAGCATAGCAAATACCCTCTTACTACGATAAGTGTTGATTGTATATTTCATTGAATTCATAAAGAATTATGGTATACCGATCGGGTTGACATCTCGAAAGAAGTTCATGAAGGCGTAATGGAAGCTAAGTAGGGTGTTTTTAGGATCCTCCACCATAAAAAATTCTATTGTTTTTTTCATGACCCCATTCCAAGGGGTGGGCAAATCCATTCTAGTCAGGCCATTTTTAGCCTCCTTAAATATTTTGGGATTATCTTTAATTTCCTTCAATTCAACTTCTCAATGGTGCTTCTAACGGTGGATGGAGCGTCCTCTCACTTTTTTCCCTATCACAACATTGAGCAAATGGATATCAATTATAATCGCTCTACCACGAATCTCCACCTTCCCATATTCTCATGTTTCCATCACTGCCTAAGTTATATCCTCATTCGCTCCTAAAAAAAGATCAAAAAATTGGGTGAACCTGTGCTTAGTCAAGATGGCCTAGGCCATAGATTCCATGATAACCATTCTGGGTTCCACATACGTCATTTTTTTATTCTCAATCCTTTCACTCGTAGCACTCTTAGTATTGATTATGCTCCACTCCTTTTTGTTTTTTCCTGATTTGAAAAGGTGGTGGGACTTATAGCCTTTTTGGCATGTAACAAAAAATTCCTTGTTATGAGTGCCAAACCTAGGAAAGAACTACCCAACGTCTTCCATGTGAATTTGTTTCCATATGGTGGTGCCTATAATTTTTTTTAGTGTACCGGTAAATGCCAAGTCCTTATGATGCAGCTCTGTAATTGTTACACATTTGTTGATGCCTTCTTTGTTTGGAGTGCCATGCAAAGGATATGATCACCCATCTTCCTCCACTTGGATCTCCTACCAACTGGCCTTATCTGGCAGCCTCATCATCATCCTAACAAGCTCCAATTCATCCTTTTGATCTACAATCTTAACACTTGTAGCACACATGCTGACACTTCCCTTGTTACTCGTACACCCACACTGTGCACTCATGGCTAGGTTTGACTTTCTCTCCTTGGTTGGTATACTCATGCCATAGCTATCCACGTAATCACCTAGGCTTTGGCCAATGATTTTCATCCTTTTACAATGGGTCCAATTACGGTCATGATTATTGTGCATTGGGTATGAGTTAGTTCTATCATGCCTTGGATACTCAGCAATTTGTATCCCAACTCTGGCCTCATTCTTAATTTCTATCAGATTTGCCCTAAAATTTAAGGCTCTCAGATTAAATAGTGTTGTTGAAGACATCTCGTGACCATCATGGGCCACTTTGGACTTGTACTCCTCACCCCTGCCCACCTCAAGTAATGGATCACCTATCATTACAAATAATTTCTTCCACATCACATGGCACACCCCGCATCCATGTTGTCAGGTTCCCAACATCAACCCCAAGGTTGGCAAGTTTGTATGTGGTTCTGTTGGCCTCACGAAAAACATGTTGAGCCATATAATCGTGTCTGTCCTCAAATAGGATCCTCGCCTCACATATGATGACCTATATCCTCTAGGGAGATTGTTTGCTATTAGTAAAGAGGTTAATGATGACCATTGAATCCCATTCAACGATCAACTTACCCTACATCTCTTGAACCACCTACAATCCCCTCCATAGTACTCTTACTTTAGCCTCATTATTGGTTCTAATTACTAATGGTTCAGTAAAGGCCATCACCAGGTTTCCTTTATGATCCCTAATCACACCTCCTACCCCTGCTTTTCCAGGATTCTCCTTAGCCGCACCATCAAAATTTAGGTTGATCCAATCACTAGGGGGTGGCTTCCAAATGATACCAATTTTGGGATTGGGCTTATGAACCAAGGCCACCTCATCCTCATGAATACCTAGGTATTAAGAGAGTTGCTTTTCAAAAGGAAGAACAACCTAGTTCTCAATAGAAAGGATTCTAACATTTTCAATCCCAAATCCAAGGATCTTGTTGAGGATAGTCCTAGTATTATTCTTGGTTTTGTTAAAGGCTCTATGGTTCATTTCTAGCCATATTTGCTAAAGGAAGTGATGCCAAAAAATTTTCCAAAGAAACTTGAGTTTCAATCTCACAAAAGGTTGAGGCCATTGTTGAAAAAAATCAATGATTGTAGCCAATCTAGCCCAAGAGATCCTAAAGGCCTGGAATAATTCATACAGGATTGTTGTTGACATCGAATATTCTATAAAGATGTTTTGGACCAATTCCCACCTTACCTTGCACATGTAACACCGGTTAGCAATAGTCATACCTTTCTTAAGCATATTTTCAATGGTAAGGATCTTTCCTTGTATCACAAGCTAGGAGAAAAAGGATATTTTGGGAATCAGACATTTAACCCAAGCCATCTGTGGCTGAGACTGGAGGTCCTTAGGATTTAGGAGCATATTGTAGGTAGTTTTGACCATGAATTCTCCACTTTCAATTTCGGTCCATGCCAAATGATCTTCTTCTTCCCTCCTGGGGATGAACTATTGACCTAAAATATTTTGGATTTCTTTAGACTCAACTTTGAAACCCTGAACCCTGATTTATTTCCAGCTAAGGTTGTTCATGTCTTGCCTTAAAAATTCTACCACCCTTTGTCCTATGGTTTGTTCCATCTGCTCTTTGATCCTCTCTAGGTTGGGGTTTTGGGATAAGGCCTTTGGACTAGCTCACCTATCCTCCCAAAAGTTGATCTTTTACCCATTGCCTAAAATCCATCTAAGCCCTCTCTTGACCAAATCTCTGCTGGTTAAGATTTCTTTCCAAAAGGTCGATCCCTTGTTTAGAATATTCTCATTCATGAAGTTTGTTCCTTGAAGGTATTTCCTCTTTACTATGACTGTTCACTCATTCTCCACATTTTTCATCAATCGCCAGGCTTATTTGGCTAACAACACTATATTGATATGGACCAGTATTCATAGTCCAAGCCCTCCATTAGCTTTGGAATTGCACACTTTTCTCCATCCTACCAAATTTATCCTCTTTTTAAATTTCATCCCTGACCATAGGAAATTTTTTGAAGTTGCCCAATCTTATGATAAACCTTACTAGGAGCATGGAAGACAAATATGAAATAAAATGGTATGCTTTGAAGTGACGCCATAGTCAGCGTAACCTTGCCTGCTTGTGATAAAATATGTCCCTTCCAACCAACCAACTTTTTTTGGATCCTCTCTAATACATTGTTCCACATGGCCGCATATGGGTTCCCTAAAAATAAGGGTAAGCATAAGTAGGAGGTGGGCAGATTTGCTATCGAACACCCCAAGATCCTCATAATCTTGGTTTACCTAGAAATATGAGTGTTAAGGAAGTATAGTTTACTCTTATTAAAATTTATTTTTTTCCTAGCTGCTTCCTCGTATATCTTGAGAATAAGTTTGATCCTTCTTGCCTTCACCACTGAAGCCAGGGTTAGCATCAACGTATCATCCACAAACTATTGATGAGTGATAGGGTTGGTTGAGGAAGTCACCTTAATTCTAGATATGAGTCCTACTATAGAGGCAACTTTGATAGTTCTCCCTAAATCCTCTACCACAATAATGAATAGCATTGGGCTTATAGGGTTTCCTTGCCTTAAACCTCTCCTACTTTGAAAATATCCTGCAGTCGACCCATTCACCAAGACAAAAAACCAAGGCTTCGCTATACACCCTTTAATAAGTCTGACCCATTGAGGATGAAAACCAAACTTCAAAATAATTGCATCCAAGAACTCCCAATCGATCCTGTAATAATATTTATTTATGCCCAATTTTAATGCCATGGCTACCTTCTTGGTTTGTGTTGCAGTGTGGAGAGCTTCATGAATAATAATCACTTCATATAGAATTGATCTACCATGAACTGAACTTCCTTGGCTAGCATCAATGATAATAGGCAATATTTCCTTCATTCGGTTAGCAATAGCTTTTGTAAGGATTTTTAGGACACATTACACAAACTTATCGGTCTGAAATATGCCATAGTATTTGGGGTATGCTTTTGGGAATCAGAGCTATGAAGGTGGAATTGAATCCCCTAGGAATATGAGTAGATGTTTGGAACTCCCTAATTGCTGCCCTCACCTCAACACCCACAATATCCCAAAACTCTTGATAGAAATGAGGTGGAAATCTGTCTGGGCCAGTAGCCTTATCGGCTTCCATACTGAACAGAGCCTCTTTGATATCCTCATCAAAAAAAGGTGCCATGAGTGAATCATTGGTGGCATTGTCTATAAGGTGGGGTATGAATTGGAGGAGTGACTCCTTGGCTTCTACTTGATAGTGAGTTTCTTCACCCAGTAGGAAACTAAAGTAGTCAACTGCTTCATTCCTTATGTCCTAAATATCTTGAGTTAAAGAACCATAATATTTGGTTAGGTTCCTAATATTGTTATTGCTCCTATTCCTCAAGGTGGTTATGTGGAATTTTTTTGAATTGGTATCACCTTCCTTCAACCAAAGGGCTCTGGATTTTTTCCCCCAGTACATCTCCTCATATGCCAGGATGTTGTGAAATTCACAAAGATTTTCCTTTTCTTCAGACCTGGTAGCCTCGTCATAGATTCCATTTTGGATCTTGCTCTCTATCACCTTTAGTTTCTCACAAACCACTTTTTTGTTCTCAAAAATATTTTTGAAAACTTCTTTGTTCCAGATTCTAAGGTTATCTTTTACTTTCTTTAGTTTTTGAGCCAATTTGAAGGAATAGCTTACTTGAATAGGTTGTTGCCGCCATCCTTTAACCTGTTCCCTCAAATATGGATGTTTTTTCCACATTGATTGAAACCTAAAAGGTTTTTTGAAAGGGTTGCCTTAAATAACTTCAAACATGATGGGACTATGGTATGATCAACTTTTGGGAAGGGCCTGCAACATATAATCACCAAAGGTTGAAATAACCTCCTTGGAAAGAAGGAATATGTCCAACCTCTCTTGAATCAACTAGCTCCCTATCCTTCGATTTCTCCAAGTAAATTTGGCCCCTTTTAGCTTGACATCCATCAGCTCATTTATATTAATGAATTCATTGAATTCTTTCATACTTCTATATGGTAACCCTGATCCTCCATTTTTATCAGAAGGATATAACAACATATTGAAATCACCCATAATCACCAAAGGAATGTTATTGAAAGCTTCATTCATATGGCATAGGTACTCCCATAGCTCTAAACATCCCTAAATCGAGGTTGGAGCATACACATTTGACATGATCCAAGATTTATCATTGTCAATATCATGGAAGAGCAAACTAAGGACTCTATCATCATCCTGGATGACACTGCCTTCTAATTTGTGCAGATCCCACATAGCCATGAGACCTCCTGAATCTCCTCTCGCCTATTTGAAGGCCACTTCACCTTGCTTCCAAATCCTTCTAGCTATAAACTCTGATTGTACTACATCAATTTTTGTTTCTTGAAGAAAAATTATAGTTGGATTGTACTCTTTACTTATTGATTTTACCAACATTTGCTTTGGTGGGCTATTCAGGCCTCTCACATTCCATGAGAGTACCTTCATCTAGACTTCTTGGTGTTTTTTCCTCTCCCCCTTCCTTGGTTTGGAGGGGGTTTGTCGATTTTTCTATCTTCATGACTGGGGATAGCTTGTTGTAAAAGTGTTCTCTATTTCCCATTAGCAATTTCATTGTTAATCCTGAGTCTATAGTGCTCTACAGTCTGACTTGGACTCGAAACCCTTTCCTTTTGAAGGATTTCATCTCTATCCTCATCCTCCTCTAAGTTCTAGCTAATATCACCTAATTTTGGATCCTTATCCGTTGGACTTCTCATTGTGGATCCCGTTTGCCTTGGGCTGTCTTGATATGGAATAATTTATTGCAAAATAGGGGTGGAAGATTCTCTTAGACTGATTGATTCTACGAAATAAATTTTTGACTCCACACCCTCGATATTATGACTAAAGAATCTAGGATTCTCATTTTTTTGGGATTTTTTGGAGTAGTCGTGGACAAACTTGACTTGGATGGGGACTCAAGGGTTACAGGAAGCACGATCTGGGAATCTTCTTCAACACTAGTTCCCTTTTATATTTCTAAATTAGCTAATATTTCAAATTTGTTAAAGCTAAGCCCCTCAGGACATACCTGGTGTTCCTAGATTTCTTTGCATTGTTGTTTTCCTTTCTCCTTGAGCTTGGATTGGGTTTCTGGATCTTGATTTCCCTGACTATTTTTGGTTGGCCTGTATCCTCAAAATTTTAGGGGTACTCACATTCCTTGGTTTCTAGGAAACCCTCTATCATTTACCTTTCCATATTTATATTTATATGTGGTATCTTTTTTGACTGCTAGAGCTAGGCATTGATTTTTGAAATGGCCTTGAGTTCTGCACTCGATACAGAAAGCCAAATTATTCTCATATTCCACCTATTACATTATTAGGAGTTCACCATACCCCAGTTCTACAAAGGAAGGAATTTCAGAGTCTAGATTTGCATTCACATAGATTCTGGCATTGGTCATTCTGGTCCTTGCCCTTGTTGGATGATCTATGGCTAGTAGCTCCCCTATGGATCTAGCTATTCCTTAGAGCCAATATTCATTGAAAAACTGAAATGGAAGGTTAGGTATGTGAACCCAGATGGATGCCATGTTGATTTTTTGCTTCTTAGGGTCAAAATCCTCTCCCCATTACCTCAAAAATAGGCTACGTTTCCCTAGAAACCAAGGTCCTCCTATAAGTATGTGTTGTGCATCCTCTTTGTTGTTGAGCCTTATGGTAAATAAACCCCTAGATAGGGACACTATCTCTAAGCTTCCTACTATTTTCCATTTTTTTAAAGCCCAGGATCAAATAGTCTCTATGCCCGACCTTCCACCTAGGAATTTACCCACTAAGGAGAAAGATTCTACTTCCTAAAAACTCTTCATGACTTCCATAGGATCTATTATCCTATTGGTGACTGGAATTAGGGGTGGTAGAAGTTCAAAGGGCACCCTTATTTTCCTGTTTGAAGTCTCCAAAAATGACGATCGTGTCCTAGGATCCCCTGCCCCCTACTGGGACCCTTTGTCAGGGTATTTGTCGGGAGGGTCGGTCCTCCTGACCTTTTCAAATTGCTCAAAAAGGGACTTTGTCCCTTACCTTCTACTGCATTTTTAACCACCTCTAGATCCTCGCATTCACCCTATTCAAGGTTCCCACCAACCACTTTTGAACCTCCTCTGCTTCCTCCATTGCTGCTCTGCTCACATGCTCTGCTCACTTCTTCCTCCCAGCTAAGATTTCTCAAGAATTGGATAATATCATTATAAATCCTAACTCATTAAATTAAATAAAATCAAACAACTCATTTCTTGCCCTTGATGTATTGACCCTCTTCGTGTTCTTCTAATATATTTTTAGAAAGAACATAAATTTATTTGGAGAGGTAAAATATGGGCATACCTTTTCTTGGTTTGGATTTTTAGCAAAACCAACCTATTGGTCTTCATTATCAGGATTAGGTTGCTAGGGATTTGAATTCTCTCCACCCAAAAGCCCACTTCCACTTTATTTGTATCGATAAACCTTTCCATGTAGGTTTTGACATGACCTTTACTTCTATAATTGTCCTTTCTACCCTTGGTTCCTCCTCCCTTGGAACCTATTGAACTACGCATCCTATTTTGGTAATTCCTCCATTTCTTTTAAATAAGGGCATTGGTTCCTTAAATGGCCATATGTGAGACATTCAATATAGTAAGTCGAATTATTTGTTAGAATAAGTAATTATTATCTTAAGTTCTACTAGGATAGACTTACTTGAGTTTCCACTCCTTCACGAGTCAGGTGAACTCTTAGTTATAGTCTACATCATATTTTATGAGTTGTTGTAATCCAACGACTCTCAATGATCAACTTTGTTATTTATACAAATTTGACTCAACATTTTATAGTCTACTTGTTTTTTCAAAATAGAGTTCTCAAAAGTGATAAGAGAAGGGATTGCTTGAAGAACATCTTGTTGAGAAGCTGAGTCAAGAGGAGTAATAGCAAAAATATTGAAAAATCAATCAACAACAATAGATTTCATGCCATCCCAATTGTAGACAACATCTCCAGAATTAGATTTCAGGGAAGAAATAAAGTTGTGATATCTTCAAGCTAGAAGAGATTTGTGGAAGAAATTTGTGTTTTTATCTCCTTTTTGAGCCATTGAATTCTAGATTTTTCTTCCATAGGAGTTTTTATCTTTTTTTTTCTATTCCTCTAACTGAGTAGTGAGATTAATTTTATTTGCACTTCTACTATCTGTGAGGCCATCTAAATGAATTTTATTATTCAAATTTTCAATATGAGTAATAACTTCATGTTTTTTTGAACATCCCCAAACTCCTTCTAGTTCCAAGTCTTGATTTTGGATTTAATGTATTGCAATATTTTAGAAAAATGGAACATCTTAGTCCCACACCTAGACTTACCTTCCTTCCACCATTGTTGCACACGAGGTCTAAATTAATTGTCTCTCAACCACATTAAATGAAATAAAAAAGGAGAGAAACTTACACTAGTTTTCCATATTTCTACCATGACTGGCTAGTGATATGAACCAACATTGTTAAAAGTATTCAATTTAGGAATGTGACCATAGATTAAGAAATTGTCAGAGACCAAGAACCTATCCAATATCTCTATTATACAAGCTAAGCATTGCCTTCTATTAGACTAAGTTATAATGCAATTATCAGGATGGATATCCACAAGATGGAGGTTTGCAATATATTCGCTCATGAGATTAGTGCTTTTATCCAAATTTCTATTTCCCCCCATTTTTCATCTAGAAAGAGGATGGAATTGAAATCCCCTTTGATAAAGATCCAAGCTTTAGTAAAATGAGAGATAATATAAGTTCTATCCTTCCACTGTCTTCTTTTTTCATCTAGAGCAGTCAAAGCATAAATATTAATGGAGAGCATAATTTGTTTGGAATGTCTACTTTGAATAACTATAGCCAAAAGACCCCAACTACCAACCATATGGTGAATAACTACCTCTTTTAGGTCGTAAAGGAAATAAATGCCACTAGAAGTCCCTTGGGAACTGAGCAAAACCACTTTTACAACTGGCCAAATTTTACTAGCAATTGAGTCCATAGCCTCTATTGGCATCTTCATTTATTGAAGGAAAACAAGATGTGGATGATTTATCTAAATCATTCTTCTAATTTCATTTTATTTTGAAAGAATTCCTTTGAGTCCTCTAATATTCCAAGTGATGATATTCATTAATACCAAGTCTAAAAATTTGGGAAGGGCATTAATCTTACCTTTCTCTACAATCTTTTCATCTTTTTTGACCATATGATCTTGATTGGTCTTATGGCTTACCTTTTGATTAGAATCCATCTTCAGTTTTTTTTTCCTTGTTTCTTGACTTACTCTAATTGAATCTGAGATACCCAGGTGTTGTAGGTGAGTTGGAGATGAGAGGGCAATCCTCCAAGGGAGGTCCCAGGTTCGAATCTCCACCCTACCAAAAAGTTGAATTGGGTACCCAAAATCCAATTGATAATGTTTGTGTGGACAGGGCGACCCCCGGGTGAATTTGACGGTGTAGAACCCCCTGTTCATGGTCTCTCAAACCAAGGTGGATCCACAAGGGGTTTTTCACTAAAAAAAAAAAAAATTGAATCTGATATGGCTTCTAACCTTGAAGAATGCTTGTACACAACCAAAATGTTACCAAAAGGTTCAATAGAGTCTATATTGGGACCTATATTATTTGAAGTTTTAACATTTAAAATATTGTTTTTCTTGTGTATGTTTTCTCCTTTTCTGTATTGAAAACCTTTGATTTGTTGGTTTTTCTTTGAGTTATTCCCTTAATTATTAAATTGTGTTTTTAAGAATTTTGTTTCTATTATTTCCTCTTCCTCACTTGGGACATCGTTTGTGGAAATAATTTTAAGCATATTAGTAGATGACTTTTACTGATCCTTCATAATTGGTTTTTTTAGTGTTCTTCTTCTTATTCATTTGGAAATATACTAAGTTTTCATTTGGAAATATACTAAGTTTATATCTTCTTTCTTTTGATTTGGAATTTTATTTGGGCAAACACTAGCCAAATAACCATATTCATTGTAAATTCTACAACGAAAAGGAATATTCTCATAGTCCACTACTTACTCCCAAGTGTCCTCCCCAAATTGTAATGTGATATTTTTAGGTAGGGGTTTGTCAAAATCCATTAAAACATAAATTTGAGCATAAATAATATGTTTAAAATTTTGAGTACAATCAATAATCATCATAAAAGTTCCTAAAGAGTTTCCAATTGAAGAAAAAATAGTCAAATTCTAAAATTCAATAGGGAGGCCAAAGAGTCTAACCCACATAATAGATGTAGAAGGTATCTCTTATTCGACTTTAAATTTAGTATGTCAGGGCTTCATGAAAATCCCTACCCTTCCAAAGAACTAGGGACCCCCTTGAAAAATTTTCTCTCTATCTTCATTATTAGAAAATAAAACAAGAAAATAACCATTTGGATAAATATAGATTTGTAACTCACCTTTAATTTTCCAAATTTTTGTAGCTAAGACTTTGAAAATAGATAGGATTAGATGAAAAACCATGAACCAATAAATTAGTCCTCTTTTTTCTACATCTTCAATGTCAATCTGAATGTTATCCATATCAAGCTTAACAATAGGAGTTCCATCAGCTACTTTAAGACATCCTGACTTTGTTTTCTTGGGATCAATCTTAGGCATTCTTAGATTTTTATGGGAAGCCCTAAGATCAATATTAGCATTGGGCTAAGGTTGTCCACCATGGAGGGCATCCCTAAAATTAATTTTTGGGATCGAGTCTTCAAAATTCTTACCCTTGAAAAGGGTTTTCACAGTAGATTTATTTTATGGATGCACCTTAGCACCAGATTCACTTGAGATCTGAACCATTTTTTATCAGTTTATTGATACTTATTTTGTGATATCTTTAATCCATGCCTTGACACCATGGAAAGGTATGATTTTCACTTTTATTTTGTGTAGCAAATTGGAAACCATTATCACTCAAGTTCATAGCATTAAAATCTATTGAAAGATATATTTCTAATCCATATTGGTTCTCCTACAACATATCTTACTAAAATTTTGAGCATAAACCACAAAAATATTTACCACTAGCACCTGAAGACCCTAAAAATACCCTTTGGATCTACTTGCACTCAACCCATATGAAACCCTCATACAGTTGCTTGCCAAAAATATTGTTTACACATAGGGATGTGTTGGGATCTACGTTGCTCTAAATTATCTAAAAATTGGTGGAGACATTCTAGGGTTTTGCATACATCTATCCTTAAAATTTTAGTTCAATCCATGTCTGGATGAGTGGAATATGGCCAAAAAAGGTTTAATAGCTTGGGCAGTCCTATGAAAAATGTCTCTTCCCATTTTTTCTTGTTTAAAAATTTTTAATCAAATATCATTATACAACAATTAAAAATTATTTATACATTATATCAAAAAGGCTATTGTTTTAAAGTATTAAATTATTTCTTCTTTATGAAAATTATGATTTCATTAAAGAGGGGTAATTTATAATGACATTCTAAGGCCTTTACATTTCATAGCTATTCATGCATATTTATTTTCTTTTTATTCATCAAGCAATAATAAAAGGAATTTAATTTTCATGAATAATTGCTAACATAGCATAGTAAAATAAACCAAAAAATGCCCCTTGTTAACAGTTACTTGCAAATCACTATGGTATTCCTAGCACTCATTTAACACATCTTTACAAGATTACAAATACACATGTGCAATGCTTATATAGTGGAACCTTGGAGAAGTTTTCATTTTAACTTCTTTGCAAGAGAGTTTTGTGATCAAAATCATAAGTGTGAGTGTGGTTTTGCAATTGGGAAAAATTATCACTCAACATTTTATGTTCTATTTTCCAGGTTTTATATTTATTTTTCTAACTTTTCTTTTTGCAAATTTTTTATAACTTCGATGATTAACATAAAAATTAAAAAAAATAAAATGCCAAAAATAAATACATGGGTGTGAAGAATGAGCTTCAATTTTTCATTCAAAACAATTTCAATGCCATTTTGAAGCCATTTTGAATTTATAAAAATTATTTAAAGTTGTTGTTTTATGAGAATTTTATAATTTTAGAATTTTTTATTATTTTTTATTTTGGAGGTAAATCAAAATTTTCAGCTTTTTATTTTTATTCACAAGCAATAAATGAAATTTCCTTTATGAAAATCACAATTTCATTAAAGAGGTAATTTATATGGCTTTTCATAGGCCATCATTTTCAAAGCAATAAATTATCTTCTCTTTATGAAATTTTCGATTTCATTAAATAGAGGTAATTTGTACATTATATCAAAGGCTATTGTTTTAAAGCATTAAATTATTTTTTCTTTATGAAAATTATGATTTCATTAAAGAAGGATAATTTATAATGACATTCTAAGGCCTTTACATTTCATAGCTATTCATGCATATTTATTTCTTTTTTATTCATCAAGCAATAATAAAAGGAATTCAATTTTCATGAAAAATTACTAGTAATAGCTATTGTTGTGTTTTTATTTTTTTTGTTCTTGTGTTTTTGTATATTTATGTTAATTAGTGTTTTTGTTTTGTTGTGTGAGTGTTTTCTATGTTTTTGTTTATTGTCTATTTTTGGTTGTTTTTTTTTGTTTTATTTTATTTTATTTTAATTTAAGGTTTTGGTTGTTTTTGTTTTTCATGTTTTTATTGGTTGTCTTTAGAGCTTTCTATTATTTTTGTCATGTTTATGTTTTTTATGTTGTTCTTGTATTTTTTTTGTGTGGTTCTTATTGTGTTTTTTTATCTTATTGTGTGTGTTTGGTTGTGCTTTATCTTTTTGACACACTCAAGGAGCATATATTTTTTAATATTTTTGTGTGTTTATGTTTGTGTGTTCTTATTTTTTATTTTTTTAGATTTACTCCTTGAGTATGTCAAAGGTGGTAGGCCAGGTGTGAGCCTTGGGTGATTTTGGCGGAAGAGATACCCATGCCTCCTTGGATATTACCCAAAAGTGGCATCCCTTCTGGGATGTTTTCCACAAAACAAATACTAGAATAGCATAATAAAATAAACCAACAAATGCCCCTTGTTAAAATTTAGTTGCAAATCACTAAGGTATTCATAGCACTCATTTAACACATCTTTAAAAAATTACAAATACACATGTGCAATGCTTATATAGCAGAACCTTTGAGAAGTTATTTTTGTTTTAACTTCTTTGCAAGAGAGGGTTTTGTGATAAAAATCCTAAGTGTGAGTGTGGTTTTGCAATTGGGTAAAATTACCACTCAAAATTTTTTGTTCTATTTTTTATTTTTTATATTTATTTTTCTAATTTTAATTTTTACATATTTTTTTAAAACTTTGACGATTAAAATAAAAATAAAAAAATAAAATGCTAAAAATAAATACATGGATGTGAAGAATGAGATTCAATATTTCATTCAAAACAACTTCGATCCCATTCTGAAGCCATTTCAAATTTATAAAAATTATTTAAAGTTGTTATTTTATGAGAGTTTTATAATTTTAGAATTTTTTATTATTTTATATTTTGAAGGTAAGTCAATTTTTTCATCTTTTCATTTTTATTCACAAGAAATAAAATAACTTCCCTTTATGAAAATCACAATTTCATTAAAGGGGGTAATTTATATGGCATTCCATAGGCCATCATTTTTAGAGCAATAAATTATCTTCTATAGACACCCAAAAGTCACACGTCTACTTCTACGTACTTGTAGATCTATCCGGATACTTGTAGATTTGCATAGACCATCCTAGACCTCTCTAGGATATTGTATACCAACATATACCATTGTAGACCACTATAGACTACTCTAGACCAGCGTAGATCACTCTAGACTATCATAGACCTTCATAGACCTATGTAGGCCATCTCATTAGCCTAGAGGTACAAAACCCTACTAAACTACACAATTCATGTCCTAACCACTTTCTATTTATCAAAAAGTCACCTCTCAACTCCCTAAGGCAACCTAAGCCCTTTCCCATACCTAATTAGGACCCCATGGGACTATTACTTCCCAAAACTCCTAATTAAGTTAATTGGATTTCTAATTGTAAATTCACTTTTTACTCAAGTGTACTTTATGACTTTAAAAGGTTAATTGGGATCCTATACCCAATTTAGTCCTAATTATTTCCTCACACATGTGTGCACATTAGGTTAGTTAGGATATTTCCTAGAAATCCTAACTAAACCCTAATCTAACATAGGAGTTAGCTAACCCTATTTAACCCTAATCTCTCCTCACATATGTATGAGGATGAGATATTCCTTTAGAAAATGTGGGAATGACACCTCCCCAAACCCTAACCTAACCTAGCATGGAATAGACTCTAGGGTTTGGTCTACCTAACCACCCCCCTAACCTTAGATTTTTCTATAAATAGAGGGTCCCCAGTCTCATTATATATCTCTCTTCCTTTTAGCTAACTTATAAAATTCCACCAGAATCCCTTCTTTTGATTTTGGATGGTACAATAGCATCCAAGCATCCCAGGAGCCGATTCGGATAAAGGATATCCATCAGAAGGCACCTACAATTAGGTTCACCCCTTGACCTACAAATTTGGGTTCCAGGTCACCCCTGTCTTGTGAGTTGTTCCTACAACTGATCTACAATAGAAAAAACTATAGGTAACCTTTATTTCATGTTCTTATAGTATTACACTTTATTTTAGGATTTATTTTATGTTTTTAATATTGTTTTGTCTTAATTAATATGGGGTCTGATCCATGACAGACCCTTAAACAAACCAATGCTATTTTTTAGGGCCTCCAACAGTAGCAAACATCATCATAGTCATAAATATAATAGCAGTAACAATGTTCAGCAGTGGAACATACACATCAAATCTCACCTACATTCAAGGGACCCCAAGAGAAACCATCAGAGTGTTTCGCATATTATTGAGAAAGAAAAGGAGATTCACCTTGTGATATTGTATCAAATTCTTTATAAAATGAGTTGAAATCACTTATGAGAATTTTGATTTGTTATAGTTAGTTTGCTTGATCAAATGGTAGCCTTTGGTATGCTTCATTCTAGAAAACCCAGTGGGATCACCCAAAATAGGTTCTATTAGGTTGTCTTACTATGAATCTAATATAAATTTGATTTTATGTGATTGTTATAGGATCCCTAAAACTATGAGACACCTCTCGGGTCATTATAATAGGAGTTTTAGGCTCCTAAATCTAATTTACCCCCAGCCTATGAATTCAGGGTCAGTTTGTCCCCTGCCCTACAAAATCCTTCATACAAATCAAACTTTCACTTTAATGAGAAAACACCCAATAAAACTTTCCCATGACCACCACAAGCCAACCAAGTGGTAGTAGTCTATTCAGCCCTGACACTAATCCCATGACCTCCTCCTCCACAACAAAAACTATTTCAAACCAATGCACCCCTTCCACCTAGACCATAGCAAGCTTGAGGACCTCATCCCACATCTCCATAATGTAACTTAACACTACTTTCTAATACTCTCCCTAATTTATTCCAGAGGTTATATGAGGTAGGTCACATCACCCAACCGAATATTTTACCTCTCGATCCAAATGTACCTAAGCCTTAGGGTTACGTCGAGCAAGCCTACTATTGATACCATAGATAGTGCGGTCATGATATTGAATCATGTTGTTCTTTTCATGGTATGGTCTAAGATCTCATTGATCAAGGAACCATTCAAGTTTCAAACCCTCTCACACTAAAGAACTAGAACCTAGGGATATATTAGAATCCCTTACCTTAGCACCAAGGAACTAATCCTCAAACACCTTAAAATAACCCCCTAGGGCCACCAAGAAAAGTCAACAATGTCGACCATGACCCTCCTTCATGTGGTGTAGTGGGTATGATCAACCTCACCACTTGAATTTAATGTTATCATTTACGTCAACCTACACCATTAGCCCCTACACCAACATCATTTGTTTCCCTGTAAGTACCTATGACTCCTCAAGCTCCACCTCATCCCCCACAAAATATCATTACTATTTGTGGTAGCCTTATGTATCAACTACATAATACCCCTACCATATTGTCTATATTTGACCTCCTACAACAATCTCAACCCAATTATGAGGCATTAAACGATATCATTCACTCCATTGACCTAGAGATCCACGATACCAACGTATTTGTTAGATTTTTAGGTAATATCCCATGCTACATTTAGCCATATATTAGTTTCCATTACCATGAGATCATATAAATCATAGGCAAAGGAACGGATCCTCCCCTTCATATTAAAGCAACCATCAATGACATCATGTACAAATGTGTTCTTGTTGATACCAGTTCCTCAATCAACATTATTTCCATCGTGGCTCTACATCACCTATACATTTTGCTCACTCACTTCTCCACACCCTCATTGGACCTTAGAACATTTGACGATTCAATGTGACCTATAGTAGGATCCATTGTCCTACCCATTTGTGTAGGTGTACAAACTATTTTGATTATATTTCATGTTATTCAGGGTGAAATGTAGTATAATATCTTGCTTAGATGTCCATGGATTATAGATATGAAATGTGTGCCATATACATTGCACCATTGTCTTAAATACATCTAAAATGGGCTTGTCCACTGTGTTCCTATTGATGAGAATATAACTTAAAGCCAAAAAAAATTACATAGGCGTATTTATAACCTCACCTGATCGAATATAAAAATAAAATAAAATTCCAAGTGGGGCTTAAAATCACCAAAACAAATCATCTCGAACACTATAGAGTTTTTCGACAGAAGAAAAAAATCAATGACGAAATTTTTTTAATTTATTATAAAGTTTTATTAAGGTCAGCAATTTTTGATGCCGCCAAGAATAAAAAAATGACCACATTTTTTTTAACTAGGAATGCTTTATCCCGCATTTATTGTGTGGGAAAAAGCAAATGGTTTATTAGGTGAAATGAGCAAGTGGTTAATTGTGACTACCTTATGGTAGTCACGTGTCTATTCTCGGTCTCTCTCGCCTCACCCCAGCTTAGTGTCCTTCCTGCCTCATCGTCTACCTTGTGCTTTGTGCTCCCATACTGCTTCCTTGGCCCCTCTCGCCTACCTTGTGTTTTATGTTGTACCTTGTGCTTCGTGCTCCTATGATGTTTCCTTGGCCCCTCTTGCCTACCTTTTGCTTTGTACCACCTACTATCTTGGCCCATCCCACCTACCTTGTGTTTCATATCCTACCTTGTGCTTCATGTTGTTTTCCTAGTGCCATGTCACACCAACCTACCTAGTGATGTCTCGTGCCCCGTACCACCTACCTAGTGCCTTATGTCACTTCCTGTGTCGACCTTGCACTTACTCTTCTGGTCATGTGCTGCCTTGACTATGCTTTTAGTGCCTTGACCAACCTGAACTACGGAGCACCACACATAAAGTTGAAAATAAAATTTTGGTGATAAATTTTAAAACAAAATTTTGGCGATATTGACAACAAAAAAAAACAACCTTTTAATTTTATTTTTTTTGCAAGAATTTTGACAAAACAAGTCAAAAATTGTGTAAAATCAACACCAATAGCAAAATTTTCCAAACAAAAACACCTTGAAATCACAAAAATCTCAATTACACCCTAAATGGCTGATGGAAGGAGATCTCAAGACATAGTGAAGGAGATTGCGAAAGAAGTCTCAAAAGAAGTAGCCAAGGAGATTACAAAAGAACTTTTAGGGTTTACACAGGGAAATAAAAAACCTAATGCAAGGAATGGCATTTTGGAAAGACAATTTGGAGGATAAAATCACTTCCAGAATGGTAGATCTAAACATGAGCATCACCAACTCGAATACAGAGATATCCACTAAGTTGGATGCTACAACCCATTCCATGGACCTAGTCTAGCAAAATTTACTGCTCATGCAAAATGGACAACAAAACACTCTCCCACCACAACAAACATTAATAGGGGGACCTCATACATCAATCCTCCCTCATACCACAAAGCTAGATTTCCCAAAATTTGATGGAGGTAACCCCAAAAATTGGATATATAGGGTCGAGCAATATTTCACCTTATATCAAATTTCGGAGATTTAGAAAGTTTGTATCGCATCATTTCACTTGGAAAAAATTGCTACACAATGGTACCAATGGTATGAAAAAACAAAAGGTCCTTCCACATGGACTGAATTCACAAAGAGCCTAATGTTATGATTTGGTCCTACCAAATTTGAAGATTTCATAGGATCTCTCACCAAACTTTGCCAAACATCTATAGTAAGAGAATACCAGGCACAATTCGAGAAATTGGTAAACCTCACATCAGGACTCGATGCATCATTATTTCAAATATACTTCATCAATGGCCTAAAATATGACATTCAAATGGAAGTACAAATACAAAACCCTATCGATATGATGTAGGCAGTAGCCTTAGCACAAATGGTGGAAGAGAAGATCAACAACCAACATCGACTCAAAGACATATCCATAATAGACTTACAAAATACTTCCACCAACCAAAAATTAATTGAAGTCATGCCAATTAAATGCATTAGCCCTGAAGAAATGAGGGAAAGAAGAGCAAAATGCCTTTGTTTTCATTGTGATGAGAAATTCATTCTGAATCACAAATGTATTACATCCAAACTTTATATTTGTGATGCAGCTATTCCTAGTCAATCAACACTAGATGAAGAAGAAATCGAGGTCGAACTAGTGGAAGATATACCTAAAGATAAACCTTGAGGTCCGTTAGAAATTTCCTTCAATGCCCTCACTTGAGAATTCATCCTCCCAAACTATGAAAGTTCTCAACTCCTTTAAACAACAAAATCTTATTGTTCTTATTGACTCTGGAAGTACACATAATCTCATCGACCCACGCATGGCAAAACAAACCGACTGCTTTATCCATCCTTGTAATAATTTTGAAATCATGATCAAAAATGGGGAAAGAATCACTTGTAACAGGAAATGTCATAATATTAAGCTCACCTTGGGTAATTACACCATCAAACATGACATGTATGCAATTCCATTAGGAGGTTGTGATATTGTTTTAGGTGTGCAATGGCTTCGAACGCTCAGTATAATTCAATGGGACCTTGAAAACTTATGGATGAAGTTCACACAAAAGGATCACACATATACGCTTCAAGGGATAAAATTTGGCCCTTCTCTACTAGCCAGCTCTCATCGCATGGAGAAAGTTGTTCCTAGAGGAGGAAAGGCAAGGGTTGCCCATTTAAATTCTCTCCAAGCCATGACAAAGCCACCAACACTTCCACCTTCCCAATATCCTTGCTTGAGGAACAATGATATTAAAATGGTACAAGAACATGAGCACATACTATTAGCAAAACAGAGGATGAAGCTTCTCACTACGAGCTTTGAGGACAAAGCTCCTTTTAAGGAGGGTGGCATGTTTTTTTTTTTTTTCTAAATTTACATGGTGGAATCGGTAGCCGCCATGAATTTGGGCAGGCTGTCTAGTTTTTTATGGCCACCATAGTATTCTGCATTGTCCGCCCTAGAAGCCGCCACACAAATATTCACGCAGTTCGCCCCTATAACCACCATGCCACAAACATTTTAAACCTTTTATACCACTGAAAGCACCAGGAAAGGGACAAGTGTTCAGTTCAACGAGGCCCGAGATTTGAACCTTGGACCTCCGCACCCCTTATGGGGTTTGGATGAACCAATTGGTCTACACCTCGAACCTAGGATGGTGGCATGTTAGGACCCTTCTAAACATAAATTTTAATCCTTTTATATTATATTATGTTATTAATGGACATATCCCTTCTCTATTCACAACTCTTAGATATATATAGGGCATTGAGGATGTTCCAAAGGGCATCTAAGAAAACATTATTTAATCTTATTATGGGTTTTTACTCCAATACAAATGTGATTCAATATTAAAAAATGATTCTTTTTTGTATTCCATTCATATTTCAACTTGTAGGTACATAACACCACTCCATGATCATATTTCCCTTGAACTTCTTTAATGAAGTCCCTTTCCTAGATGACACATCTTCATGCTATATTGATGAACTAGTTAATCGATTTTATGCATTGTCTCTCACACACCTGAAGTCTTGCAGTGCAACATCATATTTTATCCTTTGTTGCCAATGTATCCAGCTATACCCTTGCACATGTATCACCAGCTCTAATAATCCATAACACGACCTTGATCACCACCAATTGTCTTATGTCCATCATTACACCTTTCTCGATGCTCACGAACTCTTGAATATTCATCTTTAGATTCATCACCATCAAATTCTTCTATCACTTATGTTAACATGGTTGATGTGGATATCTTTGTGCCACTTTTATACACATCTTGCATTTATCGAGACAACATCACCAGCCTAAATTTCATCAACCTAACTCATATTCTATTAATACCTTCTCCACACAACTTCTTGTTGTCACCACATGTTCTCCGTGCAACAAATGCTCCTTCATAGTTAAATCCATCTCACATTCCATGCATCCATCACACAAACATATATTTAGATGATGAATACGAATGGAATAGAGGTCATCGATGACCTCTATTCCATTCCAATTCTAGAGCAAATTTGTGATGGTTCCCACATGTTGATAGAAGAAACCATCAATGTTGATATTGGTGATGATCCTGACAACCCTCATATCGTCAAACTCATTGTCAGCCTCTCACCTTAAGAATGTGTGTTTTTCACCACCTTCCTTAAAGAATACATCAAGATATTCACCTGGTCCTACAAAGACATGATAGGTCTTGACCCATCCTTGGTAGTTTATAATATTACACTTGAAAAATATGTTAAGCATGTCCAAAAAAAACTACAATGTATGCACCTTGCGGTTTCATTGTTAGTCAAACTCAAGCCACAAAAGCTCCTTGATGTAGATTTCATTCAACCCATCGTCTATCTTGAATGGGTGTCTAACATTATCCCAGTACCCAAACCTTCAAGCGAGATTTGAGTTTGCACTAAATTCCACGATCTGAACAAAGCTTATCCCAAAGATAATTTTTCATTTCTAAACATTGACTCACTTGTCGATTCCATTGCCGGTCATGAAATGATATCCCTCATGAATGGATTTTTTAGTTACAACCAAATTAATATCAATCCTATAGATCAACACAAAATGTCCTTCATAACCCCTTTGGGGACCTTCTACTACAAGGTCATGCCATTCGACCTTAAAAATCATGGGGCAACCTACCAATACGCAATGACATATCTTTCATGATTACTTGCATAAAATCATGGAAAATTACATAGATGACCTCATTATAAAATTTAAAGAACACTCACATCATCTTTTAGAATACAACGTGCACCTCAACCTAAAGAAGTGCATCTTTGGTGTTACATTCGATAAAATTTTAGGGTTCATCGTCTCTCAGCGAGGTATCAAATTTGACCCTAAAAAAGTCAAGGCTATCATTGAAATACCTCCTCCTACCAATCTTAAACAATTATGTAGCTTGCAGGGTAAAATCACATCAATTCAACGGTTCATCACCCAATTATTAAGCAAATGTAAGTTGTTCAATCACCTTTTGCAAAAAGGGGTCTCTTTCAAATGGGATAACAAATTTCAACAAGCTTTTGACTCGTTCAAAGCCTATCTCACCTCCTCATCAGTATTATCTCCTCTGCACCCACAACAACCTATTATTCTATACATCACCACTACAGACTTTGTACTTGGTACATTGTTAGCACAAAAGAATGTGCTCAATCATGAGCAAGCCATAAATTACATTAGCTACACCCTAGTTAGCTATGATACACATTACACATATATGGAAAAGCTACCCTAGCTATAGTTTTTGCTACCCAAAAACTACACCATTACATGTTGAACCATACCACCTTTGTTATCACTCGTGACAACCCGCTTTGATACATGACATTCTACAATGTAATCAAGAGAGAGTTTTATGATCAAAATCTTAAGTTTAAGTGTGGTTTTGCAATTGGGCAAAATTACCACTCAACATTTTCTATTTTATTTTTCACATTTTGTATTTATTTTTCTAACTTTTCTTTTTGCATATATTTTTTAGAACTTCAACGATTAAAATAAAAATAAATTAAAATGCCAAAAATAAATACATGGGTGTGAAGAATGAGCTTCAATATTTCATTCAAAATAATTTTTATCCCATTTTGAAGCCATTTTGAATTTATCAAAATTATTTTAAAGTTGTTGTTTTATGAGAGTTTTATAATTTTATAATTTTTCATTATTTTATATTTTGAAGGTAAATCAAAATTTTCAGCTTTGAATTTTTATTCGCAAGCAATAAATGAACTTCCCTTTATGAAAATCACAATTTGATTAAAATGGGTAGTTTATATGGCATTCCATAAACCATCATTTTTAGAGTAATAAATAGTCTTCTCTTTATGAATATTATGATTTCATTAAAGAGAGGTAATTTACACATTATAGCAAAGGCTATTATTTTAAAACATTAAATTATTCTTTCTTTATGAAAATTAATATTTTATTAAAGAGGGGTAATTTATAATGACATTCTAAGGCCTTTACATTTCATAGTTATTCATGCATATTTATTTCCTTTTTATTCATCAAACAATAATAAAATGAATTCAATTTTCATGAATAATTACTAGCATAGCATAATAAAATAAACCAAAATAGGCCCCTTGTTAACAGTTACTTGAAAATCACTAAGGTATTCCTAACACTCATTTAACACATCTTTACAAGATTACAAATACACATGTGCAATGCTTATATAGTAGAATCTTGAAGAAGTTGTTTTCATTTTAACTTCTTTGCAAGAGATGGTTTTGTGATCAAAATTCTAAGTGTGAGTGTGGTTTTGCAATTGAGAAAAATTCTCACTCAACATTTTATGTTCTATTTTTTATGTTTTATGTTAATTTTTTAACTTTTCTTTTTGTAGATGGTTTTAAAATTTCGGCGATCAAAATAAAAAATAAAAAAATGCCAAAAATAAATACATGGGTGTGAAGAATGAGCTTCAGTATTTCATTCAAAACAATTTCGATCCCATTTTGAATTTATAAAAATTATTTAAATTTTTTGTTTTATGAGAGTTTTATAATTTTAGAATTTTTTATCTTTTATATTTTGAAGGCAAATTAATTTTTTTAGGTTTGCATTTTTATTTGCAAGCAATAAATGAATTTCCCTTAATTAAAGTCACAAATTCATTAAAGGGGGTAATTTATATGGCATTCCATAGGCCATCATTTTCAAAGCAATAAATTGTCTTCTATTTTTGAAAATTTTGATTTCATTAAAGAGGTAATTTATACATTATATCAAAGGCTATTTTTTTGAAACATTAAATTATTTTTTCTTGGTAAGTTAATTGATATTATATTATGCAAGGAAATATGAAGGCTCCCAATTGCATTTTGCATCAATAGGGAACAACATGCATCAGCCTAATCCCAAGAGGAAGTATACAAAACCCTAAGAAAAGTAGGTAAATATTCACCTATTACATCGGTAGAAAACACTACAATAAACACAGAGAAAAGGACCCATCCTTCAAGACTACAATATGAAATCTGAACTCAAGAAAAACAAAGTGGCCCCTTGTGCACTACCCAAAACAAGTAATAGGAACATCTGAGCAATAATCTACTGATCAGGACTGCCCATGGTCTTTTTTTGTTCATCCATATTTTTGCTACAAACTTCTAGATTCTTCTCAGCTCCTCCCAAATTCTGAGAATTTTGGGGAGAAGCGAGTAATTTTTTGAATTTCTTCTGATGCAACAAGTTTTTCCCACCCTATCATGTTCGATGATGGTTCTAATACTTCTAGATTTTTCAAAAATGATGATTTCTAGCATTGTCAGATTTCCTATCTTGATCCTGGAGTAAATCTTATCAATCTTTAAAGTAATGTCTCTAAAAATATTTTGGTGCCAATGATATCTCCACATACGGTAGGAATTGCTTGAATTGGAAAGAGTGAGATCTCTATTTGCGTTGTTTATGTCCCCATTATATTTGGAAAAAAAATCCTTTGATTTATTCCCAAAATTTCTATTTGTGACGTTAGTAGACTTTGGGAATAAACTAGCACTTTTGGCTATTGAAAAATCATAAATTTTCTGGAGAAATGAACAGATCATGTGGCAGTGGACATAAATACTAGACATGTTAGGGGTTATGTGACAGGTCACCCACCTATTATGAAAATGATGAATATTAAGATTTATGATATGAATGGGTTCAAAACAAGTCCATATGATCATGAGACAACCATCTAATTGATAGTTCCACAAAGAGAATGGGTCTTAAAAATTATGGAATTTGTTATTCAAAAGGATGGGCCAAAAAACCAATACCTCAAAGACTTTTTAAAATTTGGTGCCTATTGTCCTACTAGGACCTTTTGAAACTTCAACACTCTTACACATAGTGAGGAAACTTATAAAAAATATGGTAACCCAACTAATCATTGTCAATTTTTTCAATAGTGGTTAATGCATGTACCTCTTGTGGTAGTGTGTCTATCCAAGTCAATAAACTTGGACCATCAACCCCAATTTTTTCTATTATATCTTCTACCTTATTTTATTTTCTAAAAGCATGTTGGAAGATAACTTCCTACTGGTGAGTAGCATGTTTCTTGACCTCTTCAATGCAGCTTCTAACTTTCCAAGACAGTCTTTTGGAGCTTTTCATGTAATTAATGATATTGAGAGAATACATTTCAATGATGATTCTACTGGGGATATTGTTGATTAATGCAAGACCTCTCCATAATGGCCTTGCTTCAGCCATATGATTGGATTGTTCATCAAGGTATTCAAAAAATGCTAAAATTGAGTTTCCTTTATGATCTCTGATTATACCTCATGGTCATGCTTTGCCTGAATTATCTTTTGTTGCTATATTAAAATTTAATTTGACCCATCCTTGGGGTGGGGGACACCATTTAATGTTTCTTATAGGATTGGGTTGAGATACAATCATGTCCTGGGAAATATTCAGAGAATGAAGAATGGTAGTTTCAAACTTGGAACAAGGTATTGGATCATACAAAATAATGGAAGTGTTCTCTTTGGCAAAGGAAATAATTCTACTTGCTAGAGATGAAATATCCTTAGAAAAATTAGAGAAAACTCTTCGATTCCTTTCTAACCATATTTTCCAAAGAAAATGATGTAGATAGAACCTCCAAATTATGCTCATATTGGGATGGTGGAAAGGTTGAGGCCACTGGATGAACAACTCCACAATAAAAGGAGGTTTTACCCAACTGATTTGGAACCTTTGGAAGAGGTTTTCAAGAATGGAAATGGAATAGGGACAGTTGAGAAATATGTGGTGGTAGGATTTCCAAATAGATAAGCATAAAAAATATCTATTTGGGATAATGATCCCTCTTTTAATGAGGTTATAAACTGTCAAAATTTTATTTTAAATGGCAAGCCAAGAAAAGAAAGAAATTTTGAGGGTAAGGTGTTTAATCCATACCAAAATTAAAGGAATTTGGGTTTCTTCCTAGGGAATGAGGAGCTGATAAGTAAATTTAACTATAAATTTTCCATCTTCTATTGGGGCCCAAATAATATTATCTTTAACTTCTCATGTGGGGATGATAATGAAATTGAACAATATTTCTAAGGCCCTTGATTATTCAGGGTGATGGATGTTGTGAATGCTTTTCTGCCTGTAGATGTTATTTGTTTTATGTACGAAATCAGTCACTTTGTATCCAAAGGTTGCATCTATAAAATATTTGAGAATCCTGATGTTTTGAGCCTGAATGAGTGGCTGATTTCATATCCACCTATCCAAACAAAATTTTATTGATTTACCATCCTTCATTTCCCACTTGAGTCATTTCCTCAATAGACTTTTTATTGGATTATTCCTTTTCATAAAGCTGAGCCATTATAGGTTCTATCTCATTTAGAAACTTTGTACCCTGCAAATACTTCCTCTTTACTATAGTAATCCACTCCACTTGCTCATCCTCTAATAATCTCCATGCCTATTTAGTGATTAATGCCAGATTTAAGTTTTTAAGTCTTCTCAATCCAATTCCTATTTGGTCTTTAGATCTACAAATTTTTTCCTAGGCTACTAGATGGAAACAACTTTTGTTTTGAATACTAGTCCATAAGAATTATTTTTTATTTTTTTCAATATTATCATACACTTTTGAGGGAGCTTTAAACACAAAGGAAATAGATTAGGATACTTTGGAGGTATGCCATGGTTAAAATAACTTTCCCTAATTGAGACAGAAGGTTCAATTTCCATCCAGTTAACTTTTTTTGAACTCTCTCAATCACTGGGTTCCACATCCCCTCAAATGGTGTGCCCACAAAGAGAGGAAGACCTAAGTAAACAACAAGGAATGATGTAATTGAGCATCCCAAGATCTTGGCTATTTTGATCTATCTTTGGTGTGGAGTGTTCAAGAAATAAATTTTTCTCTTTTAGAAATTTATTTTTTTGCCTACTGCTTCTTCATATCGCAAAAGAATGTATTTGATTACTTTAGCTTCAAGTATGGAGGCAAAAGTGGATAGGATCGTATCATCTACAAATTGTTTGTAACAAGATCTATTTGAGCTGTTGCTTTAATTCTAGAGATGAGACCTGATCTTCTGTAAGCATGAATTATCCTCCCTAAAGCTTCTACAAATATGATGAAAAGTAAGGGAGATAAAGGGTCTCCTTGTCAAAGACCTCTACTACTTTGGAAGTAACCAGTTGAAGAACCATTTACAATAACTGAAAACCATGTAGTTGAGATGCAACCTTTAATCAATTCCACCCATTCTAGATGAAACCCAAACTTGAGTAAAATAACAAAGATAAAATCCTAGTTAACCCTATCATAGGCTTTGTTCATATCTAGTTTAAGGAAAAAAGCAACCTTTTTGTTCTGATACGATGAATGAAGAGCCTCATGCATTTTTATGATTCTATATAAAATTGACCTTCCTTGGATGGAAATTCCTTGAAAGTGGTCTGTAAACATAGGAAGCACATCCCTCATTCTATTTGTAATGCATTTAGTGAAAATTTTGTAGATAACATTGCAAAGGCTAACTGGTCTAAACTCATTTAAACTCCTTGCAGCTGGGATTTTTGGAATTAGTGCTATGAATATGTAATTAAAGCTACGAGGGGCCACTTTGGAATATTGGAGTTCTATGACTGCTACACAAACATCACCACCCACAATATCCCAAAAATTCTAATAAAATATTGGAGGGAATCCATATGGTCTAGAAGCCTTGTCAATGTTCATGGAAAACATGGTTTCTTTGATTTCATCCTCTTAAAATGTAGCAAACAACTTTTTATTGACCCCATTAGGAATGACCTACAAAATATGGGATTGTAATGATTATTTGGTCAAAGATGAACCTGGAAGCAGATCTTCAAGAAGGGATTCAAAATGGGAAACTACTTCATTTTTTATTTCTTTGATGTCTGTTGTGATGGTCTTGTCATTTTTGAGCAGTTATTTTATTCTATTATTACTTCTATTCCTCATTGTGGAAATATAAAAAGAAAATGTATTTACATATTCCTCTTTTAACCATGTGATTTTGGAATTCTACCTCCAAAATGTCTCTTCATAGGTCAAAACATTATGGTATTATGATAAAGCATTTTTTTCTTCCAATATGATCTCTTCATCATTTAATCCATTTTGGATTTTATGCTCAGTAATGGTTAATATCTCCTTAATGGCTTGCTTGTTGACAAAAATATTCCCAAAAATATCTTTATGCCAAACTTTAAAGTTTTATTTGACCAATTTCATTTTTTTCCCTAGTTTGTAAGAAGGTGATCCTTGGACCAAGGTTGGCCACCACTGCAACATTCTTTCCCTAAGATCTATATGATGAACCCATATTTCTTCAAAATGAAAGGGGGTTTTGAAATTTTTTGGATTATCCATTTCTAACATAAGAGGGTTATGATTAGACTCAATTTTAAGGATATATTGGAGACTAGTATCTCCCCAAATATTTATAGCTTCTTTGGACAATAATGTTCTATCCATTATTACCTAAATAAATTGACTTCCACTTTGTCTATTGCTCCAAGTAAATTGGTTCCCTTTGAGGTTATCATCCATGAGATCATTGGTATTTATAAATTCTCTAAATTCTTCCATGATTTTGGTTGGTTTGCTTGAACCTCTTCTCTTATCATATGGATACAACGGTGTGTTGAAGTCCCCTACTAGGATCCAGGAAATAGAAGAAAAACTTTCTCTTAGCTTTGTAAGGGCTAACCATAGCATAGATCTACCAGTGGATGTGTTAGGAGCATAAACATTTATAAAAATCCTCTAAAAAATTGTCTTTATAAAAAAAAAAAATGCTAGTAGTTCTATCACATAAATGTATTAATTTGCCTTATATATTTAATGGGTCCCAAAGACACATTAAACTTCTTGAGGCTCCTATTGCATGGCTAAAAATTGCTTCACAAATTTTCCAAACTTTTTTGGCTAGTTGAATAGACCATATTTCATCTATCTTGGTTTCTTGCATGATGAATATGGTAGGTTTGACTTCTCTCCTAATGGATATGACTATCCTTTGTTTAGCCAACTCATTTAACCCCCTCATATTCTAGGAGAGGATTTTCCTTTTGATGGTTTGGTTTTTCTTCCCATTTGATTTGTATTTGGGAGGGTTTGGTGCATTTATTCTCATCAATGGATTGGGAAATGATGTTTGGAAATAGGGTTAGTTGTATCCCATTAGCAATATCATTCTGAATATCCTTTTTTCTTTGCTTACTAGTTGATATCATACCTCTCGCTTTTCATTTCTATAATCAATAGGAGATTTTTTAAACTTCTAGTCTACTTCAAACTAGGTTTTGGGGGGATAATTTATTGTAGTACGAGACTACCCTTTTCCTTAATCTTATGAATTGCACTTTGGTATTCTATCTGTGCATGTTTTTACTTTCCTTCTAAATAAATAAGCTCTTTTAGAGGGATCAAATCCTCCTATTCAAGAAAATTATCTAGGTTATTAATATTTTTAATAGGAGTGTGATATGGCCCAGATTTTGTAGGAGAGTCTAGGTTATTGGGAAGTTCAATATCCTTGTCCTTGATGTATTCACCCTCTTCACATTATTCTAATATATATTTAGAAAGAACATCAAATTTATTTGGAGAGGTAAAATATGGGCATACCTTTTCTTGGTTTGGAGTTTAGCAAAACCAACCTATTGGTCTTCATTGTCAGGATCAGGTTACTAGGGATTTGAAGTCTCTCCACTCGAAAGCCCACTTCCACTATTTTTGTTGATAAACCTTTCCATGTGTATTTTAACCTAACCTTTGCTACCATAATTATCCTTTCTACCCTTGGTTCCTCCTCCCTTGGAACCTATTGAACTACACATCTTGTTTTGGCAATTCCTCCATTTATTTTAAATAAGGGCATCGGTTCCTTAAATGGCCCTGTGTGCAGTATTCAACATAGTAATTTGATTTATTTTTGTATTCCAAAGCCTATTTATGATAATGTATCTCGTATTCTAGCTCTATGTAGATCGGTAATTCATAAGCCAGGTTGGCGTTAGCACAAATTCTTACATCTATCATTGTTGACCTAGCCAAGGTGGATCGGTCAATAGCTACCAAGTCTCCAATAGATTTAGTGATTCCTTGAAGGAAAACCTCATGCCACCACTACATTGGCAGATTGGTAATGCAGACTCATATTGGAGCATAATTTATATATTGTGTTTTCATGTCAAAATATTTAGTCCATTTCTACAGAAATAGAATTCATATCCCAAGGAACCAAGGGCTCCTTGTTAAGATTCTACTTGCATCATCATGGTTATTTAGGCAAATGGCAAAGAAACTTCTTGATAGGACAACAATATCCATCCTTCCCATGGTCTTCCATTTTAACACTACCCATTTTCTAATTGTTTCAAGGTCATACCTACCTCCAATAAAGAAAACTTGACATGAAGGTTTTTGAAACCTTTAACATTTTCCCTTTTGGGTTAAGTGAGATAGATGAGTTGGAAGAGGATTTTCCTATATATTTAAGAATATCAGCATAGGACTTTATCATGTTGGTATCCTCACCATATTTGTGGGGAGGGGACCCATTTTATAGCCCCTTGTTAGGAAGTTTATCCCCAAAACAATTTCCACTTTTTTAGTTCGTAGCTCTTGTTCGGCCCGATCGTCGTCTGCATCCTCTGATGTGAGTCCAGATTTGTGTTTCCTATGGTCATATTCATGCACTCCAGAGGTTTGATTTTTTTCGTTCCTGCCTTTTTCTATTTAAAAATCTTGGTTCCCACTCAGATAGTTTCTAAGGACTCCTCTCTCCATCGTCGCTCTAATTTTAAAGTATTAAATTATTTCTTCTTTATGAAAATTAAGATTTCATTAAAGAGGGGTAATTTATAATGTCATTCTAAGGCCTTTACATTTCATAGCTATTCATGCATATTTATTTCCTTTTTATTTATCAACCAATAATAAAAGGAATTCAATTTTCATGAATAATTATTAGCATAGAATAATAAAATAAACCAACACAAACCCCATGTTCATAGTTACTTGCAAAACACTAAGGTATTCCTAACACTCATTTAACACATATTTAAAAGATTACAAATACACATGTGCAATGCTTATATAGTGAAATCTTAGAGAATTTGTTTTCGATTTAAATTCTTTGCAAGAGAGAGTTTTGTGATCAAAATCTTAAGTGTGAGTGTGGTTTTGCAATTGGGTAATTTTGCCACCCAAAATTTTTTGTTCTATTTTCCAAGTGTTATATTTATTTTTCTATATTTCTTTTTGCATATTTTTTTAAAACTTCGATGATTAAAATAAAAGTAAAAATAAAATAAAATGCCAAAAATAAATGCATGGATGTGAAGAATGAGCTTCAATCTATCATTTGAAATAATTTTGATCTCATTCTAAAGCCATTTTGAATTTATAAAAATTATTTAAAGTTGCTATTTTATGAGAGTTTTATATTTTTGAAAAATTTCAATATTTTATATTTTGAAGGTAAATCAATTTTTTCAGCTTTGCATTTTTATTCGCAAGCAATAAGTGAACTTCCTTTTATGAAAATCACATTTTCATTAAAGGGGGTAATTTATATGAACTTGTTTTAAAGCATTAAATTTTTTCTTCTTTATGAAAATTTCGATTTCATTAAAAAGAGGTAATTTATACATTATATCAAAGGCTATTGTTTTAAAGCATAAAAATATTTCTTCTTTATGAAAATTACAATTTCATTAAAGAGGGGTAATTTATAATGACATTCTAAGGCCTTTATATTTCATAGCTATTCATTCATATTTATTTCATTTTTATTCATCAAGCAATAAGGAATTCAATTTTCATGAATAATTACTAGCATAGCATAGTAAAATAAATCAACATAGGCCCCTTGTTAACAGTTACTTGCAAATCACTAAAGTATTTCTAGCAATCATTTAACACATATTTATAAGAATACAAATACACATGTGCAATGCTTATAAAGTGGAACCTTGGAGAATATTTTTTCGTTTTAACTTCTTTGCAAGAGAGGGTTTTGTGAATAAAATCCTAAGTGTGAGTGTGGTTTTGCAATTGGAAAAAATTATCACTCAACACTTTATGTTTTGTTTTCCAGGCTTTATATTTATTTTTCTAAGTTTTCTTTTTGCAGATTTTTTAAACTAAGACAATTAAAATTAAAATTAAAAAAAATTAAAATGCCAAAAATAAATACATGGTGTGAAGAATGAGCTTCAATATTTCATTCAAAATAATTTCCATCTCATTCTAAAGTCATTTAGAATTTAATTTTTTTTATTTTAAAGTTGCTATTTTATGAGACTTTTATAATCTCAAAAAAATTCATTATTTTATATTTTGAAGGTAAATCAAAATTTTCAACTTTGCATTTTTATTTACAAGCAATAAATGAACTTCCCTTTATAAAAATCACAATTTCATTAAAGGGGGTAATTTATAGGGCATTCCATAGGCCATCATTTTCAGAGCAATAAATTGTCTTCTCTTTATGAAAATTTTGATTTCATTAAAAAGGTAATTTATACATTATATCAAAGGCTATCATTTTAAAGTGTTAAATTATTTTTTCTTTACGAAAATTATGATTTCATTAAAGAGGGGTAATTTATAATAATATTCTAAGGCCTTTACATTTCATAGTTATTCATGCATATTTATTTATTTTTTATTCATCAAGCAATAATTAAAAAAAATCATTTTTCATGAATAATTACTAGCATAGCATAGTAAAATAAACCAACACAGGCCCCTTGTTAACAATTATTTACAAATAACTAAGGTATTCTTAGCACTCATTTAACACATCTTTACAAGATTACAAATACACATGTGCAATGCTTATATAGCATAACCTTGGAGAAGTTGTTTTCATCTTAACTTCTTTGCAAGAGAGGGTTGTGTGATGAAAATCCCAAGTGTGAGTGTGGTTTTGCAATTGGGTAAAATGACCACTCAACATTTTTTGTTCTGTTTTACAGGTTTTATATTTATTTTTTTAACTTTTCTTTTTAAAGATTTTTTAAAACTTCAATGATTAAAATAAAAAATAAAAAATAATTAAAATGCCAAAATTAAATACATAGGTATAAATAATGAGATTCAATATTTCATTCGAAACATTTTTGATCCATTTCAAAGCCATTTCAAATTTATAAAAAATATTTAAAGTTGTTTTATGAGAGTTTTATAATTTCAAAAATTTTCTTTACTTTATATTTTGAAGGTAAATCAATTTTTTTAGCTTTCCATTTTTATTCGCAAGCAATGAATAAACTTCTCTTTATGAAAATCACAATTTTATTAATGGGGGAAATTTATATGGCATTCCATAGGCCATCATTTTCAAATAAATAAATTATCTTCTCTTTATGAAAAATCTGATTTTATTAAAGAGGTAATTTATACATTATATCAAAGGCTATTATCACCCCAAAACTTCCACCAAAGATGGGATCAAGTGATGCAAATATTGAATATTAACTCCTCTAAGGGAAACCATATTAAAGGGAATGTGAGAAATGGTAAGATGGATAGAACAAGGAATTGATAGCCTCCTCCTAAGGATTTTGTAAAATTCAATACTGATGGAGCCTCTAGAGGGAACCCGGGAAAAGCTAGTGCAAGAGGAATTGGTAGACTTTTAGATGGCTCCCTAATTTTTACTTTTACTGAGAATTTGGGTATTCTTTTTGAAAACCTTGCTAAGGGGTATGGTATCCTTAGAGGCCTTCAAGAGGCTACTAAGGTTGGATGGGAAAAGGTGCTAGTTGAGTTTAACTCTCAACTCATGATTAATTTTTTGAAGACTCTTAAGAATCATAAGGTTGATTTGAGAATAAAAATAAATATTGAGAAGATTCAGTTTATCCAGAAGGTATTTTTGCAAGTTGATTACAATCATGTGGTCAGAGATCAAAACAAGAGTGTTAATGCTTTAGCTAATTGGAATTTGGATAAATATTATCTTACTTTCTATGACCACCCTCCTAGATGGTGGGCTTCACAAATAAGGGAAGCTCTTTTGTCTATCATTTCTTTGGATGGCTCACGTTTTGGAAGTACGTAGTTTCTTCTTGCTTTATTTTTGCTTCTCTTTGGTTTGGTCAAGGTAGTTTAATTTTTTGAGGTATGTGTGTTTTTTGTTTTGGTTTGGTTTTGTGTTTTTTGTATTGTTTTTTATTGTTATTGTGTTTTTATTGTTTTGTGTTTTTTGTGTTTTTTTGTTATTGTTCTTGAGTTTTTATTTTTATTGTGCTTGTGTTTCTGTATGTTTGTGTTAATTGGTATTTTTTTATTTTATTTTGGTGTGTGAATATTTTCTATGTTTTTATTTATTGTCCATTGTTTTTTTTTTGTATTTTTTATTTTATTATTTTTAAGGTTTTGGTCGTTTTTGTTGGTTGTCTTTGTAGCTTCTGTTGTTTTTTTAATGTTTGTGTTTTTATGTTGTTCTTGTATTTTTTTTGTGGTTCATATTGTGTTTTTTAATATTATTGTGTGTGTGTTTGGTTGTGATTTATCTTTTCAACACACTCAAGGTACATGTTTTTTTAAATCTTCTTGTGTGTTTGTGTTTGTGTGTTCTTATTTTTTATTGTTTTAGGTTTGCTCCTTGAGTATGTCAAAAGTGGTAGGCCAGATGCGAGCCTTAGGTGATTTTGGTGGAAGAGATACCCCTGCCTCCTTGGGTCTTACCCGAAAGTGGCATCTCTTCTGGGATGTTTTCCATAAAAATAAAAAATAAAAAAATATTATTTTAAAGCATTAAATTATTTCTTCTTTATGATTTTTTTTTATAAGTAGAGTTTTATATACAAAAGGGGTTTTTTATAGGATCCCAAAACCTTATTACAATAGATGTCGAAGCACTACCGTGGTAGATGAAACTTTGAATCTAACACAGAACATAAACATGCTATACATAAACCCGTAACAAAAATCCTAGAAAAAACCAGGGAATCGAGAACCCAGACAAAACCTTACACCCGTATACCCCTAAACCAAGGCATGACACCACATAGGAGATAAACCTAAAAAAGGAAAAACACCCCTATAAAAATCCCAAGATAGGGGGACGCACTGGAATAGGGACCAACTTCATCAATGGTCATCCCTATCGGACCCTGATCCTAGCCTGCAACGAAGCTGCTTGAAGATGCGCACTGTGGAGGATGTAGCGTTGGCCACCGAAGTCATGGAGTTGATCGCCATGTCCAAGAGGAGCTTGGTGGGGAAGGCTTCGAGGTCGCTCTCAGTTTCTGAGATGACCTCCGAAGAACCCTTCCTCTCCTATTTTGGCTTTTTGAGCCACGCTGAAGCTCTGGCACCACTGGGAGCACTAGGACCGCTAGGGACACTAGGACCATCTGGAGCACTGGGACCACTAGGAGTGTTGGGACTGTAGAGATCACTAGGACCACCAGTGAACCTATCAGACACCCTTAGCTTCCTAGAAGGGTTACATTTTCCACTCTTAGGAGGCGTCTTGTCAGAGATATTGAGGCTACCTTCCCTATCCTTGGAATCGAGATCATTGGAGGAGGTCGAGGAATCGAGGGGGTTTGCTGAGGAGGGGGAATCTCCTAGACAGGGGGACGATTAGCAAGCACATGGTGATAGATGACAGCCATGAGCCCCTGGTGAATGGGCTTGAGCTAAGTTTTCTTAGCTTTTTCAATTGCAATGGTAAGCGAATACAGAAGATATCTAGGGGTGCAAAGTTGAGTGGACTCATGAAGGTGGTTCATGAAGCTCAGGTGGAAATTGTGGAGGGGTTTCTTAGGGTCATCATAGGTGATAAACTGCATGACCAGGACAATGGCATCATTGTAGGGTTTGGGTAATGCAGATCTATAGAGGGTCAATTTATCCCACCCATAACCTTTAGCTTGGTCTAGAAACTGTTTGAGCTCTTCCTCCCAGTTATGCTTATCCCGTCTGATGAATTTTCCTTTCTCCTCCTGATAAAGCCCAGTGACTTCGAACAATAGCTCTTTGGTGACTCTGAAGTGGATGCCCTTGACCACCACCTCACCATTTTTCTAGGTATCAACAAAATTTTGGGTGACTTCATCATCAAGGCCAACAAACTTGCGAAGGAAGGGGGTGAGGGATTTGGCTTCCATGAAAACCAGGGTGGTGTCATTGAGGGATAGGGTGGCTGGTTCAATGTAAAGGGTTACCATCGGGGAGGGGAGGGGGAGTAGAGCCCACAGAGAACTTGGGATGCAATTCCAGAGCCAAAACCACGCACTGAGGAAACATCCGATGACGGGGCGGGGATGGGGGTAGAGAAGAGAGGCGGGCGCTCTTTGATAGTGAAATAAAGGCCTCAGGGGAGATGAAGCACCATGAAACTGATGCATGCATGGGACTTAGTGCAAAATATGGGACACACACTTGAAATATTGTGGGGGTGGGGAGACGTAGGATGGGCACGACAATTGGTGGGCAAACATCGATGGAAGGTGAGCCTCTTAGGAAGCGGGTAGTGAGGCGATGAACTGAGAAAGGGCCAGCTTGATATCATACATGGGGAGGCCATCTCTTTAGAAAGGTGGAGAGATAAGGTTGGATCATCATGACATGTGAGTTGAGCGAGCATGGGGTAAAATTTAGCAATAATGATGAGGTTGGCTCGATAAATAAGGATCTTGCTTAGAGCTGACCGGGTACCAAGGGTAGGGGTGAGGTGGCAGCTGCTACAAGGCCCATAAGAAAGAGGGTCAATAGGAAAGCTTGCACTGGGGTCAAAGGGACATGTGGGGCCTGGAGAGAGGTTGAAGCACAAAGTCAATGAGGACAAAGGATTGGAGCCTCTAATATTCTACGTAGGAGATGTACACATCATGGAAAGAGGTTTTTTCTTGGGAAGTCGTAGCTGTTAGGTTTTCGGGAAAGTCATCTCTCCAAATTTGGAGCCCTGATGACAAGGTCATAGAGTTGGCCATGGTATCCACCAGCTTGTTACCTTCCCTGTAGATGTGGTGGAGGGATGACTAGGGGAGACCTTGGAGGATAGTTTGAGCTTCTTGGATAATGTTGAAGATTCTCCATGATGGATCCCTTTGCTTTGTCATGAATTTTATGGTGTTCAAGGAATCTCCCTCGATGATCACCTTTCTAGGGTCTTCCTAGAGGATTGCCAACCCATGAAGGAGTGTCGATGCTTTCACAAAATTGTTGGTTTGGGTGCCAAGAAACTCTGTGTAGGCGAGGATCAGGTTCCCCTCATGGTCACAGATGACCCCACCAGCTTCTGAGGGCCCAGGATTGCCTTTGGAGGCCCCATAAAAATTTATCTTGATCCACTCGGGAGGGGGGGCATCCACCTGACAGAGGCTCTAGGGTTGGGGGGTGGGTGGGTATTTGGGGGATGCACCTGGAAGCCAAGGATGTCGAGGAGGGTAAGCTCACTCATCTTTGAGGGAAAGTGGGGTGAGGAAAGGATATGGATGTTATCTGAGGTGCAAGCCAGAGTTTCGTTCACAACCTCAAGGGGATCCTTGGGTAGGGAGGAGAAAGCTCTGCTATTGCACTCTAGCCAAAGCTACCAGATTAGGTGAGGAAGGCAGAAGGCCCAAAGGGAACAGAGGGTGGGATGAAAGAAGGGATTAGGCCACTGGATGAAGAGATCGAGGATGGATTTGGGTGGGACCCACTAGATGAAGAAGGGGTGGAGGAGGTGGACCAAGGCTACAAAGGAGAAGGAGCAGCTCAGAAATAAGTGATTTGTTAATTCCCAATTAGATAAATAGAGGTAGCACCGATTTGGGATCGAGAATCCCCTCTTGGCCAAATTTTCAACGGCGAGGATTTTGTTTTGGATGGTCTTCCAAGCAAAGAAGCTAATTTTGGGGATTAGCTTTTTGGCCCAAACTTGCTTGACAAGGAATTGTGGCTCTTGGGGATCCCTTTGGAGAGAGTAGGAAGACTTGACTGAGAAGGATCCTCTGCTAGTACCATGCCAGATGCACCTATCCTCTACCTCACCTGAAGGAATAATAGTTGAACTAAGAAGGGCAGAGAGGTTGGCCACCTAGAGGGGAAACCGAACATCTTCTATGGGACACTAGCCTGACTTTCCTACGGGCCCTGATTATGTAATTGGCCACCCTGGGTCCTTTTGGGAGCATCCATTTGGGGCCTAAGGACCAAAAGGTCTTTGTCCTCCCTCAGGGCCTCATCTCGGATCCACTTGTCATCCCAAAAATTAATCTTGCTATCATCATCGAGGATCCACCTGGACCCCTTTCGGATGAGGTCTTTAGTTTGGGCCAAGGATCTCCAAAAAACAGACCCATCATGGGGTTGGTGGTCACCGAGGAAGGGGTGGTGCTAGAGGTATTTCCTTCTCACTATATGAACCCACTCGGCCTAGAAATTGGTGAACACTTTCCATGCATGCTTGGCCAGGAGGGCAGTGTTCATTTGGGATACCCGTCTGAGGATGATCCCACCTTCGCTCTTGGGCTTGAAAACTAGGGTCCAAGAAAACAATAAGATACTTTTCTTTTCTTCACTCTCGTACCATAAAAAATACTTCTAGATCTACTCAATGAGGGTGTTGATAAAGGTTAGGATTCTAAAAATAGACATGAAATACATTGGGATGCTCTAGAGGCAGGTAGATGTGAGGGTGGCTTTAGTAGCCTGGGAGAGAAGGTGCCCTTTCTAGGAGGTTAGCTTCTTCTGGATTCTCTCAACAACATTGGTCCACAGGGATTTGGAGGGGAAACTAGAGAATAGGGGTATCCCGAGATAGGTGGTGGGGAGGGCATCCGGGGTGCATCCTAGGATCCGGGCTATTTTGACCTACCTTGCTTGGGGAGTGTGGATAAAGTAGATTTTGCTTTTTAGGAGATTTATCTTCTTCCCGGCTACATTCTCTTACAAATTGAGAATTTGATTGATGATCTTGGCTTGGGCCATAGAGGTGAAGGTGGCCAAGATGGTTTCATCCACAAATTGCTGGTGGGAAATTGGGGCCAGTCCTGATGTCAATTTTATCCCAAATATGAACCCACTTCTAGTTGTGCTCGTAATGGTTCACCCAAGGGCTTTAGCTAGGATGATGAACAAGATCAAGGATAGAGGGTCGCCCTACCTCAACCCTCTAGAGCTGGGGAAGAACCCTATGGGGGATCCATTGACCAAAATCGAGAACCAAGGGGACGACACATCATTTTATGAGATCAACCTAGGATGGGTGGAAGCCAAATTTGAGGACTTCGATGAGAAAATCCCAACTGACTCTGTTGAAGGCTTTGTTCATGTCCATCTTGAGAAGGAACATTGGTTTCTTGGCTAGAGATGCAAAGTGTAGAACTTCATGGATTATGATGATCCCATCTTTGATGACCCTACCTTTGACAGAGCTCCCCTGGTAGGAGTCTATTATTTGGGGGAGGATGTACTTAAGTCTGGTTGTAAGAGCCTTGGTTATAATTTTGTACATGCCATTACACAGGTTGATGGGGCATAAATCGGATAAGAATTTGGTCACCTGGGTTTTGGAGATCAAGGCAATTAAGGTGGAGTTGATGCCCCTAGATATGGAGCTAGTAAATTGAAGGTACCTAATGGTAGCATACACTTCTTGACCCACTAGTTCCCATAAAGCTTGGAATAAGTGGGGGGGAGTCATCTCGGTCAGGGGTGGCATCAACCTTCATGGAGAACAAGGCTACCTTAATTTCCATATTAGTAAGAGGGTTGAGGAGCATTTCATTGGTTTTCAAGGAGATGGAGGGGGTATGTGCTCAAGGAGCATCTTGGTCGCTTGGGGGAAGGAATGGGATATGATGCCAAGGAGATCCTGGAAGAAACTGGAAGCCTATGATTTAATTTCTTCCTCATCCTTGATAGACCTACCGTCACTGCAAGTGAGTTTAAATTTTTTGTTGGTGCTTCTATTCCTGAGAGTTGATGTGTGAAAGAATTTAGTATTTGCATTACAATCCTTGAGCCACAAGGCCTTGGACTTCTACCTCTAGGTCTTCTGCCTTGCTATAACATTGGGATAATCAACAAGGATTATGTTTTCCTCCTCTCTAGACCTAGGTTCCTGAGTACCTTCATGGAATTTGCACTCTAGGTCTTCCAACTTCTTCTAAATTTTCTTTCTCTCGAAGATGTTACCAAACACCTCTCTATTCTAGGTCTTAAGGTTGTCTTTGAGGGACCTAAGTTTTTTATAAATTTACCTAGTGGGGGATCCACTGGAGGATTGGTTCCACCACCTACCCACCTACGACCTAAAATTTGGGTGATGGAACCACATAGACTCGAATCGAAAGGGGTGCTTGGATGGAGGATGCCTTCTAGCTTCAAAGAGGAGGGGGATATGGTCCGATCCAATTTTGGGAAGAGCAAGGAGGGTTGAATCTACAAATAGGGGGATGGATTCTCTGGATAGGAATATTCTATCTAGCCTTACTTGGATAAGGTTGGCCCCGACTCTTTTTTTGCTCCAAGTGAATTTTGCTCCTTTTAGGTGGACATCCATGAGCTCATTGGAATCGATGAATACCCTGAACTCCTCCATGCTTCTAGGGTTCAAGGTGGTTCCCCCTCACTTTTTTGAGGGGAACAAGGGGTTATTGAAGTCACCTACTAGGATCCAAGGGAGGGGTTTGAACGCTTCTCGCATGAGGCTAATTTCATCCTAGAGGGAGGCCCTTTCAATTGGGCTATTGGGGGCATAAATATTGGAGAGGATCCAGGTCTAGTGGGACACCAAGCTATGGAACATGATGTTTATGATTCTTGGAGAGGATGAAATCAACCTCCCTTTGATAGTGGTTGGGTCCCATAAACACAGTAGACCCCCAGCGATGCCTAGGGCTAGGGTGAAGAGGAAATTGTTATTGCTCCAAACTGCTTTGGCTACTTTGGGAGAAGAAATCTCATCAAGTTTGGTTTCTTGGAGAATGAGGATGTATGACTTATGGCACTTTTAGAGGTGGGAAAGGGTGCAACTCTCAAGGGCTCCATTGAGCCCTCTCACATTCCAAGTATCTTCATTTGGAACCCTTGGGGGTTTTTTGCCTCCCTTCCCCTACTGGGAGGGAGGTTTGGATCTCAGTGGTTCTTATTTTAGGAGATTTAGGGCATTAGACAAGAGTGTCATCTAGAGGCCACTGACAATGTCATCTTCTAATTTATTCCTTCTCTTTTTTCCTAATGTGGGACACCATATTTTCCTATAACTACTGTAATCCATTGTGAATATTTTACTACGAGTTTGTTTAGGACTAAAACCTTCTAGGGTTTAATGGGAGAAGGATGGACTGCCCTCGTCGTCATCCTTAGATATCTCTAATCCAAACTCTGAGCATACCCAAGAGGGATGGGGGGATCTAGGGGGAGGAGGGTTGGGGACGTCGGAGGAGGAGGGGCATGGATCATGGGGAGGGGGGATGGGGGATGCTCTAAGGGGGCTTCCAGGCCTAGCTTTGGGATCCCTCAATTAAGGGATGGGATGGGGTTGGATCGATGGGTGCCCACTAGAGAGGTGGGGGGATCAACTAGACCATCGATCGGGTGGGGAGGTCCCTCAAGGGATACAGATACTTCTACTAAAACTTCAGGGAAAGGGTTTGGATGTGTACATACCTAGTCAATATCAGTCATCAAGATGGGATAAACCTTATGTTTTCCTTTTTTAGTCGGATCTAACCTCTTTTTACACCAAAATAGGGGTGCTGGTGGTCTTTGAGGGGATCGCTCACTTTGGGATGGGCTACGGGGGGAAACCTGCTTCTGGATAGAGCCTTTGAGAAGGAGTCCCCAATTTATAGCACTTTGAGACACTTGGAGAGGGGGAACTGGTTGAGGAGGTGCCCTTACATGCTACACTGGGTGCAAAAGGCTATCTTGTTCTTGTATTCCAGGGGTTGGTGCCATTAATAGGAACCAGACATCCAAGTGACTGAATATGGAAGCTCAGATTCAAGGTTTACATTGACACATATTCTGGCATGGACCATTTAGGATCTTGCATTGGTTGCAGAGTCAAAAGCCACAAGTTCCCTAATGGTTCATGTGATGATTTTGAGCACATCCTATTGCCAGAGATGAAACGAAAGATCTGGTAGCCATACCCATATCGGGGCATAGTTTATGCTCTGGATTTTGGGATTGAAGTCTATAGCCTAGCACCTGAGGAAGAGGCTTCTATAGCCCAAAAACTAGGGTCTTCCCATGAGGATATGATTGGTGTCATCCCTATTATTGAGCTTGATAATAAAAAAACCTTTCGATAGGGTAACAATTTCCATGTTTCTAGAGGCCTTTCTTTTGTATTAGGCCCAGCGATAGATGGTTTCTATTTCTGGATGACCCCTAATGAATTTATCAACCAGGGAATAGGATTCCCTTGACACGTATGTAGATAAAATGTCATATGGGATGGAAATGTGCATCCCATCCAGGGATAAGCCCGAGGTCGGAGGATGGGGATGGTTCGCCTCTCCCACGAGGACCTGGACATATGAGGGTTTGTTGGGCCCTCCAAGGGAGGACTCCTCGACCACCTTATCAGGGGGATCTTTATCCGATGGATCTAAGTGTGCATTTCTAGAGGGGCCCGCTATCACATCCTCTTCACCCTTACCTAGGCCCAAGCCCCCTATCACCTACCAAGATCTCAAGCCCTACATCCCAATGCCACCATTAGAGGCCTCCGGACCAGCTCCTGCTTCTATTCTCGCTCCTGCTCCCACTCTCGCTCCCACCATCATCCTCCATAAAACCCTTTTCATTTCATAAAACAAGGTCCTTCTTTATGAAAATTATGATTTCATTAAAGAGGGGTAATTTATAATGGCATTCTAAGGCCTCTACATTTCATAGCTATTCATGCATATTTATTTCCTTTTTATTCATAAAGTAATAGTAAAAGGAATTCCATTTTCATAAACAATTACTAGCATAGCATAGTAAAATAAACCAACATAGGCCTCTTGCTAACAATTATTTGCAAATCACTGAGGTATTCCTAGCACTCATTTAACACATATTTACAATATTACAAATACACATGAGCAATACTTATATAGCGAAACCTTGGAGAAGTTATTTCATTTTAAATTCTTTGCAAGAGAGGGTTTTGTGATCAAAATCCTAAGTGTGAGTGTGGTTTTGTAATTGAGAAAAATTACCACTCAACATTTTCTATTTTATTTTCTAAGTTTTATATTTATTTTTCTAACTTTTTTTTTTGTAGATATTTTTAAAATTTTGCGATTAAAATAAAAATTAAAAAATTATTGTCAAAATAAATACATGGGTGTGAAGAATGAGCTTCAGTATTTCATTCGAAATAATTTTGATCCCATTCTGCAGCTATTTCCAAATTATAAAAAATATTTAAAGTTGTTTTATGAGAGTTTTATAATTTCAAAAAAATTCATTATTTTATATTTTGAAGGTAAATCAATTTTTTTAGCTTTGCATTTTTATTCGCAAACAATAAATGAAATTCCCTTTATGAAAATCATAATTTAATTAAAGGGAGTAATTTATATGGCATTCCATATGACATCATTTTCAGAGCAATAAATTTTCTTCTCTTTATGAAAATTCGAATTTCATTAAAGAGGTAATTTAAATATTATATCAAGGGCTATTGTATCGAAGCATTAAATTATTTATTCTTTATGAAAATTACAATTTTATTAAAGAGGGGTAATTTATGACATTCTAAGGCCTTTACATTTCATAGCTATTCATGCATATTTATTTCTTTTTTATTCATCAAGCAATAATAAAAGGAATTCAATTTTCATGAACAATTACTAGCATAGCATAGTAAAATAAACCAACACAAGCCCCTTGTTAACAATTATTTGTAAATCACTAAGGTATTTCTAGCATTCATTTAACACATCTTTACAAGATTACAAATACACATGTGCAATGCTTATATAGCGGAACCTTGGAGAAGTTGTTTTCGTTTTAACTTCTTTGCAAGAGAGGGTTTTGTGATCAAAATTCTAAGTGTGAGTGTGGTTTTGCAACTGGACAAAATTATCACTCAATATTTTTTGTTCTGTTTTTCAGGTTTTATATTTATTTTTCTAACTTTTCTTTTTCTAGATTTTTAAAACTTCGACGATTAAAATAAAAATTAAAAAATAAAATAAAATGCCAAAAATAAATACATAGGTGTGAATAATGAGCTTCAGTAGTTCATTTGAAACAATTTCGATCCCATTTCAAATTTATAAAAATTATTTAAATTTGTTTTATGAAATTTTTATAATTTTGAATTTTTTCATTATTATTTATTTTGAAGGTAAATCAAAATTTTCAGCTTTTCATTTTTATTTGCAAGCATTAAATGAAATTCCCTTTATAAAAATCATAATTTCATTAAATTTGGTAATTTATATGAAATTCTATGTTGGACCCACATTTTTTACACCACGTCCTTCTTGGTCATTGCCTCCCACAACACAGCCATTGTAGTAGGTTCCTCTTCAACAAACCCCCATAGCACCACCTCAGATTATGCACCTGTAATACTATTATCCTTAGTAGCCACCTGCTCTACAACAAACTATACTAGTTGCTTTGACATATTATCCTATGCAAAAACAGTATCCCTAGGATCTGTGGCAATATGTTCCTCCCTCATATTGGGAAGAACAACAATTTTAATACCCCCCATATTTGCAGGCATCACCTCCATTAGTGTCATCTTATACACCATTAACACCTGAACTTCAACTCTTACGAGATGAAGTTAAGATGTTAAACCTTCGCATAACTAGTTATGGACCACAAAAACCCATGTAAAATGAGCTCTACAATGAGCCAGTACATCCCTTAGTTCCTATTCCTCCTTATCCATATCACTTTGAGATGTCGAAGTTTGATAAGTTTAAAAGCAAGGAAGATCCACATGAACATGTCAATAACTACCACTCATATTGGTACCAACTTCATAGTAGCAATCCTCTCATATTACATACCTTCTCCCTTTCACTTGGAGGAAAATCCTTAGACTGATACAAAATGCTCCTGTGCCACAACCTCTACACTTTTGAGCAACTACCTAATTTATTCCTCGATCACTTTTCCATCAACATAAAAAAGAAGACAAACTACTCTAATGTCTATGCTTTATGACAAGATGATGGCGAACCAATCATTAAATTTTTCTCTAGATGGAGATCGATCATACATGACCTCGCTCATAGCCTCCCATATTTGGGTTTGGTTACACTCTTCTCAAAGAGTTGCCATAAACATATCTCCATCTCCCTAAAACTTCACCAAAGTCATACCTTTGAGGAAGCCATTGCTTAGGTAAAATTCATTGAGGACATCAAATTCCAATCTAGAAAAATCAAACTAATACAAAAGCCTTCATACAAATCCAACTTTCGCTTTAATGAGAACATGCCCAATAAACCTTTCTCATAACTGCCACAAGCCAACCAAGTGGCAGTAGCCTATTCAGCCCTGACACTAGTACCATGACCTCCTTCTCCTATATATATGTTTAGACCCATATGTTTAGATCCATGTGTTTAGACCCATATATTTTTAGACCCATGTTTTTAGACCCATATGTTTAAACCCATATGTTTAGACCCATATGTTAAAAATTCAAGATTCAAGTGAATATTTTCTTGGGTGGGAAAATGAAAATGAAAATGAAAATTAATATTTTCCTAGTGGGAAATTGAAAGGTGAGAAAATGAGTTACACTTACCAGAAAATTCTTTGGGAAGTTATTAATAGTGAGGGTTTGGTTTGGGCTCCAGGATTGTACAATCTGGTATTGTAATTTATGCCCCTTTGGTTGGCATATTAAAATAATTCTTTTCTATTGTGATTTGACTCCTTGGATGGTTTTTTTCGTGTTTGTTCATCCTCATCAAGTTCTAATAACAACTATTTTAAACCAATGCATCCCTTCCACCTAGACCATAGTAGGCTCATGGACCTCGTCCCCCACCTCTATAACATAACTTAACACCACTTTATGAGCCTCTCCTATATTTATTATAGAGGCTATATGAGGCAGGTCACATCACCCTGCAAAAACTTTGACCTCTCGATCCAAAGGCACCTAAGCCTCAGGTTTATATCGAGCAAGCCTATTGTGGATACCATAGACAACATGGTCATAATATCGAATCATGTCATTATTTTCATGGTATGGTCCAATATCTCATCGATCAAGTAACCATTCAAGTTTCAAACCCTCTCGCACCACAAAACCAAAACCTAGAGATATATTAGAATCCCTTACCTAAGCACCGAGGGGCTAATCCTTAAACATATCAAAATAATCCCCTAGAGCCACAAAAATAAGTCAATAATATCCATTGCGACCCTCCTTTATGCAGTGTAGTGGGCATGATAAACCTCACCACTCGAAATTAATGTTATCCTTCATGTCAAACTATACCAATAACCCCTACACCAACACCATTTATTTCCTAACAACCGCCTATGACTCCTCAAGATCCACCTCATCCTCCACATAATATCATTACCATTTACGATAGCCTTACGCATCAACTACATAATGCCACTACCAAATTGTTTATATTTGACCTCCTATAATAATCTCAGCCCCATCGTGAGGCATTAAATGACATCCTTCGCTCCATTGACTTCGATACCAATGATACCAATGTTTTTATCAACTTTATAGGTAGTATTCTATGTTGTATTTAGTCATCTATTAGTTTCCATGACCGCAAGATCACATAACTCATAGGAAAATGAGTGGATCCTCCCCTTCACATTCAAGCAACCATCAACAACATCATGTAAAAATGTGTTCTTGTTGATATCAGTTCCTCAATAAAAATTATTTCCATCATGAATTTGCATCACCTGCACATTCCATCCACTCACTTCTCCACACCCTCACTAGACCTTCACATATTTGATGGTTCAATGTGACCTACAGTAGGATCCATTGTCCTACCAATTTGAGTAGGTGTACAAACAATTCCAATTCTATTCCATGTTATTCAAGGTGAAATGTAGTATAATATCTTGCTTGTACATCCATGGATTAGAGATATGTAGTATGTGCCATCTACATTGCACCATTGTCTTAAATACGTCTACAATGGGCTTGTCTATTGTGTTCCTACTAACGGGAACCCTTTTAAATTTTGCAACATCATAGATCTTCCACCTAGACCTTCTTCATCTATGACATAGGTTCTTCCTATCTATAATCCTCACCCACCAAGAGTATTCATACCTCCTCCCCCATTAGTGCCATGACCATAATCTTCATCTAGGACACATACGCACTCATAGCCAATAAAATCCATACCATCATCATCTAGTACAACACCCTATCCTACTACTATACCCTTTTCACCACCCTCTTTATGGCCTCCACCACCTTCACAACCCTCATCATCTACAAATCCACCACCTGTATCGATAGTAAGCTTTCCATCTTCATCAAGGCCAACCCCCACTTCCAATATTTCTTCCTCTATGGAACCTCCTATCTTACCTACATCGCAAATGCGACCACTCCCTTTTAACCCACAACCTCAATCATTCAAATCTCCCCATAGGTCACCACAAACACTTACTCCTACTCCCTCACAGTTCCCACATGCTTACCAGCCCATCCCATCTATGACTACTGAATGCCATGATTTGGAGCAACGAGCTACCTATCTTGATGACCAACTATTTAATCATACACATCCACCATTCAATATTCCTATCTTGAATCATCATAATATAATTTAAACCCACCACATCATTCACCCATGTGTACATCACCCCAGGTTTCTATATTCATGAAAAACACTAGTCTCAATTACTATAGCATTCATGACACCCATTTACGTCCACCTCCAATCTGGTCTACCCATGAATTTGGTTTCTCGCATGCTTTGGTAATTACCTTGGTATAGTCGTGCACTTAGGTTCCTCAAAAAAATATACCAACTTTATGTATGCGGGTATTGATTCTTCACTACCACCTATCGTCCTCCACCACCATAGTCTAGCTTTTGTGGTAGTTTAGACAACAAGAAGTTGTTTGGAGAAGGTATTGAAAATATGTGAGTTAGGTCGATGAAATTTTGTTTGGGGATGCTATCCTAATTTATACAAGATGTGTATCAAAGTGGTACAAAGAGGTCCACATCAACCATGTTAACATAAGAAATAGAAGAATATGATAGTGATTTATACAAGATTCAGGAGCTCATGAGCATCAAGAAATATGTAATGGTGGATGCAAGACAATGGATGGTGATCGAGGTCATGTTATTGATTATCAAAGCTGGCGATACATGTGCAAGGATCTATTCAGATACATTGGCACCAAAGGAGGAAATGTGATATTGCACTGTGGGACTTCAAGTGTGAGGGACAATGTAGTGAATTGATTAACTAGTACATCGATGCAGTATGAGGACATATCATCTAGGGAAGGGACTTCATGAAATAAGTTTGAGGGAACTATGATTGTGGAGTGGGGAGATGAAATCTTGTTGAGGAGATCCATATCAATATATTATTCTAGGGTGTGCACAGAAGGTGGCATGGGATGCAAGGAAATATCTTGTAGTTCATACTTGAGTGTATGGATAATTGTGGACCATTATCCTAAACCTGATTTATCCATAGGTAGTTGGACAAGTAGATTTATGGGTATGTGTAACCCTTGTTCGTAAAGTCCTAGCCCAAATCCATACCAATGAAACATTAGATATAATGCAATACAAATTGAGGGTTGGACATGTGATCACCACACATCCTTCATACAACAAATGCTCCTTCGTCGTTAAATCGACCTCACATTTCATGCATCCATCACACAAACTTATATTTAGATGATGAATACAACATACCTAAGTTCATCGATGACATCTACCTCATTCCAATTCCAGAGCAACTTCATGATGGTTCCAACATGTTGATAGAAGAAACCATCAATGTTGACATTGGTGACGATCTTGAAAATCCTCATATTGATAAACTCATTATTGGTCTCTCACTAGAAGAATGTGTGTACAATGTTATTTACTACCTTACTTAAATAAAACATCATGGTATTCACTTGGTCCTACAAAGACATACTAGGTCTTGACCCATCCTTAGTAGTTCATAATCTAACACTTTATAAAGATGCTAAGTCTGTCCAACAAAAACTATAATGTATGCACCGTACGGTTGCTTTGTTAGTCAAATTCAAGCCATAAAAGCTCCTTGACATAGATTTTATTCAACCCATCGACTATCTTGAATGGGTGTCTAACATGGTCCCAGTTCCCAAACCTTCAGGCAAGGTTCAATTCTGCACTAACTTCTGTGATCTGAACAAAGCTTATCCTAGAGATAATTTTTCATTTCCAAATATTGACTCACTTGTCGGTTCTGTCGTCGATCATGAAATGATATCCCTCATGGATAGATTTTTTGGTTACAACCAAATTAAGATCAATCCTACAGATCAACATAAAATATCCTTCACCACCCCCTGGAGGACCTTCTTCTACAAGGTCATACCATTAGGTCTCAAAATGCTAGGGCAACCTACCAGTGTGCAATGAAATATATCTTTTATGATTACATGCATAAAATCATGTAAGATTATGTAGATTACCTCATTGTAAAATCCAAAGAACACTCACAACATCTAACCGATTTACATAAAATGTTTGATCGTATCTTGGAATACAATGTGCATCTCAACCCAAATAAGTGCATATTTGGTGTTACATCCAACAAAAGTTTAGGATTCATCATCTCTTAGTGAGGCATTGAATTCGACCTTAACAAAGTCAAGGCTATCATTGAAATACCTCCTCCTACCAACCTTAAACAATTATGTAGCTTGGAGGGTAAAATCAGATCAATCCGACGGTTCATCATCTAATTAGAAGACAAATGTAAGTCATTCAATCATATTTTGCAAAAAGAGGTCTCTTTCAAATGGGATAAATTTCAATAAGCTTTTGACTCGATCAAAGCCTATCTCACCTCCTCACCAGTATTATCTCCTATGCACACACATCTACATTTTATTATGTACATCGTCACTACAAACTTCACACATGGTACATTTTTAGCATAAAATAGTGCACTCAATCATAAAAAAGCTATCTATTACATTAGCCACACCCTAGTTAGCTACGAGATGCGTTACGCATATATAGAAAAGCTATGCCTAGCTGTAGTTTTTGCTACCCAGAAACTACGCCATTACATGTTGAACAATACCAACTTTGTTATCGCTCATGAAAACCTGCTTTGATACATGACATTCTACAATGTAATCAAGAGAGGATTTTATGATCAAAATCCTAAGTGTGAGTGTCAACATTTTCTATTCTATTTTCCAAGTTTTCTATTTATTTTTCTAATTTTTTTTTGCACATTTTCCTAAAACTTTAGTGATTAAAATTTAAATTGAAAAAAATAAAATGCCAAAAATAAATACATGGGTGTGAAGAATGAGCTTCAATATTTCATTCAAAACAATTTTTATCCCATTCCAAAGCCATTTCAAATTTATCAAAATTATTTAAATTTGTTTTATGAGAGTTTTATAATTTCAAAATTTTTCATTATTTTATATTTTGAAGGTAAATCAATTTTTTCAGCTTTGCATTTTTATTCGCAAGCAATAAATGAACTTCACTTTATAAAAATAATAATTTAATTAAAAAGGGTAATTTATATGGCATTCCATAAGCCATCATTTTCAGAGCAATAATTTGTCTTCTCTTTATGAAAATTCTGATTTCACTAAAGAGAGGTAATTTATACATTATATCAAAGGTTAATTTTTTAAAGCATTAAATTATTTCTTCTTTATAAAAATTACGATTTCATTAAAGAGGGGTAATTTATAATAATATTCTAAGACCTTTACATTTCATAGCTATTCATGCATATTAATATCCTTTTTATTCACCAAGAAATAATAAAAGAAATTCAATTTTCATGAGCAATTACTAGCATAGCATAGTAAAATAAACCAACACAAGCCCCTTGTTAATAGTTACTTGCAAATCACTAAGGTATTTCTAGCACTCATTTAACACATCTTTATAAGATTACAAATACACATGTGCAATACTTATATAGCGGAATCTTGGAGAAGTTGTTTTCGTTTTAACTTTTTTTGCAAGAGAGGGTTTTGTAATCAAAATTCTAAGTGTGAGTGTGGTTTTACAATTGAGCAAAATTAACGCTCAACATTTTTTGTTCTTTTTTTCAAGTTTTATATTTATTTTTTAAACTTTTATTTTTGTAGGATTTTTTTTAACTTTGATGATTAAAATAAAAATTAAAAAAGAAGTAAAATACCAAAAATAAATTCATGGGTGTGAAGAATGAGCTTCAATATTTCATTCAAATTAATTTCAATCCCATTTTGAAGCCATTTAAAATTTATAAAAAATTATTTAAAGTTGTTGTTTTATGAGAGTTTTATAATTTTGAAATTTTTTATTATTTTATATTTTGAAGGTAAATCAATTTTTTCAGCTTTGCATTTTTATTTGTTAGCAATAAATGAACTTCTCTTTATGAAAATTACAATTTTATTAAATGGGGTAATTTATATGGCATTCCATAGGCCATTATTTTCAGAGCAATAAATTATCTTCTCCTTATGAAAATTTTGATTTTTTTAATTTTTTTTAACATGGTGGAATCGGTAGCCACAACGAATCTGGGCAGGCTATCCAGCTTTAATGGTCGCCATAGTATTCTGCAATGTCCACCCTGAAAGCCACCACATAGATCTTCGCGTAGTCCGCCCCTATAATCGCCATGCCACAATCATTTTAAACCTTTTACGTCACTGAAAGCACCAGGAAAGGGACAAGCCTTCAGTCCAACGAGGCCCGAGATTTGACCTTGGATATCCACCCTCCTTATGGGGTTTGGATGAATCAATTGGTCTACACCTCAGACATAAATTTTGATTTTATTAAAAACAGGTAATTTATACATTATATCAAAGACTATTGTTTTAAAGAATTAAATTGTTTCTTCTTAATGAAAATTACGATTTCATTAAAGAGGGGTAATTTGTAATAACATTCTAAGGCCTTTAAATTTCATTGTTATTCATGCATATTTATTTCTTTTTATTTATTTTTTGATTGATAGTAGAAGGGTTTTAAAAATGTCCCCAAACCTATTACAAGTAAGGTTTTGAAAGGCACCCCCAAACCTTAGATATAGCAATAAGACATCAAGAAATACTAAGTTGGATTCCATGAATCAAACCTAAAAATCCAATGAAACAACCTCCTAACAAATAAGCCATAGATTTTATCAAGAAAATATAAGAGATTATCCCATGGTCAAACCATCGTGTGCTCTAAATCTAAAGCAACAAAGAAAAATAGCATAATAATGAAAATGCTACCAGTTAAAAATAAATTTATAAATAAAAATTGCCCAAATCGAAGCATTTTTTACCTAACATGAAAGGATAATAAAGAAATCTTGTCATCACAACAAACAAATCTATCCAACAAAGCACATAACAAGAGAACCCCTCATGATAATAACTAGTTTAATAAAAGGAATTCAATTTTCATGAACAATTACTAGCATAGCACAATAAAATAAACCAACATAGACCTCTTGTTAATAGTTAATTGCAAATAACTAAAGTATTCCTAGCACTCATTTAACACATGATTACAAATACACGTGCAATGCTTATATAGCGAAACCTTGGAGAAGTTGTTTTCGTTTTAACTTCTTTGCAAGAGAGGGAATTGTGATCAAAATCCTAAGTGTGAATGTGGTTTTATAATTAGGCAAAATTATCATTCAAAATTTTATGTTTTGTTTTTTAGGTTTTATATTTAATTTTCTAACTTTTCTTTTTGCATATTTTTTTATAACTTCGATGATTAAAATAAAAATTAAAAAAAAAAATTAAAAACCAAAAATAAATATATGGGTGTGAAGAATGAGCTTGAATATTTCATTCAAAACAATTTCAATCCCCTTCTAAAGCTATTTTGAATTTATAAAAATTCTTTAAAGTTAACGGTTTATGAGAGTTATAATTTTGAATTTTTTTATTATTTTATATTTTGAAGGTAAATAATTTTTTTTAGCTTTGCATTTTTATTCGCAAGTAATAAATGAACTTCATTTTATGAAAATCACAATTTCATTAAAGGAGGTAATTTATATGGCATTCCATAGGCCATCATTTTTAGAGCAATAAATTGTCTTCTCTTTATAAAAATTTTGATTTCATTAAAGAGAGGTAATTTATACATTATATCAAAGGCTATTGTTTTAAAGCATTAAATTATTTCTTCTTTATGAAAATTATGATTTATTAAAGAGGGGTAATTTATAATGATATTATAAGGCCTTTACATTTTATAGCTATTCATGCATATTTATTTTCTTTTTATTCATCAAACAAAAAGAATTCAATTTTCATAAACAATTACTAGCATAACATAGTAAAATAAACCAACACAGGCCCTTTGTTAATAGTTACTTGCAAATCATAAAGGTATTCTTAGCACTCATTTAATACATATTTACAAGATTACAAATACATATGTGCAATGCTTATATAGCAGAACCTTGGAGAAGTTGTTTTCATTTTAACTTATTTACAAGAGAGGGTTTTGTGATCAAAATTCTAAGTGTGAGTGTGGTTTTGCAATTGGGTAAAATTACCACTCAATAGTTTCTAACTTTTAAAATACCAAAAATAAATACATTGGGTGTAAAGAATGAGCTTCAATCTTTCATTTGAAACAATTTCGATTTCATTTCAAGCCATTTCAAATTTTTTAAAATTATTTACAGGTTGCTTTATGAGAGTTTTATAATTTCAAAATTTTTTATTATATTATATTTTGAAGGTAAATCAAATTTTTTAGCTTTGCATTTTTATTTGCAAGCAATAAATGAACTTCGCTTTATGAAAATCACAATTTCATTAAAGGGGGTAATTTATATGGCATTCCATAGGCCATCATTTTCGAAGCAATAAATTTTCTTCTCTTTATGAAAATTTTGATTTCATTAAAGAGAGATAATTTATACATTATATCAAAGGCTATTGTTTTAAAGAATTAAATTATTATTTTTTGGTAAATTAATTGATATTGTATTATACTTGGAAATATGAAGACTCCCAATTACATTTTACATCAACAAGGAACAACAAGCATCAACCTAAGCCCAAGAGGAAGTATACAAAATCCTTAGAAAAGTAGGTAAATTTTCACCTAATACTTCAATAGAAAATACTACAAAAAACATAGAAAAATACCCATCCTTCAAGACTACAAGATGAAATCCAAACTTAAGAAAAACAAAGAAGCCTCTTGGGCACTACCCAAAATAAACAGTAAGAACATCTGAGCAATAATCTACTAATTAGGATTGCCCATGGCCTCCTATTCATCCACCTTTTTTCTAGAAACTTTTGGATTCTTATCAGGTCCTCCCAAAGTCTAAGAATTATGGGAAGAAATGAGTAATTTTTTGAATTGTTTTTGATGCAACAAGTTTTCCCCACCCTATCCCATTCGATGATGGTTCTAAGACTTCTATATTTTTCAAAAATGATGATTCCTAGCATTGTCAGATTTATTATCTTGATCTTGGAGTAAATCTTGTCAATCTTAAAATTAACATCTCTAAAAATATTTTGGTGCGAATGATCTTTCCACATGCAGCAATAATTGCTCGAATTGGAAATAGTCAGGCCTCCATTTTCTTTGTTGATGTCCCCACTATATCTGCAAAAAACATCCTTTAATTTGTTCCCAAAAAATTTTTTTGATATGTTAGTAGGATTTGGGAATGAACTAGCACTCTTGGTTGTTGAAAAATCATATTTTTTTGGAGAAACGGATAGATCATGTGGCAATGGATATAGATACCAGACATGCTAGGGGTTATGTGACAGGACACTTGCCTATTATTGAAATGATAAATATTAATATTCGTGAGATGAATGGGTTTGAAACAAGTCCATACGATCATGAGACAACCATCCAACTGATAGTTCCATAGAGAGAAGGGGTCATGAAAATATTGGAATTTATTATTCAAAAGGATGGGCTAGAAAACCAGGACCTCAAATACTTTTTAAAATTTAGGGCCTATTGTTCTACTAGGACCTTCTGAAACTTCAACACTCTTACACATAGCAAGGAAACTTATAAAAAATATGGTAATGCAACTAATCATTGTCAATTTTTTCAATAGTGGTTAATGCACGCACCTCCTATGGTAGTTTATCTATCCAGGTCAATAAACCTAGACCATCAACCCCCATGTTTGCCAGTTTATCTACTACCTCATTTTATTCTCTGAAATCATGGTAGAAGATAACTTCCTTTTGGTGAGTAGTAAGTTTACTGGCCTCTTCAATGCAGCTTCTAACTTTCCAAGATAGTCTTTTGGGTATTTTCATGTAATTAATGATATTGAGAGAATCCCTTTCAATGATTATTTTTCTTGGGATATGTTTGATTAATGCAAGACCTTTCCATAATACCTTTGCTTCAGCCATATTATTGGACTATTCACCAAGGTATTCAACAAATGCTAAAATTGAGTTTCCTTTATGATCTCTGATTATACCTCTTGGTCCTGCTTTGCATGGATTATCTTTTGCTACTCCATAAAAATTCTTTTGCTACTCCATAAAAATTCAATTTGACCCATCCCTAGGGTGGGGAACACCATTTAATGTTGCTTTTAAGATTGGGTTGAGATACAATCATGTTGTGGGAAATGTTTAGAGAATGAAGAATGATAGTTTCAAACCTGGAATAAGGCCTTGGATCATATGGAATAATGGAAGCGTTCTCTTTGGCAAAGGAAATAATTCTACTAGTTAGAGATGAAATATCCTTGAAAAAGTTAGAGAAAACTTTTTGTTTCCTTTCTAACCATATTTTTCAAAGAAAATGATATAGATAGAACCTCCAAATTATGCTCAACTTGGGATGGTGGAAAGGTTGAGGCCACTATATGAACAACTCCATAATAGAAGGAGGTTTTACCCAACTAATTTGGAACCTTTGGAAGAGGTTGTCAAAAATTAAAATAGAATAGGGATAGTTGAGAAAGATGTGGTGGGAGGATTTCCAGTTAGATATGTTAGAATAAGTAATTATTCTCTTAATTTCTACTAGGATAGACTTACTTGAGTTTCCACTCCTTCATGAGTCAGGTGAACTCTCAGTTATAGTCTAGATCAGATTTGATGAGTTGTAATCCAATGGCTCTCAATGATCAACTTTGTTATTTATACAAAGTTGATCCATGGAATAATCAATCAGTTCTACTCTTTACTTCATATTTTGTGTAATGCTTTGCATGTCTATTTTAGGAAATTCTAACATGGTACCAGAGTAGGATAGATTTTGCTAGCATTCTCTCTTGAAGGTTCTAGGAGCTGGTTCATTGTATCCTTTGGTGACTTCTCCTTTTTTTTGAAGTTCAAAGTCTACAAAAAGCTTTTATATATAGTTTTATTTTAGCTATATTTTTGAGATATATGTAAATGGGTCAATCTGAATAATATTTATCTTCTTCTCAAGAAAGGGAAGATTCATTGTTTTGATGTTGTAATTTTTTATTCAGAAAAATAGCCATTTTTTCATAGATCTCTTTCTTGGGGAACTCTTTGACTAACTCACTTTATGAAATTAGTCATATTAATTATCCTCAAAAAAAAAATTCTCATTCTTTTTTTTAATAGAGAGAAACACATTTTTTTCAAGAAAATATATGAGTTATTTTAAAAATCTTAATATTTATAGCTTGAAAATATAAGTTTATGTTCTATCCTTGGTGTTTTCCTTTGCAGGAAAAAGCTTCTCTGCCTTTTTCATTGCTCTCGGAGAGCCCTATTAAAGTTCTAAATTCATGCAACGAGCACCCAACTTGGGCGCTATCATCACAAATACGCCTCTCAACTAGTGTTGTGATCATTAGTGCTTCTTGGTGTAATTTTTTTTAATTAAATCTCTAACGAATCATCCTCTTTGTTGCATGCTCTTTGAAGCTCCCTATTTGAGCATCTTTTCCAGGTGCATTGAATTTTTTTTTTTTAAAAGCGTTTAGTCCATGCACTATCCCTATCGTCATTAAACAGGAGAGCCTGTGGCATTCTATCGGATAGAATAAGTTAGCACTGATCTCAAATATTTCAATTGGTGTTGTCCCTAACGAGTATCAAAATGATTCTTTATATTTATTTTAGGCTTTCCTCCATTGGCATTCCAATCGTTGATTTATTTTTTCTAATCTCTGCTATCGTTCTCTCAAGCATTGCAACAGTTGGATTTCATTATTAATTCTTTCTAAAATTATTTCATTAAGCATTTGTTTTAGGCATTTCATTTTTTATTACTTACCTTCTGGTTTTGCTTCTTTTGCAGGTGTATTCAAAGATAAGTTTGTGTGTTACCAGCTACATTTTTTTGACTGCACTTCATAGAATTCAAAATTTTGAAGTACTCTATTTGAAAAGAGAAAATTTTTGGAGCTCAAAGTAAAGCACTACATTTGAAATCCTCTGTGTTCGAGTTGAAGCACCACATTTGGGAGCGAAGCAATAGTGGCTTGGTGCCTCAGGAGAGCAAATCACATTTTTTTGATGTGGCAATGATTCGAACTAAGCATCGTTCCCTCCGTACAGTACTTCATCCATTCATGCCTCCTCCTAACTGCAGGCGACAACAATGAGTATTTTTTATCTCCTTTTATAATCTCTTAAATTACCTTGTTCATCTCACTTCCATTTCCTTTTTTTTTTGTATGCAAGAAAAATTGGTGTGTAGAGTTCGAGGAAAAGCAAGGACACCTGCTACATTCGACGCCTACTGCATTCGAGGCATAGCAAGGATTCCTGCTACTTTCGACGTCTTTCAAACCCGAAGCACAGACCAATTGTAGAGAGGTATAAGAACTTGAGGTGGCTTTCTAGAGTGAACGACACTCTATTCAACGCGCAGGAGGTGCTAATTTCAGCATCGTAAAGCATTCAAGGGAACTTCACATTCAACACTCCCTCCAAAGCTCGAAGGTACATCCTTCCAACGTGCTTCGACTGAAGCATCACAACAAAGCGGTGTAATTTTTCTTTGGTCTCTTCATTTTCGAAGTTGTGATCCAAGTATATTGTTTTTATTAAGTTAAATATCTGAATTTTTTTACCTTTTTTCATAGCCCTTTTATTTTTCAAAAGGCTATCTTCAAAAAAAGGTAAAAGTCAATTGTAACCTAATAAATATAATTTTTTTTTGTGGGGGGATTTTTGGTGCTGGTTCTAGCACCTTTGTTTTTTTCCATTTAGTTTAAAAGGGGGGTCTCAATTTATCTCATTCTTATTGTCATCTCTATAGCCTCCCTTTATAAGTGGCACATTTTTTCTTTTTTTCATAATATTGCTTGTTATTTAAATACACTTTTTTTCAGCTATATATTCATTTCTTATATTTAAATATAGAGATAAAAGAAAGTCTATTTCTCATAATCATTCAAGCAATCAAAACTAAAGTTTACTTAAAAAGTGGATAATTTTTTTTCCACTTCTTGCTTGTTCATTAAATACACTTCTTTTCAGCTATATTCCTTTTTATATAAATAAGAAGTCTATTTCTAGAATTAAATTCAAGCACTCAAAGAAAAAAAAAACAAAACTAAAGTTTTCCTTCAAGATATATTGCCTACGTTCCACGTACCACTATCCTTCAAAAACTTATAGTTTCCCTCATGTTAGGGCGGGTTTTTGAGAGACTTGGTATACAGGCCTGGCAAATATTTTCTTTGGTCACCATATTTCACATATTGGATATCTCTCTTACTTATAGTTTCCCTCTCATAAGGGCGAGTCATTGAGATATTCCGATATCCAAATCTGGCTGATCATCCTTGCATTTCAAGCCTATGTTCCAAATATTTTTTCTACTCATTACTTAAAGTTTCCCTCAAGTAAGGGCGGGTAATTGAGAAGAATAATATTGGGCCTGGAAATTGTCTCTAAAGCAAATTTTAATATAACAAAACTCTATTACTTATAGTTTCCCTCTCGTTAGGGCGGGTAATCTGAGGATTGTGACATAAAAAAAAAGCTTACATATCTTCTATCAATTGCACTAATCAACACTTGAAGTTGTAAGGGGGGTATATTGGTTAACTTCAACTTTCTTTGGAAAAATGAATACAATTGATCTTCTCACCCCTCATAACTATCACACTTGGAAACCCAAAATTTTAAATCTTATCTCTCAAAAAGGGCTCACTCACTTGCTAGAAGAAAAGCAACCTGAATTTGAGAAAGAATATGAAATATTTGTTCATAAAGGAAAGATGTATGAAACAATGGGTATTATAAGCACTAATGTAAATGAAATCTTATGGTTTCACATTACGGATTGTAAAACTCCTTATGAAAGTTGGGAGAAACTAAAGAACTTATTTGGAAAAGTAGATCAAATAAGGTCAATGCAATTAGAGGCAGAATTAACAACATTATCTCCTAAAGACTTTAGCAATATTGTTGACTTTCTCACCAAATTTAAAGAAGTCCTTACTCAATTTAAAGGTAGTGGCAAGGATAAAAAATATGAAGAATGCATCTATCTAATTCTTTCTAAATTAAATGGTGTATTTCAAATATTCGCAACCACCTTTCTATCTACAAAAGATGCTCTTGGTGCAAGTTTCAAAATGCCCTCCTTAGAAGAATTTTGTGAGAGACTAACTAGAGAAGAAAAAAAACTTGCAAAGTATGAGATCTCTTCCTCTTCCTCTAAAGCCTTAGTAGCATCCACCTCCACTAAAGAAAAATTCAAAAAGAAAGAAAGAAGTCCCATAACTTGTACTCACTACAAAAAGAATGGTCATTCTGCAAACAAATGCTGGAAAATATTACAACAACTAGAGGCAGCTATGAAGGATCAAAATATAGACAATAAAAAGCAGATAGGAAAAGCCCTAAATGTTCAAGGGAAGACCACCAATACTTCATCTAATTACTGGGTCCTAGATTCTGGAGCAACTCATCACATGACTACTTCAGATGAGTCATTTTCTTCTATCTCCTCAAGTTCAACATGTAGCATAGAAGTTGGTGACTCTTCCTTTATCCCAATCAAAGGAAAGGGTGACATATCCATTGATGGTGGCTCTATCAATAATGTTCTCTATGTTCCAAACATTGCAACAAATCTCCTCTCTGTCTATCAGATTTGTACTTTTGGAAAGGGAAAAATTGTTCTCTTCTCTCCAACAGGAGTTGAGATAAGAGACTTTCAAGACCCCCACTCTCTTATAGCCAAAGGAGATATTGATCACAACACTCACCTATTTCACTTCAAAGGATTCAAAAATCCAGAAGGGGCCTCCTATTTTGTGGCTCATGGAGATCTTGAAAGCAAAATTTGGCATGAAAGGTTTGGTCATCTCAGTTATAACTACCTAAAGGAATTGAACACCCATGAAATGGTAACAGGTTTACCTCAAGTCTCTTCTATTGATGGAGTATGTCCTGGATGTGCTCTTGGAAAGCAACATCAAGATCCTTTCCACCCAAGTGGTTCTCTAAAAGCCTCATCCCCTCTAGAGTTAATCCATAGTGACTTGATGTTTTTCCCAGAGCCTTCTTTCAAAGGAGCAAAATATGCTCTAACCTTCATTGATGACTTTTCCAGAAGAACTTGGGTCTACTTCCTAAAATACAAAAGTGATGTTCTATCCCACTTCAAAATCTTCAAAGCCTTAGTTGAAAATCAGGCCTCTTGCAACATCAAGAAAATTCGCATAGATAATGGGGGGAATACTGCAGTAATGAGTTCTCAATATTTCTATCAAGTCATGGCATCATTCATCAGCATTCTGTCTCCCATAATCCATAGCAAAATGGCATTGTAGAGAGGAAAAACTGAACATTGAAGGAAATGGCAAACTGTATGCTCCATTCAAGAGATCTTCCAAAAGTTTTTTGGGCAGAAGCTATTAACTGTGCAAACTATATTCAAAACCACACACCTCATAAAGATCTTGACCATTTAACTCCTGAAGAAGCATGGACTGGCTCAAAACCAGATGTCTCCTTCTTCAAAAATTTTGGGTGTACTACTTGGGTGCACATCCCAAAGAAGAAAAGGAAGGCTCTAGATAAGAAAAGCAAAAAGCTCATCTTTGTTGGTTATTGTGAGGAAATGAAAGCATACAAGCTCCTTGATCCCACAACTCATGAGGTATTTTTTCATAGGAATGTCCAATTTGATGAAACATTCCCTCAGAAAGATCCTCAACCATCCTCTTCCTCTATTGAGCCTTCTCCTATAGTAGAACCTCAATATAATGAAGAACCATCTTTAGAGATTAATTTAGAGATTGATGATCAAGATGAGGAACCTATAACTCCAACTCAAAGTCTTTCCACTCCTTCTACTCCTTCCACTATGCCAAAATGGGCCCGCACCATTGTTAAAGAAGCTACTCCTTACATCCAAAATCTTCCATCATCCAGATTAACCAACTCCATAGGCACTGGTCTTGTCTATCAGTCTATTTCCTCTGATCCTCAATCCTTCAAAGAAGCAACTGGTATTAAAGAATGGGATGATGCCATGGAAAACGAATTCTCTTCCTTAATCAAAAATGAAACTTGGGATTTAGTTCCCCTACCTAAAGGAAGGAAATTAGTTCATTGTAAATGGATTTACAGAACAAAATATGGGCCTAATGGAGAAATTGACAAACACAAAGCTCACCTAGTAGCCAAAGGTTTCTCTCAAATTGAAGGAATTGATTATGCTGAAACCTTTGCACCAGTTGCCAAAATGGATTCTGTTAGACTGGTTCTTGCTCTGGCTGCTTCCCAAAAGTGGCATGTCTTTCAAATGGATGTAAAAAGTGCTTTCTTACATGGGGACTTAAAGGAAGAGATATTCATGGAACAACCTACTGGTTTCATTCAAGACTCCTCTCTTGTTTGTAGGCTAAAGAAGTCTCTCTATGGCCTCAAACAAGCTCCTAGAGCTTGGTATGAAAAAATGGACTCCTTCCTTCTTTCCTCAGGTTTTTCTCATTGTGAGTCTGATAACACAGTCTACATTTGGAGAGATGAAGGAAAAATCACCATACTTGTTCTATATGTTGATGATCTACTACTCACTGGTAGTGACTTCGCTCACATTCAGACTATAAAAGACTCCCTCTCTAAAAAATTTGATATGGCTGATCTAGGTCTAGCTCATTACTTTCTTGGGATCCAAATAAATCAAACAGATGCAGGAATTTCATTGTGTCAACAAAAATACACTCTAGATCTTCTTCAAAGGTTTAAAATGATAGATTGCAAACCTTCTCCTACACCTTTTCAGTCTGGAGTCAATCTAAGTACTTCCTGCACATCCCCTCTATGTGATGCAACTCTATACCATCAGCTTGTAGGGAGTCTGTTATACCTTACTCATACTCGTCCAGATATCTCATATGTTGTTGGCTTAATATCCAGATTCTCACATCAACCTCATTTTAGTCACTGGAAAGCAGCAAAAAGAATCCTCCGCTACTTGCAAGGAACTACTCACTTTGGGCTCTTATATGAGGGAAAATCCATGGATATCATTGGCTACATGGATTCAGATTGGGCAGGTTTAGTAGAAGATAGATGTTCAACTTTTGGCTATGTCTTTTGTCTTGGTTCTTCGCCAATTGCTTGGTTATGCAAAAAATAACAAGCAGTGGCCTTATCATCTACAGAGGCAGAATATAGGGCAAAAGTTTTAGCAAGTCAGGAAGCTCTTTGGCTTCATCAAATTCTAAAAGAATTTGGTTTTTCCCATGACAAACCTATTACTATTTGGTGTGACAATCAGAGCACAATTCATATTGCACGCAATCCAGTTGAGCATCAGCGCACCAAGCACATTGAGATACACATGCACTTCATTCGACAACATATTCAGAATGGGGACATATACTTGGACTATATTCCAACTAAAAATCAAGTTGCAGACATCTTCACCAAGTCATTTCCTTCTCCGTGTTACATACAGTTGCGAGAGAAACTTGGAGTATTACAGCTACATTGAAACAGAGGTCTTTTCACCTCTCCTTTTATTATTGTATTCTTTGGAGGATGGTTTTTTCCCATGTGGTTTTTTTATCATCTCTCCCTTACATATTGTACATGAGTACCTCATCAGGCCATGTTGTCGGGACTCATTTTTTTGTTATTAAGGACAATCTTCGCCATCCGAAGACATGCCTCTTTATTTCATAGCAGATGGTTTTTCCCATGTGGTTTTTTCACCATCTCTCATATATATTGTAAATGAGTACCTCATCAGGCCATGTTGCTGGGACTCATATTTTTTTGTATTAAGAGGACAATCTTCACAAACCGAAGACATGCCTCTTCCTTTTTCCTTTTGATAGATGGTTTTTCCCATGGGGTTTTTACCATCTCTTCAAAATGAAACCATTGTACATGAGTACCTCATCAGGCTCTATTGTCGGGACTCATTTGTACAATACACCCCTAGTATCACTTAAGGGGGGTGTTAGAATAAGTAATTATTCTCTTAAGTTCTACTAGGATAGACTTACTTGAGTTTCCACTCCTTCATGAGTCAGGTGAACTCTCAGTTATAGTCTAGATCAGATTTGATGAGTTGTTGTAATCCAACGACTCTCAATGATCAACTTTGTTATTTATACAAAGTTGATCCATGGAATAATCAATCAGTTCTACTTTTTACTTCATATTTTGTGTAATGCTTTGCATGTCTATTTTGGGAAATTCTAACAAGATAAGAATAAAAAATATATATTTGGGATAATGATCCCTCTTTTAATGAGGTTATCAACTGTCAAAATTTTATTTTGAATGGTAATCCAAGCAAAGAAATAAATTTTGGGGGTAAGGTGTTTGATCCATACCAAATTAAAAGAAATTTGGGTTTCTTCGTGGGGAATGAGGAGCTGATAAGCAGATTTGATTGTAAAATTCTCATCTTCTATTGGGGATCAAAAAATATGATCTTTTACTTCTCCTATGAGGATGATTATGGAATTGAGCAGTCTTTCTAAGGCCCTTAACTCTTCAAGATGATGGATGTTGTGAATGCTTATCCACCTATAGATGTTATTTGTTTTGTATAGGAAATCAACCACTTTGTATCCAAACATTGCATTTGTAAAGTCTTTGAGAATCCTAATGTTTTGAGCTTGAATGAGTGGCTAATTTTTTATCCATCTATACAACCAAAAGTTTATTGATCTACCATCCCCCATTTCCCACCTGAGTCCTTTCCTCAATAGAATATTTACTTGGATTATTTCTTTCCAGAAAGCTAAGTCATTTGTGGATGTCTCATTTAGAAACTTTATGCCCTACAAATACTTCCTCTTGACTATAGTGATCCACTCCACTTGCTCATTCGGTAATAATATCCATGCTTTTTTAGCCATTAATGTCAGATTTATGTTTTTAAGTCTTCTCAATCCAATTCCTCCTTGGTCTTTAGATCTGCAAACTTTGTCCTAGGCTACCAGATGAAAATGAATTTTGTTTTTAGCCCCAATTCATAAGAATTATTTTTGAGTTTGTTCAATCTTATCATACACATTTGACGAAGATTTAAACACAGAAAGGAAATATATTGGGATACTTTGGAGGTATGCCATGGTTAAAATAGCTTTTCCTGCTTGGGATAGAAGGTTTTCTTTTTTAGCCAGTTAACATTTTTTGAACTCTCTTAATCACTAGGTTCCACATCCCCTTAATTGGTATGCCCACAAAAAAGGAATACTTAAGTAAAGAGTAGGGAATGATGCAATTGCGAATCCCAAGATCCTAGCTATTTTGATCTATCTCTAGTGAGGATTGTTCAAATATAAATTTTACTATTTTGAAATTTTATTTTATGGTCTGTTGCTTCTTCATATAGCAAAAAATATATATTTTAATACTTTAGCTTCAAGTATGGATGCAAAAGTGGATAGGATCGTGTCATCCACAAATTGTTGGTGAGTAACAAGATCTATTTGAGTTGCTGCTTTAATTCTAGATATGATACATAATCTTCTTGTAGCATGAATTATCCTTCACAAAGCTTTCATAGCTATGATGAAAATTAGGGGAGATAAAGGGTCTCCTTATCGAAGACCTCTACTATTTTGGAAGTAACCAGCTGGAGAACCATTTACAATAACTAAAAACCATGCAGTTGATATGTACTATTTAATCAGTTTCAACCATTCTAGATGAAACCCAAACTTGAGTAAAACATCAATGAGGAAATCCTAGTTAACCCTATCATAGGCTTTGTTCATATATAGTTTGAGGAAAAAAAAAACTTTTTTGTTCTGAGATGATGAATAGAGAGCCTCATGCATTGTTATGATTCCATCTAAAATTGACTTTCATTGGATGGAGCTTCCTTGATAGTGGTCTATAAACATATGAAGCACATCCCTCATTCTGTTTGCCATGCTTTTAGTGAGGATTTTGTAGATAACATTGCAAAGGCTGACTAGTTTGAACTCATTTAAACTCCTTGCAACTAGGCTTTTGGGAATTAGTGCTATGAATGTAGAATTGAAGCTATGAGGGACCACTTTGGAATATTGGAGTTCTATGAATACTACACAAACATCACCATCCATAATATCCTAGAAAGTCTAGAAAAATATTGGAGAGAATCCATATGGTCTAGGGGCCTTGTCAAGGTTCATGGAAACTATGGCTTCTTTGATTTTATCATCTGAAACTATAGCAAGAAGCTTTTGATTGACCCCATTAGGAATGACCTACAGAATATAGGATACTAATGATTCTTTGGCCAAAGATGAACCTGGAAGAGGAGCTTCAATAAGGGATTCAATATGGGAAACTACTTTGTTTCTAATTTTTTTGATGTTTGTTGTGATGGTCATGTCATTTTTGAGCAATTCTTTTATTCTATTATTACTTCTGTTCCTCATTGTAGAAATATGAAAAAAAATTGTATTTGCATCTCCCTATTTTAACCATGATCTCTTCATCATTTAATCAATATTGGATTTTATGCTCAATAATGGTTAATATCTCCTTAATGGCTTGCTTGTTGACAAAACTATTCCCAAAAAGATCTTTGTTCCAGACTTTAAGGTTTTATTTGACTAGTTTCAATTTTTACCCTAATTTGTAAGAAGGTGACCCTTGGACCAAGGTTTGCCACCACTACAACATTCTTTCCCTAATATCTGGATGATGAACCCATATTGCTTCAAAATGAAAGCGAGTTTTGAAAATGTTTGGATTATCTACTTCTAATAGAAGAGGGATATGATTAGAGCCAATTTTAAGGAGATATTGGAGACTATAATCTCCCAAAATATTTATAGCTTCTTTGGACAATAATATTCTATCCAATATCACCTAAATAAATTGGCTTCCACTTCATATTTTGCTCCAAGTAAATTGGTTCCCTTTGAGGTTAACATCTATGAGATCATTGGTATTGATAAATTCTCTAAATTATTCCATGCTTTTGATTGGGTTGCATGAACCTCCCCTATTATCATATGGATACAATGGTGTGTTGAAGTCCCTTTCTAGGATCCATGGATTAGAAGAAAAAATTTCTCTTAGCTTGGTAAGGGTTGACCATAGCATAGCTACCAGTGGGTGTGTTAGGAGCATAAAAATTTGTAAGAATCCACTAAAAATTTATGTCTTTGTCAAAAACAAATGCTAGTAGTTCTATCACATGAATGTATTAATTTTCCTTCTATATTTAATGGGTCCCAAAGACACATTAAACCTTCTAAGGCTCCTCTTGCATGGCTAAAAATGGCTTCACAAATTTTCCAAACTTTTTTGACTGTTTGAATAGACTATATTTCATCTATCTTGGTTTCTTGCATGATGAATATGGTAGGTTTAACTTCTCTCCTAATGTATTTGGTTATCCTTTGTTTAGCCAACCCATTTAACCCCCTCACACTCCAAGAGAGGATTTTCATCTTGATGGTTTGATTTTTATGCCTCTTTTACCTTGTTTTTGGGGGAGTTTGGTGCATTTATTCTCATTAGTGGATTGGAAAATAATGTTTGAAAATAGGGTTAGTTGTATTCCATTAGCAATATCATTCTGAATATCCTTTTTCCATTGCTCACTAGCTGATATCCTACCTCTTTTCTTTTCACCTCCATAATCAATAGGATATTTTTTTGACCTTCTAGTCTACTTCGAACTAGGTTTTGGGGGGATAATTTGTTGTAGGATGAGACTACCCTTTTCCTTAATCTTATGAATTGCACTCTGGTATTCCTTCTATGCATGTTTTGACTTTACTTTAGAATAAATAAGCTCTTTTATAGGTATCAAATCCTCTTCTTCAAGAAAATTATCCAAGTTACATTTTCAACAGGAGTATGAGATGGCCTAGATTTTGTAGGATAGTCTAGGTTATTGGGAAGTTCAATCTACTTTCCCTTTATGTATTGAAACTCTTTGTGTTCTTATAATATATCTTTAGAAAGAACACTAAATTTATTTAATAGGTAAAATATGGGCATATGTTTTCTTGGTTTAGAATTTTAGAAAAATGAGCCTGTTGGTCTTCATTGTCAAGATCAGGTTGTTGGGGATTTGAAGTCTCTCCATCCGAAAGCCCACTTCCACTATGGTTACTCAGGAAAATGGCTAAGAAACCTCTTGATAGAGAAACAATATCCATACTTCCCATGGTATTTCATTTTGACACTACCCATTTTTTTATTATTTTGAGGTCAGGCCTACCTCCAATAAAATTTTGCACCAAAGAAAAGGTCTCCATCAAGAGAAAACTTGACATAAAGGTTTCAAAAAGCTTTAAATTTATCCCTTATAGGTTAAGTGAGACAAATGATTTGGTAGAGGAGTTGTCTATCTCTTTAAGAATAGCAGCATAGAACTTACCCACGTTGGTATCTTTGACATATCTATGGATGGGGGCCCATTGTCGGGCCCCTTATCCAAAGGTTTATCCCCCCAAAAATTTTCTACTTTTTCAGTCGGCAGCTCTTATCTGACGTGATCCTTGTCTGAATCCTCTGATGTGGCTCTAGATCCAAGTTCCTCATGGCCAGATTCCTACACTCCAAAGGCTTGATTGTTTTTATTCCCAACTTTGTTGAATTGAAAAATCTTGGTTCCCACTGAAACCGTTTCTGAGGACTCCACTCTCCATCACCTCTATAATTTTAAAGCATTAAATTATTATTTTTGTATGAAAATTATAATTTCAATAAATACGGATAATTTATATTGACATTCTAAGGCCTTTACATTTCATAGCTATTCATGCATATTTATTTTCTTTTTATTCATCAAGCAATAATAAAAGGAATTCATTTTTCATGAACAATTACTAGCATAGCATAATAAAATAAACCAACAAAGGTTGTTAATATTTACTTGCAAATAACTAAGGTATTCCTAACACTCATTTAACACATATTTACACCTAGGTGTTTTAGGTAAGTTGGAGAGGAGAGGGAAATCCTTTAAGAGAGGTCCTAGGTTCAAATCTCCACCCTACTAAAAAGTTGAATTAGGTACCCAAAATCCAATTTATAATGTTGGTGTGGGTAGGGCCGAATGCGACTCTTAGGGGAATTTGACGGTGTAGAACCCCCTAGTTGTGGTCTCTCAGAACAAGGTGGTCCCACAAGGGGTTTTTCTCTTAACAATAAATTTAATACATATTTACAAGATTACAAATACACATGTGCAATGCTTATATAACGAAACCTTGGAGAAGTTATTTTCGTTTTATCTTATTTGCAAGAGAGAGTTTTGTGATCAAAATCCTAAGTGTGAGTGTAATTTTGAAATTAGGTAAAATTACCACTCAACATTTTATGTTATGTTTTCTAACTTTTTATTTTGCAGATTTTTTTGAAACTTTGGTGATTAAAAAAAAAATAAAAATAAAAATAAAATGCCATAAATAAATACATGGGTGTGAATAATGAGCTTCAATATTTCATTCGAAATAATTTTTATCTCATTCCGAAGCCATTTCGAATTTATAAAAATTATTTAAAGTTATTGTTTTATGAGAGTTTTATAATTTCAAAAAATTTCATTATTTATATTTTGAAGGTAAATCAATTTTTTTAGCTTTGCATTTTTATTCACAAGTAATAAATGAACTTCCCTTTATGAAAATAACAATTTCATTAAAGGGGGTAATTTATATGGCATTCCATAGGTCATCATTTTCAGAGCAATAAATTGTCTTCTCTTTATGAAAATTTTGATTTCATTAAAGAGAGGTAATTTCTACATTATATCAAAGGCTATTGTTTTAAAACATTAAATTATTTCTTCTTTATGAAAATTAGAATTTCATTATGAAAATTTTGAGTACAATTAGCAATCATCATAGAAGTTCCTAAAGAGTTTTCAATTGAAGAAAAATAGTTAGATTCCAAAATTCAATAGGGAGGCCAAAGAGTCTAACCCACACAGGAATTGTAGAAGGTATCTCTTCTTCGAATTTAAATTTAGTATTTCAGGGCTTCATGAAAAGCCCTACCCTTCCAAAGAACCAGGGACCCCCTTGAAAAGTTTTCTCCCTATCTTAATTATTAGCAAAATAAAATAAGAAAATAACCATTTGGATAAATAGAGATTTGCAACTCACCTTTAGTTTTTTAGCTTTTTACAGCCCAAAATTTGAAAGGAGATAGGCTCAGATGAAAAACCACGAACCAACAAATTAGTCCTCTTTTTTTTTAGATCTTTAATGCTAGTTTGAATGTTGCCAATATCAAGCTTAATAATAGGAGTTCAATAAACTAATTTAAGACATCCTGACTTCCTTTTCCTAGGATCAATCATAGGTATTCTTAGAGGTTTACAGGAAGACCTAATATTAATATTAGCATTGGTCTAAGGTTGTCCACCATAAAGGGTATCCCTAAAATTCATTTTTGAGATTGAGTCTTCAAAATTATTACCCTTGATAGGGGTTTTCATAGTAGATTTATTTTATGGGTGCACCTTAGTACCAGATTCACTTGAGATCTGATTCATTTTTAATCAATTATTTGAAACTTGTTTCGTGATCTCTTTAATCCATGCCCTAGACATCATGGAAATGTATGGTTTTCACTTTTCTTTTGTATAGCAAATTGGAAGCCATTATCACTCAAGTTCATAGCATGAAGATCTGTTGAAATATATATTTCTAACCCACATTAGATCTCCTACAATATATCTTGCTAAAATATTGAGAAAAAACCACAAACATATTGGTTGTTAGGGCTTGAAGGCCCCAAAAACCACCCTTTGGAGCTTCTTGCACTCAACCCAGATGAAATCCTTGTGTAGCTGCTTGCCAAAAATTTTATCCACACATAAGGATTTGTGTTGCTCCAAATGGTCTAAAAATTGGTGGAGAAGTTCTAGGGTTTTTCAGATATCCACCCTCAAAATTTTAGCTCAATTTGATTCCGGATGAGTGAGATATGGCCAAACTAAGTTTGATAGTTTAGGCAGTCCTACGAAAAATGTCTCTCCCCTTTTTTCTTGTTTAAGAATTTTTAATCAAATATCATTATACAAAAATTAAAAAATATTTATACATTATATCAAAGGCTATTGTTTTAAAGCATATTATTTTTTCTTTATAAAAATTAAGATTTTATTAAAGAGATATAATTTATAATGACATTCTAAGGTCTTTACATTTCATAGCTATTCATACATATTTATTTTTTTTTTATTCATCAAACAATAATAAAAGGAATTCAAATTTAATGAACAACTACTAACATAGCATAATAAAATAAACCAACACATGCCCCTTGTTAAAAATTACTTGCAAATCACTAAGGTATTCCTAAAACTCATTTAACACATCTTTACAAGATTACAAATACACGTGTAATGCTTATATAGCGGAACCTTGGAGAAGTTGTTTTTGTTTTAATTTCTTTGCAAGAGAGGGTTTTGTGATCAAAATCCTAAGTGTGAGTGTGGTTTTGCATTTGGGTAAAATTACCACTCAACATTTTCTATTTTGTTTTCGAGGTTTCATATTTATTTTTCTAACTTTTCTTTTTGCATTTTAAAACATCGATGATTAAAATAAAAATTTAAAAAAAGATTAAAATGTCAAAAATAAATATATGGGTGTGAAGAATGAGCTTCAATATTTCATTCGAAATAATTTCCATCTTATTTCGAAGCCATTTTGAATTTTTAAAAATTGTTTAAAGTTGTTGTTTTATGAGAGTTTTATAATTTAACAATTTTTCATTATTTTATATTTTGAAGGTAAATCAATTTTTTCAGCTTTGCATTTTTATTCGCAAGCAATAAATGAACTTCCTTTTATGAAAATCATAATTTCATTAAAGGGGGTAATTTATATGGCATTCCATAGGCCATCATTTTCAAAGCAATAAATTGTCTTCTCTTTATAAAAATCCTAATTTCAATAAAGAGGTAATTTATACATTATATGAAAGGCTATCGTTTTAAAGCATTAAATTATTTTTTCTTTATGAAAATTATAATTTCATAAAAGAGGGGTAATTTATAATGACATTCTAAGGCCTTTCCATTTCATATTTTTTTTTTTTTTATTCATCAAGCAAAAATAAAAGGAATTAAATTTTCATGAACAATTACTAGCATAGCAAACTAAATTAAACCAACATAGGCCCTTTGTTAACAGTTACATGTAAATCACTAAGGTATTCCTAGCACTCATTTAACACATCTTTACAAGATTACAAATACACATGTGCAATGCTTATATAGTGGAACCTTGAAGAAGTTGTTTTTGTTTTAACTTCTTTGCAAGAGATGGTTTTGTGATCAAAATCCTAAGTGTAACTGTGGTTTTGCAATTGGGCAAAATTACCGCTCAACATTTTCTATGTTTTTTTCCAAATTTTATATTTATTTTTCTAACTTTTCTTTCTGTAGATTTTTTTAAAACTTCGCGATTAACATAAAAATTAAAATTAAAATAAAAAATTAAAATGCCAAAAATAAATACATGGATGTAAAGAATGTGCTTCAATATTTCATTCAAACTAATTTCAATCAATTCTGAAGTCATTTCAAATTTATAAAAATTATTTAAAGTTGTTATTTTATGAGAGTTTTATAATTTCAAAAAAAATCATTATTATTTATTTTGAAGGTAAATCAATTTTTTCAGCTTTTCATTTTTATTCGCAAGCAATAAATGAACTCCCCTTTATGAATATTACAATTTCATTAAATGGGGTAATTTATATGAAATTTTATAGGCCATCATTTTCAGAGCAATAAATTATCTTCTCTTTATAAAAATTTTGATTTCGTTAAAGAGAGGTAATTTATACATTATATCAAAGACTATTATTTTAAAGCATTAAATTATTTATTCTTTATAAAAATTACGATTCCATTAAAGAGAGGTAATTTATAATGACATTCTAAGGCCTTTAAATGTCATAGCTATTTATGCATATTTATTTCCTTTTAATTCATCAAGTAATAATAAAAGGAATTCAATTTTCATGAACAATTACTAGCATAGCATAATAAAATAAACCATCGCAAGACTCTTGTTAACAGTTACTTGCAAATCACTAAGGTATTCCTAGCACTAATTTACCATATATTTACAAGATTACAAATACACATGCAATGCTTATATAGTGAAACCTTGGAGAAGTTGTTTTCGTTTTAACTTCTTTGTAAGAGAGGGTTTTGTAATCAAAATCCTAAGTGTGAGTGTGTTTTTGCAATTGGGTAAAATTACCACTCAACATTATCTATTTTGTTTTCTAGGATTTATATTAATTTTTCTAACTTTTCTTTTTGCAGATTTTTTTTTTTAATTTTTGTGATTAAAATAAAAATTAAAAAATTATTATGTCAAAAATAAATACATGGGTGTGAAGAATGAGCTTCAATATTTTATTCAAAATATTTTTTATCCCATTCTGAATCCATTTTGAATTTACAAAAATTATTTAAAGTTGTTTTATGAGAGTTTTATAATTAAAAAAAAAAAATCATTATTTTATATTTTGAAGGAAAATCAATTTTTTTGGCTTTGCATTTTATTCACAAGCAATAAATGAACTTCCGTTTATGAAAATCACAATTTCATTAAAATGGGTAATTTATATGGCATTCCATAGGCCATCATTTTTAGAGCAATAAATTGTCTTCTCTTTATGAAAATTCTAATTTTATTAAAGAGGTAATTTATATATTATATCTAATTGAGAAGATTGTTGTTGCCAAAATCTTGGCCATTGCTACGGAGAATGCCTCTCTCATCTCATCGTCCAAACCTCCCCCTCCTGGACTTGAATTGGATCTAGCAAATCATTTCAATCTTCTCAAATTTTTTGCAACACCCCACACTTCTGTTGACAGGTCTATTATCAAGTGGGTCCTTCCTCCTTCTGGGTGGCACAAGCTCAATTTTGATGGCGCGACCAAAGGCAACCCCTGGAGCGGCTGGCGGAGGTGGAATTCTCAGAAATCATAGAGGAGAAATAATGTTGGCCTTTGCTCAAAACTTAGGAATTCAGTCCAACAATATGGCCGAGGCTCGAGCCTTGTTCCAAAGCTTGATTCTCTTGGAAGGCTTGTCTATCAATAAACTCATCATAGAAGGAGACTAATTGCATTGCATCAACTGGCTCAAAGGAACCTATGTGCCTCCCTGGGCCCTTGTTTCCATCTTCGAAGAATGCAAGACACTAATTGGTGTCTATCCGGAATTAATCATTCAACACCAATACCGGGAAGGAAACAAAGTCTGTGACTGGCTTGCTAATAAGGGAGTTGATGCAACAGACATTCAGGTCTGGAGATATTCCTTTCCAATCGGCCTAAGGGACGTTTCTTCAAGTTCCAATGTTTGCACAATGTGAGTGGGTTACTGGTCTTCGGGTTTTTCGACGGCGTTTTGGCATCTTGGTGCGCTTTTGCGTCATTTTTCTAAGTTGGTTGCAAAATCTCAGCTTGTTGCGTTATCCTCTTTGCTCAGGCCACGAGGTTGCTTTTTGTCGCGATATCGTAACACTTTTCTCTCCCTCTAGCGCGGTCTTCCAACTTGTCGCGATATCACGACACCTTTTTTCTCCGGGTGCTTTTTTGCAAACTTGTCGCGATATCGTGACACCTTTTCCCTTCGGGTACTTTTTTGCAAACTTGTCACGATATCGCGACACCTTTTCCCTTCGGGTGCTTTTTCGCAAACTTGTCGCGATATCGCGACACTTTTGGCCTTCAGGCACGGTCTTGCTTTTTGTCGCGATATCGCGACACCTTTTCTCTCTCCAATGGCGGTCTTCCATTCGATTGCGATATCACGACAGGTTTTCTCTCCAACGGCGGTCTTCCTTTCTGTTGCGATATCGCGACATTTTTTCTCTCTAGGTGCCTTTGCGCAAACTTGTCGCGATATCACGACACTTTTTCTCTCCGGGTGCCTTTGCGAAAACTTGTCACGATATCGCGACATTTTTTTCTCTCCAAAGGCGGTCTTCTTTTTTGTCGCGATTTCACGACGCTTTTTCTCTCTCCAACAGGGGGCTTCTAGGTGTCGCGATATCGCGACCTTTTTTCTCTTCAACGACAGACTTTCATTTTTGTCGCGATATCGCAACATTTTTTCTCTCCAACAGCGGTCTTCCTTTTTGTCACGATTTCGTGACACCTTTTATTCTTGGCAGCAGGCTTCCACTTTCATCGCGATTTTGAGGCTCATTTTCTATTTCGGCTGCGGTCTGCATTCTTATCGTGATTTCATGACACCTTTTCTCTTCGATAGCGTTTTCAATTCTTGTAGCGATTTTGCGACTCCTTTTTCTTGTCGCGATTTCGCGACTCTTCTTCTCGACCGGCTCCAACCCTGCAACTTGTCACGATATCGCGACACTTTGCAACATGTCGCGATATCACGACTCTTTCCCTTCTTTGGCTTCGATGGTGATTCTTGTCGCGATTTCGCGACTTCTTTTCTTCCTTCGGCTTCTATGGTGCTTCTTGTCACGATTTCGCGACATCACCATTTTGGTCACGATTTCGCGACACCTTCCCTAGGGTGGAGGTTTGCCAACATTCTTTTCCTTTCTTCTTGGACCACCTCGGTCGAGTTGGATTTATTGTAATCTCTCTTGTATAAGGTTCAGGGACCTTTCAAAACCCTTTCTACCAATAAAAAAAAAAAATTATATATTATATCAAAGGCTATTATTTTAAAGCATTAAATTATTTCTTCTTTATGAAAATTATAATTTGATTAAAGAGGGGTAATTTATGATATTCTAAGGCCTTTACATTTTATAGCTATTCATGCATATTTATTCCCTTTTTTATTCATTAAGCAATAATAAAAGGAATTAGGCAGAGGAATGACTAGTAGCAGATCGAATGGCAGGGGATTTGAATGATAAGAAAATATTGTCCTTCCAAGAGGCCCTCATGGGCTTCGGCCCATCTTATTCAGGGCATGCATCTGGAGAAAAATCGTCAAGCCCAGTTGGAGCTATTCTGGTTGGGGTTTTTAGAGCTACAAAAGTGAATGGTTGTCTTGAAAGAACTCTGGATAGGCCTATCCTAGTGATTCAACCAGATTCAATTGCAGAGGATGTTGAATACCTGGCTAATCATGCCCTAATTTGTAAATTTTTAGGAATTTGGGTCCCTCTCATTTCTTTGGAATCTTGGGCTCAAAAAGTATGGAACCCGGTTGGAGATATGGAGATCATGTTGGGGGCAAATAATTTTTTCATGGTTGTTTTCTCTTGCATGGAGGATCGACATAAAGTTTTTGAAGGAGGGCCTTATTTTTATAACCAGGTTGGCTTGTTCATTAAGCCCTGGCATGTGGGTTTTAACCCTGTGGAGGAAATTCCATCGTGGGTGCCGGTTTGGGTTCGGCTCCCTTGGTTACCTCTGGAGTTCTGGCGGAACGATATTCTTCACATGATTGCATTGTTGTTGGGGAAGCCGGTGGGTCCTTCTCAACAAACGATGGATAAAAAGGTAGTTTCTTGTGCCCGTGTTTGTGTTGAGATAGATTTAAATAAGCCTTTTCCAGATTCTATGGAAATTTGTGTTGGATCTTCTTCTTGGATTCAATAGTTGGACTATGAAACCCTTCCATTTCGATGTCGTTGGTGTCATGCATATGGACACCTTCAGAGAAAATACCCAAAATTACCTAGGAATTTGTCATCTAAGCCTCAACCTCCTAAGCAGGATAGTGGGATAGATAAAGGAAAAGCTCCTAAGCAGGTTAATGGGTCTGTTGAGGGGAAAGCTCCAATGCAGGATAGTGGGACTGATAAGGAGGGTTTCATTCCTATTAAGTCCCGCAATAAAGGTAGGGGTTTGAAGAGATCCTTTAATGAGAGGCCAGTGGATGGATTACATAATAGATTTGATGCTTTGGATGACTTGGACCAGCCTGATGGGGTTAATTTGCAAATGGATCTATCTGTTGCTCAGATGGACACTGATCAGTCTCTGGGTAATGTGATTGTTCCAATTTTGGAGAATTGTATGGCACAGACTATTGAGGGGAACCAGATTTCTATTCCTTCTGAGGAAAATATGGTTGTTCAGGAGGATGGTGTGGTGGCAGATGATCCACTTTGTTGGTGGATTTGGTCGTGGAAAAGCTTCTAAGGTGAGCTCTATGCTGGGATTGCATCAAAAGAATTTTAAAAAGGGGGTACCTAAAAAGTCTTCTAAGGTGGGCAGGAAGAAATATGTGGAGAAAATAAAACTTGAGGGGGAGTCCTTGGTTGAGTCAGGGTTGGTTAGGCCCCTTGACTCTCACTTTTCCATTCCTCATAAATGATTGTTTTATCTTGGAATGTGAGGGGATTGAATAGCACCCCTCGATAAAAAGCTATTCGCGAGTTGATTAAGTTGCATAAGCCTGATATTGTTTTTCTGTAGGAGTCAAAATTATCAGTTGATTGTTTGTTTAGTATTGCTTCCAAATTGTGGGCTCATGGGCAATGTCAGTGTATTGGTGCCCAGGGCAGTGCTGGTGGTATTGTTAGCTTTTGGAATCCTTAGAAGCTCTCTCCTATATGGTGGGTTGCTGATAAATTTTCTCTTTCTATGGTTGCTTCTTGTAAGGAATCTGGTGAAGTGGTCTTATTAACTAATGTTTATGCTCCCTCTGATCTTGTTGGGAAAATTTATCTTTGGAATCATATTCGGGTGGTGCGGTTAATGGCTCCTCACTATCCTTGGATTGTTGTTGGAGACTTTAATGCTATCACTAGTTTGGAGGAGAAAAGAGGTGGTGTGGGTTCTCTTGGATAGGCATCTTTGGCCCTTAATGATAATATCATTTTCTTAAACCTTGTGGATATTAAACCTGGTAATGGTATGTTTACTTGGAGTAACAGGAGATGTGGTACTGAGGCTATTTTTGAGAGATTGGATCATTTTTTGGTTTCTCCTTATTGGATCAGTAATAATTGGAAAATCAGCTCAAAAATTTTGGATTGGAGAGGTTATGATCATTGGCCTATAAAGCTAAACGCCATTCGCCAGGGAGTTTATAGGAAACCCTGCTTTAAATTCTAGTTAATGTGGCTTCGGGAGCCTTCTCTACATGATTTAATGAGAGTATGGTGGTTACATGGTAGGCCTGCTCATGGAACTGCTATGTTCTCCTTTGTTAAGAGGCTCCAGTATGTGAAATATCAGCTTAAGAAGTGGAATAGGCAGAGTTTTGGTAATATTTTTGGGGTGAAGTTGGCTGCTCAAGAGAAGTTAGATGCTATTACAAGATAGATTAGGGATTATGGCCTCACAAAAAGGAATCTTAAAGAGGAATTTGATGCTCTTAAGGAGGTAGCTGAGTGGGAATTGAGGGAGGAAATTTATTGGAAACAGAAGGCTTAGATTGATTGGTTGCAGGAAGGAGACAGAAATACTACTTTCTTTTTCAATTCGGTTAAAGCTAGAAGGTATGGTAATGTTATTTCTTCTCTTGGGGTCCAATTGACTGCTGCTCAAGATATTTCAAGGGAGGTTGTAAGGTTTTTTTCCTCTTTGTATTCTGAGGATTCTCCCTTGGCGGTTGCTGAAGAAAATAGTATTTTGGATTGTATTCCTTCAGTTGTCACTGCAGAGATGAATGAGTTGCTCATGAGACCAGTTTCAATCGAAGAGTTGGAGGGTATTGTTTTCCAGATGAAGAAAGGGAAAGCACCGGGGCCTGATGGTTTTCCTGTGGAATTTTTCCAAGAATTCTGGGAGATTGTCAAACTGGATCTTTTGTCTATTGTGCAGGAGTCTTTCAGAAATAAACAGATGTTGAGAGCTATGAATTCTACCTTCTTGGTGCTTATTCCTAAGCGGGAAGGAGCCAATTCTTTGGATCTTTTCAGACCTATTGCACTATGTAATGTGGTGTACAAAATTATCTCCAAGTTGATTGCTGAAAGACTTAAGCCTTGGCTCAGTAAGGTTATTTTTGATGAATAGGGAGGTTTTGTGGTGGGTAGACAAATCCTTGATGGTGTGGCTATTGCTGTTGAGGCCATTCATTCTATGGGAATTTCTAAAAAAAAAGCTATGTTTATAAAATTGGATATGGCTAAGGCTTATGATAGGGTTAAATGGTCTTTCTTAAGTAAAATTCTCCTTGCTTTTGGTTTCGACTCCAACTGGGTTAGTTGGGTGATGAGTTGTATTACGTCTCCATCCTATTTTGTCCTTATCAATGGTGAGCCTTCTACTTTGTTTTAGGCTTCGAGAGGTCTTCGTCAGGGGGATCCTTTGTCTCCTTATTTATTTATTATTATGGTTGAGGGTTTGGGTAGACTTATCAAATCGCATGTCAGTCAGGGGTTGATTCATGGTTGGAGGTGGGGTAATAGTTTACCTGCGTCTTCTCATCTTCAATTTGTGGATGATACTGCTCTGATGGGTCTTGCCTCTATTAGGGAAGCAACTAATTTTAGAAGATATTTGGATATTTATTTGGCTGCATCAGGGTAGAAGATAAATGAGGGGAAATCCTCCATCTTATTTTTCAATACTGATCCTCTTATACAGGCCATAATTGCTCAGATTCTTTGGTTTCAGATTGAAGCTCTTCCTTTAACTTATTTGGGAATTCCTCTTTCTATGGGTCGTCTACCTCGAGGCATCTGGAATAATATTTTGGATAAATTCAGGGCTAAAGTCTCTCATTGGACTATTAAGTGGCTTTCTTTTGTTGGTAGAGTGTTGCTTCTTAAGTCGGTGGTTCAAGCTTCATATATTTATCGGTGCATGATTCAGGTCGCTCCTGCTAGTTTTATTCATGAGTTTGAATCTATGTCAAGAAGATTTTTATGGGCTGGAAATTTGGAGTCTTTAAAATGGAGTCTGGTTAAGTGGGAGACTATTTGTAGACCAAAACAGGATGGTGGATTGGGTCTTCGTTTGACTTCTCTTTCTGGTCAGGCATTGGCGGCCAAGTTTTATTGGAGATGGTGCATTTCTCAAGACCATGCTTGGGCTAAAATTATTTCCTTTAAGTATCTTAATGGGGTTGCGGACTCTGAGATACCTAGATACAGTTTATCTGGTAAAGGTTCTTTGATCTGGAACACCCTTAAGAAGGGGGCGTCTCTTGTTAAGCAAGGTTTGTTTTGGATTTGTCTCAAAGGCTCGAAGGCTCTTTTCTGGCATGATTCTTGGGATGGTTTCCCTACAATTTTATCTATGTTTCCTCATCTTCAGGAGCTATGTAATTGTTTCTTGGCTACTGGTTGGTACAGGGTGATGGATTATAAAGTTGCCAAAAGAGTTGGGCAGGTGGAGGTAGTTCAGTGGAAAGATCCTAGAGATTGGTCGACAGGTGGTTCTGTTCAAGATAGAGAAGAGTTGGCTCGTATTTTGGCTACTAGGGAGTGCTCTTCTTTATAGGATGATGATGTCTTGGCTTGGGGTCCGGATACTAGAGGGGTTTTCTCGGTGGCTTCTGGTTACCATGTTTTAGATAGGCAACATTTTGGGGATGAGGAGGTTCCTTGGTGGAAACAGGTTTGGAATAAGTTTTCCTGGCCCAAATGCAATTTCTATTTGTGGTTGGCTACTCAGAACAAATGTCCTACCTGGGATAATCTCCAAAAGAGAGGTTTTCAAGGCCCTTCACTTTGTTTCCTTTGTGAGAATAGTGATGAATCTGTAGGGCATTTGCTCTTACAATGTTCGTTTGCACGGGAAATTTGGCATCTTTGGTGGAGGGTGTGGAAATAGTCTTGTTCTCATACCTCTTCTCTTGTTGAGTTCTGGAGGAGTTTAGGAAGACCTCCTGCTAAGGCTTTCTTTCTTCAAGTTGCGTGGAGTATTGGGCCCTCATGTATTATATGGTAGATTTGGCTTGAAAGAAATCAAAGAATTTTTCAAGGTAGGAAGTTAACTATTTATCAGACTTGGTAGAGGATTATTGGTATGATCCAAGAAACTATTTCTTCTAAATGTCAGATCAGTCTTCCTTTGGAGCAGTCTGAGATTCTGATGATGCAGGATCTGGGTTTAGTGGAGAATGACCCTCATCCTTCTGTATCAGTCAGGAGGAGAGGCCTTAATCAAAAAGTGCAGAGAGATGGCAGATGGCATCCTCCACCTCAGGGGTGTTTAAGATTAATATTGATGGCTCTTCTAGAGGGAATCCTGGGCATGCAAGTATTGGTGGTGTTGGGAGAGATAGCAGTGGTGCAGTTCTTTTCATTTTTTCCTGTTATAAGGGGAAGCAGACTAATAATTATATGGAGGCCCTTGCTATTTGTTTTGCTTTGGAAAAAGGTTATGCTCTGGGATGGCGGAAGATAATATGTGAGTCAAACTCTCATATTATTATTAATTTATTGAAGACTCATAATATTTCTAATGTTCATTGGTAGTTGGCATTAGTAGCTCGGTAGATCTTTCAAATTTGTTGGCATCTGGAGTTTATTTCCTTTGTTCATATTCCTAGGGAATGGAATGGTGTGGCTGATTGCTTGGAAAAATGGGCTTCTGAGTTTCAGGAAGACTGGAATGTTAGGGAATGGGATCAACTTCCATTGGACTGTTCTCAGCATCTTGCTAATTTGCTTGTTGTGGATATGCCTGGTTGAGGTTGTTGTTTGTTGGATGTCTTCTGGTCGGGTGCTCGGTGGTATTGGGGGTTTCTTTCTTCTGGCCCTTGTAAGGGTTATTGTTATGGGATTCTCTGTTTCTTGTAAAGCTTATTGATTCAATAAATTTTTACCATTTAAAAAAATAAAATAAAATAAAATAAAAGGAATTCAATTTTCATGAACAATTACTAGCATAGCATAATAAAATAAACCAGGCCCCTTATTAATAGTTATTTATATATTACTAAGGTATTCCTAGCACTCATTTAACACATATTTACAAGATTACAAATATACATGTACAATGCTTATATAGCAAAACCTTACAAAAGTTATTTTTATTTTAACTTCTTTGCAAGAGAGGGTTTTGTGATTAAAATTCTAAGTGTGAGTGTGGTTTTTTAATTGAGCAAAATTACCACTCAACATTTGATATAGGGCTATAAACAACACACAACAAGAGTGTCAAGATCAATAATGCACAGGCCAAATTTCTAGCAAGTTTCATTAAACAGAGGTCTTAATTCGAATACACAGCAATTCCAAAATAAATGGCCAAGAGTCCCCCAATACAATGCATGGGCGGTCTTTTTATATCATCGGCCCCAACTTCTTTCCATCATTACATCAAGTGTGGGATTCCCTGTAACCCTTCGCACAAATGTCCTGTGACCGCCTGCAACATGCTGCCAGGTGCCCCGTATTATCATGGTCTGGGGTGGCGGAGTGCGCTGCGACCGCCTATTAATCCTTTCGCCAATTCATCATTCAAAGGGATGCATCACAGCCACTTGTAATTTTATGCCACACGTCCCCTTGCTAGAGTCCTTGTAACCACTCCATACTCTCGGGCCACCTGTAACTTCACACCACGTATCCCTCTGCACTGGTCTCTGCAATCGTCGGCTGGTCAATGTCGTGAGAGCTCTGGTCGCGATATCGTGACGTTTTTGCTCCAATACTTTCTCTCTCCTCTTTGGTCGCGATATCGTGACATTTTTGGCGTTAGGATTCTCTCTCCTCCTTGGGGCCGCGATTCCACGATGAAATCGCGATGTCTAGGCCTTTCTTACTCGCTTTCCTCCTTTGGGCCATGAAACCGTGACATGTCGCAATTTCATGACATCTTTGCATTTCGTACTTGCTGCTTCGTTTCGGGCCGCGAAACCGTGACATGTCATGATTTTGTGACCATTTCACGCCCTTGAGTCTTCAGCTTGGAAGTGTCACGATTTCGCGACCACTTTGCGTTTAAGAACCTTTCTTTCGGAAGTGTCACGATTTCGCGACGTCTTTGAGCTCTGCCTTCGAAGGTGTTGCGATGTCTTTATGCTTTCAAGTCTTGCCTCCCAGAAGTGTCATGATTTTACGATGTCTTTTAAACTTTGTCTTCGAAGGTGTCATGATTTCACGACGTCCTTTAAGCTTGCCTTCGAAGGTGTCGCGATTTCGTGACCATTCTTGTGCCTTAGAATATTTTGCCGAAGATGTCCCTGTGCTTTCAAATCTTGCTTCCCGAAAGCGTCACGATTTTGCGACCATTTGGCGCTCAAGTGACTTTGCCTCGGAGCTGTCACGATTTCGTGACCGTTGGTCGCTGAAGCTGCTTTCCTCTGGAATTTTTGCGATTTCATGACCGTTTGGCACTGAAGCTGCATTCCTTTGAAAATGTCACGATTTCATGACCGTTTTGCGCTGAAGCTGCATTCCTTTGAAAATGTCGTGATTTCACGACCGTTTGGCGCTGAAGCTGCTTTTCTTCAAAAATGTCACGATTTCATGACAGTTTCACGCCTTGGCCCTTTCCATGAAAAAGCGTCGCGATATCGCGACAGTTTGGCCCGCTGGAAACCTTCTTCAAAAAGCGTCGCGATATCGTGACAGTTTTAGTACTTAAGGAAAAAAATACATTTTGGGTGATGCAAGATTGTAGCTTCGCCACCGGATGCTCCTGCATCAGACACCCGGGGTGAGTTTGAGAAGTGACCTCACTTCTGATCTTTCTGAAGTAGACCCAGGCGATCAACCTCTGCCTTTGATAACCAAGTCGCATATTCCATGGGTCTACCCTTCCATTTGACTAGATACTCAGAGTAATTCTTGTTTCGAGTACTTCGGCCCTCGCGCATATCTAGAACTTCTTCTATCTTGTTCGCAACTGGAATGACTGCTGGAATGCTCCACAAATATGGATTGGGTATCTCATTGTTTTCTCCTTCATGATACTCGATCAAATTCGATATGTTAAACACGGGGGAGATGTTAAGTTCGCTTGGTAACTCCACCTCGTAGGCATTACACGAATCCCATTTGCCAATGATCTTACATGGCCCAAATTTCTTCATTTTTAGTTTGTTGTAGGTCTTGGCAGGAAACCGTTCCTTCCTCAGATGGACCATGACAGAATCTCCCACTTGGAACTCCTTAGCTCTGCGTTTTTGATCTGCCCTTGCCTTGTACTGAGCATTCATCTTGGCAATGTGTTTTGTCACTTCCTCATGCACTCCCTTCAGGTGTTCAGCAAAGTCTTCTGCTTCAGCACTACATTTCTCCCTCGGATCTATCCTTCTTAATTCTGAAGCGTTTCTTGGGTTGCTCCCATAGATAATCTAGAATGGGGATTTATTTGTGCTCCTATTGACCGAGCTGTTATACGCGAATTCTACTGGTGGCAGAACTAGATCCCATCCCTTGGGCTTGTCCCCTACCAAACATCATAGTAGGTTGCCCAAACTCCTATTAACCACCTCTGTTTGGCCATCTGTTTGGGGGTGGTATGCAAAACTGAACTTTAACTTCATCTTCAGTTTCTTCCACAGGGTCTTCCAAAAATAACCTACAAACTTGGTATCCCTATCCAACACAATGCTTCTTGGCAGCCCATGAAGGCGTACCACTTCCTTAAATAACAAACCAGCTACATGGACCGCATCGCTAGTCTTTTGGCACGGGATAAAGTGTGCCATTTTCAAAAATCTGTCCACTACCACAAATATGGAATCGTGCCCCCTCTACGTCCTGGGCAAACCAAGCACAAAATCCATACTAATATCTTCCCACGGTCTTTCAGGTATAGGTAGTGGTTGATACAAACCAGTAGGATGTCTCATACCCTTTGCCATCTGGAAAATCTTGCAACTCTGCGCAAACTTTGCCACATCCTGCTGCAATTGTTGCCAGTAATAGTTTTCACTAACCAATGAGATGGTCTTGTCATGACCGAAGTGTCCAGCTAAACCCCCACTGTGCTTTTCTTTAATGAGGTTCTCTCTCATTGAGCTCCTCGAAATGCACAACTGGTTCCCCCTAAACAACATTCCATCTTGAATCAGGTAATCCAACCATTTAGTCCTGTCCAATGCAACAGGCGCAGTGCAGGCTTTCCAAGCTCCTACAAAATCGAGGTCTACAGGGTATAAGTTCTTGAGTTCAGCAAACCCAACAACCTCCACTTTCATTTCTAGCATCAGACATTGCCTCCTACTCAGTGCATCTACCACCCTATTGGATCTTCCACTCCGATGCTTCAGCACAAAGGTATAGCTCTGTAGGAACTCTACCCATTTCAGGTGCCTTTGATTCAATTTTCCTTGACTGTTAATATACTGCAGCGCTTGATGGTCGGTATAGAGAACAAACTCCTTGGGCAACAAATAATGCCTCCATTTCTTAAGTGCTTGGACTATGGCATAGAACTCTTGATCATATACCGAATACTTTCTCCTGGCATCATTGAGCTTCTCGCTAAAATAAGCTACAGGCCTACCCTCTTGGCTCAATACGGCTCCTATCGCACTGCCACTCGCATCGCAGTCTACCTGAAACACATTATTGAAATCTGGAAGTGCTAAGACGGGTTGTTCAATGACCTTCTTCTTCAGCATAGCAAAGCATTTATCTGCTCCAACCGTCCACTGGAATTCCTTCTTGTTCCCCTTCATTGTCTCTGTAAGAGATGCACAAATACTGCTGAAGTTTCTAATGAATTTTCTATAGAAACTGGCCAGACCATGAAATGATCTAATATCGGTCACACTTCTTGGGACAGGCCATTCTAGGATAGCCTTCACCTTTTCGGGGTCCATTTTGAGACCATTTGCTGATATAACAAATCCCAGGTATACCAGCTCCTTCTTCACAAAGTTGCACTTCTTTAGATTGATCAGTAACTGCTCCTCCCGTAGTTTCTCAAAAACCTTCTTGATGTGCATCAGGTGCTCCTCTAAGGTTCTACTAAAAATTAGTATATCATCCAAGTAAACAATAACAAATTTGCCCAGAAATTCCTTCAAAACCTCATTCATTGACCTCATAAAGGTACTAGGTGCATTGGTTAATCCAAATGGCATAACCAACCACTCATACAGCCCCTCTCTGGTTTTAAAGGCTGTCTTCCACTCATCCCCTTATCTAATGCGAATCTGATGGTACCCACTTTTCAATTCAATTTTTGTGAAGTACTCAGCTCCACTCAAGCAGTCCATGATATCATCCATCCTTGGTAGTGGGAACCTGTATTTAATGATGATCTTGTTGATTTCCTGAGAGTCGGTGCACATCCTCCATTGTCCATCCTTCTTGGGTGCTATCTACTGCAGTACAAGACATGGACTAAGACTCTCCCTAATCAGTCCCTTCTTCAACAGATCCTGAACTTGCTGATTTAGTTCCTCAGTCTCCATAGGCGTCATTCGATGTGTAGCCTTGTTTGGCAAGCTTGATCCAGGCACCAAATCTATGTGGTGAATGATCTTCCTAACAGGCAATAAACCTTTAGGAACATTATCTGAAATGATATCTGGGAATTCTTCTAACAGTCCCATGACTTCCACTGGAATTTCCTTGCATCCTTCTTCCCTAACCCTGGGGATTATAGCATAGCACATATGATCCGACTTCAGGCCTTCCAAGAATATTCTGCCATCAACTAGACAGACTCGTGCACTGCTGCATACTTTCTCATCCACCTCCTTCAGGGGTTTTAACTTGTGGCGAACTCCATTCTTTGACAGAGAATATGTGTTGGCTCGACCATCATGGACAACACTTCGATCAAACTACCATGGTCTCCCAAGCAGTAGGTGACATGCATCCATAGGCAATATGTCACACAAAACCTCATCTTGGTAAGTTCTAATATTGAACTTCACCATGCATTGCTCACTGACCAGCACCCGATGGTCCTTTTGCAACCATGCAATCCGATAAGGGTGCGGATGTTTTCTCCTCTCCAGCTACATCTTGGTAACCATTTCCTCAAAAACCAAATTGTCAGTGCTTCCATTATCTATGATGATGTTACATACCTTGCCTGTGCACTTGCATCTTGTTCGAAACAGTCGTTCCTTTGGTCTCCCCTTTTCTCTTCATTTAACAAGACTCTTCTAATGATCATCGCTTCTCCTCTTTCTGCCTCCTCTGAGTTCTCAGACTCTACACCTTTGTCTGCTACAGCAGCTCGGGCTTGACCCTCAGGTCTTCGATTTGGCCTCTCTTGATGCTGCGGGTAGTTGTATGCCCTGTGTCCTTCTTCTTCGCAGTTGAAGCAGGTTCCTTAAAAGACACCTCTGCCAAACCCTCGCCCAGACCTAATCTTCCTCTTGGGTAGTTGTTCTGATTGCGTGGGTGTTGGTCATCCTCCTCTTTCACTTCTTTCTATTTTTGGCTACTGCTTGCTTCACCAGTTTTCCCAAAATCTTTGTATCTTCCACCACTGCCTCTTCCACTAGCTCTTCCACCCCTGTCCTTCCCTCTTTGCTTACCATCAAACCTCCTATTCAGTTTCTCCTCCACTTTTAATGCAAATTGATATGCATCCTCTATCGTGCTCATTCTAACTAGCCCCAGCTCTTCTTGAATACTGGTTCGTAATCCATTGATGTAACGTGCGACCTTCTCCTTATTCGCCTCTGAATGGTTGGTTCTGATTGAGATTTGATAGAACTCTTCAGTATATTCCTTGACAGTCTTACTAGCTTGTCAAAGACTCTACATTTTCTTTAACAAGTCTAGCTCATAATCTTTAGGGATGAACTGCCTCTTTAGTTTCTCTACCATCCTATCCCACCTGGTGATCCTTTCCTTTCCCCTCTTATTCCTTTCCAACTGCACTCCTTTCCACCAGATGCTAGCATGTCCTTTCAGCTTGGTTTTTGTGAACCTGATCCGATTTGGATCTGATATCTCTTCGTATTCAAAATACTCCTCCATGTCGTTGATCTAGTCTATCAACTCCTCAGGGTTGAGGTTCCCCGAGTAAGTGGAGACGTCAAATTTTAGCTTCTTCCTGATCTTGGAGATGGCCCTATACAGCCTAGCCTCTACTGGATCCAAAGCCTCTTCTTCGTCGGATGGAACCTCTTCTTCCCACACTTCATCTTCGCTGGGTTCTTCCCTTCTCGGCTCGACTCCTCTTCGAATTTCATCTTGCAGGGCCTCAACTTGCCTCTGCAGGGCTCTTAGATTGACCTCCTCCCTTATTGCTCACCTGTGCCTTATACCACCACGGTCTCTACGTGGAGGCATCCTGCTTCTTCTTCACAACCCACAACCACAGTCCTAGCGCAAATTGCCTCTCTGTTCGGCGATCGGTTTACACTCTCAGAACCAACTTGCTCTGATACCACTTGATATAGGGCTATAAACAACACACAGCAAGAGTGCCGAGATCAACAATGCACAGGCCAAATTTCCAGCAAGTTTCATTAAACAGAGGTCTTAATTCGAATACACAGTAATTCCAAAATAAATGGCCAGGAGTCCCCCAATACAATGCATGCGCGGTCTTTTTATATCACCGGCCCCAACTTCTTTCCATCATTACATCAAGTGCGGGATTCCCTATAACCCTTTGCACGAATGTCTTGTGACCGCCTGCAACATGCTGCCAGGTGCCCCGTATTATCATGGTTTGGGGTGGCGGAGTGCGCTGTGGCCACCTGTCAATCCTTTCGCCAATTCATCATTCAAAGGGAGGCATCACAGCCACTTGTAATTTGATGCCTCGCGTCCCCTTGCCAGAGTCCCTGTAACCGCTCCATACTCTCGGGCCACCTGTAACTTCATGCCATGTGTCCCTCTGCACTGGTCTCTGCAATCTCCGGCTGGTCAATGTTGTGAGAGCTCTGGTCGTGATATCGCGACGTTTTTGCTCCAATACTTTCTCTCTCCTCTTTGGTCGCGATATCGCAACGTTTTTGGCATTAGGCTTCTCTCTCCTCCTTGGGGCTGCAATTTCACGACACGTCGTGAAATCGCGACGTCTAGGCCTTTCTTACTCGCTTTCCTCCTTTGGGCCGCGAAACCGCGACATGTCACGATTTCGTGACATCTTTGCATTTCGTACTTGCTGCTTCGTTTCGGGCCACGAAACCGTGACATGTCGTGATTTCACGACCATTTCATGCCCTTGAGTCTTCGGCTCGAAAGTGTCACGATTTCGTGACCACTTTGCGTTTAAGAACCTTTCTTCCGGAAGTGTCACAATTTCACGACGTCTTTGAGCTCTGCCTTCGAAGGTGTTGCGATGTCTTTATGCTTTCAAGTCTTGCCTCCCAAAAGTGTCACGATTTCGCAATGTCTTTTAAACTTTGTCTTCAAAGGTGTCGCGATTTCACGACGTCCTTTAAGCTTGCCTTCGAAGGTGTCGCGATTTCGCGACCATTCTTGTGCCTTAGAATATTTTGCCGAAGATGTCCCTATGCTTTCAAATATTGCTTCCCGAAAGCGTCGCGATTTCGCGACCATTTGGCGCTCAAGTGACTTTCCTCCGAAATTGTCGTGATTTCGCGACCATTTGGCGCTGAAGCTGCATTCCTTTGAAAATGTCACGATTTCGTGACCATTTTGTGCTGAAGCTACATTCCTTTGAAAATGTCACGATTTTGCGACCGTTTGGCGCTGAAGCTGCTTTTCTTCAAAAATGTCGCGATTTCGCGACAGTTTCACGCCTTGGCCCTTTCCATGAAAAAAGCGTCGCGATATCGCGACAGTTTGGCCCGCTGGTGACCTTCTTCAAAAAGCGTCGCGATATCGCGACATTTTTAGTACTTAAGGAAAAAAATACATTTTGGGTGATGCAAGATTGCAGCTTCGCCACCGGATGCTCCTGCATCAACATTTTTTATTTTGTTTTCTAGGTTTTATATTTATTCTTATAATTTTTATTTTTGTAGATTTTTTAAAACTTCGACGATTAAAATAAAAATTAAAAAATAAAATAAAATACCAAAAATAAATACATGGGTGTGAAGAATGAGCTTCAATATTTCATTCGAAACAATTTTTATCCCATTCCGAAGCCATTTTAAATTTATCAAAATTATTTAAAGTTGTTGTTTTATGAGAGTTTTATAATTTCAAAATTTTCATTATTATTTATTTTGAAGGCAAATCAATTTTTTCATATTTTCATTTTTATTTGAAAACAATAAATGAACTTCCCTTTACGAAAATCACAATTTCATTAAAGGGGGTAATTTACATGGCATTATATAGGTCGTCATTTTTAGAGCAATAAATTGTCTTCTTTTTATGAAAATTATTAATTCATTAAAGAGATGTAATTTATACATTATATCAAAGACTATTGTTTTAAAGCATTAAATTATTTATTCTTTATGAAAATTATTATTTCATTAAAGAGAGGTAATTTATAATGACATTCTAAGGCCTTTAAATTTCATAGGCATTCATGCATATTTATTTTCTTTTTATTCATCAAGCAATAATAAAAGGAATTCAATTTTCATGAACAATTATTAGCATAGAATAATAAAATAAACCAACACATGACCCTTGTTAACAGCTACTTGTAAATCACTAAGGTATTCTTAGCACTCATTTGAGACATCTTTACAAGATTACTAATACACATGTGCAATGCTTATATAGCGGAACCTTGGAGAAGTTTTTGTTTTAACTTCTTTGCAAGAGAGGGTTTTGTGATCAAAATCCTAAGTGTGAGTGTGGTTTTGCAATTGGATAAAATTACCACTCAATATTTTATGTTCTATTTTCCAAGTTTTATATTTATTTTTCTAACTTTTCCTTTTCCAGATTTTTTTAAAACTTCAGTGATTAAAAAATAAATAAAATGCCAAAAATAATTACATGGGTGTGAAGAATGAGCTTTAATATTTTATTTAAAACAATTTTGATCCCATTTAGAAGCCATTTCAAATTTATAAAAATTATTTAAAGTTGTTTTTTATGAGAGTTTTATAATTTTGAAAAAAATTCGTTATTTTATATTTTGAAGGCAAATCAAAAATTTCAGCTTTGCATTTTTATTTGCAAGCAATAAATGAAGTTCCCTTTATGAAAATCACAATTACATTGAAGGCGGTAATTTATATGGCATGCTATAGGCCATCATTAAAGAGAGGTAATTTATACATTATATCAAAGGCTATTGTTTTAAAGCATTAAATTATTTTTTCTTAATGAAAATTACAATTTCATTAAAGAGATAATTTATAATGACATTCTAAGGCCTTTACATTTCATAGCTATTCATGCATATTTATTTTCTATTTATTCAACAAGCAATAATAAAAGGAATTCAATTTAAATGAATAATTACTAGCATAGCATAGTAAAAAAAACCAACACAGGCCCCTTATAAACAATTGTAAATCACTAAGGTATTCTTAGCACTCATTTAACACATCTTTACAAGATTACAAATACACATGTGCAATGCTTATATAGCGAAACCTTGGAGAAGTTGTTTTTGTTTTAACTTCTTTGCAAGAGAGGGTTTTATTATCAAAATCCTAAGTGTGATTGTGGTTTTGCATTTGGGTAAAATTACCATTCAATATTTTCTATTATATTTTCCATGTTTCATATTTATTTTTCTAACTTTTTCGTTTTGTAGATTTTTTTAAACCTTCGGCAATTAAAATAAAAATAAAATAAAATGTCAAAAATAAATATATGGGTGTGAATAATGAACTTAAATATTTCATTCAAAACAATTTTGATCCCATTCTGAAGCAATTTTGAATTTATAAAAAATATTTAAAGTTGTTCTTTTATGAAAATTTTATAATTTCAAAAAATTTCATTATTTTTTTTTGATTGGTAGAAAGGGTGTTGAAAGGTCCCTGAACCTTGTACAAGAGAAATTACATGAATTCCAGATCGACCGAGGTGGTCCAAGAAATAAAGATCAAAGAGCGAGCAAACCTCCACACGAGGAAAGGTGTCGCGAAATCGCGACCAAATTGGTGATGTCGCGAAATCGCGACAAGTTGCACCGTTGCTGCCAAGAGAAGAAAGGATGTCGCGAAATCGCGACAAGAAGCGCCATCGGAGCCGAAGGAGGGAAGAAGTCGCGATATCGCGACATGTTGCAAGGTTGCTGCCAGAAGAGAGGAAGTGTCGCGATATCGCGACGTGTTGCTAGGTTGGAGCCGAAAGAGAAGAAGAGTCACGAAATCGTGACATGAAGGAAAACCGCGACCGGACAGAAAAGGTGTCGCGAAATCGTGACAAGAAGTAAGACCGCTGCCGAAGAGAAGAGGTGTCATGAAATCACGACAAGAAGGAAGACCGCAGCCGAAGAAAAAAAGTGTCACGATATCGCGACAATTATGGAAGACCGCTGCCAAAGAGAAAGGGTGTCGCGAAATCGTGACAAGATGGAAGACCGCTGTCGAAGAGAAAAAGTGTCACGATATCACGACATTATGGAAGACCGCTGCCAAAGAGAAAAGGTGTCACGATATCGCGACAAGATGGAAGACCGCAGCCGAAGAGAAAAAGTGTCGCGATATCGCGACAAGATGGAAGACCACTGCCAAAGAGAAAAAGTGTCACGATATCGCGACAATATGGAAGACCGCAGCCGAAGAGAAAAAGTGTCACGATATCGCGACATGATGCAAGGAAGAGAAAAAGTGTCGCGATATCGCGACAAGATGGAAGACCACTGCCAAGGAGAAAAAGTGTCGCGATATCGCGACAAAATGGAAGACCGCAGCCGAAGAGAAAAAATGTCACGAAATCGTGACATGATGCAAGAAAGCGCCTGAAGAGAAAAAGTGTCGCGATATCGCGACATGTTGCAAAAATGCACCCGAAGAGAAAAAGTGTCGCGATATCGTGACATGTTGCAAAAACGCACCCGAAGAGAAAAGGTGTCGCGATATCGCGACATGTTGCAAAATCACGGCCGAAGAGAAAAGGTGTCGCGATATCGCGACATGTTGTAAAACCGAGAGAGAAAAAGTGTCACGATATCGCGACAAGTTGAAAGACCGCTTTCGAAGGAGAAAAAAGTGTCGCGATATCGCGACAAGTAGCAACCTCACGGCCAGAGGAAAAAGGGATGTCGCGATATCGTGACATGCTGAAATTTCATGGCCAACGGTGAAAAGTGTCGCGATATCATGACAAGTTGCCGAAACGTAGCCGAAGGGGGAGAAGAAGGAAGAAAGGATGCGAAAACTCGACCAGTTCCAAGAGCAAACAAACCCGGTCCCCTGTTAACCACTCACATTGTGCAGACATTGGAACTTGTAGAAGCGTCCCTTAGGCCAATGGGAAAGGAGTCTCTCCAAACATGAATGTCCGTTTCGCCAACTCCCTTGTTAGCAAGCCAGTCCGCAGCTTTGTTGCCTTCCCGGTACTGATGCTTAATGACTAATTCTGGGTAAATGCCAATTAGTGCCTTGCATTCTTGGAAGATCGAAACAAGGGCCCAGGGAGGCACAGAAGTCCCATTGAGCCAGTTGATGCAGTGCAGTGAGTCTCCTTCTATGATAAGTTTATTGATGGTCAAGCCTTCCAAGAGAATCAAGCTTTGGAGCAGAGCCCGAGCCTCTGCCATATTGTTAGATTGAATTCCCAGGTTCTGAGCAAAGGCCAAAATTATTTCTCCTCTATGATTTCTGAGAATTCCTCCTCCGCCAGCCGCTCCTGGGTTGCCTTTGGCCGCACCATCGAAATTAAGCTTGTGCCACCCAGTAGGAGGTAAGACCCACTTGATGACAGACCTGTCAACAGAAGTACGGGGTGTGGCAGAGAAATTGGAAAGATTGAAAAGTTTTGTTAGGTCCGATTCAAGGCCAGGGGGGGGGTTTGGAAGACGAGACAAGAGAGGCATTCTCCGTAGCAAGGGCCAAGATTTTGGCAACAACAATCTTCATATCAGTGGCTTGGTTTTTGAAAATTTTGGCATTTCTCTCAAGCCAAATCTGCCACAGGAAGATGTGAAGGCAAGCTTGCCACATGAATTTAAGTTGATTGTTCTTGAAAGGCCGGGGCCATTGTTGAAAAAGGAGGGGAATGGAATGAGGGAGGGCTACGGAGATGACGAAGGTGTTAAGAACCTGGTTGAGCACTGCAAGAGAGAAGGGACATTCCAGAAAAACATGCGAAGTTGACTCACAGGCATTTTTACACAGGATGCACCAATTGGGGATGAGTAACCCTCTGATTATCAAGTTGTCAGTGGTGAGGATTCTATTTTGGATGGCCAACCAGTAGAAGAATTTGACCTTGGGAATGATCTTGGGAACCCAGACCTGATTAGATAAGTCCCGACCATCATTGGGAGTTTCTTGACTGTAGTAAGCTGATTTAACAGTGAAATTCCCTGAATCTTCAAGGTTCCAGACCATGGAATCATCTTTGTGAGAGCTGGGGATGATGCAAGTCCTCAACAAGTTTTGTAACCGCCTGAGCGCCTCTGTGATATGCCTAGGCCCATTAAGAGCCAGGTGTTTCCATTCAGGTCTTGTAATACCTGGGTTAATGAAATGACACACCTTATCTCCAAAGGTGGCTTCGGTAACCGTCTTGAGCACTGCAAGATGAGGATCTTGGCTGAGAGGTTTGTCACGGATCCACGGGTCATCCCAGAAATGAATGGTCATTCCAGTTCCAAGACACCACCTTAAGCCTTCCATGATGATCTTCCTTGTTTTGGTGACGCCATTCCAGAAATGAGATCCGCTAGGAAGGTTGTGCTCTCCAAGAAAGGGAACCTGATGGAGGTACTTAGCTTTGATGATGTCAATCCAAGTGACATTTTCATTGGTGGTAAGTCTCCAGGACTGCTTGGCAATGAGGGCCATGTTCATCCGCTTGATGTCCCTGAATCCGAGTCCTCCATCCTTTTTCTTGGAACAAACCCTATCCCAGGCAACAAGGGAAAATTTGTTCTTGTTTTCGTTTCCCGCCCAAAGGAATCTGCGTTGAATTTGCTCAATTCTTTGGCAGATGGAAGCTGGAGCTTTGAAGATAGATAAGAAAAAAATAGGAATACTTTGCAGGCAAGCCTGGACCAGAGTGGCTTTGGCTGCCTGACTGAGCATTGAACTTTTCCAACCTGCAAGTTTCTTGTTGAGGCGATCTAAAACAGGGTTCCACATAGCCGAGACCGATTTGCCGTGGAAAAGCGGTAATCCAAGATAAGTAGTTGGAAGGCTCCCAATGATACACCCAAGGATCTCAGCAATCCTGTTTTGCCTGTGGATGGGAGTATTGAGAAAGTATAGCTTGCTTTTGCGGTAATTGACTTTATGGCCAACCGCCTCTTCATAAGAATCAAGAATGTTCTTAATGATTTTTGCTTCGGGAACAGAAGCATGAGAGGATAGAATAGTATCATCCACAAACTGTTGATGGGAAATGGCATTGGTTGTTGAGGCTGGTTTGATCCCGGAGACGAGTCCACTGTTGCAAGCAGCAGTAAGGGTTCTTCCAAGGGTTTCGACCAAAATGATGAAGAGGAAGGGTGACAGAGGGTCCCCTTGACGGATGCCTTTGGAACTTTGGAAGAAGCCAGCGGGAGAACCATTGATAAGAACAGAGAACCAAGCAGTAGAGATACATTCACGAACCATCTTGATCCATTCTTTGTGAAACCCAAACTTCTCTAGGACCTCGAACAGGAATTTCCAGGAAACCCGATCAAAAGCCTTGTTCATGTCAAGCTTAAGGAACATACTGGGTTTTTTATTTTTTGATGTCGAATGGGCCAATTCATGGATGGTTATCACTCCATCAGCAATGAATCTGCCTTTGACCGAGCTCCCTTGGCACTGGTCGATGATGGAGGGAAGGATGTCTCTCAGCCTGTTTGCCATAACTTTGGTGATAAGTTTGTAGATGACACTACAGAGACTAATAGGTCTGAAGTCGGAGAGAGAAGCACGATCATTGGACTTGGGAATTAAAACAATGAAGGTGGAATTGGCTTCTCTCGGCATATTTTTGGCTCTCTGGAAGAATTTAACCGCAGCAACAACATCAGGGCCCACAATGTCCCAAAAGTGTTGAAAAAACTGGGGTGGGAAGCCATCGGGTCCAGGGGCCTTATCAGGTTCCATTGCAAACAGAGCTTCTTTGATCTCCTCTTCAGTGAAGAATTGGAGCAATTTCCCATTATCATCGTTAGACACCAACTTTGGTATGTTTTGAAGCAGAGAACTTGCTGTGCGGGGGTGGCAGTCAACACTTGGACCTAAGATTTCCTGGAAGTGGCGCACAGCTTCCTGTCTGATAGCATGGATGTCAGAGACAATGGTTCCATCAGCCTTGGTCAACTCAGAGATTTTATTTGAGCCTCTGTGGCGCATGGTGGAAGCATGGAAAAACTTCGTGTTGGTGTCTCCTTCTTTGAGCCAGAGGCTTCTGGATTTTTGCCTCCAGTAGGACTCTTCCTTAGCCAAGGTATTGTGAAAGTTTGAAAGGAGGCTTTTTTCTTCCATGAAAGTTTTGACCCTCTGATCCCCTCCCTGAATCAGATTTTCCACCCTTTTGAGCTCATCCATCAGATGCTTTTTTTTGGTAAAGAGGTTGCCGAAAACCTCCCTGTTCCAGCATTTCAGCTTGAGCTTGACCGCTTTGAGTTTGAGGAACAGATTCGTGAGAGGGTTTGGACAAAGGTTTTGCTGCCACCATTGTCGAATACACCGACCTAAATCTGGATGGGTGAGCCACATCTTTTCAAACCTGAAAGGGGTTTTGAAGATTTGTTGGGGGCGGGAACAATCCAGAATTAAGGGGTTATGATCGGATCCAATTTTTGGGTGGCTATGAAGCCTGGCATCGCCAAAAATAGGAATGAGTTCTTTGGATAAAAGAAATCTATCAAGCCAAATTTGGATGTGATGAATGCCCACCCGTCTGTTGCTCCAAGTGTAGTTGGATCCTTGGAGCGGCAAGTCCATTAGCTCGTTGAGGTTGACAAAATCGCTAAAATCTTCAATGCAGCTGCTAGTGATCGGGTTGCCTCCTTGCTTGTCAAACAGGTGAAGGGGAGTATTGAAATCACCACAGAGCATCCATGGAAAGTCAGGAAAGTTATTGCGCATTGCGAAAATGTTATCCCACAGCAATCTTCTGTTGACAGGGTTGTTTGGTCCATAAACATTGGTGGCAATCCATTGGAGGTTAGTGACTTTATTAGTGAACAAAATGTTGATGGTTCTGTCAGATACTGAAAGAACTCTCCCCTCAATAGTTGTCGGATCCCACAAACAAAGGAGACCCCCAGATGCCCCTGAGGAGGGACAAAAGGCAAAATTGTTGTTTTCCCAGATTAGCTTGCAAACTTGAGTGCTGCTATTCTCGTCCAGTTTGGATTCTTGAAGAAACATGATATTTGGTTTTAGGTTTTTCCTTACTGATTTGATAGTCCTCTGTTTAGCAGTTTCGTTGAGGCCTCTGACATTCCAAGAGATGAACTTCATCGAGTTGACTTGGGGTTTGCTTTGCGACCTCTGCCTCTCCCTTGAGACGGAGTAAGTTTAGGTCTAACTTCATCCAAGTCTTGGTGGGTGGGTTGTTCGGAAATAGGGCCCAAGGAGGTAGGCACAGAGCCATCAGCCATTTCGATCTCAGCTGCTTTGGCAAGCTTTTCTGCATTGGACGGTCTTCCCCTTCTCTGTTCTTTGTTGACGTCAGCTTTGGGTGCGGGAATGGGAGATTTCAGCGGGCTGGATGTTTGGAGAATGTCGGTAGTGTCAGTCCCAGGGGCAGGCCGATGGGGGGATGGAGAGCGGGGAGACTGGCACAGGGCAACAGACTCAGGGGAGAGGGAAAGAGGACGGTTCTGAGTCGGGGGAAGGGGTGGGAAGGGAAGAGGAAGGTGAGAGGGACCAGAATCGGTGGGTGAGTTTGGGAAGGTCATTGCAGCCTTACCTTTGGACAAGGGAGACTGAATCACAGTGGGTGTGGATGAGACGTTTGGATCTATGGGAAGGTCATCGGAGATGTCCTCTCTAGTATGAAGATTATTTAAGGGAGCAAATTGATTAGAACGAGAAGGCAGAGCACTTACATTGTTGGGTTTGCCATGATTTGAAGCAGAGGTTTTAGGAGGGCCTGCAGATCGGCCACGGCCCCGGCCAGAAGCCTTTTTCTGGGTGTTGGGGATCTGGGAATCCTTCTTTCGGCCCGAATCGCTGGGGATATCTTTTTTTTGGGAAGGGCATTGAGAAGCCAGGTGGCCCTGAGTGTTGCACTCCAAACAAAAAGTGGGCTTGTTCTCGTACTCAACTCCTTGACGTCTTCTGTAGCTCCCGTAGTTGATGCCGATGCAGGTAGGCAAAGCCGAATCCAGATTAGCCATGATGCAGACACGAGCATAGGTCATTCTGGTTCTGGCTCGGGTAGCAGGGTCGATGGCGACTAAATCTCCAATCGGTTGAGTGATGCCTTTGAGTGCATCATTGTAGAAGAACTATGGGGGAAGCCCATGGAGTTTGATCCAAATCGGAGCGATGTTGATAGACTGGGTTTCAGGGTCAAAGTCTTCCCCCCATCTCCGTAGAAATAGGCTGCGACGGCCAAAAAACCAAGGTCCTCCAGTAAGAATGCGGTGGGTGTCGAGGGCATTGTTTAGCCTTATCATGAAAAACCCCCTAGGAAAGGCCACTAACTCCAAGCTGCCCGAAAGCCGCCATTTGGAAAGAGCCCACTCTCGGATAGTTTCCATATCAGGTCTGGCATCGACAAATTTCCCAACCAGAGAGAGGGACTCTTGGAAGATTAGTGGCTCCATAACCTCACTTGGAAAAGAGACTTCAGTGCCCGTAACAGAGAAGGGCAAAGGAGTTTGGAAAGAAAACGCTCCTGTCGAAGACCTAACTTTATCCGCAAAGGACAAAGACCAAGGTCATGCTTTGGAAGGAGAGGAGGGTGAAACCCTAACGTTATCAGACGTCGGTTTCACCACGCAGTTTGGATCTTCACCGTGACATTTGCTGAGTGGGCCTGCAGTAGGCCCAACACCGTCTGCAGGACCCGAGGACAAACCTGCCAGACCAGCACCCTCCAGCGTCCCTCCAACGTCGCCATCGCCATCGCCATCGTCCACAGACGCACCCGCTCCCGTTCCCGCCATTAAAATTTCATTATTTTATATTTTGAAGGTAAATCAATTTTTTTAGCTTTGTATTTTTATTCACAAGCAATAAATGAACTTACCTTTACAAAAATCAAAATTTCATTAAAAAGGATAATTTATATGGCATTCCATAGGCCATCATTTTTAGAGCAATAAATCATCTTCTTTTTATGAAAATTTTAATGTCATTAAAGAGGTAATTTATACATTATATCGAAATAGATTAGCACTTAGGCAGAATGACGATCAGTTGTGCACACTGTGCTAGAGAGAATCCAAATTTTCAAAATGCACTATGCAAGAAGGTCCAAATTCAAAATTATGGGACTCAGGGCAACCTCGAATGCACTCAGCTTGGAAAAGCTTCTGAAGAAGGGGACACTCATGATTCTGTTACTAACAATCCCATTGGGTTTTGGGGAGATGAACCCCTCAATAAAGGTGACCCCCATGGCCCACCTCTATTGCAGGGTCCCAGTCCTGAAAAGACTTCCTTTGTCAAGATCATCGGTGGATGTCATAAACCTATATATTCAGATATCCATCCTTCGATTGAACCTATCAGGACTAAGGTAACAATCCTTGACAATGTGGCCCAACAATATTTATTTTTTGAATCTTTTAATCTTGTTGGAAAATTAATTGGAGGGCATCCTAATACTGAAGTCATCCATAGTTGGGCTCTGTCCAAATGGAAGCTGATGGGATCCTTAGAAATTTTTTGCTTGACCAAGGGTTTTTTGGGATTCATCTAAGCAATCGTGATGATGCTAGCAAAATTATTATGGGAGGCCCTTTGTTTTTGGGAAAAAAAAACCTCTTTCTTCATAAATGGGACCCGAAATTTGAACCAAAAATCCAAAGTATAAATTTTACCCCTATCTGGGTAAGACTTCCTAATCTTCCATGGTATTACTGGTACTCTAACATCCTCACTGGTATTGCTAAAACAATTGGGACTTTGGTTGCCATTGATCATGATATTTTAGCTAGAACCAGGATTACTGTAGCAAGAATTTGTGTTAATGTCAACCTTGGTTCCAAACTCCTAATATTTTTGGAGCTTGAGCACATCGGCTTCTACCAGAAGTAGGCTATTGAATATGATAACAAACTATATTATTGTGTCGAGTGTCATACTCAGGGATATTTGAGGGTTCACTACCCTTCTCTTTGAACCAAGCCTATAGATGCTCCAACTCAATGGCCTGAAGACTCTGCTCATCATTCTCAGAAATATGAGACGGCTAGTCTAAACTTCAATACCCAAGGATGGAGAAATTTTGGTCCTAAGAAAATTTTTAGGCAAGTCAAGCAAGGATAGTATCTAAGAAACAAATGTGTTGTTATTCAAGAAAATGAAAACCCTTAGCCTCACTTGAAACCTTCAAATACTGGGGGTAAGGGTAAGAAGGTTATGACCAGCCCATCTCCATCGCCAGACTCTAGTGAAGAGGTATGTCCTGCTCCCACCAGTCCTAATAATTTTTTTGTTATGGTTGATTCAAATCTGTTCAACCAAGAAAACCAACAACCCATTCTTGACAATGAAATTCAAATCCCATTGAATTTGTATTCCCCTTCAAATTTTGGACCTTTTGTCCCTACTCTTGAGACCTTTAGCCCATATAAAATATCAAATATCATGATGGCTTCTGGCTCAGTTGTTGAACAAGTCTAAATTTAGTCTGACAAGAAGTGAGGCAGACCTTCGATGAATGAACAATGGAAAAATAAGGTTCAAGATGACATTGATAATGGTATTCAAAAAATCTTATTTCATCTTGTTGATCCTCATGCTAAGGATGAACCAAAAAGCACAAAACCTCCCCAACCTGTTGGTAAGGGAGGTAAGAAATATTCTAAAGGTTACAAATGAATCTCCTCTCATGGAATGTGAGAAGATTGAATGGGTTAACCAAATACAGAGTGGTTAGCTCATTGAGAAAATAAATAAGCTCCACTGTCATTTTATTACAAGAAATAAAACTAGATCCAAACAATTTTGTTTCAATTGCCCGTAGAATCTGAAGCAAAGGAGAATTTTTTTTTAACCCTGCTAGAGGTGCGTTTGGAGGTCTCATGGTTCTATGGGATCCAATAAAGGTGGAAGGTACCTTGGTTCATTCCAGAAAAAGAATAATCAATGTCAAATTTCAATAGAGCAACTCTAACATATCTTGGATCATTTCCAACATATATGATCCAAATAATTCTTTAGAAAGAGCCCTTTTCTAGAATACGCTCAGTAGCATTAAAGAATTTTTAATAATATTCCATGGATTTTTGCTGGTTATTTCAACACACCACTTTATCCTTTAGAAAAAATTGGAGGCTCTGGATGCACTAAAATAAGTATGGATGATTTTTTAGAATTTGTTAATACCAACAATCTTATGGATATCAAAATCAAGAATGTAGAATTCACTTGGAGTAATAGAAGATCTAGAAATCAGCTCATCCAAGTCAAGTTAGACAAAGTTTTTTTTGTCTCAATAAGTTGTCCAACTCTTTGGGGATGCCAATCTTCTCTCTATTCCTAAAATAGGGTCTGATCATAGTCCTCTTCTTTTAGATATTATTCAGTACAACCCTTTCAGGAGACCTTTCATATTTGAGTCAATGTGGATTCAACATCCTAATTTATGACCCAGAGCCTCTCAATGGTGGTACCAGGTTAGTCAAGGTGGTCCTTCTTTCTATCTTGTTCAAAAATTAAAACATGTTAAAAATAACCTAAAAATTTGGAATGCTGAGGTTTTTAGCAATGTGTTTGAAGTTAAACAATCCCTTAAAGATAGTCTCCTTTACATTGAAAGCAAAATTCAAGTAGGTCTTTGTGATGATCAAATGCAGGTTGAAGAGAGAAGTATCTTGGTTGATTACCATAACATCTTGGCTCATGAAGAAATATTATGGAAATAGAAGTCATGGGCTTTGTGGATCAAGGAAAGAGATATTAATACTATATTTTTCATGCTTCAATGCTGAGAAATAGAAGTCATAATAGAATCAAAGAATTAGCAAGGGCTGATGGATCTATCACTTCTTAATTTCATGAAATTAGGAATGAAGTTGTATCTTATTTCATAAACCTCCTTGGGGAAGAAAGGGAGCCCTCTAATATTTCTCTAAATTTCATGTTGTATCATATACCTAATCTTGTTTCCAATGATGTCAATTCTAAACTTTTAGCACATTTTTCTGATGAAGAAATCCACTCTGCTCTATTTGCAATGCATCCTGACAAGTCCCCAGGTCCTGATGGTTTCCCAACATGATTCTTTCAAAACTTTTGGGATATTGTAGGTATTTATGTATGCTCTACTATTAGAGAATTTCAATCTACCAAATATATTCCTCAAGTATTTAACTCTACAATCATTGCTCTTATACCAAAGAGTCCTAATGCCAAATTGATTAATTTTTGTCCTATCAATCTATGTAATGTGGTTTACAAAATATTTACTAAAGCCATAGCCAAAATATTGAAAGACATCCTCCCTACCATTATTGACTCTTGCTAAGGGAGCTCCATTCAGGGCAGATCCATTCTTGATGGTGTTATCACTATCATGAATCAATTCACTCTATTTGCATATCAAAACAACCTACTTTTATTGTGAAACTTGACATGAACAAATCTTATGATAGATTAAATTGGGACTTCTTGTTGTTTGTCCTTCTCAGGTTTGGCTTCCACCCTAAATAGGTTGAGCTTATCAAAGGATGTATTTCTACCCCATGGTTTTCTATTCTTGTCAATGGATCCATGGATGGTTACTTTCTAAGTCACAGAGGCATACATCAGGGAGATCCCATATCTCCATTGTTGTTCATAATTTTTTTCAAAGCCCTTGGGAGAACCATTAAAGTAGATTGTAATATTCACCTTTTATCACGAATAAAAGTAGCTTCTCAAACTAGACCCATTTCTGATCAATAATTTATGGATGACACCATTATTACCACCAAAGCTTTTATCCTTGAATACAGGGTCATAAAACACATTCTCTTGTTATATGAAGATGTGGCTGGGCAAAATATCAACTTCCATAAAAGCAAAGTCTATTTCTTAAACACTCCCTTTCAAAGATAGCATAAAATTTCTGCTATTTTTGAATGTCCAATTGCTTCTTTCCCTGCCATGTATCTTGGACTCCCTCTGTTTTTAGGGTAGCTTGATGCCTCAATGTGGAATAATGTTATTGAAATATTTCAAAAGAAACTATCTGGATGGAAAGGGAATTTTTTATCACAAGATGGCAAGATAACTCTGACTCATGCTTCTCTTCAGAATATACCTATCTATTTCATGTCAATTTTCAAAGTTCCTGCTAGAGTTTATCAAAAAATAGAGCAGATTCAAAAGAATTTCCTTTGGACAGGTTCTGAAAACAAAATTAGGTTCCATATTGTAGCTTGGGACAAAGTATGTAGATCAAAAATTTATGGTGGGGTTGGCCTAAGGAGAATTCATCTTTTTAATTCTACCCTTCTTACCAAAAAATCCTGGATATTAATTTCAGAAAGGGAAATTGATTGGATATCCATTGTTCATCGCAAATACTTGTAGGAAGCTTATTTCTTTGTTGTTGATGTGTCCCCTAGGGGGTCTTATTTTTAGAAATCCATATTGTAGGTTAGAGCTATTCTTAAACAAGGATTTCTTTGGAGACTTGGTAATGGAAAACAAATTGATTTTTGGAGATACAAGTGGATACTTGATGAACCCCTTATAAATAATCCCAAATAATCCCAATCTGGTTATCCTTAAAGATTATATAGACACCTTTTATGGGTCTAAAGTTTCAAATTTTATATGTGCTCTGAATGGCAAAAATTGTTGGAAGTCTCTCACCAGTCTTCATCATCCGAATGAGATCAGTCAATTGCAACTTCTTTTAAGATCTCATAACATTCCTTTTGGGAGATCCTCTGATTATCTATTTTGGGACCATACTAAATCAGGTGAATTTTGGTTAAATATGCTTTAAAATTTCTTTCACCCCTTGCGGTACCAGCTTTACCTTTTAATATTGTTTGGCCTAAAATACTAATTCCTAATATTACCTCTTTTGCTTAGGTTGCTATCCAAGAGAGAATTCTCACCATTGATAATCTGCTCTTCTTATTGGGAATATCCCCACCATATTTTCATTGATGTCCCTTTGCTTTATCCATTCTTAACAAGCTTTTTGAGTGTTTACATATATCCTGGGTTATCCCTTACTCTATCCCTGATCTGTTCACTCAATGGCACAATCCCTTCAGAAACATGCACCTCAAGACTTTATGGCAGTTTTGCCTTCATCACTTTTTATAATAGATTTGGTTAGAGTGAAATCGTAGAGTTTTTTCTAGTTCTTGTCAAAATTCTAAGTTTGTATTTAGAAAAATCCTTGCCTACGCCATTGATAATACTTCCCTCAGCTCCTTACCTTCCCAACCCCCATATTCCTTTGAAGCCTATGTTGGGAGGGCTCTTAAATTTTCTATTGTGACTAACTCTTGCTCATATCCCAAGTCCACTAGAACTCAAACGTCTTGGATACCTCCCCCTCAAGGCTGACTCAAACTAAATTTTGATGGTGCTGCTAAGGGCAACCCTGGATTTTCAAGAGCATATGGTGTTATCATATATTATCAAGGTAAGGTCATTATTGCCTTTTCCGAATTTCTTGGGATTTAATCCAATCAAGTTGCTGAGGCACGTGCTCTTTAGCGTGGGATGATCTTGGCTAAATATGTGATCAACATCATACTGGTTGAAGGTGATTATTTGACCACTATAAATTACCTCAAAAATACCAAAAATGCTTCATGGAAAGTAAGAAATTACATAGAAGAAGCTATAATCCTAACTAAATAGTTCCAAGATATTATCTTTCAACATACCTTCTATGAAAACAATAAAGCTATTGATGCTCTTACCAATTTTGACACTACTATAACTGAGTTAATGATGTAGACTTCTTATCATCCTCAGTTTCTAATCCTTGTCATTGATAAATATTTTACAACTTTAGGTCTTTCTATTACTAACGTGGAGCAATTTAACGATGCTCAAGGTTCTTTTCATGCCTAAAGTTCTTTTACTAAAAATGTCGAAGGTGTGCATGTTGCAAATTCTCATAAGAATCCTCAGAAGAAGACTACCAAGTCTGAGGACTTCCCTACGAAAGATAATGGTGCTGAGCTAGATGTTTTCCTTGGAAATATTCATGATCTATCTGCTAAGCCCGCTTCTGAGACCTGATGGTTCTTTTGGGGTTTTTGTTGTTTGGTTTTGTGGAAGTTCTCGACTTTTGTAGTTATTACTTTGAATCTATTTTGTTTCTTTACTTGTTGACTAAGGGTAGCCTTATTTTTGATAATTACTACTCTTATGGTTTAAGGTTGAGGACTATCTCTGTTGTTTTTGTTTCTTGGTTGTATTTCTCTTATGCTATTCTTAGTCTCTTTTGGATTTTTTTGCCTTGTTGTATTCAAGTTTTGGGACCCTGTTAAAACCCGTATGTTATATATGTTAATATATTTAACCAATCAAAAAAAATTATACATTATATCAAAGGCTATTGTTTTAAAGCATTAAATTATTTCTTCTTTACGAAAATTACGATTTCATTAAAGAGGGGTAATTTATAATGACATTCTAAGGCATTTACATTTCATAGCTATTCATGCATATTTATTTCCTCTTTATTCAAGCAATAATAAAAATAATTCAATTTTCATGAAAAATTACTAACATAGCATAATAAAATAAACCAACACAGGCCTATTGGAGCCAAAATTGACTCAACATCTGAGACCTCAATTTTAAAATTTTGAATTCAATAAATTTAAGAAATATTGTTGGTCTGTATTGCATTTTTCTCTAAGAAATTGATTTAAAATTATTTTAAAATGTCTTAGTCAAATTAAAAGTCAAAGCTTTAGTCATTAATAACATTGCCTTTGTGACCGTTAATATTATTCGATAAATCAAATGTCCAATAAAGGTCTTTAACCACTAAATATTCAATAATCGCAAATCAAATAACAAGTCTCCCTAAAATACCTTGTTCCTTATTATAATATTAATCAAAATGTTTTGGCCTAAATAAATGATAAAAACTCTAAGTCCTTAGGTCACTAATAATAATGATGACACATTTTAATCTAAGTACATGAGCGAAAGTTTCAAGATTTTAAGAATGGATAAATAAGGTATGTGCCCCCTTTGGTTCAAAATCGGGCAGATTGAGAAAATCCAAGGGTATCGCTCGATCTAGCCTGATCTAACAGATGTGCTTTCACAAAGCAACCCGAAGGTTAAGTCAAAATTCAATGGTCAAAAAATATTATCACCTAAGGTCTAAAGTGTTTAAATTTAATAAAATCATTTGAGGGTATGCGCCCCCTTCAGTTAAAAATCAAGCAACTTTAAAATATATATCGGCAACACTTGATCCGCAACTAATTTGAAGGTTGCGCACACTTCAATTTCACCAACACTTAAAAAACTCCAAGCCTAAATCTTGATGTAAATTTAATTAAGGGTCACACGCCCTCTTGGATTAAAAATCGTACAAGTAAAAATATCTGGATGGTAGTGCTCCACTATGATAAAATTGAACGATCACACTTGATCCAAGTATAAAATGCTAAGCTTTGAAAATATTAAATACTTTGGGATTAATCAAATTACTAAATGTGATCAACGAGGGTATTAACACATTGATGATAGATCCCCCTTTCGCTAATCACATATTAATTAAATTTAAAAAAAAAAGCATGTACACCTTATGTTTTTGGTTTTGTAGGGCAGAAGAAAATATACGATTGTGCTTTATCCTAAGTTAGTCTAACAACAGTGCTCATTGTAATTTGATCGACTATTAAAAGCTCATATATGATTCAAAGTCAAACCCCCCCATATTTGATAAATTTTATGGTTGCGCTCACTTCAAAAAGATCCAACAATCGCACTTCATCATGACAAGATCTAACAAACACGTGCTACCCAGAGAATTCAAGATCTAAGGTGATCAACAGCTACATCCAAATACAATTTGATCCAATGGTTGTGCATTGTTCATGATAATCCAAGGTTTGGACATAGGATGGGCCAAAGGTAATCAACAGTTACGTGCACTCCAAGCCAATCTAATGATAGTGCTCTTCCATGATACAAGCAAATGTTGACAAGTAAAAACACACATGTGAGATGATCAAACGGTAACACTAGCCCTGATCAAATATAATAGTAGTGCTCCCTCAAAGACATTATAATCTAGAGTAAAATAAATGGTAGCATTTCAACCCACCCAAATCCGACGGCTATAATTTGATCAAAATCACCTAAAGAATATAACTATACATCACGGGTTAATCAACAGTCATGTTCATTCCAAACAAATATCTGATGGTGGTGCCTCACCAAAAATATAAAAAATAAATATAAAGTGATCATCAGTGGAATTAAATTCATAAGGAGGATTCGACGACCGTGCTTAAGCCTATCAAATTGAAAGGTAGCGCTTTACCAAAAATTAGTAGAGAATAACCAAGTAAATGATTGATCAAGCTATGGTCAAGATAGATCAGATGATCATGCGTATCTTCACCAAAGATCTAACAACTATGAACAATCGAGACTATCAAAATGAAATTAAAGCATTATAAGGGGCACATATCTCTATTTTATCTAACGGTGGTGCTAAACCCTACTCAAATCTAACGGTTGCACTTAACCAAGATACCCAAAGTTTAAGGCATATGTTTTATTTTGTGGTTGGGTGATTAATTAATTAAGGTAAAAAATGATAAATCCTTCACCTAATTAATATTAAGTGTCTAATATGTTACTAACTCTCCCAATTGTTATGGTTAAAACCCGACACATATCTAAATATCGGACGATCGCATACGCATGCACTCTTGATCTAACAATGGATTTTGTTTTAATACGTAAGCAAGGCTTAAAGGATATTGGAAATTTAGAATCCCCTGGTGGATATTTATAAAAAGATATTTCTTATGACCAACATATGGATAAAATCAAATCAAGAATTATATATTTATACCTAAGTGTTTCTAGTTTATTTATTTTAAAATCACAAATTTTTGCTTAGTATAGGTTGTCAACTTTAGTGTACATATATTATGTCATGCGACTAACAATCATGCACGATCATAAAGGTCAATGACAATGAATTGAAACCATCGAAGCCTAAAAATCTTACTATCGATCCCAATAATGATAACCACTACTTAACGCTATAGCTCTTTTTGAAGGTGGTGGACCATTTTATGAGAAAATTCCCATGAAGATGTTGCCACTACTACATTTATAGCACCACGTTAGCTGAAAGAGCAACCCAAAAGCCAATAGAAACACTATGAATAATTGCAAGTGTGCAAACCAATGTCCTCATGGATTTACATGTCGAGGAAGATCACTTACTGTGATTGCCCAATTTTAGAAAAATCACCATGGCGTATATCTATTGGTCAAATTCAAATGTATTTGGTGTCATCGCATTAATGATACACTATGTGAAACCAATGAAACCATCCCACTCTTAGCTACTTAAAAACCCATTATCAAGCACCATCACCACCCTAGTTATCACATAGCGAAGAACTATTTAGAAGAGAAAATATTTTTAGGAATCATATATCATGGTGAAATAGAGCCAATACAAGGAACACAATGGCCACCTAGGAAAATACTTTTATACCAAATAATACTCAAGAAGCTATTACGTTTATTATTGACCAATCCCAATACATAGAGCTCCCTGGAAGAGTAATATCTATAATCAGGATGTATGATTTTGCAAAAAAGTTTAGGAAAAACAAAAAGCTAATGCCTGCTCAATAGTATGAAATTGAAAATATGTGTATTTGAAGCTTCGAGGCCATGATAGAAAATTATCAACGCTCTCCTTGGTTATTGTCAAATTTGTTCTCCAAAGCAAAAAAGTCACATAATCAGAGAGTTCCTAGGATAAATCGATAGACCAACAATGTAGGAAGAATAATATACCCCAAGGTGTATTATTGTGCGGACTTGCTGGCATGGTTGGTAGTGGTGTATGATGAAAATATGAAGACTTTCAAGGACAATAAAGGATGCCCAATTTTTATCATCGCAACCAAGAACATCAAAGAAGTTTTTCAATTGGATCCCTTAGACACCCAACTGGTTTACCAGGTAATTGAAAGATAATCTCATCAATTAACTGAGCTAGGTCCTTTTAGAATACTTTTTGAATATTATGAAGAAGTTAAATTTAAATTACCCATTAGGAAGACTGCTTGCAATCCTTGGGTTAGGGATTTCTGTGATATTATTAACATTATTTTGGGCTTATGGGAACTCGATGTAGTAGGGAGGGATACACTGTACTTAGTAACACAAAGTAATAGAAGAATAAATCCCCCCATTTATGCCTGGGAAGAGGAGTTAAGTAGACAAATGCATAACCAGTTGTCAGAATTAAAAAAGGTAATTTTAGAACAGAGGAAGGAGATGCCCTATTTTTCCCACTATTCCATTCTCATGCACTTGTTAGCTAGACAATTGGGAAATGAAAGTCAACATAGAATAGGAGCCAACAATAGTCCATATGTACAAAATAGATTTTGGAGAATACATGAGGGATGCACCCACTTTGGTTGGTTTTGTGACAACTTCATGGTAGAAATTCACTGGATTCTGACTGGTGACATGCCTGAGAGATTGGGGCTAAGAATAAAAGCTTTCCTCAAGGATAAAAGAATAGGATATTATTTCTTCTCAGAAGGATTCACCTATATGTGGCTTTATGGGGCCAAAATTCCCCCTAAAATGTTACCAATGTACTACCCTTTCTCCCTAGCATCCTTAGAACTGGTAAGACAAGTCACAGAAGAAGCTAAAATGAGGTAGGTAAATAAACATGGTCGAGTCCCCTGGCTAAATATTCCATGCAAATTTAGATATTACACTTTTGCAGGATATCCAACCTTGTTTAAAGGCATGTATGATTTGGAAAACATGGACTTCCAAGAAATAACATGGAGACCATACAATCCCCATAATACATATAGGCAAATGATGAACCGTAAATATGCCTGGGTTGAACACAGAAAAGACCAATATGAGGAAGCACTGTTAGATGCCATAGAGAAAGGGGAAATTCACAAATCCATGAAGTTTGGAATGATTTTCCTTTTGAGGTTAGGATAAATGCACAAATCTATGAACCATATGAATACCCCATGGAGCTCAATTTGAAGAGGATAATTACTATGGATGCAAAAACTTTGATTTTTTCCACTCCTACTCAGGCCATTAGGCCATTAGAGAATTTGTGCTATTATAAATTATAGAATAACAAGGCCTTGATCAAATGGAAGTTACAATGGGTGTTTTTGAGGTAGTAGAACACCAGATACGAGGTCCAAAAAAGCCCCAACCTCATATAAAGGTAGCCCCCAGTACATAACAACTCACATAGGGCCTAATGTAGACAAAGAGAAGGAAGTGGTAATAGTGCCATCCCAAGAGCTCACTATTGTAGAGAAACAAGTTGAAGCTCATGTTTCTAATCAATCATTGGCTTTAACTATTGTGAAGAAGTTGGTCCCCAAGGATATCCCCACCTCATTAAAAATTAATGACAAAGAAATACCAATTCCATTTGCTGCATAAATGAAATCTAGTGGCTTTGAAGAAATCCTGAGGGATCATAGAGTGGAAAGACAAGAGGTTGTGGCTGCCCCTCAAGCAAAGAAACCCAGATTAACCCTTGACAAGAGGTTGTGGCTGCCCCTCAAGCAAAGAAACCCAGATTAAACCTAACCTCAAGGGTTTAAGAAGAAACAATTTTTAGCTTAGCAAATAAAAAAGAGTTGCAGATGATAGCCAAAACAAAGAAAGCTCTATCTTAGAAACAGAACATAACAAGTTTAGGTCATCTATGACATAAGTATCCATACCCACTCCATAGGAACCTATAATACTCACAATGGATGATAAAATAGGATAGATCTCAATGAAAGGAAAAGAGGTTGACATGGTTAGGATGAACAAGGCCATGACTATATAGACTTTAGACCACCTACAAGAGACAAATGATGAATTGAGGAGTCAATTGGAGGCCAATGATAAAGAAAAAGCAGATATGCAAGCCTTAATTAATAGTTTGAAAGAATATTTGGCACAGAAAACCACACTAATAGCACAACCTCCTTTGGTGATAAAAGTAACAAACTATGTAGACTATTTATCTAAAATAAAAAGGGAAATATCATTCAAAATTCAAGACAAGATCAAGGGGATCACTGAGATGTTCAAGTAGATTGAGGTGATTTGGGTTACAGCTCAAGAAATTGAAAGCTTGATATATTAGAAATAGGAAGACTTCGAGGCCATTCGCATTACTCTCAACTTAATGGAAGAATATTTTGAGGAAATGTAGAGTAAGGAAGTAATATTGAATGATTTTATTGAGGTAAAAAATAATATTGAATTCATGAAAGCAACCATGTATAGGGTAGAAAAATAAATATGGCATAATGATGATGCAGATATGTTCACTCTATTGGATGACATAAAAGAGAAGTTGGTAGATATTGGGTTGTCTTTGGAAGAGTTATTTGAAACCGCTAGTATAAAATATCTCCTCAAAAATAAAAGAGAAGAGTTTGATTGTGAACCAAATTATGAACAACAAATATCCAGATAGACCACCTTTATGGTAAATACTATAGAATCACTAATCACTCAGTATGAAAAGAATAAGAGTTATATCAATGTGCAGAAAAATAGGATCCTCCAAGAAATGAACATGTTGATATTTTCTATAACTTTTAACGTTGATGCCTGAAGGATGATTGAAAAACAAATCAGATGGTTGTAGTAGAGCAATAAAGATAAGGAAATTAAAATATGTAGTTTACGATTGGAAATGGATTCACCTCAAGAAGAATAAATAAAAATCACTAAGGAGGGAGAAACTTCAAAAGTAGAAATTCAGTTAGAGAGCAAATGAGGAATAGAGAAAGAAGACGTTTTAGGAATTGTGATCACCAATTGAACAAGTCAAGACTTAAAAATGCAAAGAGAAGTGTATAGTATGAATATTATAGGATAATGGAAGACATATGTACCAATTTTGAAGATCAAACCAGATGGTGACAAGTGTAAGGCCAAGATCAAGACAAAAATAATAGATTCAAGAATTCAATGCTATAAGTACACTAACCGCGGTCAGAATCTGCATCAAGCATTTAGAGATAGCATTTTTGCTAAGAGGTATACTTGAGTTCCATTTTGAGTTGTGTTGTTGTATTTCCATTGTGTCTATTTTTCTTTGCCATCCCTCATTCTTACCTTTGTTGTGCAAGTTTTGGTATTGTTGTGTTCGAAAAGCTGAGAATATTTCTAGTATTTTTTGAGCCTGAAGTTTAGATATTCTTCTTGTATCAATCTGAAATAAGGAGACTTGAAGAGGTCTTGTTACATTATTTGAACAAGGTTTTCTTATTGTATTAAAAAGTTGTAATAGAGTTTAAAGGCATTCTACCAACTTTGCATATAACTACCATTGAAAAATTAATACAATTTTGGGTTTCAATTTTATTATTTTCTTGTTTCTAGTTCTGTGTGTTTTCTCATAATAGGTTACAATATTCAAACATGTTTTGAGCATTTCTCTCATTGGTTAAACCTTAGACTTATTACAATATTTGAATGAGTCTAATGGTGCCAATTTATTTTTCTCCATTCTTTCTGTTTCATGTTATGAACATTGTTAAATTACTATAACCGTCCAATTGGATAGGCACCGATCTACATAAGGTATAATAATTACATTGTATTTGCTTGGTTATTTTAATATAGTTAGTATATAATTAAAATCTGGAGTATGTAATACCTGTAAAATTATAAATTACCACTAGGGTTTCCTTACCCATTCTATTAAGTTTTCTTTAGAAATATTTCTTTTATCAAAATAAAGAGGTAGGTTGACCAAAGCCTGTAATAGCTCATTGTTTCAAAATTTTTGCTTGTAGCATGACATTTAGAAAAGCTATGGATGCAAGAAATGGTTCTAATAATTTTTTGGTGCCATTGTCGAGGAAGAATTTTTAAATTATTAACCTGGGTTTGACAAATATTATTATTTTAAGCAACGAGCAATCAATTGGAATAAAGAGCCTACATTTTTCAATTGTTACATATTTATCATTCTTTATTTCCTTTTTTATTTTAAAATTTCAATTGACTTTTGAAGTGTATTCTTTTGTGTTTCTTGATTTTCTTGAATTATCCCAAGAATCATCTCCTGTGAGGTTGAGAATTAAAATTCAAGCATTCTTGATAATTGCATTTTGTTATTTCTACACCACCATGTTGGTGACTCTATTGGACGAACCCAAAAATCAAAAATCAAGAAAGGAGTAGAACATGTTTGTCCACACCAGGAGAAGCGATAAGGAGCTATTATCGAAATTTATGAATCCAGGGGTATTTACCCATAACCAGAAAATCCCACTTCTTAAGAGTATTGCCTATGAGAATAAATCATATTTTAGCAGTAAAAAGTACGTAAATAAAAATGGAATTCAAAATACTATTGTTGTTGATATTCCTATAGATGAATTTTTTAATTTTACTATAGAAAATACATCATATTCATCCCAATATTGTAGTCCTATAGATTATAACACAGAGGTAAATAATCCTTTAGATTATATTCGGGCTACCCAACCCCAAATTCCTATAGAAAGTACTATTATAAAATCAAACTCCATTGCACCTACAATAACAATGGCTCAAAAAAATCAAAATAATGTTCATTTGTGGAGAACCAATAGGTACAAGCCTTTTGCCTTACCTGCAAATTTGAATGCCTTACCTAATAAAGCCCACAAATATCTTCCCAAGTTTATAGGAAATGATGTTGTAACTAGGTAAGACCATATCAAAAAATTTCATTATGCAATGGATAGCCTAGAGATTGAACACGAAGATGTAGTCCTAAGACTATTCTTGCAAACTTTAGAAAAATATGCTAGAAATTGGTTCAATTCTCTCCTAGACAATGAAATCCCGGATTTTACTAAAATAGAATATGTTTTCCTAAATAAATATGGAGAAAGAAAAAATGAACAATCTCTAGGAAAATGAGGTTAGTGACTTTAATAGAAGGTTCTCAAAAACTAGAAATAAAATCCCTACCAACGTTAGGCCTAGTGACATTCAGTCCATTTGTTTCTACAAAAATGCTTTTCAATGAGATTTTAACTATGAGTTAATCGAAGAACAACCCACCACCATTGATGGTTGTATGGAAAAGGAATGTATATCAAAAGAAACATGCTTGATAGTGGTAATATGAAACCTTACTCTATCAAATCCAATCTACCTGAGAGAAAGCCTAAAAGGGTAGCATTTGATTTACAAAGAAAAACTAAAGTAGATCCAATAAAAAACTGACTAATAAAATGGTTGAGATGTTTAATACCATGAACAACAGGTTAGCAATAATTGAAAGAAATAATGCTAATAATGGTGAGACATCAAAAATAGAGTGACCATATATTGATAATCGCCCTCCCTTCAAGAAAAACTTCAATAGATATTGGGGAAACAATAATGGCTCTGAGGAAGGAAATAGGAATAGGAACAATGGAAACAATAATTGGAAGAATAGAGAGTCTAAAAAATATTAGAACAGTGTTCCTAACCCTATACCATCTGCCAACATAGTAGAAGGTTTTCTCTATTTTTGCTCTACTTGTGATGCACCTCATAACCTAGATGGATGTGGGATTTATAGTAAAAAACACAATGTATATTTACATGATGATTCAAAAGAAGATATAAAAATTAATGCCTACTAGACTCTAGAATATGAGTCTAGAGAAAGGTTGTTTGAAGAGAATATGGACAAGTATGCTTCAAATCATCATTCTCAGATATTAGTAGCTGAAGGAACTAAAATATTTCAAAAACCACATGAGTCAAAATATGATAAAATAAAGCAAGGGAAATTAATCTCCACTGCTAAGGAAGTAGAAGAATTAGAAGCTATAAATACCCTAAATTTAAGAAACATAATTCTCCCTGACAGAACAAAAAAAGTTTCTACCAGTGAAACAAGAAAACAAACTTTCACAAATAAAAATATTAATAAAGATAAAACTAATGAAACCCGCATAAAGATTATTCTTGAAATAGTATAATTAGAAGAGGAAACATCCAAAGAAGAAAGTGATAGACCATTGGATATAAAAAAGATAGAATTTGATGTTGGGTCAGAACTTAGTAAACAAAATTTTAACATCACATTTGGAGAGCTTATGAAAGTTTAGTAGTATAAAGAACAAGTTTGCAGAGCATTTGGATTAGTTGAACAAAAAAAATATCCAACTTGCCATGCTGCTAGACAAAATCAACATGATACAAGATCATCATAATTTTTCATACCCTTCTATGTATCATTAAGGTATAATTCAGATGTATGATACAAGATCACCATGATTCATAATTGTATGTTGGACAGTGGAGATTCACATAATATCATGCCCAAAATGATAGATGATCAAATGGGGTTAATCTGTACAATAGACTCTACCACTATTTTAGTAATGGATAGTAGAAAAATACCTTGTGTAGGGGTGATAATTGGATTATTGGTTTTCTGAGACCAACATCCCAAAAAGGGCATAGTAATAAATGTTTTAGTAGTGGATGTTGATCCGTTCTTCTCAATTGAGCAAACATTGGGCAAAACAACTAGGGGGATAAATTAAATTGGATTGGTCTTATTCCACCATCCTAATGTTAGATAAAGAAAATGTAACTCTACGAAGATAACAATTTAAAAAATATTTTGCAGAGTTAATTAAAATAAATGAAACCATGATAAAATTAGTGAATTATGTGGAAGAAAAATGGATGGAAGTTTACTCCATACGGTATAACCCATATCTGGTAGAAGTGCAAGAGGCAAAGAACATGGATCCATAAGTTATAAAAATGGTTCATGTTGAATCATATAGAGTGTTAGCTAAAGAAATATGGACCATGACTTTTGATGGAGCTAAATATTAATATAGATCAGATGTAGAAGTTAATTTGACTGATATAAAGGAAACTATCTTGGTATTCCTTACAGACTAGAGTTACCTTGAACCAATAATATAGCTGAATATGAGGCTTTATTGCTAGGTTTGAGGAAAGTAAAATAATTGAGAAATAACTAAACTGTAATAGGAGATGCAAAATTAATTATACATCAAATCAAAGGTAAGTATCAAACCAAACATCCTAGGTTAAAATAGTATAAAAATGTAGTGTTGGAAGAAATTGAAATTTTTAGCTTTCAATATCTCATTTATTCCTAGAGAATAGAATCATATTACAGACCTTCTAGTTGTAAATGCATCAGACCTAGACCATCCAAAAATTATTATAGAGTACATGAATAAGTTCCCAACTATATCAGTCCATAAAACCTTAGTGTCAGATAACATAGTTTACCTACAGGTCTTTCAAGATGATGTGGACATAAAATATTTCATGACTTTACAAAATCAATATGCAGACATAATCTATGATGAAATAGATGAAGAAAAACTGAAGGACCAAATAGGTGAACCAGTAGAAGTAATCCAATTGAAAACAAGTAGAATACCAAAAGGATTAGTTTCTCTAGAGAGTCTATTTGATGATTTTGATAAAGAATTTAAACTACTTTTGAAAGAGACTATAGCTAAATATGTTAATATTGGTACAATGAAGGAGCCCATAATAGTAAAAATAGACATAGCTCTATCAGTAAAATAAAAAGATGTATCTATCAATTTATTAAAGAAAAATAAATAAAAAATTTCTTGGACTTACAAAGATATTAAAACCTTAAAAATAGATGTAATGACACACATAATACTTCTGAAGGAAGACTCCAAGCCATTCAGATAGAAATAGAGGAAGTATAACCCTGACCTTCACTCGATAATGCAAAAGGAGGTATAGAAATTGTTGGATTCAAAAATAATTAGAAAAGTAAGATTTTCCTCTTGAATATCCAATTTAGTAGTGGTTAGAAAGAAAAATGGGGATATTAGACTCTATGTAGATTTTAGAAATTTAAATAAAAGTTTATTAAAGGATAATTATCCATTGCCAAATATGGAGCAACTATTGCAAGTGGTAGTTGATTCATCTAGAATATCTCTATTGGATGGATTTTCTAGATATAACCAAATCTAGATCAATCCAGAAGATAGACATAAGATAACATTCACTACACCGTAGGGCACATTTGAATATTTGAGGATGCCTTTTGGCCTAATGAATGTAGGTGCTACCTTTCAGAGAGCAATGGAATTACCTTCAAAGGCTTAATATTCAAAATAGTGGTTGTATATTTGGATGACATCATAGTATTTTATAAAAATCTAGAAGACCACTTAGAGCATGTAGTTGTAATATTTTCTCGGTGCAAATAATTTGGAATTTTTCTAAATCCAAAGAAGTGCATATTCGGGATAACACAAGATAAATTATTAGGTCACATAGTTTTAGAAAAAAGGATAAGTATTGACCCAAAAAGAATAGAAGCTATCTCCAAAATTTTGTCTCCCAGAAAACTAAAGGGAGTCACGTCATTCTTTGGAAAAATAAATTTTGTTAGAATATTTGTTCCAAATTTTGCAAAAATGATAAAACACATAAACAACATGGTTAAAAATACTGGAGAAATAAAATGGATAGTAGAAAACATGGAAGCATTTAATAATATAAAAGAAGCCATTTCCACTAACCCAGTCTTAAGTTGCCCTGATTATTTCAAAGACTTTAAAATTTACCCATGTGCATCTAAACACTTTATTACTACAGTTCTTTCATTGAAATATGATTAAAATAATGAAAGACCAGTAGCCTTTATGATTTTAGGTTTGAAAGCAGCACATCTTAAAAATGCAAAGAGAAGTGTATAGTATGAATAGGATAGTATAATGGAAGACATATTTACCAATTTTGAAGATCAAACCAGATGGTGACAAGTGTAAGGCCAAGATCAAGCCAGAAATAATAGATTCAAGAATTCAATGCTATAAGTACACTAACTGCGATCAGAATCTGCATCAAGCATTTAGAGATAGCATTTTTGCTAAGAGGTATACTTGAGTGCCCTTTTGAGTTGTGTTGTTCCATTTCCATTGTTTCTATTTTTCTCTGCCATCCCTCATTCTTCCCTTTGTTGTGCAGTTTTTGGTATTACTGTGTTCGAAAAGCTGAGAATATTTCTAGTCTTTTCAGATCCTGAAGTTCAGATATTCTTCTTGTATCAATATGAAAGAAGGAGACTTGAAGAAGTCTTGTTACATTATTTGAACAAGGCTTTCTCATTGTATTAAAAATTTGTAATATATTTTAATGGTATTCTACCAACTTTGCATGTAACTACCATTGAAAAATTAATACAATTTTGGGTTTCAATTTTATTATTTTCTTGTTTCTAGTTCTGTGTGTTTTCTCATAATAGGTTACGATATTCAAACATGTTTTGAGAATTTATCTCATTGGTTAACCCTTAGACTGATTACAATATTTGAATGAGTCTAATGGTGCCAATTTATTTTTCCCCATTCTTTCTGTTTCATGTTATAAATATTTTTAAATTACTATAACAGTCCAATTGGATAGGCATCGATCTACATAAGGCATAATAATTATGTTGTATTTGATTGGTTATTTTAATATAATTAGTATATAATTAAAATCTGGAGTGTGTAATACCTGTAAAATCATAAATTACCACTAGGGTTTCCTTACCCGTTCTATTAAGTTTTCTTTAGAAATATTTCCTTTATCAAAATAAAGAGGTAGGTTGACCAAAGCCTGTAATAGCTCATTGTTTCAAAATGATTTCTTGTAGCGTGACATGTAGAAAAGCTATGGATGCAGAAAATGGTTCTAATAATTTTTTGGTGCCATTGTCGGAAAAGAATTTTTAAATTCTTAACTTGGATTTGACAAAGATTATTATTTTAAGCAACGAGCAATCAATTGGAATAAAGAACCTACATTTTTCAATTGTTACATCTTTATCATTCTTTATTTCCTTTTTGCTTGTAATTTTCAATTGACTTTTGAAGTGTATTTTTTTGTGTTTCTTTATTTTCTTGAAGTATCCCAAGAACCATCTCTTGTGAGGTTGAGAATTAAAAATCAAGCATTCTTGATAAGTGCATTATGTTATTTCTACACCACCATATTGGTGACTCTGTTTGGACGAACCCAAAAATAAAAAATCAAGAAAGGAGTAGAACGTGTTGGTCCACACCAGGATAAGCGGTAAGGAGCTATTCTTGAAATTTAAGAATCTGGGGGTATTTACCCATAACCAAAAAATACCACTTCTTAAGAGTATTGCCTATGAGAATAAATCATATTTTAGCAGTAAAAAGTACATAAATAAAAATAGAATTCAAAATACTATTGTTGTTGATATTCCTGTAGATGAATTTTAATTTTACTATAGAAAATACATCAGATTCATCCCAATATTGTAGTCCTATAGATTATAACATAGAGGTAAATAATCCTTTAGATTATATTTGGGCTACCCAACCCCAAATTCTTGTAGAAAGTACTATTATAAAATCAAACTCCATTGCACCTACAGTAACAATGGCTCAAAAAAATCAAAATAATGTTCATTTGTGGAGAACCAATAGGTACAAGCTTTTTGCCTTTCCTGCAAATTTGAATGCCTTACCTAACAAAGCCCACAAATATCTTCCCAAGTTTATAGGAAATGATTTTGTAACTAGAGAAGACCATATCAAAAATTTTCATTATGCAATGGATAGCCTAGAGGTTGAACACAAAGATGTATTCGTAAGACTATTCTTGCAAACTTTAGAAAAATATGCTAGAAATTGGTTCAATTCTCTCCTAGACAATGAAATCCCAGATTTTACTAAAATAGAATATGTTTTCCTAAATAAATAAGGAGAAAGAAAAAATGAACAATCTCTAGGAAAATGAGGTTAGTGACTTTAATAGAAGGTTCTCAAAAACTAGAAATAAAATCCCTACCAACCTTAGGCCTAGTGAAATTCAATCCATTTTTTTGTACAAAAATACTTTTCAATGAGATTTTAACTATGAGTTAATCGAAGAACAACCCACCACCATTGATGGTTGTATGGAAAAGAAATGTATATCGAAAGAAACATGCTTTATAGTGGTAAGATGAAACATTACTCTCTCAAAGCCAATCTACCTAAGAGAAAGCCTAAAAGGGTAGCATTTGATTTACAAAGAAAAACTAAAGTAGATCCAATAAAAAACTGACTAATAAAATGGTTGAGATGTTTAATACCATGAAAAATAGGTTAGCAAGAATTGAAAGAAATAATGGTAATAATGGTGAGACATCACAAATAGAGTGACCATATATTGATAATTGCCCTCCCTTCAAGAAAAACTTCAATAGATATTGGGAAAACAATAATGACTCTAAGGAAGGAAATAGGAATAGGAACAATGGAAACAATAATTGGTAGAATAGAGAGTCTAACAAAGATTATAACAATGTTCCTAACCCTATACCATCTGCCAACATAGCAAAAGGTTTTTCCCTATTTTTGCTCTACTTGTGATGCACCTCATAACCTAGATGGATGTGGTATTTGCCTAAGTAAACAACACAATGTAGATTTAAATGATGATTCAGAAGAAGATACAAAAATTAATGCCTACTAGACTCTAGAATATGAGTCTAGAGAAAGGTTATTTGAATATAAAATGGACAAGTATGCTTCAAATCATCATCCTCAAATCTTAGTAGCTGAAGGAACTAAAATATTTCAAAAACCACATGAGTCAAAATATGATAAAATAAAGCAAGGGAAATTAATCCCCACTGCTAAGGAAGTAGAAGAATTAGAAGCTATAAATACCCTAAATTTAAGAAACAGAATCATCCCTGACAGAACAAAAAAAGTTTCTACCAGTGAAAAAAGAAAACAAACTTTCACAAATAAAAATATTAATAAAGATAAAACTAATGAAACCCGCATAAATATTATTCTTGAAATAGTATAATTAGAAGAGGAAACATCCAAAGAAGAAAGCGATAGACCACTGGATATAAAAAATATAGAATTTGATGTTGGGTCAGAACTTAGTAAACAAAATTTTAACATCATATTTGGAGAGCTTATGAAAGTTTAGTAGTATAAAGAACAAGTTTGCAGAGCATTTGGATTAGTTGAACAAAAAAAATATCCAACTTGCCATGCTGCTAGACAAAATCAACATGATACAAGATCATCATAATTTTTCATACCCTTCTATGTATCATTAAGGTATAATTCATATGTATGATACAAGATCACCATGATTCATAATTGTATGTTGGACAGTGGAGCTTCACATAATATCATACCCAAAATTATAGATGATCAAATGGGGTTAATCTGTACAATAGACTTTACCACTATTTTAGTAATGGATAGTAGAAAAATACCTTGTGTAGGGGTGATAATTGGATTATTGGTTTTCTGAGACCAACATCCCAAAAAGGGCATAGTAATAAATGTTTTAGTAGTGGATGTTGATCCATTCTTCTCAATATTATTGAGTAGACATTGGGCAGAACAACTAGGGGGATAAATTCAATTGGATTGGTCTTATTCCACCATCCCAATGTTAGATAAAGAAAATGTAACTCTACGAAGATAACCATTTAACAAATATTTCGTAGAGTTAATTAAAATAAATGAAACCATGATAAAATTAGTGAATTATGTGGAATAAAAAGGGATGGAAGTTTACTCCATACGGTATAACCCATATCTGGTAGAAGTGCCAGAGGCAAAGAACATGGATCCATAAGTTATAAAAATTGTTGATGTTGAATCATATAGAGTGTTAACTCAAGAAATATGGACCATGACTTTTTATGGAGCTAAATATTAATATAGATTAGGTGTAGAAGTTAATTTGACTGATATAAAAGGAAACTATCTTGGTATTCCTTACAGACTAGAGTTCCCTTGCACCAATAATGTAGTTGAACATGAGGCTTTATTGCTAGGTTTGAGGAAATCAAAATAATTGGGCAATAACTACTTAACTGTATTAGGAGATGCAAAACTAATTATACATCAAATCAAAGGTAAGTATCAAACCAAACATCCTAGGTTAAAACAATATAAAAATGTAGTGTTGGAATAAATTGAAATTTTTTTAGCTTTCAATATCTCATTTATTCCTAGAGAATGGAATCATATTTTAGGCCTTCTTGTTGTAAATGCATCAGACCTAGACCATCCAAAAATTATTATAGAGTACATAAATAAGTTCACAACTATATAAGTCCATAAACCCTCAGTGCCAGATAACATATTTTACCTACAGGTCTTTCAAGATGATGTGGACATAAAATATTTCATGACTTTACAAAATCAATATGCAGATATAATCTATGATGAAATAGATGAAGAAAAACTGAAGCACCAAATAGGTGAACTAGTAGAAGTAATCCAATTGAAAACAAATAGAATACCAAAAGTATTAGTTTCTCTAGAGAGTTTATTTGATGAATTTGATAAAGAATTTAAACTACTTTCGAAAGAGACTATAGCTGAAGATGTTAATATTGGTACAATGAAGGAGCCCAGAATAGTAAAAATAGACATAGCTCTATTAGTAAAATAAAAATATGTATCTATCAATTTATTAAATAAAAATAAAGAACATTTTTCTTGGACTTACAAAGATCTTAAAACCTTCAAAATAGATGTAATGACACACATAATACCTCTGAAGGAATACTCCAAGACATTCAGATAGAAATAGAGGAAGTATAACCCTACCCTTCACTTGATAATGCAAAAGGAGGTATAGAAATTTTTGGATTCTAAAATAATTATAAAAGTAAGATTTTCCTCTTGAATATCCAATTTAGTACCGGTTAGAAAGAAAAATGGGGATATTAGACTCTATGTAGATTTTAGAAATTTAAATAAAATTTTATTAAAGGATAATTATCTATTGCCAAATATGGAGTAACTATTGCAAGTGGTAGTTGATTCATCTAGAATATCTCTGTTGGATGGATTTTCTAGATATAACCAAATCTAGAGCAATCCAAAAGATAGACATAAGATAACATTCACTACACCGTAGGGCACATTTGAATATTTGAGAATTTCTTTTGGCCTAATGAATGTAGGTGATACCTTTTAGAGAGCAATGGAATTTACCTTCAAAGGCTTAATATTCAAAATAGTGGTTGTATATTTGGATGACATCATAGTATTTTATAAAAATCTAGAAGACCACTTAGAGCATCTAGCTGCAATCTTTTCTTAGTGCAAATAATTTGGAATTTTTCTAAATCCTAAGAAGTGCATATTCGGGATAACACAAGATAAATTATTAAGTCACATAGTTTTAGAAAAAGGGATAAGTATTGACCCAAAAATAATAGAAGCTATCTCCAAAATTTTGCCTTCCAGAAACCTAAAAGGAGTTAGGTCATTCTTTGGAAAAATAAAATTTGTTAGAAGATTTGTTCCAAATTTTGCGAAAATGAAAAAACCCATAAACGACATGGTTAAAAATACTGGAGAAATAAAATGGACAGTAGAAAACATGGAAGCATTTAATAATATAAAATAAGCCATTTCCACTAACCCAGTCTTAAGTTGCCCTGATTATTTCAAAGACTTTAACATTTACTCATATGCATCTCAACACTTTATTATTGCAATTCTTTCACTGAAATATGACTAAAATAATGAAAGGCCAGTAGCCTTTATGATTTTAGGTTTGAAAGCAGCACATCTTAAATATACCTTACTAGAAAAAACATGCTTATGCAGTAATACAATCTTTAGAACATTTCAAAGGTATATTCGGTTCAAATAAAGTTTATTATTGTATCCCTTTCATAACAATTAAATATGTCTTCACTCAGTTTGAGCCATTATGAAGGCCTTCCATATGGATGGTAAAACTATTATTGTATAATGCACAATTCAAAATAGTCAAAACTGTAAGAGAGCAGGGCTTAGAAAAATACCTGGCATATAAGGGAGAGGATTCTAATAATATCATTACAGTAGATGAGATGCATGACATCAAGATATTTAATAATGTTGAATGTAAGTGGTATGATGAAATATTGGCATACCTACAAAATTCATCTTTCCCAAAGGACATACCAGTTAATATAATGAGATCAATAAAACTATGAATACAACAATATCATGTGCAGGATGGTGTGCTTTATTGGAGGCACCCTGATGGCATGGTATTAATTTGCTTGTATGAAAATGAAATCCCTGAAATAATGAAAGAATTTCATGAAGGTTTTTGTGAGGACATTTTTCTCCCAAAGCCACAACAAATAAAATCATGAGAGTAGGCTATTATTGTCCTACACTTCTTAAAGATGTATATCATTATGTTAGTAATTATCATAATTGTTAGGTTTTAGTAGGGAAGAAGCACTTAGCTGCTATGCCTCTCAAACCAGTGGTATAGAAGCATCGTTCACATAATGGGGTATTGATATAATTGGGGAAATCAATCCAAATTAATTTGGCAGACATAAATGAATCATAACTACAACATATTACTTCACCAAATGGGTAGAAGTTGCTCCTCTTAGAAGTTCTATTAGAATTTCCCAAAATAGACATGCAAAGCATTACACAAAATATGAAGAAAAGAGTAGAACTGACTAATTTATTCCATGGATCAACTTTGTATATATAGCAAATTTGATCATTAAGAGCCGTTGGATTACAACAACTCATCAAATCTGATCTAGACTATATTGAGAGTTCACTTGACTCATGGAGGAGTGGAAACTCAAGTATGTCTATCCTAGTAGAACTTAAGAGAATAATTACTTATTCTAACACCCCCTTAAGTGATACTAGGGGTGAATGATACAAATGAGTCCCGGAAATAAGGCTTGATGAGGTACTCATGTACAATAATTCCAATGACTCTCAATGATCTAGACTATACTGAGAGTTCACCTGACTCATGGAGGAGTGGAAACTCAAGTATGTCTATCCTAGTAGAACTTAAGAGAATAATTACTTATTCTAACACCCCCCTTAAGTGATACTAGGGGTGAATGATACAAATGAGTCCCGAAAACAAGGCCTGATGAGGTACTCATGTACAATGATCCTTTTTGATGAGATGGTAAAACCACATGGGAAAAAACCATCTATCAAAAAAAGGGTAAGAGGCATGTCTTCGGTTTGCGAAGATTATCCTCATTGAAAAAAAAAGGTATGAGTCCCGACAATAGGGCCTGATGAGGTACTCATTTACAATATATAGATGGTGAAAAAACCCCTTGGGAAAAACCATCTATCAAAAAAATAAAGATAGAGGCATGTCTTCGGATGGCGAAGATTGTCCTCATAAAAAAATAATGAGTCCCAGCAACTTGGCCTGATTAGGTACTCATGAACAATTTATATTTTAGGAGAGATGATAAAAAAAACCACATGGGAAAAAACCATCCTCCAAATAATACAACAATAAGAAGAAAGGAGAGGTAAAAGACCTCTGTTTATTGCAGTTTTTTTACCCCAAGTTTCTCTCGCAACTGAATGTAACGCGGAGAAGGAAATGACTTGGTGAAGATGTCTACAATTTGATTTTCAGTGGGAATATAGTCCAAGTATATTTCCCCTCTCTGAATATGTTGTCGAATGAAGTGCATGTGAATCTCAATATGCTTGGTGCGTTGATGTTCAACTGGATTTCATGCAATTTGAATTGTGCTCTGATTGTCACACCAAAGAGTAATAGGTTTGTCATGGGAAAAACCAAATTCTCTTAGTATCTGATGAAGCCAAAGAGCTTCCTGACTTGCCAAAATTGCTGCCCTATATTCTACCTCTGTAGATGATAAAGCCATTGCCTATTTTTTTTTGCATAACCAAGCAATTGGTGAAGAACCAAGACAAAAGACATAGCCAGAAGTTGAACATCTATCTTCTATTGAACCTGCCCAATCATAATCCATGTAACCAATGATATCCATGGATTTTCCTTCATATAAGAGCCCAAAGTGAGGAGTTCCTTGCAAGTAGCGGAGGATTATTTTTGTTGCTTGCCAATGACTGAAATGAGGTTGATGTGAGAATCTGGATATTAAGCCAACAACATAAGAGATATCTGGGTGAGTATGAGTAAGGTATAACAGACTCCCTACAAGCTGATGGTATAGAGTTGCATCACATAGAGGGGATGTGCAGGAAGTACTTAGAGTGACTCCAGACTGAAAAGGTGTAGGAGAAGGTTTGCAATATGTCATCTTAAACCTTTGAAGAAGGTCTAGAGTGTATTTTTGTTGACATAATGAAATTCTTGCATCTGTTTGATTTATTTGAATCCCAAGGAAGTAATGAGCTAAACCCAGATCTGCCATTTCAAATTTTTTAGAAAGGGAGTCCTTGATAGTCTGAATGTGAGTGATGTTACTACCAATGAGTAGTAGGTCATCAACATAGAGAACAAGTATGGTGATTTTTTCTTTATCTCTCCAAATGTAGACTGTGGCATCAAACTCACAATGAGAAAAACCTGAGGAAAGAAGGAAGGAGTCCATTTTTTCATACCAAGCTCTAGGAGCTTGTTTGAGGCCATAGAGAGACTTCCTTAGCCTACAAACAAGGGAGGAGTCTTGAGTGAAACCAGCAGGTTGTTCCATGAATATCTCTTCCTTTAAGTCCCCATGTAAGAAAGCACTTTTTACATCCATTTGAAAGACATGCCACTTTTGGGAAGCAGCTAGAGCAAGAACCAGTCTAACAGAATCCATTTTGGCAACTGGTGCAAAGGTTTCAGAATAATCAATTCCTTCAATTTGAGAGAAACCTTTGGCTACCAGGTGAGCTTTGTGTTTGTCAATTTCTCCATTAGGTCCATATTTTGTTCTGTAAATCCATTTACAATGAACTAATTTCCTTCCTTTAGGTAGGGGAACTAAATCCCAAGTTTTATTTTTTATTAAGGAAGAGAATTCATTCTCCATGGCATCATCCCATTCTTTAATACCAGTTGCTTCTTTGAAGGATTGAGGATCAGTGGAAATGGATTGACAGACAAGACCAGAGCCTACGGAGTTGCCTAATCTAGATGATGGAAGATCTTGGATGTAGGGAGTAGCTTCTTTAACAATGGTGCGGGCCCATTTTGGCATAGTGGAAGGAGTAGTAGGAGTGGTAGGACTTTGAGTTGGAGTTATAGGATCCTCATCTTGATCATTAATCTCTAAATTAATCTCTAAAGTTGGTTCTTCATTATATTGAGGCTCTATTATTGGAGAAGGCTCAAGAGACTCAATGGAGGAAGAGGATGGTTGAGGATATTTATGAGGGAATGTTTCATCAAATTGGACATTCCTATGAAAAAATACCTCATGAGTTGTGGGATCAAGGAGCCTGTATGCTTTCATTTCCTCACAATAACCAACAAAGATGAGCTTTTTGCTTTTCTTATCTAGAGCCTTCCTTTTCTTCTTTGGAATATGTGCCCAAGTAGTACACCCAAAAATATTGAAGAAAGAGACATCAGGTTTTGAGCTAGTCCATGCTTCCTCGGGAGTTAAATGGCCAAGAGCTTTATGAGGTGTGTGGTTTTGAATATAGTTGGCACAGTTAATTGCTTCTGCCCAAAAAACTTTTGGAAGATCCCTTGAGTGGAGCATACAGTTTGCCATTTCCTTTAAAGTTTAGTTTTTCCTTTTTGCAATGCCATTTTGTTGTGGATTATGGGAGACATAATGTTGATGAATTATGCCATGACTTGATAGAAAAATTGAGAACTCATTACTGAAGTATTCCCCCCATTATCTGTATGAATTTGCTTGATTTTGGTAGAGGCCTGATTTTCAACTAAGGCTTTGAAGATTTTGAAGTGAGATAGAACATCACTTTTGTATTTTAGGAAGTAGACCCAAGTTCTTCTAGAAAAGTCATCAATGAAGGTTAAAGCATATTTTGCTCCTTTGAAAGAAGGTTCTGGGAAGACCATCAAGTCACTATGGACTAACTCTAGAGGGGATGAGGCCTTTAGAGAACCACTTGGGTGGAAAGGATCTTGATGTTGCTTCCCAAGAGCACATCCAGGACATACCCCATAAATAGAAGAGACTTGAGGTAATCCTGTTACCATTTCATGGGTGTTTAATTCCTTTAGGTAGTTGTAACTGAGATGACCAAATATTTCATGCCAAATTTTGCTTTCAAGATCTCCATGTGCAACAAAATAGGAGGCCCCTTCTGAATTATGGAATCCTTTGAAGTGAAATAGGTGAGTTTTGTGATCAATATCTCCTCTTGCTATAAGAGAGTTTGCATCTTGAAGGTCTCTTATCTCAACTCCTATTGGTGAGAAGAGAACTATTTTGCCTTTTATAGAAGTGCAAATATGATAGACTGAGAGGAGATTTGAAGCAATGTTTGGGACATAGAGAACATTATTGATGTAACCACCCTCAATAGATATGTCACCTTTTCCTTTGACTAGGATAAAGGATGAGTCACCAACTTCTATACTACATGTTGAACTTGAGGATATAGATGTGAATGACTCATCTGAGGAAGACATGTGATGAGTGGCTCCTGAATCTAGAACCCAGTATTTTGAAGAAGATTTTATAGCCTTGCCTTGAACATTTAAGGCTTTCCCTATCTGCTTTTTAGTGTCTATATTTTGATCCTTCATTGCAGCCTCTAGTTGTTGAAGTCTTTTCCAACATTTGTTCATAGAATGACCATTCTTTTTGTAGTGAGTACAAGTTATGGGACTTCTTTCTTTCTTTTTGAATTTTTCTTTAGTGGAGGTGGATGCTACTAAGGCTTTAGAGGAAGAGGAAGAGATCTCATACTTTGCAAGTTTTGTTTCTTCTCTAGTTAGTCTCTCACAAAATTCTTCTAAGGAGGGCATTTTGAAACTTGCACCAAGAGCATCTTTTGTAGATAGAAAGGTGGTTGCGAATATTTGAAATACACCATTTAATTTAGAAATAATTAGATAGATGCATTCTTCATTTTATTTTATCCTTGCCACTACCTTTAAATTGAGTAAGGACTTCTTTAAATTTGGTGAGAAAGTCAACAATATTGCTAAAGTCTTCAGGAGATAATGTTGTTAATTCTTCCTCTAATTGCATTGACCTTATTTGATCTACTTTTCCAAATAAGTTCTTTAGTTTCTCCCAAATTTCATGAGGATTTTTACAATCAGTAATGTGAAACCATAAGCTTTCATTTACATTAGTGCTTATAATACCCATTGTTTCATACATCTTCCCTTTATGAACAAATATTTCATATTCTTTTTCAAATTCAGGTTGCTTCTCTTCTAGCAAGTGTGTGAGCCCTTTTTGAGAAATGAGATTTAATATTTTGGGTTTCCATGTATGATAGTTATGAGGGGTGAGAGGATCAATTATATTCATTGTATTAATTTTGCCAAAGAAATTTGAAGTGAACCAATAATTCCCCCCTTAACTTCAATTATATTATTTTAGAGAATACAATGTAGCTTTAAAGATGGAAACAAAAGCCTGAGAGTAATACCAATCTCCTCAATTTACCCGCCCTGACGAGAGGGAAACTATAAGTAAATGAGGAGGTTTGATATACCTGAATTAGGCTAATATTAGGCTAGGCCTTTATACTTATTCTTCTCAATACCCGCCCTTACGAGAGGGAAACTATAAGTAATGAGAGGAATGGTACGTGGAACTTAGGCTTTTGATGCAAAGATAAGCCACTTAACCAATATATTGTATATCTCAATAACCCACCCTTACGAGAGGGAAACTATAAATTTTTGAGAAGTGCAATACTTGGAATTTAGGTTATATTGGAAGTGCTCTAAAAATATATTTGTTTTTTATTTTAAGATGTTTTGAAAAAAAATTAAATGAAATGAATTGTTTGACCAAGTGGTTAAAATTGCCACAAGTTAGTTTATCATCCAAATATATTTCCTTTAGTACTTTCTTTAATCATATATTGTTGTAAATGCAGATTCAAACAATATACACCTATGAAATATAATAGCTATCAAAGGATTTTAGAAGAGAGATTAAAGAAGATAGACACAAACCCCCAAAAGACAAAATAGAAAAGGTGCAATAAATAGCACCCTTAACCCCCTCCAAAATAGATCTTTGTATTACTTAGGTTACAAATGACTCTTTTCACTTTTTAAAGATAGCCTTTGGAAAAAGATAAAGGCTTAGTGAAAAAATGAGTCTAAAATTATTAAGACAAATACAAAGCTATAGACATATTTTTGTAAGGTTACACCTTCGAAATTGAAGGGACTTTAAAAACCAATAAAAAATAGCCTAATCAAAAGATAGGAGGAATAGAGATACATGACAAACAAGGCGCCTTGTGTTACAGAAGACGTGGTCAGCGTCTATCCCAAACCAAAAGGACAGAGTTACACCACGAAATGGAATGTGGACACTCCTGAATAAAATAAACTTACAAGGCAAAATTTTTACCGAAATTTTATCTCTGCCAAACGAACTGGACAGCCTGCAATGTTATTTAAAGGAAGTGAAATATCATGGGTGGGCACCACGAAATAGACAACTTTCTTTAATGGTGTTCCTCTAAGTTTCGCAGTCGTAGAAAAACAGAAGCAGGGTGCCCTCGAACAAGGTTGTCCCTCCTTCATTGAGGTGTCGCAGACTCAGCACCTTGGCTTTGGAATACCAGATTTTAAACCTGCAGAGAACAAAAATAGGAGAGGCGTAAAAGGGAATTTTTTTTACCTATCACATAGAAAGATAGCTGAGCGAAATATTATCAAAATGAATATTTTAAAAAATATTATCGATGTGACACATCGCCTGATGAGAAAATCGATATAGGCCTCCTTGCCTATATGGAGCTTGATTGCAGAGATAACTTGTCAGAGATTAGAAAATAAGCTTTTTATCATAAGCAAAATCGATTGGAATGCCAAAGGGAGAGGGCCCGAACTAGATAAAATAATTTTTTTTTATAGTTGTTACAACATCACCAATTGAGAATAGGAAAGATCTGGCGGTGATTGAGGATAATGTCGGCTAAAGCGGGCTCCTACGAAGTTCACCGATGCAACTGAAGTGATGTCAAATTAACAGCGCATGAGAAGAGACTATTTTAAAAAAATATCTTAACAACAGATGTTGTTATTTAGAGTTGTGCCAAGCGATATTGCTTTAGAGAGTGCTCCTTAGATCTCCAGTGTTGGAGATTTCGAATACAAAAAAAGAGGCGCTAAGAGAGGCATCATGACGAGCGACGATGGCGCCCAAAATTGGGTGCTCTTTGCATGATTTGTGAGCCTCAATAGGTCTTCCTGATAGCAACGAAAAAGGCAGAAAAGTTTTCCTTCAAAGAAAAACACTAAAGATAGGAAAAAAATCCCTATATTTTCAAGCTTTAAAGATTAATAATTTTTTTTTTTTTTATAAAAAAAATTAATTTGCTTGAAAAAAGTGTTCCTTTATAAGGAAAAAAATTTAAAGGATAATATATATGACTATTTTCATACAAGTGAGCTAGTCAAAGAGCTTTCCAAAAAAATAGATCTATGAAAAAATGGCATTTTTTCTGAAAAAATGATTTACACTAAAAGGCAATGAATCTTCCCTTCCCATTCCCCTTTTAAGGTGATAAGAAGACAAAAAATTATTCAGAATAACCCACATACATATATCTCAAAAAATATAGCTAAAAAAAACTATATATAAAATCTTATTGAAGACTTAAACCCAAAAAAAAGGAAGCCAACAAAAGATACAAAGAACCATCTCCTAGAACCTTCAAGAGAGAATGCTAGCAAAGTCTATCCAGATCTGGTACCATGTTAGAATTTTCCAAAATAGACATGCAAAGCATTACACAAAATATGAAGAAAAGAGTAGAACTTATTGATTTATTCCATGGATCAACTTTGTATAAATAACAAAGTTGATCATTGAGAGTCATTGGATTACAACAACTCATCAAATCTGATCTAGACTATACTTAGAGTTCACCTGACTCATGGAGGAGTGGAAACTCAAGTATGTCTATCCTAGTAGAACTTAAGAGAATAATTACTTATTCTAACACCCCCTTAAGTGATACTAGGGGTGAATTATACAAATGAGTCTCGACAACAAGGCCTAATGAGGTACTCATGTACAATGATTCCAATGACTCTCAATGATCTAGACTAGACTGAGTTCACTTGACTCAAGGAGGAATGGAAACTTAAGTATGTCTATCCTAGCAGAACTTAAAAGAATAATTACTTATTATAACAAGTTCTATATCTCAAACTATCATTAAATTCTTAGAAGAAAGTATTTTAACCAGGTTTGGGGTTCCTAAAAAAAAAGTAACAGATAATGGGTAATATTTTGTGTCATATGAGATGGTAGAATTTTGTGCTAAGTATGGAATAGAACTTTCCTAATCTGCAAATTACTATGCTCAAGGGAATGATCTGGTTGAGTCATCAAACAAAAATTTAATCACCCAAATTAAAATATCATTGGGTAATGTAACAACCCAAGTCTACCCACCTAGTTGTCCAAAAATTCACAAAAAAAAATTGAGTTTAAAAAGAGAATGTAAATTAAACCCAACATAATAATTGGTACATAGGCATTACATATTTATTTCAAGGTAATTTACTACTGTAGATAGTCCCTTAGACGTTCGAGACTAACTAAGTCCTGCATTAGGTCTTATCATGTGAACACGTTCATCTCCATAACTAGAGGTCTATGTTCATGACATGGGGTTGTCCTTTTAGAGCCCATCTCATATGAAAGGATAGATGCTTACTTCCCTGCCCATAGCATGTTTAATTACTTGACCATGTTACATGCTATGTTTTAGTGTGTATATACTTTGTGCTTAACTAAAAATCCATCTCGGGTTTCAGTTAAGGTCCACCACTTCTTTGGTTTCAGGTAACTCTAACTTCACTACAAATGACAGTGTTGTCCCATTCCAACACTCGCTGGACTTTTTAGCTCTAGGGGTTCAATTTCTATTGAACTTGTCGGTTGTCTACTTATAATTCCTCACTTGAGTTTAGATTGTGATAAACCCTCATGTACCACTCGCATATCAATCTAGAGAAAGTGTCCCATTCCACTCCTCGTCACATGTTCAAAGTATTAGAACCAAACTTGTCCTAGGTTGAATACTCGAAAGTGACTAAATACGATTCTCGATGTATGCTCTCCCAGCTACATCAATGTTGGGTATCATTTTGCTCAAATAATCCTCCATGGAGTTTTCGATCGAATACCTCTTTGAGTAATCTTAAGTTCTATTGTTTAGTTTTTCTTGGATAGTCATGCAACCAATTTACTTTTCTAGTTCTACTATTTTGATAAAAATTTCAAGCTTTTAAAACAAATAAATCATCAATATTATTTTTATTTCAACCTTTCATAGCTTAAATTTAAAAGACTTCATATGTTAAGCCTACACCTATTCTATAGATAATAATATACTCCATGATTCCATCATAATGATGCAGGAGCATCCAACGAAAGGTAAAATACAGCAAAGTAGAAAAAGTGTCGTGATATCGCGACATGTCGGCAAAGAAGAAAAGTGTCACGATATCGCGACATGTCGCATTATCGCGACCAAACGTCGAGAGAAGGCTCAAGTAGAAAAAGTGTCGCGATATCGCGACATGTCACAGAATCGCGACCAAAAGCCGAGAGAAGGCTCAAGAGAGAAAAGTGTCGCGATATCACGACATGTCACAGAATCGCGACCAAAAGCCGAGAGAAGGCTCAAGAGAGAAAAGTGTCACGATATCACGACATGTCGCAGAATCACAACCAAAAGCTGAGAGAGGGTTCAAGAGGAAAAAGTGTCGCGATATCACGACATGTCACATTATCGCGACCAAACGTCGAGAGAAGGCTCAAGTAGAAAAAGTGTCATGATATCGCGATAGGTCGCAGAATCATAACCAAAAGCCGAGAGAAGGCTCAAGAGAGAAAAGTGTCGCGATATCGTGACATGTCGCAGAATCGTGACCAAAAGCCAAGAGAGGGCTCAAGAGACAAAATGTCGCGATATCGCGACATGTCGTATTTTCACAACTTGTCACGAAATCGCGATCGAAGGAGCAAAAAAATAAGCAAGGAAACTATCGCGATATCGTGACATGTCGAGATTTCATGACCCAAAATAGAGAGAAAGCAGAGAAGCCAAAGGTGTCGCGATATCATGACATGTCGCATTTTCGTGACTCGAAGCGGGCAGGAAAGTAGAGAAGCCAAAAGTGTCACGATATCACGACATGTCGCATTATCGCGTCCTAAAATAGAGAGAAAGCAAAGAGCAAAGCTATCACATTTTCGTGATCAGAGAGGCGAGGAGGAGGTAGAATGGAAAAATGTCACGATATCGTGACATGTCATGATTTCCCGATCGAAAAAGAGAAAGAGGAGCTAGAAAGGAAAGATGTCGCGATATCATGACATGTCGCATTTTCGCAACCAAAGGACGAGAGAAAGCACAAAGGAGAAAAAGTGTCACCATATCGCGACATGTCGCATTTTCATGACCAAAAGGCGTGGGAAGGTGCAGGAGAGAAAAGTGTCACGATATCGCGACATGTCACATTTTTACGTCTCAAAGAGAGCAAGAAAGCAAAGAAGCCAAAAGTGTCGCGATATCGCAACATGTCGCATTTTTGCGACTCGAAGAGGGCAGGAAGGCTGAGAAGCCAAAAGTGTCGTGATATCACGACATGTCACATTTTTGCTGACTCGAAGAGGGCAGGAAGGTAGAGAAGCCGAAAGTGTCGCGATATCACGACATGTCGCATTTTTGTGACTCGAATGGATCACGACATGTCACATTTTTGCTGACTCGAAGAGGGCAGGAAGGTAGAGAAGCCGAAAGTGTCGCGATATCACGACATGTCGCATTTTTGTGACTCGAAAGGGGGCAAGAAGGCAGTGAAGCAAAATGTCATGATATCATGACATGTTGCATTTTCGCGACCAAAGAAAAGGAAAGAAAATGTAAGCGATTACAGGGGCCGTTACAGAGGCAGTCATCGAGCGATGGGTATACCGAACGTCATCATGGGTTGACAGGCAGACATAGTATACAGTGGCAGCACTAGACAAGCACGTGGCACCAAGGTGCAGTGAAAGCAGACGAAGATCAAGAGTCAGAAAGAAAGGCATTTTGAAAGCCAAGACGACGAAGAGGCATGGGAAATGAAATGAAGGGTCAAAAAAGGAAGACGTAGAGTCACGCTAGAGGTTTTAAAAAGGGGAAGCGAAGGCATGCAAAAGGGTTGGAAACTGCTGAGATAGAGTTGCAGACGTGAAGGCAAGAGGGCCATTCTGAACCTGTTTGAGACGTTTTCTTCCAGGGTCGAAAAGACAACAGAGACAGTGTTGCAGTCAAGAAACTGTGGAGACAGAGTTGCATCGTGAAGAGAAGAGGCCATTCTGGACCTGTTAGACTATTTTTATTCTAGGGCAAAAGATGTTGTAATAGAATAGATCAAATGTTAAACTACCCTTTAAGATAAAGGGGTTTATTTGGCAGAGTCTGTCATTTCTGTAATCTTATTTTGATTTAATGAATGTGAGCTTTGAGAGTTTGGGGCAAGCAATTTTTGGACCCCCATCAAGTCGTATCAGAGCAGGAGTTCCTGAGTGTGTCAACAGATCATCGAAAGTGAGGCAGTTGCATCAAGATCTATGGAAGAGCGGGAGTGCCTGAGTGTGTAACAGATCGTCGGACGTGAGGCAGTTTACACCAGGATCAGTGGTTAATATTTGTGAGAAGAGAGAGAAGAAGTTATGGTCACAAGGAGAACCTTGTTGAATGAGGAGAAAGGACCAGACTAGAGGAAGAGCCTATTCCACACAAGGTGCAAATGTTCAAGAAAGGTATGTAATGTTATCATAGATAATGGTAGCACAGATAATTTGATTTCAGTAGAAATGGTTACTAAGTTGAAATTGGAGAAGAGGGCGCACCCACATCCATATCAAATTATGTAGTTGCAGAAAGATCATAGAGCATTAGTTAGTGAGCAGTGTTTATCAAGATGAGGCTCTGTGTGATGTTTTGCCTATGGATGTTTGCCATTTGTTGTTGGGAAGGCCATGGCAATTTGACAGACGTGCGATGCATGATGGGCATGTGAATAGTTACTCTTTGACAAAAGATGGAGTGCGTGACAAGTTGAAGTCATGGAAAGAGATGGATGGAAAGAATTTGCTGACAACAATGAGAGTGGAAGTTGTGGGATTTTAAGAATTTAAGGGTTTGTACCCTGTAGATCCAGATTTTGCTGAAGCTAGGAAAACTTGTACAGCCCCAGTTAAATAGTACGTGACAGAACAATATAGAAGTGAAGGTCACTTCTCCATCAACCCCGGTTGTTTGATGCAGGAGCATCCAATGAAAGGCAAAATACAACAAAGTAGAAAAAGTGTCGCGATATCGTGACATGTCGGCAAAGAAGAAAAGTGTCACGATATCGCGACATGTCGCATTATCGCAACCAAATGTCGAGAGAAGGCTCAAGTAGAAAAAGTGCATGTCATAGAATTGCGACCAAAATCCGAGAGAAGGCTCAAGAGAGGAAAGTGTCGCGATATCGTGACATGTCACAGAATCGTGACCAAAAGCCAAAAGAAGGCTCAAGAGAGAAAAGTGTTGCAATATCGCGTTAACGGGGAGAGCCTTGAGGGTTTTTGCTTTTTAAGAGGTTAGAGTCCTCTTTTTGGAAGGTTCTTAAAGGATTTGAAAGAGGTTGTGAAAGAAGTGTAAAGAGGTTCGAGAAGGAGCTCTCCCCGTATAACGGAACCAATCTCCTTCAAATCGGGATATCCTAATTTGAAAGAAAGAGGAGCCCTCTCGAACTAAGGCAGTAAAGAGAAAAAGGCAAGTGGATTAGGAGCCCTCCTAAACGTTGCACCCCATTTTAGATAGAGTCCTAAGAATGGAGGGCCGATCCTGATAAGCCGGAGCGAGGACGAGCCCCTAAAGGCTCGGACGAACGGAGGCCTTTCCCTCTAAAACTTCCCTCTCAAAATGGTAAGTGCCGGTGTATGCCTTTCCCTCTAAAACTTCCCTCTCAAGCTGAGGCAGTTTTGAGAAAATGGTAAGTGCCGGTGTATGCCCTCCCAAACTAAGGGCCCTTAAATAGAGTCCTCGAAATGGTAAGTGCCACGCTCAAGGAACCCTCCCATCCCAAAATGGTAAGTGTCCCTCTCAAACTGACCTTTAACCCAAGTTACCTTTCTTTCACGATTTCTTTCAAGACACCTTTCAAAACTTTCAAAACTCAAAAGTCAAAACGAAAACACCCAAGACTCTCCATAGTCTCCCCGTATAACCATTCTTGCTATCATAGAAAAATGATATCCTATGATAGAGCTCGGAATAGAACTATCTCAACTTTGCCAATCTGACCCTTCCCTATTGCATGACATCTGGATGAGTGGATCTTCAGCTGGGGGATTCGGATCACCCCAATTGGTTGTTTCCTTACTTCACAACTCGCCATAAGTAACCATCTAGCCCCGAATGAGCCTTACCCCAAACCATTTTGATCGAAAAGATGGAGGGAAAATGGAGGGAAAAAGCTCGTCTTGAAAACCGGAAATAGCCCGCCTCGCCTTGCTCTTAGGGGTAACTGCGCGGAAACCTCTTTCTAAGGTAGGGGCTCCTCGTGGAAGTGAGATCAAGTGCACCTTCATCTCTTACTACTCTCTAAATCCGGTTATTAAAATTTGGATGGCTAACAAAATACTTTTGGGGGTTCACCAGCTCTGGAAATCCTTACTCTTGCCTAAAAGATGAGAAACCTTTTAGACGCTCCAGCGATCAATAGGGCTTACGGAGAGGAGCCTGCCTTCTTTTTCATTTTTCGTTCACTTTGAATTCACTTTTCTTGTTCTTCTTTACTGTCATGGCTCCTCTCTATCGAAACCTCTTTTAACGAAAATCGCCCGATCTCGCATTGTCTCTGCAGGCTGCAAGGTTCATGTGTGACCCCATCCTGAAGGTGGATGCTTCACGTGGAGGAGACTGGATTCTCTCAGCCACCTCTCCTCCTTTAGCGAATTTCCGTTATTTGGTAAAGAGGTTCCAGGCCTTAGTACCTTGCTAGTCTCTATTGTAGATCAAATACCGGTTCCTTCGGCCTAGCTTATCGATTGGATGGGTAGGTAATGCACCCACCCGTAGGGAGAGATTCGCGTTTGCTCTATTCCTAAAGATAACTTGGGATTCGAACCCAAGATCATGCTCCAGCTAATCTCAGAGAAGGAAAGAAACCTTCAAAAAAACTCAAAACAGAAAGGGTGAGGCCGAGCCCCCCTGGTTAGAGAGGGCAAAACTCGGAGGCATGAGGAAATGGTATCTCTTTAGGAGCCACTCCAGCATCTAGGAGTTGGTTAATAGGTAAAGATACGTGTCACAGAATCGCGACCAAAATCTGAGAGAGGGCTCAAGAGGAAAAAGTGTCGCGATATCACGACATGTCACATTATCGCGACCAAACACTGAGAGAAGGCTCAAGTAGAAAAAGTGTCACGATATCACGACAGGTCGCAGAATCGCGACCAAAAGCCAAGAGAAGGCTCAAGAGAGAAAAGTGTCACGATATCGCGACATGTCGTAGAATCACGACCAAAAGCCGAGAGAAGGCTCAAGAGAAAAAATGTCGCGATATTGCGACATGTCGCATTTTCGCGACTTGAAATCGCGATCGAAGGATCAAAAAGAAAGCAAGGAATGAAATTGTCGCGATATCGCGACATGTCGAGATTTTGCGACCCAAAATAGAGAGAGAAAGTAGAGAAGCCAAAGGTGTCACGATATCGTGACATGTCGCATTTTCGTGACTCGAAGTGGACAGGAAAGCAGAGAAGCCAAAAGTGTCACGATATCGTGACATGTCGCATTATCGCAACCTCAAACAGAGAGAGAAAGCAGAGAGCAAAGCTGTCACATTTTTGTGACCCGAGAGGTAAGAAAGAGACAGAATGGAAAGATGTGATATTTCGTGACTGAAAAGGAGAAAGAGGAGCCAGAAAGGAAAGATGTCATGATATCGCGACATGTCGCATTTTCGTGACCAAAGGATGAGAGAAAGCGTAAAGGAGAAAAAGTGTTGCGATATCGCAACATGTCACATTTTTGCGACCAAAAGGCGTAGAAAGGTGCAGGAGAAAAAAGTGTCGCGATATCGAAACATTTCGCATTTTCGTGACTCAAAGAGAACAGGAAAGCAAAGAAGCCAAAAGTGTCACGATATCGCAACATGTCGCATTTTCGCGACTCGAATAAGGCAGGAAAGCAAAGAAGCCAAAAGTGTCACGATATCGTGACATGTTGCATTTTTGCGACTCGAAGAAGGCAGGAAGGCTGAGAAGCCAAAAGTGTCGCGATATCGCGACATGTCACATTTTCGCGACTCGAAGAGGGCAGAAAGGTAGAGAAGCCGAAAGTGTGGCGATATCACGACATGTCGCATTTTCGTGACTCGAAAGGGGATGAGAAGGCAGTGAAGCAAACTGTCGCGATATCATGGCATGTCGCGTTTTCGTGACCAAACAAAAGAAAAGAAAACGTAGGCGGTTACAGGGACCGTTACAGTGAAAATCATCGAGCGATGGGTATACCGAACGTCATCATGGATTGACATGCGGACAGAGTCTATAGTGGCAACACTGGACAAGCACGTGGCACCAAGATGCAATGAAAGCAAGAGTCGAAAAGAAGACGTTTCGAAAGCCAAGACGACGAAGAGGCACAAAAAATGAAGCGAAGGGTCAGAAAAGGAAGACGGAGAGTCACACCAGAGGTTTTAAAAAGTGGAAGCGAAGGCATGCAGAAGGGTTGGAAACAGAGTTACAGACGTGAAGGCAAGAGGGCTATTCTGAACTTGTTTGAACCGTTTTCTTCCAGGATCAGAAATACAACGGAGACAATGTTACAGTCAAGAAACTGCGGAGACAGAGTTTCTGAACTTGTTTGAACCGTTTTCTTCCAAGATCAGAAAGACAACGGAGACAGTGTTACAGTCAAGAAACTGCGGAGACAGAGTTGCAACGTAAAGAGAAGAGGCCATTCTGGACCTGTTAGACTATTTTTCTTCCAGGGTGGAAGATGTTATACTAAAATAGATCAAATGTTAAACTACCCTTCGAGATAAAGAAGTTTATTTGGCAGAGTCTACCATTTTTGTAATCTTATTCTGATTTAATGAATGTTAGCTTCAAAATGTTAGCTTTGAGAGTTTGGAGCGAGCGATTTTTGGACCCCATCACATAATTTTTGGACCCCATCACATAACTCTTTCAATAATTCTATTGACTACCATTCCTTTACCATTCCTTAAAACTTACTTCCTTTTTTTTTTAAACTTACTTAAGTTCAAAAGAAATTAAGTTCAAAAGAAATTAATATAGTTGACTTGATCCATTCCTTTTTTTACCATTCTTTTTTTTAAAACGTTCAAAAGAAATTAATATAGTTGACTTGATCCATTCCTTTTTTACCATTCTTTTTTTTAAAACGTTCAAAAGAAATTAATATAGTTGACTTGATTTCTTTAAATTAATATAGTTGACTTGATTTCTTTAAATTATCTTTTCATATAAAATCTTATTATTTTGCTATGCCAAACTAAACCAGGTTTTTCTAAGGAAAAGAACCACTACTTGAGCTATCAAACTAATATCTATAATTATAGAGAATTGAGACTTATCTTCAATTCCTAATATATATATATATATATATATATATATATATAAAAGGAAATCACATTCAATGCATACATCAGAGACTAAAATGTTTTAAAACTTTAAGAGCATAAAATTTAAATCATTTAATCACTCCCTACCAAGTTTTCCTATTGTCCATCGTTGTAAAGTTTGAATCTTTCATTCGTTTCAATGCGCCGTGCAATTTCCAATATATTCCTGCACTAAGCTTTATTTTTAAAGACTATTTTATAAACTTTATAGTGCATGACAAACTAGTCATTAAAAGCTCACCATTAAGGATGGTTACAAACGTTTTAGTATAACCATATGTTGTTTCCCTATTAATGAAAGGGAAATTAAAAGATAAAATTTAAATATGGAAGGTATATATCATTGTCCATTGTTTTGAAAGATCTCATGATTTTCAGTAAGGCTCTTCACAAACAATTTTTTTTTACTTAAAATTTTATTTTCTAAAAGAGTCGATGACCAACCTATAGCACTGGTGAAACATATACACAATTTTTTTTTTTCTTTCAAGAGAGATGGTTATTTATATATGCCATGGTTGGCAGTATCTATGCTAACATGCCAATCTTACCGAAAAGTTATGCCAAGTTTTAATTTTATTTAAAGAACACAAAAAGAAGCATACCACTATTCCAGATAACGAAGTACCTTCTTCCAACAATTACTGAAGGTAAGGAAGGTTGATTATGTTGTAAGATCTAAGTTGCCTACAAACTATTTTTCCGGAATTGAAAAGAGAGCATACACAAAGATCTTCCATCGTGTTTAGATTAACTTCACACACAACCAAGAGTCTTTCAACACAGGCGGCAACCAATAATGGAGCGGCAGGCTTAAGACATACTCTTGTTCATAGATTTTATATTCAAGCAGAGGAAATGTTATATTAAAAGCGTTAGATTTTATGAGATTTATGGTGCTAGCTCAAATTTTAATACCAAGACGTAGTTCTTAATTCTTCCCTAAATTTATTTTCTTTCATAAGTTATACATATACAAATTTTGTCAATATACTTCATTAATTTCGATTTTTTTTTTAAACATTGAAATTGCTATCACAATATACAAAATAGATTACTCTTTCCATGATTCCAAATCTCATCTGAATGGGCAGATAGACTTTCTCATACCAAGAAGCAAGAATAAAGGATTGGGCAACATATTTGGGCATACTCGGAACACACTCTATCACTGGGTTCTACCAATCTGACATGAAAGCTTAAGTAAGAAAATGCAAATGAGAAATCCCAATTGTGAGAGAACATTAGACAAATTGGGTACTCGCTTCGTACTTCAGAGATAGATATAAAATATATGTATATATTCCACCCAAGGAAAAACCTTATATTTACAGTTACAATCCGGTAAAAGAAAAACAGATTAATAACAAATCCATTACAATTAAAAGCAGCTAACACAAGGAACAGAGGTATGCATTTACCACCTTATTGCTGATGTTGCTGGTTAAATCCTTCTAGAAGAGTATTTGATAAATCAACTGGTTAATTAAACCTACTCCTGTAACTGATGCCAATCTTTTACCGTGGCAGTCAGAGGCAATAGCAGAGTTTCTCAAGGGGAATTCAGAGCGGTTGAAAATTATATGAATGCACAACATATTATGGATATGCAGAATACAATCATGCTATATAAATAGTATTCTTTTAAAAAAAATTAAAATCCTCTACCAATCTCAAAAATTGCACAAATTCTTAAACTTAAGCACAGCATCTAGAATTCTCTTTCCATAATCTTTAAAATATTGTCAGTTCTTCTTTCAATCATGGTTTACTATGATTATTACTGCCAAACATACACAGTCGCCAATAAATAAATAAAACATTTCAAGTGAACCATGATTTCATAATACTATAACATTCACAATCCCTATATAATTTCCTTAAAATGCTTCAGATCTGACCTGAATATACAACTCTTACTGCTTGTATTTTCTTCAATCTAATCAATTTCCCAAGGAAGACGACCCCCATGTCTTTCTTATCAGTAAATTTTTATAGATGGAAAAATTTAAAATTCACTTTACACACGTAAAGATTCATGCAATCATTCTTGTTAGTAACCTGCCGAGTGGCCTCCAAATGCCACGTATTGAATTATATATATATATATATATATATATATATATATATATATATGTTCCTTTTATTATTTTCCATGTATTTAATTTTTATTAATGTTCCTTTTATTATTATTATTTTTTAATATATATTTTATTTTATTTATTTTATTTTATTATTATTATTATTACTTTAAAAGAATCATTTTTGCATACAATCACAGATTCCTAAATGCAATTATATGTATGCACCTACATGAACTGATGGACAGGTATATTGATATTAGGGTCTTTCGCCTTAAAACTGCAAATATCCTATCGCTTATCATACATCCCCATCTTACCTTTACCTCTACCCTCTTCTTAACGTTAGGAGGAGGTATCCAATTTACCCATATGATCTTCTAACAAGATTCTCTTGCATCTACATCCACCAAATCATTAGCAGTACCATATTCTAGTGGGTAAAGCAAACTAACTAATTGATGCATTTTGGGAGGGTTGTTACAAGTAAAAATAAGAAGAGCTGGGACAGTGAGTTAAAATTTTCTTTATCGACAGGCATGTTATCACTAAAGAGAAATACAAGTAAGACTCCCTATGAAATGGTATATGGAGAGAAGGCCTTGTTACCCTCGTGAATAGACAAATTAGCACTTTATCTGCTACTACAAGATCATGAGAACCCTGATGCCTTGTAGAGAAGACTAGACCAGATTGCTTAGTTGTAAGAACAAAGAAGAGAAACCTTAAATAGGATAATTGATCAAACTCAAAAAAATGTAAAATCATTTGACAAGAAAGCTAAAGGTACTCCTTTTTGTGAATGTGATATGGTAATCTACTGGGATCCTAAAAATGATAAGCATGGGGAAAAAGGGAAGCTTGAACCCAAGTGGATTGACCCCTATCAAATAACTGAGGTTTTCGATCAGAACACTTACAAGTTACAAAAATTAGAAGGAAACCTAATGAAAATCCCTATCAATGGTATACATCTCAAAGTCTATAACCCCTGCCATGGGGTCAATAGGGGATAAAATCCCTAAAAATAAAGGAAAAATAAAAATAATATAAAAATAAAATAAAATATATAAAAACCCAAAAACAGAGTGTTGTTCCTATTAGAATGTTATGTTGCTTATTTTAGTCAATGTTCTTCTTACTCTTTGTCATGTTTTGTTTTGTGTTGTGTTTCTTGACTATCATAAGAAGAAGAGTATTCTTTAAATATTTATTCCTCTAAATGATAAATAGAGAAGAGGAATTTTTTTTTAGATTTTGATGATGCTTACAATTTATAAAATTGAAAGTTCATGCAACTATCATATGGTATGAAATAAAATAAAATAAAATCAGATTTGATTGTAACATCATGATGAAGCCTCACATTGCAAATACTCTAATGAAATTTCAGGATCTAAAGGAAAAAATTGTGTTCGATAAGGTGATTAAGCTAAAAAATCATTACACTCTATCCTTTAGCCAAAAATTAATCCTTAACTCAAAGCAAACTCATTACACAATTTGCTTATATCCAAATATTTCGCAAAAAGAAAAAGAAAATTAAAATAATGTAGATTGAGTTTGTATCTGAGCTATCTTGGAAAACCTCTATCGGGGCTATAGACACTTGACTAGCAGTAGAGTAAAACCATGTGAGATCAATAGCATCTCAACTAGGGCTATATATGCTTGACTCACAATGGAGCCCTACAAATGATGAAAATCTTAAGGAGCAAAATCACTTAGTAGGCTTGATTATTTTTCCAACATGGTGAAGTTCTAGAAGACCCAAAAAATAAAATGAATGCACTTACACACACACTTAGGCCAAGGCATGGTAGAGCAAGTAAATTTGGTACATTACGTGTGATCATATCTTAAGACCTTGTAGAACAATCATAACAATATTCCAAAAGCTCATCTGAACTTAAAATTCTGACCCTTTAATCTAAATTTAACTAAAGAGAATAATAATTTTTGAATACTCTACTTCTTCGATGTTATGTTTTTGTTGTTTTATTGTATATTCTTAGTTAAAAAGTTTTCTTTGTTTATATGTTGATTTTCTAATCATGCTTGATGGATTATGATTTTTTCCAAGGCTGGAAATGAAACCAGGAGATTCTAGAATTCTTAAGTGCCTCATGTTTTTAGCACATTGTCCCAATCAGAGCCTATGTTGGAGCTAAAATTGACTCAACATCTAAGACCCCCAATTTTAAATTTTTGACTTCAATAAATTTAAGAAATATTGTTGGTTTGTATTGCATTTTCCTCTAAGAAATTAATTTTTAAATAATTTTAAAATGTCTTAGTCAAATTAAAAGTCAAATCTTTGGCCGTTAATAACATTGTCTTTGTGACCGTTAATATTATCCGATAAATCAAACGTCCAATTAAGGTCTTTAACCACTAAAGGGTCAATAATCACAAATCAAATAACAAGTCCCCCTAAAATACCTTATTCCTTATTATAACATTAATCAAAATGTTTCAGCCTAAATAAATGATCAAAACCCTAAGTCCTTAGGTTGCTAATAATAATGATGAAACATTTTAACCTAAGTACATGAGCAAAATTTTCAAGATTTTAACAATGGGTAAATAAGGGTATGTGCCCCCTTCAGTTCAAAATCGAGCAAATTGAGAAAATCCAAAGGCAGCGCTCGATCCAACTTGATCTAATGGATGTGCTTTTTCAAATCAACCTGAAGGTTAAGTTAGAAGTAAATGGTAAAAAAATATTATCACCTAAGGTCTAAAGTGTTTAAATTTAATAAAATCATTTGAGGGTATGCACCCCCTTTGATCAAAAATCAAGCAGCTTTAAAAGATCTATCGGTAGCATTTGATCTGCAGCTAATCTGACGGTTGCGCACATTTCAATTTCATCAACACTTAAAAATATCAAATCCTAAATATTGATGGAAATTTAATTAAGGGTCATGCACCCTCTTGGATTACACATCATACAAGTCCAAAGATCTGGACGGTAGCACTCCACTATGATGAAATCGAATGATCATGCTTGATTCAAGTATAAAGTGCTAAGCTTTGAAAATATTAAATACTTTGGGATTAATAAAATTACTAAATGCGATCAACGAGGGTCTTAACACATTGATAATTTCTCCCCATTTCACTAATAATAGATTAATTAAAATTTAAAAAAAGTATGCATGCCTTATATTTTTGGTTTTGTAGGGTAGAAGAAAATCTACGGTCGTGCTTTCTCCTGAAGTGATATGACGGTAGTGCTCATGGCAACTTGATCAACCATTAAAAGCTCATATCTGAGTCAAAGTCAAAACCCCCCACCTTCAACAAATTTGATGACTGCACTTGCTTCAAAAATATCCAATGGTCGCACTTCATCATGCCAAGATCTAACGGATGTACGCTACCTATAGAAGTCAATATCTAAGGTGATCAATGACTGCATCCAAATACAAGTCAATCCTACGACTATGCATTGTTCATGATAATACAATGTTTGGATATAGGATGGGCCAAAGATAGTCAACGACCATGTGCACTCTAATCCAATCTAAAGGTAGTGCTCTTCTACGATACAAACAAACGTTGACAAGTCAAAGCACACATTGTAAGATGATCTATCGACAATGTTGGCTCTGATCAAATCTAACAACTACGTTCCCTCAAAGACATTATAAGCTAGATAAATATCAATGGCAGTGTTTCAACACACCCAGATCTGATGGTTGTGATTTGATTGACCTAAATATTATAATCGTACATCGTGGGTTAATCAACGATCATGTTCATTCCATACAAAGATATGATGGTGGCACATCATCAAAAATAAGATATATAAATACAAAGTGATAATAAGTGGAATTAAAGTCACAAGGAGGATCTGATGACCATGCTTAAGCCTACCAAATTGAATGGTAGTGCTTTACCAAAAATGATCAGATAATAACCAAGTAGATGATTTCTCAAGCTATGGTCAAGATAGATCGAACAATTGCGCATATCTTCACCAAAGATCTAGTGGCTACGAGTAATGGAGACTATCAAAAGGAAATCAAAGTATTATAAGGGGCACACGTCTCTGTTTGATCTAATGGTGGTGCTAAACCCTACTCAAATCTAACGGTTGCGCATAACCAAGATAGCCAAAGTTTAAGGTATATGTTTTGTTTTGTGGTTGGGTGATTAATTAATTAAGATAAAAATTGATAAATCATTTAAGGGTATAATATGTTACTAACTATCCCTCTTGTTATGGTTAAAACCTGACACATATATAAATATAGGAGGATGGTGCACGCATGCACTCTTGATATAACGGTAAATTTATTTTTAAGATGTAAGTAAGGCTTAAAGGTTTAGGTTTAAAGGATATTGCAAATTTCCAATCCCTTGGTGGAAATTTATAAAAAGATATTTCTTATGACCAACATATAGATAAAATCAAATCAAGAATTATATGTCTAGACCTAAGCGTTTTTGGTTGATTTATTTTAAAATCACAAATTTTTGCTTAGTATAGGTTGTCAACTTTAGTGTACATATATTATGTCATGCAACTAACAATCATGCAGGATCATAAAGGTCAATGAAAATGAATTAAAACCAATGAAGCCTAATGATCTGACTACCGATCCCAAGAATGATAACCACTGCTTAATGGTATAGCTCTTTTCGAAGGTGGTAGAGCATTTTACGAGAAAATTCCCATGAAGGGGTCACCACTACTATGTTCATAGCACCACGTCAACTGAAATAGCAGCCCAATAGCCAATAGAAACACTATGAATAATTACAAGTGTGCAAACCAATGTCCTCATGAACGTACAAGTCGAGGAAGATCACCTACCGCGATCGCCCAATTTTAGAAAAAGCACCATGGTGGATATCTATTGGCTGAATTCAAAGGAAGTTGATGTCGTCACATTAATGATTCACTATGCAAAACCAATGAAGCCATCCCACTCTCAGCTACTTAAAACCCCATTATCAAGCACCATCGCCACCCTGGTTATCACAAAGTTAAGAACTATTTAGAAGAGCAGAGATTTTTAGGAAGCATATATCACGGTGAAACAAAGCCAGTCTGAGGAACACAATGGCCACCTAGAGAAATAATTTCATACCAGAGAATATTCAAGAAGATATTAAATTTATTAATGACCAATCCTCGTACACAAAGCTCCCTGGAGGAGTAATATCTGTAACTAGGATGTATGATTTTGGTAAAAAGTCTAGGAAAAGTAAAAAAAAAAATTTTTAAGCAAAAAACCCCTTGTGGGGCTGTCTTGGTCTGAGAGACCATGAACAGGGGGTTCTACACCATCAAAGTCACCAGAGAGTCGCACTCGACCCTGCCTGCACTAACATTATCAATTGGATTTTGGATACCAAATTCAACTTTTTGGTAGGGTGGAGATTTGAACCTGGGACCTCCCTTGGAGGATTGCCCTCTCCTCTCCAACTCACCTACAACACCTGGGTTAGGAAAAGTAAAAATCTAACGCCTACTTAGTAGTATGAAATTGAAAATACGTGTTCTTGAAGCTTTGAGGCCATGATAGAAAATGATTAGCACTCTCCTTGGTTACTGGCAGATTTATTCTCCAAAGTAAAAAAGTCATAGAATCTGAGAGTTCCCAAGAGAAATCGATGGACCAACAATGTAGGAAGATTAATATACCCTAGGGTGTATTATTGTGTGGACTTTTTGGCATGCTTGGTATTGGCATACAATGAAATTATGAAGACTTTTAGGGACAATAAAGGATGCCTAATTTTTAGCATCCTGACCAAGAACATCTAAGAAGTTTTTCAACTTGACCCCTCTGACACTCGACTAGTTTACTAGGTAATTGAAATACAATCTCATAAATTAACTGAGCTAGGTCCTTTTAGAATGATTTTGAAGATTATGAAGAAGTTGAATTTAAATTCTCCATTAGGAAGACTGCTTTCAAACCTTGGGTTAGGGATTTTTGTGATATGATTAACATTATTTTGGGTGTATGAGAACTTGATGTAGTAGGGAGGGATACACTATACTTAGTAATGCAAAGTAACAGAAGAATAAATCCCCTCATTTATGTCTGGGAAGAGGAGTTAAGTAAACAAATGCATAACCAGTTGTCAGAATTAAAAAAGACAATTTTAGAACTGAGGAAGGAGATGCCCTATTTTTCCCACTATTCTATTCTCATGCACCTATTAGCTAGAAAATTGGAAAGTGAAATTCAGCATAGAATAGGAGCCAATAATAGTCCTTATATACAAAATAGGTTATGGATAATACATGAGGGATGCACCCACTTTGGTTGGTTCTATGAAAACTTCATGGTAGAGATGCACTAGATTCTGATGAGTGACATGCCTGAGAGATTGAGACCAAGAATAAAAAAATTTCTCAAGGAGAAAAGAATAGGATATTATTTCTTCTCAGAAGGATTCACCTATATGCGGTTTTATGGGGCCAAAATTACCCCCAAAATGTTACCAATGTACTACCCTTTCTCCCTAGCATCCTTAGAACTGGTAAGACAAGTCATAGAAGAAGCTAAAATGAGACAGGTAAATAAACATGGTCGAGTCCCCTAGATAAATATTCCATATGAATTTAGATATTATGCTTTTGCAGGATATCCAGCCTTGTTTAAGGGCATGTATGATTTGAAAAACATGGACTTCCAAGAAATAACATGAAGACCATACAATCCCCATAATACATACAGGAAAATCTTGAACCATAAATATGCCTAGGTTGAACACAAAAAATACCAGTATGAGGAAGCAATGTTAAATACCATAAATAAATGGGAATATTTTAAAAAAGTTTGGAATGATTTTCCTTTTGATGATAGGGGAAATTCACAAATTCATGAACCATATGAATACCCCACGAAGCTCAATTCGATAAGGAGAATTAATGTAGATGTGGCAGCTCCGATTTTCCCCACTCCTACTCAAGATATTAGAGAAGATGTGCTATTATAAAAATTAGAAGAAGAAGGTCTTGATCAAATGGAAGTTATAGTGGGTACTACTGACGTAGTAGAACACCAGATACAAGGTCTAGAAAACCCCCAACCTCAGATAGACATGGCCCCTAGTACTTCACAACTAACTCACATAGGGCTTGATATAGAAAAATGAAAGGAAGTGGTAACAGTGCCATCCCAAGAGCTCACTGTTGTAGAGAAACAAGTTGAAGCTCCTATTTTTGATCAATCGTTGGCTTTAACTAGTGTGAAGAAGTTGGCCCCCAAGACTATCCCCACCTCATTAAAATTAATTACAAAGAAATACCAATCCCATTTGCTGCACAAATGAAAGCCAGTGGTTTTAAAGAAATCTTGAGGGATCATAGAGTGGAAATACAAGAGGTTGTGGCTCCTCCTCAAGAAAAGAAACCTAGATTGGCCCTGACCTCAAATAAAATCACTTTAAAAGAGGTTGAAGATGAAACAATTTTTATCTTAGCAAATGAAAAAGAGATATAGCCAAAACAAATAGTCTAGAAGAAGGCTCTACCATATAAATAGAGTAGAACAGGTTCAAATCATCTATGGCATAAGTATCCATACCCTCTCCATAGGAACCTGTAATACTCATAGTGGATGATCAAACATGATAGATCTCAATGGAAGGAAAAGAGGCTGACATGGTTAGGATGAACAAGGCCATGACTATACAGACTTTAGACCACCTGCAAGAGTCAAATGATGAATTGAGGAGTCAATTGGATGCCAGTGATAAATAAAAATAGAAATGCAAGCCTTAATTAATAGTCTGAAAGAAGAGTTGGCACAAAAAACCACCCCGATAGCACAACCTCCTTTGGTGATAAAAATAATAAACTATGCAAACTATTTATCTATAATAAAAAGGAAAATATCATTCAAAATTCAATATAGGATCAAGGGGATCACTGAGATGTTAAATCATATTGGAGTAATTCGGGTTATAGATCAAAAAATTGAAAGTTTGATATATTGGAAAGAAGAAGACTTTGAGGCCATTCGCCTTACTCTCGACTTAATGGTAGAATATTTTGAGGAAATGCAAAGCAAGGAAGTAATATTAAATGATGGTATCATGGTTAAAAATAATATTGAATTTATGAAAGCAGACATGGTTGGGATAAACAAGTAAATATAGAGTAATGTGTTGCAGATATGTTCACTCTGTTGGATGGCATAAAATAGAAGCTAGTAGATATTGGGTTGTCTTTGGAAGAGTTCTTAGAAATTTCCAATATAAAATATTTCCTCAAAAATAAAATAGAAGAGTTTGATTGTGAACCAGATGACAAATAAGAAATGGCCAAACAAACCACCTTTATGATAAATACTATGGAACCACTAATCACTCAGTATGATATCGTGCAGAAAAACAAGATCCTTTAGAAAATGAACATGTTGAGATTTTTTATAACTTTTAATGTTGATACCTGAGGGATGATTGAAAAACAAAATCAGATGGTTGCAGTAAAGCAATAAAGGTAATGAAATTAAAATATGTAGTTTACGACTGGAAATGGATTCACCTCTATAAGAAGAAATAAAAACCACTCAAGAGGGAGAAACTTCAAAAGTAGAAAGCCAATTTGAGAGCGAAGAAAGAACAAATAAAGAAGATGTTTCAGGTACTGAGATCACCAATTGAACAAGTCAAGACTTAAAAAAGGCAAAGAGAAGTGTACAATATGAATATGAGAGGATAATGGAAGACAACTATACCATTTTTGAAGATCAAACCAGATGGTAACAAGTGTAAGGCCAAGATTAGCTAGAAATAACAGATTCAAGAATTCAATGCTATAAGTACACTAGCTATGGTCAGAATCTGCATCAAGCATTTAGAGATAACATTTTTGCTAAGAGGTATACTTGAGTGCCATTTTGAGTTGTGTTGTTGTATTCCCATTGTATCTATTTTTCTCTACCATCCCTCATTCTTCCCTTTGTTGTGCAGGTTTTGGTATTGCTATGTTCGAAAAGCTGAGAATATTTCCAGTCTTTTCTAAGCCTAAAGTCCATATATTCTTCTTATATCAATCTTAAAGAAGGATAATTGAAGAGGTATTGTTATATTATTTGAACAAGGATTTCTCATTGTATTAAAAAGTTATAACAGAGTTTAATGACATTCTACCAACTCTGCATGTAACTACCATTAAAAAATTAATACAATTTTGGGTTTCAATTTTATCATTTTCTTGTTTCCAGTTATGTGTGTTTCCTCATAATAGGTTATGATATTTGAACATATTTTGAGCATTTATCTCATTGGTTAACCCTTAGAATTATTATGATATTCGAATGAGTCTAATAGCACCAAATTTTCTTTCCCTATTCTTTATGTTTTATGTTATGAATGTTGTTAAATTGATATAATAGCCCAATTGGATAGGCATCGGTCTACATAAAGCATAATAATTACGTTGTCTTTGTTTGGTCATTTTAATATAGTTAGTATATAATTAAAATCTAGAGCGTGTAATACCTATAAAATCATAAATTACCACTAGGGTTTCCTTACCCATTTTATTAAGTTTTCTTTAACAATATTTCTTTTATCAGAATAAAGAGGTAAGTTGACTAGAGCCTGTAATAGCTTGTTGGTTCAAAAAAATTTCTTGTAGCGTGACATTTAGAAAATATATGGATGCAATAAATGGTTCCTTTAAGGCCCCTTGTTAACAGTTACTTGTAAATCACTAAGGCATTCCTAGCACTCATTTAACACATCTTTACAAGATTACAAATACACATGTGCAATGCTTATATAGTGAAACCTTGGAGAAGTTGTTTTTACTTTAACTTCTTTGTAAGAGAGGATTTTGTGATCAAAATCCTAGGTGTGAGTGTGGTTTTGTAATTGGGTAAAATTATCACTCAACATTTTTTATTCTATTTTCGAGGATTTATATTTATTTTTCTAACTTTTCTTTTTGTAGATTTTTTTAAAACTTCAACGATTAAAATAAAAATTAAAAAAAAATGTCAAAAATAAATACATGGATGTGAATAATGAGCTTTAATATTTCATTCAAAACAATTTTTTTCCCATTTCGAAGGCATTTAGAATTTATAAAAATTATTTAAAGTTATTTTATGAGAGTTTTATTATTTCAAAAAAATTCATTATTTTAAATTTTGAAGGTAAATCAATTTTTCTAGCTTTGCATTTTTATTCGTAAGCAATAAATGAACTTCCATTTATGAAAATCATAATTTCATTAAAGGGGGTAATTTATATGGCATTCCATAGGCCATCATTTTCAGAGCAATAAATTGTCTTCTCTTTATAAAAATATTGATTTCATTAAAGAGAGGTAATTTATACATTATATTATTTTTAAAGCAAAAAACCCCTTGTGGGGCTGCCTTGGTCTAAGAGACCACGACGAGGGGGTTCTACACCATCAAAGTCACCCGAGAGTCACGCCTACACCTGCTCGCACCAACATTATCAATTGGATTTTGGGTATCCAATTCAACTTTTTGGTAGGGTGGAGATTTGAAATTGAGGCCTCCCTTGGAGGATTGCCCTCTCCTCTTCAACTCATCTACAACACCTGGGTGTTTTTTTATATACATTATATCAAAGGATATTGTTTTAAAGCATTATATTATTTCTTATTTATGAAAATTACAATTTCATTAAAGAGGGGTAATTTATAATGACATTCTAAGACCTTTATATTTCATAGCTATTCATGTATATTTATTTCCTTTTTATTCATCAAGCAATAATAAAAGGAATTCAATTTTTATGAACAATTACTAGCATAGCATAGTAAAATAAACCAACATAGGCCCCTTGTTAACAATTAGTTGTATATCACTAATATATTCCTAGCACTCATTTAATACATCTTTACAAGATTACAAATACACATGTGCAATGCTTATATAGCGGAACCTTGGAGAAGGTGTTTTCATTTTAACTTCTTTGTAAGAGAGGATTTTGTGATCAAAATTCTAAGTGTGAGTGTGGTTTTGTAATTGGGTAAAATTACCACTTGATATTTTTTATTCTGTTTTCCAGGTTTTATATTTATTTTTTTATCTTTTCTTTTTACAATTTTTTTTTAAACTTTGGCGATTAAAAAAAAATTAAAAAATTAAAAATAAAATGCCAAAAATAAATACATGGGTGTGAAGAATGAGCTTCAATCCTTCATTCAAAATAATTTTTATCCCATTCTGAAGCCATTTTGAATTCATAAAAAACTATTTAAAGTTGTTATTTTATGAGAGTTTTATAATTTTGAATTTTTTCATTATTATATATTTTGAAGGTAAATAAAAATTTTCAGCTTTTCATTTTATTCACAAGCAATAAATGAACTTCCCTTTATGAAAATCACAATTTCATTAAAGGGGATAATTTATATTGCATTCCATAAACCATCATTTCTAGAGCAATAAATTGTCTTCTCTTTATGAAAATTTTAATTTCATTAAAGAGAGGTAATTCATACATTATATCAAAGGCTATATTATTAAAAGTATTAAATTATTTTTTCTTTATGAAAATTACGATTTCATTAAAGAGGGGTAATGTATAATTATATTCTAAGGCCTTTACATTTCATAGCTATTCATACATATTTATTTCCTTTTTATTCATCAAGCAATAATAATAAGAATTCATTTTTCATGAACAAGTACTAGCATAGCATAATAAAATAAACTAACAGAGGCTCCTTGTTAATATTTTTTTTTTGGTAAGTAAGAGAATATTATAATTAACACCGGGTTTTAACTGGTTGACCCAAAACCATTTTACAAAATAGGGTCCACTGACCAACTGGACAAAGGCCAAGCCCTAAAAGTTTAAACTGACAACAAAAATGGCCAAGACCTACTCTTCCATTAGAATACAACCAAACTAAACTATGGAAGCCTAATATTATGGCCATCAGAAAAGAAAGACGCAAAAAAGAACTAACAAAGACAAAAACTAATCATGCAAGCACCATGCAGAGTAGCTTGTGCCCATATAAAAATAATAGAATATGGTCAAAAAAAACATCCCATAGAATGGACAACCAAGAGGCCAAGTAGTCTTCCTTGTAGTCCTCATCTAACTTCTTATCATCGTTCTTGCCATCATCTTTAGATTTTGCCTTCGACTCCTTGTGCCCTTGGAACTGTTGGCTATAAAACAGAAGATTTCGAGAATCACACAAATCAACAGCTGCACTGATGAGGCCAGACAGACTCTTCAACTGGTTGATACTGTTGGAGGCTGATGAAATTGTCATCTTCTCCAAGACTATTATGGTGGGGTCTGGTGCCTCATTGTCAGGGATCTCCAACACTTTGTTATTTCTTGCTAGGGCCTTTTGCAACATCGAATCCAAACACACCTTGGGAAATACTTGAGGCCAAAGCAGATGTTTCCCATGCATGAATTTGTAGATAAAAAACCTATATCAGTGCCCCACCAGCTGCAAAAAACACTAGTCACATGAACAAAAAAACAAATATGATAAAATCCATTATGAGGTTCAAAAAAATATTTTTAAAAATGCCCCCATTTTCTGTCATTGATCCACTTTGAGCCTTCCAATCTAAAGTTTTTCATTATCTATCACCATTGAGACTGCATGAGGAAGATTTTCAGTCCACGTGATCAAATTTGCTGCTACAATGCCTTCATTTGCCGACCCTATCACTGCCATGTTTGCTTCCGGAAGGTATGCAAAATTATGGCCTCGGGTCGATCATGAATTAGAGCCCTTGCTTCATGGATGTAGTCATCAAATCTCCAAGGAGCTCTCTTAGTGTTCTTTAGAAGATTTATAATAATAAGAGAATCACCTTCCACCAACAGTTTCCCTGGATAATTCTCTGCCACCTTGAGGCTCCTCCAAACTGCCCTTGCTTCAACCACATTGTTAGTTTGAGCTCCAATATGTTCAACAAAAGCTACAAGCACCTCACCCTTGTGGTCTCTAAGTAAGCCACCGACCTCGACTTCACTTGGGTTGCCCCTAGATGCCCCATCAAAATTTAACTTAATCCACCCTAGGGGGGTGGGGTCCATGTGATCATGGTTCTAGGACAGACTTGAGGATGATTGAGGCCATCAGTGAGAGGTAAGTTTAATGACTGGCCTAATGAAGCTTCAAAAGGATTTGGACGTCTAGATGCTGCAGGCACTAAACAAGAATTCTCATTAGCATATGCTAAAATTTTTGACAGGACAGAGGATGACTGAGAAACCTTATCCAAGAAGGCCCGACGATTCCTTTCCAACCATATCTGCCACAAGTAGTGATGAAGGCAGATCTTCCACATATACCTAAGATGCCTATTCAAAAATGGGGAAGGCCACTGGACAAATAAGTCAAAAATGGATTGAGGATGGACCCAATAAATATGAAACACTTGTAACAGACCTAACAAGATTGAAACAGAAAAATTACAATACAGAAACAAATGATCAATAGACTCCCACTCAGACATACAAAGATAACACCTATTAACAACAATCACACCTCTTTTTATTAATTTATCCATGGTGAGGATATTATTTTGGATGGCCAGCCATGCAAAAAATCCAACCTTCGGAACAATTATTTTGGGCCAAACTTCCAAGTGAGGGAAAGTAGGTTCATCATTATCAATAAGCATCAGATAAGCAGTCTTGACAAAAAATTCCCCATTGTCCGAAGCTTCCCGGATAAGTCGGTCCTCAAGAATGCCAGAAGGGAGTAAATACTGTTTTAATTCATTCTCCAGTATTATTGATGCCCCTGGTAGATCATTGTTCATTATTGGCTTCCATACCCTTCTATTGTTTGACAAAGTAATAAAATCTGCAACTTTGGTACCAAAAACTTCAATTGTCCAAGCTCTAAGGGTTGAAAGGATGGGGTCTGCAGAGAGGGGATAGTCCTTTAACCATTTGTGGTCCCAAAAATCAATGTTTCTTCCATTTCCCAGTTTCCAACGTAGCCCTTTGCTTAGCAAGTTTTTAGTTTGAAGGATTGATTTCCAAAAAATTGATCCCCTGGGAGGAAAGGAATAACTTAAGAATTCAATTTCTTGCAAATACTTTCTTCTGATTATAGTAATCCATTCTCGCATTTGCATTTGTCAAAAGACGCCATGCTTGTTTGGCCAGGAGGGCCATGTTTAAATGTTGTATTCTCCTTAGCCCAATACCTCCAAACTCCCTTGGTTTGCAAACCCTATCCCAGGACACCAAGTGAAAGCGCTGCTTAGATTCAGAACCAATCCATAGGAACCTCTTCTGGATCTCGTTCAATTTTAGTGTAGACACTTGTAGGAGCTTTAAAAACAGAGAGAAAGTAGACAGGGGATGCTTTGAATGGAAAACTTGGTGAGAACCGCCTTGCCGACTTGAGATAACAAATTCCCTTTCCATCCAGACCGACTTCCTCTCGAATTCTTTCAATTACATTAGTCCACATGGAATCGTAGGCTCTGCTCGTAAATAAAGGAAGGCCTAGGTATGTGGATGGAAGAGTAGACACTGAGCATCCAAGAATCCTAGCAATCTTAATCTGCCTCTGAATGGGAGTGTAAAAGAAATAAATTTTACTCTTTGAAAAAATTACCTTTTGCCCCGCAGCATCCTCATATAGCTCTAGAATATGTTTTATGACCTTAGTCTCAAAAAGCGATGCAAGAGTTAACAACAAAGTATCATCCACAAACTGTTCATGTGTAATCGCTCGTGTTTGTGATGATGCTTTAATTCTCGAAATAAGACCAATATTACAGGCAGCTTTGATTGTCCTCCCAAGGGCTTCAGCCACAATGATAAACAACATGGGAGAGATAGGGTCACCTTGCCTTAGGCCCCTTTTACTTTGAAAGTATCCAACAGGAGCCCCTTGTTAATATTTACTTACAAATATCTACGATATTTCTAGCACTCATTTAGCACATCTTTACAAGATTATAAATACACATGTGCAATGTTTATATAGTGGAACCATGGAGAAGTTGTTTTCGTTTTAACTTCTTTTTTCTAAGCAAAAAACCTCTTGCAGAGCCGCCTTGGTCTGAAAGACCATGACTAGGGGATTCTATACCATCAAATTCATCCGATAGTCACACCCGGCATTGCCCGCACCAACATTATCATTTGGATTTTGGGTACCCAATCCAACTTTTTGGTAGGGTGGATATTCGAATATGGGACCTCCGTTGGAGGATTACCCTCTCCTCTTCAACTCACCTACAACACCTGGGTGTCCAATGGGCCCTCTATGTAGAAGTAGTAGGGTCTCCAAAAATAGGTGTATGCTGCTTTAAGTGGCGAGAACATAGTATTCTTAGTTCGTTATGTGTTGAAAATGCGACTCCATTTTAAATTCTTTGCAAGAGAGGGTTTTGTGATCAAAATATTAAGTGTGAGTGTGGTTTTGGAATTGGGAAAAATTATCACTCAACATTTTTTGTTCTTTTTTTTAGGTTTTATATTTATTTTTCTAACTTTCTTTTTGTAGATTTTTTTTTAAACTTTGACAGTTAAAATAAAAATTAAAATGCCAAAAATAAATACATGAATGTGAAGAATGAGCTTCAATATTTCATTTGAAACAATTTCGATATCATTTTGAAGCTATTTTGAAATTATAAAATTATTTAAAGTTATTATTTTATGAGAGTTTTATAATTTCAAAAAATTTCATTATTTTATATTTTGAAGGCAAATCAAAATTTTCAGCTTTTCATTTTTATTCACAAGCAATAAATGAACTTCTCTTTATGAAAATCACAATTTCATTAAAGGGGGTAATTTATATGGCATTCCATAGGTCATTATTTTCAAAGTAATAAATTGTCTTCTCTTTATAAAAATTTTGATTTTATTAAAGAAAGGTAATTTATTTATTATATCAAAAACTATTGTTTTAAAGCATTAAATTATTTTTTATTTATGAGAATTATGATTTCATTAAAGAGATGCAATTTATAATGGCATTCTAAGGCCTTTACATTTCATAGTTATTCATTCATATTTATTTCTTTTTTATTCATCAAAAAATAATAAAAGGAATTCAATTTTCATGAAAAATTACTAGCATAGCATAATAAAATAAACCAACATAGGCCCCTTGTTAACAATTACTTGCAAATCACTAAGGTATTCCTAGCACTCATTTAACACATCTTTACAAGATTACAAATATACATTTGCAATGCTTATATAACGGAACCTTGAAGAAGATGTTTTCATTTTAATTTTTTTGTAAGAGAGGGTTTTGTGATCAAGATTCTAAGTGTGAGCATGGTTTTGCAACTGCGAAAATTACCACTCAAAACTTTTTGTTCTATTTTCCAGGTTTTATATTTATTTTTTAAACTTTTCTTTTTGCAGATTTTGTTAAAACTTTGATGATTAAATTAAAAATTAAAAAATAAATAAAATGTCACAAATAAATACATGGGTGTGAAGAATGAGCTTCAATATTTCATTCAAAACAATTTTCATCCCATTCTGAAGCCATTTCAAATTTATAAAAATTATTTAAAGTTGATGTTTTATGAGAGTTTTATACTTTCAAATTTTTTCATTATTTTATATTTTGAAGGTAAATCAATTTTTTCAACTTCACATTTTTATTCGCAAGAAATAAATGAACTTATTTTTATGAAAATCACAATTTCATTAAAGGGGGTAATTTATATGGCATTCCATAGGCCATCATTTTTAGAGCAATAAATTATCTTCTCTTTATGAAAAATTTGATTTCATTAAAGAGAGGTAATTTATACATTATATCAAAGGCTATTGTTTTAAAACATTATATTATTTCATCTTTATAAAAATTATGATTTCATTAAATAGGGGTAATTTATAATGACATTCTAGAGCCTTTACATTTTATAGCTATTCATGCATATTTATTTCCTTTTTATTCAAGCAATAATAAAAGGAATTCAATTTTCATGAATAATTACTAGCATAACTTAATAAAATAAATCAACACAGGTCCCTTGTTAATAGTTACTTGCAAATCACTAAGTTATTCCTAGCACTCATTTACAATATCTTTACAAGATTACAAATACACATGTGCAATTCTTATATAGAGGAACCTTAGAGAAGTTGTTTTCGTTTTAACTTCTTTGCAAAAGAGGGTTTTATGATCAAAATCCTAAGTGTGAGTGTGGTTTTGCAATTGGGTAAAATTACCATCCAACATTTTCTATTCTATTTTTTAGGTTTTATATTTATTTTTCTAACTTTTCTTTTTGTAGTTTTTTTTTTAACTTTGACGATTAGAATGGGCTTCAATTTTTCATTCGAAACAATTTCGATCAATTTCAAAGTCATTTCGAATTTATAAAATTTATTTAAAGTTGTTGTTTATAAGGGTTTTAAAATTTTGAAAATTTTCATTATTTTTATTTTAAAGGTAAATCAATTTTTTTAGCTTTTCATTTTTATTCACAAGCAATAAATGAACTTCCCTTTATGAAAATCATAATTTTATTAAATGGGATAATTTATATGGCATTCCATAGGCCATCATTTTCAAAGCAATAAATTGTCTTCTCTTTATGAAAATTTTAATTTTATTAAAGAGAGGTAATTTATACATTATATCAAAGGCTATTGTTTTAAAGCATTAAATTATTTATTCTTTATAAAAATTATGATTTCATTAAAGAGGGGTAATTTATAATGGTATTCTAAGGTCTTTACATTTCATAGCTATTGATGCATATTTCTTTCCTTTTTATTCATCAAGCAATAATAAAAGAAATTCAATTTTCATAAATAATTACTAGCATAACATAATAAAATAAACCAAAACAGACTCCTTTGTTATCAATTACTTGTAAATCACTAAGGTATTCCTAGCACTCATCTAACACATCTTTACAAGATTACAAATACATGTGCAATGTTTATATAGTGAAACCTTGGAGAAGTTGTTTTCGTTTTAACTTCTTTGCAAGAGAGGGTTTTGTGATCAAAATCCTAAGTGTGAGTGTGGTTTTGCAACTAGGCAAAATTACTACTCAACATTTTTTGTTATGTTTTCCAGGTTTTATATTTATTTTTCTAACTTTTCTTTTTGCAAATTTTGTTAAAACTTTAGCGATTAAAATAAATAATTAAAAAAAAATTAAAATGTCACAAATAAATACATGGGTGTGAAGAATGAGCTTCAATATTTCATTTGAAATCATTTTTATTCCATTCTGAAGCCATTTTGAATTTATAAAAATTATTTAAAGTTACTATTTAATGAGAGTTTTATAATTTCAAAAAAATTCATTAGTTTATATTTTGAAGGCAAATCAATTTTTAGAGCTTCACATTTCTATTCACAAGCAATAAATGAACTTCCCTTTATGAAAATCACAATTTCATTAAAGGGGGTAATTTATATGGTTAGGCCATTATTTTCAGAGCAATAAATTGTCTTCTCTTTATGAAAATTTTGATTTCATTAAAGAGAGGTAATTTATATATTATATCAAATGCTATTATTTTAAAGCATTAAACTATTTCTTCTTTATGAAAATTATGACTTTATTAAATAGGTGTAATTTATAATGACATTCTATGGCCTTTACATTTCATAGCTATTCATGCATATTGATTTATTTTTTATTCATTAAGCAATAATAAAAGGAATTCAATTTTCATGAACAATTATTAGCATAGCATAGTAAAATAACCCAACATAGGCCCCTTGTTAATAGTTACTTGCAAATCACTAAGGTATTCCTAGCACTCATTTAACATATCTTTACAATATTACAAATACACATGTGCAATGCTTATATAGCGAAACATTAGAGAAGTTTTTGTTTTAACTTCTTTGCAAGAGAGGGTTATGTGATCAAAATCCTAAGTGTGAGTGTGGTTTTACAATTGGACAAAATTACCACTCAACATTCTATGTTATGTTTTCCAAGTTTTATATTTATTTTTGTCACACCCATGTGTTGTAGGTGAGTTGGAGAGGAGAGGGCAATCCTCCAAGGGAGGTCCCAGGTTTGAATATCCACCCTACCAAAAAGCTGAATTGGATACCCAAAATCTAATTGTTAATTTTGGTGCAGGCAGGGTTGGGTGCGACTCTCGGGTGACTTTGATGGTGTAGAACCCCTTGTTCATGGTATCTCAGACCAAGGCATCCCCGCAAGGGGTTTTTTGCTTTATATATTTTGTAACTTTTCTTTTTGCAATTTTTTTAAAAACTTCGATGATTAAAATAAAAATTAAAAATAAAATAAAATGCCAAAAATAAATACATGGGTGTGAAGAATGAGCTTCAATATTTCATTTGAAATAATTTTGATCCCATTTTGAAACTATTTTGAATTTATAAGAATTATTTAAAGTTGTTATTTTATGAGAGTTTTATAATTTCAAAATTTTTCATTATTTCATATCTTGAAGGTAAATCAATTTTTGTTAGCTTCGCATTTTTATGCGCAAGTAATAAATGAGCTTCCCTTTATGAAAAACACAATTTCATTAAATGGGGTAATTTATATGGCATTCCATAGGCCATCATTTTTAGAGCAATAAATTATCTTCTCTTTATGAAAATCTTGATTTCATTAAAAAGAGGTAATTTATACATTATTTTATTAACCTAGGTGTTGTAGGTGAGTTGGAGAGGAGAGGGAAATACTCCAAGGGAGGTACTACATTTGAATCTCCACCCTACCAAAAAGTTGAATTGGGTACCCAAAATCCAATTGATAATGTTGGTGCATTCACGGCCGAGCATGACTCTCGAGTGACTTTGATGGTGTAGAACCCCCTGATCATAGTCTCTCAGACCAAGGTAGTCCTGCAAGGGTTTATATATATATATATATATCAAAGGCTATTATTTTAAAGCATTAAATTATTTCTTCTTTCTGAAAATCATGATTTCATTAAAGAGACGTAATTTATCATGAAATTCTAAGGTCTTTAAATTTTATAGCTATTCATGCATATTTATTTATTTATTATTCATCAAATAGTAATAAAAAGAATTCATAAAATAAATAAACTATTTATGATTATTGAGGAGGGACGTTTTTCTTAGGACTCCCCAAACTATCGAACTTGTTTCAACCATATTTCACTCATCCAAACTTAGATTGAGCTAAAATATTAAGGGTAGATATCTAAAAAACCCTAGAACATCACCACCAATTTTTAGAACATTTGGAGCAATAAAAATCCTAGTGCATCCCTATGTGTGAACAAGATTTTTGGCAAGTGTTTGTGCGAGGGTTTCATTTGGATTGAGTGCAAGCAGCTCCAAAGGTTGGTTTTTAGGATCTTTGAGCCCTAGAAGCCAATATTTTTCTAGTTTCTACTCAATATTTTAGTAGGATATGTTGTAGAGGATCCAATATGGGTTATAAATCTATATTTCAATAGATCATGATGTGAACTTGAGTGACAACGACTTCTAATTTGCTGCACAAAATAAAAGTGAAAACCATACCTTTCTATGATATCTAGAGCAAGGATTAAAGAGATCACGAAACAAGTTTCAAGTAGCTGATCAAAAAATGGCTTGGATATCAAGTGAATCTAGTGTTAAGGTGCACCCACAAAATAAATTTACTATAAAAACCCCTATCAAGGGTAAGAATTTCAAAGACTCAGGCCCAAAAATAAATTTTAGGGATACCCTCCATGGTGGACAGTCTCAACCCAATGCTAATATTAATCTTAGGGCTTCCCATAAACCTCTAATAATGCCTAATATTGATCATAAAAAAATGGAATTAGGATGTCTTAAATCAGTCGATGGAACTCCTATTTTTAAGTGTGATATGGGTAATATTCAGACTAGCATTGAAGATCTAGAAAAAAGAGGACTAATTTGTTAGTTCGGTGGGTTTTTATTTGAGCCTATCTGCTTTCAAAGTCTAGGCTACAAAAATTTGGAAAAATAAAGGTGAGTTACAAATATCTATTTATCCAAATGATTATTTTCTTGTTTTATTTGCTAATAATGAAGATAAAGAGAAAATTTTTTAAGGAGGTTCCTGGTTCTTTCAAAGGGTAGTGCTTTTCATGAAGCCCTAGCATACTAAATTTAAAGTCAAAGAAGACATGCCTTCTATAGCTCATGTGTGGGTTAGACTCCTTGGACTCCCTATTAAATTTTTGAATCCTACTATTTTTCTTCAATTGGAAACTCTTTAGGAACTTTTACGATGACTGCTGATTGTACTCAAAATTTTGAACATATTATTTATTTTTAAAATTACGTTTTAATGGATTTTAATAAACCTCTACCTAAAAATATCACATTAAAATTTATGGAAGACACTTGGGAGCAAGTAGTGGACTATGAGAACGTTCATTTTCATTGTATAATTTGCCATGAATATGATCATTTGGCTAGTGCTTGCCCAAATAAAATTCTTGATCAAAATAAAGAAGATATAAAATCAACAAGTTTCCAAATGCCTAAGAATAAGAACACTAAAAAAAACCAATTATGAAGGATCAATCAAAATCATCTACTAATATATTTAAAATCCTTTTCACAAATGATGTCCTAAGAGAGGAAGAGAAAATAATGGAAAAAAAAATCTTAGAAACACAACTTAAAGATGAAAGGAAGAAATCAGAGAAAAACCAACAAATCAAAGGTTTTCAATAGAAAAGAGGGAGAAAATTTACACAAGAAAAACAATATTTTAAATTTCAAAAATTCAAATAATACAGGTCCCAATATAGACTCTGTTGAACCCTCTAGTAATATTTTGGATGTGTATGATCATTCTTCAAGGTTAGAAGCCATCTCATATTCAATTGGAGTAAGTCAAGAAATAGGGAAAAAAGTTGAAGATGGATTCTAATAAAAAGGTAGGTCACAAGACCAATCAATATCATATGGTAAAAGAAGGTGACAAGCTTATAGATGAAGGTAAGATTAATTCCCTTCCCAATTTTTTTAGCCTTGGTATTAATGAATATCATCACTTGGAATATTAGAGGACTCAAAGGGAGTATTTCAAAATAAAATGAAATTAGAAGAATGATTTAGATAAATCATCCACATCTTGTTTTTCTTCAAGAAATGAAGATGTCAATAGAGGATATGGACTCAATTGCTAGTAAAATTTAGCCAACTAGAAAAGTGGTTTCCCTTAGTTCCCAAGGGACTTTTGGTGGTATTTCTTATCTTTGGGATCCAAAAGAGGTAGTTATTCACCATGTGGTTGACAATTGGGGTCTTTTAGCTATAGCTTTTCAAAGTAGATATTCCAACCAAATTATGATCTACATTATTATTTATACTTCAACTACTTTGGAGGAAAAAATAAGATAGTGGAAGGATATAACTTATATTATCTCTCATTTTCTAAAATATTGGATCTTGATCAGAGGAGATTTCAATACCATCCTCTCTCTAGATGAGAAAATGGGGGGAAATATAAATTTGGATAGAAGCACTAACCTCATGAGCGAATATATTGTAAACCTCCATCTTGTAGACATCCAACCAGATAATGGACTTATGACTTGGTCTAGTAGAAGGTAAGGCTTATCTTGTATAATGGAGAGATTGGATAGGTTTTTGCTCTCTAAAAATTTCTTAATCCATGGTCACGTTCTTAAAGTGAAGACTCTTAACAATGTTGGTTCGTATCACTGGCTAGTCATGGTAGAAATGTGGAAAACCAATGCGAGTTTCTCTCCTTTTCATTTTCAATTAATGTGGATCAGATACAGTTCCTTTAGACCTCATGTGCAACAATGGTGGAAGGAAGGTAAACCTAGGTATGGGACTAAGATATTTTATTTTGCCAAAATATTGTAATACATTAAATCCAAAATCAATACTTAGAATTGGGAGGAGATTGGGGATGTTCATAAAAAAGCATGAAGTTATTGCTCAATTTGAAAATTTGAATAAGAAAATTTGTTTAGATGGCCTCATAGAGAGTAGAAGTGCATATGAGATTAAACTCACAACTCAGTTAGAGGAATGGAAAAAAGATAACTCTTATGGAAGCAAAAATCTAGAATTCAATGGGAAAGATCAAAACACAAATTTCTTCTACAAATCTCTTCTAGCTCAAAGATCTCACAACTTTATTTATTCCCTAAAATCATATTCTAGATATGTTGTCTACAGTTGGAATTGCATGAACTCTATTGTTGTTGATTACTTTTCCAATATTTTTGCTGCTACTCCTCTTGACTCAGCTTTTCAACAAAATGTTCTTCAAGCAATCCCTTCTCTTATCACTTCTAAGAACTCTATTTTGACTACTCCTGTTACTATCAATGAGCTTCAATAGGTAGTTTTTAGAATGCAAAAATGGAAAACCCATGGTCTTGATGGTTTTCCCATTAAGTTCTACCAAGAGTTATGGGATATCCTTCATGCTAATTTATTAGAGGTGGTGGAAGAATCTAGGAAAGTCAAATAAATTTTGAAGGTTATCAATAAAACTTATATTACTCTTTTTCCAAAAGCTCAAGAGGTTGATCATATCTCAGTTTTTAGACCTATTATTTTATGTAATGTTCTTCTCAAAATTATTACTAAGATCATGGCAGAAAGGTTGAAGTCTCTTTTGCATAAGATTATTTATCTTAAACAAGGGGGTTATGTGGAAGAACATCAAATAGTAGATGAGATAGTTCTTGCTAAGGAAGCCATCCATTCCATGGATATGCAAAAATCTCCTTCCATGTTCATTCGGTTAGACTTATCCAAAGTTTATGACAAAGTGGATTGACACTTCCTTATCAAAGTTTTGATGTAATTTGGTTTCTATTAAGATTGGATGGATTGGATTATGGGATGTATATCTTCAGTTTCTTATTTATTTCTTATCAATGGCAGGCCTTATCAACCATTCCCATATTCTAGAGGTATTAGGCAAGGTGACCCGCTATCCCCTTATTTATTCATTATTCTTGCTAAATGATTGGGTAGGACTATAACCAAAAAGAGAGAAAAGAAAACCATTTAGGGAGTTACCATTTATCATGGAGCTAGACCTATCTCTCATCTTCAATTTTTTGATGACTCTACTCTTTTAGGTAAAGCTATAGTTAAGAAATATTCTAATATTAATCAAATCATTAGCTATTTTTCTAAGGTTATTGGTAGGTTTATGCATAAGGGGTTGGACTCAAAATGTACTTGTAAAAAAATAATGAATTATAATCAAAATCAAGGTGAATCAAGGTGAATATTAAGAAAATAAAGTCAACCATCTTAACACCAAACTTTAGGACATTTGAATCTCTAAAATGTAAGGTCATATTTGGAGTAACTTTTGACCTATTAAATCACCTTTAAAAACACCACCATTAGATCAGGCTTGAAAAGAGCTTTCCAACGAGTACAAATATGCCTATGTTTGGATATATATTATGGTGAATTGACCCTAAGAAAAAATTGGTCTCAAATATTTTAGGTGAATGGGCTGACATCGAGGATCCTCATATTTGCCAATTTCTAATTTTAAAAATCCTCATATTCATCCAATTTGTGAATATTCACCACTATGCATAATCTTGGCTATTGTGTAATTGATTAATGAAAACAAATATAAATTTATTTTCTTTCACTACTCTACTAGATGGGAATCCATGGTCTTGGATAATTTAATATATAAGAAGACCTCCCTTTAGATCACTTATTTAGGTATTCCCATCAATATTCAAAGGCAAAAAAAAATATTGGAATTGGTTGTTGGACAAAGTCAAAAAGAAAATTGGAAAGTGAACCAGCATGTGGCTTTTTTCTGGTGGTAGAATCACCTTGGTAAAATCAATCCTTCAAGCTATTCCTATTTATGTTTCTTCCATGTTGAATATCCCAAAGGTTGTTCTTCGATAACTAGATCAAATCAGTCATTAGTTCCTCAGAAGTGGTACTAAGATAAAAATAAAATGGACCTTGATGAAATGGGACACTTTATGTCTTCCTAATAATGAAGGGGGTTAGGATTCTGGTCTTCTATTAATAACAACAAATCTTTAGCTGCTAAATTATATTAGAGGATGTTGCATAACCCCAATGCTCTTTGGGCCAATAATATCCATGCTAAATATGCTGACAACAAAAGTCCTAAAGAGCTTATTCGCTATCAATTTACTCCAAAGGTTCTTCCATTTTTACAGTTCTTAATATTGATGAGGATTTGATAAAGAAATATTTGTTTTGGATCATTCATAATGGTCAATAGGTAAATTTTTGGATAGATTCTTGGGATGGTCACAAGCCTTTGATAACTCAGTTTCCTAATTGGAGGCCTTGGATAAAGGAGCTTCACTGAGCTGACTAGATAAAGGTGGCTAATTACTGTTGGTACCATATTGGTAATTCAAAGGTTGGTAGATATTGGATCCCTATTAAGGGCTGGCCTATTCAAATTATAAAAAAGTAGAGACAAGATATCCAAGACATCCTTCATATGATATCTCTCTTGGTCCCATGAAAAAAGATTATTTTGGATGGAAAAACATTACTAAGGATGAGTATTCAGATGCTCAAGGTTATTTGACCTTATGCCATAATAATCCCAACCAATCATCTGACATATTTTCTTAGTTGTAGGCTCAAAAGCTCTGGCCTAAGGTGAGGTTATTTACAAGGTTTTTATTGCATCGTAGGGTGCTTACTGGTGAGCAACTTATGAAGCATGGTTTTCATGGCCATTTTAGATGTGAAATGTGTGTAGATAATGTAGAAAATCTTAGCCATATTTTTATTGAGTTTACTTTAGCCTCTGAGCTATGGAGGAAAATGGCCACTTTACTTGGCTTACAGTGGTCCCATTTTTTTACTCTTGAACAACTTTGGAGGAATTGGCCTAAACAAGAGAGTGTTGATCATTTTATTAGGCAATTATTTTGGATGGGTTCTACCATTCTTCTTTGGAATATCTAGAATTAAAAGAACAACCAAATTTTTAATTAAGATAGGAAGGATATTCACTCTATTTGGTAAAATACCAATTCCAACTTAGTCGAACCAGTACAACAATGCCTTAATTACCTCGAAAACTCCCACAAAATATGGGATTAAATGATGCAAAGATTGAAGATTAAATATTCTAAGGACAACCAACTTAAAGGGAATGTGAGTAATTAAAATATGGATAGGACAAGAAATTAACAACCCCCTCCTAAGGATTTTAGAAAATTTATTACTGATGAAGCCTCTAGAGGGAACCTTGGAAAAGCTAGTGTAGAAGAAATTAGTAGACTTTCATATGGCTCCTTGGTTTTTACTTTTTTTTCTGAGAATTTGGGTATTCTTTCCAATAACCTTGTTGAGGGGTATGGTATGCTTAGAGGCCTTCAAGAGGCTACTAAGGTTGGATGGAAAAAGGTGTTAGTTGATTCTAACACTTAACTCATGATTAATATTTTGAAGACTCTTTCTAAGAATCATAAGGTTGATTGGAGAAAAAAAGAATTATTGAGAAGATTCAATTAATCCATATAGGATTTTTGAAATTTGATTACAATCATGTGGTCAGAGATCAAAACAAGAGTGTTGATGTTTTAGTTAATTGGGCTTTCGACAAAGGTGATCTTACTTGTTATGACCACCCTCCTAGATGGTGGGCTTTGGAAATAAGGGCAACTCTTCTTTCTATCATTTCTTTAGATGGCACCAGTTTTGGAGGTACCTAGTTTTTTCTTGCTTTATTTTTTCTTCTCTTTAGTTCGGTCAGGGTATTTTAGTTCCCTAGCTCAATTTTTTTTTTGTTTCCTCTATTGATTCTTGCCTTAAAAGTATTTTGGTCTAGAAAGATCATTGTTATGTTCATTTTTTTCTTTTTTCTTTTTTGTTTTTTTGTTTAGTTTTTCGAGGTGTGTGTGTTTTTTTTTTTGTTTTTTTGTTTTTGTTTTTTGTGTTGTTTTTTGTGTTGTTTTTTGTTCTTGTGTTTTTGTTGTTTTGTGTTTTTTGTTATTGTTCTTCTATTTTTGTTGTTCTTTTTCTTGTGTTTTTGTATGTTTGTGTTAATTCCTATTTTTATGTGTGAGTATTTTATATTTTTTTTGTTTTTATTTATTGTCTGTTGTTGGTTGTTTTTTATTTTTATTTTTTAATTTTTTTAGGTTTTGGTTGTATTTTTTTCATGTTTGTATTGGTTATGTCTTTGAAGCATTATTTTATTTTTTCATGTTTGTGTTTTGTTATGTTGTTCTTGTATTTTTTCTATGTGGTTCGTGTTATTATTTTTTTATCTTATTGTGTGTGTATTTGGTTGTGCTTTTATCTTTTTGACACAGTCAGGGAGCATTTTTTTATTTTATTTTATTATTTTTATTTTTATATATTAATTTATTTATTTTAATCTTATTGTGTGTTTGTTTGTTCCTTGAGTATGTCAAAAGTGGTAGGCTAGGTGCGAGTCCTGGGTAATTTTGACGGAATAGATACCCTTGCCTCTTTGGGTCTTACTCGAAAGTGGCATCCCTTCAAAGATGTTTTCCACAAAAAAGAAATAAAAATAAAAGGAATTCAACTTACATGAAAAATTACTAGCATAGAATACAAAAATAAACCAACATAGGTCCCTTGTTATCAGTTACTTGCAAATCACTAAGGTATTCCTAGCACCCATTTAACACATATTTACAAGATTACAAATACATATGTGCAATTCTTATATAGCGAAACCTTGGAGAAGTTGTTTTCGTTTTAACTTCTTTGCAAGAGAGGGTTTTGTGATCAGAATCCTAAGCATCAGTGTGGTTTTGCAATTGGTAAAAATTACCACTCAATATTTTTTGTTCTGGTTTTCAGGTTTTATATTTATTTTTCTAATTTTTTTTTTTGTATATTCTTTCAAAACTTCGGTGATTAAAATTAAAATTTTAAAAATAATTAAAATGCCAAAAATAAATACATGGATGTGAAGAATGAGCTTCAATATTTCATTCGAAATAATTTTGATCCCATTCCAAAGCTTTTTTTTTTTAGTATTAATAAAAAATAGGGTTTTGAAAGGGACCCCACAACCTTTTACAAATAACCCTGCCACTACGACAACCAAAAACAAACCACAAATAGAAACTAAACAACAGCCACCCTTTTATCCTTAAAAAATCTCTAGCAACAAAAAATTGCATGAGAAAATATGAGGAATAAAGCTCCTCCAAAATCTTTCGGATAATATCCAACTTTAACAATAAAACACCAGTCACATCACCTCCAGATAGTCCTATCCCTCAACCACCTCCAAGAGGCACGAGAGGGCCACATAAGATGAAAATTGAAAATAAATAGGCACCGCCCGTTGTCTTTTGTAAAAGCTCCTGCTCCACCAAGTCGTTAGAGGCCCAAACAATTAAAGCCAAAAAATTCATAAACCCCAAGAATACAGACATACGAGCATCTCACCCACCTGTTTGGCATTAAATAAAGAAAATTTAAAATAAACACACAGGCAGGTTTGAAGAAATCCCTCCTAAAAGAGAATTCAAAAATGAAACCCAGACTGTAAAACAAAACTACCTAACTAACCAAAAACCAGGAATGAAACCAGACCCCTACTACACCAAGAGAGTTGTAGAGAGACCCAGAACACAGATCGAAGCCCTTAATAGCTCAGACAACCACGGGAGGAGATGATGTGAACACATCGAGTCTAAGTTGTCTACTAAGACCCCTAGCGCATAGTCTGCCAGACAAAACACTAAAAGTTGCATTAGAAATGTCAATGCTCTTCTTTGTCCTTCCCACTTTCCTTTTGGCTCCTGATACACTTTGAAACTTTTGAATGCTCTCAAATTTAGGGCCTAGGGACCCCTTCTCCACCCTCGAAGGATGGGCCCTATACTCTAGCGAGGAGGAACATTCAACCATCTATTTAGCACTAACTACCTTCAACTCCAAATCATTAGTCACCTAGTTAATATTATCCCCTTCCTCATCTAGAGATTCAAACGAGTATTTAAGTGAAATTTTAACTACTTTCTCCAATGGATCCGATAAAGGAACAACTTCCAAGTTAATTTGGGAAACCAACCTAGTAGCCCCTACTTCCATCAAATATTTCCTAGTATGAGCCTCAATAGGGACCTACTCAAAAATAGTCTCAAGATGAGATGAAGCCACTGCCTTGTCTTTCAATTCCCCCTGGGCACTTTTGCATAATTTTTTTTTTTTTTTGGGTCCTCTATACACCCTATTCAACACGGTTCATCCCCTGAGGTGTCAGAGGACTAGACAGTTGCAACGACTTCTTCTATGAATAAAATTTTTCATAAACTATAGTTTGAGCCCAAGTTCTAACATGAGAGACAAGCTCCAATGAACTCGGTAGTTCCTTTTCAATATCCACCATAACACATAGTCTCACAAACTATCATTGAGCATCCGAGAGAGTAGCCTTGTCAAAGGAGAAAAAATCCCCAATCAACATCGCCACATCTCTGAAAACACTTTGATGTTGAAATAATGAAGGAAACTCAAGCAAGCAAACCAAAACCAAAACTAGATTAACCCTTTGCAAAGAAGGATTAAAATTTTGTCCTAATTTTCTAAGGAAAAGACCTCGCTTTCTAAATAACCACATGCCTCCCTCCAAAATCCTTCTAGAATCCTCTTCGCAAGAAATCCTGATTAGGAAAAAATTACGAGGGAGAGTTGTAAGCTCTAGAGAGTCCCTCGGTCTCCATCTAGACAATGCCCACCGCTTAAGGACCTCAAGGTCTGGCATCCTACCAGCAATCTTACCCATTAGGTCCCATGATCCCTTCACAAAAAGAGAATCGACTGTGTTGTCTGAAATATGAATTTGAAGATAATCTAAAATAACCTCATAGGGAGAAAACATATCCTTGCAAACCGGATCAAACATCACCTCCGCAAAGGAAAGATCAGGAGGGGTAACTTCACAACCTTCCACCCCAACCCCACTCTTTCTAGGATCCCACGAACAAAAAGAAATTGAATCACCATCCTTACCTGAACAAAACAAGTCTTCAAGATTAAATTTAGCAGCTTCTCCAACCTCATCAAGCTCAGTAGAAGCATAAGACGCTCTAGAGTACCACTTATTCATATACTAAAAATTACGATAAGATATTCTTGCCATCATCTCAATTATTTTCATTCCAAAACTATTTTGAATTTATAAAAATTATTTAAATTTGTTTTTTTATGAGAGTTTTATAATTTCAAAAAAAATTGTTATTTTATATTTTGAAGGTAAATCAAATTTTTTAGCTTTTCATGTTTATTTGCAAGCAATAAATGAACTTCCCTTTATGAAAATCATAATTTCATTAAAGGGGGTAATTTATATGGCATTCCATAGGCCATCATTTTCAGAGCAATAAATTGTCTTCTCTTTATGAAAATTTTAATTTTAAATTTTTTATATGAACCTAATGCTATCATTTTTTCCTATCTAGATATGTGACATTGTTTTATGCTAGTTAAGACCTTGAATTCAATAGTTAAGTCTTGATCCATGAGTTGAGAAACATGAATGAGATTGGGAAATTAATCTTGGAACATATAATATATTTTTTATTATTCCTCTTCCATCCTTAATATTTACTGGAATATTTCATATTCCTTTCACTTCATATGTTTTACTATCTACTATAGCAACTGGTTTTTCATTTATCTTCTTAAAAGAATTGAACCAATGTATGTTTCCTATCATATGCTTACTTGCACCTGAATCTATATACCAATACTCCATGATGTTGTTCTTATCAGGATTTTTGGAATACCTTATGCCTCCCTAATGTTTTGAAATATAATATAGTGCTTTTGTAAAATATAGTTCAATTTATGGTTGATTTTGTATAGTTTTGTAAATATCAAAAATCAACATTTCTAACACCTTATTACTCTTAATTGAACTAAGAACTTTTCCAATTTTGAAGAGGTTTTAATATTAGATTTCTTTTTTCCCTTTTTACAAGAAAATTATAAATTTCCAACCTTAACAACAACAAAAAACTTTAATAATTTCTTTTGTATCCCTTACAATTTTATTCAAGTGTTTCTGATTTCCAATAACCTAGTTTGATGTTATAACCCTTATCACTTCCAAATTTGGAAAATTAGAAAATTAATATTATTTGAAAATATATTAAAGAATTTAATCCAAGTATAATTCCTTATTTATCTTAGGTTAAATTGCAAATATTATTTCAATTTTATAAGTTATCTCTTATAGATTTTGCTTTCAAAATATAATATTTAACCTTAGCTTATAACCCTTATATCTCCAAAAATGAAAGCAATGATAAAATGATATTAAACATTACCTTTGGATGCTAAATCTCCTCATTGTTCTATGATTTTTTTTTGTTGGATATAACATCAATATTAAGGTTATTTTTGGTGCTAGAATCAATGGAGATGCTTTGGAATTTCTTGTCTTCAATTTTGGAATGTAGGTGCTTATGGGAGTCAAAGTTTCCTTTGACCTGCACTTTCTTCTCCCTCATATGGGGCTCCTTCTCCTCCTTGAAATATGTTTTCTCCTTTAGGTGCTAGTTTATGACAGTGCTTTAAATGCACTTCTTACACCTTTGAATGGTGTATGGCTAGAAAATAGTCTTATCCTTCCAAATAAGCTATGTATTGCCTCCCGTATTCTTGTTTGACCTCCTTGGAACCTTAAATAAGATGAGCTTCTTTCCCTTTGTAATAAGTGTCACCTAAAACATTTTTTATAGATGCCTTCAACGTAAACCTTGTAATGATGAGGTTAGTGGTAACCTCCCAATATTTGTAACTTCTTTTTGGTGAGCGCTTGAGTATTTACGTACATTGGAGAGTGTAGAGCATCTGTGCAAAGTGGCACTCAAGGCTTATGCATGTAAGCCTCCTTTGTAATATTTATTGGAGCCCTGATTTTTCCTTTATCTTGCCTTCTACGTAAATTTGTCTTGTTTTTTGAAATACAAGTAATCTCCCAATGTTCTTGGCTACTTCTGTGTATTGGCTCTTGGATATTTGGCGCTCCTCCACAGTGCTCCTATGGTAGATCCTTGTAGTCTTTAATTGTGGATGTTCTCCTTCGATACAGTACTTTCTTTTCCTTTGTAATATGTTGCTAGTTCATTTTTACAATAGTTGAATGCTTCCCTTTTTCTTGATTTTGATAATGTTCCTCTTACGTAGGTAATTTGTTTCTTGTAAGCTGCCCTTCTATGTAATATTCAGCTGATTTTTGGCTCCTTGTTATGCTTCCAATGTTGCAGGTGATACATACTCTTCTATGGCTTGATTTAAATATTGAAAACCAGTGTTTATAAACACCTTGACTCCTTAGATGTATGGGCTCTTCGGTGGATCCTTTATTTTTTTGTATAAAACATCATTTTTTTCCCTCCTGTAGATAATAATTTTGTCCTTCCAAAAGAACAAAAGTGGTGCTTTTGTAATATATAGTTTTTGCACCAAAATAAAGAATTTTTATGTAGTATTTTTGCTTTCCCTGGATGATAGATGATAAAATCTAATGTTTATTTTGTATAGGGGTTCCTGCTCTCTGCACTGAAATGAACCCCTTATAATTTTATTGAATCTTAAGACTTCCAAGGTATCAATTTTAGGCTTCCTTCAAGGACTTCAATGGTGGTTTTCTTCTTCACATTTTGCTTCCAATGGTGGTTTCTATAGGCCATGAAAGTGTTGCAGATATTGTGCTATTTTTTATGCTTTCAACAACATAAATTAATTGAGATAACTAGTTATAAAATCAACTAGTATAGTGCTTAACAATACACATTTTAATGGTAACAATAATCTCACCGTATTGCTCCACTAATCTCTTAAATATGCACTTAATAATTTCACGTCAACCTTTCAAGAATAATCTAGAATGAACCCATGAATATTTCGCTACAAAATTAGTTGTAGGATCAAGTCTTCTTTTTATTTTCTTTTTTCTTTTTTTTAGTAGAATATAGGTAGTTTATAGATAAATCTAAAATCTAATCAACCCCTAATATGCAAACGAACCTTTTTTTTTTGCACTTTTAAATACTATAATTCTACTTTCCCTTCTTACAACTTTAATTTAAATAAGGTGTTCCAATGAATCTAATAAGTAATCTAATTAATGAGTTAGACAGAACCAATAGTTGCATAACTTTTTAAAATCTTCGATGGCTCTTTTACCGCTTCTATAGAGGATGTGGATCTTGGTTTCTAATATCACCAAGTTGCTACTTCGAGTAGGATCTTGCAACTTTTTGTAGACTATCTTGAACAACTTCTTCTTCACCAAAATATGGTCTCAAACTTTCTTTCACAAGCCTAAGATTTGGTGGATTGTTCTCCTCTTGTGTTCTCCTCCTTCTACCATAGAATTGGAGAATTTTTTGTCTCTAAGGCGGTGCCTTCTTGCTATGAGAGGTAATCTTAAAATCTTCTAGCTTTGGTGAGCTTCTTATGTCTTCAATTATTCTTGTCAAATTCTGACTTCAAGCAAGATCTTCTTCTTAAGATTATGAATGTCTTAAGGTCTTCACTAGATTCTTCTTATGGGATTTGGCACTCCTTGCCAAAATCTCCTTCTCTTGGGCTTGTTATCATATGGTGACAATTGTCCCAAGTCCTTCACTACCAGGAGCTTCTCCTTGGTAGTGGATTTCTCTAGTGAGTTATCCTTTTATAATGTTTTCAATAAGGCTCTCCTAGGCTTTTACTAAATTCTCAATGAGACCTTCTCAAGGTCTTTTATCTTGCAACTTATGCTGGTCTTTCCTTGAGACCTATTCAACCTTCTTCTCCTAGAAGTTTTGGTGGTGAGATCTTCTTCTATATCTCTAATTTTTTTACTTCTAGATTTGAGTAGGACTCTCTTAGTCCTTTTTCTTATTCCAATTCTAGAAGTCCTTCAATGAGATCTTCTCCTGATCTCTTTTGCTTCAAGTGTTGAATTGATTTTGAAGAAGATACTCTTCCTAATTCTACCACCTAGATTCTTCTAAGAGTTTTGACAAAAAACTCAAGCTCAATAATGATGGTGGTTTTCCTATTGACCTATTATGACTAGATCTACCATAGATATGGTACCACTAATAGATTTAGCATCATTCCATCATAGAGAAATAAAGAAAACATATATTATTGAGAATGAAAATTTGATACATTTGAGTAAGGGTGTGAGGCCCTTTATATAGGAATATAAATTCCTTGGCCAACACTCTATCTAGTTGTACAAGGGATACCTTACACACATTGATACTTGTGCATTTACTATGTTGCATGAAGCAACTAGACAACTTCCCCCTAAAGTAATCAAACATAATCAAAAGATGTAATATATTCTAACAACCAAGCCTTCCAAACCTCCCTCACTTGCACCAAAGAAGAAGATAATATTTGAGGAGTATAATATGAAGGAGCATAAGAAATAAGAGACGTCCAGGTAATATGATAGCCCATAGTTGAGACCATTATCCAAAAAATATTAGATCAAATCTATTGAAGCCCTAGATTAGATCCATACCCAGAAACTATTGTTGCAATTTTGACTAAATAGTTTTTGCAATGAATTCACGGTGCATGAAACATTGGTGGAGAAGACCATATTTTCCTAAAATGTCCTCCTAAGATATATAGTTGTGGAAGTCAAAAGCAGGGTGGTCAAATCAGATGAGCAGGTTTCTCAACCATTGATATCCAATGCCTTGCCCAACAAAATCTCAATAGAGGGAAATAAAATGAGGTGATTCATTGATTTTAGTAAGCACTTTACCTTGGCCAAGACATTCAGTGAGGACTACTCACCTACATTATTAGATTTTAGATTTTAGAGGCATCCCACTCCTAAAACACGTGGCATGCAATAAAAAGGACCAAACATAGGCATAGAAATTTTGATAAAAGTTGATAAGGTAATAAACATGGTCAATGAGTCTGCAAGACAGTTGTCCCCACCAGTATATAAAACAAAATAGATATCACCACGTGGTATGGCATATGTAGGAGGTAGATAGGATGATATATCCTACCTAAAAATTGTGGCTACTGAGAGACCACCCAATACAAATGTAATAGGAGCATAAATCCAAAAGATTAAACATGAGAATTTGAAAGTGGAAGAATGCCTCATTCCAACTTGGGCTTCATCCTAGATTAAGGCTAGAAATGTCTAATTTTTAATATGTTATCATAAAAACTATGGACGCACATTTATTTTTTATTTGTATATGGTATGGTTTTATAATTTTTGTAATATTTGATTTTATGCATGATAACATGCATTCCCTTCATTTTGGGAGAAAATGATGAGCATTAAAGTATGACTATGATGTGTAGTATCATTTACGTATTCTGGTTACAAATCTCCATGTTATGAATGTATTTTATTGAATAATGTGTATGTTTTATATAAATTTTTGGTAAATATAATCTGTGAGATATTATGTGTTGTATACTTACAATTTTACATAAATTGTGTGAAGATGTTGTTTTTATAGTAGATATGAGTTGTAGATGGATTGTGAGGAAGCTACATGTGATTTGTGGTAATAATATCCTACAGAAGGTTATGACTGGAGGTATCTACGAAAGATGACTATTGAAACCATCTATAGAAAAATACTACTGACATGGTCTACAGAAACCTGTTGACTATGTAAACCTACTTTATGCAACGAAAGCACCACATAGGATGACATCCCAAGCAGTACAATGTGTATTGTTGAAGTCAGCATAATTGTTATCTTATTGTTGACCACAAGAATTTGTTGTATAAATTGTTATATGGTTTCAATTGTGAATTGTAATGAATTTGTCCTTTCCTAAATAAAAGGACAAATCTGTTCAAATAAGTCCAAGTCAGTTATTAGATTATTCAAATTATAGAATATTTGGTTATGTAATTTTAAGCATCCAATCTAAAACCATTTGATATGTAACAAAAATATGTTAGAAATTTCTATTGTAAGGACTTAGTGTAACATTATAAATTACAATGTAAAGACCCTAAAAAAGGTCTATCATCTATCTATTATTCAGTCTATAGAGGAAAAGTATATTGTTACATTGTATGAATGGAGATTGGAATAAAGTAATAAAATAGCAGCAATATTTTCTTCCATGAGTATAGCAATGGTATTCTGTATTTCTTGCATGTTTTACTTATTGTTGTAGCTTCATTTATTTTCTTGCAAGCATGAAATAAGTATCATTAAGTTAAATTAATAAATATAAATTGTTGAAATAAAGTAGAGTAGAAATAGGAGAAGAGATTAATACTAACCTCGAGGAGGTAGGGCCCACTCCAATAAATATTAGTCCCTTACTATCTTCCTCCTGAAATATAGTAGATTTAGTTAGAATGTGGAATAGTCTTAGAACATAAATATTAAATTGCATATTATAGAATTATAAAATATAATAAAATTGATAATGCATTATTAAGTCATAAAGTGAATCCACACAAAAACCTAGATTAATTCATAATTACATCCCTTAATTCAAGCATAATTTTATTATTTTATTAAAACCACCAAAAAGGCTCACACCTAAAGCATCCTATTGCAAGAATTGACAAAAACACAACATGGGTACAAGAACAAGAAATTGACAACAGATAAAACACGCTTTATTTCATTATATTCAAAGTCAAAATCAAATTACAAGTACATCCATCTTAGGGATAATCATATTGATACAATATTTCAATATGAGTGTGTAATTGTTTCCCTCTCAAGGGTAGTTGTGATTTCCAAGTGCCTTTCAGGGTGACATGAACTGCTCTAGGGTGTCGATGACCCTCTTCTTCACGTTGAGGAAGGAATTGTATGCTTTGTCTCTTTCAATATTTATTCCTTACGATCAAGAAACAAAAAGAAGAAATTAGTAACAAAGGAGGCCTCTCTTGATGAGTCTTTGAAAGGAATCTTGCATAAAGAATAACATGAAATCAATAAAGCATGTAAAACTATCAATCTATGCAAGAAATGAGGAAATTGTAATATAGCATGTAAAGAACCATGAATCTAGCTAAGAAACATCCTAATTAACCATTAGACAACTTGAATTGCATGAAACTAATCTATATTAACAAATTCAAGGAAATGTGAAGCAAATATACCTCTAATTCCCAAATTAACCGATCAAATATCTGCTAAAATGTAAATCTATGCTAGATTAAGCTAATTGCATGACTAAAAATGGAAAACTACTGCTAAAATGGAGGAAGGAGAGCATCAAACCTTAGCCATAGGTTTGAGGTGTGTTTGGCACTGTTAACTATGGCTCATAGTTGTGGTTAATATGAAAGTGTCCTTTCTCTTGTAACCAAGGCTAGAAACTCTCAAATTCTCCAAGGAATTGATGGTCAAGGGTCGTCTGTGTTTTCTAGAATAGATTGGCAATTGAATTCAATGGAATTATCAATGGATGTGTGTCAATTTTCAATCTTGCTCCTCAAGCTCTTGAGATCTCCATTGTTGCATGCACAGTTGTCGTGATCAATTAGACAGCACTTCGTTACTCCTCAAGAGGATATGAAATTGCTCTCCAATTTGATAGGGCTCCGCTATGTGCAATTGAGCTATTCTTCCCAATATTTGCTCTCTAAAATTGGGGTCTTAATTAGACTCCCAAAATACTTGATCTAGCTTCATGGAGAAGACAAGAACAAGATTTGGCAGTTGAGAGGAAGCTTCTGGATGCTTCCCAGCCCAAACCACTCTAAAAACCATTGCAATTCAACTATTACAACTGATTTGACTTAGCTCTGGTTGTCTAAGTTTTTTACAGTGCTAACCATAGGTTTCAACTATGGTTAGAATGTAGGATTTTTCTAACCGCAGGTATTAGTCACAGTTAGCATGTAGGATTTTGCCAACTGTAGGTGTCAGCCACGGTTAGCACTGAATAGGCCAAAGAGCCCAAATGAGTGGTAAAAACCACTGCTATACCTTGGATTTGTCCAAAGGTCTTCCATATGGTCTTCTAGCATGTCCCATATTATTAGTCGACATGATGCATTTTAGGTATCTGCATTTATTTATTGCAATATTTACATTGCTACCAAAAACTAAGAAAATAGAATCAAAGCCAATGGTTAGAATTGTGGATATCTATACAGATAATTGTTCTTTAAATATATCCTAGATTCATAATTAAGGGTGAGAAATTATAGCTCGAAACAACCTCTAATTGGCTACACCATGAGCCCATATCCTTCACAATTAGTCTCCCCACTATTTAAAATTTTGGATCGATTGGCATCAAGGATAACCCCATCCACATCACCATTCATTATCATCCCTACACAAATCACTCCACCCATTCATGTTGTCCCCCATTGTAAGCTAAGAAACACTTATTGCAGGCAATGGCATTGCCCATGCCAACTTTAATGCCAAACCTGCAAAAGTCACCCCATATACTAATACAACACAAGGTTTATCTAGGTCTTTGTATGGAATATTTCCAATGATCTTGAGGAGACAAATGTCTAGAAGACATTTTATTTCATTCAAGATGAGAATAAAATATAAATCCTCCAAAATAATACAAAAGAATAAAATATAAATCCTCCAATACTTTGGTCATAAGCTAGTCATAGTTGGCATATGGAGGTAACAAATCTCTCATTATAGAAGCAACATAGAATTATCCTTCTAGAAACACTACATCCCCTGTTGACTTCATTGCTAGACTATATAAATTGTATCTATAAAAAAAATCCATACCAAATGGTCCATGTTGTAAATCGGCTAGTAATTAGTGTGACCATGTAATTTGACCAATTAGTGGTGAATGATGCATTGAAGAGAAAGAATGCAAAACTAGAGGTAATATTGGCCCAATTAAAGGTTGATAAGGAATAACTTTAGTAAGACAATGAAGCCTTAAAGAAATATGCCATAGGAAAGTACCAATTAAAGAAACATATTGAGGACCTCAAGTCCCAACTTGATGAGGCTAAAAAGAAAATTCAATAGCTAGATAATCTCCCACAACAATTTGCATAGGGACAAGACTAGTTGATAAGATAAAACGAACAATAAAATACCCACTATAGGACCAAATAATTTAGCTCCAAGAAGACTAGCATGCGAGAGATCATAAGATTTTTGATCTCTAGACAGAGATAGTAACATTGAAAGAGGGAGCAATGATAGATCGAGGGTAAGCCTTTAAGGTCAAAAGGGTGAAGTCCCTCTAGGACAACATCAAAGTTGAGGTGATAAGCACCAAGAGGTACTTTGAATTTTTAGCTAATGCAGAAATCAACCTAAGTCAAGTGGCTAAAATCATCAAGCAAGTTGAAGAGAAATTAATTGCAAAGGAGAGGTACAAGAGATATTCAAATTTCTAGGTACAATGTCAACATCACAAGACCAACAATTGAAATAGACTAAAAATACATGGTCAATAAGTTAAATAAGATCCTTGATGCCTAGAATACTTGTAGACCTATAGAGATGTGTTAACCTCCTAAAATCCTTGATACAAGAAATGATGAAAGAGATTCAAGGGCTCACCATTGCTATATTTCCCAATAATTTTTACCCTTAGATAGAATTCCTTTATGATGACATAATTAACTCGATAGTCAAAGAGAGGAAAAACAAAAATTAATAGAGAGATGTCATAAAATAATTCAAAAATTTTGATTTAATATTTTTCAAGCTACAAGAGAGAGTGGTCAAGCTAGACAAGTTGTTAGAGAACTCATATGATGACTTGGTAGAATACATAAAGGACCTTACACACATACAACTTCCAGTAAATGAGGAATGGAAAAAGGTTACTAGGGTTTCTACCATGAAGGTGAAACCATGAGGACCATAATTTTATAATTTTGTAATAGGAATTCCAATTTCAAAGACTTTGTGTCCAAAGATAAATGTAGTATCTGGATCTCTTTCTAATTGATCTTGGTGCTCCATGAAGTTGCCAAAAATATTCCTTGAAAATTTTGTGTTTTAGAAGGTTTCAAAATAGTTGATTTTATCAATTAATACCTTCAAAAAACCCTCAAATTTTGATAATTCAAATATAAGGACCGATTTGATCTATGAAGACCAATTTATTCTTGGAGCAATTTTCTAGCAAGATGAAGCGATTGGTTTGTAGGAGCAAAGCACTAAGGAAATGATACAAAGGTTCCTTTAGGCTAGATTAATTCACTCACTTCCTAAAGCAAATCACTCATGGACCAATGGAGGGGTGAAAATATGAGCTCAAATCCTGAGGAAGATCATTCGAAAATAATATTTTGGCATGCAATGGCATCATAGATTATTTTGGAATCTTTTTAAACCTTTTAAAGACAGAATTAGAGGTATGTATCATTTGGAGATTTAACATTTTGTTAAAGTTACCCTTAAATATTTACTTTTACTAGGAGTAATAGTTTCTCACCCTAGGTAACTTAGAGGTAAATTTTTACTATAAATAGGAGCCATAGGCTCCATTGTAAACATCTTTTTACCTTGGGGGATTTATAGCTGCACTTTGTGAGATGTACATTGTGCACTTGTAATTTGTGATATTGGTGAGAAATTGATAAGTCTTTTGATCTCCATCAATTCTAGTGCACTCTTGAATTGTTGAATGCATAGTGATTGTGGTATAGCCCTTTTGCTCATCTTGTCATTCCTCTCACAATTTCAACTCATATGAATGAGAACATACTATTGTTATTATAATTTCACATGTGTTGATTTATCATACACTTCCTTGCTACAATTTCTACCATATTTATTTTAAATCACTCACATCCTAAACTAAACAATTTACTTTCATGTATTTTAAATTTCAGCTTTATTTTTTGCATTTAATATCATGCAATTAGATTATTTTAGTTGAGAATTTAGCAAGGATAGTTGGGAGCCGGCCCAAATCAAGAGGTTGGAAGAGGTCCTAAATCCATCCATTCAATTTTTCTGAAACTAGAGGGCATATAAGAAGTCAAACAATTCCCTAATTAAACAATAATTCCATTTGATCTTCTAATCCTAATATTTTTTTTTGATTGGTAGAAAGGGTGTTGAAAGGTCCCTGAACCTTGTACAAGAGGAATTACATGAATTCCAGATCGACGGAGGTGGTCCAAGAAATAAAGATCAAAGGGCAAGCAAACCTCCACACGAGGAAAGGTGTCGTGAAATCGTGACCAGTTTGGTGATGTCGCGAAATCGCGACAAGTTTTGCCGTTGTAGCCAAGAGAAGAAGGGATGTCGCGAAATCATGACTAGAAGCATCGTTGAAGCCGAATGAGGGAAGGTGTCACGATATCATGACAAGTTGCAAGGTTGTTTCCAAAAGAAAGGAAGTGTGGCGATATCGCGACAAGTTGCTAGGTTGGAGCCGAAAGAAAAGAAGAGTCGCAAAATTGCGACATGAAGCAAACCTGCGATCGGATGAAAAAGGTGTCGCAAAATCGTGACAAGAAGTTAGACCGCTGTCGAAGAGAAGAGGTGTCTCAAAATTGTGACAAGAAGTAAGACCACTGCCCAAGAGAAAAAGAGTCATGAAATCATGACATTTATGGAAGACCACTGTCGAAGAGAGAAGGCGTCGCGAAATCGCAACATGATGGAAGACCGCAGCCGAAGAGAAAAAGTGTCGCGATATCACGACAAGATGGAAGACCACTGCCAAAGAGAAAAGGTGTTACGATATCGTGACAAGATGGAAGACCGCAGCTGAAGAGAAAAAGTGTCACGATATCGTGACAAGATGGAAGACCACAGTCGAAGAGAAAAAATGTCACGATATCACGACAATATGGAAGACTGCAGTCGAAGAGAAAAGGTGTCATGATATCACGACAAGATGGAAGACCGCTGCCAAAGAGAAAAGGTGTCATGAAATCACAACAAGATGGAAGACCGCTGCTAAGGAAAAAAAGTGTCGCAATATCGCGACAAGATGGAAGACCGCAGCCGAAGAGAAAAAATGTCATGATATCGTGACAAGATGGAAGACCGCAGCCGAAGAGAAAAAATGTCATGATATCGCGACAAGTTGCAAGAAAGAGAAAAAGTGTTGCTATATCACGACAAGATGGAAGACCGCTGCCAAAGAGAAAAAGTGTCGCGATATCGTGACAAGATGGAAGACTGCAGCCGAAGAGAAAAAGTGTCACGATATCGCGACAAGTTGAAAAGAACACACCAGGAGAGAAAAAAGTGTCGCGATATCGCGACAAGTTGAAAAGAACACACCAGGAGAGAAAAAAGTGTCGCGATATCGCGACAAGTTCCAAAAACACACCCAAAGAGAAAAAGTGTCGCGATATCGCGACATGTTGCAAAAAGCACCCAAAGGGGAAAAGTGTCGCGATATCGCGACATGTTGCAAAAACGTGACCGGAGAGAAAAAGTGTCACGATATCGTGACCTGATGAAATTTCGTGGCCAACAATGAAAGGTGTCACGATATCATGACCAGTTACCAAAACATGGCCAAAGGGGGAGAAGAAGGAAGAAAGGACGTGAAAACTCGGCCAGTTCCATGAGCAAACAGACCCGGTCCCCTGCCAACCACTCACATTGTGCAGACATTGGTACTTATAGAAGCATCCCTTAGTCCAATGGGAAAATAGTCTCTCCAAACATGAATGTCAGATTCGCAAAATCCCTTGTTAGCAAGCTAGTCCACAGCTTTGTTTCCTTCCTAGTACTGATGCTTAATGACTAATTATGGGTAAATGCCGATTAGTGCCTTGCATTCTTGGAAGATCAAAACAAGGGCCCAGGGAGGCATAGATTCCCATTGAGCCAGTTGATACAGTGCAGTGAGTCTCCTTCTATGATGAGTTTATTGATGGTCAAGCCTTCCAAAAGAATCAACCTTTGGAGCAGAGCTCGAGCCTCTGCCATATTGTTAGATTGAATTCCCAGGTTCTGGGCAAAGGCCAAAATTATTTCTCCTCTGTGATTTTTGAGAATTCCTCCTCTGCCAGCCACTCCTGGGTTGCCTTTGGCCACACCATAGAAATTAAGCTTATGCCACCCAGTAGGATGTAAGACCCACTTGATGACGGACCTGTCAACAGAAGTACAGGGTGTGGCAGGGAAATTGGAAAGATTGAAGAGTTTTGATAGGTCCGATTCAAGGCCAGGAGGGGGGGTTTGGAAGACAAGACAAGAGAGGCATTCTCTGCAACAAGGGCCAAGATTTTGGCAACAACAATCTTCTTATCAGTGGCTTGGTTTTTGAAAATTCTGGCGTTTCTCTCAAGCCAAATCTACCACAGGAAGATGTGAAGGCAAGCTTGCCAGATGAATTTAAGTTGATTGCTCTCGAAAGGTCGGGGCCATTGTTGAAAAAGGAGGGGAATGGAATGAGGGAGGGCTACAGAGATGTCGAAGGTGTTAAGAACCTGGTTGAGCACTGCAAGAGAGAAGGGACATGCCAAAAAAACATGCGAAGTTGACTCACAAGCATTTTTACACAGGATGCACCAATTGGGGATGAGTAACCCTCTGATTATCAAGTTGTCAGTGGTGAGAATTCTATTTTGGATGGCCAATCAGCAAAAGAATTTGACCTTGGGAATGATCTTGGGAACCCAGACCTGATTAGATAAGTCTCGACCATCATTGGGAGTTTCTTGACTGTAGTAAGCTGATTTAACAGTGAAATTCCCTGAATCTTCAAGGTCCCAGACCATGGAATCATCTTTGTGAGAGCTAGGGATGAAGCAAGTCCTCAGCAAGTTTTGTAACCGCCTGAGCGCCTCTGTGATATTCCTAGGCCCATTAAGAGCTAGGTGTTTCCATTCAGGTCTTGAAATGCCTAGGTTAATGAAATGACACACCTTATCTCCAAAGGTGGCTTCAATGACCGTCTTGAGCACTGCAAGATGAGGATCTTGGCTGAGAGGTTTATCATGGATCCACGGGTCATCCCAGAAATGAATGGTCGTTCCAGTTCCAAGACACCACCTTAAGCCTTCCAGGATGATCTTCCTTGTTTTGGTGACGCCATTCCAAAAATGAGATCCGCTAGGAAGGTTGTGCTCTCCAAGAAAAGGAACCTAATGGAGGTACTTAGCTTTGATGATGTCAATCCAAGTGACTTTTTCATTGGTGGTAAGTCTCCAGGACTGCTTGGCAATGAGGGCCATGTTCATCCGCTTGATGTCCCTAAATTCGAGTCCTCCATCCTTTTTCTTGGAACAGACCCTATCCCAGGCAACAAGTGAAAATTTATTCTTGTTTTCATTTCCTGCCCAAAGGAATCTTCGTTGAATTTGCTCAATTCTTTGGCAAATGGAAGCTAGAGCTTTGAAGATAGATAAGAAAAAAATTGGAATACTTTGCAGGCAAGCCTAGACCAGAGTGGCTTTGGCTGCCTAACTGAGCATTGAGCTTTTCCAACCTACAAGTTTCTTATTGAGGCGATCTAAAATAGGGTTCCACATAGCCGAGACTGATTTGTCATGGAAAATCGGTAATCCAAGATAAGTAGTTGGAAGGCTCCCAATGATACACCCAAGGATCTCAGAAATCCTATTTTGCCTGTGGATGGGAGTATTGAGAAAGTATAGTTTGCTTTTGCGGTAATTGACTTTCTGGTCAGCCGCCTCTTCATAAGAATCAAGAATGTTCTTAATGATTTTTGCTTCGGGAATGGAAGCATGAGAGGATAGAATAGTATCATCCACAAACTATTGATGGGATATGGCATTGGTTGTTGAGGCTGGTTTGATCCCGGAGATGAGTCCACTGTTGCAAGCAGCAGTAAGGGTTATTCCAAGGGTTTTGGCCAAAATGATGAAGAGGAAGGGTGACAGAGGGTCCCCTTGACGGATGCCTTTGAAACCTTGGAAGAAACTAGCCTCATCAACCTAATATTATTATTAAATAAATTTATATTTATAAAACAAACTACACCCACTCACTTTGTAATTTATCTTTGTAGAATGTGAGAGCCTAGATTGAATCAAAAACACATAATTTTCTAATTCAACCTTCGTATGATTGTTGGAGATTGGAGAAACAAGGATTATAGTTATGCAAATAAGTATTTAGTTAGCTCTAAAAAATATGTTTTATGTATATTAACTAAAAACTTAGAAAGTTAATTAAAAAGATAGAGCCCAAAATATAAAATCTATAAGTTTTGTTCTATTTTTAATAGATTTCATAGGCTCGTTAATCTCTATCAATTATATGTTAGATTATTATAACTATGCCAAAGCGAAATATTGAAACCTAGGTTTTTTTTATACCTTATTTAAAAAATTAGAAAAACTAATTTTAGGAAAACAATGGCTAAAATTTAAATATATAAGACTTGGTATATGCTTTTAGATATTATTTATAAATCCATCAAAATTTTATTAAGTTTATTAATTTATAAATGTTAATCAAAGTTAAAAAATTATAGTATTTATTAAAATTAAATATATATATAGAGAGAGATATATGAATACATAATTCTTTTTAAAAAAAAAATCTACTTAGAATGCTTAGAGCATGTCACTATTGAAAATTAGAATGTAAGCCTATTTAAATTTTATTTGAGACCTTTACATATGAGTTTAAAAAAAAAAAAAATCAAAAAATTGAAAGAAAAGTGGTAATTACAACAAGCCATCCCTTAAATTATTTAAGGGCATAAAGATATTTGCAAACTATGTTAGAGTTACTACAGTAATTCTCTTTTATTACTTTATTTTTATTTTATTACCTAGGTTAGTTACGCTATTGTTAGCGTATATTTAATTAGGTTGATTTTGTAATTAAATAGACCTAATTTAGCCTATGTAATTCAAGGTCTAATTTGTTATTAGATCCTATGATTACGGGCTAATCTAGGCATCTAATTGTTTTATAAATGTTTCTATGATCAATGGAAGAGTTAATTTTTTGATCCGCTAATATGGTATCAGAGCTCGGCTCTATTTTTTCTTGACCTCGGCAACACGTTTTTTGAGATCTAAGAGGAGACCAACGTAGACGTGGGCACGTCTCTCGAGGCAAGGCTGGACCTGCTCGAGCATACATCCCGAGGCATCATAACTAGACCTACACTCATAACGAGGGTGTCTGGACTGGATTGATCGGGCATGAATCCTGAGGTCGATATGGACTACGTGACCAATGTGGACTGATAGAATCTGGATTGGCATGCTTCCTGAGGATGCTGACTAGACTAACATGTGGACCCGTTGGACTGGATGCTGGACTGACAGACCTGACTAACACGTGGATCTGTTGGACTAGACGCTGGACTGATGGACCTGACTGACATGTGGACCTGACTGACACATGGACGTAGACCTGACCGACACATGGACGCAGACCTAACTCAGACTCTCTTGCCCCGCCAAGTGGCAGCAGTAAAAGGGTTGCCTGTGGACACGACTGCCCATAGGCAGTCAAGCACACAGTGTGCTTTACTAGTTTTAAACTAGTGTGAGCATCGCACACAGACGATGTGGGACAAAAGTCCCAAGAGCACCTATGCACATGCTCTTAGCAAAGGGGAGGAGCTCCGCCTTTAAGTGGAAGGCGGCCCCTTGCCCTTAGCATCGGGCTAGCTAGCCCGACTGGCTAGCGCGGCCAGCCTTAAGGCGGAAACCCCCCCGAGAGGTCAGAGGATCAAACCTCGTCGGGGTCCTCGCTCCTTTTTTTTTAAAGGTATGATTTTTTTTATTTGTTTTAGTTTTTTTTTTTAATAATTTAACATATGTTTGGTTTAAAACAATCATTTTAGATATTTTTTTTTTAAATGATTTTTTTTCCAAATCTTGTTTTATTATTAATTAAATAATGCTAAAATTAATTAGAAAATTACATTAAAGAAAATCTAAAAAAAAAAGGAAAAGTGAGTTTTTTTTTTAAAAGCAAATTTGGCATTATTGTAAAGGTGCATTTTCGGCTGCGCCCGACACCTAGTGGTTTATTTCTGTGGGCACTTTTATGTTGTATGTTGCATTTTTCTTACTTTGCACTACATCATTAAAATTCCCTGGAATAATTAAAACCCATTCGTGCAATTTATTGCACTATAGCATTCGGTATTTGTGATACCTCTGGCCAGCACTTACAGGTAAAGTTGTCGTGATTGCGCTACTGTATCCACCGCCTAATATAGCTACCAAAATGACGTCTGAGCTTGTTCTCTATAAATCATCAGGGAGATATAGGTTTGCCATTTTGCTATTTTTTTTTTTACTCCATCCACTACCCTAATCGTTCTTGTGTTTAGGCATAAATCCTGACGAGAGTTCTGACATCCATAGTGTTTAGGGGAAGTTACGTCCCACGCATGAGGATTGATGACTTTCTATGGTAGGTGCCATCAACAAGTCGATTCCCTTTCGCATACCACGTATCATATAATCTTTAAAAATTACCTATAGTCTCCCTCATGTAAGGGCGGGTAATTTTTTTTTATTTTTCAAAATACCTATAGTCTCCCTCACGTAAGGGCATGTATTTTGTATGGTATAACGGCCTGAAATTAAGGTATATAGAAAGGGTGACCAATTGGTGATATAAGGAACCTTCACTATGGCTTCTACTGCAAAGTTAATGATTGATGCTCATCAGTTATTGAAAGGTCCTAATTATACACCATGGAAAAACAAAATGAAGACAGTCCTCATCATGGAAGATTTATGGGATGTTGTTTCTAGAGCAATAATGAGATCTTCACTAGCAGTTGGATCCACAACTCTTACTGCTAATCAGATAGCATTTGATAAGAAATACAATCGAGCAAAAGTGCTCATTTTGTTTGCTATTTCAGATGAAGTTCAACCTCATATCGCTGACAAAGTGAGTGGTAAAGAGGCATGGGATGCCCTTCAAACCATTTATGAGGGAAATAATGATTCCATCATTCTTCATCTTCAAAAAAAACTTCACAATATGAGTTTGAGACAGGGTGAGACAGTTGAACTCTTTCTTTGCAGAGTTTCTGAATTGAAAGGCAAATTGAATTCTTTGGGAGATACAATGGATGACAATATTCTCACTTCAATAGTGATGAGAGCTTTGCCTGATTCCTTTGATATGTTGATCACCTCCATTCAAGTGTCACAACAACAAATTACCTTTATTGAGTTGGTCAATTTGCTTCAACACCAGGAGGCACGCCAACTTAACAGGGATGATTCTTCTAATACAGCCCTATACTCCAACCGATAGGGTTCTAAGAAGAAAGGTAATTTTTAGAAAGGAGGCAATTCTCAACAGGAATCAAAAGGAAAATGGAAACAACCTCAATAGAAGAAGAGGTATTGCAACATTTGTGATAAATACAACCATGACACCAACAAGTGTTGGCATAAGAATAAGCAAAAATGCCAAAACAAACCACAAACAAGAACAAGCAACCCAAGGTGAATGTTGTTGTTGAAGAATCTGACTCAGATTCTGAATGGGCACACAAGGTGCTCATGACTACCACAGACTCCAAGGAGAAGGATCCTATATGGTATGTCGATTCTCGGTGCTAGTAAGCATATGACTGGTGATAGATCATGGTTTGAATCATTTGTGGCCAAAGAGGGCAGACCTGCCACTATTGCTGATGACAAAACCTACAAGGTTTAGGGAGAGGGTACAGTTTTAGTCACTCTTCCTAATGGCAAGTGTTATATTGACAAAGTCCTCTATGTTCCAGGACTGGCTAACAATTTTTTGTCCATCACACAAATCCTGGATAAAGATATGGTTGTCAAATTTCGTGTTGAGAATGGCAAGAAGTGTTGTTCTATTACCAGGCAGGGTAAGAAGATTGCAACAGCTTCATATAAGCATGGCTTATTTTCCCTAGATGATATCTCTACTCCCCATGTTGCCATGACAGTCTCTACCAAGGAGGCAACTTCCCTATGGCACAAGAGATATGGGCATCTTAGTTCTAGCTAATTACTTGAGCTTAGTAAGTATGATATGGTAAAGGTTCTTCCTTCCCTTTCTTCCACATTGCCAGTGTGCTCTGATTGCTTGGCAGGAAAGCAACATCGAGTACCTTTTGATAAGAGCTCAACAAGAGCATAGAAACCTCTGGAGTCGATTCACACCGATCTATGCAGTCCTTTCACACCCAACAGATGTGGGGGGAAGACGTATTTTCAGTTATTTGTAGATGACTACTCAAGAAAGATGTGGGTTTTCTTTCTTCGACTAAAATCTGAGGCTTTTGATTTCTTCTAGCAATTCAAGAAATCTATTGAGGAGTCAGGGACTTCTATTAAAACTCTTCACTCAAATTGGGGGGGGGAGTTTACCTCTAAATAATTTTTAGCATTCTTAACTAAGCATGGAATCTCAAGATAGTTAACTACTACTTACACTCCTCAACAAAATGGAGTTGTTGAGAGGAGGAACCATTCTATTATGGAAATAATTTTTAGCATTCTTAACTAAGCATGGAATATCAATATAGTTAACTACTACTTACACTCCTCAGCAAAATGGAGTTGTTGAGAGGAGGAACCATTCTATTATGGAAATGGTTCATTGTATGCTCACAGGAGCTACTCTTGGGCAACAATATTGGGCAGAAGCTATCACCACTTCAGTATATTTGTTGAATAGGGCACCTACAAAGGCCTTAAAAGGAATAACTCCACAAGAAGCATGGAGTGGTCATAAACCCTCCATATCTCATCTTCGTATTTTTGGATGTCAAGATTTCATGCACATACCGAAAGAGAAAAGGAAGAAGCTAGATGAGAAGACATTGAGATGCATTTTTCTTAGCTATGATGAGCACTCTAAAGGTTATCGTTTGATAGATCCTTTGACTAAGAAAATTCATATCAATAGAGATGTTGTTTTTTATGAAGCTTTCACATCACAAAACACATCTAAGGTATACCTAGATCTTGTGGAATCTAAGGAAGAGAAGTCCCCTTTGTCAACACAGATAGGAGGTCCTTCCACATCTTCTTCAACACCAAAAATGAAGAATCCAAAATGGTATACAAGCACAATCAGGGATGCCAAGTTATCCACTCCACCAGATTTGACTTTGGATAGACCTCGTACTCGCAGTATGGCTCAGAGGGAAAGAGCAGTCGTAGAGACCAATGAGGTTGATGATCTTTGTCAATATTTTGAGGAACTTTCTATAACTCCACATAAGGAAACATAGGATATGGATATAGATGATGACAGGGTGTTTTTATCTTCAATGAATGAACATGAACCTGCTTCTGTACAAGATGCTCTTAGCAAGCCACAATGGAAGGATGCTATGGATGCTGAGTACAATTCTCTAAAAAAGAACAAAACTTGGGATCTTGTCGATCTACCACAATGAAAGAATCCCATTGGTTGCAAATGGGTGTACAAATTCAAGTACAAGGCAGATGAGACAATTGATAAGCATAATGCCCGTCTTGTTGCAAAGGGCTATGCTCAAAAGGAAGGCATTGACTATGAGGAAACTTTTGTACCTACTGCTTGTATGACCACAATTCAAGTTATTTGTGCTATGGAAACATAGTTTGGGTGGAAATTTCACCAGATGGATGTCAAAAGTGCTTTTCTGAATGGTGATCTCCAAGAAGAAGTCTACATGACTCAACCAGAAGGATTTGAAGTGGAATGCCAATAGTAGAAAGTTTGCAAATTGGTCAAATATTTATATGGCCTAAAACAAGCTCCTCGAGCTTGGTATATAAAAATGGATAATCACCTCTTGTAGCATGGATTTAAGAGATGTCCATCAGATGCAAACATCTATTTCAAGAAATAGGGTTCTGAGATAGTGTTGCTTGTACTCTATGTTGATGATCTGCTCATTATAGGGAGTTTAGAAACTATGATCTCTACTGTCAAAAAAGACTTGTGCCAATATTTTGAGATGTCAAATCTTGAACTTCTCCATTATTGTCTTGGTCTGGAAGTCAGCAAAAAGGAGCACTACATCAAAGTGTCTCAAAAAAATATGCCAAGACATTATTGGAAAAATATCGCATGACTGATTGCAAGCCAATGGCAACTCTGATGGAGACAGGAATTCAGTTATCATGATATGATGATTCACCTCAGGTAGATGGTACTCTCTATCGACAGTTGATTGAGAGTCTCATATATCTGACCAATACTAGGCCAGATATTGTATTTGTTGTCAACTATATTTTGAGGTTCATGCAGGAGCCTAAGATGACTCATTGGAAAGCAGCAAAGTGTGTTCTTCACTATGTATGTGGTACTATAGAATATGGCCTAGAATACAAGAAGAACAACAAATTCTTCTTGCAAGGATACATGAACTCTGACTATGACAGATCATTTGATGATCGCAAGTCAACTTCAAGATATAATTTTCATCTTGGATCCGGTCCTGTCTCTTGGTACAGCAAGAAGCATTAGGTGGTTGCTATCTCATCAACAGAGGTAGAATATCACATCGCATGTGAAGTTGTGTGTGAAGTGATATGGTTGCGTCGCATTTTGACAAGTATGGGTCTTCCATACAAATCTCCAATACACTTGTTTTGCGACAACTAGGGTGTTCTAAACCTAGTCAAGAATCTAGTCCATCATGAACGAACAAAGCACATTGACGCACAATGTCATTTCATTCATGACAAAGTTTCGAAGCATCGAATTCAGCTTCAGTACATTCCCACCGATGCTCAAGTTGCAGACATTTTCACTAAGGCACTTGCACGTGTCAAATTTGAATTGTTTCACAGCTCACTTTGTATTGCCAAATGATGTAATCAGGGTGGATGTTAGTATAGCTCGTAGTTCTTCAATTACCTAAATAATGTAATAAGGGGGGATGTTAGACTTACTACAGTAATTCTCTTTTATTACTTTATTTTTATTTTATTACCTAGGTTAGTTACGATATTGTTAGCATATATTTAATTAGGTTGATTTTGTAATTAAATAGACCTAATTTAGCCTATGTAATTCAAGGTCTAATTTGTTATTAGATCCTATGATTACGGGCTAATCTAGGTGTCTAATTGTTTTATAAATGTTTCTATGATCAATGGAAGTGTTAATTTTTTTATCCTCTAATAAACTAATCTTGGTTTTCCTCTTATATTTTCTTATATTCCTTTTAATTTATCTTGAATTATTATAACTTTGTAGAAAATATTAACAAATTAATTAGACATAAATAATATCCTAAATTTAAATTGTAATTCTTGGTATATTTTTAGAAATGTTATTTGTAACTCCATTCAATTTAATCAATAGATGCCCAGCTAGAAAATTTTAATTAGAGCTAAAAAATTTCTATTACTTACTATTTTATAAAAAATGGATTATAAACATAATGCAAAGAAAATGACAAAATTGAAAATTAGAATTAGAATTTCACCAAGATGAAGAGCAGCAACATGATTAGCTAAATTATATGCTACTCAATTTTATTCTCTATAAATATGCTCACACTTCCAATAGATTACCTCCAATAATAGGCGATGAACAGCAATAATAATAATAATATGCTCACACTTCCAAGAGATTACCTCCATTTTTGTTAATAGCATTAGTGATAATTTATGAATCCCCCTCAATTATAATATATTTTCATCCTTTTTCTATTGCAATTTTAACCGATGTAAGAAGTGCCCTAGCATTTGCATAGTTGTTAGTTGAAGTTCCATATGATTCTAAGCAAGTCAAGAGAAGTGTGCCTTCATTATTTGTAAAAACATCATCTCCACCTACTTTTTCTAGATTTCCTTTGGGAGCACCATCAAAATTAATTTGATATACCTAATTTTTGGACAATTTCATTTTACCCTAAATTGAAGTAGATCCTTTATTTTAATTTCATATCACATATGACTCTTCCATGTATGTTCAAATCCTATAACCAAGTTGTTACCACCTATTTTTCCACACTTGAGACTTTTCATGATGAGCACCATATTTGTATATGTTATATAAGATAGGAAACAATATGATTCCAAACTTGGACATGATTTTTTATTTTATTTTTAATTCAAGCCATAAATTCCAACAAATAATGGTAGGGCCAATCCTCCATAGAATACATAATATTTTATCTTTGAAATGATTAATTACTCTATATAATACATAATGCTTTATCTTTGAAATGATTAATCCAACATTTCATCAAATCTTTCAATGTTTATGGAGCTACCCGATATATGTTCATATTTAATCCAAATAGTGTGAGCAAAGGGACATTGAAGAAGTAAATGGTTTGACCTTTTCACAAAAGTCACTTTAAAATTTTCAATGATATCCTCTTCTTTGTAGACTCTCTTCTGTAAGAAACTTACTTTGAACTCCTAACCAAAGGAATGTTGAGGCCTTAGGGAGATCCTCTAGTGATCATTCTTCCAAGGAAATATTTGGGAGTAGGAAATTTTGATTACTCTAAATCCTCATTTCCCAAATTTACTATCCAAATTTATTTGATATATTTTAAACCAACTCATCCTTTTGTATAAAAGTTGCCAAATAAAACTCTTGAAGCATCTTTTGAATTTTATCTGCAATTTCTTTGAGTTCCTCTCCTTCAATCAGATTACTAATAAAAATCCATGATCTAGAGTTTTTGCTCATATTAATATAGTCTTTGACCTTTGAAACTTTACAATCTAGGCATGCTTGAGCCAATGGTTACAGTTTTAAGTTAGAGGTAAGAGGGTAAGGCTTCAACAAAGAATCTAACCAAAAATTTGCATAATTCTCCTCATTGATTGGCTACCTAATATGTTTATTTATCAATTGTAAACTATCTGATATGAAGTTCCATGTTGGTGATATTTTGGATAGGGTTATCTTCCTAAATAATTTTATTAAATCAAGAGAATCTATATATGTTTTAAGTAATGTTTTTTCCCAATTCTTTTCTTGATCTCTAAATAATCTCCACCTATGCTTTGCTTGTAATGATAAACTTGTAAGTTTACAATTTTTCAAGTCTTCTCCTCAAATATTATTTCATTTGCAAAACCTATACCACTTACAAAGAGGAAACCTAAATTTTTCCTCACAACCTTTCCAAATAAATTATATTTAAATTTTATCAACTTATGATGCTATACCTACTAGCAATCTTGAAAGTAACATCATAAAAATAGGTATGGATTGCAATGTAGTCTTTATGAGTTGTAGCCTTCCCACCATGGTTAATAACTTACCTTTCCAACCTACCAAACAAGATTTCATTCTATCCAAACAAGATACCCAAAGCTCTTTTTTATTTCCCTTTTGAGACAAAGTATTACCCAAGTAGGTTAATGAATTTTTTTAATTTTAACCATAGAACAATCATAAATATTTTGTTGTAAATGTAGGGAAATGTTAATAAAAATATGGTATTTTGTAGTATCAACCAACTATCTAGTAGCCTTCTCATAGTAGGATAATATTTATTTAAACTCCATGGCTTCACTGATTGAGGGATGGCCTAAAATAAAAGTATCATCAACAAATTGGAGATGAGATTTGAAGGGACCATTTTTTACAACTTAAGTACCTTTGATTTTTCTTTCAATTTTACCTTTGAGAAATCTCTCTAAAATGCCTCCATAATAATAACAAATAGATAAGGAGATAGTGGATAACCTTGAGCCCACAAGATGACTTGAAGTAACCAATAGAAGAACCATTGATCAAAATAGAATATTACATAATGCTATAATAACATTTAATCCATTCAAACCAACTATAATGGAAACAAGAGGCAGAAATGTAGCTCCTAATCCGGTAGTGGAGCAAATTATCCCTTATCAGATGAGCCCAACGGTAAAAGGTTCCTTGAAGAAAAGCCCCCTGTTTAGGAACCAGATAGGAGAGGTGAACCAAAACAAGGCTAAGGATGAAGAGAGAATTGAAAAACCCCAAAATGAGGAAGAAGGTTCAAGCCCTAGACTATCACAGTATATGCCCCCTCATTTCAGTCCAAAATAGACTAGAAGCACCACCAAGCCTCCGATAGATTATGGAAGTGAAAGAAAGAAAGGGAAAATATGTACAGCAGAGCATTATAGAATGAGAATCAATGAAGAACTTGCAAACGGAAAGCAAAGAACATTGTTATAGCAAGATATTCCTTGCCAGGATAATAGCAAAATTGACAAACCCCCTTTGGCTCAGGTAAGGGGGCAGGGAAAAAATATCAAACAATCTAAATGAAGGTTCTCTCATGGAATGTGAGAGGCCTAAACGGCCCACCAAAACAAAGGATGGTGAAGTCTATAAGGAAGGATTGGAATCCTACTATCATTTTTCTTCAAGAAACCAAAACAGATGTGGCACAATCAGCACTTATAGCTAGAAGGATTTGGAAGCAAGGGGAAGTGGCCTTTCAATAGGCGAGAGGAGCATCTGGGGGCCTCATGATCTTATGGGATCCTATTAAAATAGAAGGAAGTATTATTCAGGCAAATGAAAGAGTCTTAAGCATATTATTTCATGATTTTGATACTAATAAGAATTGGATTATGTCAAATGTTTATGCCCCCACTTCTGTCCAAGGGCGGTCTAAACTATGGGAGTTTTTGGGGCATTTGAGCCAAGCTTTTAAAGACATTCCTTGGGTGATTGGGGGAGATTTCAATACCCCCATTTACCCATATGATAAGAAGGGAGGATTTGGGTTACCCTCAAGGAGCATGGAGGACTTCAATGAATTCATTAACACAAATGAATTGATGGATGTAAGACTAAAAGGAGCCAAATTTACATGGAGTAACAAGAGGATAGGAAGTCAGCTGATTCAAGAAATTTTGGACAAGTTTTTTTTATCCAAGGAAGCTACAACAATGTTTGGTGATTCAGCATTACAAGCCCTTCCTAAATGCACTTCAGACCATAATCTTATTCTATGGGAGGCATTTTAGGCTAACTCCTTTAAAAAGCCATTCATATTTTTGTCAATGTGGGTTAAACATCCGGACTTCAAGAAACGAATAGAGGAATGGTGGCAATAGCCTATCCAGGGAAGTGCTTCCTTCAAACTATCTCAAAAACTTAAGATGGTGAAAAACAACCTTAGAATATGGAATAAAGAAGTCTTTGGAAATATTTTTGAGAATAAGAGAGCAGTGGGGAAAAAACTGAGAATAATAGAAAGCAAAATCCAAAATGGAACCTATGATGAGGCAACAAGGACTAAAGAGAAGGAAACCCTTTGTGAGTTTTATAATATTTTAGCTTGTGAGGAGATGTATTGGAGGCAGAAATCAAGGGCATTATGGCTAAAGGAATGGGACTCTAATTCAAAGTTTTTCCATGTTACCACATTGATCAATAGAAGCAACAATAATATTAGAAATTTAACTAAGGTGGATGGATCCTCAACTCAAAACATTCAGGAGATCAGGGACGAGGCTGTTAATTTTTTCAGTTCATTATTGGGTGAAGAACGGACCTGTAATGCCCAAGCAAAGGACTCTCTTCTTCAATTCATTCCATAACTAATTGATGAAATGATTAATGAGTCTCTTACAGTAGCTTTTTTAGACGAATATATCAAGGAGGCTTTTTTTAACATGGATCCTGACAAAGCTCCTGGGTCGGATGGATTTTCACCACGGTTTTTCCAAGTTTGTTGGGATATTATTGGAGCAAAAGTTATTGCCGCATTCAAGGAGTTCCAAAGTTCAAATCATATTCCAAGGGGTTTCAATTCAACTTTCATTGCTTTGATCCCTAAAAGCACCAACCCCAAGACTATGGCTGACTTTAGGCCGATTAGCCTGTGTAATATATCCTATAAAATTATGTCCAAAGTTTTAGCCAACCGTTTGAAGAAAGTTCTACCGATTATCATTGATCCAAGTCAAGGAGGTTCTATACAAGGAAGATCAATCTTAGATGGAGTTATTACTATTCATGAGGCTCTTCATACAACTGCTCAGATCAAAAAAGTAGTCATGGCTTTATAGTTAGACATGAACAAAGCTTATGACAGGATAAATTGGGAATTCCTAGAGGCAGTTTTATTAAAATTTGGCTTCAACATTAAGTGGGTCAAGTTAATAAGAGAGTGTATTTCTAAACCTTGTTTTTTAGTTTTGGTTAATGGGTCTACTGTAGGTTTTTTCAAAGAAAATGTGGTCTAATACAAGGAGATCCCATAAGTCCTATGTTGTTCATCATCGTAGATGAGGCCTTGGGAAGAACCATTAAGGCAGCAGCGGTAGCTGGACTCATATTAGGTATCAAGGCCATGTCGCTAACTACCCCGATGACACATCAGCAATTTTTTGATGATACATTGCTACTAACTTTCGCTTCTATGGTTGAGGCAAGAAGGATTAAAAATATTCTCATAATGTATGAAGAAGCGACTGGACAGAAAGTGAATTTTGATAAGAGCAAACTTTATTTCATCAATACCCCCATTCCTAGGCAAAACAGCATAGCAAGGATCATGGAATGTCAGATTGTATCCCTTCCCACCTCCTATTTAGGTCTTCCCTTGTTTACAAGGAAACCTGAAGGATCAATGTGGAACATAGTTCTGGAGAGGATCCAAAAAAAGCTAGCAGGTTGGAAAGGACATTTGTTATCTCAAGCAGGCAAAGCAGTTTTAACTATGGCTTCACTTCAAAGTATACTCGTTTACTTCCTATCAGTGTTCAGAGCTCCCAGTAAGGTGTATCACAAAATTGAGTAGCTTCAAAAAACATTTCTCTAAGAAAAGGATCCACTTAGTAGGTTGGAACAAGGTTTGCAAACTTAAAGCTGATGGGGGGTTAGGATTGAGGAGAGTTGCTCATCTCAATACAACTCTCTTAGCCAAATAAGTGTGGTAGTTATTGACTAAGGTTGATAATGAATGGACTGCCATAGTTAGGAGGAAATACCTCAAAGGTGTGAACTTCCTTAATGACAACTTAGCAAGCAGGGGGTCTGCTTTTTGGAAGGCAATCCTCATGAGTAGGGATCTTGTCAAGAAAGGTCTTAGATGGATTCTAGGAAATGGGCAAACAATAGACTTTTGGAAGGATCGGTGGGTGAGAGCTGAGGAGTTATCCCAGAATCCTCGTTTGGCTAGGATTCAAGAGCATATGGAGCAACATATTGAGAAGAAGGTTGCAAATTATATGTGACGGGATATAAATATCAATAGGTGGAAACACATCAGAGTACAGGGTTTTGAAGTGAAGTCTGAAGAGCTTTATAACATTTTAACTCAGCAAATTATTCCCTCTAGAGAGGATGAAGATCACATTGTTTGGGCTGAGACTAAAAATGGTGACTTCACAGTTAAGTTTGCCTATAATTTGCTTCTCAATTTGGAAGATCAACAATTTCAACCGAGTTTGGTTTGGATCAAATGCTTAATTCCTAAAATATCATTTTTTTCATGGCTGGTGATTCAAGGAAAAATCCTCACTATGGAAAATATGTTATCCAAAGGTATGGTTATTGCTAACCATTGCTACATGTGCAGGGCAAGATGGGAGACAACCCAACACTTGTTTCTAGAGTGTCCGATAGCGGAGTCCATCCTGGATGAACTTTTCCAAGCCTTTATGATCTCGTGGGTTAAGCCTGCTCTTATATCCGAAGTGTTCCATCAATGGCCTCAACCCTTTGTTAGCCTAAAACTTAAGTACCTATGGAAAATCTATTGGCATAATTTTCTATGGTAGATTTGGCTATAAAGGAACCATAGAGCCTTTAAGGATACCATTCACAACCCAAAAACCATCCTCAATAGGATTATTGTCTTTGCAAAAGAAAACCTTAGCACCTTAGTGGATGAGAACCACTCAATTCCTCCCCAAGAAAAACAATTAGCTCGGGCCTTAGGTATTGAGGACAAACCTTCCATTCCTTTGCCCAATCCCAAAAATGGGATTTCTTGGGATCCACCCCCCCAGGGTTTGTTTAAACTAAATTTTGATGGTGCGGCCAAGGAGAACTCGGGAAGAGCTGGAGCTGGAGGAATAATCAGGTATCATCAAGAAAATCTGGTCAAGGCCTTCACTGAACCATTGGGAATCAGAACTAATAACAAAGCAGAAGCTAGAGCCCTTTGGAGAGGGTTGCAAGTAGCCCAAGCAACTCAAGGTAACTTGATGATTGAAGGTGATTCAATGAACATCATCAACCTATTAACCAATGGCAAAAAACCTCCATGGAGAATCGAGGGAGTCATCCATGAAGTGAGGATTCTTTTTGTGGCAAGACAGAACAGGAGGGCTCGTCACATGTACCATGAGGCCAATAGGTCAGCTGACAAATTAGCCAACATAGGTGTTGATGTTGGTAGTTTGGTGACATGGACACAAGGTGTGCCACATGAAGTGGAAAACATTATTAGTCATGAAAAGAAACCTACCCGTTAAGGAGAAAGATGAATGGGTGTTCTTTCCCCATGGAGCTTGTAATAACTATGGGGTTTCCCTATAAATCATACCAAATTGGAAATGAAGGTAATAGGGTGTAAGCCTTGGAGGATTTCGACAAAGAATAGGAAATGGGCAAGCAACAGGTTTCACAAGTGCAAATTTCCAAACTTCAATTTCCTGTCAATGTAAGTAATGTTTACAGTTATGTTTAGGTATGGGTGTGCCTTGTTAGTAAGGTGTTGTAGGGGATTCAACACAAGTTATGGTAAGAAATTTTCAAGGATGATCTACAATCTCAGTAGAAGGCTGGATATTGTAATAGGTTTTGGGTTAACCCGCAAAACTTGGTAATTAATGAAGACTTTTATTTACCAAAAAAAAAAAACTATAATCAAAACCAAACTTTTTGAGAATTTCATTTAGAAATTTCTAGGAAACCCTATCATATGCTTTGTTCATATCTAATTTCATAAGCATACTTGGTCCTTTCATAAAATAAATAGAATATATGGCCTCTTATGCAATTATTATACCATCAATAATTTGTTTATCATAAACAAAACCACCTTGTTCCTTTGAGATAACACAATCTAATGCTTTTCAACCTATTTTCCATAATTTTTGAAATGATCTTATAAAATATATTACAAAGGCTTATCAAGATATTTTCACTTGCCTATATTTGAAACCAATATAACAAGATTGGCATTGATTTCACTTATTATAGCTTTCCTTTTCATGGCCTCTTCTATCATAACTAACATATCACTCTTCAATAAATCTCAAAATTATTGAAAGAAAATTGTAGGAAATCAATTGTGCCAGGTGCCTTGTTATGATGGAAAGAGAAAACGAATTCATGTAGCTCCTCCATAGATATGTTCTTCATCAATTTTTCATTTTATACTTGTGTGATAATTGATGGAATATTTTGCAAAATTTTATGTCGTGTCTCCTTATCTTGCTTAGTACCTAATAAAATATTTTTGATATAATTAATTGCTTCCTTCCTTATATCTTCTATATCCTCAATATTTCTTCCATTTGGAGATAAAATATTTTTGATATGATGAAAAGAAAATTTTGATTTTGTTGTAGCAATGATTTTTTCTTATATATTTCTATCTTCTTCCTTGAGCAATTTATCCCTAGACTTTTGGAACTAGTATGACTCATTTTTCAATGCATTATTATAATAAGAAAGTATTTTTTTTTCTTTGTACATAAGAATCGTGATATGTTCCATTTTTTTTTGTTATTGGTAAATAATAGGGTTTTGAAAGGGACCCTTATTTTTTACAACTCCTAGAAATAAAAATAAATAAATGAATCAATCTAAGCACAAATAACAACTTATCTTTTTTTTTTGGTAATTGAAAGTTCTATTATCAGGGTTTTGGCTGGGTCCCAGTCCCAGATTTACAAAAACCTTGTGAAAGGGAGTCAGACATAGTTGTCGTAGAATTCATTAGAGAGGAAAGAAACCATAACAGAATGAATAAGTCCCTCGTAGGGGACAGTCGATAGAAACCCACACAGGGGACAAGACGCTAAGAGACTCTGGAACCTTACCCACGCAGGGGTGGTCAAACCCAATCCACCACAAAAACAACTCAAAAACATACAGTCCATGAGGAACCAGGCTACAAAAAACTTTAGACAGGAGAACAAACCAGCAGCCACACCAAAAAATCTCACCCCTATGGATCAGTTTCTAGGGAGAGCTCCTTCCCGCTGTTAGAGATCTCCTCCAGGTAACGCTTGAGGGTCGCGTTGGTACTTTTGAATGTCGTGATGAAGCACTTGATGAACATCCTCACCATACGACTAGAGGCATCTGGGTTGGGGTCAAAATTCCCGCTATTGTCATCAAGGACATCCACAAGGGACATCTGGCTCAACTGGGAGGTGGGAAGGATAAACCCAAATAACCTGCTAGGAGGGGAATAATTGGAGCAGGCATAGAAAAAAGGGCTCACATGCCAACAAGAGGAAGACGCATTGCTAGAGCGACGGCGCTTAGGTTTGAGAGCAGACCTAAAAATAGAAACCATAGAATTAGCAAGGTTGGGGGGACTCGTACCTGACTTGTCTATCATTGTCCACCACATGGGAGACACTTGGCGGGTTCTCATGGTGCCACACCAATAGGGGAGATTGAGTCAAAACCAAATTGGCCAGATTTTTAGCAAGTTGATTGGCTTCACAGTAAACATGGGCCGCAGACACGTACACCTGCTAGTCGATGAGCATCTTGCTTTCCTGAATCAAAACACGAATGTTCCAAGGGGGAATTTTTTTAGTATTAATGTATCAGATGATGTTTAAAGAATCTCCTTCAATAAGGAGACGAATCCGAGAATCTTTGATCAAATGAAGGCTGCACCACAATGCCCATGCCTCAGCAATGTTGTTGGTTTGAGGATCCAGCTTCTCTGCAAAGGCGAGGACAATCACCCCTTTATGATTTTTGAAGACTCCACTAGCTCTGGATAAACTCGGATTCCCTTTAGAAGCACCATCAAAATTTAACTTTAGAAATCCCACAGGGGGAGGACTCTAGTGGGCTAGCTGTCTAGGATGGGGGGAGGGATGGGGGTTGTTCAGAATGGGAATGTGAAGGGATTGGAGAAGCTCTCGATCAGCCTTATCTATGGGGGATGGAGACCATTGGAGAAGATGGAAATTTTTAGAAGCGTAAGAGACGGCTCTATTTGCAGTGGAAATGGCATCGAGGTGAGAAGTGGTGAAGACTCTACGATTGCGCTCGAGCCAAATCTGCCATAAGATGTGGTGGAGGCAAATCCTCCAAAGAAAGCAATATTTGGGTTTCTAAAAGGGGTGGGGCACTGGGTAAAAAGATCTTGGAGGGAACAGGGTGGAACCCACTGGATTTGGAAAAGGGATAGCATGTGGTTTAAGCTCTCACTGGTGAAGCTACACTCCACAAGAATGTGGTTGATCATATCTGCATTAAACAAACATAGGTGACACCTATTAGGCATAGGAATGCCCTTTCTCATGAGGTTGTCAGTAGTAAGAATTTTGTTCTGAATAGCTGTCCATGAGAAGAATCTGACTTTAGGGATGAGACGCTTGACCCAAATCAAACTGGAAGGAAAGGAAGAAACTTTGGATTCTATCAGGAGGGAATGGGCCGATCTAACTGATAAATAACAACTTATCTTATTACAAATCAAATTTTATATTTTTTGAACAAATATAGGCTTTTCTAACCAAAAGTGCAATGACCAAAACAATAATAGTCTAAACAGACTGCTAGCCTACTAGTTAAAATTTCTTGCTAATAGGAGGAAATTATTAAATTTAGTTTGCAAATCATGTGAACAAAATGAAAATAAACTTGTCATTAACCTACAAACACTATCCATGCTTCAAGAGGTGAAAAACAAAATTGCAAAGTATGAAGTATTGGAGTTTTTTCATGAAAAATATCTTATGTTTTAGGAGCCATATCTTTGTGAAGAGTTATCCTATTTAGCTGATTCTTAGCCCAACTTGTGCAGAATTTGAATAGCTTTAAAATGAGTGGTCATATGCAAAAATCCAAGCAATATTTATGGAGATACGACCCTATGAATTCAACCAATTGGAACAAGGGCAATGATAATTTTTCAAAACATGAAAAACAAAATTGCAAATATTTGCCAACTAGGGTTCGAACGATGGGAAGAGCAATGAAGGGCTAGGACTTCAACAAGGCAAGACATTCTATTTGGACAAAGAATTTTTCATCTAAGTTCTTTTTTTCCCTTTCTTTATCTTAGAAATTGTGCATGAAAATTTTATAAAGTTTTTATCAAATATTATATTTGTTATAGAACTTTCAGATAAATTTCATTAGATTTTGAGTTTTAGTTTCCTTTCCATGGATCAATTTATATTTAAATATTTAGAATCATCCCTAGTGGTAGAGGTTAGTGATTACACCTTAGAAATATCCTCATTGCTCCAAGATAGGGTAGTTTTTGGTAAATTTAATGGGTATTGATCAGGGGCTTAGCCTTGAGAAAATGGATTGATAGGAGTTAGAAGTCTCCAGGAGTGATTCTATCATTTCTTCTCAAATGTTTCTTTCTAGAAATTTTTTGTTCTAGATAAGAAAGAGAAAGAATCCTAAAATGGGATCCTTGGTTTATGGGAAGAGTAGGGCCCTTCCTTACCCACTGGTATGAATGCTTTTCACCTAAAATGTTAATCTATCCCTAGTACCAGACTAGGTTAGGATGGTTGGATTTCCCATTGAATTTTGGAAAATAGATACCTTCAAGGCAATAGGCAACACTCTAGGAGAATTCCTTGAGATTTTATATACAAAAAAAGATGGATTTTTGGCTATTTATGCTCGAATATTGGTCATAATTTATATAAGTAAAGCTTTACTAGAATATTTCTTAAGTATGGGGATAAGATGTGGATCCAAACTATATATTATGAGAACATATCTTTTATATGTAGAATATGTTATGACATGGGGCATATTGAGAGATCATGCCCTATGAAGAGCCCAGCAGAATCATTTACAAAAAATTGTAAGAGAAATTTACAAATGGTTATGGATAAATATGAATTTCAACTTCCAAAAAATATATCTAGAAAAATAAAATAAAATGAATAGTGAAGACCAATAAGAAAGGATACTAGAAGAAATTCCAATTCTTTTGAGGCTTTAGCCTATGAATAAAAATTAGATCAAAACTTAGAGGATGCGGGACAATAATTTCAACATATTAGCAAGGAATCATCTATTCAATATGATCCTAATTTAAGGACGAACATTCTCGATGAACCCAAAGAATGTGTTTCATTAGAATTTGAAGACTCTCTTGAAGTACCATGCACTATTCAAGGGAAAATAGTTAGTAAATCAAATGTAGTTTTAGAAGTTAATACCTCTGCCATTAATAAATAAATACCAGAAAATGAGCAGGATAAGTCAAAAGCTTTTATAATAGAGCTAGGAGAGGATAAATATGTTGAAAAACAAAATGGTGAAAGAATATTGAGGAATAGAATAATAATATCTACTCCTGATATAGGTAAGGCAAAAAGAGGAAAACCCTCAAATTATCAAGCAATATCCAAGGAAGCAAGAGCTAACATAAAGAAAGAAATGTAAACTAAGTTGGTTGAACTTCTTTTTACCAAACAACAAAATGATATTGGTAATACGCAAGAGGGTCCAAAATCCCCTAATGAGACATGATTATCATATCATGTAATATAAGGGGTGCTAATACCCTCTCAAATCATATGTGTATTAGGGACCTATGTTTAAGTAACAAACCTGATATTCTCTGTATCCAAGAAACTAAAATGACAAAAGGAAAAGTTTCAAAAACTATGAAAGCAGTTTGGGCAAGATGTGAATGGGGTGCTATGGATCCTGAAGAAGCAGCAGGGGGAATTCTAACTTGTTGGAATCCTTCTAGGATCTCTTGTGTAACCATTCATAAAAATGGGCATTGGATATCCTCTTTAGTCACTTGCTCCTTTGTTGATATTTACTTCATCCTTATCAGTGTGTATGGTCCTACAACTTAGTCAGGTAGATTATAAGTTTGGAGTGGGATTGAGGACTTTATTAGAAGTAAAGACCAAGAAACCTGTTTCATGATCATTGGAGATTTTAATTCCATTATCAAGCTGAATGAAAAATTTAGTGGAATTAGGAAATTGACCCAAAGTATGAAAGATTTCTTAGCTTTTATTCAAAACAACAATCTATGGAAAGTTGAGTTTGAAGAAGACAACTATACTTGGACCAACAACAGGAGAGGCTAGAACATAATAGCATAAAAATTAGATAGATGCATTCTCTCGTATCGTTGGCTAGATGAAGGAACTTGTGCTAAAATTGATACCTTAACAAGAAGTGGTTCAAATCATTGGCCAATAAGAGTTAAAATGGTGGTTAGTGAATTCAAAAAAATATCATATTTTAAAAATGAGCATATGTGGCAAGACCATCCTCAATTTGTTTATATGATAGCTCAAACATGATATTCTTTAGGTAATTGTGGGTTGTATGCTCTTCCAAATAAAATTAAAGCTATGACATCTATATTAAAAGAATGGAACAAGAATACCTTTGGAAATATTTTTTAGAAGAAAGAAGAACTAAAAGATAATTTTTTAAAATTCCAAAAAGGTGATGAAATAATACAAGCTCAGATGAAAAGGAGTTGCGTAGTGAATATCATAATATTTTGAGTAAGGAAGATAAATTCTAGAGATTAAAATCAAAACATACTTGGTTAAAATAAGGAGATAAAAATGCAAAGTTCTTTCGTAGGATGGCTATAGTACATAGATCTTCTTCTAGAATTGGTAGAATAAAATCAATATAAAGGGGTTTAAATTGAAGATCATAGTGAACTTAGAAAAGAGGTTAAATAATTTTATCATAATATTCTAGGTTCAGAGGAGATCAAAGTTCTTAATGATAAACTTCTTCAAGATGTTCCTTCAATTATAACAAATGAAGACAATAGAAAATTGATGGAGCCTATTACTCTAGAAGAAGTTCATTTATCTCTTTTCTCTTTTAATAAGGATAAATCCCCTAGTCCAGATGGAATATTTGTATCTTTTTACCAACATAATGGATATAGTGAAGGATTATATATTGGTGGTAGTGGAACAGTCTAGATTAAAAAAAATACATTCCTTATAAAATAAATGCAACTTATCTTACCCTAATTCCAAAAAAGAAGGATGTTGAATTGTTTTATTCTTTTAGACCCATAAGCCTATGTAATATGGCTTATAATATTATTTCCAAAGTTATGGTGAATATATTAAGGCCATTGTTAGACAAAATTATTTCAAAAGAGCAAGGAGGTTTTGTGAAAGGGAGACAAATTTTGGATGGGATCATAGTAGCTCATGAAGTTATACATTCAGCAACTTCAAGAAAAGAGAAAGTTGTGATATTAAAACTTGATATGAGTAAAACCTATGATAGGTTTAAATGGAATTTTCCTTGTTCAATTTTAGATAAGTTTATTTTTGGGAAGTACTGGGTTAGATGTATTAAATCTTGTGTCTCTACAATTTCTTATTCAGTGTTGGTCAATGGGTTAGTGACAAAATTTTTAAAGCTAAGAAAGGCCTTAGACAATGATATCCTCTATCTCCTTAATTATTCATTATTATGGTAGAATTTTTGAGTAGGAACTTAAATAAGGCTTACAAATATGGATTTATAAGTGGACTTAAGGTTAATAATAACATCAATAACATCACCCATCAACAGTTTGTAGATGATACAACCCCTTTTGGAAGGGTAAGGATAAATGAGACCAGAGATTTGAGTAACTTTTTAAAAGAGTACAAAAGAGCTTCAAGAAAAAAAATTAATAGTACTAAATCCAAAATTTAATTTCTTAACACTCCTACTAATATCAAAGCAAGAATTTTTAGGTTGCTTCAAATGGAGGAGGTAAATTTACCATCAACTTATCTAGGGATGTCTTTATTTTAGGGGAGAATGAGAATAGATTTATGGAATCTAGTTATTACTAAAGTTCAAAATAAACTTCTAGCTTGGAAAGGTAGATGGTTATCATTAGCATAAAGAGTGCATTTAATTAAGTCAATTTTACAATCCATTCCAACATAATTTATTTATTTGTATTCTATGTCAAAATCAGTTGAAAATTTTTAATCTTTATTATGCGATCATTTTTATGGTCATGTTTACATGATAAAAGAAAATTTTCTTTGGTGAATTGGAGCAATTTGGGTGATGACAAAACTAGGGGAGGTCTTGGTTTAAGATCTCTTACAGATGCAAACTTATCTCTTAGGGGAAACGTTATCTAGATATTGTACAAAGAGAGTCAAAGACAATGGGTAAGAATTATTCTATGTAAGTATGTTGATCCCAATGACCCAAGTTAAATATTTATTGCATTCTCTCTTCCAAATAGTTTTGCTCTTTGGAATGGTTTAAAAAATCTATTGATATTATGATTAAAGGTTTAATACGAGTGGTGGGAACTGAAGAAAAAAATTCTATTTGGATGGATACTTGGTGTGATAAAAAACCACTCAATTTAGATCCAGTTTTGAAACCTTGGATGAGATTGCTTCAAGACAAATATGGTGATAGGGTTTCAAACATTTTGTACAAGGATCGAGAAGGAATATACAAAAGGAAAGAAGATTTCTTTACAAGTATACAAGACATTGATGCTAGGAGGAAATTGAGTGCAAAGATAACAACTATAATTATTCTAAGGGGTGCCAAGGATAATTTGATTTGGTTGTTGAATAGCTTAGTAAAATACACAACAAGAAGTTGATATAATGTTCAACATCAATATAATAATAATATCACTAGAATTTGGAGAGATATTTGGGATAGCCCAAGTATTCCTAAAGTTAAAATATTTGTTTGGCTAGTACGTCATAGAAGAATTTTATCCTGGGATAACCTTATGAAAAGGGGTTTTCATGGTCCCTCTAAATATGTTTTCTATCATAAGGAGGAGGAGAGTATTGACCATATCTTGAGATATTGCTCAATAGTCTAGAATCTATGGCAACGGATTCTTAATATATTTTGTAGGTGCATGGTGATGAATAGAAAAATTGGAGATTGGTTAAAGCAATGGCAGAGAACTTATAAAAGTGAGGCTTTACAAACAATATGGGATATATCAAAAGATACAATACTTTAGACTATATGGCTAGAAAGGAATAGAAGAATATTTAAAGGAAAGGAAAGCAGTTTAGAGGTAATGAAAAAGAATATATGTTTAGCCATAGAGGAGTCTAAACCAACCCTACCAACTCACCCAATTCCTAATTTGGAAGCAGAGAGTCTCGATATATGGAATCAAGTCATTAAATATAATTATGATGTTGGGTACAAGAGAAGCAAAAATAAGGTAAATAATAAAAGTAGAAACCACCATATGTGGAATGGGTTAAATTGGATTTTGATGAAGCATCTAAAAAAAAAATAGGACCAACAGGAGGAGGAATAATTAGAAATAATAGAGGAGAGATATGCTTTCAATTGTGGATTTAGGACAAATAATGAAGCTGAAGCTTGGGCAGATTTAGAAGGGTTAAAAATATGTAAACAAATGAATTGAAATATATTTTTTATGGAAGGTGATTCTCTCATAGTAATAAATGCAATTTTGATGAAAGTAAAGGCTCCATGGAACATACAAGAGATAATTGTGGAAATTCAAGATCTTGCTAAAGAGTTTGAAGAAATTAGGTTTACACATATATTAAGTGAAGGAAACAAATGTGTAGATAAGCTAGCAAATAGAGGGATTTTTATTGAGGATCATGAAGTTAACATCTCCTTTCAATGGTTAGAGGAAGTAGAAATTTTAGTTGAAGTTGACAAAAACTGTTGATTGCCTAAATAAATTAATGATTAAACTTTAATTTTTTCCATTGGTAACAATAATGTGTATTCATTTAGACTATTTATTATTATTTTTTGGTTGCACTTGTGTTTCAGGAGGGAAACTAAAAATCCATATTTTGTAAAGCGGACTATGTCAGTGCGATGTTTTGGAAATATTACTCTACTAAGATGCAACGCATAAACAGTAGAGGTGAATTTTTGGCATTGTGAAGGCTACTATAGATAAATGTTAAGAAAGATGCAAAATTATGGAGTAATTGTATTCATACAGAGATTTGAAAATATCCAAAAAATAAAAATCAAGAATTTAGACATTTTATGTAAAATGATGTAGGTTTCTAACTATAGCATCTTAATTGAGATGAGAAGTGTATGTATTTGTAGTCTCTCAAGCTCTAAAGAAGAGATATGTAATTTGTTAAGGGGGGGACCTGAGTACAATCCCATTTTATCAAGAAAAAAAATCTACTAACACTATCCCTCTAGCCGCTTCATATTCCATAAAGTCCATAAACCCCTAGACGCACCATCAACGGGAACTGTTTCCACCTGAGTTGTTTTTAAAATTGAATTCTTCACCTTCTAAAAATTGGAATCATTCACTTTAGTCTCTTGTAATAAAAATAATATCAAACATTCTATCCTTTATTAACTCTCTAAGCACCCTATATTTAGTTGGGGTATTCATACCCCGAATATTCCAAGAGAGAAAATTCATTTTGTATTAAGTTGAGGAAGTTTCGTCCTTCCAAAGACAAAATCCTTTGCCTTCCATCAGCTACATTCTTAGCAATGACTCTGGTTCTCAATTCTCAACTATTGGGCCTTCCTCGAGAAATTGAAATTCCCAAATCAACCTTCTTAGATTTCCTTCTACTTCTAGCAAAAAAGGTTTGGATAACATTTTCCTCCTTCTCCAACTTTGAATCACTAGTAGAAGTCCATTTTCCTCCATCTTCTTCATCCTTAGACCCATTATGAATAATGTTGATATTTTTTCCTCCCATAGCCAATCAATGTCACATTTTTCTAAGGAGTGGTTTCTCTTGAAACCCTGAATTCTATGTTCTTTTCCTTCAAAACTGTTGGAGATTGTGGCTCTTTCTTAATATTCTCTTCTACATGCATAGAATAATTTTTTCCTTTTCAATCAAAGCCTCAGTCACCTATTCATTAGTACCTCCATATTGATTTTCTGGAACAAACTCTTCCCCTCCAAAAATGCCATCCCTATCAAAGATAGCAAGAACCTCAAAGCTATTTGGATATGGACCCTTACTACTTTCACCAATTTATTTTTGCCCCAAAATTCTCCTTGCTTAATTTTATTTTTCCTCCAAACCCTCAAAGGCTATCCAGTTCTATTATTCATAACTTTCTCCTTAGGATTTTCTAGGTATGTTTTCCAAATATGGCCTACCCTTTTACAAAGGTTACATAAGGGAATGGGATTTTTATATTGAATCTCTTGTTCCCATTACCTATATTTTGAAACTGGCCTAGTATATTTAAGTAGTGGTTTAGCTAGATCTACCTATACAAAAAATAAACCATTATTATTTTGGTCTAATATTTAGTAGCTGAATCAAAAGCAATTATTTTTCCAATCACTTTAGCTATCCCAAGAATAATACTATCATCACAAAATTCCATTGCAAGCCCTAGTAAACTCACCCATAAGGGCAATGATTGAAGAGTATTTGTGGTTGGATTAAAGCCTTGGATCTACCTTTGTAAAAATAATTCTCTCCCCCCAAAAAAACCATAGGTCCCTCAAAAAAACATTTGCCATATCCTTTATATTTGAAAATTTAAATAAAAAAATTATTAGGAAAAGCCACCACTACTTCCTGTCCCAAAAGTTTTCATTTATCCTGAACCCTCTTCCTTATTATATCTAAATCCATTCTATTGCCAAAAAAATTCTCGACCAAAGAATTTTTTCCTTTTTGAATCACTTTGTCAGCCAAACTTTTTGGGACCTTAAGAGTAAAACCCTTTTCATCTCGATCCAAAGGCTAAGAAAATCCCTCTTCTTGCAAATTTTAACCTCTCTTCAAAACTTGCACCCAAGAAGCACCTCCCTTTGACCTTTCTACTATTGCCAAATTTGGATCTACTGCTCCTAGATCCAAAGGGTTAGAATCTCTCCTATCTACATCCTTAGGAGATTCTACCATAATAAAACCCTCACCTATCACCTTTCTTGCTCCTCTTGTCCCTGCTCCTCCTTCAAAATACCTATATACCCCATCCTTTCTCCTCCAAGGCTTCCTCTGGTAGACAATCATTGTCGGTATTACCTTCTTATGTATAACGGGTTTCCCCTTCTTAAAAATTGCCATTACCATATTTTCGATGCATGTCATCGGTAATCTACGATTATCCATCATGATTTGGTCCATTAGTTTAAATTATATTTTGTAAATTTTTGAACTTGGATTCAATTTCTTTCTTTTCTTTAAAAATGTTACCAAAACATTTGGTATTCCAAATCTTCATTTGATTCTTTAAATATTTTATCTTTTGAACAATCCTATACATATAGGATCCTTCACATTTTTATTACCATAACATAACCATATGGAAGAAATAGAGATCTTGGAGCCACATAAACTGGAAATAAAATGGTTTTGGATGACCATTATTGGGTAGATCACAAGTCAAAAGAATGTGTTTGTGCTCTGATCTTGCTTGAAATAAAATATTTAAAGAGATTGTATACTCTATTTGCAACCATTCATTGGATAACAAAAACGTATCCAATATTTCTACTATATGAGCTTTCCCAATGCATCTATTATCCCATGTCTATTTAAAACTTGAAGGACTAACATTCCAAAGGATATTTGAATTGAAAAATGAAGAAAAATATTGCATTGATTTAGACCATCCTAGAATACCACCATTTTTTTCCAAAGGAGATATAACAGTGTTGAAATCACCCCTAAGAATACATAGATCACAATGAATCATCATTGTGTTTAACAAAAAATTTCTAAGTCCTTCCAACATCTTTCACAAGGAGTAACAATAGTTCGTGAATATACATTTATAACCCTAACTTTGATGTTTTTCTCTTTCCAGCAAAATAGTCTAGTAACCTAATTACTTTTTAATTCTAATAATTGCACATCCCATTTGCATTTGTCTCGTATTGTTGTAGTACTAGCTAAAGCTCCTATAGAAGAAACTACTAGATAATCATCCATTGTCCAAATATTTTTAAAATCCTCCTTACATTCTCACTACTTAATTTTATTTCTTGTATTAAAATAAACTTTGAACTATAACAACCTTAATAAATCTTTTTAGGGGTCTTATTCATACCCCTAATATTCCATTATATCATTTTCATCAACATCACCTTTTATTTTTATTAGTGGCTTAGTCCCACTTCTTTTTAACACCTATGATATTTTTATTTGGATTACCAAATTGATATCACATTGAGTTTATTTTTATCTTTTTTCATGCTTTGATGGCCTTCCTCTGCTTTTTCCATTCCCACCAATACTCTTATCTTCATCAATATCTTCTATTTTTTTGTATTGTTCATAATGAGACTTATCCTCTAAATATTTATTTTGCTTTAAAGAATCTAAAATGCAATGAATAACCTCACTAACACTTTCTTCTTTATGTTACCCTCAAAACCGTAAAGTCCACAGATGATATTTAATAGTTATTACTTTCTTATGTTTCCTTAGAAACACTAAATTTCCTTGGATATCCTCCATATGCTTTTCTTTATTGTGTTGCTCTTCAAACTCTAAAGTGAAATGAATACACTTTATACTCCTTTAATTTTTATAGCAAGGAAAATAGTTTATGTTACTTGAGGAAAACGAAGATGATTTACTTGGATTAAGTTTGACCTTCATCTCATTTGCTTTTAAATTTACCTTCTCATCTTCTTTGGCTTTAAAATTTTCCTCTCTATCTTCCTTTACAACTTTAGCTCCTTTTGTATTTGAAATTGCACATTGTATTTCCTCATCCCTTGTATCATTTTTTGCTTTTAATGGTTGATTTGAGTGAACTATAATGGTATTTGTCATATAATGATGCAGAGAGTTTTTTTGCTACTTTCTTAGGAGTGGAAAAACCTTGATTTGACCTAGCTTATCCTATGATACGATCTTCTTGTTTTATATTGAATTTACCCTCATGCCAAAAAAAATCCATCTCTTTCTCTACCATTTTCACTTTGAAATATTTCTCCATGTGCTCGATTTCATGATATTTTCGACATCATAATGCAATGCTTTCATAATCCACTTGTTGATCTCATTCTCTTGATTTATATTTGACCTTAATAGACTACGATAAAGGTTTTGAAATATCCATGGCAATACATATTCAAGTGTATAAAAAATTCCTTCTCTCCTTTTTAGTTGCTCCCTCTTGGATGAATTTTCCTAGAGCATTTCATATAGTCTTCAAAACCTTCTTATTGATGAGTTGATAAGGAAGTCCAAAAAACCTAATCCACACTGAAAGCCTTTTAACAGTATTTGTCTCCACAAAAAACTTTTCACTCTATGGTCTTAAATATAATGCATAGTAACCTCTAACCCAAGGGCCTCCATCCATTATTTTATCCCTTATTTCTAAACTAGAGTAATTTGAATTAATTTTCCACTTCCATTTGATCCAATTTGGAATCTAAAAAAAACCTAGCTAGTATCCATGGAACTTACATATTAACCCTCTGGTTTTAAGAACCATTATATCATGCTCAATCATCTCATCCTTGATAATCACTTTTGGTGTAGTATCTATTGTAGAGACCCAAAAATTGCACATTGTCCCTCTCCCCACCATCACGGTCAATAAATTTGCAAAACCCTTGAAATTTTACATAAATTTTATAAAAATGCTATTCATTAATCAAATTCACTATTCACCATCCTTAGCTCCATTGGGCTAGATAAGCCTCTTCCTATGCTTAACCATGGGTCCTCATGCGACCCCATTTACAACTCAACTAAGGTTGAATTCTCCACCATGGTCAAAAACCACTTTATGGTCAAAAAGTCAATATTTTGGTCAAAGTGTGCTTTATGGCTAATCACATGCTTAATTAAATCTAATCCTAATTTAATTTAAGCCTTCCACCTCACCTAGTCTACTTTGAATAGCCTAGCCTTCCACCCCACCTATTCTAACTTATCCTAGCATTGCCACCTCTCACCCAGATATTTCTCCACCTCACACTCCCTTGGGTCATAAATGAAAGATGGAGACTTTTACACATAAAAGGAAATTTTTAATTAAAAGATATTTCCAAAAGGTGTTTATTAATGCCTAATGGATATTTTTTTTAAATTCATCATTATTTGTGGATGGGTGAGGGATTCTCTCACTCAACCTCATTTATGAACTAGGACACCTTAGGGGACACCTCTTAGGTGGAAACCTCACCATTGACACCTCACAGGGAACACCTCATCTCCTCCCTTTCACCTTGACCAAGTCTATAAATAGAAGGTCATTTTCATATTTTCATAACAACCAATTTTTTCTTACCGAAACTCTGGCAAAATCACTACAACCATCGCATCCATCCTACATCCATAACATAGCCATCGTACACATATCACAATTGATTTATCACTTTCATGATATTTCCTTGTGACTAAGACAAGTCAATAACCCCACAAAAAATACAATTTTTGAAGGTGACCCGTGCAAAAATAAAAGAAGTAGTTGCTCCAGGACAACCAAGAAAGTCATCTAGCATATTGTCTAAAAAAGACAGTTTTGCACGACCTCGTGCGAACCTCTCGGTTCAAGATAGATTCACATGACCCCATGCGAACCTATGCTACAGACACCAAAATCATCGGATAATGTAAGTATGGATTAATTTAGTGTTTTTATGCTATTTTAGTGATTATTCTCATGTTTTAAGCTTGTTTAAGAGTATTTTTTGTCTTCATAACCACGGGGTTTGACTAAGGCAGACCCCTCAATGCAGTAACAAGATTTTTAAGGTTCAACAGGTACAAATAACACATCCAACTAGCGATGGCACACGAGAAATAAGCCCACCTGCATTGAAAACACAAAGAAGATAGATCCTACTACCTTTGTACACATCCAAAAGTGCTTTCTTAGGGAAGAACCCACTGTAGCCTTTAGGGAAAATTTGTAAAAGGATATCACTTTGTAACCCCTTTTATAATTTCAATAACGAATGCAATGGATTCTATAATTTTGAAGGAGATTTATAGTGTCATTTTTGTTGGTTTCATTCTGGCACGCCCGGTGGGACCCCCATAAAGTATTAGCTTAATCGCTTCTAACACAAATTGTGTCATGTTTCTGTATGGTAGATAATTGTCATATTTGAAGAAACCCCAAACCAAAAATGCCATGAAATCCATCTCAGGCCAAATCACAAAATATTTTTTGGTGCACCAATGAGCCTCCAAAGGGAGTAGAGAGTAACACTTGGGCATGTGAATTTCCCAATCTGCCTCAAACTTGATACTTGATACCCAAGTATTAGTTTCAAACACCCACAACCATCGACAAGGTAAGTCAGGGGAGGTTAAGAGCCTCATGTTCCTAGGGATTGTGTGCCCCCATACCTAGACCACCAATCATCTCTTGCCATGGTGTATGCAAGGTTAAAGCATCCTTGTATTTTTGTGTGGCAATAGTTAGATTATTTTCCTGTAATTTGCTTTCTCCAAGCGCATGCGATACATCTTAGGGTTTTTGTTGTCCTGTCACGTTCAAAATTAACTTTTGGAACTTTTTGTGTAGGTACTTGTGCTAGAATACTCAAAGAACTTCAAAATCATCATCAGGACCCCAAAACCAATCATCCCAATCTTTAGACCCAGGTTCGCACGATCCCATACAAACCATTTACTAGAGGACAAGTTCACACCCTGGGGTATGAATCTCCATAGTAAAAACAGCTTTAGAGCAAAAGGTGAATCAAACAGTTTGACATACACCTGGATGCAGGTATTGTGTGAAATTTATGGTTTTCCTTAATTTTGAGGCTAACATTTTCTATTGGGCTTGCATTCCACAAAATTGAATATGCTTGTTTGTTTTAGGTAAATTTACACCTACTTTCTAGCTTAGCTTTAGTTTCAGTCATTTACTTTCATGTTATTTCCCTTCCAAAAGCATTTAACTAGATTTATTTCTTGTCATTTCCCTTCCAAAAGCATTTAACTAGATTTATTTCTTGTTATTTCCCTTCAAAAGTACTTAATTATATTTTCATTACGAAAACCAGTAGAGTAAATTTGTTTTTGTGAGGACGTCATTAATTATATTTTTTTCATAAAAGCATCTTAGCATAATTTCTTTTTGAAAAGGCATTTAGGGTAGATTTGCTTCTAAAATAGTCTTGCACAACAACACCACACACTCACGATCCATTTTTAAGGGTGTAATGATTGGCTTTCATCTCTAGTTTGAATTGGATTTCATCACCAATTCAACACCAGAGTTTAGTGAGGTCAAAGTTCTACCCTCCATCGGCTCATCCCTTGTTCAGTCACCATAGTATCCCCCTAGATGGATCATTCCTACATTAATACCTAATCGATCCTTCCCATTTCGAGTGTTGGTTATCTAGATTTAATCACTAGAAGGTACCTTCAAAGTGGGTAGTTCTAGAAAGCCCCTTTACCATATGTCTTTTCAAAATAATTAGTGGGTGCATATGATTGTTACTGTGCATGACTTAAACATGAGGGTTAAGAAAAAGCCAGGCTTTACTGATAGCAACACATTGACAACACAACCTCTCTTCACAAGAGTATATTGACTCATTAGAGTATTTTGAGTCTCCCATTTTACTGTACCAGATTCCATTTAGGTTTCCACTCACCCATTGGAAACATAGTTCTATTATGTGCACCTTTGGGCATTGCATGAGGTTTTATGCTATGACATACCTGATTCAAAGTAGATTTCACCCATTCTAATGATTTTTTCTTAGGGAAGATACATACTTTTATTCAAACACATGAAAAATCAAAAGAAACACATTTGCTTATTGTTGAGTCTTGCAAAAAAGTAGTTACAATAGCATACCAAATTTGCTATAACTCACTGATTGGTTGTTTTATAGTTTCACTTCCATGCCAAACACTGCATAGTCTATTTTTAGGTGGTTCACACCCCCCAGTGTGAATTTACTACACTCAAATACATTCGCATGACCCTGTGCAAACCTGGCTTCCAGGCTACAAACCTTCACAAAACAAGTCTACACAAGACATAGAGGATCTCCACAATAGAAATCCATCCTATGTCACTATTTTTAGCAGTTTGCACAACCTTGTGTGAATATCTGGTTGTAGAAGTGATTTGCACAACCCCAATTAACCTAATTTTTAGGATACAAGTATTTCACATAGCACACAAACACCTTCTAGAGCACTTATCCATCATATTTTTCTATTGGTAGTTTGCACAATCTCATGCGAATCTTCAATTTTAGGAGCGGTTTGCACGACCCTATGCAAACTTATGTTTTTGAAAATATAAAATGACCCACTCAGCCATAGACATTCCTAGATTCTATATCCTACATATTTTGGTTGTTACTACACCATTACACACATCACCATTCTAGTTATGCATAGTCATATGTGTGAGGCCCTTCGTCGTGCCATTGAGGTTGCTCAATGAACTATCATGACGGCAAGTGCCTCTTCTTCTCAAACCAATGATAGAACTTCTACATCTAAGCAGGTTACTTTTTTTGTTCCACCTTATATTTTGACTAGGGCGTCAGTCCCTAGCACTACTATTTCCTAGGTTGCATATTCCACTCCATCTCACCTCCTAGATGAGACCTTCGAGGAGACCCCTCCTTTAGATGATCTCTCCTATCCTAATCCCACATCCACCTATTATCAACATGTAATATATACCCCTCTTGGTCATCCTAAATTAGGGAAAAATGGTGCACCTAATTATGAGCAACAATATATGTATCTATCCTATCTCGCTTATGAGCATCAAACGGAAGCATGCATGTGAAAATGAAGCAATACCAAACAATAAGGAATGAAATGAAACAAGTCTCTTTCTTATTAATTTGGTGGATCAAATCCAAGGTTACACAGAAGTCCCCTTGAGGGCTCAAAGGTGATACAATTGTTACAAATTTTGGGTGCCCAAGGATCAAATCCTCCAAGAAATTCGGGTGCACATCCAGTGCCTTTCCTCGTACCCACAATCGAGGTGGGCGGGCCAATGCCGCCGCTGCTTGTATATTTAATCTCTGATGTCTGATATTCCTTCCCAATGCCTTCTAGGAACCTGCACCTGCACACAAGGAAGCAAAAAGGGTCAAATAGCAAGGGCGTGTGAAGGAAAACATGCAATCCCCACAGGCACAAAATGGCATATATATTAAAAATATATCAAATCAACTCAGAATGACTTGAAAATTTATGGGGATGTTAAATAAGAGGTTTTGAGGGGATATCACCAAAAATAGATCTGAAATTGCATCCGTAGACCCCTCGATTTTGCGTCGCCCGCCTACAACCTACGAAGACCAAGACAAGCAATTCCCGCACCTAAACATGTCCAAAACACATGAAATTTGGAAAGAATGCATAAATAAACATTTTAAGACAACCCATATGGTTATATTTTCAAAATGAGGTGCAGATCCACCTGCATGCAACTGGGGTGCCCGGATGGGCCCTACGAACCTGCAAAACCTTAAAAATGCAATATCTCGGCCAATTTAACTCCAAATTGCATGAAATTTGAACTGAAGCATCATATGATAGTCTAGAATAATATAATAAAAAATAGTAATGAAATTGTGCAAGGATTTGTCCTCATCCTGGGGGGACGGTGGTGATTGCAACTAATTGGAGGGCACCCTAGGAGGGGATACCCACCAATTCTGCACATATTTTGCTACCAATCCCACTGGGGAATGATCCTAAACAGTCTAAGGGGTGTTGTCATTGAATTTGGTGAAGAAATTCACCCGGATGGAAAAGTTATGCTCAAAAGACCCTCTTGAAGTCACTCGGTAACCTCCTTCGCTAAGGAGAGATTCCGAGGGCAAGAGAGCACAATAAAGTGAGGGGAAATCTTGGAAGCACTCCATTGCATATCCTAGAACTCCTCTCCATATATGTGTGTGTTTTTTGTGGAAATTGTATCCATTTTATAGCCCAAAGGGGCTTATGTGCAAAAAGGCATGCAAGGGCATGCATGGCAGGAGGCGCCATTTGTCAAAAAGGAGGCATGCATTGGGTGTGGAAGAGAATCTCCATTTTGGGCCTCCATTATGAAGCATGTCATAAGGATTCAGTGCCCTCTGACCCGCATGCTTCAATTGGTGGGGTAAATGGTAGTTTTTGGGTGCCATTTGTCCCAGATTTGACTTTTTATGGGTCAAACTTGCTCACCGTCCCACCCTGGGACGATGGCTCACCACCATCCCAGGGTGGGATGGTGGGAATATACCACCATCCCAGGGTGGGACGGTGGTGAATTTTGGGCCAAAACCTCCCAAAATTAGGCCAGAAGCCTCCAAAACCTCTTTCGGAGTGGCTAGAACCACTGTGAGCCTTCTAAGGGCTGCCCAAGGGGCCATATGATGTCAATTTGATCATTGTTTGTGGATGCTTAATCGGGTTAACCATATTTTAGTGTCTACAGATGCCCCTTTTTGAGATGCATTGTGTGCAGCATAGTGCTGAGCAAAAATAGATGACTAAAATGTTGAATGATTAAGGTTACTCGATAACCTAACCAACTTTAGATGCCCCAATCATGGAAAGGGCGTGTGTTCTTGAATCCTTGTTTTTGACTCATTAAATGAGCGTGCCTAAGCTTGAACATTGTCTGTCATGAAGGGACAGGGCCCATGACTTCATGATGCCAGTAATGTCAAGCATTATGATGTGATATTGTGTGCTTGTTTGCTGCCCCAAGCAGGGGCATGATTGTCTTTATCAAAGATTCATTGAACGAACGCAATTTGCATAATTGAGTGTTTAATTTTTTATTTTGATTATGAATTTGTTAAGTATGACTACCCCCTCAAGTGATGAGTTGTTGAGGGAATGACCTAGTGAGAAAAGTGACGAGTCGCTTGACCCATATTTGACTTAATTTTGGTGGGTTTTGGATCTTTTCTTTAGCTTTTTGTGTTGTTTTTGTTGTGTTTTAATTGTTTTAATTGTTTTTGAATTTTTGAGTTTTGATGAGATTTCATAGAAGAATACCTCATCAACATTGGATGCCCCAACCATGGAAAGGGTATGCCTCTCGAAATTAATGCCTTCGACAAGTTAAGGAACTTGATTTTGGTGTTCTTTGGCATATTGGCAAACAAGCTTAAGTCTAATCCTAGCCTTGGTGGCAGTTGGAAGATGAGCTCAAGTCTACGCTTTAGCCTAGCCTTGATGGCAATTAGGAGATAAGCTTAAATCAAATCCTAGCCTTGATGGTCTAATAGGAGATAATCTTAAATCAAATCCTAGCCTTGATGGCAATAGGAGATAAGCTTAAATCAAATCCTAGCCTTGATGGAATAGGAGATAAGCTTAAATCAAATCCTAGCCTTGATGGCAATAGGAGATAAGCTTAAATCAAATCCTAGCCTTGATGGCAATAGGAGATAAGCTTACTAGTTTGCTTGAATTTGCTTTTGATCTTTTGCTTATTTGCCCCAAGCAAAGGGGGTGCATGACTGTCTTTGGCAATGATTCGCAAGATGAACACGATTAACTTGATTAAGTTATCCATTGTTGATTTGGATTAAACATGTTGTTATTATGACCAATGGACTTAGTGGATGCCATTGGGGCATTTGGGGTGACCAAAGGGTTTATGGATACCTTTGGAGATTTTGGGTGACCAAAGGGTTTATGGATACCTTTGGGGCTTTTTGAGGTTGATTGCTTAACTATTTGATTGCTGATTAGGGAGGTATGATACCAATAATGCCCTAGTTGATGTTACAAAAATGTTTGCTTGATTTGCAATTATGATAATTTGGAGCGTTAGATGCATTATGTGTTATGATCTATGGATGCATTGATGGATGCATGTGTTGTACTATGATGTTATTTGATGATATGCAATGTGTGTATGCATAATGAAATGGATGATCTATTGATGTGTATTGATGGAATATGAACACTATATGACATACTATGTTAGCACCATAGACTAGTATAGAATTCATCAATTCATGTGGAATATTGTCATGAGACTATGTAATGGATTTGTGCAAATAATGAAACTGACATACATGTGATAAAATGGAATGAATAAAATGAATGTTCTAGAAGGCCTATGAGGTTTTCATGAGACTCAAACAATCTAGTCAACTGATCAAAAGTTGTATACTAACCATGCAGGACTTTTTGACAAGGTATGAATCTGTTAGGATGACCAAGGTACTTCATATCCCTGTGTGTGCAAGTGAGTTCATTTCTATGAGATGCATAAGGATACCGCCATTGACAAGTAGGCTATCCACCAAACCTGTAATGAGGATCACTCTATGAATGCCACAATCCTAGGTTTCGTACTTAGTTGGATTAGACCACTAGGTAATCTAGGTTACCAAAAGCTAGCTCATCCACATGCAAACATTGGTCTACACATATGCCCAAAAGCTAATGTGGTAGACATATCGTCATGCATTTAGGATACCACCATTGACAAGTAGGCTATCCACCAAACCTGTAATGAGGATCACCTAGATGGTTTTCCAAATGCTGAGAGTTCCAGGGATTCAAGTTCAACTCCCTACTTTCTTCAATTTTATTGGGATACTTGCTCTCATATAGAGTGATAAGAATCACTATTTATTTTTTCTCTTTTAGTGATAATAATCACTATTTATTTTGAGTTTTTTCTTTTTCTCTTGAGCAAGGGATTTGAATTTTGAGTGATGGGGATCACTGTTTCTTGTGCTTTTTGATGTGTGCACTTTTTGATTTTGTACTTTGGTATTTGTAATTTGAATTTTTGCTTTGTGGGGGTTTGCAAATTTAGACTGTTGCAAATATGTGAAAATGTGGGATTTTGATGACAAAAAAGGGGGAAAACCACTTATTGTTGTGGAGGGAATTGGGTAGGGGAGAACTTGTCCTTTTGCCAACTCTCAACATTCTTGAACCATTCGCATAGGGGGATGAGCAGGATGAACTTTTCACTCAAGGTACCCTAGACCACTTTATGGATTTCATATTTCTTTGCACAAAACTTGGATTTATTAATGTGAAATGTGTTTGGGATTTGATGTATACGAGGCACAATCTAAGCAAGACTCTACCTCCTAAAAATCTCACTAGCCTTCTACAAAATTTGAGTAGAAACTGGATATGGCTGAGTTGCCAAAAACCATACTGACATTCTAAAACAAATGTCTAAGTGAAGGGAATGGACATGACTATGGAAATGTAGATGGAAATGATAAGTAACTATGGAATGAGGTGAATGATGACCTTGACAACATTGATTGTGAATTGTGACTAGTGTACCATCTTAGTGCTAGACATGTATGAGCCACTCTAAAATGCAAAGTGCAAATGATGATTATGCCTAATGCAAGCGATAATGCAATGGTATGCAACTTGATGAGAATGCAATATTTTTGTATTTTTATGCTTTAATGATGTTTTTGAGTTTTTTATTGATATGTATATACATGTGACCAACGGGCTTATTTGGGGGCCATTGGGGCATTTGGGGGGTGACCAAGGGGCTTACAAATGCCTTTGGGGCCTTTAGGGTTGACCTAGATGATTGTAGATAGTCTAAGGATTTTATTTACCATTACGGAGCATTTTTATTTACCTAGATGGTGAACCACTAGAGCCTTTTGGGTGACCTAGATGTGTGGCAACACTTAAAAGTGTCTACGACTGCCTAGGGGCATTTGGTTGTGACCAAAGGGCTTATGGATGCCTTTGGGGATTTTAGGGTTGACCTAGATGATCGTAGATAGTCTAGGAGCATTTTTATTTGACCTAGATGGTGAAAACCCGCTAGGAGCCTTTTGGGTGACCTAGACATTCAATGACACTTAAAAAGTGTCTACGACTACCTAGGAGAATTTGGTTGTGACCAAAGGGCTTATGGATGCCTTTGGGGCTTTTAGGGTTGACCTAGATGATCGTAGATAGTCTAGGAGCATTTTTATTTGACCTAGATGGTGAAAACCTCTAGGAGCCTTTTGGGTGACCTAGACGTCACGACACTTAAAAAGTGTCTACGACTACCTAGGGGAATTTGGTTATGACCAAAGGGCTTATGGATGCCTTTGGGGATTTTAGGGTTGACCTAGATGATCATAGATAGTCTAGGAGCATTTTTATTTGACCTAGATGGTGAAAACCTGCTAGGAGCCTTTTGGGTGACCTAGACGGTCAACGACACTTAAAAAGTGTCTACGACTACCTAGGGGAATTTGGTTGTGACCAAAGGGCTTATGGATGCCTTTGGGGCTTTTAGGGTTGACCTAGATGATCGTAGATAGTCTAGGAGCATTTTTATTTGACCTAGATGGTGAAAACCCGCTAGGAGCCTTTTGGGTGACCTAGACGGTCAACGACACTTAAAAAGTGTCTACGACTACCTAGGGGTATTTGGTTATGACCAAAGGGCTTATGGATGCCTTTGGGGATTTTAGGGTTGACCTAGATGATCATAGATAGTCTAGGAGCATTTTTATTTGACCTAGATGGTGAAAACCCACTAGGAGCCTTTTGGGTGACCTAGACGATCAACGACACTTAAAAAGTGTCTACGACTACCTAGGGGAATTTGGTTGTGACCAAAGGGCTTATGGATGCCTTTGGGGATTTTAGGGTTGACCTAGATGATCGTAGATAGTCTAGGAGTATTTTTACTTAGATAAATAAGTTTTCTACGGGGAAAAAGATATGTAGATACCCTTGGAGCCTTTTTGTAACTTTGCTTACTTTGTGTTCTTAGGAGGAAGGTGCAATACCTTATATACCCCCAATACTATGATTGATGCGATGTTAAACAGGACCTATCCTAATGCAAGTATAATGGCTGAAAAATACCTAATGCAATGCAATTAAAGTATGCAAGGGTACATGCCAAATATTTTTGTGTTTTAATGTTTTGCAATATTTTTGAAATTTTGATTATTTTGAATGTTTGTGGATTTTGACATTTTATGATTTGTTTGGATTTTTGGTGTTTTAAATTGTTTTTGAATTTTGAGTGTTTTGCGAGGGGGAAGGCATGATACCTTAGGCACCCCCAATGTGTGTGCTACTCAATGAAGGTGAGAAAGGTGTGATATCATTAGAGTTCTCACTATGATTCATTGGTTGTGATGTGGATGGTGGGGAAGGTATGCTACCTTTGGGTTGCTCAAAGTGGTTGGTAGATGTTGTGTTTGCTTCGTGTATGGGCCAGAGGTCTTGGAAGTCTCCTATCGGTTGGTTGTTAGGAGCAAGAGGATTGCCCACTGGAAGCTCTTGCCTCTCGATCATATCCTGAACTAAATATCTAAAGGGATAACATGTCTGGATGTCATGACCTCTTTGTCTATGGTAAACACAGTATAGATCTTTCCTGTGTGCCTTTGATCTACGTTTGTTAGGTTTCAATGGATGGATCTCGGGAAGCGTGATTGCTCGTGCCTCATACAATCGATTGAATATTGATGCTAAGGGCTCTGAAAAATGAGTATATTGTCTTTGCTTTTGTTGTAGATGGTTTTTGGCCAATGGAGGTTGAGCCTGGTAATTACGGTGGGGGAGCTTGGTTTAAGGGTTCAGGGATGCTTAGAACCACTTGATTGATTGGGGCTACATTTTGCTGTGTGTTACCACCTTTAATGTTCTTGTTTGGTTGTTCCCTTTTGTGGAGTCGTACATCACCCTCCTGGACCTTGATGTCCTCAATGATTTGGGCTTGTGCTAAGGCCTCCTCGAATGTTTGATATCGTTGTAATTGTAAAAGAAGTGAAATCTGCTTTGAACAACTTCTAGTAAACATTCGGATGAGTTCCATTGTGGGTAGGGTGAAAGGTAGTTTTAACATCACCTTTCTCCATCTATTACCATACTCCATGACTGGCTCATCATCAAGTTGATGAAGGCTAGACAAGTCAGTCAAGTTTGTCCTTTTCTTAGCGCTAGAGGCAAAACATCCCAAAAATGCATCGGCCAATTGCTCAAAGGTGTTTATGCTATGACGTGGTAGATGATTATACCATTCTAAAGCATCTCCAGATAATGTTGTAATGAATATTCTCAACATCAAAGGGTCATAATATTGAAGATGAGAGCACTTAAGAATGAAGCTTGTCACGTGCTCTTCTGCATCTTCATCATCTTTGAAATCTTCAAGTTTGGGCATCTAGAAATTCGATGGGTATGTCAGTGATGACACTGATGGATGTACAGGCTGATTACTAAGCTGCTTTAGTGTGGGTTTTTGATAACCCAAAATTTGATCTGGCTTTTCTAATGCCTTCAACCGATCAGCTAGCACTTTGTATGGCCCTGACGACATAATATGATCATCCTGTTGTCGCCCTTTATTAGATGAAGGAGGTCGCTTTTGATGTTGAGGTGGATGATAAGTATGATCATTAGGTACCTCATCATAACTGGGTTCAGGGTAGGCATCTATTTGATCCTGATGTTCCCATTGGGACTCTTCATATGATTCCTCCTCGTATTGATCTTGGTACTGTTGAGGAGTATGAGGCTTTTGATGATAACTAGATAATGGCCTTTGATGTTGAATGCGAGTTTGGCATGGCCGAGGGGGAATATTTTGAGATTGTATTGGGCGTCTTGCCCGTTGTTGCATCCTATAGGTGCTAGGTGTAAGCACAACTTTAGGTACTTCATTATGTAATTGCTCTTGTTGTATCTTTTGTTGTTCTTGTATCTTTCATTGATACAACTCTTGTAGGTGTGCTCGTTGTGAGTCCACCCATTGTTGATGTACTTGTTGTTGAGCCAACTGGAGTTGATCCGTATGTTGTTGCCTATTAATATTTGGCCTAATTGCCTGATGAGTATGATCTGGTTGCTCCGTTGCATGGGGTTTGTGTATCCTCATATTTGAAATATGGATGGGTTTATCATGTCTTTCCCCCTAGTAGGGTCTAATGCTTGTTTTCCATGCTCCCTAAGGATCACATTACCTTGAGACTCTGATTTATGAATTGGCTCTGTATAGTCCGATGATGTAGAGCCATCATATGGTTGCACCAAGTACTCTTCACGAGGAGTAGGTAGATGGTTGGGATCTTCTCCCTCATCTATTAGGAAAGCCTCATATTCAGTTTTGGATGTAAGCTCTATATATTCAGGCTGCACAGAAGCATGATGTGTGGATGTTGAGTGCTCTCTGTGAGGAGTATGAGGGCGACTTGCTCGATCAAATGGGGTGGTTTGCTCATCCAGGCTAGGCCATGGTGTACTCTCATGTTCATATTCTGATTGATGTATAGAGTAAGTTGGGGTGTGAACCCATGATATTGATCTATTAGACCCCTCAATGGGCAGATTATTTGCTATATAGAATTCTATCAAGGTATCCCAATCAGGGAGTTTTCCTAGAGGACCTATGGGTGCTTCCCTAGTAGGGGTATCTCGAAGGTTTGCCCCCTAGGGATGATATTGTTGTTATGATAGGACCTAGGATGCCATTCAGGTATGGGCATGTCCTCTAGAATTATTTGGAGATATTCACTAGCTATGGAGCTTGAATCTCTCACTAAATTGGAGGTCTTGTTTTCAACCGCCTTTGGACCAAATTGGTAAAACGGGGGTCCGTCGGCCATTTTTAGAAAATTTTGACTTTCCCAAAAAGGTTATAAGTGTTATATATCAAAATGATCAGTGCGACGAGCTGATCATAATGGGCTAGGTCTCCAAAATTTTATTTTTGGATCAAAAATTTGTATTTTTGAAATATTTGGCCAACCAGGGCCTATGGGGAAATGCCCACTTTTAGGATTTTTGGGGAAATTTTGAACCGTGAAGATTTAGGACTCAAAATTTCTGGGAGAGGTGCAGAAGGGGCTAACTAAGACAAAAAAATAAATTTGGCAAGTTTTGGAGTTGTCTAGACCATTCTATGACCATTTTAGTGTAGTTTTTCCCTATTTTTGGCCTCGAAAATAGAGTAATCATAAAACCAAAATAACTTTTTCGTTATAGCTCCATTTTGCACGATTCTTGAAGCGTTGGATGCAGTAGTTTTTTTTTTTTTTTGAAACCCTATTTTTTGAAAAATTAGGGTTAGGGTTTTGTCCCAAATAACAAAGAAACACACAAAGCAGATAATATGATTATCTTTTTAATGATTAAATGTGTGTCCTAAACTGGTTTTAGTGTGTTTAGATTTGTTGTTGTTCTTTGCTCTTGTTGTGAAATTAGAATGAGGGAACTCAACCAAAGTGGTGACTAGGGACACTAGTGCCAAACATGATTTCTCAAAAGAGTCTAGGGTACACCGCTTAAATCCCAATGGGGGGTTCGCCTAGCTCTTCCACTCTGAAACAATGTTTCCAACAGTGGGAGGTAGTTTGAACATTAGTGACCTATTCCATATTGAGAGAGTGCCCTATTATATCTAAGGAATATATGGGAAAGCTGGTGGAAGGAGGTGAAATCCAACGTCACCAGTATAAATTGGGGGTTGGTGATGAAATCCAACCTTACCAATGTTATAGTGAAACGTGCAAGTGTGTGTGGTTCCTTTTAATCCAAAGAAAGTAAGCAAAGAAGCATTCAATGATCATTCACTAAATGCATGTAATAAATGTGTTTTAATTTCAAAAATCTAGGATAAATAAACCTACAAATGTCACTTATAAATGCAAACCCTAAATGCTAACCTACCCATTGGGTAAGCCACAAGCAATCAAGCCATAAAGATGCATTGCTACTTCAAATTTCTTTTGATTTTTCTTCTTCCTTTTGCTATTTTATGTTATAAGAAAAGTAAAAATATGACTTTTAACCTTTCTATGCAAGCAAATGAAGCAAGAAAAACTAATTTTAACATTCTCTGAAAATGCAGCAGAAAAACAGAGGGTTTAGGCACTCACCTTATCAATTTTGAGACCTCCAAATTCTGAAATTTTGAGCAAAAATTTCTCTATTTCCTCACCGCTCCAGGGTGGGATGATTAGAAGCCTCACCACCATCCTAGGGTGGGATGGTGAAGCCACCATCCCAGGGTGAGCCAGATAAAGGCTCTGCCACCATTCCAGGGTGGGGAGGGGAGCACCTACAACACAAAAAGGGCAAAAATGGCAAAAATGGAGTCAAATTTTCACCCAAAGCACAAGGGACAAGGGTCCCACCATGATCACCACTGAAGTAGGGAAAAATGGTGCACCTAATTATGAGAAAAAATATATGTATCTATCCTATCTCGCTTATGAGCATCAAACAGAAGCATGCATGTGAAAATGAAGCAATACCAAACAATAAGGAATGAAATGAAACAAGTCTCTTTATTATTAATTTGGTGGATCAGATCCAAGGTTACATAGAATTCCCTTGAGGGCTCAAAGGTGATACAATTTTTACAAATTTTGGGTGCCCAAGGATCAAATCCTCCAAGAAATTCAGGTGCACATCCAGTGCCTTTCCTCGTACCCACAATCGAGGTGGGCGGGCCAATGACATCACTACTTGTATATTTAATATATGATGTCTGATATTCCTTCCCAATGCCTTCTAGGAACCTGCACCTACACACAAGGAAGCAAAAAGGGTCAAATAGCAAGGGTGTGTGAAGGAAAACATGCAATCCCCATAGGCACAAAATGGCATATATATTAAAAATATATCAAATCAACTCAGAATGACTTGAAAATTTATGGGGATGTTAAATAAGAGGTTTTTAGGGGATATCACCAAAAAAATATCTGAAATTGCATCCGTAGACCCCTCGATTTTGCGTCGCCCGCCTACAACCTACGAAGACCAAGATAAGCAATTACCACACCTAAACATGTCCAAAACACATGAAATTTGGAAAGAATGCATAAATAAACATTTTAAGACAACCCATATGGTTATATTTTCAAAATGAGGTGCATATCCACCTGCATGCAATTGGGGTGCCCGGATGGGCCCTACGAACCTGCAAAACCTTAAAAATGCAATATCTCGGCCAATTTAACTCCAAATTGCATGAAATTTGAACTGAAGAATCATATGATAGTCTAGAATAATACAATAAAAAATAGTAAAGAAATTGTGCAAGGATTTTTCCTCATCCTGGGGGGATGGTGGTGACTACAACTAATTGGAGGGCACCCTAGGGGGGGATACCCACCAATTCTGCACATATTTTGCTACCAATACCACTTGGGAATGATCCTAAACAGTATAAGGGGTTGTTTCATCGAATTTTGTGAATAAATTCACCCAGATGGAAAAGTTATGCTCAAAAGACCCTCTTGAAGTCACCCGATAACCTCCTTCGCTAAGAAGAGATTTCGAGGGCAAGAGAGCACAATAAAGTGAGGGGAAATCTCAGAAGCACTCCATTGCATATCCTAGAACTCCTCTCATTATATGTGTGTTTTTTTGTGGACATTGTATCCATTTTATAGCCCAAAGGGGCTCATGTGCAAAAAGGCATGCAAGGGCATGCATGGTAGGAGGCGCCATTTGTCAAAAAGGAGGCATGCATTGGGTGTGGAAGAGAATATCCATTTTGGGCCTCCATTATGAAGTATGTCATAAGGATTCAGTGCCCTCTGACCCGCATGCTTCAATTGGTGGGGTAAATGGCAGTTTTTGGGTGCCATTTGTCCCAGATTTGACTTTTTATGGGTCAAACTTGCTCACCGTCCCACCCTGGGACGATGGCTCACCACCATCCCAGGGTGGGATGGTGGGACTTTCACCATCCCAGGGTGGGACGGTGGTGAATTTTGGGCCAAAACCTCCCAAAATTGGGCCAAAAGCCTCCAAAACCTCTTTCGGAGTGGCTAGAACCACTGTGAGCCTTCTAAGGGCTGCCCAAGGGGCCATATGATGCCAATTTGATCATTGTTTGTGGATGCTTAATCGGGTTTACCATATTTTAGTGTCTACACACCCCATACCTATTATGGTGGCTAACAATTTCATCCCACCTCCTTCACCATCTTCTACCCATCATTTCCTAGATCATTCATCCCATATCCTTTTGGGATACAATGTTGATGTCATCACTACTATCTAGATGATAGGTATGATATCTACACCTTCTTCTATGCTACCTCCTACCATATCTTCATCCCAAATCTTGCCATCATAGTAGGCATCATCGAGTTACCAGCCTTCATCCCAACCACCGTAATCACTCCCACCATAGTATTTTTCACACCCATATTAGTACTACCAACTTTCATCACCATACTTAACTCATCCCTCATTGTAGGTTCATCCACAACTGGTATCATTATCCCCACAACCACATTTTTTCACACTACAGTTCACTATCCATCCACCTACTAGCAATCCATCATTCTCCTATTATGATGCAGGAGCATCCGGTGAAAGTATGAGCAATCTTGCATCTTTTATTTTTCTTTAGAGATTTTTGAAGCAATTTGGTTCTTTTCCGGGGAAGGAGATGACGTAAGACAGAAAAGGAGGTTGATAAGGGGACTAAGGCAAAAGTTGGTGTGAGGTCGCGAAATCGCGACCTCATTTGTTGTTGCATGGACGGGGCAAGTTTCGTCGCGATATCGCGACGTCGCGATATCGCGACAGGTTAGGATGGCCGAGTGGACGGAGCAAGTTTCGTCGCGATATCGCGACGTCGCGATATCGCGGCAGGTTAGGTTGGAAGTTACGAAGAGGGTTGAAGCTGTTGCATGGAGTGGGGGTTGGAGTCGCGAGATCGCGACGCGTCGCGATTTCGTGACACGTCGCGATTTCGTGACGTCAAAGGCAGAAACTTTGCAGAGCGTACTTTTTTTGCGATATCGCGACGTCGCGATATCGCGACGTGTTTTCAAAGCAGAGGGCGGGCGTCAGTTGGGTAGCGATATCGCGACATGTCACGATATCGCTACATGTCGCGATATCGCGGCCCAAGAAAAGTCAAACGGAATTAAACACGCGGACGGCCGGACAGGGGAAAATTGACACGTGGTTGCCACGTGCCTTAAAGGCAACACTACCATTGGGGAATAGAGTCGAATTTGACGCGTGGAGGCATGCTTGTAATAGATCTTGAGGATGAGGGCCACGTAATCGAAGGAGAAGGATATAGATGTCGACCAAGTTTAATTATCTGGGAATATTGTTTCTGGAGAAACCGTAGTTACAGGTGAAAGACTTAATGGCGGAGACAACGGTACTTAAAGACAGTCAGATTAAAACGGCGGGTGCAGGGTATGGAAAGCCATGAATGCAGACTCTGGACGGATCGGACAGTTGCCATTAATGGCAGAAAACAAAAGGAAAGGAAAATTTTAAAATTTCAACGGAGGGAAGATGAAATTCGAATGGGGTCTTCGGGCGGGAGCATTAATTTCAGGGAAGGCCGAGACCACATTAAAAACGGGGAAATTTGTATGGGAAAGGGGATGGTGAAGTTCGGGATTGGGGGAGAAGTGGTATACTGGAGTGGCTACTGTAACCGTATTTGCTATTTTTAATGAAATTTAAATGAAATTACTATGAATGTGTTTGTGTGAATCCCGGCTTGCCATCAAGTGGTATCAGAGCGGGAGCTCCTGAGCGTGTAACAGATCGCCGGAGAGAGGCAGTTGCACCAGGATCTGTGGAAGAATTCTAAAAAAATATATATATATATATAATACAGAGAAAAATATCATGCCTCCACGAAGGAACCGTGGCGGAGCAGGAAATGTGGTGCCGGCCGAAGACTTTCGGGCCTTGCAAAGACAAGTTCAAGCCTTGCAAGCAGAGTTACGCAGAAGGCGCGAACCCGGAGGGGAAGAGGAAAGTGAAGATGAAGTTGAAGAGGAAGAACAGTCTGAGGAAGAGGCAGAAGCTGTGGATCCAGCTCAGTCCCGGTTGTATAAGGCCATCTCTCAGATTGGAAAACAGCCAAAAATGGAGGTATCTACCTACTCGGGAAATCTAAATCCAAAAGAAGTGATTGACTGGATAAATGATTTAGAGGAATATTTCGAGTATGAGGAGATTGAAGACCCTAACCGGGTCAGATTTGCTAAGACCAAGTTAAAGGGTCATGCCAAAGATTTGGTGGAAAGGAATGCAGTTGGAGAGAAACAGAAGAGGGAAAGAGAGAATAACAAGATGGGATAGAATGGGGGAGAAGATAAAAATTACGAGTTGGATCTGCTAAGGAAGATGCAGAGCTTGAGACAGACAAACAAAACTGTCCAAGAGTACACTGAAGAATTTTACAAAATTTCTATTAGAACAGGGCATTTAGAGGCAAATAAGGAGAAAGTAGCCCGCTACATTAATGGGCTGAGGCTTGGTATCCAGGAAGAACTGAGCCCCGGTTCGAGTAAACACCATAGAGGATGCTTATCAATTTGCCTTGAAGGTAGAAGAAAAGCTAAACAAAGCGGTTTGAAGGCAAGCAAAGAGGAAGAGGCCGAGGTGGAAGGACTCGGTGGGAGGACCAATGGAGAAAAGTACAAGGATCCGAAGAAGACCGGTGAAGCCGTAGGTAACCAGGACCAAAAAGAAGAAGATGTTTATCAGCCCCGAGATCAGAATAGCTACCCAAGAGGACGGGGTGGATCTGGACGAGGGTTTGGAAGGGGAGTATTTCGTGGAACATGTTTCCACTGTGGTGAAGAAGGACACAGGGCATTTGAATGTCCACAACACCGAGAAAGAACAAACAAGAGGCCTGAGGGCCCATCCAGAGCTACTGTGGCAGAGGAGGATGTTGAATCTGAGCATTCCGAAGAAGCGGAGAGAGGAGAAACAATGGTTGTAAGAAGAGTCCTGTTGAACGAGGAGAAGGACACAGACCAGAGGAGAAGTTTATTCCGCACTAGATGTAAATGTGCGGGCAAGGTTTGCAATATCATTATTGATAATGGTAGCACGGACAACCTGGTTTTTGAGGAAATGGTTACAAAGTTACGGTTAGAAAGGAGGAAACACCCACACCCATACCGGGTCGCATGGTTACAAAAGGACCACGGAGCTTTGGTCAACGAGCAATGTTGTTCGTTAAATTTAACATTGGGAATTATTGTGATGAGGTCCTGTGTGACATCTTACCCATGGATGTTTGCCACATGTTGCTGGGGAGACCCTGGAAGTTTGACCGGAGTGCAGTACATGATGGCCGTGCCAACACCTACTCATTGACAAAGAATGGTGTACGCCATAAACTAAAGCCCTTGAAGGATACAGATGAAAAGGTATGTAATATTTCCGAAGTCTGTTTAGTTGAGGGGAGAGAGTTTTTGAACGGGTTAAAGCATGAACGTTTATGTTATGCAATAATCCCTAGAGTTAGGGGGAAGGAATGCCGGGATACCCCAACAGAAGTTCTAAATCTACTGGAGGAATTTTCAGACATTGTGTCTGACAATGTGCCTGAGGGCTTACCCCCTGTGAGAAAAATTAGCCATCATATAGATTTAGTACCAGGATCAAGCCTGCCAAATAAAGCTGCACACAGGATGACACCTGTAGAGACTGAGGAGTTAAATAGACAGGTCCAAGAATTATTAGAAAAGGGATTAATTCGGGAAAGTTTGAGTCCATGCGCAATACCTGCAATGCTGGCGCCAAAGAAGGATGGAGAATGGAGGATGTGTACAGATTCACGGGCCATCAACAAAATTACTATTAAGTACAGATTCCCGTTACCAAGAATGGATGATATCATGGACTCGTTTAAGTGGAGCCGAGTACTTCACAAAGATTGACCTGAAAAGTGGTTATCATCGATCCGTATCCGAGAGGGGGATGAATGGAAGACAACCTTCAAGACAAGATAATGCCTGTTTGAGTGGTTAGTCATGCCCTTTGGACTGTCCAATGCACCAAGTACCTTCATGCGGCCGATGAATGAAGTACTGAAAGAATTTCTGGGAAAGTTTGTTATTGTCTATTTAGATGATATATTGATATTTAGCCGGACTCGGAGGAACACCCGATGCATATCAGGAGAGTCTTTGAAAAGCCGCAAGAAGAACAGTTATTAATAAATTTGAAAAAGTGTAATTTTGTCAAGAAAGAATTGGTATACTTGGGGTTTGTAATCTCAGCAGAAGGCCTGAAGATGGACCCCGAAAAGGTGAGAGCCATCATTGAATGGCCTACTCCAAGGAGCACAACAGAAGTGAGGTCATTCCATGGTCTGGCCAGTTTTTATAGGAAGTTCATAAAGAACTTCAACAGTATTTGTGCACCTTTCACAGAGACAATGAGGGGAGATAAAAAGGAGTTCAAATGGACATCAGGAGCTGAAAGGAGCTTTGATACATTAAAAAGAAAAGTTACCGAGCAGCCTGTTTTGGCACTTCCAGACTTCAACAAGGTATTTCAGGTGGACTGTGATGCCAATGGCAGTGCAATAGGGGCGGTACTGAGTCAAGGAGGCAAGCCAGTTGCTTATTTCAGTGAAAAGTTAAATGATGCCCGAAAAAAGTATTCTGTCTATGATCAAGAATTTTATGCTATAGTTCAGGCCTTGAAAAAGTGGAGACATTATTTATTGCCAAAGGAGTTTGTACTGTTTACTGACCATCAGGCTTTGCAATACATTAACAGTCAGACAAAACTGAACCAAAGGCACATGAAATGGGTGGAGTTCCTCCAAAGTTACACCTTTGTACTAAAGCACAGAAGTGGGAAGTCAAACAGGGTTGCGGATGCCTTAAGCGTATGCGGACTCACGACCGTATTGACAGTGGAAGTAGTGGGGTTTGAATAACTAAAGGGTCTATACCCTGCAGATCCGGATTTTGTAGAAGCCTGGAAGGCTTGCTCAGTACCTCTTACCATGGATAGAAAAAAATGGTTGGATTTCTTAATCCAAGATGGGATGCTGTTCAAGAGTAGTAAGTTGTGCATTCCCATAAGTTCCATGCGGGAGAATTTAATCAAAGAAAAGCACAACGGAGGATTGGTTGGGCATTTTGGTAGGGATAAGACCATTGCCTTGATTGAGGAAAATTACTACTGGCCACAACTTCGGCAAGATGTACGGAAGTTTGTGCAAAGCTGCAGAATATGCCAGATGGCAAAGGGTGTAAAACAAAATACAAGACTGTACCAGCCATTACCTGTGCCTGAGAGACCATGGGAGGACATAAGCATGGATTTTGTTCTTGGATTTCCGAGAACACAGAGAGGAAATGATTCAATATTTGTGGTGGTGGACCGGTTCTCCAAAATGGCACATTTTATTCCCTCGCCAAAAGACAAGTGATGCAGTTCACATTGCCGGATTATTCTTCAAGGAAGTGGTACGACTTCACTGGTCTACCGAGAAGTATAGTTTCAGACAGAGATACAAAGTTTGTTGGGTATTTCTAGAGAACTCTGTGGAAGAAATTGAAGACAGACTTGAAATTCAGTTCAGCATACCATCCACAGACAGATGGGCAGACGGAGGTGGTCAATAGAAGCCTGGGCAATTTACTGTGGTGTTTGATAGTGGATCAACCCAAGGGATGGGATTTGGTCTTACCACAGGCAGAGTTTGCATATAATAGTTCAGTTAATAAAAGCACAAATAAATCTCCGTTCCAGATAGTATATGGAAACAGCCCGAGGAATGTGTCTGAGCTAAGAAGGTTGGACAGAAGAGAAAAATGTAGTGCCGAAGCCGAAGAATTTGCAGAACATATGAAAAGTCTGCATGAGGAAGTAAGAAGACAAATTACAAAAATGAACAATCAATATAAGACAATGGCGGACCAGAAGCGCCGGTTCAAGGAGTTCAAGGTAGGAGATGAGGTCATGGTGCATCTCAGAAAGAGAGATTTCCCGCCAAGACTTATAATAAATTGAAAATGAAAAGGTTTGGACCATGCAGAATATTGGGAAAGCGAGATTCAGGAAATGCGTATGAAGTGGAATTGCCAACTTGGCTTGATATTTCACCAATTTTTAATATCTCAGATTTAGTGGAATACCATGAAGGAGAAGGTACAAAAATGCAAAGTCCAGAGTTATGGCAATTTCCAGCATCTACTCCGAGCACAGATGAAACCGAAGAAGTATTGGATACTCGTGAAGGCAAAAACACCAGGAATAAACAGTATACTGAGTATTTGATCAAGTGGAAAGGCAGGCCTATTGAAGATGCAACTTGGGTATCGGAGGCGGAGGTTGACCGATTGGGTCTTCTCCCAACAAAACAGAAGTGAGGGTCACTTCTAATCTACCCCGGGTGTCTGATGCAGGAGCATCCGGTGAAAGTATGAGCAATCTTGCATCTTTTATTTTTCTTTAGAGATTTTTGAAGCAATTTGGTTCTTTTCCGGGGAAGGAGATGACGTAAGACAGAAAAGGAGGTTGATAAGGGGACTAAGGCAAAAGTTGGTGTGAGGTCGCGAAATCGCGACCTCATTTGCTGTTGCATGGACGGGGCAAGTTTCGTCGCGATATCGCGACGTCGCGATATCGCGACAGGTTAGGATGGCCGAGTGGACGGAGCAAGTTTCGTCGCGATATCGCGACGTCGCGATATCGCGACAGGTTAGGTTGGAAGTTACGAAGAGGGTTGAAGCTGTTGCATGGAGTGGGGGTTGGAGTCGCGAGATCGCGACGCGTCGTGATTTCGCGACACGTCGCGATTTCGCGACGTCAAAGGCAGAAACTTTGCAGAGCGTACTTTTGTCGCGATATCGCGACGTCGCGATATCGCGACGTGTTTTCAAAGCAGAGGGAGGGCGGCATGTCGCGATATCGCGACATGTCGCGATATCGCGGCCCAAGAAAAGTCAAACGGAATTAAACACGCGGACGGCCGGACAGGGGAAAATTGACACGTGGTTGCCACGTGCCTTAAAGGCAACACTACCATTGGGGAATAGAGTCGAATTTGACGCGTGGAGGCATGCTTGTAACAGATCTTGAGGATGAGGGCCACGTAATCGGAGGAGAAGGATATAGATGTCGACCAAGTTTAATTATCTGGGAATATTGTTTCTGGAGAAACCGTAGTTACAGGTGAAAGACTTAATGGCGGAGACAACGGTACTTAAAGACAGTCAGATTAAAACGGTGGGTGCAGGGTATGGAAAGCCATGAATGCAGACTCTGGACGGATCGGACAGTTGCCATTAATGGCAAAAAACAAAAGGAAAGGAAAATTTTAAAATTTCAACGGAGGGAAGATGAAATTCGAATGGGGTCTTCCGGCAGGGAGCATTAATTTCAGTGGAAGGCCGAGACCACATTAAAAACGGGGAAATTTGTATGGGAAAGGGGATGGTGAAGTTCGGGATTGGGGGAGAAGTGGTATACTGGAGTGGCTACTATAACCGTATTTGCTATTTTTAATGAAATTTAAATGAAATTACTGTGAATGTGTTTGTGTGAATCCCGGCTTGCCACCATATTATGCTCCCCCATCAGCTCCTTATTCATCATTCTGCTTATCGCCCCCACCATAATTTTGAGCTCCACCATTGAATCCTACTTATTCAGGTAATCCACTCCACTATTTGGTTTAGCCCAAATCTTTGCTCGCCATTCCATCCACACCACCCCATTCCTCATTAGTTGCATCCCCATATTCAAACCAATTCTCTTTCACCACATCTTCATCTCTTCCATCCCATATTCTACACCACCCACCTTCACCTCACCCTCCACATGGTCCTCTACCACCACTGCTCAAGTGCAACCAACTTTCTAATATGCGCAATAGCAATATATGCCCATGCATAGCCAATTGATCCCAATATGTTATGATCAGCAACAATTTCCACCCATAGTCCAATATTTATACATCTTACCTCATCCAGCTTAGGTTTTTGTTCCACAATATCAATATATGTAAGCACCTAATCCACACTAGGCTTCTTACTATCATCAGTGGGAGTAACATCAGTTGAAATATCCACCACATCTAGATTATTCATAGGCCTCATCATAGCAACTACCTACATCTACACTATCGCCTCAATTTCTCGCTCCACCAAATACCACCATGATTCTCTCCAATGAGTTTCAAGCCATGCAGGAGCAAATCTATACATTTGATTTGCGCACGACTAGTTATGGGCCTCAAAAACCCACATATGACAAGTTGTGCAATGAACCAATTCACCCTTATATCCCTATACATCCATATCCTTACAAATTTGAGATCCCTAAATTTGACAAATTCAAAAGGAAGATCCCAAAGAGCACCTTACTAATTACTATTTTGCTTGTTACCAATTGCATGGTAGTGATCCCCTTATGCTTCGTACATTTGTACTTTTTCTTGGGGGACAAGCATTACATTAGTACAATTATTTACCTCACCATAGCTTATTCACATTTAAACAATTGGCCAATATTTTTCTTGAGCATTTCTTGTTCAATATCAAAACCAAGCTAACCTTGTCAGATGTCTATGCTTTACACTAGTTTGACAATGAGCCTATTACTAATTTTTTTGCTTTTTAGAGAGTGGTCATTCATAATTTTGCCTTTTCTTTCCCATATTTATAGCTCATCAAAATATTTGTTAAGAGTTGTCACAAGCAAATTTCTCAAACATTGCAGATCCATCAGAGCTGCATATTTGAGGAAGCCATTACCCAAGCCAAGGTTATTGAGAACATCAAGGTCTACACAGGTAAAATTGAACTCCGATCGAAGCATTTCTACCCCACCAATTATCACTAAAATCAACCCCCATACGTACCACCCACTACCAAGCCATCTCAAACCAATTAGGTACTCCTAAATTCTCCATACCCACTACCACAAGTTGCATCAGCTCAATCCCCATAATTCGTACATATGCAACCTCCCCAAAATGCATACCAAGTCAATCCTCCATCGCCTACCACTCCATACCCAACCAACCCTCCAACACTGTCTAATCCATACCAAGGTTGCAATCCACATCCACCTCACCCACCATGCAATTGGACACCTTTGTCTGAGCCCATGTCTGCCCTATTTTATCGATTACATGAAGGAGGCCTCATCACTTTGCCAAATGTTCATCCTCTAGATCCAAACCATCCAATCCTGCAGGACCACAATCTACAAGCTTCTTATGATTTCCATCACCAATATGGCCACACTTTTGATCCATGCTAAAAATTTTGCCATAACGTGCAAGATCTTATCGACCGAGGTACTATTCAAGTCTCTAATCCCCTCGCACCACAAAATCAAAACTTGGAAATATATAAAAATCCATTACCCAAGCATGGAGGTAATCCACCTCAATATGATCCATGCCAAGTCAACCATGTCAATAAAATTCCTTCCTAGTAGGGATTTATGGATATGATCAACATCGCAACTTGTAATCAATGCTATCCCCCTCCTGCTATAGCCCAACCACCTTCTACTCCTTAGCAACCATCTGCTACAACTTCATGAGCTCCCTCACCCGTTCCTCCTCTGATACCATGCAATGTCATAAACATTCATGGTAGCATTTCCTATCAGTTCCACACTACCCCTACAATATTATCCATCTATGAACTCCTATAGCAATCCCAACCTCATTATGAAGCACTCAATTTTATCCTTCCCTCTCTCAATCTTGAGACTCATGATATAGATGCATTTGCTAACTTTGTTGGCAATGTTCATATATGCCTTCAACCTTATATCATATTCCATGACCATGAAATTATAGAAGTTTTAGGTGATGGAGTGGATCCCCCACTGCATATTCAAGCCTCCATTAATGTCGTCACCTATAAGCATGTCCTCATTGACACAGGCTCATCCATTATCATAATTTCTACCATCACCCTCGGTCATCTTTACCTTATTCCTTCCCATATCACCACATCATCCATGGACCTTCAATATTTTAATGGTTTTATGCACCCAACCATTGGTACCATCGTCCTTCCCATCAGGGTTGGTGCGAAAACCATTTCCACCCTCTTCCATGTTATCGAAGGTGAGATGCAGTATAACATGTTTTTGGGATACCCTTGGATTTAGGATATGCAATGTATCCCCTCCATGTTAGATCATTGTATCAAATATATCCATAATGACTTAGTCCACTACATCCCTGTTGACGATGATCCATTCAAATTTTGCAATATTATCACCCTTCCACCAGGTCCAGCATTGTCATCCATGTAGTTTGCCCCCATCCCATGTCGATATTTAGATACCACCTATCCATCATCCTCATAGTCACCTTCCATACCTAATTTTAGTAACATTGCATCATCATTAGTGCATCCTCCTCAACCTCCTAGCACTCCAGCTATTCCCACATTTTCACATTGTCCCTCTTCATCCTTCACACCACTTCCATCATTTACCTTTTCTGTTGCACCATCCATAGCATCTTCATCCAACAATATTCCTATTTTTCCTACACCACCTCCATATTCCCATAATTTTATACCCTGATCTGCATGGGCACGAGTGGTCACTAGCTCACCAACCACATCCTCTATTCTCACTTCTCAATTCACCCATGCCAATCATCCCATCACCGAAACTCCTACTAAGTTCTATGAGTGGACACAACACACCCCTAGCCTTGATGACTAGTTAGCTCAATAATATACTCCTAATTCATCCTCATCACCCCTCAATCCTCCTACTCCCATTCCACCATTATCTCCACCACCCAAGAGGTCCTCCCCTCAACCTGAGCATCCAACCCCTCCTCATGTTTGTATACTCATGACCACACCAGGTCCTAGTCAGTATAACATAAGCAACACTAAGGTTATTTCCTCCACCATCCAATCCACCCATGACTTTGATCAACCTCATGATTTACCCTTGATTATTGGGCTTGGTCCTCTCGATAATTACACAAAATTCCTATATGGAGGCCTTGACTCGTCTGTAGAACCTCCAGCACCTCCACCTCCACAAAAAAAAATTTATGGCAACTTGAGTTACATATCTAATCCTAATTTTTCTTGGAATTATTTGTGTTTGTATAACTAGCATGGTTATGGTTTAGGGAGATACAAATAAGGGTGTCACACCCACATCAATCCTCCCTCATGTAAACCTACCAATCGATTAGGAATTGGTTACCATCCCCCAATAATGCATACCCTAGAGAATGATTTACAAAATCTTGATCTTGATCCCCTCGAGGTCCTTTTTGATGATGAATTTGAGCTTAATATTTTGATAGATAGTTCATCACATCATTCCACAATCGATATTCCATCTGCCTTATTTCTTCCATCCCCACCCCATGAACCCCTCTATTCTTAAAAATTTGAATCCCTCACCCATCAATTCATTGACCTCTCACTTGATCCATCCCTCCCCACTGATCCACCTTTCTCACCTCCATTAGATATCCCATTCTTTCACATTCATGACATAGCACTGCCTCATAGCACACGTTCTCACTCTTCTTTCCCACCTGTGGTGTTAAACCTAGGTCATCACAAACCATTTTTGGATTCATTGCTTTCCTCATATTATTCCTCACCACCTTCATCATCCACCTCCACCATATCTAGTGCCTCAATTAACATGATTTCTATTGACATATACGCTCCACTCTGAACCCAAACCATCCAGATTATATTCCACCTCATATTATCAACTTCATTAATTTTAATGATATCTCCTCCACACCATCACTCACTTAATTCCTTCCAACACCTCAAATATTATTATCCGTTAATACACCTTTGCCTATTGTCCCACCTTATCTCCTATGGCTAGTCATACAGATGTCTATATCGATGATTAATTCTAGCTCCCTGATGCCATCGATGACCTTCATCTCATCCCCACACCTGCCCAACTTCATGATGGTTCTCACATGCTTGTCGAGGACACTATCAAAGTTGACATTGGCAATGATCCTGATCACCCACACATTGTCTATCTCATTGATAACCTTTAATATGACAAATGTGTCCTCTTTACTAACTTCCTCAGGCATTACATAAAGGTATTTGCATGGTCCTATATGGATATGCCAATATTGGACTCATCGTTATTCATGCACAACCTTGTCCTAGATGACAATGCCAAACCTTTTCGACAAAAGGTACGCTACATGCACCCTACCATGGCCTTGATTGTTAAAGAGGAGTCACAAAAACTTCTTGATGTGGATTTCATACAACCTATCAACTATCCTGAGTGGGTTTCAAACATGATCCCTATTGCCAATGGTTATGAATTGATGATGAATTGGTGATGAAATCCAATTCATATTGGAGATGAAATCCAATCCTTACACCATTAAAAATTGATCATGAGTGTGTGGTGTTTTTGTGCAAGACTATTTTAGAAGCAAATCTACCCTAAATACCTTTTCAAAAAGAAACTATGCTAATATGCCTTTTCAAAATAAATTTAATTAATGACATCCTCACAAAAATCAATTTAGTCTACTGGTTTTCAAAATGAAAACCTAATTAATTGCTTTTGAAGGGAAATAGCAAGAAATAAATCTAGTTAAAGGCTTTTTGGAAGAGAAATGACAAGAAATAAATCTAGTTAAAGGCTTTTTGGAAGGGAAATGACAAGAAATAAATCTAGTTAAATGCTTTTGTAAGGGAAGTAACACGAAATTAAATGACTAAAATTGAAGCTAAGCTAGAAAGTAGGTGTAAATTTACCTAAAACAAACAAGCAGATGTGATTTTGTAGAATGCAAGCCCAATAGGAAAGGTTAGCCTCAAAATGAAGGAAAAATATAAATTTCACATAATACTTGCATCCAGGTGTATGTAAAACTATCTGATTCACCTTTTGCTCCATAACTATGTTGATTTTGGAGATTCACACCTTGGGGTGTGAACTTATCCTCTGCTAAGTGGTTTGCACAAGGTCATGCAAACCTGGGTCCAAAGACTAGGCTGATTGGTTTTGGAGTCTTGATGATGATTTTAAAGCTCCTAGAGTGTTCTAGCATAGGTACCTGCACAGAAAGCTCTAAAAGTCAATTTTGAATGTGATAAGATAGCAAAAACCCTAATATGTATCGCATGCACTTGGAAAAAGAAAATTACAAGAAAATAATATAACTATTGTCATAAAAAAATACAAGGGCACTTTAACCTTGCATACACCATGGTGAGAGATGATTGATGGTCTAGGTATGGGGGTATGCAATCCCTGGGAACATGAGGCTCTTAACCTCCCTTGATTTACCTTGATGATGGTTGTGGGTATCTAAAATCAATACCTAGGTATCAAGTATCAAGTTGAGGCATATTGAGGAATTCATACACCCAAGTGTGTACTCTCTACTCTCTTTGGAGGCTTGTCGGTGCACCAGTAAACCTTTTGCAAGTTGGCCTAAAATGGATTTCAGGGTATTTTTAGTTTGGGGGTTTTTCAAAGATGACAATTACCTGCCATACAAAAACATACCACAATTTGTGTTAGAAGTTATTAAACTAATGCTTGGTGGGGGTCCCACCAAGCGTGCCAAAATGAAACCAACAAAAATGACACTATAACTCTCATTCAAAATTATAGAATCCACTACATTTTTTATTGAAATTATAAAAGGGGTTACAAAGTGATATCCTTTTACAAATTTGCCCTAAAGGCTATAGTGGGGTCTTCCCTAAGGAAGCCCTTTCGTATATGTACAAAGGAAGTAGGATCTATCTTCTTTATGTTCCTCAATGCAGGTGGGCTTCTTGCTCGTGTGCCACTGCTGGTTGGATGTGTTCTTTGTAGCTGTTGAACCTACAAAATATTGTTAGTGCATTGAGGGGTTTGCCTCAGTCAAACCCCATGGTTATGAAGACAAAAATACTCTTAAACAAGCTTAAAACATGAAAATAACTGCTAAAAACAACATAAAAACACTTAATTAACCCATACATACCTTGTTCGATGATTCTAGTATCTATAGCATATGTTTGCACGGGGTCATGTGAATCTGTCTTGAATCGAGAGGTTTGCACGGGGTTGTGTGAACCTGTATTTTTTTGAAAAAATCTATAAGATGACTTTCTTGGTTGTCCTGGAGTAACTGCTTCTTTTATTTTTGCACGAGTTACCTTCAGAAAGTGTACTTTTTGTGGGGTTATTGACCTATCTCAGTCACAAGGAAACATCATGAAAGTGACAAATCAATTGCAATATGTGTATGATGGTTGTGTGATGGATGTAGGATGGATGCGATGGCTATAGTGATTTTGAAAGAGTTTCAATAAGAAAAAGTTGGTTGTTATGAAAAGGTGAAAATGACCTTCTATTTATAGACTTGGCCAAGGTGAAAGGGAGGGGATGAGGTGTCAATGGTGAGGTGTCCACCTAAAAAGGTGTCCACCTAAGAGGTGTCTCCTGAGGTGTTCTGGTTCATAAATGAGTTTGGGTGAGAGAATCCCTCACCCATCCACAAATAATGATGACTTTGCTAAAAATATCCATTAGGCATTAATGAACACCTTTTGGAAATATATTTTAATTAAAAATTGCCTTTTATGTGCAAAAGTCTCCATCTTTCTTTTATGACCTAGGGGAGTCTGAGGTGGAGAAATATTTGGGTGAGAGGTGGCAAGGCTAGGATAGGCTAGAATAGGTAAGGTGGAAGGCTAGGCTAGTCAAAGTAGACTAGGTGATGTGGAAGGATTAAATTAAATTAGTATTAGATTTAATTAAGCATATGATTAGCCATAAAGCACACTTTGACCAAATTGTTAGTTTTTTTACCATAAAGTAATTTTTGATCATGGTGGAGAATTCAACCTTAGTTGATTTGGAAATGAGGTTGCAGTAGGACCCGTGGTTAAGTGTAGGAAGGGGCTTAGCTAGCCCAAAGGGGCTAAGGATGGTGAATAGTGAATTTGATTAATGAATATCGTTTTTAGCCAATTTATGCAAATTTTTGAGGGTTTTGCAAATTGATTGACCGCAAAGATGGGGAGAGGGACAATGTGCAACTTTTGGGTGTCTACATCTACTACCTAGACAATGTTTGCCATAGATTTTCTCTTCCTCTTATCCCTAACTAGGGCACCCACACTTCCACTAAGTCATCCTTACTTTCAACTAGGGCATCCTTACTTTCAGTAAGGACTTTCAAAAATGGCTTTCTTATCATGTTACCTAGATTTTCTTCACATGAATCCTCTATTTTTTTAGTGTATCCTAAGATTTGAAACAAGAAATCGTACTTGCTCCTTGATCGCACTTTGCTTTTTACTTGTTGCTCATGCTTTCTACTTCCTACTTGTTCCTATTATAATATTCATTGTAATTTACTTAATCAATTTTATAATGGTGTCATATAAATTTAATTAGTTGTATTTAGTCAAAATTATCATAAGTTGTTAAGTTTTGATATTTTGGTGAATAAATGGTAAGAGGCATACTTATATATATATATATATATATATATATATATATAGTATTATCATAACTTGAAAGGTTATGTAAAATTTAATTTGTCCTTTCAACTATCAAATGATATTAGCTCAACCTGTTAGGTTCCTCAACTTTCAAGGAGGAAACTCATGTTCAAATATTGCCAAGTGATACATGGATAATAACAAAATTGTTATAATATCACTATGTGGTGATAATGTAATAAGGGTGGGGGTTGCTTGAATCCCATATAACCAACCTAAAAAATTTAGTCTTTTTCAACCAAATTAATTAATATTTGTTAAATCTAATTGAAAAAATAAACAAACTAGTTAAAATAGCACAATAGTATTTACACACAAAAATATTAATAAGGCATACTTCATGGATCATGATAGTAAGTAAATAGTATAGAAATATTAACTTGTAGGTATATGTCTCAACCTCTACTTCTAAAGATAAAAAATATTATTCCAAATTCCCATAGGAAAGTACCCTAAACAACTTGTTTTAAGAAGTGACTACAAGGCTTAATGTGTTAGGCATCCCGATTATTAAGTCAACTCTTTAAAAAATTTAAAATCAATATAAATAGTGATAAGGAATAAAGGGTAAGATGAATAATCTTACATATAAATTTAGTATTATTATATTAATTATAACTTTAATGTCTATGCAAAGTAATTTATTTTACTATAAAATTTAACTGGTCTTTCTATCAAGCCTTTGTTCTTATCTAAGATACAAATGTGAAGCCTAGCATTTGCATGCATGTGGATGTTTGCAAATATATATATATTATAACTTGAATTTTTATGTAAAGTAATTTATTTTACTATAAGGTTTAATTGGTCTTCCTATCAAGCCTTTGTTCTTAGCTAAGAGACAAATGTGAAGCCTAACATTTGCATGCATGTGGATGTTTACAAATAAATATATATATATATATATATATATATATATATATATATATATATATATATATATATACTTTCATTGTAATAACATTGTAATAAGAAAACTAATTTTTAATCTATTTTTCAATTTTAGACCAAACTAGTCATATAAATATTCATTAAAATTGTTTTTTCTTCTCACGATAAATATTCATTTAACCCATTAAAAATTATTCAATTTTAGAAAAAACATGAAAATTGATTGGTTCATTTGTAATTTGATTATCTATAAATTTGAAGAAACTAATTAAAATAGTAAAATAATATTTGTAAAGAGGAAGTACTAATAAAGCATACTTCAATAGCTTAAGGATTAGTATTACTATTGAAAAATGAGGGAAATATATTTCAATTAAAGGTGATTCACAATTTGATGGTTTGATGAAGCAAAAACTGCTATGCTAGGGTTTGATGAGGAAAAATTGCTCTGCGAGGATGGCAGTAGTTTTTGGAGGAGGTCTAAACAATTGGAGGAATGTTGTGATGGCATAGGGCCCATCACAGAGAGTGCATGCTAGTGATATTTTTCATCTGAAAATGATTGGAAGGAACAGGATTTTCCAGTGCATGTCGAGAACCGCTTGTTAAAGAACAATGGATGTTTGGAACGATGTGAAGCCAACCCGGTTCTAGTGGTTCAACCAAACTCGGTGGTGGGAGATGTGGAGTATTTAACCAAACATGCGTTTATTGGTAAATTTTTTGGCATCCAAATTTCTCTTCCCTTTGTGGAGGCTTGGGTCAAGAAGACTTGGAACCCTAAAGGTGATGTGGAGGTGATGTTGAGTATGAATAGCTATTTTATGGTGGTTTTCTCTTGTCTTGTGGATTGTAACAAAGAATTTGAAGGGGTTCATTATTTTTGTAACCATTCAGGACTCTTTCTTAAACCCTGGCATGTGGATTTCAACCTGTCAGAGGAGCGATCATCACGGATTCCAATGTGGGTTCAGCTTCCATGGCTCCCATTGGAATTATGGAGAACTAACATCTTGCATAAGATTACCTTCTTCTTGGGAAGTTGGTTGGACCGTCATAACAGATGATGGATAAAAATGTAATCTTTGTTGCCCGTATTAAAATTGATTTAAACAATGCTATTCCAGATTTTGTTGAAATACAGTTTGGATCAACTACATGGATTCAAAAACTTGATTATGAAGCTCTTTATTTTTACTATTGAATTTGCCATGAATATGGCCACCTACAAATAAAATACCCTAAGTTTATCCTGCCTGTGGCTTCAAATCCTAGTCCCTCTCGATCTGTACAAAATTTGAATAAAGGAAAATCCCTGATAAAGGAAGCATAACAAAATAAGGAAGGCTTTGTTCTGATAAAACCCTGAAACAGAGGAAGAAGGACAAATAGAGACCTTAAGGATATCCATACAGATACCCTGCTCAACCATTTTAAAATATTAGATGATCTTTATCTTTACATGGAGATCCGTAAAACATCACTACCTAATGCAAATATAACAGGGCCAAATCATATTTCTCTTCTTGAGGTGGAACTTAAGGAATTAGATATAAGGGGTTTTAATGTAGAACAAAGGGCTTTGGATATGAGTATAGGTGATATGGTTGGATCTATCCCTGGAAGGGAAACTATTTTAGAAAGTGGCATAGATTTAGTTATGCCCTCTCCTACTAAAATACTAATGCAGTCATCCTTGGACTGCAAAACTCCTACAGTGTTAGGATTGCAGCAAAAAATAATTAAAAAAGGTGCTTCGGATAAGAATATGAAGGTGGGTCGAAATAAGGACCAAGATAAAATTAAGTTAATGGGGGAGACTTTGGTGGAGTTAGACTTGGTGAGAATATTGGACTCCCATTTTTCTAACCCCCAAAAATAATTATCCTTTCATGGAATATAAAGGGGTTGAACAGCATCCCCAGACAAAAAATTATTCATGATTTGGTTTGTGTACATTCTTCAAATGTGGTGTTTATTCAGGAGACTAAATTTGCTGCTGGTAGTATGTTTAATATTGCTCTCAATTTGTGGAGAAGTGGTCAATGCTAGTGTATTGGTTTATGTGGATATGTTGGTGGTGTTGCTTATTTATGGGATCCAGTTAAGATCTCTCCTATTACTTGGATTTCCAGTAGATGGTCTATTTTGATGATAGACCATGATAATAAATCTAGTGAAATCATCCTACTTACAAATGTGTATGCTCCTATTGATTACAATGGTAAAGTGAACTTGTGGGAGCACATTTGCTTTGTGAGAATTCTGGATCCCCTGTACCCATAGATTTTGGTTGGAGACTTCAACTCTATCACTTGTCTAGAGGAGAAACACGGTGGGGTTGATTTTCTCGAGCCTTTTTCTTCTATATTTAGTGCTCATATCTAGGCCCTAAACTTGGTTGACATCAAGCCGGATAATGGGATATTTACCTAGCACAATAGAATATGTGGAGAAGATTCCATCTTAGAGAGATTGGATAGGTTTTTTATCTCTATTTTTTGGATGGATAATAACAAAAGTTCTAGTTCTATAATTTTGGATGGTAGGGGATTTGATCATTGGCCTATCAAAATATTTTCTCTTGAGTTAGGGCTAAAGAATAATCATTCCTTTAAGTTTCAACTTATGTGGCTTCATGATTTCATGCGGGGCTGGTGGACCATTGATAAACCTCCTCATGGCACTACTATGTATTCCTTTATGAAGCGGCTACAATTTGTTAAGCATAAATTGAATAGATAGAATAGACTGGATTTTAGGAACATTTCCTTGGCTAAGTTGATGAATCTTAGGAGGGTGGAAGAAGCTTCAAGGAATATTAGAGATCAAGGATGCGTGAAGGAGCTTCTCATTGAGGAATCTGAGGCTACAAAAGACCTTGTTGAATGGGAATTGAGGGAAGAAATTTTTTGAAAATAAAAATATCGAGTAGATTGGCTTCAGGAAGGGGATAGGAACACGGTCTTCTTTTATAACTCAGTTAAGGCTCATCATAATGGTAATATGATTACCTATCTTGTGAATTCTCAAGGTGCCCTACTCTCTTCTTTCAGGGATATTTCAGAAGAGACTAAGAGGTATTTTTCCTCTCTCTTCAAGAAGGACTCCTCTCAGATGATGAGGATGAAAATCTTATTCTAAACTGTATTCCCTCAATTGTTTCTAGAGAGATGAATGAGCACTTGATGGGTCCAATTTCCCTTGAGGAGTTGGAAAATATTGTATTCAAGATAAAAAAGAGAAATCCTCAGGTCCATATGGATTCTCGATTGAGTTTTATAAAGAGTTTTGGGAGATAATCAAATTTGATCTTCTAGAGGTGGTCCATGAGTCCCAAAAGAACAAATAGATGCTAAGGGCCCAAAATGCTACCTTTGTGGTGCTTATTCCTAAAAAATATAGAGCAAACTCCTTGGATATGTTCAGGCCTATTACTCTCTACAATGTTGTGTATAAGATCATCACAAAAATTATTGTTGAGAGACTGAAGATATGGTTGAGAAAAATCATCTCTGAGGATCAAGGAGGGTTTGTTGTTGGTCAGAAAATCTTGGATGGGGTTATTACTACAGAAGCTATTCACTCAATGGAAATATCTAAGAATAAAACTATGTTCATTAAGTTGGACATGGCCAAATCCTATGATCAGGTCAGATGGTCCTTTCTTCAAAAATGTCTTGCTACTTTTGGATTTGACGAGGAATGGATTAGATGTGTGATGAGTTGTGTTTCTTCTTCCTTATTCTCCGTTCTTGTTAATAATGAGCCATAGAAGTTGTTTGAGGCCTTAAGGGGATTTAGGCAAGGAGATCATTTATCTTATTATTTGTTTATCATTATGGCAGAAGAGTTGGGAATATTGCTCAAGTCTTAGGTCAGGTAGGGTCTCTTTCAGTGGTGGAAGTGGGATAGTAGTTTACCGCCTCTTTCCCACCTTCAATTTGTTGATGATACTGCTTTATTAGGAGTTGCCACTATCAGGGAAGCTGGAAACATTAGACAGTATCTTGACATATATCTTGGTACTTCTAGATAGTTTATTAATGAGGAAAAGTCTTCTATTTCCTTCTTCAATACCCCTCCTCTTATTCAAGCCAGGATTGCTCGTATTCTAAGATTCTAGGTTGAGACTCGCTCCTTCATTTATCTTGATATTTTAATTTCATCTCATCCTCTACCTAGATCTTATTTGCAGTCTATGCTTGATAATTTTAGAAGGAATTTGAATCATTGGACTATCAGAGGGTTTTCCTTTGCAGGTAGAGTATTGCTTTTAAAATCTTTTGTTCAAGCTTTACCCATTTACAAATGTTTTGGAAAAATAGCTCCCTCTCGTTTCATGAAGGACATGGATGATTTGTCAAGATAGTTTTTATGGTCTGGAAAACTTGATAAATCTAAATGGAGTTTGGTTAGGTGGGATTCTATATGTAGTTCAATTCAATAGGGAGGCCTTGGGTTGTGACAGACAGTTCTTTTTGGGCAGGCTTTGGTTGCAAAACTTTATTGGAGATGGTATACCTCTCAAGATCATATTTAGGCTAAAATATTATCTTGTAAATACTTGAGAGGCATTTTTGAGGCTAATATCCCTAGAGTCAGCTTGGTTGGTAAAGGTTCAGTTATTTGGGACACTCTAAAAAGAGGATCTAATTTAATCAAGCAAGGTTTTTTCTGGATTTACAATCAGGGATTAGATGCTATTTTTTGGGAGGATTCTTGGGATGGCCACCCTTCTATCTTGAATAAATATCCTAAGTTACGTTCCCTAAGTTTTTGTTTCTTATAAGTGGGTTGGTCTCGTGTGGAGGACTTTAAAAAATCTAGTCTTTTAGAAATATGGATATGTACAGGTGGAAAGATCTGCATGAATGGACCCAGGGAGACTGGTCAAGGACAAAGATGTGCTTTCTCTTATTCTTGCGAGGAGACCCTATTCTTATTTGAGGGGTAAATGCATTCCGGTTTGTAACCCTAATCCCAAGGGAACCTACTCTATAGCCTATGGTTATCAGGTTCTTGATAAGCAAAAATTTGGGATTCTTCTTGTCACATGGTGGAAAAAGGCGTGGAGCAAATTTACTTGGCCAAAATGTAACTTCTTTCTCTAGCTGGTAGCTCGTAATAAATGCCTCACCTGGGATAACATGAGGAAGAGGGGATTTTAGGGTCCCTATTTTTGTGTCCTTTACAGTAAGAATGAAGATGACTCTTCTCATTTATTTTTCCAATGCTCCCTTTCTAGATACATTTGGCACTATTGGTGGAGTTCCTGAAACCATCCTTTTTTTCATGTGCTCTCCCTAGTGGATTTTTGGAGTAGTCTGGGTAAACCTCCAGCCAAGACCCCCTTCCTTCGAGTGTCTTGGAATTTGGGCCCTTCTTACATCATCTGGTAAATTTGGCTTGAATGGAATCATTGCATATTTCAAGGTAGTCATTTGGATATTCAATAGATCTAGCAAAGTATCATGTGTATGGTTCAGGAAACCATCCATAGCAAATGTGATGTGGACCCTCTTTTGGATTCTAGGGAGGAGAAGGTACGGTAGGCCCTTGGTCTCCTTGGAGATGGTGCAAACTCTTCTAGCCTTAGCAGGGTTCCTCAACTTAGAAAGAAGGTTAGGAGAGATGGTAGGTGGAGGCCACCCCCTAGAGGAGTTTTAAAAATTAATACTGATGGGTCATTTAGGGGTAATCTTGGACATGCTGGAATTTGCGGTGTTGGAAGAGATTTTTCTAGCATTGTCAGTTTTTTCTTTTCTATTTATAAATGTGTCCACTCCAACAATTTTATGGAAGCTCTTGCAATTCTTGAGGCCTTGTAGAGGGGATTTTCTCTTGGCTGACACAGAATTATCTGTGAGTCCAACTCTCAAATTATGGTTAATATTTTAAATAGTAAAAGGCTGGAGGAAGTTAATTTGTAGTTGGCATCTATAGCCATTCTGATTGAGAACCAAAGTCACAGAGAAGAAAAATAGCTTTATTTTATTCAAAATACAGCAGAGATTTACAGTTACACAGAATATTACAGAAGTCGCAGAAGAGTTGCGCTTTTACAAAATTTCAAAACTCTTAAAATACAGACATAGGTTATCATTTCAAAAATTTTCCAGCCCCTTGTGCATGCCTTTGCTCTCCTTTTTAAAGGTTCTCAGGTGACGCTCCATTTCCAACTGGTGGCCCTTCGTTTCCTCTTCCAGAACATTTTTTTTTGCCTTCCCGTGTCGCTTCGTCATCCAGATATTTGACACGTCTCCCTTTTCGACTCTTCATTTTTGGCTCATTTTTTAGCACGAAAATAATACATGTCGTGATTTCGTGACCCTCCGTCTGCTGCATCGTCGGCCCTGCTTTTTGGTCATGATTTTGCAATGTCATGATTTCATGACATGTCACGAAATCGTGACATGTTGCGATTTCGTGACCCTCCGTCTGCTGCATCGTCGGCCCTACTTTTTGGTCATGATTTTGTGACATGTCACGAAATCGTGACATGTCATGATTTCACGACCCTCCGTCTGTTGCATCGTCGACCCTACATTTTGGTCGCGATATCATGATGTCACGATTTTGTGACCCTCCGCCTATTGCATCGCCTGCCCCACTTTTGGTCGTGATATCGTGACCCTTCCGCCTATTGCCTCGCTTGCCTTGCTTTCGATTGCAATATCATGACGTCGCGATATCGTGACCCTTTCGCTTATTATATCACTTGCCCTACTTTTCATCATGATTTTGTGACCCTTCTACCTTTTGCATCGCTTGCCCCTATTTTGGTCGTGATATCACGACGTCACGATATCATGACATGTCATGATTTCGTGACCCTTCGCCTACTGCCACTTCTGCCCTGTTGTTGGTCTTTGCAAAACACTTAGAAAAATTTTTGTTGAAGCAAGATTGCACTGCTGCCATCGGATGCTTCTGCATCAAACACCCGGGGTTGATGGAGAAGTGACCTTCACTTCTGTGTTGTTCAGTCACCGTCTTCTGCAACATCTCCAAATGTGCACCTACCTCTGCAGCCTGCTTAAACCCTGTCTCTTAGTCAAAAAAAATTTTGCCTTCTACTAGATAGATTCCAAAACTACTCCACACTTTCTCATCCACTTCCTTCAGTGGCTTCAATTTGTGACGTACTCCATCCTTCGTTAGAGAGTACATATTTGCATGCCCATCATGCACTGCACGTCTGTCAAATTGCCATGGTCTTCCCAACAAAAAATGGCAAGCATCCATGGGGAAAACATCACACAGGACCTCGTCCTAGTACTTCCCAATATTGAATGTGACTAAGCACTATTCACGAACCCATGCTCTATGGTCCTTTCGCAACCATGCAATCCGGTAGGGATGCGGGTGTCTCCTCCTCTCCAGCTACAACTTAGTAACCATCTCTTCAGAGACTAAGTTATCAGTACTACCATTGTCTATAATAACATTACAGACTTTGCCTGAACTTTTGCACCTCGTGCGGAACAGGCTTCTCCTTTGTTCTGGTTTCTCCTCCTCATTCAACAAGGCTCTCCTTGCAACCATGACTTCCCCTCTCTCTGCCTCCTCAGAGTGCTCCGATGCAACACCGTCATCAATGACTGTAGCTCGGGTAGGGCCCTCAGGCCTCATGTTTGCCCTCTCTTGGTGTTCAGGACACTCATACATCATATGTCCTACTTCCCCACACTGGAAACAGGTTCCACGAAACCTTCTGTCTCCATTTCCTCGACCAGGTCTACCTCTTCCTCTTGGGTAGTTATTCTGATTACGGTGTCTGTAATCATTATCTCCCTTCTGGTCCTGACTGCTGCTAGCTTCAGCTTCCTTCTCATCTCGTCCTCTATCCATTTCTCCACTGGTTCTTCCACCAGTTCTTCCACCATGACCTCTTCCTCTTTGTTTGCCTTCAAATCTTCGGTTCAGTTTCTCTTCGACCTTCAAGGCCAACTGATATGCATCTTCTATGGTGGTTATTCTGATCAGACTGAGTTCTTCCTGGATGTTCATTCTCAATCCATTTATGTATCGGGCTACTTTCTCCTTATTAGCCCCTGAATGGCCAGTTCTGATGGAGATCTTATAAAACTCTTTCGTATATTCTTGGACAGACTTGCCTGACTGTCTCAAACTCTACATCCTCCTCAACAGATCCAACTCGTAATCTATGGGAATAAATTGTCTCTTTAGTTTCTCCACCATTCGTTCCCATCTGGTTATTTTCTCCTTTCCATTTTTATTTCTTTCGAGTTGTACGCCTTTCCACCATAAACTAGCATGGCCTTTCAATTTTGTTTTTGCAAACTTGATTCGGTCTGGATCTGCCACCTCCTCATACTCAAAGTATTCCTCCATATCATTGATCCAATCAATCAACTCTTCTGGGTTGAGATTCCCAGAATACGTAGAGACATCAAACTTCGACCTCTTCCCGGCCTAAGATAGGGCTTTAAGCAATCTAGCTTCAGAAGGATCCAATGTTTCTTCATCATCTGATGGGTCATCAGTTACCCAGGCTTCATCATCACTATTGTCTTCTCCTTTTGGTTTGACCCTTTTTCGCAACTCTTCCTGCAGGGCTTGCACTTGCCTCTACAACGCTCTGAAATCTTCATCTTGTGCCACATTTCTCCTGTGACCATAATTTCTTTTTGGAGGCATTCTGCTCACTTCTCTCACAAATCTCAAACGGTCCTGGTGTAGCCGCCTCACTTCCGATGATCCGCTCACACGCTCAGGGACCTTCACTCTCTCTTCTCAGAACCCTTCCACAGATCCTGGTGCAAACTGCCTCACGTTCGATGCTCTGTTTGCACACTCAGGAACTTCTAGCTCTGATACCACTTGATCGAGAACCAAACTCACAGAGAAGAAAAATAGCTTTATTTTATTCAAAATACAGCAGAGATTTACAGTTACACAGAATATTACAGAAGTCGTAGAAGAGTTGCGCTTTTACAAAATTTTGAAACTCTTAAAATACAGAAATAGGTTATCGTTCTCAAAATTTTCCAGCCCCTTGTGCATGCCTTTGCTCTCCTTTTTAAAGGTTCTCAGGAGATGCTCCATTTTCAGCTAGTGGCCCTTCGTTTCCTCTTCTAGAACCTTTCATTTTGCCTCCCCATGTCACTTCGTCGTCTAGATATTCGACACATCTCCCTTTTCGACTCTTCATCTTTGGCTCATTTTTTGATGCAAAAATAAGACATGTCACGATTTCGTGACATGTCACAAAATCATGACATGTCACGATTTTGTGACCCTCCGTCTGCTGCGTCGTTGGCCCTACTTTTTGGTCATGATTTCATGACATCGCGATTTCATGACATGTCACGATTTCACGACCCTCCGTCTACTGCATAGTTGGCCCTACTTTTTGGTTGTGATTTCACGACCCTCCATCTGCTGCATCGTCAACCCTGCATTTTAGTCGCGATATCGCGACGTCATGATTTCACAACCCTTCGCCTGTTGCATCGACTACCCCGCTTTTGGTCGTGATATCATGACGTCACGATATCGCAACCCTTTCGCCTATTACCTGGCTTGCCCTGCTTTCGATCGTGATATCGTGATGTCACGATATCGTGACCCTTCCGCTTACTGTATCACTTGCCCTACTTTTCGTCACGATATCGCGATGTCGTGATTTTGTGACCCTTATGCCTTTTGCATCGCTTGCCCCTCTTTTGGTCATGATATCGCGATGTCGCGATATCGTGACATGTCACGATTTTGTGACCCTTCGCCTACTGCCACTTCTGCCCTGTTGTTGGTCTTTGCAAAACACTTAGAAAAATTTTTGTTGAAGCAAGATTGCGTTGCTGCCATCAGATGCTCCTGCATCACGTTCTAATTCTCAAAATGAGTGAAGAGTTCAAATTTATATCCTTTGTGCACATTCCAAGGAAATGGAATGGGGTTGCTAATTACCCGACCAAAAGGGCTTCTAAGCTATTGGATCCTTGGATTATCGATAACTGGGAGATTTTCTCATCTAGGGACTCTCAACGCCTCTAGGAGTTGATCCACAAGGATGTTCATACTTAATGTGGTTTGTTCTTATTGTCTTCTTTTGGTGTCAATCTAGTCTAGTTGTTTTAGCATGTTTTGTTATTTATTTGAGTCCTGATTGGGAGCTCAGCTGTACTCTGTAATCCATACTTTTTATCAATAAATTTTTACCCCTTTATTTAAAAAATAAATAAATCATACTTCAATAAGCATTAAGGTAAACAAATAGTATATATATATTAACTTATAGGTATATATCTTGGCCTCTACACCTTCAAAATCAAAATTCTCATTCTAAATTCCTAAAGGGAAAGTGCCCTAAATAATTTATTCAAAAAAACAACTACAAGGCTTAATGGGTAAGGCATTCTAATCATTAACTCTTTGAACTTTTTTAAATCAATATAAATAGTAACAAGGAACAACAATATAACTTGAATAAGAACAATGATAGTCATATTTGATCTACCAAGCTACCAAAGTTTTCATAAAAGAAAGAGTATCTCTTGTATAAAAGAGAATTTTCTTTTATACAATATATTAGGTTTCATGACTTTTAAATGAGTTACAATTTTTATAAATTTTTGTTTACAATTCAGATTTTAAAAATGTACAAAATTTGCATCCACTCTTCTTAAATGTGGTAATAACTTGAGTATGTTTGGACAATTATATATTATTATATTTTCTTAAATGATTTATATTATTAAAAATAACACAAACTAAAAGTAATCATTTCAAAGATATTTTTATATCATAACTACCAATAATAATCAAAATCATTTGCATATAGCACAACTATATATACAAGCTTTCAATAGGTTTTATTTATGTCATCTAAAAAAATTATCTCTCTACAAAACAATCTATAAATCATCCTATACCAAACTCAAAATATTTACTTAAGAGTATGCAAAATACTAAGTTGCATACATGGGTTTCTTTGCCATTAATAACAAAACCTATTATACATAATTCTTTATTCAAAGTACCATTACAAAAAGAACTTTAAACATACACTAGGAATGATTTTCCCTTAATTTAGCAATAAAAAATATTAATTTTTGTAATCATTCTAGGGGTAGGTGTGAATATTTCTTCAAGATAAAGTCCTTTAATTTGAAAAATACCTTAGACAATAAATTTAGTTTTATATTTCTCAATATATTTTTAAAAATAATACTTGGTCTTGTTAATGCTATAGGGGCTCTATTATGGGTGGTTATTGCATACCCATGTGAGAATGTGAATGGAAAAATAGGAGAATTATTAGGTATAATTGAAAGAGGATTAAATAAAAGTGAGTCAAAATTTAATTTCTATGTGATAAATATGTCCTCTAAGCCTTATTTTTGTTTTTATTCAACAAGTTTTGTAAGTGGTTCTTATTCATACATTGACATCTTGCAATTCTATGGAAAGCTTTTTTTTTATTAGGATAAAAACGAGATTTTGAAAGGGTCTGAACCCTTTTACAATACAAATTCAGCCCATAAATTACACAACTACCAAGGGCAAATAGCTAGAGATCCCTTGGACGCAAGACAAACAATATCCATCCTAGACCCCAATTAGCTGCAGTCCTCCGTCGTGAACTTTTCTAAGTCCTCATGGACCATCCCAGGGGGGATCCATCTTGTATCCTCTTATTTAGTGGCACTAAAGTTCGCCAGCTAGTATGTTGGTTTTTTGCCTTCTCTATAGACATGAACAAAGTCAACTTCTTCAAAATGCTTTATAATCTCTCTAATATCTTGCACAATGTTATCAATTTTCCAATTAGCTTCTCCCTCCTTTTTCAAAAAATTGATAATATTCAAGGAGTCTCCTTAAAAGATAAGGGTGGTTGAATTCAAGAAGGAGTTTCATGAATTTCACCATATATTAGTGTGGCAGATTTTATGGATAACTTCTTGGCATAAAAAAGGTATGGGCACATTCTCCTATTGATTGTTTATGGTGGTTGATTTCTAAAATATCATTGGAGTGAAAAGGATTGATTGTGGTTTCCTTTTCTAAAGTGGTTTCTTGAATGCTTCAAGGTTTTATGGTTTAAGAGTTGTGTTTAAACCTTATTTTATAATCATAGTTGTTGAAGCCCATTGGTTGTGAAAGAACTTGAAAAGAAGATGAGTATCATTGTTATGTGAGATTTGTGGTTAAGCATTGTTGGAAATATTTGAGTTGGTTGATACATGCTTGGACTAGGGTTTTTGTGAGAAAGAGTAGTCCCTTGTGGTGATTGGTTGAGTTGAGTTGATTGAGCCTAGTCAAGTGATTGTGTGAGGTGATTGGTCAAGTTCCATGAAATAAACTATTCCATAATTTTGATTTGAGTTGAGATTGAGATTAGAACATATTGAGTCTCTAACAATTCTCTTTATGCTTCTATGAGTTGACTTGAGTTGAGTTGAGATTGATATTAGAACATATTGAGTATCTAATAATTCTCTTTATGCTTCTATAAGTTGACTTGAGTTGACTTGAGTTAATTTGAGATTGATTTGAGTTTATTTGAGTTGAGATTTAGCTTAGAACATATTGAGTCTCTCACAATTCTATTTATGCTTCTATGAGTTTATTTGAGTTGAGTTGAGTTGATATCATTGTGGATCATTGTTGTCATCCATTCAAGAGTACATTGCCATTCATTTTTGATTTCATATTTGAGCTTTGCCTTGATATATTTGTGGATGAGATTTGAGTACTACTTGAGCATGATTGATTGAGCCTTTGAGAAGGCCTTTGTGGATAGTTTTGGGACAGCCTTTGTGGACAGTTTTGGGACAGCCTTTGTGGACAGTTTTGGGACATATTTATGGATAGATTTTGAGCATGGTGAGCTTGCTAGAGAATATTTGGGCAAGTTCTTGGTGAGCTTGCTAGAGCATATTTAAAAATTTTATTGGTGAACTTGTTGGAGCATATTTTGGGTAAGATCTTGGTGAGCTTGCTAGAGCAGTTTTGGACAAGTTTTGTGTGAGCTTGTTATTCAGTTTTGGACAAGTTTTGTGGGAGGTTGTTATTCAATTTTGTACAAGTTCTATGTGAGCTTTGTATTCAGATTTGGACAAGTTTTGTGTGAAATTTTTATTCATTTTTGGACAAGTTCTATGTCATCTTGTTATTCAGATTTGGACAAGTTCTGTGTGAACTTGTTATTGCCTATCTTTGAGTAGATCAAAGAAATCATTGTATTGGATAAGGATCCTTATTTCTATGTGAAATATTATAAGGAGATTATCTGGTGGAGTACCCCACATTAGAACCACGTTAAATCTTGTGTCTCAATTATGTGTGATGACTTGTGCTCTTGCTCACTACTACTATCTGAGTTATTAATGCACAGTTCTATATTTGGTTCTTGCAATTAAGGACATTAATTGATATTGATTTGGAAAGAAATTAAAAAGTGGTCTTATACTATTCACCCCCTATCAGTATAAGCTTGTGTTCTTCAATTGGTATCATAGTGGGTTCCTTCAGAAATACTAACTTGAGGGTAGATTCTACAAGAACATATATGGCTTCACAGAATGGATCATCTACAAATAAGGCTTCATTATTTGGTGGTAACAATTATGCTTTCTGGAGCATGAGGATGAATAACTACTTGATATCACAAGGATATGAGGTATGGCAAATGGTTGAAAAGAGTATAGGGTTGAAGGTGATCCCAAGGCAGATAAGACTATCAAGAAATTGGTTGAGATCAATGCAAGAGCAATGAATTGTATTTTGAGTGGGCTTTGTGAGACATATTTTGCAAATGTCATGGTATGTAATTCATATAATGAGATGTGGACCAAGTTACGGAATACTTATGAAGGATATTCCAAGGTAAAGTTGGCAAAACTACAAACTCATAGAAAAATATTTGAGGAATTGAAAATGGAAGATTTTGAATATATTGTAAAGTTTTTACTTCATGTTGATGAGATTACTAACACCATGAGAGGCCTAGGTTTTGATATGAAAGAATCAGAAGTTACTCAAAATGTTTTGAGATCACTTCCCATGAAATATTATTCCAAGATTTCATCAATAGAAGAGACAATGGATATCAAGAAGCTAACAATGGAAGAATTGCAAGGAACTCTTACAGCTTATGATATGAGGGTAAGTAAGCATCATGTTCCAATAAAAGAGATTGCTTTAAATGCTTTAGATAAATAGAAAGGGAAAGTTTCATAAATAAGTAGAGGTTCAGATAATGATGAGGAAGCTAACTTCATCAAAATGAATAAGGACTCAAATAATTTCAGGGATATAAGGAAATTTAGATGCTACAAGTGTGGAGATCTTGGTCACTATGCATACATGTGTCCACATGAATAAAACGATGATGATGAAAAATAGGGTCAAAGAAAAAAAGAAGATGGAAAGCATAAGCATGACAAAGATGATAGGTACAAGAAAAACAGGTATGAGAAGAAGAAAATTTTTCGTAAGGTAAAGAAATCTTACTACATTGTAGAAGCAAGTGATAGCTCAGATCATAGTGATAAAGACAAATCAGATGATGAAAAATAATAACATCTATTCCTAGGAATAGAAGGTGAAAGAGAGAAGAGCTTTGTGTGTGGTCAAAGAGATCATAGATCAGGATATTGCAATGGTTTCAGTGATAGTGAAGATGAGATGACACATCAAGGAAACAAGAATGGTCAAAGAAATCTTGAAAGTTTGTTTACTATAGAAGATTATAATGGTCTCAATGATAGTGAAAACAAAGAAGTCTCACTTTTAGTTATAGAAAAGGAAGATGATGAGTTAAGTAAACAAAAATTAGAAATCAAAAGGCTAAAATAAGAATACAGGAATCTTGAAAACAAGATTCAAACAAATGTCAAAATCAGAGAAGAACTACTTCAAACAATCAGTAATATCAGAGAAGAGCTTCAAAATGCAAAAATGATAGAAGAAAGGATGAATGAAGAACTAAGGGTAACCACGGCAAGACATGATACATTTGATGAAAATGTTCAAAAAGGAGTGGAAACTTATTTTAAGTATGTAAAATAACACTTAAAAGGAAAGGAAGTTCTAAAAAATGAAAGCAAGGAAGCACCTAATATTTGTGAGGAAATTTCCAAAGTTCATATGGCTCCAAATATTCAGTTTGATTCTTTTTTTGAGAGAGGTGAATCAAGCTCAAAGGGAAAATAAATTCTTGAAGAGAAAATCAAGGAAGAAACTAAGGAAGAAGTTTTAGATGCTACAAAGAAGGTTCAAGGATGCAATGTACAAGTTGAAAATGATCATAAGGATAATGGTCAAGAAAGGTATGAATAACCAAGGCATGAACAAAGGGCTTTTCAAGGACAATGTTTTTCTTGTAATGGATTTTGACACAGGGCTATACATTGCAGGGTTTATGGATCAAATAAGTTTGATTTTTCTAGAAGAAACCTCAAAGGAAGAAAGTATGGTTTTCAGGGGCATTGCTTCTTATGTAACAATATTGGTAATAGAACTTTTCAATGCAAAGGAAATGAGCAACATGGTTTTGTTTTTAGAGCTACATAATTCAGAAGTCATGGTCATAATGGTCATGAAAACAGAGCTTCACAATACAGGTTTTAGGAAAGGAATGGATATGGAAATTATTTTAAGAATGAATTCAGGACATGGGCACCATCCAAAGGCTACAATATCAAGTGTTTTAATTGCAATAAATTTGGGCATATTGTAAAATGGTGTAGGACTCAATTCCAAATAGGTTCAATGCAAGAAGGTCAAACAGGTTCAAGGCAAGAAGGTCAAATAGGTTCAAGGCAAGAAGGTCAAATAGGTTCAAGACAAGAATATCAAGTAATTCATCAAGAGAAGGATATCAAAAAAACTTGGAAGGAATTTGATAAAGGAAATAAACAATGTAATATGGGAGTAAAAGTACTCCCACCCTAAAATTAATCACCTCAAAAGAGAAGGTGGTGAGTGGGCTATGCTTAAGAATCATATCTTTTAGCCCCATAGGTGTCCCTTTTTCCATTGATGTCAAAGAGGAGAGATTTTAGTAAGGGGGAGAGCATTGAGTTAGGGGGGGCAGCCTCCAAAGAGAGTATTGAGTTAGGGGAAGTAGCCTCCATAGAGATTATTGAGTCAAGGGGAGCAACTTTGATTCTCAGAGATGGTTTTTGCAGTGATTGTGGTTTTTGCTTTAGAGGTGTTGTCATCAATGACAAAGGGGGATATTGTTGGCAATTTGAGTTATTTTATGTTGTCATTGATGTCACATGAATCATTGATGTCATATGGATCACATTGAGTTTTGATGGGCAAATGATATCTTGGAAAGCATGGATAAAATTAGGGTTTTTGTGAAAACCAAGGTAGGCAAAATAAAATGTTTTATTTAAAACCATGGATGGCATATTTGAAATGGGTTTTTCTTTAAACCCAGGTTGGCCTTTTGTTTCATCGAAAAAGGTGCCCCAGTGATGGAGATATTTAATTTTAAATATTTAGTTTAAATTTTAATTATTTAAAATTTTAATTTTAATTTTAATTTTAAAATTAAAATTAAAGTTAGCACCGACGTCTAAGGAAATAGGGAATATCAATAATGTGTTGACGTCATCAAAAATGAGGAGAAGACTATATAAAAGGGGATCCTAAGGTTTTTTTATTGAAATTAATCCCTTGCTCATGTTAATCGTTGGCTAGCATCCGAAGAGAGCTCATGTTAATCGTTGGCTAAGCATCCGAAGAGAGCTCATGTTAATCGTTGGCTAAGCATCCGAAGAGAGCTCGTGCAAAAATCATTTTGAAAAGGGAGACAACGAATAAATCCAAGGGTAGTCAAAATCCCAAGACATTGTGGGCAGAGTGGCGCATTGGCAATTAGCTAATTGTTAAGGTGTGTGGCAGTGGCTTTACATCAAGGATCAAATCTCCTTGACTGCATTCGAAGGCATTGGAAGAAAAGTGCTTGAAGTGCTTTTGGTTTGCATGGAAGGGAGGAAGGACATAAGGCACGTCGTGCCTTTTCCTTTCAAACGAGCGGCTAGCTCATGTGGCAACCTTAGTCGCGGCTAAGGCGCTCGTGATGTGTGCAATTTAGGGGTTCGAATCCCCTTGAGGAGGTAATTACGTTTTCCTCTAATTAATTTCGTTGATGCCCCAGGATAGGAGTTATAAGTTGGTTAAGAAATAATTAAATTTTTTAATTAAACTTTATTTTTATAAGGGTTGTGATTATTATTTGAGAGGTGAATGAGTTGTTGATTTAATTTGATATTCATGAAATTGAATTGTAGACACCAAAATCCAGCCACTTGTAAGTCATCTATACCTTCCTGCTAGCCACGTGTCAGTCATCCATCCTTCCCGCAATTATTTGGCCCAAATCCACACTTTCCCACCATTATTTGGCCCAATTTCACTTTTCTCGCCATTTTTCATCCCCAAATTTATTTAAATTAATATTTATATATATATTTTAATATTTTAATATATATATAAATAAAGTTTAAGTGATTTAATCTGAGCCATCCATCCTTCATTTAATCTCATTCGTCCATCCATCTTAATCCGTTTCACAACCTAGATTTATTCTCTACCCTTGGATCCACTTTAATCTTAGCCACACGTTCAAAGTGTCGTTAAAACCCTAAAGTGTGCCCTAAGAGTAGATTATAAATTGAGTCACCTTGATGGCTCAAACCCTATCTATCTCTTCGGCTAAACCTACCTACCTTTCCAATCTAAGTCTGGAGTTGGCTATTGCTGTTAATCCTGAGTCTTCTGAGTCTTCTACGGCCCTAAGTCTGAACTAAACCCTTTCGATACTAGAACCCAAGCATCCAGTCCCTGCCAATATCGAAAGGATGGAGGGTTTTCCCTCTCGCTATTTCCATAGACATAATTGGCTGCAATTTGGCCTAGGTCGATACGAGCAAGGGGTAACTGAACGCATCGATATGCCATACCAGAGACCCACTGAGCGTTTTGGTCTGGGCTACCAACCACTTCCATCCCTTTCTTCTTTTGAACAAGCTTTTCAAAGCATTAATCTTAATTCGAAAGAAGAAATCCTCCACCCCGACGAATCTGAAGATGAAGCCTATGAAGAATTTGACGTCATGTCAAATGGTGATGAATCTGAAGAAGAGTCGGTGCCCATTGTTCCCCTCACTGAACAAGACGAGTTTTATCTCCAATTGTTCCCTCTCCAAGAGGCCATCTTTCGCTTGTTTCTTCCACAAGAATGAGGTGAACCACCCCCTTTGCCACATCCATAAGCCATAATCCCTATATTATATGTATATACTAAAATAGTGGTTTTCACCACTACCAAAAAAAAAAAATCAAAAAATTCCCAAAAAAAAAAAATCAAAATATATAAAAATACTTTATTGCTTTATGTATGTGTGTAATAGTGGTTTTCACCACTACAAAAAAAAAAATTCAAACTTAAAAAAAAAAAAAAAAAAAAAACTGAAAAATTATGTTGTTTTGCATTTCAGGTCTTCCGAGGTCTTCACCGGTTTTCCCTTCCATTCTCGCCCATCCTTTCTTCCATAAGTCGACAATGAATTTTGAAGACTTATTCACCCCGCTCCATAATCCATATGATCCGGATAAGCCAATCCCGATCAACCCAAGCTTGATTGACATGGATCGGATTTCATCCTCTCCATCTATTTCAGAGTTCATCCTTTTCGAGGAATTGTTAAGGGCTTCCGCCAACTACATTCTTCCTTCACCTCCACATTCACCTTCATCTTCTAAGCCAGAGGTCTTCCAGTAAGATATAGACGAGAGCAAGGCACAGGAGCTTGATGACATTTTAGATGACATAAATCTGATCCCTACTCCCCATCAGCTTGAGGAAGGTTCCCACATGTCTATTGAAGAAACTATCGATGTAGACCTTAGTACAGACCAAGATGGCACCCAAATTGTGAAACTGGCTAAAATTCTATCATCAGATGAACAAGAGCAAATGATTGCTCTACTCAAGCGGAAGAAGGAGATATTTTCCTAGTCTTACGAAGACATGCCAGGCCTAGACCCTAATTTGGTTGTCCATAACCTCACCTTACAAAAAGATGCTAAACCTGTCAAACATAAACTTAGGAAAATGCATCCTACCGTGGCCCTCATAGTTAAATCAGAGATTCGAAACTTCGGATGTTAAATTTGTCGTCCCGATTGATTATCCTGAGTGGCTTTCTAACATGGTACCCGTTCGCAAGCCTAACGGGGGAATACGTGTTTGCACCGATTTTCGAGATCTAAATAAAGCGTGTCCTAAGGATGACTTTCCTCTTCCAAACATTGATACTCTTGTCGATACCTGCACTTGTCATGAAATGCTTTCGTTCATGGATGGATTTTCAGGATACAACCAGATTCGAATAAACCCCGAATATCAACACAAAACAGCATTTACCACACCTTGGGGAAATTTTTGTTACAGGGTGATGCCCTTTGGCCTTAAGAACGCAGGTGCAACCTATCAACGAGCCATGACTTATATTTTCCATGATTATATGCATAATATTATCGAAGATTATATGGATGATTTATTGGCAAAATCTAAAACTCGACAAGAGCATTTTGATGTATTGGAAAAAGTTTTTGATAGACTTCTAGAGCATAAAGTAAGGTTGAACCCTAAGAAATGTGTCTTTGGTGTTACCTCAGGCAAACTCTTAGGTTTTATTATCTCTAAACGAGGTATTGAGGTGGACCCAAACAAGGTCAAAGCCATTATGGAAATGTGTCCCCCAACTAATTTGAAGGAGTTGTGTAGTTTGCAAGGAAAGATTAATTCAATCCGTCGCTTTATTGCACAACTTTCTGATAAATGTAGGCCATTTTTCCACCTACTACAAAAGGGGGTACAATTTTCATGGACAGATGAGTGTCAGAAAGCCTTTGATGACATCAAGCAGTACTTAGCGTCTCCACCAGTCTTAGCTCCGCCTTGTCCAGGGGTCCCTTTCAATCTTTATATCTCAGCAACGGACTTTGCCTTAGGGACAATGCTTGCACAAAAGAATGAACAAAATCGTGAGCAAGCTATCTATTATATTAGTCGAACATTGGTAAGCTATGAAACCCGATATGCTTATGTGGAAAATTTGTGCTTAGCAGTGGTTTTTGCCACTAAGAAACTTCGTCATTATATGCTTAGCCATACAACATATGTCATAGCTAGAGAAAACCCTCTGCGTTATATGATGTCTCGCACTTATAATAACACTCGTACCGCTAAATGGATAATGTTGCTTACCAAATTCGATCTTGAATTCATTAGCCAAAAATCGTTAAAGGTCAAGTTATAGCCGATCAACTTGCGAAGCTCCACTACCTAGTGATCATCCTTTGATTATTGAGCTCCCGAGATGATTCGATATTTGCTATCACTGAACAAGAAGAGGACATCATTCCGGAGGAATATGTTGACATCACGCTATTCTTTGATGGCTCTAAGTGCGCGAAAGGTCAAGGCGCTGGAGTTGTGTTTCATACACCTCAAGGGATTCCCATCCCTTTATCACTCAAACTAGACTTCCAATGCACCAATAATACAACAGAGTATGAAGCCTTAATTTTAGGTCTTCAATCAGCCATAGCTATGAGCATTAAGTGTATTCAGATATTTAGGGATTCTCAACTCGTGGTTAAACAAATTACAGGAGAATACCAAGCCAAAGAACCTACCATTAAGCTTTATCATGATGTAGCAATGAAGTTGCTCTCTAATTTTGATTGGTATGAGATCACTAGTTTGCCTCGTTCGACTAATAGATTTGCGGATGCCATGGCCTCTCTTGGATCATTGATTCCAAAGGACTCCCTTGGAGAGGTACAGCCCCTAATCATTTCCACAATCTCTAAGTCTGCAATTGTCCGTGCTGAGTCTAAGGATGAAAAAGATGTTTGCTTTATCCATTCGGATCCATATGAGCCTTGGTCTAGTGAGATAGTAGCCTTCCTCAAGTTTGGAACACTCCCATATGATTTGTCTCGAACTGCCCACCGTTGTTTTAAGCAAAAGGCAGCTCGTTTTGTTCTTTTGGGGGATGTGTTGTATAAACGTAGATATGATGGAGTACTCCTCCGTTGTCTAGAAGCAGGTGAAACACATAGAGCTATTACTGAAGCCCATGATGGTACTTGTGGTGGTCATTTTAGTGGAATGGCCATTGCAAAGCGTATTTTACGTATGGGGTATTATTGGCCCAATATGGAACAAGATTGTTGCAAATATGTTAAACAATGTAAAAAGTGTCAAGAACACGCTAATTTAACCCATATACCATCACAAGCTTTACATCCCATCCAAAGCCTTTGGCCCTTCTCACAATGGGGTCTCGATTAATTGGCAAGATTTCACCTGCCTCTTCAGGACAGCATACTTTCATCATTACAGCCACTGAATACTTCACAAAGTGGGTTGAAGCTGTTCCTCTAGCCAGTACGACAGGTTCTAGAATTATGGAGTTTATACTTCACCATATCATTTGTCATTTTGGTATTCCCTCTAAAATTATTTTTGATAACGGCAAGTCTTTTAAGAATAAGGATGTTCGAGCTCTTTGCGAAAAGTATAATATCCAACATAGTTTCTCAACTCCTTACTACCCACAAGCCAATGGACAAGCTGAAGCTTCCAATAAGACCATAATTGCTATTCTTAAGAAACTTGTTAAAGAAAATCATAAATATTGGCATACACAAATCCCCTTAGCATTATGGGCTTACAGAACAAGCATCAGAACTCCCATTGGGGCAATGCCATTTTCTTTGGTCTATGGAGTCGAAGCAATCATGCCTCTTGAGCTCGAGATCCCTTCCTTGCGAATTTCTTTGTAGGAATTTATCGATGATGATACTGCTAGACAAGCACATCTTGATCAACTCACACTCATAGATGAAAAATGAATCAATGCTTTAAAGCATTTGCGAGTTTATCAAGACCGATTGAAACGTGCTTACAATGCCAAAGTTCATCTAAGAGAATTTCAAGTAGGGGATCTTGTCCTTAAAGATAATCAACAAAACACCAATGCATTGCCGCATCTTCGAGATAAATTCACGGCTAATTGGTTAGGTCCATATATGGTCACCGAAAGAGTGGGTAATGGAACTTATAGACTTGCCAGTTTAGAGGGAGAGGAAGAACCCGAACCACTTAATGTTATACACTTGAGGGCATTCTACGCATAGTTTGAATTTTATATGTACATATATACATGGCTTGTACAACAAAAAAAACAAAAAAAGAAAAAATAAAAATAATAATAATAAAAATAAAAATAAAATAAAATAAAATAAAAAGAATTTGCATTTCATTGTTAGTTGCATACATCTCATTCAAAAACATTGCATTTCATGTGCATACATCTCATTGAAAACCATAACATTTCATTTTCAGCCATAGTTGCATATCATGTTAGAGACCATTCTATATTTTGGATATAAAATTTGGTCAAGCAAAAGTCATGTTGCCTTAATCATGGGCACCTTCATAAAATCCATCAAACCGAATTGTCATTCGTACACCCATTTTCCATTTGCACATATTTACATTGCCAAAATGTTTTCAGTCACTTAGCCATTCCTAGTGTTTTAAGCAAACTTCAAAATGCATGTCAAAGTTCTCTAGGGCCATATCACAAATTACACTAAATAAAATCTTGAGTATTGGGAAATGATTTCAGAAGCGGTCTTGAACCTATCACATTTTCACATCTTAAAAACATCTTGTGTCAAAGAGAAATAACACCGTCCTTGGGTTGTGCCTTGAAGTGAAAATGGTAATCCTCGTTTGTCCTATCATGCAAACATAGTCCATAAAACAGTGGCTCTTACCACTATCACAAGCAATCACAAAATATAAATATAAACAGAGTAGTAAGGATAGGGTAAAATTCTCATCATACTTCGGTTGAGAATCCGATTCCCCAAAGCTCTAAGGAAATGAACATTTTCACACACCACTGATCCCAAATAAGTTGTAAGGATCGTACTACTTGTCCAGTCAGACGGATAGGTAGTCATCCCCAAGGCTTACAAAGGTCAAAAACAACATGGAATATGGAGTTAACCTTCACCGGGGCTATAGACGCTTGATTGGCAGTGGAGTATACTCATTGCGTGGCGACATGTCTCTCCTCAAAAGGAGACCTCTGAATGCTCATACGGATAAACTAGCTTCGGGGTCTTCTCCATAACAGGGTTACCTAATTTATGCAAGATGAGATTAATGAACACACTTGCACACACACAGGTTTTTGATTGCCTAGAGTCACTACCATGCTTTTGATTTGGTTAATGAACTTGCATGCACACACATTTGGTCCTAGTTGAATTAGGCAGTGTTAGTAAGTTTGTTTGATACCACTAGCATGTTTGAGTCTTTGTAAAACAGTCTTCCATATCAACCTCCATATCTTCCTCCATATCTTCTTCCATATCACCCTCCATATCTTCTTCCATATTCATGTCATTCCATACGTCATCCATTCACAAGCCACCAAGTTCGGTGCCCCTGATTAAACAATTATGATAACAGTTGGCTAAATCTAACTATCTAAAAGTATGAGTGCTTCTTAGTGCATATTTCATTTACTTAGTCTTGCATTAATCATCCATCGATTTACATATCATTTACTTAGTCTTGCATTAATCATCCATAGATTTGTATGTTATATACTTAATCTCGCATTAATCATCTATAAGTTTGCATACCATTCCATCACATATGCATCAAAAACATTAAAACATATAAAAACATGCATCACAAAAACATAGGCATTCACACAAAAGAGAGTAAAACACCAAATAAATAAAAGCCATGTATACATATATGTATAAAGGTCAAACTGTACAATGAATGCAAAAGGCTACAATATACAATAGAGCACCAAGGCTCATAAAGAGTGCATCTAAGCACTAAGCTAACCATCAAAAGAGGACCCCTGAGACCTAATAGGAGCCCTAGACCTAGTGGTGTGCCTAGACTCACTACGCCTAGAGACAGAGGAGGATGGAGGATCAGGCAACACAATGTGATGCCTAAACAATGTGTCTTCCAGAGCCTCAATGTAACGAGTCCTAGACCTAAGCCTAGTTATGTCTATCCCGCACCGTCGCTCCTGCTCCGCTAGCTCTGCCTGGAGTCTCGTCACCCTGTCATCTTGGAGCACCCTAGTCACTCCATCCAAGTCTACTTGTAGCTGGGCCATCCTCTCCTCCTGAGAAGCTAATAGGGCATCCCGCTCTATCGCCTGCTGCTCCAGCCGAGCTATCCTCTCGTCTCGGGCAGCTAGTATAGCATCGCGCTCTGCTATCTGCTGCTGCAACTGCGCCAGCTCATTCTCATGCCAGCTAGTGGGTACCTCCCTAGCCTCTCCTGCAGCCTCTCCTAGGCCCTCTCCGCCATATTCCCCTTTCACCTTCAACTGTCAGATCGAAGGCGAGGACCCTCCCTATGCTTGGGAACCTCCACGATTCCCTTGCCCTCTCCAACCCCAGCCTCGGGCTCTCTGGATCCACTAGCCACCAATGGTGGCTCCCACCTCGGCTCTACGGCCATCCATGCTACATACTTAGCTGTCACCCCGACGTCATCCACGTCAAGGATCTCCATGTCCTCATCGTCCTCTGTCGCCTCCCTCCACGGCTCGGCACATGGCAAATCCCCCTCTAATCTGTGCCTCCGGTAGCACACTGGCTCATCGGGGACATCCTGCCTCAATTCGACCTGGCGGAGTACTCAAGACATCTGTACGTACTCAGTCTCACCATGGCTCCGCCCCACTACCCATCTGGCCTGTCGCACCCATCTCAGGTGCTCTCCATCCTCGATCCACCTCGCCTCTCGCCAGGGCCTCCAAATGACTTGGGCATCTGTCAATTCTGCCCATAGTCTCCTATACCATTGCCTCGATCTCACGGGGCGGCTCGGTTGTCTCTCCTCCACCACTGGCCATCTCCTACCATAATCCTGGCTCACGTCCCAGTGAGCCCATGGCAACCCCTCCGATCAAGCCACTCTGAAGTGCTCCCAACCCTAGCACTGGAGCACCACACTGCAACCCAGGCCCTTCCGGCCCCGTCTCCGAACCTCATACAACTCCCGGTACACCTGCGCCAATAAAGCGGGTGCCCAGGCATACACTACCCTATTAGTGAGCATCTCACTCACTACACCCATCAGGTTCCATGGGAACCTACACCTGATGCTATTCGGGGCCACAATGTTGGCCAACACGAACATCGTCAGAGCCTCCACCGCTCCCAACTCCTTGGCCGTATACATGGCCAAGTATGGGATCCCCCCGCTCTCCATCCGGATCTCCCTCCAGTCATCCCCAAACACCTTAGCCATCTTCGTGGCCCTATCTCGTCCAACCTCCACCCGCGCCTCCTCCACGGGCACCTTGAGGATGCGGTATACATCCTCAAGCGTCACCGTCATCTCTCCAGTCGGGAGCTGGAACGTCCCCCGATCTGGATCCCACCTCTCGGCCAGAGCCGAGAGGTACCCCTCATCCGCTCGAACTACCTCCAACCGGGCTGCCTCCGCTAGCCCCACTGCATCCAATATCTCCTAGTCTTCCTGGGACAACGACCTCCTCATCCTCGAAATGATAGGGGAGAATCGGTGTCGTGCCTCTAACACCCTAAGCTACAAAACAACAAAACAAAAATATTGTTACAAATTTTTTCGAAAAAAAAAAAAAAAAACACAATAAGTACTTTCTTAAATGAACAAATACCTCAGCTAGCTGCATGGGCGCATCCGCTCCCATCTCTGCCATAGCTCTCGTGTGCTTCACTCTCCCACACAACCTTTCACTCCACTCCCTCAGACGCACTTCTCTTAAGCTCGAACGCACAAATGAGCGAAATTCTCGCTGAAACTGTTTAAATAGCTGATTTTGGTGCCCTGAAATGCAGTAGGGCGTTTCATGGCAAATTTAGACATAGTCCTACATCTGCAGAGCACCTAAACACTGACGGGCGTCTCTGCCAACCACAAACGCAAACCGACGTTTGGTGTCAGTATTGAATAAAGGAACAAAATCTACAAAATTGAAGCTTACCTCCTCCAAATTTCATCAAATTGCATTCATCCATTCTTCTTATCATAATAAAACATTTTGTGAAGGTTACAACAGTTTTGGACACAAATTTTGTCATTTCGCTCAAAAAGTGCATCATTCATCATTGTTTTACAAATTGGGTTAAAAATATTCAAAACCTTCACAAAATTAACCACATTCATCAATTCTTCTGATCTATCGTCAATTTCATTCATTCTTCTTTCATCATGCATATTTTTGCCAAATCAAATTAAAGTAAACCTCGTATCTAGTGGTATATTCTATCACCTTGGCGATTGCAGCGATTTGCATCCATGCAATTCGGTAAGAGGATTAAACCACCATAAGGACACTTACCATTTATCATCATCAATTATTTCATTGTTTGAAAATTGAAAATCAATTTTGGGTATTCTACTTTTCAAGTGACCTAATACCAAGATTAATTTGCTCAACAGTTGTCATTGATGGCCTAGTTCATGGGGCCTTAAACATGGACAATATTTCATATCGTCATTATTTTAAGTCTTGCTAGAGATTGTGGCTACCTAGGTTGATTGGTTCCGACCCAAGGAATTATCCATACAGTCACTAGGAGCATCTCTGAGTTCTGGACTCTTTCATGCATCTTTCATCTCTGCATATCAATGGCGCCAACAAGGCAATTTCATCAATAGTATGGATTCACACAAAGGAGTTGGTGCATCCGTTATCAATTTCTAATTTTCCTATAGTGGAATTCATCTTACATGATCATGGAATTTACAGTTTGGCAAAAATCCCTTTATAACCGTTGGGGCAAAAAATGGTCCATCTTTCACATCACTCATATCGTCTTCAATCATATTCTTTTCTGGTTTGTACACCAACCCCTTTTCTGTTGGGACATAAACAGATGGTGCATGCACCAACCCTTTTTTCACCGTTGGGGCAAAAATGGTTCATTATCTTCCGAATTTCTTCCAATTGGCTTGTGAGAACCATTCTCGCTCGCCAATTGAGGGGGTAAGCTGAAAAATTTTAAATATTCTTTTATTCTTTGGTCTTCAAAGTTGTGCTTTAGTCTTGAGAGAGAGTTGCGTCTGATCCAGCTTTTCAAGTGTCTTAAGTTTTTGTGCTACATTGTGTCTTCACACAAAGCAGCTCAAAAAGGGGCATCTATAGACACCAAAATCTAGCCACTTGTAAGTCATCTATACCTTCCTGCCAGCCACGTGTCAGTCATCCATCCTTCTCGCCATTATTTGGCCCAAATCCACACTTTCCCACCATTATTTGGCCCAATTTCACTTTTCCCGCCATTTTTCATCCCCAAATTTATTTAAATTAATATTTATATATATATTTTAATATATATATATAAATAAAGTTTAAGTGATTTAATCTGAGCCGTCCATCCTTCATTTAATCTCATCCGTCCATCCATCTTAATCCGTTTCACAACCCAGATTTATTCTCTACCCTTGGATCCACTTTAATCTTAGCCACACGTTCAAAGTGTCGTTAAAACCCTAAAGTGTGCCCTAAGAGTAGATTATAAATTGAGTCACCTTGATGGCTCAAACCCTATCTATCTCTTCGGCTAAACCTACCTATCTTTCCAATCTAAGTCTAGAGTTGGCTATTGCTGTTAATCCTGAGTCTTCTGAGTCTTCTACGGCCCTAAGTCTGAACTAAACCCTTTCGCCGCATCCATCGCCGTCGCCTGGTCTCGTCGCGTTAACAGGAAAAGGTATAGATTCGTCTAAAGCAAGTAATATTTCTTTATGTATTAATCTGCTGTTGAATTCTGCATTCTGTTTTATTTCATTTCATAAATCTAGGGTTTTAGACTATTTTTGAGGGCTCACACAGTGGAGCCCTCTTATTAGTTTCTAACTCTTTGGTAATTTTAATGTGTGCAGGATTCTAATGGTAGATCTGATTTGTTGATAGTAGTTGCTTAAGCTGGAGTGGTCCGAGCCAAAGGATACAACGAAGCCCACTCATTCTGTTGAGGTTAAGGATACATTCTTCGGAGACACCACCACATTGTGCCAGCTAGGGTTTCGGAGAACCCTAGCACAAATTGTAACTTTGTATCACGAAAAGGGTTACAGGCCCTATTGTACTTAAAAGGAGTTTCTAAACTCCATTGATTAATAAAAATCATTTATTTTGTACAACTGTTATGCATTCCTTTATTGTGATTTCTTTATTTCTGTTTGGTGTTGTATCTTTAATCTACATGAATAATTAAGATTTAGGAGGAATTAGTTGTTAAAATATATTTTTGAGAGCCTTGTTGATTATTATTTTTGATAAGGATTTTTATTAAAAAGGAATTGACTGGATGTGTTTATTAAGTTGGAGTAAAAATGTGTAAATTGAGTTATGCTTATCTTGTGATTATTATTTGAAGTCCACTAACCCTTATTGAGATTGGAAAAGAAAGTTGTGTTTAGTGTGGCAGATTTTGTGGACAACTTCTTGGCATCAAAAAGGTATGGGCACATTCTCCTATTGATTGTTTATGGTGGTTGATTTCTAAAATATCATTGGAGTGAAAAGGATTGATTATGGTTTCCTTTTCTAAAGTGGTTTCTTGAATGCTTCAAGGTTTTCTAGTTTGAGAGTTGTGTTTAAACCTTGTTTTATAAGCATAGTTGTTGAAGCCCATTGGTTGTAAAAGAACTTGAAAATAATATGAGTATCATTGTTATGTGAGATTTGTGGTTGAGCATTGTTGATAACATTTGAGTTGGTTGATACATGCTTAGACTAGGGTTTGTGTGAGAAATAGTAGTCCCTTGGGGTTATTTGTTGAGTTGAGTTGATTGAGCCTAGTCAAGTGATTGTGTGAGGTGATTGGTCAAGTTCCATAAAACAAACTATTCCATAATTTTGATTTTAGTTGAGATTGATATTACAACATATTGAGTCTCTAACAATTATCTTTATGCTTCTTTGAGTTGACTTGAGTTGAGTTGAGATTGATTTGAGTTGAGATTGAGATTAGAACATATTGAGTCTCTAACAATTCTCTTTATGCTTCTATGAGTTGACTTGATTTGAGTTGAGATTGATTTGAGTTGAGTTGACTTGAGTTGAGTTGAGATTGATTTGAGTTGAGTTGAGTTGATATTGAGCTTAGAACATATTGAGTCTCTAACAATTCTCTTTATGCTTCTATGAGTTGATTTGAGTTGAGTTGAGTTGAGATCATTGTTTTCATCCATTCAAGAGTACATTTCCATTCATTTTTGAGTTCATCTTTGAGCTTTGCCTTGATAGATTTGTGGATGATATTTGAGTACTACTTGAGCATTATTGATTGAGCGCTTGAGAAGGCCTTTGTGGACAGTTTTGGGACAGCCTTTATGGATAGTTTTGGTGCAACTTTGTGGATAGTTTTGGGACAGATTTGTGGACATATTTTGAGCAAGTTCTTGGTGAGCTTACTAGAGCATATTTGAGCAAGTTCTTGGTGAGCTTACTAGAGCATATTTGAGCAAGTTCTTGGTGAGCTTGCTAGAGCAAGATTTGAACAAGTTCTTAGTGAGTTTGTTGGAGCATATTTTGGGCAAGTTCTTGGTGAGCTTGCTAGAGAAATTTTGGACAAGTTTTGTGTGATCTTGTTATTCAATTTTGGAAAAGTTCTGTGTGAGCTTGTTATTCAAATTTGGACAAGTTCTGTGTGAACTTGTTATTCATTTTTGGACAAGTTCTGTGTGAGCTTGTTATTCATATTTGGACAAGTTCTATGTGTGATTGTTATTGCCTAGCTTTGACCACATCAAAGAAATAATTGTATTGGATAAGGATCCTTATTTTTGTGTGAAATATTATAAGGATATCATCTAGTGCAGTACCCCACATTGGGGGAACCACGTTAAATCTTGTGTCTCAATTGTGTGTCGTGACTTGTGCTTTTGCTTACTACTACTACCTGAGTTATTAATGCACACTGTTATATTTGGTTATTGTAATTAAGGACATTAATTGATATTGATTTGGAAATAAATTAAAAAGTAGTCTTATACTATTCACCCCCCCTCTCAGTATAAGCTTGTGTTCTTCAACAAGATGAATCTTCCTCCTATATTCAGATCCTGACCATAAGAACTGTTTTTGAATTCCTTCTATATTTTTTAAAACTTTAGCAAGGATATTGAAAAGGGAGAGAATATAAATTGGGATAGCCTACAAAATAATCTTAACCAACAACACTTTACCTGCTTGAGACAAGAGATTACCTTTCCATCCTGTAAGTTTGGATTTAAACCTGTCAACCAAACTATTCCAAAGAGGTGTCTTACAAGTTCCCATAAACATAGACATACCAAGGTAAGAAGAAGGTAGGGTTGACATAGGATACCCTATCACTATAGCCACCCTTCTTTGGAGAGCTACTTTAGTATTAATAAAAAATATCTTGCTCTTGTCCAAATTGATCTTTTGGTGAGAGGCATGTTAAAAAAACTCTTAAATTTTGTTTTGTGTAAAAATTATAGTAGTAGTAGTAGTATATATATATATTCCAGTTGGTACTTGGTTAAAGTAAGGAGTAGTGTATGGGATTGTGATTCCATCACATTCTGTACTCTTTTGATAGAAGTTGTGGTTTAGGATACCTTTCATGTTTCTTTTTTATCTTTGGATAATTAAGGTCATATCTGAAATATGATTGATGGCTATAGGGTTGAAGTACCAAAATGGCACTCTATAAGATGATTGAAGGCTTGAAACAAGTTATTACATCTTTTTTACTAAGGCTTATATGATGGTATAAAATACCCATATCATTGTAATTATTTCAAACTTTGAAATGAAAGTTACAATTTTTTTCCAAGGAAAAAAGAAAATATATATATATATATATATATATATATATATATATATATATATATATATATATATTATTGATGGTTGGTAGTTAACATACACAACTTGATTTTTTTATTATAGAAATTATAGGATTAATGAAATCTAAAACCTTTGCATCATATCCCAATAAGAACATCGCAATGGCAAAAGTCATTGGGCTCTCTTAACAGAGACCCAAGTTCAATTCACAGGAAGGGTGGCCTTTGATATGCCCCCGCTTTTCAACCTCTTCAAAAAAAACCTTTGCATCCTAATATTTTTTAAATTATTGTGTTAAAATTTAATACTTTTTATCCATAAATTATCATTATCATATTTTTAATAGAACACATAAAGTATTACATTTATTACAAATTATTTTATTAAAAAATTATAAAATAATTTAACAAAATAAAAATAAATTATAATAACTAAACATTAATCATTAAAGTATTTCTCACTAATCCATATTATGGTATTTTACACCAAATATAAATAAACTATAATAACTAAAGAATGACCATATTTATAATTTATATTTTGTACCAAATATAGAAAAATGATATTAATTGAATTAAAAAATATATTTTATAAATTAATTTACTTGTTATGGATATAAATTTGCCAGATCTCACTTAACTTAAGATCTTAATCTTTATTCTAAATTTAGTCATAATATTGAATGATACCCTGACTTAATATTTAATAAGTTATAGACTCTTATATTAAGGCATGAAATATTGAATGATACTCAATATTTAATAAGTTATAGACTCTTATATTAAGGCATGAAAAGTAAAGTAGAATACTTTATTCTTAAATTTTAAGACAAGTAAGCATAATTGTTTTTTACCTTGACTTAATGAATTATTATTTATTTAATATTTTATAGATTTTAAGTAAAAGTTCAAATTTTAGAATGTTATTTATATAAATAAATATTTTATAAATATAAGTTAGCATTTTTCCGCGAGGGCTATGTGGATTTGTAAGAAGATGGGCACTTACCAAGAGGCGACCTAGGTTCAAACCTCATGGGCATACCCAATTTGGGCAAAGGTAGTAGTCTAACCTGAGTCCGTTGAGTGTGTGCCAACTTGATGATGACGATATCAACCTTGAGCCACCGGGGGTCTCCCTCACTCTGAGTCATGTTTACCAAGGTGAGGTAGGGGTTATAGTGGTAGCACCATGATTTGATGCTATGATCGGAGGCAATACGACTTGACCTTGTGACTAGTTGTTCAAAAAGGAAAGGTAGTTGCCGATTCCTCTATGTATTAAAAAAAGAATAACCATTAAAATATCTCTCATTAATCCCTGTATGTTGTCTCATTGACCCCTAAGGCTAAGTCATGTTTGTGCCTCTAGATGCTATTCCTTGTAGACCATGTGTAATCATCAATATTATTATCTTTAAGAAAAGCAACGATAACCCAAGTATTATTTATTATAAATCAGTTTTAATAACTAAACAATAAACATTAAAATATCCCTCGTCGATCAAATGACATTAGCTCAATTGGTTAAATTCTTCAAATTTCAAGGAGGAGACCCAAGTTTGAATCTTGCCAAGTAATACATGTATAATAGCTAGGTTGTTGTAATACCACTTATGTGATCATGATGTAATACGGGTGAGGCTCGTTTCAATCCTATATAACCAATTAAAAATATCTCATCAATCCCTATTAGGCCATTTTTGCACCCCCAAGGTGTAATTTCTAGTAGACCATGTGTAATCATCAATACTCTTATCTTTAAGAAGAGCAATGACAATCCAAGTATAATTCATTTTCCAAAAGTATCATACTTAGTACCACAAATTTATTATAATAAGTAGATCATAAGTTGATTAAATTTAGATAAAACAATATATTTAAAAAAAAAAAAATGGCTTTTCATTTTAGATGATTTAGAATCCACATTAGCATTTGCTTCATCCAAAGAAGATTAGGCTTACATTGTCCTTTTAAAGATAGATATGGGATTTTTATAAGAATTCTTTTTATTTTTTTTATTAACATTTTTATGGTATTACTTTTCACTAGTAATTGCAATTAACACATATAAAGCATTAAAAGCTAAATAGATCTTTTGAATGATACTTTCTAAAAAGCTATATAAATGAGATAAGGTATCAAATAAACAATTAATGGAACTTTGGACATGGCAAAATCCTAGGCAATAAGAATACAAGATTTTGAAAACATTTCACTAGATTTATGATATTATAGGAATCACCCTCAATGATGACCTTACTCTACTCGAAGCCACTCAATAGAGAAATCCCTTATAAGAGAGCATGAGCTTTAGCAAAATAACTCGATTAAGGTCCCAACTTATCAGCAAAGGCAAGGAGTTCATTGTTGTTGTTCCGAATTAAATCACCTGCACCTGCCTCTCTTGGGTTACCCTTGGAGGTCCCATCGAAATTGAGTTTAATCCAACCTGCATGGGGTGGTTCCCAAGAAATTTTTCTTCTCACACTAAAATCCAAATGAACAGTAGATCTCGAAAAAGTTTTAAACCCTAGAGCACACTTCAGATCTAATTCCCCAACAGAGGAACCTGAGTTCAAATATATGGCAAAGACATTCTCCACTATTATCGCAATGCTCTTTGCACATATAGAGATGGTTTAATTAGCTTCATTTTTTAAAGCCCTCAAATTCCTTTCCTTCCAGATATACCACATGATGTGAGCCAAGATAAATATCTAGAACAAATGAAATCGATGAGAAAATAAGGAAGGGTCCCACTAGTATAAAATATTAAACATTTGAAAGGGACATATCCAATAGACACCAACCAAATTGAAAAAGGAGGAGAAAACATTCTTATAAAATGGGTATAAAATAAAAATATGTTGCACTGACTCAGCATTTAAGCCATAGAGGTAAAACTGGTTTGGAATAATCATACCTCAAGATTGTAGATTATCTATGGTCAAGATTTTATTTTGTATAGAAAGCCATAGAAAAACATTTACCTTAGGGGTTAATACCTTTCGCCAAACCAGTCTGCTCAAGAACCAAGGGGGTCCAGGGTCCTCCAGGAGGAAATATGTCGATTTCACATAAAATACTCTTGAAATTTTCACCTTCCAAAAAATATTATCAGCTTCATCAGTAGATTTGATGACTTGGAACTTCAAGAGGTTTGAGATCTTCTTAAGGGCCATTTTCTTGGCCAGAGATAAGTCAATTTTGAATAAAACTCTCCATCTCTTCCTATGATTTGTAGTTTCAATATAATATTCAACCTTAGAACCAAAGGTACATCTGTAGAAGTCTTCAACCACTACCAATTTTGGGAGTGAAGCCAACGATTGGTCCATCAACCTAGGTATCTGACCAAAAATCAATTAGATGGCCATTACCCACATTCCATCTTCCTCCCTTTCTAATGTTGCTCCTAGAATTATGTAGACTAAGCCAAAAGGCCAACCCAGAGTTTGGAACATCATCTAATAGGAAGTCCTTCCCATTATTTAGATATTTTGCTTTTATACTATCAACCCAATCAACCTGTTCATTCCAGGTTTGGTATCAACGTTGTTTAGAAACTAGGGCCTTATTCATTTGGTCCATTCTTCTCAAACCCAGGCCTCCAAACTGCCTTCTGATGCAGATCTAATCTCATGCTACTAAGTGGAATCTCTTCTTCTCCTTCGACCCAGACTACAAGAACTTTTGAACTTGTTCGATCTTCTGCACTATTTTACCTGGCATCTTGAACAAGGACATAAAGTAAACCGATATACTCTGAAGTGTAGATTTCATCAAAACAGCCTTACCTACCTGGCTTAACAGAGATTCTTTCCAAATTGTAAGTTTGTGTTGCACCCTTTCCACCACTGGTTCCCATAAATATTCCTTGCACCTCCCTTTAAAAAAAGGAATCCCAAGGTAAGTCTATGGAAAATCCGCTATCTCACAACCCAACTCCACCACTACTCTTCTTTTCCTGAGAATTGGAGAATTCAAGAAAAAGATTTTACTTTTTATAAAGTTAACCTTCTACCCCGCCTCTTCATACCAAACGAGGATAAAACAATAATAGATCATAATAAGTAGATCACACTTAGTACCATAAATTTCTTATAATAAGTAGATCATAAGTTGATTAAATTTAGTTAAAAAAATATATTTTAACAAAAAATGGCTTTTCATTTTAGATGATTTAAAATCCACATTAGCATTTACTTCATCCAAAGCAGATTATGCTTACATTGTCCTTTTAAATATAGAGATTGAATTTTTCTAAGAATTCTTTTTATTTTTATTATTAACATTTTTATGGTATTACTTTTCACTAGTAATTGCAATTAACACATATAAAGCATTAAAATTTAAATAGATATTTTGAATAACACTTTCTAAAAAGCTCTATAAATGAGACAAGGTATCAAATAAACCATATATGGAACTTGGAACATGATAAAATCCTAGGCAATAAGAATACAACAAGAAAAATATTTCTTTATAGAAAATGGCCATTTTAATAGGTTTGTAATATAATATTATCTATAATTTTTTGACAATAATATCTTATCAAGATCAAACCCTAATTGTTTGTAGGTAGCTTCTTACTTAAGGAAGAAAAATTTTCAAACACTCCTTTATGGATGTTATGGCTACAAAATACAGAAATAGCTTTAAAAAAAAGAGTTATTTTGAATGATCCTATCATAAAAGCCTTATGGATGAGATATGTTTATGGAACTTGGGATAGAGCAACGATAACCTAAGTATTATTTATTATAAATCAATTTTAATAACTAAACAATAAATATTAAAATATACCTTATCAATCAAATGACATTAGCTCAACTGGTTAAATTCTTCAACTTTCAAGGAGGAGACCTAGGTTTGAATCTTGCGAAGTAATACATGCATAATAAACAAGTTGTTGTTATACCACTTATGTGGTCATTATGTTATATGGGTGGGACCCATTTCAATCCCATATAACCAATTAAAAAAAATCTCATCGAACCCTATTAGGCCATTTTTGTACCCCAAGATGCAATTGATAGTAGACCATGTGTAATCATCAATACTCTTATCTTTAAGAAGAGCAATGACAACCCAAGTATTATTCATTCTCTAGAAGTATCATCATTTTTTTATTAGTTGAAAGAAGAAGTTTTGAAAGAATCCCCAAACCTTATTACAAAAGGAATAGCTAACACCCTATTAGGGAGAGGGATGTTAACAAGCTAAACAAAGGCCAACATATAGAACCCACGTAGGAAAAACCAACACAACCACCACCAAGGTGAACATAAAAAAATAGACAAATAGAAGGAAGACCAAATGATCTACAACCAACTCCCATAACTGATATAGATCAACCCACGCGGGGGCACCCATGCACAAAAAACAACCAAAACAAAAACAAAACAAAAAAGAACTTATAAATATCCATCAAAAAATAGGGCCCCTAATCATTACTATTCGCTGATGTCTGGGTTGTTCTTACTGGGGCCCTTCAAAATATGATCCACCAATCCCCAAATCAGTAGAGATACCTCTAGTCTATGAATCATTGATACGTGGCAAAAAATCCTATCTCCAAATAGTTAGACCATCCTAACTCAACCCCAAATTTGCTAGGAAATCAGTCGATTTATTACCTTCCATGTACACGTGCTTGACAACCACATCCTCAAAGGCTTGAAGGATTCTTTTTGCCTCAAAAATCATATTAGCGATAAAAGGACTAAGATTTTGAGAACATTTCACTAGATTTATGATATTATAGGAATCACCCTCAATGATGACCTTACTCTGCTCGAAGCCACTCAATAGAGAAATTTCTTATAAGAGAGCATGAGCTTCAGCAAAATAACTCGATTAAGGTCCCAACTTATCAGCAAAGGCGAGGAGTTCATTGTTTTTTTTCCGAATTAAATCACCTGCACCTGCCTCTCTTGGGTTACCCTTGGAGGTCCCATCGAAATTGAGTTTAATCCAACCTGCATGGGGTGGTTCCCAAGAAATTTTTCTCCTCCCACTAAAATCCAAATGAACAGTAGACCTCGAAAAAGTTTTAAACCCTAGAGCACACTTCAGAGCTAATTCCCCAACAGAGGAACCTAAGTTCAAATATATGGCAAAGACATTCTTCACTATTATCGCAATGCTCTTGGCACATATAGAGATGGTTTAATTAGATTCATTTTTTAAAGCCCTCAAATTCCTTTCCTTCCAGATATACCACATGATGTGAGCCAAGCTAAATATCTAGAACAAATGAAATCGATGAGAAAATAAGGGAGGGTCCCACTAGTATAAAATATTAAACATTTGAAAGGGACATATCCAACAAACACCAACCAAATTGAAAAAGGAGAAAACATCCTTAAAAAATGGGTATAAAATAAAAATATGTTGCACCGACTCACCATTTAAGCCATAGAGGTAACACCGGTTTGGAATAATCATACCTCAAGATTGCAGATTATCTATGGTCAAGATTTTATTTTGTATAGAAATCCATAGAAAAACATTTACGCTAGGGGTTAATCCCTTTCACCAAACCAGTCTACTCAAGAACCAAGGGGGTCCAGGGTCCTCCAGGAGGAAATATGTCGATTTCACATAAAATACTCTTGAAATTTTTACATTCCAAAAAATATTATCAGCTTCATCAGTAGATTTGATGACTTGGAACTTCAAGAGGTTTGAGATCTTCTTAAGGGCCATTTTCTTGGCCAGAGATAAGTCAATTTTGAATAAAACTCTCCATATCTTCCTATGATTTGTAGTTTCAATATAATATTCAACCTTAGAACCAAAGGTACATCTACAGAAGTCTTCAACCACTACCAATTTTGGAAGTGAAGCCAACGATTGGTCCATCAGCTAGGTATCTGACCAAAAATCAATTAGATGGCCATTACCCACATTCTATCTTCTACCCTTTCTAATGTTGCTCCTAGAATTATGTAGACTAAGCCGAAAGGCCAACCCAGAGTTTGGAACGTCATTTGATAGGAAGTCCTTCCCATTATTTAGATATTTTGCTTTTATACTATCAACCCAATCAACCTGTTCATTCCAGGTTTGGTATCAACCTTGTTTAGAAACTAGGGCCTTATTCATTTGGTCCATTCTTCTCAAACCCAGGCCTCCAAACTGCCTTTTGATGCAGATCTAATCTCATGCTACTAAGTGGAATCTCTTCTTCTCCTTCGACCTAGACTACAAGAACTTTTGAACTTGTTCGATCTTCTGCACTATTTTACCTGGAATCTTGAACAAGGACATAAAGTAAACTGATATACTCTGAAGTGTAGATTTCATCAAAACAACCTTACCTACCTGGCTTAACAGAGCTCCTTTCCAGCTGGTAAGTTTGTGTTGCACCCTTTCCACCATCGGTTCCCATAAATATTCCTTGCACCTCCCTTTAAAAATAGGAATCCCAAGGTAAGTCTATGGAAAATCTGCTATCTCACAACCCAAATCCACCACTATTCTTCTTTTCCTGAGAATTGGAGAATTCAAGAAAAAGATTTTACTTTTTATAAAGTTAACCTTCTACCCTGACTCTTCATACCAAACGAGGATAAAACAATAATAGATCATAATAAGTAGATCACACTTAGTACCATAAATTTCTTATAATAAGTAGATCATAAGTTGATTAAATTTAGTTAAAACAATATATTTTAACAAAAAATGGCTTTTCATTTTAGATGATTTAAAATCCACATTAGCATTTACTTCATCCAAAGCAGATTATGCTTACATTGTCCTTTTAAATATAGAGATTAAATTTTTCTAAGAATTCTTTTTATTTTTATTATTAACATTTTTATGGTATTACTTTTTACTAGTAATTGCAATTAACACATATAAAGCATTAAAATCTAAATAGATATTTTGAATGACACTTTCTAAAAAGCTATATAAATGAGACAAGGTATCAAATAAACCATATATAGAACTTGGAACATGATAAAATCCTAGGCAATAAGAATACAACAAGAAATGGTCATTTTAATAGGTTTGTAATATAATATTATCTATAATTTTTTGATATTATTAGCCCATCAAGGTCAAACCCTAACTTTTTGTAGGTAGCTTCTTACCTAAAGAAGAAAAAATTTCAAACACCCCTTTATGGATGTCATGGTTACAAAATACAAAAATAGCTTAAAAAAATAGTTATTTTGAATGATCATATCATAAAAGCCTTATGGATGAGATAATTTTATGGAAGTTGGGATAGGACAAAATCCTAAGAAAAAAAAATGTTTTTATATAAAAGCGATTACTTTGACAAGTTAATGGATGACTAATTTACTTATATTTTTAATTTTTAACATTATCATCAAAGGCCATCAACTCATCAAGCTCAAAACCTAATCATTTGTAGGTAACCTCCTCCCTACAACATAACAAATTCCAAAAGCCTCTTATGGATATCATCATTAACATAGAAGCTTAAGGGGAAAAAACATAGAAGAGATCCTAAAGCAAGAAAAAAGAAACATGGATAAAACTATTTGTAATAAACTTTACCATCTAAGAATTATCCATAATACATAGACAGACATCACCAAAATGGATCGAAATATATAGAAAAGACATTCATGAAAAAAATAATAATAGAATTGTTATTACAAGAAATCAAAAATTCTATGAAATGGTTGGATTATAGTACAAAACCATACAAAGCCACAATGCAATAAATGAGGAAAAAATACCAAAAGGGGAGTTTGACACGTGTTTGACTTCTACAACATCTAATGGACAAGGTTAAGGATATGCAATCTCATGTTATGTGGAAAGTAAGATCCTCTTTTCGATATTGGTGGTATACTACTCACTAAACAACCGACTTTATTGAGGATGTTTGACTTATACATTGTCTCTTCTTGCTGATAGAATAAAGGAAATGTTGGAACATCAATAGTCTAACGTTATTGATCAAGGGTGATAGTGTTGAAGTGTCTATGGGTGCTTTTGACCTAAGCCTATGGGCATGTGCAATATAATCCTATCGGTGATCTTCATATAATTCTACAAGTATTCTTTTGTAAGCCTTCAAGCATCTTTTATGCAAGTTTAAACAATTTTTATGTATTCACCTTTAGTGACATGATTTAAACCACTTGTATGATTAACCTCAATTAAAATTTTAATATATTTAATATATTGTAATTTAATTTTTAAGTCAAGTTGAAGTTAGCAAATAATTAGGGATTATATATCATTATAAATACCTCTAAAAGACACATCCAATGTATTAATTTATGATATGATATCATGGGGTGCCTATGGGCACTCATCCCTTATTTCAAATATCTTTATTCTATTATTATCTATTTTATTTATATGCTTTCTCTATTTTGCTCTTTTATTATCTTACATATGATTGTGGTGAATGTATGTTTTGAAACACATTCTAGAAAGCATTACAAAATGTATCAAGGCCAAAACAAAGCTGTAACATCACCACTATTTGTTATCATTTTATTTGGAAGAATGTGATACTACAGATATGTCAGAAGAGAAGAACACCTACCACGTAGCGGGGACAGTGTTGAGACATCAGGTAAGGTGGGATATGATGTTGTGCGTATGAAACCAAGGCTCGTGGGTACATTGAAGCCCACTAAAAATATTATCTGTATTTGCATTATGTTTGCTTGCATTGTATAAACATAAAATACACATTATGATTTGTTTTAAAAATTAATAATAAATAAATTATAATATATTGAAAAATAGTAATAACAATAAAGAAAAATAAATAAATAGTGCTATGTATTAAATTTAATTTAAAAGTAAATTTAATTTAAAAAAATTAATTATCCAAGGAAAACTCCACCCGGTGGAGTAGTCACTCCTCCATTTGGTGATCAAAAGGTAAGACACCTGGTCACAAAGGAGAACTTAGGTGGCTTCACCTAAGAAGTACTTAGACTTTATATAAGGATGGTTTGAGGTGTTAAAGGTATGCATTTTTCTTTGATTGGTATTTGGGAACTGCTTACAAGGGTGCTAAGGGAAAAAGCTAAGGTGCTGCTCTAAGGACATTATCGTCGTAACCAAGTCGGTCTTCTGAAATACTGTTTGTAATTTTAATAAGGTGTGATAATGTCAAATTGGAGTTTAAAAATGTCTGCTAAAATGATTAATAACGGAAATCTGTATAATTTTTTTTTAAAAACTGCGTACTGCTTGACGTATGCTTGAATTTTTTCTGTTGCATTAATATAGGAGTGAATATAAGAGTGAAATGAGTCGAGATTGCTTGTATACCGTATCTACGCTTGCTGTTTTCATGTATTTTGCACATCATATGAGTCTCGCTGACTCTTAAATAATTAAACGTTTCATACATTGTCCCTAGCCATGGAGAGGATAGTATAGCATGGCATAACGGCTTAGCGAAGTTTTACTCGGAAAGACATGTTGTCTCACACGGAAATTTTGGCCTGGTTGCCATATTATTATTCTTGACTTGATAACAGCAGTTTTAAAACCCTACATCCTAATGCGGAAGCAGCGTCCTGTTTAAAATTAAAAACGTCCGTCAATATTTTCGGAAGCTCTAAAAAGCCCTTGAAAACATGCAAAATGGATTGGAAAAAACTTAGACGGGTAAGCGTATTTAAATACTATTTGTTGAAAACTTTAGCATAGAAATTTGTGCATACTACTTAGTAATAAGGAGCAATCATGTATAAAACTTTCATTGTTATCTAATTAGGAGCAATCATGTATAAAACTTTCATTCTTATCTTTTATGAGTAGATAGGAATATAAATATTTCTATTAACATTAAAACGTATGTAGAGCCTTTTGATTAAACATAGAAAAAGAGTAGGCTCAATATTTATAATGGAAATAGAACGATTAATGTATAACTTTTCCAAAGGAGAAATAATTTATTTATGTTTAAAAAAAAACATGTTAAAGGAATGTTGATAGATAACTAGTAAGTTAATGTTCTAAGTAATTGACCTTTTTAGGGTTTAGTTACGAATAGTATTGTAGCTATATTTTATAACTAAAAATGTTTGGGAATACTGGTGTATATAAATGCTTTTTTTAATTTAACCTTTTTTTAAAAAAAAACTTATATATGTTTTATATCTCTTTATTAATATTTTTCAGCAAAGGTTTAAAAGAATTAGAGAGGACTACTCATGTTCCTTTGCAACTATATTTTAAACCATTATAGGGTTCAATAGTTAAGTCCCCAATTAAAGTTTAGGGCAAGGAAAGAAAATCATATTGGTTCGTATTATTATTGGAGAGGTAGTGAAGGCTTAAGATAAATCATTTTAAGTTTAAATTGTTGGCGGCTATTATTGACTTCGGAAATAGAGAACGTAGAATTCATAGATTTTAATGAATAATATATGGTAAAAATAATTATCATAATAATCTATTAAAACAAAAGTTAGGTATTAAAACTTATATATCTTAGATTTACTGCTTATGGTAATATTATTTTAAAGTAGATTATTAGAAAACCTTAATTTCTCTTTTAGTTCTTTTTATTATAAAGCTATAAGGTGGTGCTACTGAATTTGGAACGAGTTTTTAAGAAAATATAGATAAGATAAGAACAAAGAGTTTTGGAGGTTTTATATATATATATATATATATATATATATATATATATATATATATATATATATATTTATTTATTTATTTATTTATTTATTTATTTATTTTCTTGTGATTTCTAATATTCTAATAAAAACACAATGAAACTATCAACTAACATTGAATAAAATTAGAAAATTATATCTGAATATTTCCTATTCATTATATATCTGAATATTTTTTATATCTGAATAGGAAATAGGAAATTAGAAAATTATATCTGAATATTTCCTATTCATTATATATCTGAATATTTTTTATATCTGAATAGGAAATAGGAAATGGGAATGGGATTTCAAAGAAAGGTAGGAAATGGGAATGGGATTTCAAAGAAAGGTAGGAAATGGGATTTCAAAGAAAGGTTGTAGCTATAATCCATAGCTTAAGAGATAAAAATTGAATCATATGCTATCAAATTATGTATGACAGAATTATATCCTTTTCTTTAAGGAAACCTTAAAGAATTATATCTTTTTCTTTAAGAACATCGAACTTATTTTAAATTATGAGTACTTCTCCAAAAGCCGAGTAAGGGCTATAAAGATATAATACATCGAACTTATTTTAAATTATGAGTACTTTTCCAAAATCCGAGTAAGGGCTATAAAGATATAATACCGAGCAGGGCAAAAAAAAACTCCGTGAATTGGTGTAAAGGTCTTTTGACTTTGAGAGTAAAGAGCAACGGTACGGGACGTGGTTCCAGGATAACATACGAGTAGTATGTGAGGATGCTCACGAACCTACTCTGGTTGCGGAATCGCCAACTAGACTCATGGTCAAAGAGCTGGACAATGGGGTTGGAAGGTCCAGCAGTAGATGATATGGGTAATATTACCGTCAATTGGAATGGGTAATATCTAGTCCATAAGCCATGTGATGGCTAGGCATTTGAGACTTATTAATTGGGCCCTCGACTCCCTCGTGATCTTTAGGCATAGGGCGAACGCGAATCTCAACACTATGGGAGGTGTCTTAATTACCCATATCAACAATAACGAGCGCTACTCACTGATCCTGATCAATGGGGAGGGGTGGGCGATCTGAGAAACCTTCAACAACTTGAATCCGAAAATCACCGAGCTAACAGCCAGCTTAAAGGGCCCAGATCCGAGGCGGAGCTGGGTCCTTTACCCTTTTTAAAACAGGGGCCAATCATTTCGGTACCAAGATACTGAGAGAAAATACTAAGATGAGACCTTTTGGGATAGAGAAGCAAGCGCACCTTTTCCTCTCCTCTCTATTTGACCTTTGAAAACAGTTCCTCCCTCGAAAGAGCGGCCCTCCCTCGAAAGAGCGGCCCTCCGGTATTGAAGGGACCCACGCCAGTTTTCGGATAAGGGATTGATTATATTACCGTCAATCGGAATGGGTAATATCTACTCCATAAGCCATGTGATGGCGGACCCTGGTTAAACCTTAGAAGAGATTCAACCCTGGTTAAACCTTAGAAGAGGGTCAATAACCAGGCATTGACATAGTTACGCTAGTTCCAAAATATGAAACATTGAATTTACACTAGGACAAGAATTAGGATTGTGAATCCACGTCCAACAAGTTTTGGAACAAGGGAATTAGTGCATCCACCCTTCCAGGTGTTATGGGCCCTGGAAGAGCAACCTCATGCCAAGATCAATAGAAAACCTGAGAAAGGGGTAAGGATCTAATAATAATGGTAACCTGTCACGAGAAGTTGGTCGGTCCTGAGCACTTAAGTCACCAACTACAGTGGTGAAAATACTTGAAGTGTGATCCCCTATGCCAAAGTACTAATACAAAGTTGGGAATAACTACGTGAATGTGCGACAATTATGTATGCATTTAACAAAATTCAGAATCTATATATTTGACAACCGGTGACCCTCTATGCCAAAGTACTAATACAAAATTAGGAATAACTACGTGAATGTGCGACAATTATGTATGCATTTAACAAAATTTGAAACCTATATATTTGACAACCAGGTGAACAGACCTAGGTTGTGACAAAAGCAGCAACATCTGATCATACAAAAGGTTGTGATAAAAGCAGCAACATCTAATCATACAAAAGAAATACTTTTCCTAACACTAGGAGGAAAAATTGAACAAAAAACTTTCCCTATTTTTTTGAACAAAAAAAATGCTTTCCCTATCTTTTGAAAGGAATTGTTTAATTTTGGTGCCAAAAATTCATGTGTCATTTTTTGTAGTGACATATCTTCCTTTTTTCCTGGTTGGAGGGTGTCATCTTCTATGGTTACCAACATAATTTTGTTTATTGTATTGGGCATCTTAGCTAGCAAAAAGGAGCATTAAAACTTTTCCTCGCATACAAATCACATATTTAAACTATCCAGCATTAGCATTTCTCTTTCTTTTGGATCAACATGTCACCTTCAAAAGGAAAGACTCTGGAGTGGTTTTAACATGATCATCAACGAATGTAGCTAGCAGAGATTTTTTGAAGCCTTCCAAGTAGAATGGCAAGGGTTCAATGGTCCATGCTCACTATTTATAGTGTTGATCATTTATATTTTTAGTGCTCTTTTTCAAACTAAGTCCTTCTATAAAAATATGATGACTCTCCTCTCAAATGTCATATGTGCCCTCTTGATCAACACATTCGCTTCTAAAAGCCTTTTTCAAGGTGGCCATGGGTTCTATTCTCCCATGTATCATGTATTTTGTTAATACAAGGATACATAGTCGAAAACAAAGCAAAATATATTGGTTTGTTTTTTTTCTCATTAGGACGTTCACTCCTTGGACAACTATTCCTAAAAGCATTCCATTGAAAATGTCACAAGGCCAAATCCAATGTTCACATTTTTTTAAAAGAATAAGTTTTGGCCTTCAAGTAGTGACCAAACAATCTTTCTCAACAAAACCCATTAGTGCATCGACTAGTTTGTTGGTTTGTAAGTAGCAAATGTAGGGTTCAAATCCTCACATTATCCCCTTCAAAAACATTTGATGGATTTTTTATTTAGTACGACACAATAGAATATGTGTGGTCTCAATCCTTGGCATTTGGCTAGCACAAGTGTTTTGAAGCTCTTCTCGCTATCGAATTGAAGGTTCAAACCTCGTTAACATTCACTCATGCTTCCATGCAAAGTGGCTTGTGTTGCATACATTATTCTACAATTGCCTTTATTTTTTCTATCCAAATTTTGAATCCCATCTCATCCACTATGTGTGGCATCATGGACAGTTCAAAGGTGTTATGCACGATAGGTTGATAATTCAATCCTCAAGTTCACCCTTTTTGACTTGGCAACAAAGGGCATGATGCATGCCTTACAATCGTAAGGGATAGATATATTTTTTGTTCTCAAATCTTGTGTTGAAGTGACTAGTCGGCTCAACAAACATAGGGTGTTTTCAAATCTCAGGTCCTATGTTCAAATCCCTCTTTTGTGAGCTTGCTTAACATTTTTTTATATAGGTTAACATGGCACATATATGTCGATGTATGGTAGAGATGGACAAACAACATAATATTATTTACATGTGACATTGTGAAGCCAATCATTTCATGCCAAGTGTTACCTATTCATTCATTGAACCAACACAGTGGCAAACATGTTGCATTCATTGAACCAACACAGTGGCAAACATGATGCAGACAAGTGGTAGAGGACATCCAATCAGCATAGAACAAGTGGCATATTTTAAAACTCGACATGTGCTAGGCTTGGATTTGTTGTTTAGCTCCTAAGGTTTGGAGGCTTAAATTTTTATTTTTTTACTCTACTAATGTCCAATATTCTAGAGACCATAACTTTTGCATACATAAGCATTTTAGGCCCCTTTTTTCAAATCACATGATTTTTTAGCTCTATGCATTAGTGACATCAGTTCAAATACCTATTATAGTATTGTAGGTGATTTTTTTAGTGGCAAGAGGAGTAGGTTTTGGATGGTCAATGAATGATACACCTTGTTCCTAAGGTCCATTTCAAACGATAGGTGCTAATTATTTGGAATTTTGCCTTTGTTGCTTGGTGATTTAGTTGTTTTATTTTGAGCTTGAAGGACACATTGTGGTCACCATATTGCATGTTGAAGATCTTCTCATGGGAATCTCAACATCTTTGATCCAGAAGTTGGAGTTCCAACTTCATGTTTGAGAAAGGGTTGATCCAGTTCATGTACCTTTGGCAAGAGAAAATTCATTTGCCTATTGTCACATTCATTAATGGGGGAGGGGAATGCACCATATTTAATGTCTCCTCGCCTTAGTCCCTCAGCTCAAACTATGGGGGTGTATGGCATGGTGGAGGAACAAGATAACAAATTTAGAGGCCAAGCAAGGCTATAGCCAATGCAATTTCACCCTCAACCATATACACTTGAGTGACAATGTCCTTATAAGGAAATTTTGATATGCACAGACACTTGTATGGTAGACAAATGACTAGCACTTGTACAACAAGTCTAGTCTCCACCTGAACAAGAAGTGATTGTATGACAAACACCTATACGAAAATATCAGCAACCCACTCGTACGATGTCAATAACTCACTTGTATGACAATTCTTCCACTAGAACAACACAATACACTCCATTGGAATGATACAATGCACTTCATCGGAACGACACTCTCCAAAGATCCACTTGTATGACAACGTCCATACGACATCCTTGATTGCAACTTCCTTGTACAAGGGTATTGGTTGCAACTCTCCAAAACTTGCACACATAAATTGTTTCACACACAATCTACCAAACTACCAACAACAATAATATTACACAGAATACATGCATTACCCAGATAGAGGATAAATTATCATTATATCATGTACAATATTAACAGTACAAATTTTTCGCCTTGGGCAATACAATGCACATAAACTATCTCCTAGTCTCAATGGTCTCTCCTCTCACATGATATGTTGGTGTCTAATGGTTGTACATTGTACATAGCAAATGGTACCTAAAAAAAATGAATGGGGATCTTATTTATCTTTGGGCTATGGTAGTTGCAATTTTCGCCCAAGACAACTGACACAACTACTTCCCCATTTGTGCATGTATTACATACATTAGTCGCACTTACATCATGCTTGAAATTAATTAATGATGAAGTCCTCACCCTTAACGTCTCATATCACAAAATTGTATTTCATATACATTTCATTATATTTACATTATGTTTGCCCTTACATTATGTGTGCATTTCACACTTATTATTATGTACATTATTTCTTTGGCTAGTCAAAATTGGCTGCTACATATACCCTCCCTTTTAGATTGGTTGATGTCCTCGTTGATGATTGTTTTTGCTCGTGAGGACTTACATTTTGTTGATCTTGAGGTGTTAGAACAAGAACTCCACCTAACTCCTAGATCTACAATTTCAAGGCCTTTGTTTCTCCCTTTAGTCTCTTGTGGCATGTCTCACAGTGATTCCACTGTATACCATAGTGAGTTGCTCTATGTTCAACTTCTGCCAACTTGACTTCTCTCTTTACAATGTCAACTTCTCTCCTTGCTACAATTTCTAAGTATTCATCCTTCTCTGCTTTGATTTGATCGGGATGAGTGACCTCTTTGTCTTTGCTTTCAGCAATTTTCTTCTTCACCATACACTCTGATTTGAGTTTTCCAGTCAACTGATCCTGGACCTCAGGTGCTTTGATATTCCCTTCAACCTATTTTTTTTCCTTACCAACTTTGCTTCGACATCTTGCACCTATCTAAGTAGTACCTCCATATCCTTCGCGGTTAGTCTACTCCACATTCTTCTCCTAGAACTTCTCTAGACCCTTGGCTAACCACTGAATCATGTATGCCAAGAAGTTCATTCTTGCATACAACTTAACCATCTCAAGTGCAAGCTTGATGTACTTGACACCTACTTCCTCCTCTGGACAAGCTTCCATATTTACTTCTTCAATGTACACCTATGGTGGATGTTTATAGAGTACTTTCGCTCAAGCAAGTTCTTCACTTCCAACACTGTTTTTGCACTGCCTTCAAGCTCCTATGGTCGTATTTAGTGTAATTAGACAAATTTCTTCATTCGTTCGTCATTTCGAGTCCATTGCACCAATTTTTCCAACTCATTCTCCATTCATAGATACTAAAGTCTCCAATCTCCTATGCATCCAACTTTAAACTCATAGCATACTTTGTCTATCACTCCAAACTTCTCGAAGATTGTATCAACATGCTCATTGATCTGTTCACCCATAACTGGTGGTCTTCTCAAATTTGGCACTTCAATGATGAAATGCTCACTCTCCTCTCCTGCCAGCTCCATGTCAGTATCGTTACTGGTGGTCATCTCCTCCACATCCTCTCTATCGTGACCCATGTTTTCTTGCCTTGTTGCATCAGTTACAACTGTTTCTTGCCCTCTCTTGGCTCCTTCTCCAACAGTTGCCTTTCTTGCCCTCTCCTGGCTCCTTCTCCAACAGTTGGCTCCCTTCACCTTGTTGCCACCAACTAAATTATAATACAATTATCCTTCCTTTCTCCCCTCTCTCCTCACAACTAGTGTTGTTGTCGTCTGGGATGTGATTTTGATATCCACATCATCCAGTACAAACTATAAGTTTGAACTTTCAAAACTATTGGGTGAGTGCACATTTTCAACATGCATACCTATTGCACCTTCTTCCTATGCAATGTCCACTCCAATTTGGACTTTTCATCCACATCCACAACAATAGATACTTGTGCTCATTACGCAGTGCTTTACTCAATCTGTTACACACTCAAATTTATTGGTTGTTTTTCTTGTGCAACCGTCTCTTGTGGCTACTATTTAGTTGTTGCAGCCCTCCTTTTTTTCAGTTGTTGCAGCCCTCCTAAGTTATTTTTGGACCTGCAATGCCTTCTTGCGCAACCTCTCCTGATGTGTAGGAAAATTTCCTTTACTTGCACTCCTACCTAGGAGATTTCATGCTTATTACCTCTTCCCTCCATTTGCTACTCTTTGTGAAGGTTGCTAATGTTGAGGTTGAGCTCCCAACAATTGCTCCAACCTCTTACACTTTTTCTTTGTCTGCATCAACTCTTCAACTCCTTATGATTGCACTCTCTTCTTCTCAAGCCTCTCGCAACTCTTCAACTCCTTATGATTGCACTCTCTTCTTCTCAAGCCTCTCGATCCTTCCTCTTCTTCAGTGTACCCTTATTTTTCTTAACAAGGGTACTTCCCTTAGATAGGGGCATCATGTGGACCCACCTAAATATCATCTATTAATGCTTCGAAATAACCCTTAGTAGATTCAATCCAAGAAACTTCAACTTCTCATGTGTTACAACATTCATCATAATGGTAAAGGCATGCAAATCCATCGAGAAATTCTTTGAATATTGCATCAAGAAACTATTAATGTGATACGACATATATGATGCCCAATCATATGCAACTCCATGTATTATCCCCTCCATATACGGTATTAACCAAGTGGGCATCTCTGAGGATCTTTGTTCTCCTGAGACATCACTACATTCATCACACACTACAGTTCTTTCGTCTTAAATTGTTGCATATTTAGTCCATGACTCCCATGCTTCAACAACTTTGTCGCCTCATCTAGATTGATATTTGTGACCCTATCCATCATCTCTTGACTGAGATTTGTGACCCTATCCATCGTCTCCTGCCACTAGTGTGTATCAGTTGACTCCACCGATATGCCTGAACTAGGCAACCCAGGTGAAAATACTACCTACACTGCTCGATCACCATTCAACACTCTACTCGTGATCTTGCATATTATATGTTTGCATCATTTACAACTAGTAGTTCTTGATGAACTACTCAAATTTTGGAATATGCAAAATATGGTGCACTCTCTTGAATGCAGTCTTCAGTGAATGATCTTACTCATGCTCCTACCACCGATGTTTGACAAAAATCTCCTATTGGTTGTTGCTAGGTTATCTCTTGCAAGGGTACCAGCATCCTCTCTCATCCCTCGCTCTTCTCATTTTCTTGAGGTGCAACCTCCACCACTCTTTCTCTAGGATTGTTGGTCCTTAGCCTTTCTCCCAAGGTCACAACCTGTTGCCTACCCTGGCGTCCTAATTGCACTCTCTCCCTTACACATAAATGTTCTGCAAGCCCTCTCCTTACAACTATTTTGAAGCCCTCTTCTCATGAAGGAAACCTCATCTACAACTTTGGCTCAAGTGGAGCTTTCCTCTATTGTTTCTCCATTCAGTGTATCCTTTCTATGATACTTAACCACTTTTGCATCCTTTTAGCCTTTAGCCCACATCAGACTGCATTTATGCTTGTATGGCACTTGTCGTACAATGACTCCACTTGTACAATAAATGTAATCTAGCTTGTATGGCGTTGTCATACAACTGTCTCACTTGTACGATAGATATCACTGATAAAGGAACTATCGTCTAACACTTGGACTTGTATGAAATCCTTCTGCCTGCACTAGTATGGCAATGCTCATATGACAACTTCATTGTTGGTAAGGCACACCACATTTTTATGACAACCTCCTCATGCCCTCTACACGATGCATGTGTCACTCATCCATCCTACTTCTCATCGTCTCTATGACTCCTCTACAACAATTTCATAAACCCTCATGTGTCTACAATTGAAAATTTTCACTTCCCTCTCCATCCATACAATTATGCGATCATTCGTACGCTTCTAAGTTTTTGGAATTCTTCCTTTTCATACTCTTTATTTCCATGGCTCAGTCTTCTCCAATACTGCAATAAAATTCACCTCACTGCAACAATCTCAACTCAGGGCATGTTTGTTATTTCTTCTATTGACAATTTCCTTACATTGACACAACACTTTATACGATTGCTCTTTATCTTGTCTGTATGGCTCCTCTCCTCAACACTACTTCCCTCTTGCACACGCTAGGTTGCTTCTCTGTCAATGTTGGGCAATGGACGCTCAAGCCTTCCCTAATGTGTGTGTTTATAATGCTCGAGGGAAATTTTTTGTTGGTGCACATGCAATAACTACTTATTTCATTGTCAGTTCACCACCTCGCCTTTTTCATGACTTTTTGTTTGTCTTTTCTATTTTTATTTTTTTCAAGACAGCTTATCTTCGTCATACAATTTGTATGGCCACATAGACTGCCACTTCCACTACATCTTCTATAGACGAATTGGTTCTCTTTTCCTAATGATTTTCTTTCGTCTGATCTACCGTTTGACCCCTCACACTTGAATGATGATTTGCTCCATGTTTTGCATTTGTATGATGATCATTTGCTTGTTCCTCATTTGTACATCTATCTACCTATTCCTCATTAGTATGATGATCTGCCATACATTTATTACCTATACAACCATCTGGACTTGTATGACAGACCCCATCTATGCAACAATCTTGAGTCGTATGAAAACATCCTCCATTGATACTATGTCCAGTCGTACAAGTACCTTTTCAACTCTTTCACTTGTATTGAAATGTGTTATGTCATTCGATCCATGATTCTGTTGTTGGTATCTTGCCTATCCTAGTTGGATTTGATAGACACCTCTTCTCCTTGATCGTCTTTGTCATCATCTTCTCCATCGCAACAATCCATCAAGCTTAGATGTATTTCTTTCTTCTACTGCTACCATTGGGCAAGCCTCCTTGACTTGGGATTGTCTACTCCTCACTCGAGGATGTTTGAGGTTTGTCTAATTTCTCCTTTGTTGTCTATTCCTATGATATGCGGTCCTAACAAACTAACCTAATGGTTATACGAAAACTAGTTATTTTCTCTATGATCAGGTGTTGATCCAATTGGATCAAATAACTAACCATGTAGCCTAGTGGTAGCCAAGGGGAAGGTCCTTCCCATCAAACTACCGAGAGGGAAGACAATCAACCTTCTCCCTTGATTAAGTAATCCTAGATGGGTCAGTGATCCTAGTGCTCCTCTTGAACTACCTAAGTTACCTACTCTACACACTCTTATGAGGTTGTCTAACAATCCTTGCAAACTACTTCAACTTCCCAAAGGATCATGTCTATTCATTGGAAAATTTCCAATTCTCCTCCTTATTCGTCTCCCCCTCAAATTTTTGCTACTCTTCATTATTCCTATTTGGCTACAATATTGGTGTGTTCTCTTCAAGTCATCACTACTTGAACTACTTGTCAAAGACACACTATTGGAGTTTGTTTTCCAATTCCTTGTCTCCCCTTCTAGCGATGCCAACACTTCAAATACATATCTAGAGAATCTGACTTACTACCAATAGTCTTGCTCTTCCATCTTGAAAATTGTCTCGTAGCCTTCCTATCTCTCGCTTTGCTTATGCCCTTAGTTGTTTATTTGTTTCTTGTAGTTGTTCAAATCTTGCAACTTATATGTCTCTCTACACATCCTTTATTGTTGCAACCCAACTCTTGCCAACAAGCTCATATCTTCATGCTCATTTTCATCGCTCCAAGGTTCATGCTCTGGTGGATCTTCTCTTGTGACCACCATTCTTTGTTCATCTTGTTCATTTAGTGATCATAGTCTCTTTGCTTCCTCTATGTCTGGAAATTCAACATACATATGTAACCTTCTTTGCTCCATGGGAAGAGGTTCCAACTCCTATTCTATTATCGGTTGCTCTCTGTTTGCACTTCCAAACAACCAAACTAGACCTGGATCACTGTCCTCTTTTTCTTCTGCACCATCTTCAACTTTGGTCCAATTCGACTCTCCTTCCTGGACCACTATACCTTCAAAAGCTTCCGAAGACTGGTTTGGTGCTGCAATCAGTCTTCCTATACTCTTCTTTTCTTCTTCTTCTGGTTCAAAACCAACCATATTCACCTGTGCTTTCATCTTGTATGGTTTCAATTTTGAACCATTAACTGTCTCGGGACACATTCTCCCTCGTTCAATGCAATCTTACCGAGCAATATTAGCGAGCCATTATCCATCATCTCTACTACTTGGAAGGGTCCAAGCCACAATGTCTTCAACTTTCCTAGCTTGATTTCACGCTTGCCATTGAACTTCAACACCAAGTCACCTGGTTTCAACTTCATCTTTCTCAAGTGCTTATCATGCCACAACTTCCTTCGACGTTGGGCCACCTCCATTGCCCACTATGCCATCACCCTTTTCTCTTCCAGTTTCACAAGTGTCGCAAGCCTCTCCTCTAGGCTCTCCTGGTTGCCCATACAGTTCTGCACCGCCACCCTCAGACCTTGGCACCAAGAACTCTATCGGCACTATTGCCTCCTGCCCGTACATCAACTGGAATAGTGTATGGTTTGTCGTTGGCTTGAACGTAGTTTTGTATGCCCACAGAACTATTGGCAATTGCTCCTCCAAGTCAGCACCCTCTATTCCACAGGTCTTGTGAATTACGGAAACCAAGACTTTGTTGCCTTAGCTTGCCCATTTGCCCTTGGGTAGTATGGACTTGACAATGAGTGCAAAATCTTGAATTTCGTAGTCAACTTTTGGATTATCTCATTGACAAAGTGTCCTCTGTCACTTGTCAACTACATGGGTATGTCAAACCTCGTGATCACCTCCTCATATAGGAATCTTGTTGTACTCCTTGCAAAATTATCAGGTAAAGCTCTTGCCTCAACCCACTTCGTCAAGTATTTTGTCACTACCACAATGTATTGGCATTTTCCTCTCCGACTTGTTCTCAATGGTCCAACAAAATCGAGACCCCATCTCTCAAACAACTCCTGTGGTTGTGATGGGTGTAATGGCATGAAGTCCCTCTACAACGGTTTCCCAACTCTCTGGCATGTATCGCATGCTTTCACAAACTCTTTGGCATCATGATAGAGGGTGGGCCACCATAGCCCCACCAGAAGCACTTTCCTTGCCGTCGCATTTGGCCCCATATGCCCTCTTGCCAATCCTTCATGGGCTTCTTTCAGCATTGCGTTCACTTCTTCCATCATGCATCTCCTCAATATCCCATCTTGTCCCATAACAAATCGACAATCAACAAGAATGGTGCTGACTTGATGATGACTTTCTTCTTCTTGTTGTTGTCATCTCCCTTGGCAGCTCACCTGTCGACAAGTATTCTCCAATCGACTTGTACCACGACGGAATCACATTGATTGCAAATAAATGAGCATCGGGAAACTCATATGACACTCATCCCTCCATAGGCTCTTCCAAATAGATCCTTGACAACTGATCCGCTATCACGTGCTTCTTTCCAAGTCTCACCACCACTCGGAACATGAACTTCTGCAATGTGACGAGCCACCTGCTAACTCGCCCATGGATAGTCGGTTTATTGATCAGGGGCAACAACGCCTAATGATCTACATAGAAAGCAAAAGGATTGGCCAACAAGTAATGTCTGAACTTCTGGACTGCATAGACCATTCCTAAAGCTTCTCCTCCCCTATCGTGTTGTAGTTCTTCTTTGCCCTTGACAACAACCGACTAGAAAAATAAATGGGCTGATCTAGCCCAAATTGCTCCTCAGCCAATCCACATCCAATTGCAAAATTGGACGCATCCACATGGACATGAAACTCCTTATCCCAATCTAGAAACACCAGAATGGGTGTGCAAACCAACTTCGCCTTCAACTCCTCAAAGGCCTTTTGATGCTCCTCCATCCATCAAAAAGGAACATTCTTGCACATTAATTCATCCAACGGGTGGGACACTTGGGCAAAGTTCTTAATGAACCTCCTATAGTACCCAACATGCCCTAAAAAGGACTTCACTAAACTCACGTCATATGGTTCCTCCATACTCATTACAACACGAATTTTTTTAGGGTCGGTCTTCAACCCTTCCTTACACACTATGTGTCCCAACAATTTGCCATATGACACCAACAACTTACACTTCTTGGGGTTCAATGATAAACGAGCATTCATGCACAATCACATGCACTCCTCCAACGCCTTCAAATGCTCATCCTTCTTCCCATATAACAACCAATCATCCAAGAAGACTTTGAATTTTCTAGTGGACATATGCTAAAAAATATACAATATTATCCTTTGGAACGTGGTCGGGGCATTGCATAAACCAAATGGTATTCAGTTATATGCATAGATCCCGTTCTCTACTACAAATATAGGCTTTAGCTTATCCTCCTCGATGATATTTATCTAGTTGTAGCCAGAAAATCCATCCAAAAATGAATAGATTTCATGTCCAACAACCACCTCCAAGATTGAATCGGTAAACAGGATTGGAAAGGGATCTTTGATTGTGATGGCATTCAAACTTCGAAAATCCACACAAATGTGGATTTGGTTCACTTCCTTCTTCAAAGTAATGACAATCGATGACACCCACTCACTCACCGTAACCTTGAAGATTATTCCTGCATCTAACATCTTCTAGAATTTTGCATTCACCAAAGTTGCATACTTGGGGTTCATTCTATATGGTCATCTCCTTACTGGTAGTGCACCTGGAGTCAACTGAATCTGATGCACACACAATTCTGGTGGTATCCCCTTCAAATCCTTGTATGTCCATGCAAAGACATCTTTATACTCCATAAAGATTTTGAATGTTGCTGCCTTCAACATTGGATCCCACTCATCTCCGCACTGGATAATCTTTTCTTCATCCTTTTTGCCAAGGTTTACCTGAACCATTTTTGGGCCTTCATACTTTATGGTATCAAGTTCACTTGCTACTTTCACCACGTCCAATGGGTGTGTTGGCTTCTCATCTATCACAACATCACCAATTGTATATTATGCAAAGTTCTTTGGAATGTCCACCTCTCTATCTCTCTATCTATCTTTTGGTGCAATTGTTTCATTTTGACTACTGTCACTGGCCTTTTACAAACTCTTTGTCCCTTCATCACGGTCTTCTCTTTTGCTTAAATGCAGAGACAATTTGGCAAAAAAACTTCATAATCCTCCATCTGCCAATGGAGAAGTTCGCTATCTAAATGCCCTTCATCTTCTGTGCATTCCTCCAACTGCAACACTCCTTCGTTCAGTTCATGTTTGTTGTCCTCATCCGAGGATGAATTCCCTGACTTATCGGTTGTCGCGAGATCCTCACTCATGGACTGATTCTTCAAATTAATCATATATTTGTGTTGTCCTTTCTTGAAGGTCAAATGGTCCTCCCAATTGTGATTCACCTTCGCCATGCACAACCATCCTCTTCCCAACAATGCATCATATGTTGGTTTCTGCATGGTAATCACTACAAAATCCATGATAAACTCTTGATCGGCAATCTTCACTTTCTGAGCCATCAAGACTCCTTTCATCTCTATTCCATACTGGTCTGCACCATACAACTTGAAATTTGGAGACCATAAGAATGGTGCTCCAATCTCCCTCCAAGTCTTCTCAGGTAGTACATTGACACTCGACCCTCCATCCACGATCACCTAGGTCAACTTGTGGTTAAGCAACTCGATATGGATTAATGCTGGCTTTTTGCCAACATCAATCATCAACACTGTTGGATCAATGAATTGATCTCTCCTTCTTGTAGTTGCTTCCTATTGGCATTGTGGTTTCACTATGCTCCTTGGTTGCATCATCTCTCCTACCATTGCGTACAACTCCGGTACAATACTAAGTAAGCTTGAAACCTTGACTTCCACCATCGTATTCAATACTTGTTCTGCCAGTTGTTGTGTTGATGTCATCTCTTCTTCAGTGATCGACTTTTTCAACTCCTTTTCCTGGAGAAGTCACTCTTGCCTGGCCTTTTTCATCTCTTCTTCCACTGCATCGTGGGCTTCCTGCCATCTCTCCTCTTTGGCAAGATTGGGGTATTGTTCAGCTTTCTTCGCTTGACCCCTCGTTACCACGAGCACATTGTTATCTTTTTGTTGTTGGTCTTCTTGAGGCTCTTCGATATCAATAAAATTGACACTTTAGGAGTTTCTCGAACTCGTATTCTTCAGGCAATTAGCCTCCCTATGACTACCCAGACAACACTGACACAAATGCATTGTTATTTTTGGCATTCTCCCCAACTGGTAGATTCTAGCAATTTCTCACAAAATGCCCCCTCTTGGCATCTTTGGCATTGGATGTAAGTCGTCCATCTACATCATATTGCAATTGACTCTATCCTTGTTAATTGCCTCCTTGTGGCTATCTTCCTCCTCAATAGTTATTTTTATATTCGCCACTCATTGCTCCTTGTCCATTCTTAGATGTGCCTAAGATTCCTTATATTGAATGGACCATCTCCAACAACATGTCCTGTGACTTCACAAATGTTGCAATAAGCCTTCTTCGGACAAGTGATATTTGTATGTCCTTTTGCCTTACAATCCAAACACCAAATATCTTGTCTTTCCTTCTTTTCATCCTTTGCATCTCGCACCATCCTCTCCAAGTCCTTCCTCATGGCCTAGATCGCCACATGCAAGTCATCACGATCACTATCTAAATCTGAATCGTTTTTTTAGCTTCATTCTCCAAGGTGATTGCCCTATCATACGCCTCTTTATAGGTAGTTGGTGGAACTACCTTCAACTTCTTCTTGTACCTTGGCAACAATCCATCTAGGAACCATCATCTTTGTAGATCGTTTGCTCATACTTCCATCTTATCGATCAACTCCTTTAATCTTTTGTTGTAGGATTTGACATCCTCCTATTTTGTGGCGTAGATCTCTCCGATGATCTTGATATCATCCTAGAGTAGTCTGAATTCCTTGATGAATTCCTTCGTCATCTCCTCCCATGTATTGAAAGGATTTGTACTTTGTCTTTTCAATTGCCAGTCCATTGTGATCCCTCGCAATGTTGTTGGAAATAATCTCAACCAGGATTGTTCGTCATCCACTCCATTTGCTCGCCATATGGTCACACATGTCCCAATATGGCATTTTGGGTCTTCCTTCCCATCACCTAGAAACGGTGGGCACTTATGCTTGCTTATTGCTACTGCAATGCTAGCCATATTTGCCATCGGTGGCTAATTATCTTCACTTCTTACTTCCTCACTTTGAAGTTCTTCTCTTGGCTCTTCGCCTTGCACTTCTTCACTAGCAAACAATCTTTTACCGACTTCGAGTGCACCTTCACTTTGCGACCTCCTTCGCGAATATACAAGTGTTGGTTCTAGTCTCCTCGTCCACACTCTCCTATGATTGCCCTTGTGCTTGAATCTTGTCCTCTGCACCCCTTAGCAAACTCCTCTGCTCTTATGCCCGTGTTACTAGTTGTTCAACCTCGTCTCTTCGTGCACTCTCCATGTTGACGTTTTTACTTATCCCACGTTCTCTACGGTTCCCCCATTTGCTCATGCTTCACCTCAAACTTCTTTCATTGTTAAAAACAATGTTTTCCACCTTGCATGTGATTCACTCGAACTATCCTCTCCTTGAGGACTCCACACACATTCGACTTATGGCTCTTCAAGTTCTATCGTTTGTGACTGCAATACTTGGTTGGAAATCCTTCGAATCCTCACATGAATTTGCTTCTTCCACGACCTCGTCTCCCATGTCCTTGAGGCAAGGAATATGTCGTTCACCTCAACTCCCACACTTCACGCATGATGGTTCTTCAACTCGACCCAACTTTGATTCGACAACGGCAACGATGCAAAATGTAGCAAAATGGTAAGTATTCTAATAGTGGAGGAACAAGATGACACGTTTAGAGGCCAAGCAAGACTACAATCAATGCAATTTCACCCTCAACCATCTACACTTGAATGGCAATGTGCTTGTACAGCAACTATGATATAGACTTGTACAACAGATAGGTGACTAGCACTTGTACGACAAGTCTAGTCTCCATTGGAACGACAAGCACTTGTACAACAGATAGGTAACTAGCACTTGTACGACAAGTCTAGTTTTCATTGGAACGACAAGCACTTGCACAACAATCTCAACAACCCACTCATATGACAACATCAACAACTTGCTTGTATGACAATTCTCCCACTAGAACGACACAATACACTTCATTGGAACGACACAATGCACTTCATTGGAATGACACTCTCTAGAGCTCCACTTGTACGACATTTGTACATCCTAGACTGCAATTTCCTCGTACAAGGGTCACGGATGCAAGTCTCCCAAACTTGCACACAGAACTTGATACACACAATCTACCAAACTACCAACAACTATATCACACATAATACATGCATTACATAGATAGAGGATGAATCATCATTGTATTGCTCTCCTGTACGACATTAATAGAACATAAATCTTGCCCTAGCAATACAATGCACACATACTATCTCCTGGTCTCAATGGTCTCTCCTCTCACACAGTATGCTTGTGTCTTATGGTTGTACATCGTACATAGCACATGGTACCCGAACAAATGAATGGGGGATCCTATTTATCTTTGGGATTGGGCAGTTACTCACAATTGCCGCCTAGCTGCCCAAGACACCTGACACAACTACTTCCCTATTTGTGCGTGTATTATATACATTAGCCGCACTTACATTATGCTTGCAATTAATCAATGATGACGTCATCACCCTTGATGTCTCATACCACAAAATTGCATTACATGTACATTTCATTTCATATACATTAATATTACATTTGCATTTACATTTCATATGCATTTCACACTTATTGCTACTACTATGTACATTCTTTCTTTGGTTGGTCAGAACTAGCTGCTACAACGAGTGTTGGAATATCAGAAATACAACCTTATTGGCCAAGGCCGCCAGTATTAGAGTGCCCATGGATGCTCTTGATGTCAGCCTACAAGCTTTCACTATGTAAGCCTACGGACAGTTTTTATGTATTCACCATTGGTGATATCCGTTATAACACTTGTATGGTTGATGTCAATTAATGATTAAAGATATTTAATAAATTGTAATTTAACTTTTAAGCCAGCTTAAAACACTTGTATGGTTGATGTCAATTAAGGATTAAATATATTTAATAAATTGTAATTTAACTTTTAAGCCAGGTTATGTCAGATGGAGGTTAGCAATAAATTATGGATTAGGTACTATTATAAATACCTCCCAATAACGGATATATTGTCTTAGTCTATAATATCATGGGGATGCCTATAGCCACCCACCTCTTATTCTTATTTAGGCTATCTTTATTCTCTTATTTCGTCTATTTCTTCTACATGCTCTGTCTATTTCACTCATTTATTATTCTGCACATGATTGTGATGAATGTATGTTCTGAAATGCTTTCTGGAAAGTATTGTAAAATCCAATATAAAAGGCCTCTGTAACACTAGTGAAAACAAAAACAAAAAAAACAGCTTTTTAAACGTCATTGAATAACGCAAAAACACACTTAGATAAGCACACTGGATATTCCTAGCATTAGTGGGGTATTATATCGTCTGTTATAATCCTAGGAAGAAGGCTCACGACTGCTCACTAACAAGCAAAACTTCACATTTAGAATTTATAATATTCCCATTGCCCACAACCAACATGCTCACCAAAAAATTAAAAAGCATACTCTTAGTAGTTCCTCTTGGAGAAAAGGATCTTATGACTGTAGGGCATGTTTTAGACTGGAGCATGATAATCAGTGATATTTTGATAATAATTTTACGAGTCTTAGCAAGATCTGGGCAAACCTCTAACGAGGCCTCCATATATAACTTATTTTGTTCAATTAGGACAAAGAGAGAGGAACCAACTTCATCTATTTAGATTGCTCCACTGTTCCCTTTTTATGTCCCATTTCTATTATCTTGAAATAAAACAAACAGAAACACATGTAAGCCTATAGGCATAAGTAATAACTGGAACTCTGAAAAATTGAAACCTAATCTTCAAAATCCATGCAAGGAACTCTGAAAAATTGAAACCTGATCTTCAAAATCCATGCAAGGTAAAACATAAATTTGCAAGGAACACAACATAATTTGCAAGGAACACAACATCGATAAATTTCAATTCTCTTAATAATCAATCCTCCCAAAAGGAAAAAACATGTTTATGTTCAAACCAATTAATCCACATGTTGCACTTTATCATGTGTCTTAACAAAATTCCACATTGCAGAGGATCAATCCAATTTGTTATATGGAAACCATTCAAAGAACAGAAACCAATATTCAAACCCTGCTGTTTATACATGTCAGTGAAAATTAAATAGTTAATAAACACAATGTTTGAAAGTCACTTATGGTTCAACTCTTTGTTTCCCCTAATCATCATATTAAAAAGAGCATAACACATATAAGAGAATTAAGTTGGTTTCCCAAAAAATTAAAGAGAATTAAGTTGGTTTCCCAAAAAATTGAATTTTTCAGTGAACCACAGTAGTGCTGGAGAACTGAAAAATAAAATTCCTGGTCATATCGTAACCATGAAAATTTTAAAATATAAAAGACACATTATATATTTGGCTTTAAAAATGAAATGAAATTATATTAATGTCCACAAATGACCAAAGGAGATCGATGGGACTAAGGTGTACATCCATGTAAAAATATAAAGCAAAAGGGCACTGGAGAAACCCTCAAGATGATGAAATATATAACAAATAAAGGCTAACTAACAATAGCAAGCAAGGGATTCTCCAAAGTGGGGTAACCCTAGAAGACAAATATATTTATGCTGTAATTTTACAAATACAAGAAGCTCAATTCACAGACACTGACTGCTTTACTTCACCACTGTAAATGAGCTTTGATGGGAGATGTGCAATATGCTTTACTGATCTTTAGGATAAGGCTTTACTCGCCATTTTATGCCAGCTGTCTAGTTGCAATGGCAGGTATGTCTCGTATTCTAAATCCTTTGCCCCAGAATGATGCAAGACTCAAACCCATGATAGCCATGGCAACTACAGAACAAGCTGCTGGGACTGCTTGACTTCCACCAAGGAATTGTGTGGCTAAGAGGCCAGCAAGGGTAGAACTCTGCATTCCAGTACACAGCGAGATGGTTCTACAAACATTCTCCTCTTGCCTGTTAAAAGTCATTTAGAAAAGAATTAACCAACACAAATTAAAATATTGTTACTTTTCCTTCTCTACCAGTCACCTAAATGATATCTTGTGCGTTAGGGAACAAGTCCTTTTCTGTGGTCCCAAGGATTGTGAGATTGACAAGCAAGTTAATCAACGTAATATGGTGTTATGTAATTTCTTCTTTTACTAAGGATAAAATTTATGAAGCTATTTATTTCAATATGAATCATTGCTGTCCAAAGGGTTGTGGTGTAATGGTAATGGGATACATTGTAAGAGTGTGATCCAAGTACAAATCTTTACACTGCAATAAGGCAGTCCATATGTAATGAAAATGGGGTAATTCGTATAAGGGGGATCCATGTTCGACTCCACATTGTAATAAGGCAGCTCATAACCTCAAGTGTAAATTTACCGATTAAGGGGAAAAAATATTCTCAACTATTTTCTATCTGGCTAGTTACTTTGTCCAATAAATCAACCTATTTGAATTGAAGACTTGCTGAATTCTTCAAGCATGGTGGAATAACAGTAAACAGACTCAAATGCATGCCAAAATTGTAGAATAATTGTGCAGGAAGAAAGTCCAATGTAACAATATTGCTATTTTATAACATAATAACTATCTATTGAGCTAGACAGTACAAGAGTTAATGACCCAAAAAAATTCCTTATGAAATATTAGGTTCTTTTTTATTCTTTGAAAGGAAAGCGATAAGTAGATGAGGCAATTAGTACACTATAACTCATTTTACTAATAAAGAATATAGTACAAAGATGACTGATAATGAATACAATAAAGGATGTCACATATATAGAAGCTATAGGATATGATTATGTACAACAATGCTCCTTCAGACATAGTAACAAAGTAGTTAGATTATAATTAAGTATATAATAAGTCCTCCCATCTTGAGATGTTTTGCCCTCAAAGAACGGGAAAGCAGATGTGGATTAGTGAAAGACTGTTCTTCCTAAGATGCTTCTTCCCTGAGTAACTTCTTCCACTTGATGAAATACTCCATGACGTCTTTGGAAAGTAAATTCTTTATATTATTCCTTAAGGTTCATGCATGCTCCAACATACGTTTAGACGTGTAAGTTTGTATGTTTTGACACTACTTGTGTTTAGGCCCAATCACTTATTGTGAGGAAGTAACGTTCATTAATGGTGAATAAGACTAATGGCGTGTCCGTGTATGTAATCACATGCTTATGTATATAACTACATCTAAACCTGTCATATGTATCACACCTAAGTTAAATAAGGTTGGTCACCACCACCTCTACAGGCTTTTACATTCAGCAGTTGATTGAGGATGAAGTGATTGATAAGAGCCACTGCCCTATTGAGAACTAAATTGTAAATATCTTCACCAAGCACTTGGCTCAACCATACTTTCTTCATTTGAGATCAGGAGGTGAAAGAAGTTGTCAATAAGAGGGGATAGTACATGATGCCCCTCCCATATGAGTTGCATAATTCTCTACAAGACTCAAGTTACTCTTATGGAGGATGTTAGGAAATGAACTTGGACATGTGAGTCTAGGTGTTGCTGTCACTACTCGTGTTTAGGCACAATCATCTAATGTGCATTAGTGACATGTAAGATTAATTTACATATCTATATGTGAAATATATTACATGCACTCATGTACAGCAAATAAGTTTGTTCACCAAACAAACATCTCTAGAAGCGTCTACAGTTGTTCTGGATAACTCGTCTTTTCCTCTTACGCTACCTGCCATGCTCATCCAAAATCATCTTTCTAAGTCCATATATTGGAGGCATCTGTAGTTTATTGGCAAATTGTATAGAGTCTCGTAATCTTGACAGTTTGCTGTTTCACTCTAAATAAACCTTGTAACTACTATTATTTCGAATCCGCAATTATAGTTGGGGTTTGCTTTATCATGATGATTTAATCCTAGTTTTATAATTTTCACATGGTATTAAAGCATGTTTACTAGGGCTCCTTCAACTTCTTGTAAAAGGTTCAAGGATCAATGAGGTAGAAAAATGTTTCTGTGCTCATCTTTTACCTTTGGAAGACAATCTTGACACTACCTTAATTGCACTGTATGGATCTTTTTAATATTGGAGTCTTGCATGTTTGTGAACTCATTTTTAATCTTTTGCAGCCTTTTGTTCACTCTTTGGTTGTTTTGTTTTGGAATTTTGGCACAGATCTCTTTCTAGGCTTCTTTCACCCATTTGTCTTTGAGGCTTTATCTACAAAAATCTAAGACCTTTATGATGAATCACTCTCCATACAGTGTTCTTCAGATCTCAAGGGTTCTAACTTCTAGATCTGCTTGCAGTTTTAAGATTGGTAACTCTGCTTTCTAGATCAGGCCCCAGGAAGCTTTGGCCTGGACTTGCATTTTCTGAAGAGTTTATCGATTTTGGGCCAAAATTGACCATTTGGATGCATCCAACGCATGCCAAAATGGTGTTCCAAATGTCTTTGGATTTTTCTCAGACCTGGCAGTTGCAAAGATATCAAGGAAACATACCTCACAAATCAGTAGGCAATTTTCAAGACCCGGATTTCTGGAGGCCATAACTTTGTCCTACGGACTATGATTTCAATGAATATATTTAGTTCTAGCTATATTTTTCATGCTTACTGGATTATGCAGTCAATTTCTCTTTTGGTAATCTAATTTCTCTGTTTTTCAATCAGTCTCCCTGTCATCCCTGATTAGCAAACTACTATAAGGCATAGCTTGGCCATATGGTGTCTAAATTGTGTGTGTGTGTGTTCCTTTTCCAAGCAGACTCTGTCTCTGCACTTATTTCTACAAATCCAGCATTTCTATTTGTTGTTTTGATTTTAGGCATTTCCTGAAATCAGATTTACATCTTCAACTGATTATGTTTGGACTGATTATATTAAAAACGTATTGGAAGGCATAGAGTTATTCAGTAGTGTTTATGGTGGGAAGCATGAGACCTTTGAGAATAAAAAGAAGTTCAAGTATATATATAGATGTGAGACAGCAAAAGCCATATTTCTGATGATCCACGTAAGATCTGGAACACCTCTCACTCTTTTGCAATAATGAAACCATTTGTGCCCATCAATTGGAGAATCAATTTATTTGTCTTGATCCCATCAATTGGAGAATCAATTTATTTGTCTTGATCCAGGTGGTCTTGAGGGAACTCCCAACTCAAATAATGCAACATTACTAAGGATGGCATTCAAAATACGTGTGTTGTTTTTATCAAGTCTTGGAGGACATTATTCTAAATTTGTGCCTACTTTTTAATCTACTCAATCTATGTTAAGATACAAATATATTGCCCCTATGTTTGATGTCTTTATGAGCAATTAATTAGATAAAAATTAAATTACGGTAGTAAATTGGAATGTAATGTGTCCAATATGCAAGTATTTATGGCAAAACAGAAGGTTCCTCAAGAAAGCCACCTCCTAAGGGATTAAGGAGCAAAACCCTATCCTTCCAATTCCTCTTGGAATTCTGCAGCTTCTCCAAACAATGACTAGAACAAGAAAGGTGATATGCTCCAATTGTGGCCAGATGCATCATTTCAACTCATGAAGTTAGGAAACGATAAAGGCACTCGAAGAAGCTATGAAGCAGCATGATATCAAGATTGATACATCTTCAAGTTCTCCCAAAGGTAAATAAAAGCCTCTTTTCATCATCAAGAGCTCTAAGAGTTGATGATGTCATAGCCGCTTTGTTGGCAGAAGAGTTTAGGCGAAAATTATCTCTAGAACCCTCAACCAATTAAGCCCTAGCTGTGAGAGGTCAATCTAACGAAAGGAGTCAACAAGGTAGATCACAGTCTAGGTCTAAGTCAAAAGGACGCAAGCTGAAAGGGAGGTGCTGGCATTGTGGGAAGCCAAGGCACTCGAAGGACTGTTGGCATCTGAAAAAGGAGAAGAATGGTGAAAAACAAAATCAACCATCATCTAATGAAAAACAAAATCAACCATCATCTAAGGCCAATACTGGAGATGCAGTAGAGATGGCAACATGTGAGGCCTTCTGTACCAGTAGCAGCAGATCTATTTTATATACCTGGGTTTTGGACTCGGGTGCATCTTTCCACATGTCTCCACATAGAGACTGGTTTGTCAAATATCAGTCCTATAATGGAGGGATGGTCTATTTGGGTGATGATCATCCTTTAGAAATTGTGGGAAGAGGGGACATAAGGATCAGGCTGGACGATGGTAGAGAAAGGATGTTATGTGATGTACAACATGTGCCTGCTTTGCGGAAGAATTTGCTCTCAATCAAGATGATGGACAAGCTTGGGTATTGTACTACTTTTGGTAACAATTATTGCAAAATTACCAGAGGATCCCTAGTAGTAGCAAAAGGAGAACCTTATGGGACCTTATATCGTTTGTGTGGTGATAAGGTGACAAGCCATGCAGCAACAGCAGTTTTAGGCAATGCTCAAGATGGAGTAATGCTATGGCATCAATGCCTAGGGCATATGAGTGAAAAAGGATTGAAAATTCTGCATCACCGAGGTATGCTGTCTGGGATTAAGTCTTGCAATTTAGCCTTGTGTGAGCACTCTATTTTTGGCAAACAAAAGAGGGTTCGATTTACTGCAAGTCTTTGTAAGAGTTCTGATTTTTTGCAGCTTATACATTTTAATATATTTGGACCGGTCCCCACTCAGTCCTTAAAAGGTACTAGATATTTTCTAACATTTATAGATGATTATTCTAGAAGAGTGTGGGTTTATTTTCTGACAAAAAATTCAGAAGCTTTGGAAAAATTCAAAGAGTTCAAGGCAAGAGTAGAGAAAAGTTTGGGCAAGCCTATTTTATGCCTCAAGTCAGATAATGGGGGTGAATATTGCTCCAAGGAGTTTGATCAATTTTGTACACAGGAAGGGATTAAGCACCAGAAGACTGTGCCATATACTCCACAGCAAAATGGTGTGGCTGAGCGGATGAATTGCACAATCATGGAACGTGCAAGAAGCATGCTCAGCACATCTAGGTTGGAGAAAAGGTTCTGGGCAGAGGCTGTTAATACAGCTTCTTACCTTATTAACAGGTCACCTACAGCTGCGTTGGATGCACAAATTCCAGAGGAGGTTTGGTGTGGTAAGCCAGTTAATACTCTCATTTGCGTACTTTTGACTGTGATGCATTTGCCCATGTGCCAAAAGAAAAAAGGTCCAAACTTGACCCAAAGTCAAGGAAATGTGTTTTTCTCGGCTATGGAGATACAATGAAGGGGTATAGACTATGGGATCCTACTGCCCACAAGGTAATTATTAGCCGGGATGTTATTTTTAATGAAAAATCCATGCAAAGGAAGGAGGTACAGCAAACACCTGAAGTTGTACCTGTTGAAGTAGAGATGAACAAAGCTGAAAATGAAGATAAGGTTGTTGAAGTTTTTGATCAGCATGTAGATCAGCAAGTTCAGCAGCCTGAACAGGCACAAGACCAAGAGCCACAACCAACAGAACATTGGGTTAGAAGATCTACACGTTCACAAAAACATCCGGATAGGTATTCTCCTGATTTTCAGTCCTCTTTTGCTTTGTTAACTGATGATGGTGAGCCTAGCTCGTTTCAGGAAGCTGGAGAATTTGAGAATGCAGATAAGTGGAGGAAAAACATGGATGAGCAGATGGAATCACTATGGGAGAATGAAACGTGGGAACTTGTGGATCTCCCACCTAGAAGAAAGGTTGTTGGTAACAAGTGGGTATACAAAGTAAAAAAGAACAATGATGGGCTGTTAAAACGATATAAAGCTTGCTTGGTGGCAAAGGGTTATGTGCAGATGTCAGGTATAGACTTCAATGAAATATTCTCTCCAGTTGTGAAGCTGACTACTGTTAGAGTTTTACTTGCACTTGTGGCAGCACAGGATTTAGAGTTGGAGCAGCTTGATGTAAACTGCTTTCCTGCATGGTGATCTCAAGGAGGAGATTTATATGGATCAGCCTGAGGGCTATGAAGAAAGAGGCAAAGAGAATTTGGTTTGCAAAATTAATAAATCTCTGTATGGATTGAAACAGGTGCCAAGGATGTGGTACAGAAAATTTGACACTTCCATGAAGAGCCAAGGTTTTAGCAGGAGTGAAACTGACCATTGTTCATACTATAAGAGGTTTGATGATGGTCGTTTTATTAACTTGCTGTTGTATGTTGATGATATGCTAGTTGCAAGCCCTAGCATGAAGCAAATCATTGATCTTAAGGCTCGGTTTGCTAGGACATTTGATATGAAGGATTTAGGAGAAGCAAACCAAATTTTAGGGATGAAGATACACAAGGACAGAACAGGAAGGAAGATTTGGTTATGTCAAAATACATACATAGAAAAGATTTTGCAGCGCTTTAACATGCAGAATGCAAAACCAGTCAGTACCCCGCTTCCTCCACACTTCAAATTGTCTTCCAAACAGTGTCCTAGAACAGAAGCAGAGAAGACAAGCATATCTCGTGTACTGTATTCATTAGCAGTAGGAAGCCTCATGTACGCCATGGTGAGCACCGGACCGGATATTGCCCAAGCAAAGTGGGAGTAGTCAGCCGGTACATGGTGAATCCTGGTAAGGAGCATTGGAATGCAATGAAGTGGATATTTAGATATTTAAGAGGCACTTCAGATGTTGCCATTTACTTTGGATCGACAGATTTGCAAGTTAAAGGTTTTGTGGATTTTGATTATGGAGGAGATAGAGATGGGCGAAAGTCCACTATAGGATATACTTTCACTCTTGTTGGTGGAGTTGTGAGTTGGACTTCTAAGTTGCAGTATGTGGTGGCTTTATCAACCACTGAAGCATAATATATTGCAGTGACTCATGCTAGCAAAGAGGCAATTTGGCTAGAGCGATTGTTGAGTGACTTCAAGATAATGCAGGGAAAGACTGCGTTGCATTGTGATAGTCAAAGTGCTATTCAGTTAGCGAAGAACCCAACATTCCATGATCGCACCAAACACATTGATGTTCAGTACCATTTTATAAGAAATGTGGTGGAAGAAGGTAGGATCCTATTGGAGAAGATTGATACTGAAGTGAATCCTGCAGATATGCTTACAAAGTTGGTCAAGAGAGAGAAGTTTGAGTGGTGCAAAACTTCTTTGGGCTTGCTGAAAACGTGATAAGGGCAGCATTGGGCAATTGGCACTTAGATGGAAAACAAAGGCAAATATTTCCTGTATATCGACTTCAAGTGGGAGAATGTTAGGAGGTGAAGTCAATATCCAGATCTCCGATGTTCTTCAGCAGAGTGGTGCATGGTGGTGCAGCTTTTAAAGTGCTTTTGCTTTTAAAGCTTTTAAAGTGCTTTTGCTTTTAAAGCTTTTAAAGTGCTTTTGCTTTTAATTGCACTCTTTCATGATCTTCCTTAACTCAAAATTTCAGATCGGTCAAAATTCTAAGTTTTGAATCAACAATTTTACATAAACTCTTTTTTTTTTGGCATTTTCTAGATTTGCAGAGGAAGGACTTTGGTGCCTCTATGCCCAATCTCCCACGCTTCGCCATCAGAATTTTATGCCAACCATGTAGCCCTTCAAATTGTGATTGCAACTAGAGTATATTTGAGCACATATACTCCAAAAAGCACAATGAACTCATGCAACAGAAGCTAAATGAGCTTGTGTTTGTTCATTACAACCTTTGCCTCCACCATAAAAAATTTGAGGGGTCAAATTATGAGGCCATTGATTTAGATAAGAATGATCTATCATCTAAATGAACCATATAGCTAGAGGAGCAATAGGAGCCTTTCTTTTCGATGGATGAGTTTGAAAATATAGCAAAAGAGTTAGCGGCAATGGTAAAGGAAGAGGCACGAGCACAATGAGAGAGAACCAGAGCTTCAGATAGGGCAAAACGCAAAGGCATTACCAGATACTAGATGGATGAGTTGATCGTTGTGGTGGGCCTATGAGGCATTTTGTACCATTTTAATATGATATTCAAAATAAAAATATTACTTGCATTAAAATTTCTTTAATTGATGTGTTTCATGTGTAGTTTAGGGTTTTACCATTGTATTAATTTTGGATGTGTATAATGTTAGATCTGTTTCAGCACAGGCGACATTTCTTGTTGCCCTGGGAGGGCTTCTCTTCTCGCTCGGTGAGGCTTTCTCTCCTGCCCCTTCATGGGCTTCTCCTCTTAGTTTCAGCAGTTTATCTCCGATGTCCCGCAGAGGGTCTGTTGCTTTTGTTGTAGATTTGTTGGGACCTCTTCTCTCAATCATCATCTTCTCGTAAAAGGTTACGAAATCCTTTCAAAACCCCTGTTCACCAATCGAAAACAATTTGTGACATGCATGAAAAAATATATTTTTCAATGAAAATTTGCATTTTATTCGTTCTTTTTTTGGTCGAGATTTTCCGAGTTTTTTCGCCAAGTCCGAGTCCAAGTCACAAATTGGCCTTGCTGAGTCTATGTTGATTCCAAGTTTTGATCAATGACCTAGATCACGTCTTAAAGTGATTATCATGGCATTGTTGATTTTTTGGACTTGTGCTTTAGCAACATGTGTCATCATGTGCACCCATCACGCCTATGTCCTAACTCAGCATTTTAAAGATTTTTCGCACGTGCAATTGCTAGGAGAAGATGACAAAAATGACAAATAAATATTGTGGAAGGTAATAAAGCTTCTTGGCCGAGTGGCTCATCATTGTCCCACCCAAGGACTAACAAAGTTAGCTCATCCCTATCCAAATAGAGATCTCCACCACCTGCAACTCATCCCTATCCAAATAGAGATCTCCACCACCTGCAAGTCAATTGCTAGTACTCTTTTTCCAAATGCAAATCCAAGAAGAATCTCTTCAATCTCTACACTGACTTTCTTTAGATGAGAATCTCATGTGTCTTCAAATAGAGGAATTGCAAAAAGCACATGAACAAGTGATAGCTACACAAAAGGATAACAAGTGGGTAGTAATCCATGACCACAAAGCAAAGATTCATGATTCCCTTCCTTTAGGGTGGTCTCATCCTTGGCCTTCAAAATGAAGATATCCTTGGTAGCCTGTCTAGAGCTTGTTGGAAGGGTAATGGAGCAAGACGGTCTTCTCCGAGTACATTCTAGGATGTCATATCTTTCTTTGTCATTTCTTGTTTTTATCACAGAGATGCACAAGAGCCCTAAACGAGCCCTCCCACTTGCTAGTGGTTACCATTGAGTTTTTGCTTTCAGCTATCAAACATGTAAATCAGGTGCCATGAGTGCTTTGACTTGCCTCATTCAAGATTGCCTTCGTCAACAGGTATCTTTGGTCACATTAGATGAATATTCCAAAATATAAGTGGTTATGAATTCAAAGAGGCCCACCACTTCTCCATGACATCTTTATAGTGGTATACTACTTTCCTACTCGGCTCTCTATCCAAATATTTCCACATACTTATCTTTGGGTGAAGCAATTCTTTTGGGTGATTTTAATGCCTACACTAGAACCCACTAGGAACTTTTTCATTATCTCATCGAAGACCAGTTGTGTATCTTCAAACTTGACCTCATGGATCTTGCATAACATAAAACCTCTATAGATGAAAAGCATCATGTTATTTGGGAAAACATTTCTTCAATTGTACAAATCACATGGCCTCTTAGTATTCATCAGGATTCCTTGATTACAAAATTCATACAAGTTCACTTGTTTTCACACAGGAGAGATGCGAGTGTGTTTAATTATAATTTTTACCAATGGAAACTTGCTTTTTTATTCAAGTTTCTAGCCAACTTCCCTTGGTTGATCATGCCAAGTTGATTTTCTCCTAGGATTCTCCGTCTTTTTCCTCTCCCTCTTCCTCCCTCACCAAGTCCTACCTACCATTCAACGATTCATTTCAATTGTTAGTATGCCAACAATTATGTTGTCCATCTCTCCCAATTGGTGTTTGGATATTATTCTCTCGATTCCACCATGACAACTCGTGTATGAATTTTTGTTTAACACCATAAAGGATGCATCCCTTGACTCCTTTCCTCATACATTCACCCTACCAAAGTCAGCTTGTCGCATTGGTTCTTACCTTTGAATCACTGGTATGATGAAGAATGTAAGTCTACACCATAAGCTCCACTTCACTTTTATGCATGAGGCTGTTGTTGTATCCTCCACCTAGAGGACATATAAAGGCCTCATTCAACACAAGAAACAAAACTTTCTTGCTACTAGGCATCGTGAGCTTCTTGATTCTCTTCATCACTCTCCAAAAGCCTCTTGCACACCCTCCTTCTCCAAAACCCCCTTCCAAACATCCTGATACCGAGGCCTGGGTCTCCAAGGCCATCATTCATTTCCCTACCACCCCACCCCCTCAACCACCACCACAATTTAAAAAAAAAAATCATGCCAACTCTTTTCCTCGAGGGACATCTAGACCAAAATCATGTACAAGGCTTCTGATTTTGATGGATTTCAGCCGAGTTTCTAAAGTATGGTGCTGAATATATTGGCTATCCCATTTCAGAATTATTCGGTGAGGTTGTTTGTTTTAGCTTCTCTTCTTCTTTGGTCACAACATGTTATCTACCCTATCCACAAGTCTAGATACTATTAGATCGTGATAACTACAAAAACATAATGATTGGACGCACATTTGTTAAGCTTTATGCCACAGTTGTGAACACTAAACTCCCAAAACAGTTGGCACAAGGCATGTTTAGAGCCAGAGGGTAGGCTGAGTTCATAGGTGGTCATCAGACTATTGACTGTGCTTTCATTCTACAGGCTATTATTGAGGAGGCTTCTCCAGCTTCTCCACAGTCTTTTGTAGACTATTGACTGTGCTTTCATTCTACGGGCTATTATTGAGGAGGCTTCTCCACAGTCTTTTGTAGACTTCAGAATGGCCTTGAAACTATTTCCAGAAATATTTTGTTTCAAAGACTACAAGACATTGGCATCTCAGAGCTCTTTATCACTGCTATCAACAGATTGTATAAGGTAGTTGTTGGTTGCTTATGGACTACCTCCATATTCTTAGAAGATGTTCAAAGCACAATTGGGGGACCAAACAAAGATGTCCTCTTTCTCCAACTTTCAAACTTGAAGAATTTATTCGTCGAAACACACATCGTGACTTCATAGTTATATTGCTTTTTACATATGATGTAGTTCTTCTTGCTAATACTCCTAAGGAATTCCAAATACAACTGGATGCCCTTGCTTGCTTTTGTAAGTTATGAAAGCTAACAATCAGCCTTAGCAAGACTAAGGTGTTGATCTTCAACACCTCAAAGGTACCCTTTCTAAGCTCTCATTCTTCTAAAACAGTGACCTGATTGAAATCATCACCACCTACACCTACCTGTTGGTTCAATTTGTAGGTCCTTACCTTAATCTTCAAACAACTTCATAGCCATGACATTGCAAGGAATGCATCCCTCTCAGTTTTAATTTGTAGGTCCTCACCTTAATCTTCAAACAACTTCATAGCCATGACATTGCAAGGAATGCATCCCCCTCAGTTTTAGAATACCAACGTTTCCAACTATATTTCTAGAACATACCTATAAAGATCAAGTCTAAGGTGTGTTGATTATTCTCATATTAAGAAGGTCCAGACTATTTTTCTCCAACAATTTATATGATGTAAGATAACAATACCACAATGCGTTGTCTAGGTTGAGTTTAACACCCAACCTCTTTCCCTTGAGAGCATCTTGTAAGTTATTTATCATCTTCATTGCCTTAAATCCATGAGTGATAATGCTTTAAGATGAGAGAGATACCCATAACTTTGTTCCTTGGAATGGGTTACTTCCAAAAGCACTATTGGTTGTCATTGGGCCTAGTATTTAGAGACTAACTCACTTCTTCAGTCAGTTGACATCTCTATAGATCAACTTCCTCCATCCAAATCCTCTTTGAATGCTCCTTCCCTTCTTCCTAATAAGAAGGTGATTAACCAGGAAGTAAAGTATGACATTTAATGAAAAAGTATTCAAATCATTTGGATCACCTCACCCCAGCATCAATCCTAAGCTAGCCTTCTACATGGAGCATTACATGAGGATTGAGAATGGTATTATCACTCGTCCTAGTTATATCTAGCGCCATTCCACGCATGGTCTCAAGATCCCTTTTGGTTAGCTTAGAGTCTAGGTGGAGATAGATAGTCATATTCCTCGAGAGGATAGGGTATGTCGCCTTTGCTCTCTTGGGAGGTAGACACTGAAGAGTGTTTCATCTCCAAATTCCCCATCTATTGCAAGGTTCCAGGGAGGTAATTCCTTGTATAGAGATTCAAGCAGATAATTTGCCATTTTTTGCCACTATCTTGACAAAAGACGCTTGCCTCTATAACTTCTAGAAGCTATCACTCTTCTAAATAAGATGTTAGAAGATAGATCAACTACCACTCATTTCATCACCTCATTCTTTCATCCTATCTCTACCACTGGAAGTAACAAGCATTCATCCAAAGCTACAAATTTTGCCTCTATAACTTCTAGAAGCTATCACTCTTCTAAATAAGATGTTAGAAGATAGATCAACTACCACTCATTTCATCACCTCATTCTTTCATCTTATCTCTACCACTGGAAGTAACAAGCATTCATCCAAAGCTACAATGTTCTAGAATAACAATGGGAAATTTGTGCATCTTTATCCACATTTGACAATGGCTACTATGACTTCGACACTTTATTCTTGCATGTGGTTGGATGGGACTGTCTTTCTCCAAAGCTAGGTATTGGCCACTCTTCACTTGCTTAGGAGGTGCACACAAACAAAGCTTGTTGGTATTTTGTCTTCTATTGGTTCCTCGATCATGGATGTTAGGGGAGTTTTGAAGGGTCAAACTCTATGCCTTCCTAGGATTATCCAACCAAAACCCCTTAGTCCCTATCATTCACCTTAGAGCGTCATTGGATCTCATTCTCCTAGTTGCATCATTGGATCCTGTATTGGCTCTTTTGGGATGGTTGGTAATGATGACAGCTCTATTCTACTTCACATTCAATTATTGATAGATTTGGTGCTTGAATCCACTTGCACTCTTCTTCCCTGGTTGTTAGTTCCCTTAATTTTTCACTACAAAACCATTTTTGGGTCCACCCATGATGCTAAAAGGTAGTGTTGTACTGTAATCTGACTTTAGTGTAGTTTGAGTTAGTTTATTTATTCTAATTTGGTCTATTTTGTTAGTACTTTTTTTTGGTTGCTATAGTGCATTGTAATGGATTAATTTTTATAAGTTTCATTGGCCTACTTTGGTCATTTGTGGATATTAATAGATTTATCTTATCTGTTCTTATTAAAAGTCTTGAACTTACAAGAAAAAAAGGGTGCTAAAACTAATGGAAAAAATCAACACAATAGTTAGAAGAGGATTAGCTCTACTGATTACTAAATTTGCTGCCATTGCTTATTTAAGTCAAGAAAGGTTAACTGCAAGAAAGAGAAATTGTTAGATATCATAACAAGGAATTGTAACTGAAACAAAAGAGGGAGGGCAACTTTTTCTTTCAAAGTTTTTCTTTTGGGTATGACTGATGCCTTCAAATATTGGCAACAACTAAAAACAACAATGAACTATTGTCAGAGAGAGAAAGAGTAAGAGGCATACATCTTTTGCTTTATATTGCCATTCTTTTGGTATGATTAATGACTTTAAATATTGGAAATGACTAAAAACAACAATAAATTATTGTGTGTGTGTGTGTATGAGAGAGAGAGAGAGGCATACAATATCACCAAAAGGTGAAGGAAAAAAATTGAATCATTGATATTTTAATTTCAAAGACATGATCAACTACTTTACAAGGAATAATAATCGTTGTTAAAGATAGAAATGTAATTTTAAAATAATAATAATGTAATACTTTTTCTGGTTCTCAAAGCCAAAGTTAAGAGTTTGGAATGTGTCTTACGTATAGATAAATAGCTCAAGGTACACTTGCATGTAATGAAACTTGACAAGAGATTGGTTCATAGTGGTATTACCTATGCTAGAAGATTCTTGTATTTACTTACTAGTACCTCAGGCTTAGACAAATTGGAAAAGGCCCAAAAGAATCTAAATTTTATTCAATAGTTGAAGCCTAAGGAGCTGCATGATTAGAAACAATATATGTATGGTAAAATGAAGAATTCTCTTGTCCAAAGCATTGAGGAGCAAAGGTAAATAAGATGCAAGAGCATAAGCACAACTCTTCAAATCCTTGCAATGTGATAGACACTTCCACAATTAGCCGACCTATGATAACACAGTTTGTTGTAGTACCATGATAGTGTGATTTGTTGAAATACCATGATAAAACAAATCATGACATACTAGGGATGGGGCCTGTTTCAACCCCATATAAACAATTTATTATTATAATAAACAAATAATATAAAAATAAGATTTCCCTTCTTAATCACAAGCATGTTTCATTTTTCAAATAAGTGTACTAGCTAGGCTAGGGCATAAAAAATCACCATTACCTTCATATTTAGCTTTTCTAGATTAAGTAGAACTTCCTTTTCTAACTAGAATATAAGCTAGAAATTCCATTTTGGTAGGATGGAACTTAAAACAAGCAATCATGTTTTTGGTAATCGTTATAGATATCATAAATTAGGCATTGAAAAAAAATACATGTTAACAATGGTGATTGTAATGGTATAGACCCAATGTCCTTGTTTGTACCTCGGGGTGGAATTATAAGTGCAAAAAGAGATGAGACAAGAGGATTTGAATATAGAATAGTAGATAATTCTAGTAATTGAAATTAAAAGATGCGAAAATTGTACTCTATTTCTTATTCACAACAGCTAAGATAAAATTATGAGAAACAATTTCTCCTTAAATTTTATTCTCCAATAGATTGCAAATTTGAAATATTCCATCAATGAGGTAGGCTCTCAAGTTTTCAGTTTATACAGTGCCAAAGCATTCAATTATATCTATACCTAGCTGCATAATTCAGCAAGTCTTCGATCAATGCATTTACATAAGTTTTTGTTCCTACATCGTACACAATCAGAGTGTGTAGAGATAGCTGTCTCCTGCATGCATAATTTCCTTTTTTCCAACAGCATTCACAACCAGATAATCCCTCGCTTCCTCACTCTTGTAAAACACACAAGCCATATTGAGATGAGAACAAATATTAAGTAGGTGATATCTCAATAAGAGCACCTCTTCATCTGAGAATTTTTTAATTAAAACTCTCTGCATGTTTGTGCATTAGTTCAGTCCAAACAAAAGAACCCATTGTCTTCCTCTGGCTGTGATCAACACAGTAGCGAAAGCAATATTAGGTTCTATGCCTTCTGAAGCACATAATCATATTCTGAAGATTTACTATCGCATTGAAAATTTGTATGTGATATGTTCAAGTTATGTTATAGTTATTTCTGAACTAAGCTAAATTGAAATTAATTTAGATCCAACCCCCTAGAAGTGTGTAGGATTTCAAAATTGGATCCATCTTTCCACTGAATCACTGATGGAACCTAAGAGTATGCTCAGCTATAGACCATATTTTTCAGCTGCAATCTGGAACATCCTTGTGGAATGGACCTATCTCTAGGATTTCAATTTCTTAGAGCATTTCAAAAGGCATATCAAAGACTTGTTCAACAAATAGTAGATCCAACCAGGCAGTTTCTTCTTGTTCATCTCCACTCTTTCTAGTATATTAACAGGATGGATCTTAGAGACTTTGCGTTTAACTTTTTTCTATAAGATCACATTATCAATATTCACTACCCTTTAACTTAGATTCATCATTTTCCAGACTAGCTTCAAAGTGCTAAGCACTTCACCGTAACCAATTTGAAAAGAGCATATCCTCCAGTTAAGATCAAACTAGAAGAATTAATTTAAATGGTATTTAAAAACCTCCAGTTAAGATGAGACTAGGGTATGATTTAACTCTCTGAAATTCTCATTAACATGACGGCCAGGAAGAAGAATTGATGGATACAAAAGGAACACACATTTTCCAGGTTGTAACAAGGCTTGGATGTATTTGGGTGAAGAAAAGGTCAAAGGCTGACTAATATTTCAGTCTCTCAAATATGGTCCATAAACTATCATCAAACAATTTAGAAACAATAACTTCCATTCTTATTTACCTTCTCATCTTAGAATTCAAACGTGACCAATGTCAAGCTCCTAAAGATCTAGTAATGATGACTTTACTTTAGTACCAGATGGTCATCCACATGATCTTGTTCAAAATTTTCAGACTTCTCTTCAAGCAGATAGACATTAAGACCCTAAAACATCATATCCTTCACCAAGGAAGAGCTATTTCTCCTTGTTTTTTACAAGCAAATGAAGACAAGTACCTCATCATTGAAAGGGAGGAATAAATAAGGTCAGGTCTTTCTGTATGGTCCTGCCTTCTAAGAACCGTAGTCTGATAAGAAACACATTGAATGTAATACCTAGGGAAATAATCCCATGATAATGTAGGTACTCAAGTTTCCAGGCTTAAACAGTTTGAAGCATTCAGTGATCAATTTGTAGTATACATGACTTAATGGAACTTTGGCAAAGTTTACACATGTATTAGGAGACTGATCTACTATATCTCCTGGTTGGATACTTATCATTCATCTTCTTATTATTGTGTCACATAGAGTGAATTATGTATGACGTGCATACGCACTTAACACCTTCTCATTGGTTTAAACAAAATAAAGTATGCAAACAGAATCAAATGAACAATTTTTCATCTGATGAAATGAAAACAGGTTTCAGAATCACCTTAGACAAGGCAATTTAGACACCCAATAGCCAATTGTAAATGCAGCGACGTGGAATGCCAGGACTGGCAACAGCAGCTGAAGACCTTCGATAGACATGATCTGACTCCGATTTATTGCAAGTGGACTTCCAATGCACAGTGATGTGCAGACCATGGCCATCAATGGCATAAATGGACGAATTAAATTTACTAATGGTTTGGCATACGTATTGAGTGCCAGACCCATTGACACAGGAAGCAGCACAACCTGGAAAACATAGAAAACTTGTGTTAAAGAAAAGTTTGTTTATCTTTAGGAGAGTATGTATGACAAGGATAACAATCATCATGGCCACGGAACAAATACCTGTAGTATTGACTTCGCCATTGCTATACCATCCACTGGCACCACAGAACCTATCAGGAGACCAGTTAATAGAGGTGTAACGATTACCGATGATATTGTTGAAAAACTGGTCAAAACAATGCTTAGTGCCACATCTCCTTTGCTCAAAAAGCTAGCATAGCTCGATAATTGGGCACCAGCAACACTTGCAGTGAGAATGAAACCAGCAGCAAAAATTGGAGGTGTTCTAAAAGCTCTAGCTATCAAAAGACCTAATACAGGTTTCAGCAAATACTGTGCCACATAACCAATTGTTAGGGGCAAAGGCCTGCATGTAAAATATTCAAGCTGTCAAAATCCAGAATTTCATGGACCATCAGTGCCTACGGAAAACATCTTAAGGATTTTCCATAAGAAACTGCTTGTCAACAAGGTTTCTACAGTATTGCATTCCCTCTCCTAAAACAAACATGCTTCTGTTCTATTCCACAAAACCATAAAATAAAATATTGTGCAAGAGGTTAGCAAAGCCACCATGGTTATCCAAAATAAATGGTTCATAACATCAGGTCTTCAATACTTGGGTGTGCACAAATGTTTTCAATGAAAACTTCAAGTGCAGATAAAGCAATTAAAAAGATCAAATGCAGTAACCTAACACAATAAGCTGTGCTGTAATGTGAAAGAACAAACTTTATAGATCTTTTAAACTAAAAGAAATTCCTTAAATTTTATGAAGAAAAAATATGCGAAGCAAATTAAACAACTACAACAAGAAAGGTGCAGAAGTGTTCCATGCATATTTGAACTTGAAAAGAATGCTTTCACAATAAAAGTACTACTATTATTTCCACAATAAATATTTAAATAAATTCAAAAATAGCCAAACTACTGAAGCAATCAAGAATGGGGCAAATGGCCATCTTAACAAAGCCACTCTTCTAGTACAATTAAAAGCTTTTCAGGTGTTCTTAGATTTATTGGATATATCCCCTCTCCCACACCCCCAACACTCCCACACCCCAATAAAAAAGTTGGCTGGTTCCTTTTATTCCTTATTTCAAAAAGAAAGCTTCTTTCCTACATTTTGCAAATAAAGGATATTATCCTTTGCCAGATTTCTGCAACCATGTATATGTGTAATTTGTGCCGAAGGACTGAAAATGTACCTTTGAAATGCCAGCGCAAAATCCTTAACAGAAAGCTGAACACCAATGGAGAGCATTATTCCCCCAAGAGCAGGAGCATAATACTCTTGCGAAACCCTGTTGAGAACACAGAATTGTCCAATTAAAAATACATTTTAAAGAAACATTCAAGACCTGCCTCTCTTTATCAAAAGACACATTTAATGAACCTAGGTCTTTCAAAAGAGAGCCCAAAGCCCTAACCGCTGTGCTGTCCCATTTCTTATTGTTATTAAGAAATGCATCAAATCATTTAATAAAACATCATGCATCAAATCATTTAATAAAACATCATTATTTAAAACACCTATGTTTACAATTTTGTTGAGTTTCCTTATTTATTTTTACAGTTTATCCCATTTCTTATTGAGGCTTTGAGGCTTTGGAACTCCTAATATAAAGTCTTAAGGTTTGAATCCAAAAAGGAATAGGGTTGTCTACCATATTTTATTATAGGTAGATAAACACTTAGATAACCATATCATCCACTATAACCTCTATAACCTATAACCTCTTGAAGGACGAACATGAAAATTACATAATTCGATCCTGTGCTCTAAGCCTTAGAAAGGGGAAAATAGCCAACTGTGCCTGTGCTCTGAAAGAGATACCCCTTTCCAAATAGAGGCCGTTTTGGCTGCAATATGCATTAACGAAGTCCTGCTTACATATGCTTCAACTCTGTAAATCCCAGCAGACAATTGCCCATTCATAAGTTTTCCCACGGAAAGGTGTACTACAAATAAGATTTTCCCTGACTTTTCTTCAATTTCCATGATGTATGAAGAATCTGGCATCAACATAATCAAAACCTGATTTTTTTTTTTTTTTTTTTTCCACAACATGAAACAATTGCAACTATTGCAACTATCATGGCTTGACAACAAACTTATCATAACATTTCTTTTGACTTAAAACGCAACTTATAACTTCATACTGCTTGTGGCTATCTGTCCTTAATCAAAAGACCATTACTGGATTCTTCAGCCAGGTACCCACTTTCCTTGTAATGGATTTACACACATCCAAGGACAGGACATCAGACTTGACACAGTTTAACAATCCCAAAAGGAAAATAAAAAGGAATTGCTGAGAATGCAACCATGGGTACAGGTTCTCACCCCTAGAAGACCAAAATAAAATGTTCCAAACTTTCTCAAGCATCTTCATCCAAAATTCAAAACTTTTCAAATTTACACAAGCATCTTCACCCAAAATTGAAAAACTGCCTCAGCGAGACCAAGAAAACTTGGCCTGGCTAGAAAACCCAATACTATAATTAAGAGTTACCAGGCAAAGGTGGCAGGATTGATGAGAGCTGCAGCAGCGGTTCCTGCAACAATTATGGGCAGCATTCCAGACAACGACTGACTAAAATCCATCTTCGTCCCATTGGGAAACCGCTTGGGCTTGAGCCCAAATGAAGCCAGTGAGACATTGCCCTTCCAGTAGATTGTGCCCACCCTTCCAGTATATGCTGAACTTGAACTTGAACAGGACACTCTGAACCCATGTCTCCTATTCAAATTCCTGCTGATTAGCCCGCCTTTCAAGGCCTTCAAATGCAAGGGAAATGCAAAGAAACTGCTTCTGCCTATTCTGGGGTTCCCGGATTTCCTTCTCTCACACACATCAGTGGACTTCTTATTACATAAAACACAACTACTCCAAGCACCAATCGTTGCCATGGAAACGACCCACCTTTCTTAGCTTGGACTGGATTGGCCTACAATTAATGCTTAAGGTAATGCAGACCATGACAGTGATGAACACTAGAAACGATGTCTGTGTGGTCCAGGCATGTGGGATTCACAGTATGGAACATCTTCCCCTTCCTCCTGTGCCATTGAATTCCATTGGGTATGTGAAAATTACTGTGGGAAACACAAATAGATTAGATGTTAAATGATACCATTGAGTTTGTGAACACCGAGAGCCTGTGGCCCACAGCTTGCCAACACTGGTTGAAGTTTTTCTGCCCTTTTTCTTTGATTTGAGGCTGAGGAAATGAGAAGATTCCACGACCACCAAATGTCAATAGTAAACGAAACCCCCACCCCCACCATAAAATAATCGGTTTCCCCATCAAACCTTGCATTATGCACTCTACAATAATTTTATCACAGGTGGCAAGACTTTTTGGTCTATGTAAATTGAAGTTTTTTTTAATATCATCGTTTTATGCCTGTGAATGTGATTAGAATTTACAAAGTTACCACTTGCCGGAATCTTTCCTTTTTAATCTAAAATAATTATTCAAATACAAATATTAAGTATCAAGATCATAAAAACAGTTAAAATTCGAAAAACTATCACCTGCCACTACAAAAATTGGAAATCTGAAAATAATAATGATTGATCATTATTTTAGATTAAAAGCGGGAAGTGGCATATTCTTTATACGTGATATTTGTATTTAAATATTATTTTAGACTACAAGTGGCAGATTCCAATTTAATGGAAATAGAAAAGTTTGTCTCTACAATTAATTAAAAATAAATTAATTATATTTTTATTTTAAATATAAATATATATATATATATATATGTTAATTTTAATAAGTTATTATGAATTTTTGTTAAGAAAATTTATTTGTGGGTTTACATCAAACATAGAAACATAAATCTTTCTTGAAGAAAATAATTTATAAATTAATTTTTTTTTTTTTTTTTTTTTTTTTATTTATTTATTTATGGATGAGGAACCTTTTATATACAACATATCCGCAACATGTGAGGGGAGAGATTTGAACCTGGGCCTCTCGATAACTGGAGAGTTTTAACTACCCACTTGCTCTCCAACTCCTCTACATGAGCGGATATTTATAAATTAATTTCATTGAATTAAAAACTTATTATATTATTATATAAAAATAATATTATGTTTTTTAGTTTAAAAGAAAATAATATCATGGAGTTTTTAAATGTGTTTTTATGTGTGAGAAAGATTTAGAGATATTAACCATTTATATTTGTATTGTTGCTTTGTTTTTTTAAATATCAAAATATATTGAGTAGTTTCATCAACATTGAAAATTTTGATTAAATGTTGGATTAGTTATTTTAAAGTTAAAGTATCATGTATTGTGGTTTTGTCATTATTTGTTGGAATTTATAGTTTGAAAAAAACAATAAAATTTTAAAAAATAAATATCAAAATCGTGGCCAAGTTTAAAAACTTATTATTGCAAAAACTTATTATTGTGTCTCTTGAAAAATACCTACAAATATGATGTTCAACATGGAAAATCTCAAGTGCACAAAAAGAAGTGGTAACAACTTGGTTACAAGGTCCCTAGGGATTAGGTGGATTGGTAAGTTATGGCGCTTACCAAGAAGAGACCTAGGTTCAAACCCTAGGGACATGCATGTTTGTGCAAAGGTAGTAGTTTGACCTACATTCGTTGAGTGCACGTCAACCCGACAACAACGATACTAATCTTGAGCCCTTGGTACTTCTCCTTATGTCAGGTTAAATAACAACGAGGTAGAATAGGTGTTGTTGGGGGTAGTCTAAGGATTTGAACCAAGGATTGTGGATGTAACCAACTCTCATATGGATAAAAAATTTAAATAATAAAAAAAAATTGGTTACAAGATTTGAACATACATGAAAGAGTCATATGTGATAATAGAATTAAAACAAAGGATCTACTTTGATCCAGGGTAAAATAAAAATGTTCAAAATTGGATTTAACAAAAAATTGTGGATGTAACCAAAAGGATCTACTTTGATCCAGGGTAAAATAAAAATGTTCAAAATTGGATTTAACAAAAAATTGTGGATGTAACCAAAAGATCTACTTTGATCCAGGGTAAAATAAAAATGTTCAAAAATTGGATTTAACAAAAAATTGTGGATGTAACCAACTCCTCTATGGATAAAAAATTTAAATAAATAAATAAAAAGCGGTTTCAAGATTTGAACATACATAAAACATATGCGATAATAGAATTAAAACAAAGGATCTACTTCGATCTAGAGTAAAATAAAAATATTCAAAATTTGGATTTAACAAAATTAATTTTGATGGTGCTTTTAAGTAAAATTTAGGAAAAGCTTGTGGAGGTGGTGTTTTTAGAAACAATGAAGGTAAAATTTTTCTTTATGAAACTTCAACTAACAACTTTGCAAAGGCTACCATACTTACAAAGATTAAAATTGCAATAAAAAGTTTGAGGGACAGCACAGTGGTTTGAGGTTTGGCTATTTTTCAAGAAGTCCAAGGTTCAGGTTTGGCTATTTTTCAAGAAGTCCAAGGTTCAAACTGTGGTGTGTGGTTGTGTGTTAAATTTTCTATTGATAAGCTCAACTCTCCCCTATGAGAGATTTTTCACAGTAATCAAATCCAAAAAATTGCAAAATTGCAATAAAAAAAGAAAATGTATTTCAATTAAGGGGATTCACAAATTATCATCTTTGCTATCAAAAAAAATGAATTTCAATTAAAGGGATTCACAAATTATCATCTTTGCTATCAAAAAATGAATGTGAAGATTGGATTAAAAAATTCACAAATTACAAAAATTGATGTAGAGATTGGATAAAAATAATTGCCCTACCTTCTCTTAAAAAATAAAAAATAAAATAAAATAATAATATTATTGTTGATGTTCATTACCTATTAGAGGTAATCTCTTAAAAATGTGAACGTATTTACAATGAAGGAAATCAAATAGCAAATAATTTAGTCAACCAAAGTGTTGATCTTCATCCTATTGAAATTCATATTTTAGAAGCAACTTAACAAGTGAGAATTTATCTTAATCAAAATGATGTCAAAGTCAAGTGAGAATTTCTCTTAATCAAAATGATGTCAATGTGAAAATATAACAAAGTTGAAGAATATATTTAATAAAAAAAGAAATAAAAAATATTTGTAATAAAAAGGCATTTTGAATATTATTTAAGACTTGTAAGCTAACAATTAATATAATATTTTAGTATTTTGATGGAAATGAATCCCAATAAAAGCTACTTTTAACTTATTTAATAAAAATTATGTTTCTAAATATTTAAAAAAATTTAAAAATATTTTTTATATATTATCATAATTTTTAATTTAAAAAATAATAATAATTTTTTATATAAATATTATTATAATCCCTGTGAGTGTGGTCTACCGGCAAGGATGCCACTTACATTATCGGTGATGTGACCCGAGTTCAATCCCATGGTAGATGTGTATAAGAAGTATTACTTAAAAAAAATTATTATAAAATAATTAGTTAATTTTGAATCTTAATTCAGTGTTGAAGGGTTCCTTGACTATTTAATTATCTTTTTGAGTGTGATGAGTTTTTTTTCCTTCTTAAATGATAATTGAAACTATAAACATTCTCTGTTTGAACCTTTTATATTTTATAGTTTCAAAAATGATTTTAAAAAATAAAAAATGATATTTCATCTTTGACTTAAATAGTAAAGGTGTTCTATTCATTTCAATGTCTAAAATGTAAGCTTAAGATTGATAGTGATATTGTTGATGAAGTGATGGCGAGCGAACATTGGACTTTTGATTTTTTTACCGACGAGAAGCAAAGATGTAGGAGTAAGAGCTTGGGGAGTGGTGCACCTACGCGCAATGATTCCAACGGCCATCAGATGGGGAGCAAAACAACAAGTAAGACCTCTGTATGCATGGTAGATGACGATAATGGAGTCCACAAGGGAAAAGACCCATCGGATAAAACAACAACAGATGACAAGAAAATCAGCCAAGTTTCATTCGTGGAAGCACTCCAAGGGAAACCTAAACCTTCGCTTGCAGCATCAAACACCTTCGTAACTCAGGGTTGCGATGTCTTCTGTCCAGAGCTAGTCATGGAGGAGTATGCTACCCTAGATTCATTCTCCCTTGTAGGAAAAATTATTAGCAAAAGATCTGATATGGATTCACTCTGGCGTTGGGTGATGATCAAATAGAAAACTTGAGGGTGCCTAGAACTATCTGCAATGTCCAAGGGGTTTTCATGATTAGCCTCAACACACAGGAAGACGTAGACCGTATTCTATCAGGGGTACCATGATTCTTCGAAAGAAGAAGCCTCTTCCTCTACAAGTGGGGAGCAAATTTTGACCCAAAATCATAGAGCATAAACTATGCTCTCATTAGGGTTCACCTCCCGAATTTGCCCTCACACTTCTTCCATAAAGATTTGCTCTAAGGGATAGTCCGAGCAATCAGGAAATTGGTCACCATTGACCCAGCTACTCACACCCAGACTCGTCTGATGCAAGCCCACATATGCATCAATGTCAACCTGGAAACTCAGATCCCTGACCATATTAACCTAATTTACAGATATTTTTGTCAGAGCCAACCGTTGGAGTACAAAAATAAATCTATTTTTTACCCAAAATGCCAAACTCAAAGGCATCTTTCGTCCTAGTTCCCAAATTGCAAAGGCGCGTAGACCGATTCCTAGACTTCAGCCCGCCTAGTCCATGAAGAAAACCTGGAAAATGAAATCCAAAATGGGATAGAGCCAAAACCACAAGGGCAAGCAACAGGCCCTACCTCCTCCAAGCGATGATATGCATAAGGCATGTAGTTTGTTCACAATCTATAACAAGTTCAATTTACTCAGCAATTATGGTCTTAATGATAAAATTTTAGTTAAGGAGCTTCCCTATGAGGAATTCACGGTCCCAAATCCAATCGCTCAACCTTGCCCCAAGGCCAACCTCCCCCAGAAAACCCCTCTTCCACCTCATCCCTCGTGCCCTTCTTCCCCACCCGACAATGGTCATGAATCCCAGATCTCTCCCTCAAACCCCCTCAGTCTCCCAATCCTCCACCTAAATCTTCCCCACCCAACAGGACTGGGTTGTCACTCTCCCCATCTAAATCCTGCGATGTTGAGACTGACAGTGATGAGTCCTCCTAAGAATCCCTAGAACCATGGAGTCCAAAATAAACTTAAAGTTTCAAAAGATCCTAGATAGATGTAGGAGGTGACTAAAAAAATGGTAGGCCCTTTGGCGCTAACCTGAGAAGTCATGATACAGCTGAAGATATAGCCAATGACACCCAAAAAACCTATTCTAGGAACTAGGGATTGCCAACAAGGAAGAATCTAAGAGATCCAAACCCCTCGTGCAGCAAGGCAAAGGGGGCAAAAAACCCTCCAAAAGTTCCAAATGAAAGTCCTCTCCTAGAATGTGAGAGGGTTAAATGGGGCAACCAAACAAAGACTAGTTGCTGCCATGTAGAAAGAATCTAATCCCACCATTTTCCTTATTCAAGAAATCAAATTAGGTGAGCACTGGTCACCGAGAGTTGCCAAGACCATTTGGAGAAAATGTGAGTTTTCCTACACACCGACATCTGGCACCTTAGGCGGACTCCTCTGTCTCTGGGACCCTGCCAAGGTTGAAGGCAGAATCATCTCAGGTGAAGGACACCTATCCAACATCTACTTCCATAACTCCAGCATCCGGTAACTCCAACATCCAGCTCTCCTGGGTCATGACAAACATGTATGTCCCTAACACTATGTAGGGTAGATCGATCCCGTGGAACAATCTCACTCATATGAGGTAAGATTTCAACAACATCCCCTAGATCCTAGTAGTGGACTTTAATACCCCTTGCATCCTTCAAAGAAGAGATGTGGGAATGCCATAACCCTCAAAACCATAGACGACTTCATGTATTTTGTATATTCAAATGAACTAATGTATGTCCAGCTGAGAGGGTCCTAGTACACTTGGAGCAATAGAAGGATGGGCGAAGACCTCATCCAAGAACGACTAGACCATTTTTTGTTGTCCCAAGAAGCGCTTCCCTTCTTCGATGATGCCAATTTGTAGACACTCCTGAAAATTAGATCCAATCACAGCCCCCCCTGATTTTTGAAATGGTAAAGAGATCTCAGTTCAAAACCCCCTTCCATTTTGAATCAATGTGGACCCAGCACCCAAATATTAAAAATCATATTATTGAGTGGTGGGAGTAAAGTTTCCCTAGGACTGTCGTAGGCTCTTTGGTCGATTAAAACCAAATTGAAGGTGTGGAATAAAGAGATATTCGAGAATATCTTTGAGAACAAGAATAACATAAAAATCAGGCTCAAACAGATTGAGGATAGATTCTAGCAAGGGCAAGGAGATGACAATATCAGAGCTAAGGAGCGGGTCCTACTTTCAAAATACCATAATACCCTGCGAAAGGAAGAGATGTTTTGGTACCAAAAATTGAGATAGTTGTGGCTTAAGGAAGGAGATTCCAACTCCAAATATTTGTACATATTCACCCTCAGGCACAGAGGATTTAACAAGATTAAGTGCCTCACCAAGCAAGATGGGTCTTTCACCTCAAATAACCACCAGATCTAGGATTATGTTGTCTGCCATTTTGAATCTCTCCTTGGTTCCCACCTTTCCTCCTCCATTCAGGCCATGGATGCCCTTCTCGATAACATTCCCAGATTCATCCCCAAGGCCACGAATGACCTCCTCCTCAACCCTCTAACCCCTAAAGAAATCCACCATGCCCTGTTTTCCATGTAGCCATACAAAGCCCCAAGTCCCGACAGGTTCTCCCCTGGGTTCTTCCAAACCTACTAGGACATAGTTGACCCCGACCTTTGCCTAGCTATTTCTGAAATGCAACTCACCAGATCCATTCCCAGGGATGTCAACTCCACTTTCCTCACTCTCATTCCCAAGGGGCCCAATTCCCAGTCCCTAACTGATTACCGCCTCATCAACCTATGCAGTGTCATTTATAAAAAATTGTCTAAAGCCATGGCCAATAGACTCATAGGCATCCTCCCTTTCATCATCGACCCCTGCCAAGGAAGTACTGTCAAGGACAAAAATATTGTTGACGGTGTCATAACCGTTCATGAGCTTATCTACTCAACCCATAACTCCAACAAGTTTGCCTTCTTCCTGAAGCTTGACATGAATAAGGCCTTTGATAGAGTGGATCATGATTTTTTGGCCAAATTCCTCCTCAAGTTAGGCTTCCATGAGAATTGGGTCAAGCTGATCTCGAACTGCATCTCTTCTACTTGGTTTTTTGTCCTTGTTAATGGATCAACAACAGGGTATTTCCCCAACACCAGAGGACTGATACAAGGGGATCCCCTATCTCCTATCCTTTTCATCATCCTGACTAAGATCTTAGGGAGGGCTATCACATCTACCTGCACTAGAGGGTTGATATCCGATATTAAGGCTGCTTCCAACCTCTAGCCTTTAACCCATCAATAGTTTGTGGATGACACCCTGTTGGCCATTTCAGCCTCTGTTTTTGAAGCCAAAATCATCAATTATATCCTCAACATATACGATGAAGCTACTGGTCAGAAGATCAATTTCACCAAGAGCAAACTTTACTTCATCAACACTCCTATAAAGTGGTAGGTCAAAATTATGGGCATCTTGGGTTGTACCATTGCTGATCTCCCAACCACCTACCTTGGCCTCCCAATGTTTCAAGGGAGATCAACCAAGATCATGTGGAACAATGTCATTGAGAGAATTCATAGAAAACTGATAGGTTGGAAAGGGGCCCTCCTCTCCCAAGCAGGCAAAGCCACCTTGGTCAAGTCTATCCTCCAAAGCATCCCGGTGTATTTTCTATTAGTCTTCAAAATCCCTATGATTGTGGGAGAAGCTTTAGAGAAGATTAAAAAATGCTTCTTATGGGCAGGGACTGACAACCAATGAAAGTTTCACTTGGTGGCCTGGGATAAAGTGTGCACCCCTAAAGACAGAGGTGGGCTCGATTTACACAGGATCAACTTCATGAACCAGGCCCTTTTAGCCAAACAGGCGTAGAAGGTTGTCATCAATGCCAATTTGGAATGGGTTTCTATTATTAAGAGAAAGTATCTGCAACATCACTCTTTCAGGGACGAAGGGACTCCCAGCATTGGATCCCATTTCTAACGACCCATAACCCACACCAAGCACCTTCTTCAATGAGGGATTAGATGGCAACTTGGGGACGACAAGGACATTGATTTTTGCTATGACCCGTGGGCTAGGGACGAGCCCCTCGCCAAATACCCTGATATTGCAGCGATCAAACACCTTACTGACAATAGATTTGGCCATAAAGTTATCGATTTTATTATTTTCAACCAAGATAGTCGTAGGAGGAAGCAGATCCAATTTAGAGTCAGAAACACTGTCATAGATAAAGCCATGGTGTCCCTACAATCTGTCCTCAAGGTAAATTTCATTCCCTAGATCTAGACGGTAGATAAACTTTGATGGAAAGGCACCAACGATGGGAGATTCTCTGTGAAATCCACTTCTTAGTTGGCAAACAATCCTCCTAAGTGGCCTAGCACCTTTGACAACCCTACCATAGCTAGGACCATTTGTCTTAAGCACCTTGTCCTGAAGGTGGTCCATTTTTGCTAGCTTGCGATCCACAACAAGATCTTGAGCACTGATAACCTGATCAAGAGGGGTGTCATCATCCCCAACAGATGTTATCTTTGCACTCAAGCGTGGGAGTCCATCCAACACTTCCTCCTTGAATTCCCCTTTGCCTTTGATGTTTTTTCTTCCCTAATCAGCAAGTTCCACGTCAAATGGGTATGGCCCAAGACTATCCTTGTTCACCTAGTGGTCCACTATTTTTTGAAATCCTAGGCTCAGGTTCCTCTGGAAAGCCCTACTACACCATGCGATTTGGCAAATCTGGTTGGAGTGGAACAATTGCATCTTCAATGACAGTCTCAAAAATCCAGAAATAGTGGCCAATAGAGCTTTGTCCTTTGCTATAAAAAATACCAACCTCATATCATGCACGAACTTCCCTACATTTGGGATAGAGTCCTTCTTGATCAAGACTCTGGGGATTTCCATCGAATGCTCCAGAACTCAGAATCTCCCCAACACTAGGAGTAATGTCAAGTGGAACCCCCACCCCCAAGATGGCTTAAAGTCAACTTTGATGGGTCCTCCAAAGGAAATTCGATGGATGTAGGGGCCGACGGTGTCATCAAGGACCATGATGGCAATATCATTATGGCTTTGGCTGAAAACTTAGGGGTCCAAACCAATAACTATGTAAAAGCCCAAGCTCTCTGGAGAAGTATTGAGGTCAACAGGTCTTTGACTAAACCTATCATTTTCGAAGGTGATTCATCTATAGTGGTTAATCATATTAATAACAACAACAATGGAGGTTGGAATATCCATAACATTATTAGAGAATGTCAAGCTTCCCTTTGTCAATGCCGACAAAGCATGATTCACCATGTGTTTAGAGAGGCGAACAAGATGGTAATACTTCTGGCCAACAGAGTGGCCAATCAAACCAACCTGATCATCTGGGAAGATGTCTTCCCCAAGGATGTTATTGTGGTAGCCTATCATGATGTGGAGTGTAGTCGTAAAGAGCATCGCTAGCTGCCACGAAGGTGTTTCTTCAACACCAAACGAAGGTGCCTCTGTTTGTAATTGCTTCAACTTAGTTATGTTTTCATTGTTTTTGTCTACGGTCTGTCTAGTATAGATTGTTGTTTTCATATTTTGTCAATTTTGTACTATGGCACTATTGATGCCCAATGTAACAGGGACGGGACCCTTCAACACGAATAGTAAATAAAACTTTTTACCTACGAAAAAAATAATAAAGGTGCTAAAACTAATCAAACTAAAACTAATGAGTATACTTTTTTCTATATAGCTATAAGTTTTAAGTATATATGCATATTGTTCCCTTGCACTCTATGCACAAGAATATGCACAAAAATGGATTGAAGTTGTTTTAGTTTAATAACACTATATGCACAAGAATGGATTGAAGTTTTTTCTTTCAATTGAATGAAAGTGTATGTATCAATGTCTTTAATGTTTATAATATCCATAAAACATAAAACAACTATACAAGTTGTACTTATCATTTTATTTATCAATTGTTCATTTAATCAATAAAATTGTAAAGGTTTAATAAACAAACCAATAAAGATAAATAATATTATCTTTACTATAAAGACTTCAAAATTTGTAAACACACATTGTAACCACATAAGGGTAAGGGTTCAAGTCCTATTAGCACTCAACACTGCCCCTTGTAGTCTTGTATACATGAATAACATCCAAAAAAATACACAAGGGTAATCTCTCTAAATTCAACTACTCTTCTTTAATATATGTATTCATGCATTTGAAAAGGAGTTGAAGATGGTTAAAAAGTACAATATCACCAATAAATAATAGACCTATCTTTTATCATTTTTATTAATTTATTTGAATATTCCTATGATCATTAGAAGTTATGTGATAAACCTAAAACAAGTATACAAGTCTTATTTATAATTTTTTTTATCAATTATTCATTTAATCAATAAAATTATAAAGGTTTAATAAACAAACCAATAAAGATAAATAATATTATCTTTACTATAAAGACTTCAAAATTTGTAAACACACATTGTAACCACATAACGGTAAGGGTTCAAGTCCTATTAGCACTCGACGTTGCCTCTTGTAGTCTTGGGTCTTGTATACATAAATAACATCCAAAACAATACACAAGGTAATCTCTCTAAATTCAACTACTCTTCTTTAATATATGTATTCATGCATTTGAAAAGGAGTTGAAGATGGTTAAAAAGTACAATATCACCAATAAATAATAGACCTATCTTTTATATTTTTATTAATTTATTTGAATATTCTTATGATCATTAGAAGTTATGTGATAAACCATAAAACAAGTATACAAGTCTTACTTATAATTTTATTTATCAATTATTAATTTAATCAATAAAATTGTAAAGGTTTAATAAACAAACCAACAAAGATAAATAATATTATCTTTACTATAAAGACTTCAAAATTTGTAAACACACATTGTAACCACATAAGGGTAAGGGTTCAAGTCCTATTAGCACTCAATGTTGCCCCTTGTAGTCTTGGGTCTTGTATACATGAATAACATCCAAAAAAATACACAAGGGTAATCTCTCTAAAGTCAACTAATCTTCTTTAATATATGTATTCATACATTTGAAAAGGAGTTGAATATGGTTAAAAAGTACAATATCACCAATAAATAATAGATCCATATTTTAACATTTTTATTAATTTAATTGAATATTCTTATGATCATTAGAAGTTATGTGATAAACCATAAAATAAGTATACAAGTCTTACTTATAATTTTATTTATCAATTATTCATTTAATCAATAAAATTGTAAAGGTTTAATAAACAAGCCAAGAAAGATAAATAATATTATGTTTACTATAAAGACTTCAAAATTTATAAACACACATTGTAACCACATAAGGGTAAGGGTTCAAATCCTATTAGCACACAACACTGTCCCTTGTAGTCTTGGGTCTTGTATACATGAATAACATCCAAAAAAAAAAAATACACAAGAGTAATCTCTCTAAAGTCAACTACTCTTATTTAATATATGTATTCATACATTGAAAAGGAGTTGAAGATGGTTAAAAAGTACAATATCACCAATAAATAATAGACCCATCTTTTAACATTTTTATTAATTTATTTTAATATTCTTATGATCAAAGTTATGTGATTATATAGGTAATTGTTTCCCTATTATCTATATTTTATTGCAATATAAGGTGTTTTTATTGGGCTTAAGCATGTTCATCGTTTTGCCTTTGTCATTTTAATTATTATTAAAAAATACCTACAATATTAATGACCCAAATTAAAGAAGGACTTTTACATGTGACATCCCTCATGAAATGGTTTTCAATTACATCACATTCAATCCTTTATCACAAAAAACTCTTAATAACAATATATGATCTTGCGAAGCCACCTTGTAATCGAACATTTTGGCTCTGGCGATTTGGCGGGAAACCTTCTGTGCAGGCACCAGGCAAAGCTCTAGGGTCTCTGGTTGGATTTTCTTCCAGATCATCCTGCGGATTGATTCTACGCTTCTTTGAAGGATCGTTCGTTGCCTTGGGAGGGCCCAATGGGGTCTCCTCCAGGATCTTTCGATGGGCAGAAAAGCTCATATGCTGATAAATTAAAAGAAAACCCTGCATCTTCCTCCGATGAAGCTCAATGCAGTGCTTATCAAATGCTATTTAAGAATGCTGGAAAGGGTTTACCTGCAAACAGAGTTAACGACTGCCTTCCACAATCTGCGTCCAGGCCGAAGATTATCATAGAACCAAAATTGGTTGAGGATACGATTATATACCGTGCTACCCATGATCTGATCTGCAAATTCATGGGTATTCGGCCCACTCTGAACTTTCTACACACCTGGGTGAGACAGAACTGGGAGCCCATTGGTGAGTACTCTCTATGGCCTATAAGCAATGGGTATTTTATCATTAGTTTCTCTTCTCTAGCAGATAGAAACAGAGCATTTGAATCAGAAAAGAGGAGCCATGGCCCGACAGGATTATTTGTCCAACCGTGGAGAGTGGGTTTTGATCCTCGCATCGAGCCCACGGCTGTCCCGGTCTGGATACGACTGTATGCTCTCCCAATGGAGTTTTGGGGTGAGCAGATCCTTGAGTTGATTGGTAATTCTCTAGGTAGATTTTTGGGAGTTTCAAGAGATACCATGGAAGGAAATACTGCTGTCTTTGCTAGAATATGTGTAGAAATGGACATTAGCCAGCCACTTCCAGTACGAGGTCAAAATGGAGTTAGCAGGACTAACTCTGGATACAGTAGCTAGACTATGAAGCCTTACCTTTTAGATGCAGAGTCTGTCATAAGCATGGCCATTTGGCTAGGTTCTGCCCAAATAGCCTGACCACAAAAGCGGAAGCTCCATCGAGAACGTCAAATCGCCCCAGAGAGGGTAAGTTCACTTCGGTCAAAGAACCCCCCAATATCCCCTAGGGTTCTGATGCCTAGAAAGATGGCTTTGAACAGCAGAAGCGAAGGAAAAACAAAAAGAGAAATGGCAAAGAGCAGGCCCAAACCAAGCCAACCAATCGATATGAAATTTTCAAATCCCTGGTAGACCAAGAATACCAAGTCATGGAAGGAGTGGATGGGAATTCTGGGGATTCTAACCCCCACTCTCTTGCTCCTCTATCATCTACTCCTGTCTTAGAACAGGTGACTGAAACCCCTGAGACTTTGCAGCCAGAGAACCTAGGGGCTATGGTAATTCATTCCCCTGCACAACCAGTTATTAAGGATGTCCACATGGGAAGTGCAGAAAAGAACAGAGAAAGACCAGCGTTGGGGATTACCCAGGTGGAAAAGAGGTCTAAGAATAGTAATTCCCAAGGAGCTGGTAGAAAATCCAATAAGGATCTAATAGTAGCGCAAGGAGACAAGCCGATCAATGGAGGATCGGTGAGAACAATTGACTCAGTATTACTCCCAAGGTTTCCAATGATTATACAATCCTGGAATGTAAGGGGTTTAAACAGTAGAACCCATCAATCTGCTGTTCAAATACTTTTAGGAAGACACAAAATAGACTTTTTGCTCCTTCAGGAAACAAAAATGTCTTTAAATCTTATGTGTAAAATTGCTAGTAGAATATGGAGGGGCGCTGGATATATGGATGTGGCGGCCCAAGGAGCCTCGGGGGGAATTGTTACTCTTTGGAATCCTCTGGTGTGGATAGCAATAGAACATACAGCTTGGAGGGGTGTTCTCACATCTCTCTTTAAGAATATTGTTACAGCTGAACAGGTTTTAATTACAAACTTCTATGGGGCTCAAAGCATTGATGGCCAACGGCTTCAATGGAATGTTGTTCACTCAATGAGATCCTCCCGAGAAGATTGCGATTGGATTGTTGCTGGGGATTTTAATGCCAAATTATCTGCCAGGGATCAGGAAGGTGGTTTCCCAGTTTTGGACCCAAGGGATAGGCTTCTGATTGCTCAAATCCAGGCCTTTCACCTTGTTGATATCAAAGGTCCTGGTACTTATTTTACGTGGACTAATAAGAGAAGAGAGCCACACATTAGGAAGGTAAAACTAGACCTGTTTCTGGTCTCGGAGGAAGCATTTGTGAAATGGAATATTAAATTTCAGATTTTGGAAGGCCCAGTTTCAGACCACTTTCCCATTTTACTGGAGGGAGGGGCTATGACAGGGCGATACCATAAACCTTTTAAATTTGAAAATTTTTGGTTGCAAAAAGAAGATCTCCGAAGAAAAATTCCTCAGTGGTGGGAAGATGTCCGCCCACCTTTTGGGACTGCAATGTTCAAATTTCACAAACAGCTTCAATTTGTCAAGTGTAAATTGAAACAGTGGAGGCAAACTAACAAATCAGACTTCCAGCACCAACGGGCCCCCTTGTTGGCCAGATGGGATGAGGTGCAGAAACATTTCAGGGAAGGAAACATCTTCGAGCACCTTAAATCCGAGGATGATGCTTTGTGCAAAGCGGTTGAGGATATTGATAATCAAGAAGAGATTTACTGGAAACAGAGAGCAAGAAATACTTGGTTATTAGAAGGAGACAGAAATACAAAATTTTTTCAGCGCTCTGCCTGTGCTAGGAGACAAATGAATAATATGGATTTCCTTCAAGATGAGAATGGATACTCTTTTGACACTCTTCCTGGTATGCACTCCCACTCAATGGAGTATTTCTCAAAAATCTTTAAGGAAAGTATTGAGCAAGATGGGGCAACCCAAGATGAAGTTATTGTTGTCATTCCTTCTATAATCTCTCCTGAAGAGAACCAGGCTCTACTTAGACCTATAGATAAAGATGAACTTAAGAAGGTGTTCTTTGGGATGAGTACTGGTAAATCGCCTGGTCCTGATGGCTTCCCTATTGAGTTCTTCCAGGATTTTTGGGATACCCTGGAGGAAGATGTTATGGCTGTCACTGAGGAGTCTAGAACCAATAAAAGAATGCTCAAGGCTCTAAATCATACCTTCATTACTTCAATTCCAAAAGGAGCAGGGGGGGTTCATTTATCTGATTTTAGACCTATTGCCTTATGCAATGTGATCTATAAAATAATTACTAAGATTATGGCTGAAAGGTTAAAACCTATCCTGCATAATATAATTTCCCTAAAGCAAGGGGGTTTTGTTGAAGGTAGGCAAATTTTGGATGGAGTGATTCTTGCTCAGGAGGCTATCCATACAATGCACCAATCTGGGAACAAAGGAATGTTCATTAAACTGGATATGTCCAAGGCTTATGACAGGGTGGAGTGGGGCTTCTTGGCAAAGATGTTGACGGCCTTTGGTTTCTCTCAGGACTGGACAGACTGGGTCATGAGCTGCATTTCTACGCCTTCATACTCTGTTCTTATCAAGGGACTTCCCTCGCCTCCTTTTGGTGCCTCTCGTGGCTTGCGACAAGGAGACCCTTGCTCTCCTTATCTCTTCCTCATATTGGCTGAAGGATTGGGTAGACTCTTTCTGAGAAGAAGACTTCAAGGTCAGATAACAGGTTTTAAGGTCGGGGCTGAAGTTTTGACTCATTTACAGTTTGTAGATGATACCGGATTGGTGGGAGTGGCCAGCCTTAGGGAAGCAAGAAGAATCAGAGATACTCTTAATGTCTACCTTCGGGCCTCTAATCAAGTCATCAATGACATTAAATCCAAAGTGATCTTCTTCAATATTGATCAACGGTTACAGGACAAAATTATTGAGATTTTAGGTTTCACTCGGACCTCTCTCCCAGTAGTCTACCTGGGGGTCCCTCTCCATTTCAAAAAACTAAAAATTGATGTTTGGAAGGACCTTATGGATGGCATCAAAGATAGAATGAACCATTGGTCTCATAGATGGTTAAGTTATGGGGGTCGTCTAACTTTTCTACAGTCAATTATTCAGGCCATGCCAATTTATAAATTCTCCGTCTTGGCAGCTCCCCAGTCTATTTGGAAAGAGCTGGATAAAATGGCTAGAATATTTCTATGGGAAGGTGCCAAGGGAGAGAGGAAATGGGCCTTGGTTGGCTGGGACAAGGTTACCCAACCCAAGGAAAAAGGGGGGTTGGGACTAAGAAGCTCCAAGTTTAACAACAAGGCTTTGGCTGGCAAACTGTACTGGAGGTGGATTTCTTAGCCAACTTCCCTCTTCAGCAGAATTCTCTCTAGCAAATACTTGGGTTCTGTCCATCCTAATGATGTGGGCCGCTTTCCACTGGAAGGTTTTGGATCACCAGTGTGGCAGGCGCTCAAGCTTGGAGCTCAACTCATCAAAGATCAAATTTTTTGGAAAGTGGGGAGAGGGGATAAGGCTCGGTTCTGGACTGATTCCTGGGACCAGAATCCTCCCATTATTGCTGTGTTTCCTGAATTGCAACCGAAAAAATCTGCTTTAGAAGATAAGGGATGGATCCAAACTGAGAGCTACTTTAACACTATTCAATTGGGGGACTACAAGATCATAAAGTTTAAGCGACTGGATGAGTGGCCAATACCAATCCCTCCGGAGTTGGTACCTACTTTGGGAAAAATCTTGGCAGAACGGTTTCTTACTGGGAGAGATGAGGAGGATGAACTGGCCTGGGGCTATGGGAGCCTTGGGGTTTATACTGTGAAAGAGGGATATGATGAGATCCTCCCAGAGCCCCCCCCACACTTTTTTTTGGTTCATGACTGGAGAAAGATATGGCATCCCCAGGGCTGGCCGAAAGTGAACTTCTTTGCCTGGCAGTTTTTGCATAATGGAATTCTCACCTATGACAATCTCAGACTCAGAGGCATCATTGGCCCTTCCCAATGTGTGTTATGCCACAAGCAGGAGGAAACGGTGGATCATCTAATGTTTGAATGTTCCTTCACACATCAGATCTGGAAGCGTTGGTTCTCCCACTTTAAAATTTAGGCTAATGGGGTCTTGTCTCGAAACAACATTTGGGAAAGCTAGAAGAAAGGTAGATTTAAATCCAAAGCTCTTCGAATTGGCTGGGAGCTTGGTTTATTTTTTATCTAGTGGCAGGTTTGGTTGGAGAGAAATGCCCGTATTTTTCGTGAAACCTTCTCCCCTCTAGAAGGAATATGGCAAGTCATTTGGAGCAAAGTGGCGGAAACGGTTGCCATTCATACCGAGGGGGAAATTCAGTCTGCTTCTGAGCCTTTGGACGAGGGAGCTGTTTTTCAACAAAGGCAGGTGAGTGGTAGTTGGAAACCTCCTCCTGAAGGATGGATCAAAATCAATACTGATGGAGCGGCTAAAGGCAATCCGGGAAGTGCTGGAATTGGAGTTGTGTGCCGCGATCATGCTGGGTCTTTGCTCTATTGGGAACTGCAGGGTCTGGGATGTGCCACAAACAATGAAGTTGAGGCCTTTGCCATTAAATCTGCCTCCTTCTGGGCTGCCAAACAGGGACACAGGAAGATTATTATTGAGTCTGACTCCCAAATCTTGGTGGGTGCTCTTGATTGTATGAGAAACTTTGTCTCAAAAGCTTGGAGGTTGCGGATCTTAGTTTCCCAAATCAAAGTGCTTTAGAGGGAATTAGATGATGTGATACCTGTCTATGTGAATCGAGATCTCAATAAGGCGGCTGATTTCCTTGCTAAGATGGGTGCTGAAAGGGAGGTTGGGATGCAGCTGCACAGTGACATGCCTGTGGAGGATGCAGAGATTCGACAAGGCCTTGAACGTTTTCTGAAATGATGTGCAGTGTTTTTATGCTAAGGATGGTTTCTGTCGCGATATCGCGACAGGTTGCGCCCTTTCGGCCTTTGGCGGGTTTTGGTCATGATATCGCGACATGTCGCGATATCGCGACAGGTTGCGCCCTCTCGACCTTTGGCGGGTTTTTGTCATGATTTCGCGACATGTCGCGCCATCGCGGCCCTCGGGGATGGCGCTTGGTTAAGTTGTCACGATTTCGCGAAAGTTTTGGCAATTCGGGGCTAACTGGTAAAAGTGTCGCGATATCGCGACACTTTTGCTGCTGGAGAGCAAAGTGGAAAATTCGTCGCGATATCGCGACAGTTTTGAGAACTGGGCACCGAGGGGAAAATTTGTCGCGATTTCGTGACAGTTTTGAGAACTGGGTGCCGAAAGGAAAAACCGTCGCGATATCGCGACACTTTTGGCGGTCTGGTGTCATAAGGAAAACCCGTCGTGAAATCACGACAATTTTGGCTTTCCAGTGGATTGGCGAAAACTGTCGCGATATCGCGACGCTTTTGCGATCTGGTTGCCATAAGGGGATTTTGTCGTGATTTCGCGACACTTTTGTCGAAGGGTTGCTGGTGGGTGTTGTCGTCGCGACTCTGCGACATGTCGCGTTGTCGCGACTGTTGGCACCGCAGTGGGGGAGTCGGGGTTGACTGTCGCGATCTCGCGACATGTCGCGATTTCGCGACATGTCGCGATTTCGCGACTTGTCGCGATTTCGTGACTTGTCGCGATTTCGTGCCCAGTTGACTTCTTTGCTTTGTGTTGTGCTGGGTTGCCTTTGTGCTCTTCTCTTGTAGTGTTGTTTGCTGTCCTTGGTTGGGATGTGTTCTCTCCCGCTTGTAATTTCTCTTTGTATTAATACAAGTTTTTCATTTTTTTCAAAAAAAAAAACAATATATGATCTTGCTTTCTTTCGAACATTTTGTTAATTTTACAACTTTATTATTCCGTAAATGTAGTTGATAGGCAATACTTATTTAATGCTTGTGAAATCTTATAGAAATAAATTACTTTACTTTCAAACATCTTTTTTTCAATAAATTTACACATGTTTTTATAAGGGGTCATGGTCCCCTCATACCGAGTGGGGTTTGAACCTTGAACCTCTCAAAGAGAAGCCAAAGCCCTTACTACTACAACAAGCTTGCAACTACTATACTTTTAAACATCTTACTATTATTACAACTTCATAATACTAATAATCATACTCTGAAAAAATTAGTCACTAAGTAGTACTTGTTTAAATTGTCTATGTATTTCACTATTTTTTTTTTTTGATGAAAAAGCCAATATATTAATAAAATAATGTTTAATCATAAAAAAAAGGGTGGGTGGGATTAGCAAACCCCGTAAACCAATACATTAACCATTGTGGTTAAGAGTATACAAGAGTGTCAGAAACAACCCACAAACTGCCAATAACAACTGCCAAAACAATATTAAATATGCATTCGAAAAGAAAGAAGCCGAGAAATTACTGCCACCTGGAAGAGGAAGGAAGATGCACATGACTCATAATGCGGGGTGCATTCCCCTAATGATCCACGAGGGTACGCAAGTACTGTAGCTCCACTTGCACTTTTTTAACCTATACTTGAATCTATAACCAGCAATCAAAGAATATATCATATTTATCAACAAAGAAGACATGTCCGACATATTGCTGAGAAAAAACAACTCTATTCTGGGACTTCCATGGATAAAACAAGGTACCAATTCTAAAAATATTCCAAACAACATCCAAGTTGAAGGAAAAAGAAATAGGGTCACCCAAAATAACATGCACCCAAGTAAAATCCTCCTGCATAAAAGGCCTAAAAAATTCAAGAAGCCACTCCCAAGATGGCTGAGCCCGATCACAAGACCAAAAAACATACAGTAAATCTTCCGCTTGTCCACAAATTGGGAAAATGAGATTATGAACACCCAGATGCTTGAGCCTACTGCCAACAGGTAACCCTTGATGTAAGAGACTCCAAGCAAAAAAAAAAAATTTAGGTTCAATATAAGTATCCCAAGCAATCCAAAACCTCTTATTCCATTGGGAGGGAAGAGAGACTAAATTCCATCTCAGAGTGAGCTTATCAACCATTGGAACTTGTGGGGTGAGTCATTTGTAACCAAGATGAGCTTTATATTGCAAAACAGGAAGCTCCCTAGGCCAACACCAATCTGACCACCAGGGTTTTTGAAAATGATTATGTAGTTTGCTCCAAATAGAAAACGGAATACTATCAATAACCACCTCATAAGTGTCTCTATCACCAGGATTTAAATTGTGAATTTGACAAAAAAATTCTCAGGGTATCCAACACCTGGCATGTTGGGAGAAGAAATAAAAAATGGAAGCAATACCACGCTTATAGAACCTCTGCGCTCTGACCAACTACACCAGATCTAAGGGATAACCTTGCCAAGTGATAACAGGAGACCACCAAATATTCATGGAAGACAAAGAGGCACCTGCTTTGCGAAAACTCCCTTTCCAACTAAGCCAGGGTTTGAAGGCCTCCCAGGCTTTCCAAATACTATGAATGACAAAATAATCTTTAACTTTAATAGGGATAGGGGCAGTAAGACTGGATTGCAATCCCACCCCTTTCCAAATTTTCTTCCTTTGAAGCAAACCAGAAGAAATGCAATTCCTGACCAACACTTTCCAAGATTCATCCCTAATTAAAGATCGGGTGATCCATTTAGCACAAAGTGCAAGACCTTGTAGACGATAATCAAACAAACCCATGCCTCCACAATCCTTGGGCAAACAACAAATTTCCCAGGTTACCCGATGAAAACCTTGCTCGACAGAGTCTTTGGCCCACAAGAAGTCTCTCAGAAGCTTATCCAAATTTTTATAACAAGATTTGGATGGAACCCAACAAGATGAATAATAGACATGGGTAGTGGCTAAAACCTTAGAACAAATCTGAAATTTTTTTGCCAGAGAAAGTTTCTTACTAGTCCAGTAAGAAAGCTTCTTTTCCACTTTATCAATAACATACTACCACAATTGAGCAGAGGAACCATGAAATGCAAAAGGAATTCCAAGAAATTTAAACACCTCACCTAGATGAATCCAAGTCCATTGGAATTGATCGAGATTGAGATTGCCAAAAACATGATGTTTTTTTCCATTGTATAGAAGAACCAGAGGCTAAACAGAACACCTCTAAGCAACTAATAGTCGAGGAAAGGGATTGCTCATCTTCTTGAAGTGTTAAGAAGGAATCATCTGCAAAATGACCATTGACCAACTGACGGTCAGAAGTACGGAGAGAAATACCCTTGATTAATCCTTGATCCATCTTATGGGCCAACAAATAGCCAAAAACCTCTATAGCAAGAATGAAAAGAGAATGACCAAGATGGCACCCTTGTCTCACAGAGCGACCAAGAGAAATTGACTGAGATTGAATATTATTCAAGGTAAGAACAACTAAAGCATCTTGAAATAACATAAGAATGGTGCTCATAAATACTGGCCCAAAACCTAAAGCCTGAAGCATGGCAGTTATGAAGTACTACTCCATCTTATCATAGGCTTTCTCAAAGTCTATCTTAATGAATAAAGCATCTTGTTCAAAATTTCTTGCCCACTCCATACCTTCCCAAATAGCAAGAACATTATCAAGAATGTATCTTCCCTTAACAAATCTAGTTTGTTCAGGTCTAACAATCAAAGGCAGAATAGATTTAAGCTTAAGCGCAAGGGCTTTAGCAATAATCTTGTAGCTCACATTAAGTAGGGTGATCGGCCTCCAATTGGTGATGAGCTCAAGATCTCCAGACTTAGGAATAAATTTAACATTGCCTTTGTTAATAATGGAACCCAGTGAACCACATTGCAGGGCTTCAAGATAAACTTTGTGGAGATCAGAACCAAGCATATCCCAAAATTCTTTATAGAATTCACATGGGAAGCCATCAAGCCCAGGTGCCTTATCATTGGCCATAAGTGACAAGGCAGTTTTTAGATCTTCCAAAGAAAGAGGAGTGTCACAAAATAACATTTTCTCAGGAGAAAGCGTATTGGGGACAACAACCGTACAATCAGTAAGAGCTTGCCTTCTAGCATCATCAAGGGGTTGAGAAGAAAAATCACCTTGATAATGTGAAACAAATACTTTGACAATGTCTGAAAGATCTATAAATCTCTGCCCATCAACTTGAATGGCTTGAAACTGAGAATGTTGAGCAGGAGGTTTGAGGCACTGAAAAAATTCTTTGGTCACTCTGTCCCCCACTTTGAGCCAATGCATTCAAGCACATAATTGAGCCCCCTTGGCTTCATACAAATCAACCTTTTTTAGCTCATGCCGAATGGAAGAAACTTGGGATTGAGCAATAGAGTTGAAAGGAGAGGCTTCAAGCCTGAGACAGGCTTTGGATAGCTCACTTTGCAAGGCAAACTTAGCCTATTTTCGTCGTTTTGCAACTTCAACACCCAGAGTTCGCAACACCTTAGTGGTTCATTGAATGGCAACATTCCACCATTCAATCCTTCCAAAAATACCATCAGGTATAGGAATCAAATTCCAAATGTGGCATATATGAGCTTTCATGCTAAAGCTATGCAAAAAAGAAACATTTAGGTAAAACTGTGAAGAATGCACTCTAGGTTGAAAGTTTAACATTGCCACCGAGAATAAAATAGGTGAATGATTAGATAGTGTAGTACCAGGTAAAGTCAACACATACGATGAAGAAGGCAAAATATGGGAGAACTGAAAGTTGTCACACTCAAAAATCATGGCTCTGTCCAATCTTACCAAAACCCTAGAAGAAGCAGCCTTAAAATTGGACTAGGTGTACCAAAGAGCCTGTGGGAAATTAGAAGGCAAGAAGCAAGAATTAGGGTCATAAAGGCGAAGCTTGTTTTTCATAAAAAACCAAGCTTCTCTTTCACCTAAACACCACCGCATCGGGACATGACTGACCTTATCAGAATATTTCTCCACCATATTAAAATCTCCACAGAGCACCCAAGTGGCAAATGGTAGATTCATGGCAAGCCATCTCCACAACTCGCATCTGTCAAAAGCGACATTTGAGGCATACACATTAACCACCCCAAGCGATTTTCCACAGATCTCGAGCAAAATCCAGACAACTTGATTGGATGGGTCAACACCCCAAGTCACAAAATTCTTCTGTAATCGAGGCCCAAGGATAGTGACGGCTCCTCCTTTTCCCAGGGAATGCTTTGTGGCAAAAGAGGTACTTCGTGGCCACAAAAAATCACATGTACACTGTAGATTGAAATCAAAAATCTTAAATTCTTGTAGACATAAAATATCGAGGCTTCCATGCATTCGAGAAACATTTGACATCTCATTTCGGACCAAATATTTTTTGACCGAGTTCATCAATCCTCGAACATTCCATTATAAAAAAAATCATTGGGATTTGTCAGGATGCATGATCTCCATGACATCCTCTACATCACCCGAACCTGTAAGTGAGCCAAAATAGTTGGAGGTCGCATGGAAAGCATCACTGTTTAGTTGTCGATGTTTATCATTCCGAATAGGGCTACGAGAGCAACGAAACTTCAAGGCCTGACCCTCCTCCACTGAAGAATTATCTGGAGCTGCCACCACTGAGGCCAAAGAAGGGCCCGACCAAAGAAGTTGAGACACTGGTGGAACTGGGGGTTACATGTCAACAACCGAAGGGGCCGTATCAATAGGATTCTGAACAACTTCAGTAGAAGCTTGCATGTCTTGAGAAGGAGAAGGGGCAGGTTGTGCAGTAGAAATTGAAGCTTCTTATTGCTTAGTACCACGAGATTTCTTGCTAGAGACAATAGTCCATTCTTCAGTGTTTCCCCGCGAGCCATTAGCAGGAGCCACATGAGTGGGCGAGGGATTTGCCTTATATTTCCATTCCATCAAAGGGCACTCCCAAATTTTGTGAGCTACAGATTGACACCGATAACAGGTATTGGGTAAATTGATATAAGCAACTCTTTACCTTATGGATTGGTCCCTAATTTTAATATCAATAAACTCCTGCAAATCCTTAGTAAGGTCAACTTTGATACAAATCCTTCTAGTGGGTCGAGCGGAGAAAAAAAATTCTGGCTCAAGGCAAACAAACTTACCTAAGGGGGCAACTAAAGTCTACAAAAAACCCCAAAGAGGAACAGGAAGACCAGGGAATTCAACCCACACCGGGACTTCCAGTGCAGCTTGATCACTGACTTGGAAATTTTGAGAGTAGGGTTGCAAAATCAATAGAGAATTACGGACAGTCCATGGACCCCTAGATAGAACCTTCTGTGCTTGAGCTGGATCTAAAAAGCAAAAAATGAAATACCCTTTTGTAAGGTTTTGTACATTCTCCACTTTGACTCCATATGGGCCCCAAACTTGTTGGACCCATGAACGAATAAGGGTATCATATGGGATACGACCCAAAAAATAACCCACCAGGGTATGACTCTCAAACCATTCACAAGTTGTATGGAATTCATGCAAAGGAATAACAGCTTCAGGGATAGGGCCTTTACCTTGTGATACATTGTCAGAATGAACTTGCACGGATGCTTCCCCGGTACCATTGAGCTCTCCAGCAAACTCAGAATAAATGGAGTCGACTGCATGAGCGACAACCATTAAAAAGGGTGAATTAACACCGCCTCAAGGCGGTGTTAATGCAACAGACAAGATTTTCCCACTGAAACTCTTACAAAAAACACACAGCCAGTCTTAAAATCGAACTTTTCTATCCTTCAAGTTTGTAAATTTTCACTTCAGGACCTATTTCTTTTTTTTTAATTTATCATTTCACTAATTTTATTATTTTATTTTTTTGATTTCATTTGAATAAATCAACATATCTCTTCATTATAAGATTTCTTAAAATAAATATATTAAATATAAGGTAAAAAAAATGTTCCTTCATCCTACTTGAATATATTTACATCTCTCTCAAATGGAGAATCTCTTTCCTCCAACAATGTTATAATATTTGAAGTTGGGTTGCACTAATAGTGGTATAGGTATTTTTTTATGTTTATTGATCTTATTTGAATATATCATCCTATATATTTGATATTGGATTTATTGTTAAAAAATATTAAAAGCAAGTGTTAGAATTTTATCCTAACGTTATTATGTAAATGTGCATGTGGCACCTTGGATGCCTAGTGCATATGGGTTCATGTGATGTAAGTCCTACTTATTACAAGGAGGATTTTATAAGAGATTTGATTTTTTTTATTATTAGGAATTACTATCTTAGGCCCCCTCTTGCACATGGACCGACCCTTAACCTAATGGGTTAGGGTTGATAATAGTCTATAAAAATGCAAAAGCCGAATTAAAATGTATCAAGTCATTTTCTAATATTGTAATGGAGCTCTACGTCTATGGAGATTACCCCCATCAAAGAGACCTACAATTATGTACAAAAAAATCTATTTTTGAGTAATAAAGTAGTTGTATTTCCATTATGTATTGCAATATTTTTATTTTAATTCTTGTTTTTTTGTTAATTATTGTAATATCTATGTGGCTATGTTATTTTTAATTGGAGGGTTCCTAATAAGCAGTGTTAGAGCACTTTCTAGGGCTATGTTTTGTTGTAGTTACAACAATTATTGTCCTACCATCCATTCCCTATTAGGTATGTTTTTCCTTCCTTCTGGTCTATCTGCTAAAATATCTTGAAAAAAAAACATAAATTTTCTCTATTTTTAGTGGAATGGCTTAGAAACCCTATGTTGGAGGTTTTTAAATATTATGGAGGAATTGTTGTTTTTTGCTAAGATAGATTTTCCATAAAGTGTGTAGTGAAGTGATGGGTGATCAGACTCTAATACTTATGCCTTAAACAACACTCGTATACAACAATAAGTTTCCATGTACCATCGAGTATATAAGGAGGTTCCCCTAGGGTTAGGAGAAACTTGTAGTCCTAGGAAGATATTGACCATTTGATTTTTGTAGTGCATCAGTAAACAACATACTAAGAAGTTACTCTCACAATACACTTGAAAATGAATAGTGCAACTACGGTTATGAAAGAACCCTCCATGGTTTGAGCTCTGAGATACTAGGTTGGCCACTAATCATGACCAAGAGCATATATAAAAGATCCCATAGAACCAAAAACACCCTGGCCTAGATTATCCCTATTTAAGTTTTTTTTAGTCACCCTAATCCTTCCCAACCAAAACTCACAATTGAGCATACTAAGAAGATGACTTCTATCACAGATTAATAGTATAGAAACACTAAAAAATAGTTTTTGGAACTAGCAATTGTCAGTGTAAAAGTGTAGTCTAAGTAGTGGTAAAAATCAAGTTTAGTAACAATCAAGGGCAGTTGTTAGAGTAGGTAATTTTTAGGTAGCAATTGGTTAATGCAGAAAAATACCCTACAAAGTTGACATAACATTGAGATTGCAAAAAACATCATGACTAGTTAAAACACTTTGTAACAATCAACTAAAAAGTTACGGGTGCCAAAAAAAATATTTTGTAGTATCATCCATTGCGATTATTTTTTTGAGCTGATCATTTTGGTATATATTACCCATAAGCTTTTTTTAAACCTAAAAATCATCATTTTAGGGATCTCTATTATGATTGTATTTTTGAGTTGATCGTTTTTGTATATATCACCTATAATATTTTCAAGAATCTCAAATCACCTAAATATGTTGAAGCTACTAGGGGTACCCATATGGAGTAACTAGTTGAAAAAATGAATCAAATGCAAACTGAGATGAGTCAAATGAGGGCCTCGTTTAATCAAACACATGCTAACATAAAGGTATTGGATAACAATGTGAACTTTGTAATACATAAGAAAAATGAGTTAAGAGAATTAATAATAGATTAAATGACTTTAGTCATTTAATAGACATGACTCATGCATTCAATCAACTTGGAAATAAGGAATTTGAGTATAAGGCAAGAAGTTTAGGAATTTCAGAATGGGGGCACACAATACATTTTTCAATAATAACATATATAAATGCCAAGTTAGACTTTCCAATATTTGACAAAAAGGACCCAATGATTGGATATATCGACAGACCAATATTTTACTCTTCATGATATTCCCTAGAATCTAAGGCTCATAATAGCCTCCTTCAATTTGAAATCTGGAGTGCTTCAATGGTACCAGTGGTTGAGGAATATACATTTGAATCTCTCTTAGGATGAATTTGAGAAGTAATAATCACTCATTTTGGTCCTAGTGAATACAAGGACTTCATAGGAGCCTTCACCAATTGAAACAAACCTCAATAATTCATGAATATCAAAATTGGTTTGAAAACTTGGCCAACTGCATAAGGGGCTTGAGTGAAGAAAAATTTCAAAGTCATTTTACTAGTGGGTTGAAGGAAGATATTAAAGGTAAGGTGAAAATATCCAAACCCTAAACCATGATGCAAGAAATAGGTTTGTCTAGATTGATAGAGGATGAATTTGCTACTCAAATATGCACATTCAAATTTCCACAAGCTAGACCTCCACTTCCAAATTAGCCAGCAACAAACCTCATCAATAAATCACCTATAATAAAATGTCTAAATTGGGAAGAGATGGAAGCCCACAAAACGCAAATATTATGCTATAACTATAATGAGAAATATTTTGTAGGGCATGAGTGCTTACAACAAAAATTGCATTTGCTTGATGTGGGTGAACCCTCAACTGGCAAGTTGTAATAAGAAGAAGAGGAGCATGAAGAAGAACCTAAAGTGCTAGAGGAACCACAACATAAAATTTTATTACATGCTCTAACAAGAATATCCACCCCCAAACCATGAAAATGCTATGATATTTCAAAGGCCAACAAATCATAGTACTCATCGATTTTGATAATACATACAATTTTTTAATCTTTGAGTCACCAAATGAGCAAATTGTTACATAAATTTAATTTTCATGTAAAGGCAAATGTAGAAATATCAAGGTACATATGGGATAATACAATCTTAAGGTCAACATGTTTGTCCTTCCTTGGGGAGGATGTTATGTTATGTTGCGAACATAGTGGCTTCGACCTTTGGGTTTGATAAATATAATTCACCCATTAAGGAACACACTATATTCTTTGAGGAATAGTCGTAGGGACTTCCCACCTTATCTCTCCTCAGTAGATGAAAAAGCTCTTGAAAAATCATCATATGGAGTAGTAGCATAATTGTTTGCAATAGAGGCACCAAATACCAATGAAACAAAAGAATTGGGTGAATTACAACTTATCCTGGATAAAAATTCACAACATGCCCATGATCATGCAATCTAGCTTGTACCAACTAGCTTATTGCCAAAAATTTGCCCATATAGGTACACTTATGTGCAAAAGTATGAAATTGACAAAATGGTCCAGGAATTAATAGCAACATGGGTTATTTCAACCCAATGTTAGTTCTTATTCTTCTTGTCAATAAGCAAGAAGGATGGGTCTTGGTGGTTATGCAAAGATTTTTATGAGCTAAATAAAATTACCATCAAGGAAAAATTTCCTATTCTTGTTATTGATGAACTCTTAGATGAGCTCCATGGAGCTCAATTTTTCTCCAAGTTGGATTTATGCTCGGGGTATCATCATATTAGAATAAGAGAAAAAGATATTCTAAAAATAGTATTTAGGACTCATGAAGGTCATTATGAATTTTTGGTCACGCCCTTTGGTCTTACCAACACACCTTTTACCTTCCAAAGTCTTATGAATGTTATTTTTCATCCCTTTCTATGCAAATTTATTTTGGTTTTCTTTGATGACATCCCAATTTACAACCACACTTGGGAGGAACACTTACAATATTCAAACCAAACCTTGCAACTTCTTTCTAGCCATCAATTATGTGTAAAATAATCGAAATGATCCTTTGGAATGTAAAAATTGGAGTACTTAGGAAACTTAGTTTCAAGGGAATGGATTAATGTGGACTCAAAGAAAATCAGACTATCCAATAATGGTCAAAGCCCCACACTCTCAAAGGCTTTTGGGGTTTCCTAGGTCTCATCGGTTACTATCAAAATTTTATCCAAAATTATGGGAAGATCGTAGACCCTTTGAAAACTATATTAAAAAGAGCTTATTTGCATGGATAGAATCAATAGAACAAGTATTATTGAATCTTAAATAATTCATGTCAACTATGTCTATGTTAGTGACACTCGATTTCTCTAAACATTTTATGATTGAAAATCATGCTTCGAAAGTGGAATTGGTGTAGTGATGATGCAAGAGGGACGATCATTGTATTTTACAAGCAAGGTACTAATAGGGAAAAACTTAGATAAATCAACCTATGAGAAAGATATGATAACAATTTTACATGTCATAAATCATTGGCGACCCTACCTTATTGGGCGGTATTTTTCAATTAAAACAGTCCATGAAAGTCTAAAATACTTTTTAGAATAATAGGTTCCCATGTCGGAACAACAAGGATGGGTCTCCAAATTACCAGGGTATGTTTATGAAATAATTTATAAAAGAGAAAGGAGAATGTAGTGGTTGATGCTCTTTCTCGATAATATGAGGAACAAAGTATATTGTGTGTCATCTCAACTCTACTTCCTCAATGGATCCAAGAGCTCCAAGATGAGGTAAGTAAATACCCTACCTTGCAAGCCTTAATTCGACAACTCCAAAATAATCCCAGCTCTTGGATAGGATATTTATTGGATGGGTAGCAATTGAGATACTAAGGTCATTTAATTATTCTAAAAAAGTCACCATTCTACAAATTCATATTATAAAAAATGCATGCTTCCCTAGCTATAGGCCATTTTGGGTTCCTTAAAACTTATGAAAGGACTAATTGAACTTTCTTTTGGGAAATAATGAAAAATAATATTCAAAATTTTATGGCCAAATGTGATACATGTCAATGGATGAAGGGAGAAACTATATGCACCCAAAGCATGCTCCAACCTCTTCCAACCCCAATGAATGTTTGGATAAATATCTCTATGTATTTTATTGAAGGAATTCCAAATTTTGGAGGTAAAACAATTATTCTTGTGGTGGATCGTCTATCGAAGGATGATCATTTATATTTCCTAACCCATATCTACAAGACCTTCATAATTGCTCAAATATTCTTGGATTCCATTTTTTGCCTACATGACATGCCTCAATCCTTAGTTTTTTACTGGGACCCCTACCTTTACTAGTCATTTTTGGTAGGAATTGTTCAAACTATAGGGCACAAGATTAAATATAGGCTTCACATACCATCCTTATATAGACAACTAAACAAATATTGTCAATAAGTTCCTAGAGATGTACCTTTGCTACTTTTCATCTAAGCATCCTACTTAGTGGGACAAATGGCTTCTTGATGAGGAATCATAGGTTATTAAAAAATGACTATGTAAATAATATGTAGATAATCATATAATCTTAGAAAATCTTAGAATACGACAAATTTTAGGTTGGCATTTGATATGGTGGTTGGTCATCGAATGGTTTTGTTGCTAGTTTTTACCAAAACAAGCAGATTGTAATAGGCTCATAAAGCCTATAAATACATGTTGTTGATCAATACAAATCATTGAAGAATTTTGGTTCTTCAGCATACAAATACCATATAAGTTGGTATTCAGAGCCAAGCACTGGGTTGGAGATTATCCTCTTCCTTAGGCCAGGCCTGGTTCAGATAGGAATAAAAAATCCTCCCAATGGATCTTGGAATTTTTTTACCTATTTTAGGTTGAGTCAGCTTGTTTCAGTAGCTTGGGAGCCTGTTTCTATGTAAGTCTACGTAAAAACTCTAATAACACCATCCCAATAATGTCTAACATGCAAATTCTTTGTTTTTCCTCCATGCGCTCTCATTCACATTGAACACTTGGAATAATTTTTGTGCGAGAATCTCTCATTCGAGGGAACAAAGAGGGAAGCAGACGTACTTTGACTTTTGGATGCAGGTTTTGATTTGGTTAGGGGGCAACATATTCTCCATTTCACACCAGATTTGTGCAACCTGGGCCATCATTCCAAGCACGTGTCTACAACCTGTAGATAACCAATGGTAGAAAATTTTCTATAAATGTGGATGATACAAAATTTGAAGCCTATTCAAACGACACTGGTCATCCACGTGCCACGCATAATCTCGCTTACATCCAAATTTTTTTATATTCAGGAGGTTTGATTTCCTATTTTATATCCAATTTTTAAAGGTGTGCCATCGCAAAACTACCCGATCCCTGTAACATTGTCACTGTTGTTCAAAAAAATCTAGCCCATCATTGTACGCTATGGAGACACCCAAGTCATAGGAACCTCACACGTGTTCCCATCCAATGGATTTATATTAACAATACACAAAAGGATTTCCTATCGCAATCCTTGTGATATGTGACATGACTGCATTAACATATGCTAGAACTGCATACATTCACCTGCCACACTGGATATTTATTGAAGTTCCACGTGGATACACTTTCTAATGGTAATGTTCACAATTAAGGTTCCTAGAGTAGACAACTGACTACAAGACCTTCACTTCCATGTATCTAGGAGGACTGAGGGATCATTCTGAGCCACATATAGGGTAAAGAAGGCACACACTCATCCATGCTAGCTTTGAAGATATCTGCATGATAGAAACCAATAATGTTTGTCCAGATCTCAACGTATCAACGTAGGAGAAATCACTTGATGAGCCTACAAAGATAGTTGGGAGATATTTAACAACCTCCACCTACATATACGTGTCTTGATACACATCAGTCATTGACAAGAATTCATGTGGAGAGCCTCCATAGGGTAGATGACTTGTCGTATCTACATCATCCACAACCTGCACATCCTCCCTATTACTCAACGAGAACCATTGGTGCTACTAACTATTTTCTTCACTGGCATGTATTTCTATCCACTACCACGGAGATCATTGTTTCAAAGATACCTCATCAACCTCACCTTCTAGACATATATCTTGAGGATTGCAAAGGGAGGTGTAGCATAGAAACTTTACAATACCTTAAAAATTATAGCACCACTTTTCTTAATGTGTTAGATGTGGTCTCATTTAAATTAAAAAAAAAAGAAATAAACTTTTTCTCCTTAATCATCAAATCCTTTTATTTATGCTTATTTACCCCTTCTTCTATCAAGCATTGTAATTTTTTTGGATAAATCTCCATTACATCCCCTGGCTCAACATAACAAAAATATGGTAGATGCTTTAGCAAATAAATTGGCTGAAGTTACTTAATTGTTACTTCATTAGCAGACACCATTAAAGACCTAAAAATGCAGTCTTCCTCCTCCTTTAGTAACCCCCATACAAAGTGTGAAGTCAAAATCTACAAAGGCTATAGGGATCCCAACATCCTCAATAGTTGGATCCTAGATATGGAGACCTAGTTTATATTTAGTCAAACATCAGATGATGATAAATTTCCTTTCGCTAAACTTAAACTTTCTGGTATGGCTAAGGTTCTCATAATTGAATGCCAAGGAACTCAAAATCCCATCACCACTTGGGATGCAATGGTCACGGTATTTAAGGACACATTTTATCCATTCAATTATAATTATGACTTGCCTAACCACTGGCTTCACCTTCGATAGGGAAAGCACCAATTCGTCCAAGATCATGTCCATCAACTCAATCGAATACGCATCTTGCTTCGCATCTTAGATCCTGCAACTTCCCTCATTACTAAGTACAAAAATATACTTCTAGAACATTTATAACGAGATTCTAAATACACTCCTTGTACCACTCTTGATATTATCTTCAATCATGCATAGCTCACAAAGGATAAGTTCATCGCACAATCCAAGGGGATTTGATACTCTTCTAGAGGTTTCAAGAAATTGCCTCATCCACATCAACAGGCACCAAATAAACCTTCTACTTTCTCCCCTTCTCATTCTTCTCCTAGTTTTGCTTCTACTCAATCCTTTACCTCTAAGCATATATTCCATGCTTCTTCTTCTCATCCTAAGTCTTCAAAATTTTGTAATTATTGTAAAAGGAAGGGGCATGATAAATTTAATTGTAGACAATTATAAAAGCCAAAAAATAAGACTTTACTTGTATAATCTGATGAGGGCACCAATGATAGCAAAGTCCATTGTCAATAAGCTCAAGCTCCAAACTACACCACATCCTCATCCTTACTCTCTTGGATGGAAGGATAGTGAGACCACTTCAAAGATCACACACACATGCACCATTGCATTTTCTTTTGGAACCAAGTTCAAGGATAAGGTCACTTGTGATGTGAACCCCATGGATTGTTGTTGATGAGTGTCGTTGAGTCTCATCATTTAATCTCAATGATTTATCAATCCGGGGTGGTGTCCAAGGCTGTCTACGATAGAAGGCTAGGGCAGAGTACAATTCAGGCATTCAGATTTCAAGCATTTATTGGTGAAGCAGATTTTGGTTTAGCCTTTTGGTGTCACACTAAACCTAGTCTGAAGAATGGAAACTAAAATAAATTACAAGAATTGAAAACTAATTCTAAGTTGCAAGAATTGAAATCTAACTACAATTGCAGGAATTGGAATTGCTAAATTGAAAGTCTAATCTACTCTTGCAGAATTTAAATTGCTGAAATGAAATCCTAAGTTACATTTGCAGAATTGAAATCTAGTTACTTTTGCATAATTGAAATGATGCTTGTAAATGAAACTTATTCTAAAAACACCTGTCAATGCCCTACCACAAAAGGTCGTCAAGCTTTTGCTACAGGAATTGACAGCAAAATGAAATATGCTTGAAAATGGAAAGTTGCTAAAATAGAAAGCAGGGAAAACATGGAAAGCAAAAGAAAAATGCGTAATATAATTTTTCAGCTGACATACACACAAATGTTGTACACAAACATAATAGAAAACATAAATCACATAATACAAAATAAAAACAAGAAAATGAAATCTGGCAAGCAATCTATTAATTCTACTGCAGAAAAATTACAGATTAAAACCTGCCATAAAATCCCTCCTTCTAGATCTGAAAGTGGGCCCATACTTCCTGATCTAGAAGGAGGTGAAAAGCACTCCTTAACTAATTAACACTCAGAATAGAAAATGATAAAATAGCTACACTTTTATTGATGACAAAACATGCTAAAAACTGTTACAGAAAATTACTGTACAGTCCTAATTGCTGCTATTGAAAACTCTCCTCTATTCTAATTCCTAATTGCTCAACCAAGGAGGGAGCTGTGTTATTTATATAAATATTTACAACATATCCCATGCTCAAATCAGCCTATGTGCTACTTTACAGTGATTTGCCAATAATTCTGGATCTGAAATAAATGCAAATCTGGATAGTTTGTGTTGCAGTAGTAGTCATTGGCCCTTAGAAAGCATCTTCAGTGGTGGGAGTACGTGGGAGGAGTCTAGAAATATCTCACACATCATTCTCCACTTCAGAATATGCCATTCCTATCTTGCAAACAACTTTCTATTATGCTGCAGTTTTTTTGGGTTTATCCTAGAAGAGGATCAAAATTGATCTTTTCCATGAATGGTGGCTTTGGACGGCAAGGACGACAAAGTCAGATGGGAGATATTTTCTTTTAACCTTTTCAACCTTCTTTCCCCTTTTTCCATCGTCAAAAATCAGTCAACAAGTCAAAAAGCACTTTCTGTTCTCATTTCGAAGATAAGTGGCTCATTTCGAAGAGACTGCATTTCTCATTCCGAAGATGTCTGTTCATTTCGAAGATCTTTAGAATGAACAACTATGTGCTCTTCAAGTGATTTTAGCTGCATTTCTCAGGTGGATTAGCCCTCAGGATCAGATTGCAATAGCCTTCATTCCTCCCCATGTGTGAATTCCATGCCTTGCCATTCATTGGTAGCTTGCTGGAATTTACATGGTAAATTATTGCATTTTCTAGCTCTGCTTGCATAGTTGTAAAATATTGGCATTTCTTGCAAATTCAAACAAATTAGAACATGGAAAAATTATTCAAATATCAACATGAAGGAGTACATCAAGTTGCTACTGAATTTATACACTTCATTCACCAAGTAACCATGCTGAAATAGTGCAACAGTGCTGCACAATTGTCCCTGCTCTGTTATACCCTATTGTTGCCTATTTAGACCATGTGGGAATGCTTCTAAATAGGTCAGATGTCTTATGTAGTCCTTCTGAACTCATTCCATCCATATCCTCATGCTTTTCTTGACAACTTCAAGGTGTTCCTATAAAGTGACAGCTTGCTGATTTTTATATGGCTGTTTTTTTAGATTTTCAGATTTATGACAGTCCTAAACTTTTGGCTTCAATGTGGATTTGAAACAAGTTGAAGGGCAGGAAAACATTCAAAAACCATTGAGAAGTTAATGGATATCAGCATACCGCATTTGGTTAATTGAAATGCATGTTTTTACTTGCTACTTAATCAAGCAAAATCAGTCACAAAATGCTGAAAATAGTCAAAAATAGAGATATAGTATTCCTAACATAAAATCATGCAAACACTTAACAAATAGTATATTTTAGTCAACTATTTGGCAATTAACTTATCATATGGTAGTCAAACATTGTGCAATAATGAGGCACTTTTGGGCCTCATCATCCCCCCAACTTGAACTGATGCATGCCCTCATGCATCTTAGTAGGCCATAGTAATATGCGGGTTTTATTCTTGTGAACAACATCCTTTGCTACCTGCTAATTGAGAAATTCCTCCTTGCTGCACTATATCAAGTATTTTGCAATTAAGCACATGTATGACTCTTTTTCTATTTTTCTACAAGTTTTAGTGTTGCAAGGTACCTCTTAAAGGCTTGATATCATATGATTCATCTTGCAATAGTCTTATTGTGGAACCGTATTTGGCAGATGCACTACTACTGATGGAATTTTCTGTTCTTAACAACATTTCAGCCTGAATGCTTATTTTTGTTGTTTGCACCTTTTGAACAAAATTGATAATTTTTTTTTTGATTTGAAATGCTTGAGGGATGTACTTACTTGTGGTAGAGCCTTATAAACCTCAATATTTGATGTACCCTACTCTTTTTGCTATTCTGTAGCATTTTCAGCAATTCTGGTACAGTTTCTGCTCATTTCCGAAGATATCCTGCTCATTTCGAAGAGACTGTATTCTCATTCCGAAGATGTTTGCTCATTTCAAAGAGACTGTATTTCTCATTTCGAAGATGTTTGCTCATTTCGAAGAGACTGTATTTCTCATTTCGAAGATGTTTGCTCATTTTGAAGAGATTGTACTTCTCATTTCGAAGATGTCTGCTCATTTCGAAGAGACTGCATTTCTCATTCTGAAGATCTTCAAAAAAAATGCAGAAATGACCTCTTATGCAAAATTTAGCTACAGATTCTATTGTGGGCCCATCTCTAGAGTGTATAAGCCTTCCATAACATCAAAAATCCCTTCTTCATCCTTTTGTTTAGATGTTATTCTTTGTTTTGTATGTTGTTGTTTTATTCCAGTAGTACTAAAATAGAACCTTCAGGTGCATTTTGTTGATTATCCTCCTTCAATTTATCGGACAATTATGAGATATAAACTTGCAGTTCTCCTTCTAAAATTTGCCCTACAAATTGAAATAGAATTGCTTCCATGTCTGTCCCAAAATCAGGTTTTTGCATAGTTTTGGAATTTCCATGCAATTAAGGGCATAAGGGGGTGTTTCTTGACATCTTGAACATGTTCCTTTTTCAACTTGTCAATATTGTATGAATAGTTTATGCCAAATACCGACTATCATACACTAAATGCTAAATGTTTACTATGAATTAAATGCAAGAAACACATACCTTACTTGTCCTAAAAATTGGTCATGCACCTTACAAGCTGCTTTTGATGATTGTTAGCGGGCTATCTGAAAACATAAACAAACATAACACATGTGCGGTGTGAGATTTGTACAATGGTGGAACAATGATGGGTAGATCAACAAGGCAATGCATGCTGAAAAATCGGTTTTCATGCAAGCCAACTCAGTAGCGCCTCCAAGAAGGTTTTCACTACTGAATTATTCATTTTTTTCTTTTCTTTCCCTTTTTTTTCATCTTTTTTTTCATTTTTTTCATCAGAAGAGGCTGCCATTTCTGGTTTTCAACCAACTTCTGTCCTTTTTTTTTTTTCAAGTGCTTCAATGAGAGAGAACATCTCTCACTCTTATTTGGATAAGACCAATCCTTATTCTGCAAAAACATGTCAATTGTTGTATGAAAACACCATCTCTTTCTGTTGAAACCTGCAACATTGATGCAACCTTCCTTTCTAGATGAGTAGTAAGAATCTTCATACATCATAATTGCCTCCTTAGTGCTTGGAAATGAAGTATTGGCTCCATTGTTCCTCTTCCTTGCTGAAATTGATGCTTGTCCTCATGTATCCCCATTTTGTGGGACATGCCTCTATTGCAATTTTTTTCTCTTTTTTTTTTTTCAATTTTTCTTGTCTTGCTTGTACCCAAGAAGGAAGTTCACAAACAAGACTATTCTTCTTTTTGCTTTTCTTGTATATATATATATTTTTATTTTTGTCAAAATTTTTATCATCACTCTGAATCTGATATTGAAGAGAAATTCTCTTCCATTATGTGTACATCCAATGGAATATCCTTCAAGAACTCCTCCTTAGTTAATGGTGCATGGTATACCCGAAGGCAATTTCCATTCACCACTAACATCCTCCATGAATTACCAATGGGAGAAAGAAGCACTGCTCCATATCTGAAAACTTCTTCAATCAAGTGTTGTCCATGCCTCCTAGTCTGCAAAATCTTGTCAATCTATTCTTGAAATAATTAAATACCAATTCCCAAAAGATGTTAAGTGCTTACATCAAGATAAAATCTTGATATACCCTTGTAATTCCATGTAAAGGGATTGAAATATTGTTTCAAAATAACAACAATTTTGCTTTTTGTTTATAAGTCAACCAACTAATAATGTTCAAGAATTTTCTTGGCTGCACTTCAATTTGTTTCATTCCTAGGAGGACAGAATTTACCCCTTTGTAATTTCTTACTAAGGAGTTCAATGGAAGTAAATTTTCTATGTGCAGTTTTTCTCCTTTATCCAAGGCTAATTTTTGTGTGTTTGGACTAAAGGTTTTCTGTGTATCTCCATTGATTTTTGTCTCTTCAAGCTCGGGTAAGTTCTTGTTTGAGCACGGTTGGATGTTGCTGCAGTCAATAACATTTCCTGTAGTTTTTTTTTTTACCAGATTCAGCTACATAGACAGGGGTTGCCTATCCTGTATTATTCAGATTGATCACAGGTTGGGCTAAAAAAAGAAATATTTTTGGTTTGCACAATAAGACAAGAAGTGTACAACTTTAGCAGATCAACTACTTGTCAGGTAGGATCACCTCTAATGAGATCAACTATTGTCTGTGTAGGCTAAGAATTGCTAGGTTGCGGTTTAGCACGGTAAAATCCTAACAATATTTAAGTAATAATGGAAAACTCTAGGATCATCATTAAGTTGTAAACTCCTATTTTGATTGTGCAAAAGTTTTTGTTTTTTTTTAATAGATTCAGCTTACATGGACAGGGGTTGCCTGTCCTATATTATTCATATTGGCCACAGGTTGGGCTGAAGGTGGTGGTTGATTTACTTGCCCTATTTGTTGTTGTTGGGATCTCTCTTTGAGAAGAATTCAGACTAGGCAACAAATTTTGCATCTCTGAGTTATGGAAGTAAATGGCATTCATCAATGATATGTCCCTATGAACAAATGCTACAAGTAGCTGATATGGCTATTTTGTTCAAGGGATAGTCTTGTATATCTACCATGATATCTTTCCAACACCTAGTACAAATTTGTTTATACTACCCTGATGATATGGATATAAAAATGGTAGTACTAGCAGATGGCTCTTCTAAATTTTTTAAGAGATCTTATGTTTCTTGATAATGAGGATGATGAATTCTTTCAATTTTTATCAAGAATTTCAAACATAGGCAATTTAACCCCCAAGTGTGAAGATCACCTCCCTGTGGTTGCTTGTTTTCTAAATGGACTGAAATGCAACTATCAATAATTATTATTTATACCGACTATTTCATTCAGATTTTACTCTAAACTTCATAAGTTAGCACAATAATAATTATTTGCCTGCTTTTACCCTCTAACAACACCATGATCCCTAGCAACGATGCCAAAATGATGAGTGTCATTGAGTCTCATCATTTAATCTCAATGATTTATCAATTCGGGGTGGTGTCCAAGGTTGTCTACGATAGAAGGCTAGGGCAGAGTACAATTCAGGCATTCAGATTTCAAGCATTTATTGGTGAAGCAGATTTTGGTTTAGCCTTTTGGTGTCACACTAAACCTAGTCTGAAGAATGGAAACTAAAATAAATTACAAGAATTGAAAACTAATTCTAAGTTGCAAGAATTGAAATCTAACTACAATTGCAGGAATTGGAATTGCTAAATTGAAAGTCTAATCTACTCTTGCAGAATTTAAATTGCTGAAATGAAATCCTAAGTTACATTTGTAGAATTGAAATCTAGTTACTTTTGCATAATTGAAATGATGCTTGTAAATGAAACTTATTCTAAAAACACCTGTCAATGCCCTACCACAAAAGGTCGTCAAGCTTCTACTACAGGAATTGACAGCAAAATGAAATATGCTAAAAATGGAAAGTTGCTAAAATAGAAAGCAAGGAAAACATGGAAAGCAAAAGAAAAATGCGTAATATAATTTGTCAGCTGACATACACACAAATGTTGTACACAAACATAATAGAAAACATAAATCACATAATACAAAATAAAAACAAGAAAATGAAATCTGGCAAGCAATCTATTAATTCTACTGCAACAAAATTATAGATTAAAACCTGCCATAAAATCCCTCCTTCTAGATCTGAAAGTGGGCCCATACTTCCTGATCTAGAAGGAGGTGAAAAGCACTCCTTAACTAATTAACACTCAGAACAGAAAATGATAAAATAGCTGCACTTTTATTGATGACAAAACATGCTGAAAATTATTACAAAAAATTATTGTACAGTCCTAATTGTTGCAATTGAAAACTCTCCTCTATTCTAATTCCTAACTGCTCAACCAAGGAGGGAGCTATGTTATTTATATAAATATTTACAACATATCCCATGCTCAAATCAGCCTATGTGCTACTTTACAGTGATTTGCCAATAATTCTAGATCTGAAATAAATGCAAATCCGGACAGTTTGTGTTGCGGTAGTAGTCATTGGCCCTTAGAAAGCATCTTCGAGTGGTGGGAGTACGTGGGAGGAGTCTAGAAATATCTCACACATCATTCTCCACTTCAGAATATGCCATTCCTATCTTGCAAACAACTTTCTATTATGCTACGAGTTTTTCGGGTTTATCCTAGAAGAGGATCAAAATTGATCTTTTCCATGAATGGTGGCTTTGGATGGCAAGGACGACAAAGTCAGATGGGAGATATTTTATTTTAACCTTTTCAACCTTCTTTCCCCTTTTTCCATCGTCAAAAATCAGTCAACAAGTCAAAAAGCACTTTTTGTTCTCATTTCGAAGATAAGTGGCTCATTTCGAAGAGACTGCATTTCTCATTTCGAAGATGTCTGTTCATTTCGAAGATCTTTAGAATGAACAACTATGTGCTCTTCAAGTGATTTTAGCTGCATTTCTCAGGTGGATTAGCCCTCAGGATCATATTGCAATAGCCTTCATTCCTCCCCATGTGTGAATTCCATGCCTTGCCATTCATTGGTAGCTTGCTGGAATTTACATGGTAAATTACTGCATTTTCTAGCTCTGCTGCACAGTTGTAAAATATTGGCATTTCTTGCAAATTCAAACAAATTAGAACATGGAAAAATTATTCAAATATCAACATGAAGGAGTACATCAAGTTGCTACTGAATTTATACACTTCATTCACCAAGTAACCATGCTGAAATAGTGCAACGAGTCGTTGCACAATTGTCCCTGCTCTGTTATACCCTATTGTTGCCTATTTAGACCATGTGGGAATGCTTCTAAATAGGTCAGATGTCTTATGTAGTCCTTCTGAACTCATTCCATCCATATCCTCATGCTTTGCTTGACAACTTCAAGGTGTTCCTATAAAGTGACAACTTGCTGATTTTTATATGGCTGTTTTTTCAGATTTTTAGATTTATGACAGTCCTAAAATTTTGGCTTCAATGTGGATTTGAAACAAGTTGAAGGGCAGGAAAACATTCAAAAACCATTGAGAAGTTAATGGATATCAGCATACCACATTTGGTTAATTGAAATGCATGTTTTTACTTGCTACTTAATCAAGCAAAATCAGTCACAAAATGCTGAAAATAGTCAAAAACAGAGATATAGTATTCCTAACATAAAATCATGCAAACACTTAACAAATAGTATATTTTAGTCAACTATTTGGCAATTAACTTATCATATGGTAGTCAAACATTGTGCAATAATGAGGCACTTTTGGGCCTCATCGGTTGTGGTTTATTGCTTGGTAGACCTTATCAATATGATAGGCGTGCTCAATATGATGCTTATAAAAATACCTACACACTTTAGTACAAAAATAAGCACTACCTCATTAAATCCATCAAACACACCACTAATCTCTTACTTAGTTACAGATAGGCCCGAAAAGTAACAAATCAAGAACAAGCACTTGCACTCATATTCACCCATACCATAAGCAATATTTAACCCACCTTTCTAAGTTCACTCGACCCACAATACTTGATCACATATTGCAACAATATGTATGTTTTTTTCAGGAGCCCCGTTATTTACATATTTAGAGGGCCATTAATCATAGCATTGATCTCATTTCGACAACACCTATCCCTAATGCACCCATATATAGGAAATCACTTTTGCAATATGATGAAATTAAGAAACAACTTTAGGACCTATTAGCAAAGGGGTTCATCAAACTCATAATTTCTCCTTGCGCCTCTCCTATTCTTCTTGTTCTTAAAAAGAATGGTACTTGGAAAAATTTCATTGATTTTCATGCACTCAACAAAATCACTATAAAAAATAAATATCCACTCTCTCGCATTGATGATCTCTTAGACCAAATTTAGGGTGCTAAGTTTTCACTAATATTGATCTTAAGAGTGGTTATCATCAGGTTCGCATTCAATCTGAAGATACCTAGAAAATTGCTTTCAAAACTAAGACGGGTTTGTTTGAGTGGCTTGTTATGCCCTTTGGCCTCACTAATGCTCCTTCTACTTTTATGAGGCTAATGAATGAAGTTTTCAGAGAGTGCTTGGATAGATAAATCATTATCTATCTTGATGATATTCTTATATTTTCTCCTACATGGTAGTCACACTTGTAGCATTTTGAGCATGTTCTTTCCATTATGTAGCAACATCAGTTATATGCTAATTTGCCTAAGTTTTCTTTTGGGTAAACTTTTATTTCCTATCTTGGTTTCATAATCAATGAGCAAGGTATTCAGGTGGATCTTATCAAAGTAGAAGTCCTCCTTAATTGGCCTACTCCCACCAATGTCAATGAGTTAGGAAGTTTCCTTGGCCTAGCTAACTTCTATCGCAAGTTCATTCTAGGATATTCCACCGTTGCTAGCGCTTTGCATCAATTGACTAAGGCAAAATCTATATTACATTGGACTCATGCTCATTCCCATGCTTTTTTTACTTTGAAATATAAGCTTTGCTTTGCTCTTGTTTTAGCCATCCCTGACCTTAGGCAACCTTTTGAGATTGAAACAAATGCTTCTCAGTTTACCCTTGGTGTTATTCTAAAACAAAATGGTCATCCTATGGCTTATCATTAAGAGTCCTTTTTCATAGCAAAGCAAAATTATTCCACATATGATAAGGATATGTATACCTTAGTCCAAGCCATCAAATATTAGCATCATTACCTCCTAGGCAAAGAAACCATTGTCCATACTGACCATTTACCTTTACAGTTCCTCCAATCACAAAATAAGATCCAAGAAGCTTGCCACATGAAATGGGCTTCTTACCTTCAACAATTCCACCTAGTCATCAAGTACAAAAAGGGTAGTAAAATTTTTGTGGATGATTGTCTAAGTCATCCTCCTTCATCACATGCCTTAACCATTATCACTACCTCACACTTAAATTTTTAGTCTTTGCCTTCTGAGTATCCTCATGACCTTGACTTTGAACAAGTTTACCAGCATCTCCAATATCCTTCCTCCTCCAACTTAACCCATTTTCAAGACTATCATCTTAAGGTGGGTTTATTTTATCACCTGGACAAACTTTGTGTATGTCGTGAGCATCGATCATACCTTCTTAAGGAGGTACACTCTACCTTCTATGGTGGACATTTTTGCAAACACAAGACTCTCCATCACTTGCAAAGGTCCTTATACTGGCTCCACATGCAACATGATGTTTTGAGGTACTTGAGACAATGCACCTTTATAGAAGATCTAAGCCAACTAATAGAAATTTGGGCCTCAGTATGCCTTTACCTCTTGCATCTCGTCCTTGGGAGAGTATATCTATGAATCTAGTTAATGGTTTTCCTATGACTATTCGTCAACATGATTGTGTTTTTTATTGTAGTCTATTATTTTAGTAAGATGACTAAGTTTATCCCTTATCATAAAATTAGTTTCGTTGTCAACTTAGCCCAAGTTTCCTTTGATGTTGTCTAGCGTTCTTTTGGTCTTCCCACTAGTATAGTGTTTGATTGTAATTCTCATTTTTTCAATCATTTCTAGTGTTATTTATGGAAATTCTTAGGTGTCTCTCTTAATTTTTCCATTACTTTTCATCCATATTCTGATGGCCAAACCAAAGTTGTCAACTGCACTCTTGTCCAAAGGCTTCACATCTTCCATAACTCATCTCCATCTAAGTGGGATTTGAGTCTTACCCATATTGAGCATGCATATAATAGGGTTGTCCATTCATCCATAAGTCATTCACCCTTCGAAGTGTGTCTAGATTTTCAACCATTAGCACCATACGAGTTACCATTATCCACATGCACAAAGAGTAAGATAAAACCTACTCCTTCATTCAGAATTTGCAGCAACTTCAATCAAAGGTTGTTCAAATTTTACAGAAGACTCAATAGTTGTAGAAGCAGGCTATGGATCACCACCATGTTCCACATCACTTCTAGGTTGGAGATAGATTTTGGTTGTACCTTGACCGTCACAGGTTCCTAGAGAAGGCACATAGCAATATCAAACCTCTTCGCTATGAACCTTACACTATCATGCAGTAGGTATCTGAGAATGCTTTCCACCTTGATCTTCCAGCACACTTGGGCATCCATGATGTTGTTAATGTTAACTTACTCATACCATACCATGAGTTTGCATTGGAGACAACACTAGTCATCAACCATCCTACAGATGTTGTACCTAATTTTTAGCTTCCATTTGAGGATGATCATCTGTTCAATACTAGGGCATGCCACACTCGCTAGGGATATACCACTTCCTACCTTGTTTCCAGATGAGGCCAACTTCCACATCAGGCTTGATGGATCTCTCACAGTGAGATGGTCCAATATTTTCCTTCCCTTTTATACGTATTGGAGTCCAATTATTTTATGGTGTGGAGGAATGATGAGGAATCATAGGTTATTAAAAATATATATATATGTAAATAATATGTAGAAAATCATATAATCTTATAAAATCTTACGATATTAAATAATTTTAGAAAATCTTAGAACACGACAAATGTTAGGTTGACATTAAATAGGTTGGTTGGTCGTTGAATGGTTTTGTTTCTGGTTTTTACCAGAACATGCAGATTGTAATAGGCTCATAAAGCCTATAAATACATGTTGTTGATCAATGCAAATCATTGAAGGATTTTGGTTCTTCAGCATCCAAATTGTATATCACTTCCCTTGGTAGAATGGTGGTATAATACTTCCTATCATACCATTGTAGTCGCAGCTTACCAAATGGGATGATAACCCGAGTCTCTTTCTAAAGGAGACCTGAATGCTTTCATGTGGGTTGGCCTACCTCCATGTACGTGTATATGTTATATGTATATGTTTATGTTCAAGTGGTGTTTTATGAGTTAATTAACAAACACCTAAGAATTTTATCTCTAAACCTAAGCAAGATCACTTATGAAAATAAAAGGATTACAAAGTGTAAGAATACAATAATGCATCAACTAAGAATCCAAACTAATATGCCTTCTGATTTTCAATGATTTACAACAAATAAAGGTGTATTTTTTCTTTTTAAAGACAAATAAGAGGGAATGCAACAAATAAACTAACCTAATATGAAGCTAGATAATTTTTTATTCCTTGTCTAAGTGCTTTGAAAAGAAATTTAAACTAAGTGTTCCTTGATTGGACACAAATTATATGTGTTTTTAGTCAAAAGTTACAAGAAACATAAGATCAAAAGAAACAATAGTAAATTAGAAGTAAATAGAAGGTTCTTGAAATAGACATACTTATTTTCTAATTTTTTACGCAGAAGCACTACCTGAAAATTTTGTAGCAATTCTGGCACTTTTGTCAAACCTACAAAACTAGGGGAAACAATAGACGATAGTTAGGTTTAGGGGATCTTTTTTATCATAGGGAAGTAATAGACTATCTACTTCAACTAATTACACCCATTGTTCTCAAAAAAAAATTAAAATTTGTTTGAAATCTGGAAGGAAAATATGCTCATACATAAGTGCCACAATTGAAGAAAAGCACTACGTAACACTTTTACATATAATGGCACTTTTCTCTATGTAAAATATAGAAGCAAAAGAGTTGGATTTCTAGGAATTCTAGTGCTTCTATACTTAAAACTATTAAATGAATATTTTGAAATGAAATTTGATGTAAATTCAACCCTAGATGTAAGTTTAAGGTGCTAAAAAGGAGGAAAACCCTAATTGTTGATATCTAGGTGCCTAGGATATTACAAAATTTTACAAAATGGATTGTTATCCAAAACTTACATGAAGGGTGAAATATGCGAGGAATAGCTAAGAAATGGTAGTTGGTGATTAGGAATGTTTGCAAATAGGGTATAAAGATATCTAAAAAGATAATTAAATGTGCCTAAATGCCTACAACTGACTATAATTAGAGGATTACCAAACTTGATTGAAGCCAAAATTTGACAAGAGAAAGTCAATATAATAGTGACAGTATGTAAAACAACGTAAAATACTTATACAATGCCTAGATGGAAGCCTGAGACAATGATTTGGTAGGATTTGGAGACCAATAAGTCAATTACAAATAAGCAATGGTGCAATTACAACACTCTAATAAATGGATTATTAGCTTATGCCTACAATAAAATAAAATGTGACCATAATATAGATAGATAGACCTAAAAATTTAAATAAAATTAGCTCCAATAGAGATTTAAAAGTTTCAAAAGTAAGAATAAAAGATATTATATTGGAAATGATATGATTATACCTGCAAATAAGCAAATAATAAGTACAAAATGATTGTAAATACTAAATGAGCCAACAAAAAAAGGAGAATAATATTGAAATAATTATGGATTACCTACATATTTTAATAAAAACATAGATTAAAGACTTCTAGAGCATGAATAAAGAAGACATCAAAGATTAGTGAGAAAACATAATAACTAAGCCTACAATAAAATACCTATAAGCATGAAATATTTATAAATTATTGTAAATAAAAGCAATATGACCAAAAAATATAATTAGATGGCTACAAAAAAATATTAGAAATGTAAGAAATGGAGCAATACAAATATTAACAACTATTGAATGAACAAAAAAAGTGTTAGCAAGTCTAGTAAGAGGGATGCATAAAATGAACAACAAAAGGAGATAAAACAGAAGCTAGGAATGTTATAGCCTAGTTGAACCTCCTCCTTGCAACTAAGAATTTCTCCTTGCTCCAATGCCTATTGACTTGCTTCACTTGCCCCAAAATATTAGTCTCAATGCTCTAAATGCTAGAATTGAGAGAATGAGAGTGAGAGAGAGAATTTTGGCAAAGTTTTGATAGCTAAATAATATTCCTCATTTGTTCATCCCAAGGACTCTATTTTAATATTTTAAGATGGCATATCCTTAGATGGAAGATAGATTCAAATATTCCATTAGGTGAAGGATGAAGTTCAAATTTCATAGGCTTGAGGAGAGGATGGAACATGTAAAATCAGGCTAGGAAGTGAAAGGAAGGAATTTGCATGCTTTTGGCTTGTGTCACAGAGATTCTACTCGTGCTAATAGGAGTATTGGGTTTTGTAGAAGTGTTGTCTAGCGCTTTTGCAATCAAGTAGCACTTTTGTTCAATTGTCTCGTTGATTGGTCAACTTGCTAGAAAAAGTATGTTTTGCAAAAGTGTTGGGTTTGAGTAGAAGCACTAGGTAACACTTTTGCAAAAGGTGGTACTTTTGTAAAGAGATCAAATTTGATGTCTAATTTTTTTGGTTTAACATGTTTGAATATTGATATATTGTTTGGTGCTTTGCCTGAAGATGTAACTAACTATGCATGTCAAAATTAGGTGTCTACAACCACTACCAAGATGACACCATTTGAGGTGGTTTATGGACATCCTCCTCCATCACCTTCCTCATATATCCCAAGTAGCTCTAGAGTTCAACTAGTAGATTCCACTCTTCATGAGCATGCACTACTCCTTAAATAGCTCAAGGATAATTTGACAATAACCCAAAACCATATGAGCTAGTAGGCTTGTCAACACTATTTGGAGTGCAAATTTAATGTAGGGGACATGGTCTTCCTTCACCTACAACTATACAAACAATCATCATTGTAGCTTTGCAAACACCAAAATTTTGCAATAAAAGTTGATGGACCCTATTAGGTACTACAACAGATTGGTTTGATTACCTATAAGCTCAATTTGTTGCCCTCTTCCAAGATACATTCGATTTTTCATATTTCATCCTTGAAAAGGGTCCTTGGCAGACGAGTATAGGTCTAATCAACACTTCCAAAATTGGATGAAGAAGGATCAATTATATTAGAACCCAAGCATATTCTAGATCATTGAATGCGTACACTCTACAAGAAAACCATCATTGATATTTTATTACAACGATAGGGATTACAACTAGAAGATGCCATGTGGAAATTTCTCCATTAGCTCTAGCAACAATTTCCTCATTTCAAGCTTTGAGGATAATATTTTTTCAAAGGGAAGGGCATGTTAGGATCCTATCCTAACATTATTATGTAAATGTGTATGTGATACCTTAGGATCCTCATGCATATGGTCCCATGTGATGTAAGCATTACTTATTGTAAGGAGTTAATAAAAGATGTAATTGTTTTTTTATTAGGAGTTACTAGCTCGGGCCCCCACTTGCACGTGGACCAACCCTTAAGCATTAGGGTTAGGGTTGATAATAGTCTATAAAAAGGCAAGAGCCAAATTGAAATGTATTAAATGATTTTCTAATAAAGTAAAGGATCTTCTTTTCCAAAGAGGTTACCCCCTTGAAGAGGCTTATGATTTTGTATTACAAATTCTGTTTTTGAGTAATAAAGCTACTTCATTTCCATTATATATTGCAATATTTTATTTCAATTCTTGTTTTTCTATTCATTATTGCAATATCTATGTGGATGTGTTATTTTTAATTGGAAGGTTTCTAACAACTAGTCCCTCATATTGTAATGTATAATATAACATTGATTTATGCCATTGGATAGGAAATTAGCTAATTATAGGAATAATATTCTACAAGGCTTTAGTTTAACGGTGGGAAAGTATAAACCAATGTTTTAATCTTATAGGTAAACACTAACATATTGTGAAATAAATAGTAAATCAAATATAATCAGATAGACATTGCCTAAGTTTAATTCTTTTCATTGTTATTGTACGCTCATAATAAGATGATGTCTAATAATATAATTTATTATAATATCATTGTTAACAAAAATATAATATGGATACAAATTTCTAAACTCGTTATTCTATTTAAAAGTCATTGCTACATAATGGATTTTTTATAAATATTTTAAATAACTATTATCTTGCATTAGAAATATTGCTTGGAAAATAGTTTACAACGAATTAGGTATGTGATTATAAATAATTTAATGATTACCATCATGTAAGAATTATTGTGGGCTTTTGTGTAATGCTTCATTTTAATAAAATGTTGGACATTTTGATTAGATGAGTTGTCATTGATGTCAAGCGTGAGTGGTCATTGATGTCAAGCTTGCAGCACCAGTGAGTGGCAGTTTTAGTGGGCAACATCAGTTTCAGGTTCTCCAATCAGTGCAAAAGGAGAGTCTATTTCCAGTTGGTCAAGACCCGATTTCAAGTAGTCAGATGTGGTCCAAAGTGCAAAGAAGAATCCCAAGAAAATAATATTATAATATTTCTTTATAATATTATACAAGGAAGATTAAATTAATTAATATAATTTTATTATTAATTAATATTAATATTAATTATATATTAATTTATGTTAATTTTAAATAGCCCTAAGGTGGGTTATTAAGTCGAAATTCAAAATTCGAATTTGACCATCGAGCACCGACGTGGAGAGAAAATTAATCAACGTGTATATAAAGGGGACTCCAACACCTAAGCCAAAACAATTCAATGCATTCAATTTAATCTCTAAGGAGTTGTGAATCATGTGAATCATTTGGTGAGACAGAGAAGGATTTAAGTGGTGTTTAACGGACCAAGTGGTAGGCAAGAATTTATTACCCACCTTAGAAGGTATCTTGGTCACCAAGCGTAGGTAGTGCAGTTGGCAGCATCGGCAAAGGCAAGGCGCTATGGTAGCATATGGCAGAGGTTCAAATTTGTGGTAAAGTGTTTTGTTTTGAAGGCATCGACGATGATTGAAGGCACCAAGAGGAAGGAAGCTTCCCTTCCTTCTCATGGATGCCTATAACCCATGCGGTGGGCACCAAAGCGCTAAGGCGCTTGGCTCTTGGGGAGACAGTGGTTCGATTCATGCTGAAACCCTTTAGGGTAAAAGACAAAGGTATGCAATTAGTTGGGCATCGAAATTTTCGAAAAGACTATAGTTGAGCTATTAAAATTAATCTTTGCATATTTTATTTGGTTTGTTAAGTTTTAAGGGGAGTTATAAATAAATAAATAAATAACCCTAAGATGGGTTATTAAGTAAAAATTCAAAATTTGAATTCGACCATCGAGCACCAATATGGGGAGAAAATTAATCAATGTGTATATAAAGAGGATTCCAACACCTTAGCCAAAATAATTCAATGCATTCAATTTAATATCCAAACAATTGCGAATCGTGCGAATCGTTCGGTAAGACAGAGAAGGATTTAATTGGTGTTTAAAGGACCAAGTTGTAGGCAAGAATTTATTACCCACTTTAGAATGCATCTTGGTCACCAAGTGCACGTAGCACAGTTGGCAACATCGATGAAGGCAAGACGCTATGGCAGCACGTGGCGAACGTTCGAATCTATGATAGAGTGTTTTGTTTTGAAGGCATCGACGGTGATCAAAGGCACCAAGAGAAAGGAAGATTCCCTTCCTTCTAGTGGGTGCCTATAGCCCATGCGATGGGCACCAAAGCGCTAAGGCGCTTGGCGCTTGGGGAGACAACGATTCGATTCACACCAAAAGCCTTTTGGGTAAAAGACAAAGGCATGCAATTAGTTGGGCACAAAATGTTTTGGAAAGACTATAGTTGAGCCATTAAAATTAATTTTTACATAATTTATTTGGTTTATTAGGTTTTAAGGGGAGTTATAAGGTTGATGTAAAATAATTTTGTGGTGATATTTGCTTTAGTGTTTGAAAAGGGTAACAATGTGTTTAAGGAAGGTTATTTAAGTTTTTAGTGGTATTGGATATTATTTTAAGTTGAAGATTATAAGGTGTATCTAAATAATTATTTTTCATGTATGATTTGATGGATGCTAATTTCAAGGAGAAGCAATAAGGTGTAGTTGAGATTTGATTATTTTTGTGACTAAGGAATATTTTGAGAAAAGTGTTAGAGTGATATTTTGTCATCTAACCATTGAAATTGGAAAGAAGGAAATTGTGATTGAGATAGGTTTTCTAAGGACACTTCTACATCAAATAAAAGGTATGGGCACATATTCCTAGTAAATGGTTCTTGAATGTTTTGGAGTGAAAAGGGTTTTCTGGAATAAAGAGTTGTTGATAAAACCTTGCTTGATAAGCATTGTTGTTGAAGTGATTAGTTGAGTGAGTAACTTGAACTAGAGTTTTTGTCAAAGATCATGAGTATCATTGTTATATGAAGTTGTCAAAGATCATGAGTATCATTGTTATGTGAGATTAACATTGTTGTTGAAGCAATTGATTGAGTGAGGAACTTGAACTAGGGTTTGCAAAGATCATGAGTATCATTGTTATGTGAGATTGGTTGATAAGCATTGTTGGAAACATTTGAGTGAATGTTCATAAGTTTGGACTAGGGTTTGTGAGCAAGGATTATTTCATTGAGTGATTGGTTGAGTAGATTTGGTTGAGCCTAGTCAAGTGGATGTGTTGATGTGATAGTTCAAGTTCTGTGAAACAAATTGTTCTATATTCTGAATTGATTTATGAAAGAGGTTGAGTGTTGATGAATGTGAAACATATTGAGTCTCTAAAAATTCTCTATATGTTTCTATGATAAAAGAGAGATTGAAAGTGATTGAGATTTTGTGAGTGTGAAGCATATTGAGTCTCTAACAATTCTCTATATGTTTCTATGGTAAGAGAAATTGAAAGTAATTGAGCATTGTGGTGAATGTGAAGCATATTGAGTCTCTAAAAATTATCTATATGTTTTTATGATATTGGACAATTTCTAGTGAGGACTTGTTGAGCAGATTTAAGGTAAGTCTTAGAGAATACTTGAGGACATATTTGTGTGAGCTTTTGTGGAAGATTACAATACAGATTTGAGGATAGAGATTATTGAGCATATTGGATAGTCTTAGAGAAGACTGAGGACATATTAATGTGAGATTTTGTGGAAGCTTACAAGGTAGATTTGAGACAAGTATTTGAGAAGACTTGTGAGCAGAGTTGATTGATTGATTTGTTCAAATCTTGAGTTAAGGTTTGGGACAGATCCAACAGAGTTGATTTTGTGATTAAGTCAAGCTTTGTGTTAAGGCTTGAGAACATAGTTTGAGAACAAATTTGTACTAGACCGAATGACTATGTTTAGCACAAATCAAAGGACAAATATTGAGGATAGATTTGTGCTAGATCAAAGTACTGTGTTTAGTGCAGATTTGAGGATAGATTTTGGTGTAGATTTGAGGACAGGTTTATTCCAGACTAGAGATAGAGATTGAGCATATTTGTGCTAGACCAAAGGACTGTGTTTAGTGCAGATTTGAGAGAGATCTAAGAGTAAGCTTTAAAGGTGGCAGAGTATAGAGGATGACGGTCTCCAGTGGATAGAGATCCATTAGCCAGGGTAGTGGGGATAGGTCTTCTGAGTGAGGACAAGAGTCTTCAGTGGATAGATATCCATTAGCCAGTGTAGTGGAGGCAACAATTATTCTAGAAGATCACCAACTAAAGCATAGGAGAAAGGAGTTCTCCTATGGATAGAGATCCATGAACTTGATTAGGGGATTGGTGTCTTCTTTGGACAAAGGTTCATAAACATTGTAATAGGGAAAGGATTCCCAAGATATTTTTTGAGAAAATATTAGTGAAATATTTTCTCCGTGGAGTAGCCCACATTGGGTGAACCACGTTAAATTGGTGTCTCTATTGTGTGTGATGATTTGTACATTTCTTTGTTTATTGCTATTGATATTACCACTGATTATATTGGATAATACAGTTTGGAAAAGAAAAGTAAAAAGTGGTCTTATACTGTTCACCCCCCTCTCAATATAAGCTTGTGTTCTTTAATTGGTATCAGATTTTGTTCCTTCAAAAAAGGTTTAACAAATTGAAGGAAGATCTTACAAGAATACAAATGGCAAAGAAAGGCAAAATTAGAACCATGAGACATAAGAAGAAAGGAACACACATGGTCATGAAATAAAAGGAAGATGAATTCAATGTTGTTGTTTTGGAAGGAATAATGGAAGTATATTCAAGAGATGAATCAAGCAATGGAGAAAATGCAAGATTAATAAAGTTTTGTACCAGATGTAGGAAGACATGTCACCTTGCAGCTCATTGTTCACAAGAAGGTGAAAAATATTTTATTTGTGGTAAAATCGATCATGATGCAGGTTATTGCAATGGTTTTAGTAATAGTGAAGATGAAGATGATACTTTCAAAATTGAAGCTCTAGAGGATGGTTCAGAAAAGGATAATAGGGATAGTCAAAACAGGTATGAAGAAGAAACTCTACTTTGGACAATAGAAGAAATTGAAGACCAAAGAAAAGAGAAAAATTTATAAAGAGAAAAGGAGGAAGTCACTCTTAAGGAACTTGTTGAGTTGAAAAGGGAGAACTTATAATTAAAGGCTCAAGTAAAAGAGGATGAAAAATGTAATACAAAGCTTCTACAAGATCTCTCTGACTTGAAAGATAAGGTTGAAAAGGCAAGGAGAGTTGAAAAAGGTATGGTTGAACAGTCAAAGGTAAAAAAAATAGAATGTGAAAGATTTATGGTTACTCTTGAATAACTAAAAAGGGAGAAACCAGGATTAAGAGTTCAAGCTCAAGAAGATGAGAATGCAAAATCAAAGTTTCTACAAGAGCTCACTAACTTCAAAATTAAGGTTGAAGAAGCAAAGAAAATTGAAGAAGGTATGGCTGAAAAATTAAAGGTAAAAGATCTAGAATGTGGAAGATTAGAACATGAGGTAGTTTCACTAAGGAAGGAAGTGGAAAATTCTAAAGACAAGCTACACAGATGTGAGAAAAGTACCAAAGCTCAAAGATCCTCATTCATCAAAATAGGTCTAGGCATTGAAGCAGGACAAGAAGATCAAAAAGCAAAGACAAATAGTTTGGGAAACATCAAAACTCAAGAAACAAAAAAAGGAGAGTCAAGATCAAGCACCAAGAAGGAAGAAGCTTCAAAAGAAGAGAGCAAAAAGGAGAGTGAGACTTTTGAGGATAAGTTGGACAATAGAAATTTCAACAAGGAAAGGAACAATGCACAAATGAGAAACAGATGGAATAGGAAGCAACACAAGGTAGAAGATACTAAGAGACCAATAATGTCAAGACATTATAGTTTCAATGGGTGATGCTTCTTATGTCATAGGTTTGGGCACAAGGCTACATAGTGCAGGACACATGAAAGACAAGAATACAGAAGTTTTAGAAATAGACAACCTTTTCAAGGGTATTGTTACTCTTGTAATTAGTTTGGTCACAAGGCAGTAAATGGCAGATTTCATGATAGGAATGGATATGGCTTCACCAGGAGGAACTACAAGATATTTGTACCTTCAAGGAGTCACAACATTAAATAATACAAGTGAAATTAGCAAGGTGGTGTAGAACAGAATTTCCAGATCTTCCAAGGATAGGCAAGAAAGAGGATTCTCAAAAGGTTCAAAAGGGTATGAATTCAAAGGTATGGAAAAAGAATATGGACAAAAATAAATATCAGTGCATGCTGGGAGTAGAAATACTCCCACCCCAGAATTAACCACCTCAAGAGGAGGTGGGGGAGGGGATAAGCTAAGAGACTCATTCTTAGCCCTGATCCCCAAAGGTTACCCTTTACCATTTATGTCAATGGGGGAGATATTTGAGTAAGGGGGAGAGATTGGTTTAAGGAGAGAGCATTGAGTCAGGGAGAGAAATTTCCAAGGGGAGCAGAACATGAAAAAGGTCAAGTTTTGGTAAAAGGAATTTGGGTTGCCATCAATGACAAAGGGGGAGATTGTTGGACATTTTGAGTAGATGAGTTGTCATTGATGTCAAGAGTTAGTGGTCATTGATGTCAAGATTGCACCACTAGTGAGTGGTAGTTTCAGTGGGCAGCATCAGTTTCACGTTCTCCAAGCAGTGCAAAAGGAGAGTCTGCTTCCAGTTGGTCAAGACCTGGTTTCAAGTAGTCAGATATGGTCCAAAGTGCAAAGACGAAGCCCAAGCAAATAATATTATAATATTTCTTTATAATATTATACAAGGAAGATTAAATTAATTATAAATTAATTAATATAATTTTATTAAATTAATTTTTTAATTAATATACTTAACTTTATGTTATTTAAATTAATTATTAATTAATTTTAATATTAATTATATATTAATTTATGTTAATTTTAAATAACCCTAAGGACCTAGGTGTTGTAGGTGAGTTGGAGAGGAGAGGGCAATCCTCCAAGGGAGGTCCTAAGTTCAAATATCCACCCTACCAAAAAGTTGAATTGGGTATCCAAAATCCAATTGATAATGTTGGTGTGAGCAGGGTCGGGTGCGACCCTCGGGTGACTTTGACGGTATAGAACCCCTGTTCGTGGTCTCTCAGATCAAGGCGGCTCCGCAAGGGGTTTTTCGCTTTAAAAAAAATAAAAAATAAATAAATAACCCTAAGGTGGGTTATTAAGTCAAAATTCAAAATTCGAATTCGACCATCGAGCGTCGATATGGGGAGAAAATTAATCAATGTGTATATAAAGAGGATTCCAACACCTTAGCCAAAATAATTCAATGCATTCGATTTAATATCCAAGCAATTGTGAATCGTGCGAATTGTTCGGTAAGACAAAGAAGTATTTAATTGGTGTTTAAAGGAACAAGTGGTAGGCAATAATTTATTACCCACCTTAGAAGGCATCTTGGTCACCAAGCGTAGGTAGCACAGTTGGCAACATCAACGAAGGCAAGGCGCTGTGGCAGCACGTGGTGGAGGTTTGAATCTACGGTAGAGTGTTTTGTTTTGAAGGCATCGACGGTGATCAAAGGCACCAAGAGGAAGGAAGATTCCCTTCCTTCTTGTGGGTGCCTATAGCCCATGCGATGGGCACCAAAGCGCTAAGGTGCTTGGCGCTTGGGGAGACAACGGTTCGATTCACGCCAAAAGCCTTTTGGGTAAAAGACAAAGGTATGCAATTAGTTGGGCACCAAAATTTTTGGAAAAACTATAGTTGAGCCATTAAAATTAATTTTTGCATAATTTATTTGGTTTATTAGGTTTTAAGGGGAGTTATAAGGTTGATGTAAAATAATTTTGTGGTGATATTTGCTTTAGTGTTTGAAAAGGGTAATAAGGTGTTTAAGGAAGGTTGTTTAAGTTTTTAGTGGTATTGGATATTATTTTAAGTTGAATATTATAAGGTGTATCTAAATAATTATTTTTCATGTATGATTTGATGGATGCTAATTTCAAGGAGAAGCAATAAGGTGTAGTTGAGATTTGATTATTTTTGTGACTAAGGAATATTTTGAGAAAAGTGTTAGAGTGATATTTTGTCATCTAACCATTGAAATTGGAAAGAAGGAAATTGTGATTGAGATAGGTTTTCTAAGGACACTTCTACATCAAACAAAAGGTATGGGCACATATTCCTAGTAAATGGTTCTTGAATGTTGTGAATTCTAAGTTGGAGTGAAAAGGGTTTTTCTAGAATAAAGAGTTGTTGATAAAACCTTGTTTGATAACCATTGTTGTTGAAGTGATTAGTTGAGTGAGGAACTTGATCTAGATTTTTTGTCAAAGATCATGAGTATCACTGTTATATGAAGTTGTCAAAGATCATGAGATCATTGTTATGTGAGATTAGCATTATTGTTGAAGTAATTGATTGAATGAGGAACTTGAACTAGGGTCTGCAAAGATCATGAGTATCATTATTATGTGAGATTGGTTGATAAGCATTGTTGGAAACATTTGAGTGAATTTTTATAAGTTTGGACTAGGGTTTGTGAGCAAGGATTATTTCATTGAGTTATTGGTTGAGTAGAGTTGGTTGAGCCTAGTCAAGTGGATGTGTTGACGTAATAGTTCATGTTTTGTGAAACAAATTGTTCTATATTCTGAATTGATTTGTAAAAGAGGTTGAGGATTGATGAATGTGAAACATATTGAGTCTCTAACAATTCTCTATATGTTTCTGTGATAAAAGAGAGATTGAAAGTGATTGAGAGTTTGTGTGTGTGAAGCATATTGAGTCTCTAACAATTCTCTATATGTTTCTATGGTAAGAGAAATTGAAAGTAATTGAGCATTGTGGTGAATGTGAAACATATTGGGTCTCTAACAATTCTCTATATGTTTATATGAGATTGGACAAGTTCTAGTGAGGACTTGTTGAGAATATTTGAGGTAAGTATTAGAGAAGACTTGAGGAAATATTTGTGTGAGCTTTTGTGGAAGCTTACAATACAGATCTGAGGACAAATATTATTAGCAGATTGGATAGAGTCTTAGAGAATACCGAGGATAGATTAATGTGATATTTTGTGGAAGCTTACAAGGTAGATTTGAGACAAGTATTTGAGAAGAATTGTGAGCAGATTTGATTGATTGATTTGTTCAAACCTTGAGTTAAGGTTTGGGACAAATCCAACAGAGTTGATTTTGTGATTAAGTCAAGCTTTGTGTTAAGGCTTGAGAACAAATATTGAGGACAAATTTGTGCTAGACCGAAATACTATGTTTAGTGTATATCAGAGGACATATATTGAAGATAAATTTGTGCTAGACCGAAGGACTGTGTTTAGTGCAGATTTGAGGATAAAATTTGGTGCAGATTTGAGGACAGGTTTGTGCTAGACCAGAGACAGAGATTGAGCAGATTTGTGCTAGACCAAAGGACTGTGTTTAGTGTATATTTGAGATAGAGCTAAGAGCAAGCTTTGGAGGTGGTAGAGTATAGAGGATGATAGTCTTTAGTGGATAGATATCCACTAAATACAGTAAGGACAGGTCTTCTAAGTGAGGACAAGTGTCTTTAGTGGATAGAGATCCATTAGCCAGTGTAGTGGAGGCAACAGTTCTTCTAGAAGATCACCAGCCAGAGCAGATGAGAAAGGAGTTCTCCTGTGGATAGATATCCATGAACTTGATTAGGGGATTGGTATCTCCTTTGGATAGAGGTCCATAATCATTGTAATAGAGAAAGGATTCCCAAGATATTTGTTGAGAAAGTATTAGTGAAATATTTTCTCCGTGGAGTAGCCCACATTGGGTGAACCACGTTAAATTGGTGTCTCTATTGTGTGTGATTATTTTTGCATTGCTTTGGTTATTGCTATTGATATTGCCATTGATTATATTGGATAATATTGTTTGGGAAAGAAAAGTAAAAAGTGGTCTTATACTGTTCACCCCCCTCTCAGTGTAAGCTTGTGTTCTTCATAAACATTTAAAGGTCATATGCAATTATCAAAAGAGAAAAGAGTCTTTATGGACTAAAGTGATAAAAACATATTTTTAGCTTCACATATACTTAAGTTAAAAGCAAATTTAAAACCACTCCATGCCATGATACAAAATACATATAAAAAAAATAAGACATAAAAAAATAAAGGTTAGTTTTCATATGGAATTTACATATCTTTAACAACCTTACTCCTCACTAACTACTTGTGACATGTCCCCTAAGATGTTTGAAATTTATGATGTCTAAAATAAAAATACCTATTGACAAATTACAAATTATTTATTACAATTTGTTTTTGTTAGATGGGATACAATATTTTTCTTGTACAAACAAAAAAATAAAATAATAAAACATGTATAAGATAAACCACATAATTCCACACTATAGTCACATGTTTGTCCAAACATGCTTGTCAACTTAGAATGTAGAGACACTACCCAAATACTAATAAGTCATACTCTCCTAAATATTTCTTGAGCTTTCAAATCAAATCACCTACACAAAAAAGCACCACAGTCAATAAAAATGATAATTGAAAAAGAATACAAATATATTTCAAATGTGGAGGCATATGCAGGCTTGAATTTGCTATACATCTACTTTGATCAATATTTTTATGAATTTATTCTATTGCTCCATCAAAAATCTACTTCCCTTATAAACATATTTCTATTATAGGATATTTAAAGGAGAAAAGCATCAAGACCTCATTAATACCATCTTAAAAATATTTTAAACTATGGAGAATTAGAAGATAATGAGGGAGATGATTGTAGGCATAGACACCAATAAAGGGATGGAGGAGGCAGAGAGGCCAATCCATAATGATAGCATAGGGAGAAAGACAAGGATATGTGTGAGAGCATGGCTACTATCGATTTTGTTGATAAGGCACATCTCATGAAGACCAAAAACATGCCATTATGCACTAGATAGGGCTTCTCATGTGAGATCTATACATTTTGGATCTTGATATCTCTTATATTTTGACCATACTCAATTGGAAGTGAGACATTATGATGATTTTGGTTGGGACTCTAAGGGCATTATCAAAAGAGGAGATGTGCAATGAGATGATGTAGATTGAGCACATAACAATAACATTGATGGGGGCATATAGTGAGGAGAAGTTATAGGCAACTACAATCAAACTCTTCTCCATAAGGGACACATCATTGTGTCATTATCAAAAAGTGTTGCTCGATAAAGTGCCTTCACCTAGATTCATCATAAGCTAAAGTAGGGCAGATGTGGCTTCATGACCATTAAGGGGAGAAGTGGTAGTAGGAGTAGAAGGTAATGGAGGTGGCAAAGGTAGCGTTGTGATCTTGAATAATACAAAATATGGTTGGACATAGATCTAGAATGTGGGAGAAACCACCCATTATAGAGGACGTGGAGGATCCTAATATAGTCTCAATGGATCTTGACGACAACAATGTGGAGGAGTTATAGAAGGATGTTGGGACAACAACATGGCACAATGGCATAGCCTGTTGAACAACCACATTCCTGGTTGCTTCTTGTGTGGGCATCATCGTCGTTGCACCTGCACCCGCCACTCAACCATAAAAGTCATTTTTCTTGACAATGCAATAGACCATCAACCCCGTCGTACCTAGTGCAACCATCATGCACTTTAGCATGATGAACTCCATAGTGATCATCATATGTGCTTTTAGAAAATACTATCTATTGCTTTGGTTTTTGAAGTCAAACCATTTATGACTATGATTTTATAAAATGCCACTCTTACTCATTATCTTGCCTCAAGAGTTATGTATTTTAAAATTAATTATGAAAAAACTTGTAAAACCTTTATTTTAAATAAAAATAATTAAATATATTTGGTCGATGATTTTCAGCATGTCATTATTGTTTTCCTAGCTCATCACTATAATCTTATATGAGTGATTAATAATAGGAAAACTTTGTTCCTCGCTCTCGTTTAAATAAATTTATGATTTTTCTTTCTTTCTTTCATGCATGATATATTTCTTTCAACAATATGGTATTTCTTTCAACATTATGGTATTTGAACTTGGATTGTATTTATATGATTACATTCCTTGTTTTAGAGTACTTTGGATTCTTTCAACCTAATAAGATTGTTATTGAGAATTATAAGCTTTACAATATAATAAATTTTATTTTTATTAATTAATTTAATTATATTAATTAAAATTGAAAAATTCAAATATATAATTCATCAACATGCATATACAAGTTTTAGGCTTTTGTTGGTAACATGATTGATACTTAAAATGCTATTTATCTCTTTAAATTTTTGTATTACATCATGACCATATAATGGTATTACAACAACTTAGCAATTATTATGCAATATACCACTCATGAAAATTTGAACCTTAGGTCTCCTCCTTGAAAGTTACTCTTCAATTTTATATTTATAGAATTAATAATATATATAATAAAATTATGAGTTGCAAGCTTACTAGAGTGGTAAAAGCTTTGACCTTTCTTTGAGAGGTCTAAGGTTCAAACCTCACTTTGTATGAGAAGACCAAAACCCCTTATAAAAACCTATGTAAACTCAGTGAAATTTTATAACTACAAGCTTACTGTAGTGGTAAGGACTTTGGTCTCTCTTGGAAAGGTCTAAGGTTTAAACCCCACTCAGTATGAGGAGGCCAAGACCCCTCATAAAAACCTATATAAACTCATTGAAAAAATATATAATAAAATTTTAAGTTTTAGTCTATAATTCATAAATAATAAAAAAATTTACACTAAAACTTAACTTTAAATTTTATAAAAATTTAACATTATTTAAGTGCTAATAAATCATATTAACTTTACTATAAACTAAAATAATAATAACATTTACCTTAAACTGTTACTTTTATTTTAATAAAACCCATTATAAAATATTTTTTAAATGACAATAAATGCTTTACAAAACAGTTAAAATGAAAAAGATTATGGAAAGGCTCCCCATATGTGGATCATGTCTCATTAGGTGTTTAACCTAACCTTCAGGTGCATGATTGTGCTACTTTATAGTACTTGCCTTATATATATTTAATATTGAAAAAGCATGAGGATATTGTAGAGAATAGTATGAACTAGATTAAAGCTATAATTTTTTCGTCCACAAAGAAAATAACACTATAAGTCTATAATACATTTTGTATTAAAGTTTTTGATTTTATTAAAAAATTAATTAAAATAAAATTATTTTATAATATAATCCATCGTAAACTAAGGTAAAATACAACATTATGTGTAATTAATTGAAAAAGCAAGAAAAGCTCCACCTTATATGGATCATGTCTAATTTTAAGTTAATCGTCATTCTTGATTTTGCGGTCGTCACATTGCTTACTTTTCCATACTTTTTCTTTTTATATTTTTCATGCTCTTGTTATGATAACTTTTGACCATTAGGTAAGTCATACTATTTTTTTTTCACGTTTTTAGATTAGTTACGCCAAGAGGCATTCTGGCGGATAGCACCAAGAGGCAGACAGAGATAGAGGTAAAGAGGTTATACATGTTACGTCGTAAATAATTTTTTTATTAAAAATGTTGATATTAACAAAAACATTTAAAATATTTAAACTAAAAACTTTTCGACATTGATAACTCTTGACGTTTTTAAATATATATCCTTTAAATAACTATTGTATGTTTTAACATTAAAGTGAGCCTAAAAACAGATGGAAAATGTTTGTCAAACAAAGATGATACGAACATATCTGGTATGAGAAGTACAATTTGAATGAGCTATTTTTTTAACGTAGTATTAGTAAATTTTTTAGGTTGTGTAGAATTGGTAACATTTTGTTTTGTTTATGGGGTATGATTTCATATCAATTTCGTACTGTTTTTTTATATTTATAAGCACTGGATAATTATTAATCAATTTATTTTTTTTGGGTTTTTTCCAACCTTAGTTTAATACCTATGGAACCGCTACCAATCCACCTATTCTTTTTGAGTTCAATTTTCTTCACATACGAAACTTTTATAAACCCTTAACATACTAAAAACGAAGACAGGGACTCGCCAGCTGGAACCCTTAACATACTAAAAACGAAGACAGGGACCCGCCAGCTGGGGCTCCACCTATTCTTTTTGGGTTTAATTTTTTTCACATACGAAACTTTTATAAACCCTTAGCATACTAAAGACGAAGACAGGGACTCGCCAGCTGGGGCTCCACCTATTCTTTTTGGGTTTAATTTTTTTTTACATACGAAACTTTTATAAACCCTTAGCATACTAAAGACGAAGAAAACATGGGATTTTGAAAGGGGATACGGTTTGGTTGTACGAGGGTTTAAACCAGGAAAACCCAAAAGACATATTTTTAAACTGAGTAAATACTTCTTATACATATACATATCCGTCATGCGGATTGAACCCGGGCCACATCAACATCACCGATAATGCAAGTGGCATCCTTGCCAGTAAACCACATCACGCCGATAACCCAAAAGATATATTACTACTATGAGACATAAATTTTAAGGTAAAGCATGAGTTTTTGAAAGAGGTCCTGGTTCCAGTTCCTTTATATCGAGTATAAACTTAAGTCTCCTGAAAACCCAAAGACATATCATTATAATATCCTTCGTGGGACTAAAATTTTAGGATAAAGCAGAAGGGACCAATCCCAAATAAAGCAAAAGGAACCAATCCCTTAATCCTTTTGTATTAAGGTTTGAACTTGGATTTCCTAAAGAAAAACCCAAAAATATAAATATTTTAAGGTAAAGTGTGACTTTTGAAAGAGGGTCTTGGTACCTTTGTACCATGGTTTCAACTAGGGTCTTTTGGATGGAAATTCGAGATATACCACTAAACTTAAGTCTCCTGAATACCCAAAGACATATCATTATAATATCCTTCGTGGGACTAAAATTTTAGGATAAAGAAGGGACCAATCCCGAATAAAGCAGAAGGAACCAATCCCTTAATCCTTTTGTATTAAGGTATGAACTTGGATTTCCTAAAGAAAAACCCAAAAATATAAATATTTTAAGGTAAAGTGTGACTTTTGAAAGAGGGTCTTGGTACCTTTGTACCATGGTTTCAACTAGGGTCTTTTGGATGGAAATTCGAGATATACCACTAAGATATTCTCATGGATAAAATTTTAGGGTAAAACACATATTTTTGAAAGGGTTTTAGTCTTTTTGTAGTAAGGTTTGATCCAATCTTCTTGTATTAGGGTTTGAACTTGAATTTCTAAAAAAAAAAACTTAAAAATATATCATTACAAAATTTTAAAATAAAGTATGGATTTTTAAAAGTCTTAATATTTTAAACTTGAATGTTTTCAACAAAAACCTAAAACATATTATTTTAATATTAAACAAAATTTTAAAATAAATCACAAATCCATGTTAAATTTTTACATAGAACTTCTCATTATCCCTCTCCAAGCAAATGTCAAATACTTTGATGCGTTAATGATATGTTTTGGATGTGGATGAATGTTAACATCGTTTTTTTATAGAAAAATATTATATTAAATATAAAGCTTAAATATATAAAAGTGGGTGGACTGACACATCACACCCCTAGCACAAGTCAAGCTGGTTGAGAAGATAGTCAAGACAAAATTCAACTAACACATCACACCTTAATACATGACAAACCGGTTGAGAAAACAGCCTGAACAAAGATCAAAATGTTACCGTCAAAAGATTACAAAGAGGTGGTCTTAACTACAATAATAAAAATAGATCACAACAACCATTAATTGTTCCAACTCGACCTTGGCATCTCGGAAACAAGCTAATAAGTAGGACTCAGAGGAACCTCAATGAAGGTGTTCCGGTCTGTATGCATAGCTACATTACCAATAATGCTTGTGCTCCATTCAGTACTGACGCCACCATCACCACCCTTCGAAAAACCGACCTAACCAACAATGGCAAGAGAGTTCCCTAACTATCCATAGAATTACGATTGATTTTTAGTTGTGGGCTTCTTAATTGGAATTTATGTTTCGTTTTTTTATTTGAATTCAAGCTTTAAAAATGGGTCTAAACTTAGCACGGATGATGGAAAACAATTTTATATACTTATTAACAAGTTATTAAAATTAAGTTCGTGGGTCAGGTGGATTGGTAAGTTGGGGCACTTATCGAGAGGAGATCTAGGTTTCAATCTCACGGGTGTGCTCATGCATAGTCAGGAGCTTGATCCGACTCTTCTGCGTGTTGCACCTAACTGATGATGGCAATCTGTTTCCTGCTTGTCCAATGGTCCTCTTTATGCCACGTGTTGAACCAGACTAACAAAGACGGTGCGAACCATGTGCGTCCGATGGTCCCCATCTCACACCAGGTTATCGTTAACGAGACGGTGGGTGTGTTGGAAGCCTTCGTTGATAGTTTGAACCCCGCCAGTTACTGAAAATTGTGATTGTAACCAATTCATCTATGTAACAAAAAATAAAACAAGTTATTAAAATTAATATTATTTAATTATTTTTGTATAATAAAATTATTTAATTATTTTTTTAGTATTATAACATTATTTAATATTTAATTTAATAAAATTATTTATAATTTATATTATAAAAAAATTTAGTTTTTTTTATAAAATATATATTTTAATATATTTATCTTATTAATAAAAAAATAACTTTTATTAAAAATTTAAGGTTTTTTAGGCCATGACAATTTGAGACGGATATATACTTTTGATTTTGTTCTTTTATAACTTTTTTTTCTTTTTGAATTAAGATGTTTGTAATGTTATGTTAATTCATATTTACTTTAAAAAAAAAGTCATTCATATTTTTTAAAATATTTTTATATTAATTTTGTTTTTTTTTTTAAATAATTAAATTTTTTTATATTAAAATAAGATTATTTACATGTTGGGATGAGATTTTTTTCAGCCATAGTTAAAGAGAACACATGTTTACAATAGTAAAAGAAGATTTGTATTGGAGTCAAATCTCCTAAACCATATCTCTACAATGGTTGTTCACCTATTTACAATTGTAAAAGAAGATCTACATTGGAGCCAAATCTCCTAAACCATATTTCTATAATGGTTGTTCAAATTAGTTAAACACTGGATTTGCTCACCAAATTGCCTAATCATCTCATCCTCAATAGTTGTGTTACTGTACCACTGAAGCCCTACCTCTTTCTCAGTGCCCATCTTAGCTAAGAAGTCTACCACTTTATTTAGATCTCTACTCACATAAACTGGAATCACATCAGCTAGTTCCACAATTTCTTAATTTGAGTGACAAGAATCCTCAACCTCCATGTCTTCAAAGCCAAGTTCCTCATGCAATCCAAAGCTCCTACCATTATTTGAGAATATGATTCTAGGATTATCCTACTGTAACCTTGTTTTACTGTTCAAATAGAAGCTGATTTGATAGCTAAGGCTTTTGCTTCATTGTTCGTGGTCCTTCCCAGGCCTTGCAATTCCCAATAGAGCACTGTCCCAACATGATTCCTACAAACCACTCCAATTCCAACTCTACCCGAATTGCCTTTTGCAACTCCATCAGTATTAATTTTAATCCAACCTTTTGGGGTTGGTTTCCAACTAGCTCTGTCCCGCCCCTCTTGCACTTTAACTTCCTTCTCCATTGTTCCTATAACAACTTGAGTTTCCTCTTTAGCATGCACTGCCACAATTCTGTGACTTTGCTTCAAATGACCTGCCAATCTCCATCTAAATATGAAAAGTTTTCTCTAGGAATTCATCCATTTCTCTCCAACCACACTTACCACCAAATTAAGTTTAATCCAAGCTCCCAACCAATACAAAGAACTTTAGATTTAAATCTACCCCTCTTCCATATTTCCCAAATATTAGTCCAGTTCAAATCACCATTAACTCAATTTTTTTAAGATAAAAACATCTCTCCTAGATCTGACGTGTGAATGGGCACTCAAACATCAAGTGGTCAGATGTTTCCTCACTCTTGTAGCATAAAACACATTGAGATGGACCAATGATTCCCCTACATTTGATATTATCAAAAGTAAGAAATACATTATGCATGAACTACCAGACAAAAAAGTTTACTTTCGACCAACCCTTGGACTGCCAAATATTTCTCGAATCCTCAACCTGATATACATGAGGAGGAGGCTCTGGAAGGATCTTATCATATCCATCGTTCACTGTGTAGACACATAGGATCCCATAGCCACAAGCTAATTCATCCTCCTCATATCTACCTATGAGAAATCTTTTTGCCAAGATTTTAGTCATGATGGGTGTCAATTTCGGAGGGATTGAAATTGACCACTCATCCAACTTCTTAAATTGCTTAAACATATAATCCCCCAGCCGACTAGTGTTGAAATAAATTTTAGTTTTGACCCAACCCCAAGTTTCCATGGTTGTTTTTATTGGTTGCAGTTCTGGGAATTTAACAATGATAGGTGGGTATTGATTTCATGAATCTATCCAAAATCATGCCATCTCCCCTCTTTCCACTTTCCAAAATAATCCATATTTCACTACCTGAAATCCTAACTTTAGAGTCTGCCACACTAAGGATCCATTACCATCCAGAGAGAAATGACCCACCTCATTTGGGTTTACCTGTTCCAAATATTTATTAGTTAAAATTCTATTGAATAAAGAAGTTGGTTTGGAAATCCATCTCTAGTAAAGCTTTCCAGCCAAAGCTTTATTATTTAACTTTGATCTCCTCAGTCCCAAACCTCCTTTTCCTTGGTTTGGTTTACTTTCTCCCAACCTACTAAGGCCCATTTCCTCTCTCCTTTTACTCCTCCCTATAAAAATTTTCTAGCCATTTTGTCCAACTCTTTCCATATGGTATGTGGGGCAGCAAGGATAGAAAATTTATAAATTGACATGGCCTGAATGACTGACTGCAAAAAGGTTAATATACCCCATAGATTAACCATTTGTGAGACCAATGATTGATTCTTTTCTTGATGCAATCCAAAATATTTCTCCAGATATCTATTTTCAACTTTTTAAAATGTAAAGGGACCCCCAAGTATACCATTGGGAGAGAAGTCCTCGTGAATCCCAATAACTCTAAAATTTTGTCCTGAAGCCTTTCATCAAGATTGAAAACAATCACTTTGGATTTTTTATCATTGATGACTTGGTTTGTGGCCCTAAGGTAGAAATTAAGCGTATCTCTAATCATTCTTACTTTCCTGAAGTTGGCCACTCCCACCAATCCTATGTCATCCACAAATTGTAGGTGAATTAAAACTTCCTCACACACCTTGATACCTATTAGCAAACCTTATATTTTTCTTAAGATGAGTCTACCCAAACCTTTAGCCAATATGAGAAAAAGATAAGGGGAACAAGGATCTCCTTGATGAAGGCCTCGAGTAGCTCCAAACGATGGCAAGGGAAGGCCCTTGATTAACATTGATTATGTCAGAGTAGAAACACAACTCATGACCCATTCTATCCAATCCTGAGAGAAACCAAAGGCTGCCATCATCTTTGACAAGAAGTTCCACTCCACCCTATCATAAGCCTTTGACATATCCAATTTTATGAACATTCCCCTATTACCAAATTTTTGCATTGAATGGATTGCCTCCTGAGCTAGAACCACACCATCTAAGATTTGCCTTCCCTCTACAAAACCCCCTTGCTCCGAGGAGATAATGCTATGTAGAAGAGGTTTAGCCGCTCAACCATTACCTTTGTGATTATTTTATATATGACATTGCATAAGGTAATAGGTCTATAATATGAAATATGCACCCCTCCTCCCCTTTTATAATTAAGGTAATGAAAGTATGTTTAATGCTTTAAGCATTCTTTTACTACCTTTGGACTCCTCTATAATAACCATTACATCCTCCTCCAAGTTGTCTTAAAAGGCTTGAAAAAACTCAATTGGAAAATCATATGGACTTGGAGTTTTTCCGGTGCTCATTCCAAAGACAGTTTTCTTCAGTTCCTCTCTATCAATGGGTTTAAGTAGAGTCTGATTTTCTTCTTCAGAGATAACAAAGGATATGACAGCAATAACTTCTTTTTGAACCTCTTCATATTGCACCATACTTTCCTTAAACAATTTAGAAAAATAATCCATTGAATGGAAATGCATACCTAGAATTGTGTCAAAGAAGTGTCTGTTCTCATCTTGAAGAGCTTTCATGTTGTTCCTCTATCTCCTAGCACAGGCAGTCCGATGGAAAAATTTGGTATTCTTATCACCTTCTAATAACCAAGTGGTTCTTGATCTCTGTTTTCAATAGATCTCCTCTTGGTTGTCAATGTTCTCAACCGCTTTACACAATGCATCATCCTCTTCTTTTAGCTGCTTTGTAATTGTTCCTTCCCTGAAGTGTTTTTGAACCTCATCCCACATGTACACCAATGGAGCTCTTTGGACTTGGAAGCCTGTCTTGTTAGCTTGCCTCCATTGTTTTAGTTGATTCTTGACATAATGAAGTTGCTTGTGGAATCTAAACATCTTTTTCCCATATTTTTGACGACCTTCTTCCCATTGTTATGGAAAATTCTTTCAAAGTTCCTCTTTTTCTAACCAAAATTTTTCAAATTTGAATGGTTTGTGATGTCGCACTGTCTTGATCCTCCCTTCCAACAAAATGGAAAAGTGATATGAAACTGGACCCTCCAAAATATGAAATTTTATATTCCATTTCATATATGCCTCCTCTGAAACTAAAAAATTATCTAACTTCACCTTCCTGCTATGTGGCTCCCTCCTCTTATTAGTCCAAGTGTAGTTGGTTTGAAGGCATTTAATATCCACCAAGTGTAATGCACGGACTTGGGCACTTATAAATTGATCCCCTGGATCTAAAATTAGGGTTAACCCTTCCTGATATCTAAAAGATAATTTAGTATTAAAATCCCTAGCAACAATCCAATCTAACTCCTCCCTTTAGACTCTCATGTTATGCACCGCTTTCCATTGATGCATCTAACCATCTAGGTTTTGAGCCCCATAAAAATTTGTGATTAAAACCTGCTCAACCATCACATTGTTCTTAAAATGCGATGTGAGGACACCCCTCCAAGCTATATGTTCTATTGTCGTCCATTCAAGAGATTTCCAAAAAGTAACTATCCCCCCTAAGACCCCTTGGGTAGCCACTTCCATATGACCAACACCCCTCCAAATTCTATTTACTATTTTACACATAAGATCCAACGACATTTTTGTCTCCTAGATAAGCAAAAAATCTATTTTACATTTTTCTAAGAGTCTTCAAACAATAGATTGATGGGTTCTACTATTTAAACCCCTAACATTCCATGATTGTATAATCATTGGTTACCTTGAGAGCAGTAAAAATCTATTGGTCTCACCGATACTCCAGTGATCAGTTTGTCTCCTTGAACTGCTATTAATTCCTTATTTGAGATTCTACCCACTTCTTGACAGCTGATATTTTTTTCTCTTTTCCACCTGAGTTATCCCTAGAGTTGGCATTTCTATGTTCTTTTCTACTATACCCATGATGACATCCTTAATTAGCGGTTGGTCTTGGTTATGCACTATCACGGCCCCTGCAATATTTGATTGCAGTAACTCACTGTACTCAATTACCTGCTCTATGATGGAAAGAAGTGAAAGAGGGGCTTGAACATGGTTGTTATTTTTGTTATTATTCCCATCCACTCCTTCCATGAATTCTTCTTCTTCTTGGTCCACTAGTGTCTTGAAGATATCATACCTATTGGAGGGCTTGAGTTGGGTTTGCTCTTTACCATATTTTTTCTTTTGCCTTATCCTTCTTTTGGGCTATTCAAAACCATCTCCCTATGCTTCTTTGCCCTGATAAATATTGGTTGTTTCTTTATTGAGTGTTGACTTACCCTTCTTAGTAAGATTTAGCATTCCTATAGGAGCCTCCATTTTTATGTTCATATTGTTTGGACAGGATTAGACCAAATACCCATATTTATGGTAGATTCTACACCTAAAGGGCAATGCCTCATAATCCAGTTGAATCCAAGATAGTCCTGCAAGTTCAAGTTCAACCTCTACCGACAAAGGCTAGCTAAGATCCATTTCCACGCATAATCTAGCATAAACAACTATGTTTCCTTCCATTGTGTCTTTGGAAACACCCAAATATCTGTCGAAGGAATTACCAATAATTTCTAATACTTGCTCACTCCAAAAATCCATTGGGAGTGAATAAAAATATATCCAAACCAGGATCGTAGTAGGTTCTTTTCAAGGATCAAATCCCACTCTCTAGGGCTGAATAAATAATCCACTATGAAACGACTTAAATAAATCAATTAATTTAGAGATTAAAGGTTTAATATGGGTGGTGGAAATTAAAGTTTTTTTTCTATTTTTATGGATACATAGTGTGATAAAAAATCACTCAATCTAGATCTAATTTTAAAACCATGGATGAGATTACTTCAAGATAATTATTGTGATAGGGTTTTAAACACTTTGCACAAGGATTAGGAAGGAAGATACACAAGCAACGAATATTTCTTTATAAGTATACAAGACATTGGTGCTAGGAGTCAATTGAGTAGAAATATATCAATGATTAATTTGAGGGGAACCAAGGATAAGTTGATTTGAGAGTTAAATAGCTCAAGTTAGTACACAATAATAAGTGGATATAATAGAAAAATGAAGAAATGAGATGGTGATCCCAACAACGACCTCTGCAGCTCTAGGAATTTATGGTAGGATTTACCACACTCAGTTAGGGGATTTGGAATAGGGGGAGATTCCCTCCTCGGATGCAGATACCATGGCGGATGATCCCAAGGGGCCCGACCCGGACCCTGGCGGGAAGGTCAACCCGAGCTTGGATCTCCTTGGGGACAACAATCCCCCTTCAAAGGATTCTATCCCTCAGAATTACCATGAGAAAGTGGTGAGTAAGCCAAATCCTAGCTCTTCTAGGACTTCAACTCATCCCCCTATGATCGCCTTTGGGGAAAACCTAGTTATCCCCATTTCTGTCATGGTAGAGAAACTATCCATCAAATCCCTCTCCCTTGTTGGTAAATTCGTGGGAGGCAGACCCGACATGGAATCCATAAGGAAATGGGCCGGATTCAAATGGCGAACAACAGGAAGCTTCCAGCTAGTAGCCCTCTCAAGGGGTTTCTTCTTGATTCGTTTGAACAACCAGGATGACTATGCCCGAATCCTCACTGGTGGGCCATGGTTTTTTGGTAGAAAAAGCTTATTCTTGAGAAAATGGGGGGAGGATTTCAACCCCCAAACCCAAGACATCAATTACATGCCCATTTGGGTTCGCCTTCCCGATATTCCCATCCAGTTCTGCCACGAAGACATCCTTCATTGGATCAGGGGATACATTGGGGATCTTGTAGCCATCGACTCTGCAATGAAAGCCCGTTCTCGCATGGCTCAGGCCAGGATCTGTGTCAATGCTAATCTGGCATCCCAGATCCCAACCCGCATCAACCTCATCTATGGGAATTTTCAATGGTGCTAGGCAATCAAGTATGAAAACAAACCAATATTCTGCATCGAATGCAAATCCCAAGGACACCTCAAGTCCCAATGCCCATCCCTCAGGCCCCAGTAGGAGGCACCAAGTGCTAAGCTCCCCCTTCTCTAGAACTAGAGCACCCATATGGGAATGCACAATGATCGATTCAAAGGTCCCTTCGATAATAGGTAGAAATTTTTTTTCAAAGAGAAGCAGGTTGCCCACCAAGAACTGCTCATCAGCAATCCCACTTCAAGATCAAAATATGTATGCTCCATGTTTTCTTTCCCCAATAGATTTGGGCCTTTATATTTTTCAAATGATGAAGTTCTCTTCCTTGAATCTTCCCCCATGCAACCCCCTTCCCTCCGCCCCCATCCCCCCTCCCCTTCCAGATATGGGCCCTCCTTTCCCATCCCTAATGCACCCCTCCCCCACAATCCCCCTTCGGACCCCTTGACCGATGCGAACCCTCCCCTCCACGATGATGTATCCTCCTTTTCCCCTTGGAAGACCCTCCATCCCCAACCAAATCCTATTCAGATTCCATGGAGGATGCTTCTAGTCCCACCCACATCAGAGCGGATCACAGTTCCATCATCACCAGAAGCAAGAAAGACCCTATTGACACAGGGAGTGAAAGGAAAAGAGGCAGACCCACCACTTTTGAACAAATAAAAAAATATATTGATAACCAGGTTGCAAATGGAGTGCAGTCAACCCTCTTTCCAGAGTTGTTTAACCAGTCCAAGGATGAAGCAAAGAATCCCAAACCTCCCCCTCTTCCAAGCAAGGGAGGCAAGAAACCTACCAAGGTGTCTAGATGAAGATCCTCTCTTGGAATATCAGAGGCCTCAATAGTACGAGCAAGCAAAGACTAGCTCGAACCATTAGGAAGGAGTACAAACCAACCATTCTCATTCTGCAAGAAACAAAAACTGATGCTACCAAAACTCACAACATAGCTCAAAAAGTCTGGAAAAACTATCAATGGGCCTCATCCCCAGTTGAGGGATCCTCTGGGGGTCTATTGTGCTTCTGGGATCCAAAAAAAGTAGAGGGCAGAGTAATTTCTTCTTCTAATAAAACTTTAAATATGGTCTTCTATTGTAAGGAAAACCAATTTACCTGGGTGCTATCCAACATCTATGCCCCCAATAATCCCATGGAGAGGTGCACCCTGTGGAGATCCCTATCCCTCATGAAGGATGCCTTCTCCAACCTCCCCTGGATGTTAGTAGGTGACTTCAATTCCCCCCTCTTCCCTTATGATAAGAAAGGGGGTGTCTCTACTCCCTCCAAAAGCATCCTAGATTTCTAGAATTTTGTCATGAAGAATGAACTCATGGATATCCAGATCAGAGGTTGCCAATTCACGTGGAGCAATAAAAGAGTAGGGTCGAATCATATTCAGATTAAGCTACATTGATTTTTCCTTTCCCATCAGGCCATCCCCCTCTTTGGAGACACATCTCTCATCTCCCTCCCTAGGATCGGTTTTGACCATTCCCCCCTTCTCCTTGAATCAAACATAGCCCCATATTTCAAAACCCCCTTCAGATTTGAAAACATGTGGATCCAACACCCTGACCTAAAGCTCAGAATCGATGAATGGTGGAGGACCCCATGTTCGGGATCAACCATATCCTAGGTGTCCCAAAAGCTGAAAATAGTCAAGGAAAACCTAAAAACCTAGAATAAGGAGGTATTCAGGAACATATTTGAAAACAAAGATCAGACCCTGAGCAAAATCAAATCCCTAGAGCAGTAGATCCAACATGACCAGTGGACCCCTCAGCTATGGGAAGAAGAGAGACAACTAATGTCGGAATACCACAACATCCTGGCCAGAGAAGAGACCTTCTGGCATCAAAAATCTTGAGCCCTCTGGCTCAAATATGGGGATGCAAATACAAGGTTCTTCCATGCATCTACTCTGTGAAACAGAAGCACAAATAAGATCAGAGAGCTCACCCTATCCGATGGTTCAGTCTCTCGGGATATCTCCAAAATCTGAGAAGAGGCCTCCTCTTACTTCAGCAATATGATGGGAATTTCCCCTCCCACCAACCTAGAAGCCCAGGAAGCCCTTTTGCAAAACATCCCTTCCCTGGTCAAACCCCTGAGATGAACCTTTCCCTGATCTAGCCTCTCTCCAAGAAAGAAATTAAGGCTGCCCTATTTTCTATGAAAGCTGACAAGGCCCCCGGGCCAGATGGGTTCCCCCTCGTTTTTTCAGACCTTCTGGGACATTGTAAGGGAGGATATCTACAATGCAATCATGGAGCTCCAATGCACCAAGATCATCCCACGAGGGACAAATTCCACTTTCATTGCCCTGGTCCCTAAAACCCCTCAATGCAGATCTATGACTGACTTCAGGCCAATTAGCTTGTGCAACATTATCTACAAGATTCTAACCAAATCTCTAGCTCTTAGGCTGAAGAAAATCCTTCCTATCATCATAGATCCCTATCAAGGTAGTTCAGTGGAAGGCAGATCCATCACGGATAGCATCATATCACTTCATGAAACCCTCCACTCGACTTTGTGCAACAAAAAAGTGGCCATGTTCCTGAAACTGGATATCAACAAAGCCTTTGACAGGGTAGATAGGGATTTCCTCTTGAAAGTCCTATCCAGATTTGGGTTCCACAAAGACTAGATCAACCTCATCAGGGGTTGCATCACCTCTCCTTGGTTCTCCATTCTAGTCAATGGGTCTACTGAAGGTTATTTCCCCAGCCATAGAGGAATCAGATAGGGAGACCCCCTGTCCCCTTTCCTTTTCATCATCCTTGTTGAATCCCTCGATAGAGATTTCAAATCTGCCTATGCTTCTGGGTGTGTGACCGGGATCAAAGCCTCATCTGACACCCCTCCCCTATCCCATCAACAATTTGTAGATGACACCATCATTGCTACTTTAGCCTCTATTATCCAAGCCAAAGCCATAAAGGTTATTCTCGACACCTATGCTTTAGCAGCCGGACAAGAAATCAACTATCTCAAAAGCAAATGTTATTTCCTTAACACCCCTGGTAGTAGACAGTGCAATATTGCTCGCATCCTTCAATGTTGCATAGCTGATCTTCCTACTTCCTACCTAGGCCTCCCTCTGTTCACTAAAATCCTGAAAGATTCTATGTGGGATAATGTCATTGATAGGATCAAACGCAAACTCGTAGCATGGAAAGGCTCCCTCCTATCCCAGGCAGCTAAAGCAACCCTCACCATGGTTGTACTCTAGAGCATCCCGATCTATTTCATGTCAGTATTCAAGGCTCCTGCCTCCGTTCACTCTAGAATCGAGCAGATCCAGAAGAAGTTCCTATGGACAGGCTCGAAAAACATGAGAAAATTTCACCTTGTCAGCTGGGATAGAGTTTTCCAACCAAAATCCCAAGGAGACCTCGACCTTAGAATATCAACAAACATGAATCTTGCTCTCCTAGCCAAGCAGGCATGGAAGCTCTTCTCCAATTATAGGGTATATTGGGTGTCAATTGTTCAAAGCAAATATCTCAAGCACATGTCTCTGATGGATGACAACATCCCTATTAACGGATCAACATTTTGGCGGGCCGTAATTCAGGCCAAATATCTTATCATCAAAGGCACCCGATGGTAGCTAGGTCAGGGAACTTCGATCAATTTTTGGGAAGACACATGGCTAAAAGACAAACCTCTCATGGGAATCCCAGAGATCTCCATCCTAAAACCGATTCTGGAAAGAAGATGGGGAAGAAAGGTAAAGGACTACTTTGATAGGTAGGGCAATTGGAAGACTCTCCCAACTGGAAATGGAAGTGAGCATCTTGCTAGAGCAGGGACTTATTTATCCTGGTTGCTGAGAACAACCATCATCCCCACCATAGCTACCCTGGACCTCCTAGTATGAAAATGAATTGATGGTGGAGACTTCTCAGTAAAGTCGGCCTATTCTCTCCTTCTCAACCCCAAAATTCCTGCTATTCCTTTTAAGTTGGTGTGGGTCAAATGCCTAATCCCAAAAATAGGATTTTTCTCTTGGACAACCATTCAAAACAAGGCCCTCACCACCGACAACCTCATGAAAAGGGGCATCCCTATCCCCAACAGGTGTCATCTTTGTCTGTCCAACTGGGAATCTGTCAACCACCTCCTTGTGGATTATGATTTTTCCAAAGAGGGTTTGAGTCACATGCTTTCTACATTCCAAATCTAGTGGGCCCACCCCAAATCCCTCCTAGACCTTTTCATCCAATGGCCTGGCCCATTCAAGAATCCTAGAGTCACTTTCCTTTGGAAAATTTGTCTTCACCACTTCATCTGGAAAGTCTGGCTCGAGCACAATCGTAGGGTTTTTTCCACCGCTTCAAACAACCCGATTTCCACGACAACCAAAGCTATGTCCTATGCTTATGAGAATTCCCAACTCCTTCCCTGGTCTAACTCCCCACTCGGCAAGACTGAAATTGAGATTCTCCAATCCCTCAACATCCCCATTCCCACCCCTTCCCATCCCACACCCCATCCCAGGCTAAAAGCCCGTTGGAAACCCCCCGAAAGGTTGGCTGAAGCTTAATTTTGATGGTGCCTCCAAAGGGAATCCCGACTTGGTAGGGATAGGCGGAGTGGTCAGGGACCACAGAGGGGAGATTGTTCTAGCTTTTTCGAAAAATTTGAACCATCAAACCAACAATGTCATCGAGGCATGGGCTCTTTGGCAAAGTTTGCATCTGATCAGGGACACCCAGATCAATCTCCACATTGAAGGATATTCCCTCAATATCATAGGCTACATCACCTCCAACAAGAATCCCCCATGGAACATAAGGTCCCTGATTCAAGAAAGCAGGAAATTAATTGGTCAGCATCACCAGGTGGCAGCTGCCCATGTGTACCGCAAAGCCAATAGGCTTGCTGACAGGCTTGCCAACCTGGGCATAGGCCAAACACCCATCTCGGTGTGGCACAACACCTTTCCGCCAAGTGTCTCCCAAGTCACGACTGCAGACAAACACGACAGGTGCTTTAATTCCCCCCACTCTAACCAATGATTTTATTTTTCAAGGTGATGCAAGTCTTGATTCACACTATGTCTCGAGGGAGGCTCCCATTTTGTATGCTCCATTACTATCATATGATTTACCATTCAGTCGGTGTTTCCCTCCATGGTTCTCTCGAGTGGACTCCTAATTATCATAATATCAGTTTCCAAAGGTTTACACATAATCCCAACATCGTGTGTATTACCACTTTCTCGCATGTTTCTCTGTCGTCTTTTGTATTTACCAAGAGCCTTATGAATTTTAAATCCACCCGTGTGGATATTACTCCTAGGCTCTTCACCAATCCCCATATTCCTTGGCCTATAACCATCCCTCGATGATTGACATGGCATTCAAGCTTCCCTTCGCCTATTTATCCTATTCTCATTGCATGCTTTTTGACGTTATCCACCACTGCCACCCTATTCTTTGATCGCGTTCCTCCACCACCCCTCCTTTACCCCTACTCCCACCACCATGACCTACCTTGAGTCAAGCACTCTATAGCTCGACTCTCTATCATCCTCCTTCCTGCATGGTTGTAAGTTAATCACTCTTCTATCAAAATTCAAAGGGGCTGAAGCGGACGTCACGATCGACTTCATCAAGACTTGGTCGAACGACCATGTCATTGTGAAGAATATTTGGTTTAAAGTAACCCCTACCCTAATTGTAGAAGTAGTTGACATGCCTCTCACTGGTCATGCAATTCGGCATGATAAACATAACTGGGAGCTAGAGTTGGAGGGCTTCCCTAATTACCAAGATTTCAGGTGGATAGGGGTGTCCCTAGAGTGCGAGTCCCTTCCCTCCTCGTGGCCCATCGTTGTCATCCCTCTGATCCAATATATTTCCTGCGATGACCCGACGAAACCCATGACCAACTTCCATTTGGCCTTGGTCAACCACGCCCATGGCTACAAGCCCATGAACCTCCTCGCTTTCCTCCATCGATCTATCTGCCTATTGGTTTTTGGGGCTCGCAAGAAGAATGCACCATCCATTCACCAAGGTTTGTTTGCTGTGATTTACCATCATGTTCTCTCCAACCCGCCCATCCCGACAACCCCTCTGCAATCCAACCCCCCTAATCCCCCCCCACCCACAACCCTGATCACTCCCTGTCTAGTGAGCCCTTGGTGAGTGATGGAATTCTTGAATTTCAAACCCCTGCATCCAAGAAAGGTGTTCAGTCTACAACCACTCCCTCCAAGCCTACCCCCTCCACCAACAAGAAAGCGGTGTTGGGCAAGCGCAAAATTAAAATTGAGGAGGCGTCCCCTCAGGTCCATAGATCGTCCAAAACCAAGAAAGCTAGAGTTGAGTCCAGCTAGAATTCCCCCCTCGATATTTTAGAAGATCTGAGTGGGAATTCAAATCCCACCTCTGGTATTTCCAACCGGATTTCTAGAATGTTCTTGAAGAGCTTCATCATGGCCTTTGAGAGTGCTAGCTTGGCCCTGAAGCAATCCCTACATCAGAGTATAGTGCATACTGGAGAAGACACCCTGGAAGCCGACCTCTAGGTCTGCTCTCCAGGCCAGGTTGTTTTTTGGGGTTGTTTTGTGTTGTCTTTTCGATTTTATGCTACCAGTACCATTTTTTGTATCCTTATGCATGTCTGTTAGATTTGATAGTTCTCAGGTGCCCCCTACGGGGTTTCTAGCTGTGTTTGATGGGTTTTTGATGATGGTCTCTAGATGCCCCTACATGGGCAAGTATTCCCTTATTATCGGTGCTACTATCCCCTACGTGGGAATTTTGATTCTACAATCCCCTGCGTGGGAATGTCTCAAATGGTGTGTCTCTACCTCCCCTAAAATGGGATTTTTGCAATAGTGTTTTCTGTCAACCTGCTAAAGGTTTCTATACATCTGGGGTTGGGACCCAGTCAAAACCCTTTAATAGAAGTACTCAATTACCAAAAATAATAAGTGGATATAGTATAAAGCACCATCAAAAGAGGAATATTGTAAGAATATGGAGAGATATTTGTGATATCCCTAGCATGCCTTATGGTCAAAATGTTTGTTTGGCAGTGGGTCATAGAAGAATTTTATCCTTGGATAACCTTATGAAAAGGGATTTTCATGGCCCCTCAAAATGTGTTCTTTGTAAAATGGAGGAGAGTTTAGACCATCTCTTGGGACACTGCTCAATAGTATGGAAACTATGACAATGGATTCTTAATATTTTTGGTAAATGCATGGTGGTGAATGGCAGAATTGAGGAATGGTTAAAGCAATGACAAAGCACTTTTAAAAGTGAAGCTTTACGAATAATCTAAGATATATCAAAAGATACAATACTTTGAACTGTTTGGCTAGAAAGGAAGAGAAGAACATTTAAAGAAAATTTAGAGGTAATGGAAGGAGATATTTTTCTAGCCATAGAGGAGTCTAAACCAACCCTGTCAACTCACCCAATCCTTAATTTGGAAACCTTGATATATGGAGTCGAGTCATCAAATGGAATTATGATGTTGGGGATAGAAGAAACAAAAAGAAGAATAAGAATATAAAGTAGAAACCACTAGATGTGGATTTGGTCAAACTGAAATTTGATGAAGCATCTAAAGGAAATCCAGGACTAGGAGGAGGAGGAGGAATAATTAGAAATAATAGAGAGATTTATCTCATTACACTTTCAATAGTGGATTTAAGAAAAATAATAAAGTTGAAGCTTTGGGTAAAAATACGCAATCAATGAAATGGAACAAAGTATGGATGGAAGGTGATTCACTCATAGTGATAAATATAATTTTAAGGAAAGCAAAGGCTCCATGGAACATACAAGAGATAATTGTGGAAATTTAATACCTTGCTATAGAGTTTGAAGAAATCAGGTTTACACATACATTAAAAGAAGGAAACAAATGTGCAGATAGGCTAGCCAATAGAGGGGTTTTAATTGAGGATCATGAAATTAAATTAGATTTTCATTGGTTACAGGAATTAGTAAGTTTAGTTTAGCCTGATAGAAAAATATTGATTGCATGAATCAAATAATGATTAAGATTTAATTTAATGTTTTTTATTGGTAATATCTATTATAACATTCACATGCTTTCATATATAGTAATTATTATAATTTTGTAGTTGCACTTGTGCTTCATGAAGGAAACTAGCAATCCATATCTAGTAAAGTGGGCTATGATAGTGCGATGTTTTGGAAATATTAATCCACTAAGGTACAATACATAGATAGTAGAAGTAAAGTTTTGGTATTGTCAATGCTGTTGTAGAAAAATGTCAAGAAGGATGTTGAATTCTAAAATATTTGTATTCACATAGAAAATTGAAAAAGTTCATGAAAATGAAAATCAAGAATTCAATATGTAAAATGATGTAGGTTTCTAGCTATAACAACTCAATTGAGATGAAAATTAAATATGTTTGTGAACTTTCATGCTCCAAAGAAGAGTTATGATTTTTCAAGAGTGAAGGACCAAAGTACAACCCCTTATTCTCCACCAAATAAAATATTATAGTAAAACTAAAATTGTATTTTAAAATATTAAAAAAATACAATAAATTTTGTTTTTGTATGTTATCATAAATCTTTTGGGAAAAAGGTTATTTTTAAACAAGATATACAAATCAATATTATAATAGAAGTAATTAGTTATATTATAATATAAGTAATTAGTCATATGATCTAATTTTAGTTTATATTAAAGTTTTATAACATTGAATAAGGGGCTTTAAGTATTTATTATCAATGATGATTTTTTTCTCCTTACAACTATAAACATTCTTCAAGTTTAAAATTTTTTATATTGTTTATTTTCAAAAACAATTTTTAAAAACAAGAATTGCATCTCATCTTTGACTTAAATAGTCAAGGTGTTAAAATTAATAAAACTAAAACTAATGCTTAAGCCATTTTTTTTTCAATTGGTTATATGGGATTGAATCGGTCCCACCTGTATTACATCATCACTACATATGGTGGTATCACAACAAAGCTTAGATATTATTTGAGTATCACTTGACAAGATTTTAAAAATAAATACATCATTGTCTTCTTTACATAGATTATCTGTTAGAGACATTGCAAAAAAGCTTTCCACTCTCCTTTAATCTTATTTTTTGCATTTTTTTTTTTGTTGTTTTAAATTCCTCTTCTCTCTTATCTTGTTAATATTCTCTCTTATCAGTTGGGTTTTAATTTTTGGAGTTGCTTCATTTTCTTAGATGCCTAATAATATATTTTATTATAATATCATTGTTAAAATAAATATAATATGGATAAAACTTTTTAAACTCATTATTCCTAATTAAAAATAGTCAATACATAATGAAAAATTTATTTTAATATTTTAAATAACAATCATCTTACATTAGAAATATTGCTTAAAAAATAATTTAGAAACAATGAAGTATACCATATTAATTGGAAAATAAATTCCTTAAACAATGATCATCATCATGTTAAAGTTATGGGTTTTTGTGTAATGCTTTATTCTAATTAATATTTAAATACCAAATGCAATTGTTGAAAGAAAAAAGAGCCTTTATAGAATAAAATGATAAAAATAATTGTTTTTAGCTCTATACATATATTTATTTTTAGAAACATGTAATAATCAAAGTATTCAATTGGGGGCATATGGTCACCCTCCTTGTTAAAAGTAAATTAAAAACCACTCCATGCCATGATATAGAATTCATATAAAAAAACCAAGACTTAAAAAGATAAAGGCCATGGAACAAACATAACTTCAACAACCTATACTCCTTGCCAACTAATTTTGAAATATCCCTAAGATGTTTGAAACTTATGAGGTCTAAAATAAAAATATCTATTGACAAATTACAAAGTATTTATTAAAATTTTATTAAATGGTATAGAATAATTTCCTTGTACAACCAAAAAATAAAATAGAAAATATGTATAAGATAAACCACATAATTACACACTACAATCGCATGTTTTTTCAGACACCACACAAATACTAATAAATCGTACTCTCCTAAGGATTTTTTTGGCATTCAAATAAAATCACCTACACAAAAAAGTACCATGACCAATAAAAATGAAAATTAAAAAGAATATAGATAGATTATCAAATGTGGAGGCCTATGTAGGCTTGTATTTGCTATGCATCTACTTTGATCAAAATTTTTGTGAATCTCTTCTATTGCTTCATCTAAAGTCTACTCCTCTTAGAAATGGATTTCTATTATAAAAATTTTAAAGGGAGAGAAGGACCAAGACCTCGTTAATACCATCATAATTTATTTTAAACTGTGGAGAATTAGAAGGCAATGAGGAAGAGAGTTGTAGGCATAAACACCTCTAAAGGGATGGAGGAGGGAGAGAGGCCATCCAAAGTGGCAACATAAGGAGGATGAGAGGGATATTGTGAAAGCATGACTACTTATTGATGTTTTTGACAAGGCACATCTCATGAAGGCTAGAAATGTGCCATTATACACTAGATAGGCCTCCTCATGTGAGATTTATGTATTTAGAATATTAATCTCTCTTATTTTTTTATCATATTTAATTGGAAGTGGGTCATTATGATAAATTTGGTTGGGACTCTATGAGGACATAATCCAAGGAGGATAGGTGCAACTAGGCAATGTAGATCAAGTGCAAGATAATGAATTGATGAGATCATCTAATACAGGGAATTTATATGCAACAACCATCAAGCTCTTCTTCACAAGGGATACATCAATGTGTCATCATGGAAAAGTGTTACCCAGTGGAGTGCCTCCATCCAAATCCATCATAAGTCAAAGTAGGAAAAATATTGCTTCATGGAGAAGGCTTCCATTAGAGGGGAGAAGTGGTGGTAGGGGTAGAGGGAAATGGAGGTGGAAAATGTAGTGTTTGCGATCTTGAATGCTACAAAATATGGTTGGGCATAGATCTAGAATGTGGGAGAAGCCACATATCATAGAGGATGTGGAGGATCCTAATGCAGTCTATGGAGTCAACAACAATATAGAGGAGTTACAAAAGGATGTTGGGATAACAACATGCCACAATGGCATAGCCTATTGAACAACCACATATGTGATTGCTTCTTGTATGGGAATTGTTGTCGTCATAGCTACCCCCACCACTCAACCATAAAAGTAATTTTCCTTGATGATTTTATAGACCATTAGCCCCATTGTACTTGGCGTGACCACCATGCACTTCAACATGATGAACTTCATAGCGGAGGAATGGATTACCAAGGTTTATTTATAATCCTCCATCATCGAACATGATTTTAAAATATACCATCTACTACTTTGGTTTTTGAAGTCAAATCATTGATGACTATGGTTTTGTAAATTACCACTCTTACTCATTATCTTACCTCTGTTAGGATTAAATAATAAAACACAAGAAATAAATAAATGCGAAAATAAAACATAGAAGAATAAAACAATACACAAGACACAATTTTACGTAGTTCAACCAATGTGGGCTACATCCATGGAGAAAATAACCAAGCCTTATTATTCCATTCAACAAATCTCGAAGGAATACAACCTACAACAAATCTATCATACTTCCTCTTCGATCTCACAATTACACTCTCTATTCCTTCTTCACTTCCTTCACACCCTTCACACTACTCACACCACAATCTCCAATGTTGTCCAACATCCTCTTATAAAACGAAAGTTACAATTTTAGGGTAAATCATTAAAGACCCAAAATAAAAAAGAATTACTATTTTCGGTAAATTATCTTTTTGTCGCAATTTTTCGTTTTTAATAATTACTATTTTCAAAAAATTATTTTTCGTAAAAACAATTTCCATTTTTTTAAAGCGAAAAACCCCTTGCGAGGCTACCTTGGTCTGAGAGACCACGAAAAGGGGTTCTACACCGTCAAAGTCACCCGGGAGTCGCACCCAACCCTTCCCGCACCAACATTATCAATTGGATTTTGGTTACCCAATTCAGCCTTTTGGTAGGGTGGAGATTTGAACCTGGGACCTCTCTTGGAGGATTTCCCTTTCCTCTCCAACTCACCTACAACACCTAGGTATAATTTTTGTTTTTTAGTAATTACTATTTTCGACAAATTATTTTTTGTCAAAAAAATTCGTTTTTAGTAATTACTATTTTTGGAAAATTATTTTTCATCATTTTTTTTTAAATAGTAATTCACAAAAAAAACTCGGATTAACATGCAATTTGACACACAATTACATAACATCCATATCCTTTCGTAGAGTGGATCCAAACGCCGCTAAAACATGACCTTCAAATTAGAATCAAGCTCCACAACCAACAATCTCCCACTTGGACACTGATCATAGTAACTCCACTGCTACTGCACATGCTGGACTATACTTCAACTTTGGACCTAGAAATTTTCTCACCTTTTACTATCATGTTTGAAGACCAACTGAAACTGAGCAAGAACTCGGTTTCTCCCTAGTTACTACCTTTGTAAACATATCTGCATGATTCTGGATAGTGTGTATCTTCTCCAATTTTAACTATCTATTTTCCAACACTAAGCACATGAAATGGTACTTGGTTTGTATATATTTAGTCCTAGATTGAAAGGTTGAATTCTTGGTAAGATGAATGGCACTCTGACTGTCACTGTATAATATGCTATTCTCCTACTTCTTTTCCAACTCCTCCATAAACCTTTGTAACCAAATCATATCCTTACCAGCCTCTATAACAATACTCTGCTTCTCTTGTTGAAAGTGCAACAACCTTTTATAATTTTGAAATCCAACTTACTACAATTCCACCTATAGTAAAAATATACACTGTGGTACTCCTCTTGCTATCTATATCACTTGCCATATCTGAATTAATATATCTCTGTAAAGCATTGTTAGAACCTCCAAAGCATAATACCTAAGTGATAGTACCTCTCAAATACCTAAGAATCCACTTCACTGCCTCCCAATGTTGTTTTATTGGATTGTTCATAAACCTGCTCACAACTCCCACTACATGTGCAATATTTGGTCTTGTGGACACCATCGCATACATCAAACTGCCAATTGCTGATGAATAAGGAACCTTGGATATATAATCAATCTTCTCTTGTATCTTGGGACACATCTCTTTGGTCAATTTGAAATGATTGGCCAAAATTGTACTAACAGGTTTTGCATCCTACATATTAAATCTTTCCAACACCTTCTCAATGTACTCACCCTGAGATAATGTTAATTTATGATTTTTTCTCTCTTGTTATTCTCATACCAAGGATTTGTTTTGCAGCACCCAAATCCTTCATTGTAAATGACTCTGCCAATTTTTTTTTAGCATAATTATATCCTGCATGTTAGACCCTACAATAAGCATGTCATCTACATACAATAACAAGATAATATAGTTACCATTATCCAATCTCTTAAAATAAACACAGTGGTCAGAATAACATCTACTATAACCTTGTTCTGACATAAACATGTCAAATTTCATAAACCATTGCCTTGGAGCTTGCTTCAGGCCACACAAGATCTTTTTTTAACCTGCATACTAATTCCTCACTCCCTTTGACCTCATACCCTTGTGGATGTTGCATATAAATATCTTCCTCCAAATATCCATGGAGAAAAGTTGTTTTTACATCTAACTATTCAAGATGCAAATCCTCTACAACCACTAGGCTTAAAATAGTTCTAATTGAAGTCATTTTAACAAGAGAAAAAATTTCATCATAATCAATACCTTTCTTCTATGCAAACCCCTTTACAACCAGTCTAGCCTTATACATATTTTTACCTCCATCTTCTTCTTTCACCTTGTAAACCCATTTATTCTACAATGCTCTTTTTATTGTAGGCAACCGAACCAGATCCTAAATCTGATTGTGTACCAAGGAGTCCATATCCTCTTTCATGCCTTACTCCCACTTCTTCCTGGTTTCTACCTACATCGCTTCTTCATATATTTTCAGTTCACTAGAGTCAGATAATAATACATAATATAAAGAAGGAGAGTAACAATCAGAAGGTCTACTTATCCTGGTAGATATTCTAACAATACTTATAGGAGTTTGAGGTGCTTGTTGTTATTGTTATTGATTTTCTAACACCTTTGGAGTTTCAATTTTTATCAAGCATTGTATATTCTATGTTTACCTTTTCTTGTCTCTTTTGCTGCAAGTGGTATATATACATGACTTTATCATTGAATACCATATCTCTACTCCTAATGATTTAGTGATTTTCATAATCCAAAAAACAATAACCAAAATTATTAACTCCATATCCAATGAAAGTGCACTTCTTGGATTTTAACTCAAGTTTAGTTCTATTTTCCTTATCAATATGCACGAATGCTTCAAACTGAAAGTCTTCAAAAATGAGTAGTTAATAGGCTTACCTATCCGTACCTCTTTTGAAATCCCACCATCTAGGGAACTTGAAATCCCTCTATTTATTAAATAAACTACAGTATCCACATCATCTACCCAAAACTATAAGGGTAATCTTACATGTAATCTCATACACCTAGCACGTTCCATGATAATTCTGTTCATCTTTTCTGACACACCATTTTCTTATGGAGTTCTTGAAATAGTATTCACTCTACGAATCCCATGGTATGAATAGTAACTGTTAAACTCTATGCTACAATTTTACCTCCATTATCTGATCTGAGACACTTCAACTTATTTCCTGTCTCATTCTCAACTAAAGCTTTCCATTTCTTAAAGTATCAGACATTTGTTTTCTTTTGAATATAATAAACCCAAGTTTTTCTAGTTGCATAATCAATAAATAACATAATAAGAAGAGCCACCAAGAGATGATATCTAAGTTGGTCCCCATACATCTGTATGCACAAGCTCTAGCTTTTCACTCTTCTTTTCTTTTCCAACTCTAAGAAATCTAACTCTTTTTTGTTTTCTATAAATGTAGTGCTCACAAATGTCCAAATCAACCTACTTCAAACCTGGCAAAAAATTCCTTTAGTGGAGAATCGACATCCCCTTCTCACTCATGTGCCCAAGCCTATGATACCAAAAAACTATATCCGCTCCTATAGAAGCTAAAGTAATAGAAAGAGCAGTATTACGAATATATACATACAACCTACCTTTCTTCTTTCCTTTTGCTAATAATAGTGATCCTTTAGCAACCTTCCACGAATATGCTGAGAATGTAACTGTACATCCTTCGCTTTCCAACTGCTCTATGGAAATTAGATTTCTTCTCAAATCAATAATATGTCTTACCTCTTTCAGCAGCCATTGGTTTTCATTCGATAATTTTTCAATATCTTACCCTTTTCAATGATTTTATATGGTCTATCATCACCCAAATAGACATGTCCAAAATCACCTTGAACATAATCTAAACAATATTTTCTATGAGGTGTGGCATGATATGAAGCCCCTGAGTCTAGCACCCAACAATTATTAATATTATCTAGTGAAAGGATTAAAACATCTTGCAATACATCACCTTCTATTTTTCCTTCCTGAATAATTTGTTTTTCTTTTCGAGTCCAACAGTCTCTTTTTAGGTGTTCTTTCTTTTCTGCAATGCCAACATTCCAACTGCTTCCCTTTGGATTTGGATCTACCTTTCTTTGATTTTTCATATTTTCTTGGACTCTTTCCTCTCTCCTTTTATCTACCCCTATTTTCCATAGTCAATGCATTACCCAATGTCTCACTTGTATTTTTTCGTTGCATTTCCTCGCTAAGGATAACACCAATACCATCATCAAATTTTAAAGTATTTGAACCAAAAACAAAATTACTCACAACCATAACCAAGCCATTTCAGCTTTTTGGCAGTGAACATAAGATCAAAAGAGCCCTAACATCATCATCAAAATTTACTCCAATAAAATTTAACTGATTAGTAACCGTAATAAACTCATTTAAGTGATCAGTAATAGACCCACCTTCTGACATCTACATATTAAATAAATGCTTCATAAGAAATACCTTGTTTGAAGTTGAGAATTTTTCATACAGTTTAGCCAATGCATTCATTAAACCCTTCGTTGCCTTTTTCTTTGAAATATTGAAGGCTACCAACGATTCCAGACACAGTCGTATTGTTCCTAGTGCCTTTCTATCCAAAACTTCCTATTCTTTGTATGATGTCTTCACTTGCTTCTTTGCTATTCCGCTAATGGTAGGTAAAGATCATTTTGATAAAAATAGTCCTCCATTTGCATCCTCCATAGCTGGTAACTTTTGCTATTAAACTTCTCAACCCTAAACTTGCCTTATTTTGCCATTTCTTCCACTCGTACTGAAAACTCTCTTTTCAAGTACGTTTTTCAAACCCTAGGCTCTGATACCAGTTATTAGAATTAAATAATAAAACACAAGCAATAAATAAATGTGGGAATAAAAAATAGAAGAATAAAGCAATACACGAGACACATATTTATGTGGTTTACGTGGTTCATCCAATTAGGCTACATCCATGGAGAAAATAACCATGCCTTATTATTCCATCCAGCAAATCTCGAAGAGATTCAAGCTACAACAAATCCTTCGTAATTCCTTTTCGATCTCACAATTACAGTCTCTCTTTCTTTTTCACTTCCTTCACACCCTTCACACTACTTCACACCACAATCTCTAATGTCGTACAACATCCTCTTATTAAAAGAGGGTTATAATTTTAAGGTAAATTATTAAGACCCCCAAAAAAAAAGAATTACTATTTCAGCAAATTATCTTTTTCGTCATAATTTACCATTTTTAGTAATTACTATTTTCGAAAAATTATTTTTCGTCAAAAAAATTTATGTTTTTAGTAATTACTATTTTCGGCAAATTATTTTTTATAAAAAAAAATCGTTTTTAGTAATTACTATTTTTGGAAAAAAAAATTGTCAATTTTTTTTTTTAAATAGTAATTCACAAAAAAACTCGGATTAACATGCAATTTGACACACAATTACATAACATCCATATCCTTTTGTAGAATGGGTCCAAACGCGGCTAAAACAAGACCTCCAAATTAGAGTCAGATTCCACAACCAACAACCTTAAGGGTTATGTATTTCAAAATTAATTATAAATTTTTTTGTAGAAACTTTTAAATAAATAAAAAATAAATATAACTGATCGATGATTTTCACCATGTAATTAATGTCCTTCTAACTTATTATCTTGGATGAGGGGCTAATAAGGGGAAAACTTTATTCCTTATTCTTTTTTTTCTTCCATGCATGATATATTTTTTCAACATCGTAGTATTTGAACTTGGATTGTGCTCATATAATTACATTCCATTTATCTTTGTTTTAGAGTATTTTGGATTCTTTACACGTAATAAGATTGATATTGAGAATTAAAAGCTTTACAATATAATCAATTTTTCTTTTATTAATTAACTTTATTACATCATATCTTATATATTAATTAAAATTGAAAGTGCCCATGGGGCCATGTTTTAATGGTTGAGACATATAGGTGGCATAGCTCGCATCAAGGTTTAAATCCCAGCAACACCAAATAAACTATATAACTAGCATCAAGGTTTAAATCCCAACAACACCAAATAAACTATATAGCTTGAAACTCTTTCAAAACCTTATTTTGAAAAAAAAATTAAAACTTCAAATATGTGATTCATCAAAGTACATATTCAAGTTTTGGATTTTTGTTGATAAAATAAATGATATTTAAAATAACATGTATCTTAAAATTTTGTATTACATAAACAACTTAGCTATTATGCATGTATTTCTTAAGAAGATTTGAACTGTCATCTTCTTAAAAAGTTAGGAGTGCCATTTGATTATTTTTTTCAATTTTATATTTGTATAATTAATAAAAGTTTGTGAGATGCACCTAGAATTAAAGTAAAATCAATCAAATGGATAAAAATAATAAAAAAAAATCAACTAAATGGATAATTATGAAAGTGTTATCAATTTCCAAGTTGAAAAATAAAAATAATATATATATATATATATATATATATATATATATATATATATATATATATATATATATATATATATATATATATATATTTTTTTTTTTTGGAGTAATACTTTTTATACACATCTACCATAGAGATTGAACATAATATATTATCGATAATGAAAATATTATTTTTATAATATATAGATACTTATTTTATATATAAATAAATAAATATAAAAGTAAAAACTATAATAAAATTATGACTTTTTTTTTGGTTACATAGATGAATTGGTTACAATCACAATTTTTAGTAATTGTCAGCGCAGCTGGCAGGGTTCAAACCATAGTTGGGAAAATCGAAATTGGGTAGTAAATCAGTTGGTTTAAAAATCGACAAGGAATCAGAATTGAGAAAAATTTGGAAAAAAATCGGCATTTTTTATTGAAAAAACCAAAGAAAAATGTAAATTTTCATTGAAAAAAAAGCTTTTTTCATGCATATCAAAGTTTTTCGGGAAAAAAACGGTAAAATCGGGAAAAAATCGGCTAAATCAAGATTTTTTGCAGATTTTCTCGACTATAGTTTAAACTATCAGCAAAAAAATCGATAAAATCGAAAAAAAATTGGCTAGCCTATGAATCAGAAAAAAATCGATAAAATCAAGATTTTTTGCAGATTTTCTTGACTATAGTTCAAACTATCAGTGAAGGCTTCCAACACATCCATCGTCTCGTTAATGGTAACCCGACGTGAGATGGGGACCGTCGGACGCACAGGGTTTGCACCGTCTTCGTCAGTATGGTTCAACACGTGACATGAAAGGGACAACTGAACAAGCAAAAACAGATCGTCGTCATCAATTAGGTGCAACACACAGAGGAGTTGGATCGGGCTACTGGCTATGCATGGACACGCCCGTGGGATTGAAACCTCGGTCTCCTCTCCTAGACGCCCCAACTTACCAATCCACCTAGACCCACGAACATAAAATTATGATTTTTAAATAATAAAAAAAATTACACTATAAACTTAATTTTCAAATTTATAAATAAACTTTAACATTTTTTAAAGCTAATAAATTACGTTAACCACTTTTTTTTACGGTATGTTAACCTTACTATAAACTAAAATCAATAATAAAATTTACTTTAAAATAGTATACAATTATTTTTAACTATTTTCTAAACTAGCTTAGATATAAAGGATATATCACTTTACTTGGCTTACAGTGGTCCAATTTTTTTACTTTTGAACAGCTTTAGAGGGATTGGCCTAATCAAGAGGGTGTTGATCATTTTATTAGGCAGTTAGTTTGAATGGGTTCTCCCATTCTTCTTTGGAATATTTGAAATGAAAGGAACAACCGAATTTTTAATCAAGACAGGAAGGATATTGACTATATTTGAAAAAAGACCATAACCAACTTAGTTGAATCAGTCCATCAACTCCTTAATCACCCCCAAAACTCCCACCAAAGATGGGATCAAGTGATGCAAAGATTGAAGATTAAATCTTCTAAGGGCAACCAACTTAAAGGGAATGTGAGTATTAGTAAGATAGATAGGACAAGAAATTGGCAACCTCCTCCTAAGGATTTTGGAAAAGTCAATACTGATGGAGCCTCTAGAGGGAACCCTGGAAAACCCAGTGTGGGAGGAATTGGTAGACTTTCAGATGGCTCCCTGGTTTTTGCTTTTTCTGAGAATTTGGGTATTCTTTCCAATAACCTTGTTGAGGGGTATGGTATCCTCATAGGCCTTCAGGAGACTACTAAGGTTGGATGGGAAAAGGTGTTAGTTGAGTTTGACTCTCAACTTATGATTAATCTCTTGAAGACTCCTAAGAATCATAAGGTGGATTGGAGAATAAAAAGAATTATTGAGAAGATTCAATTAATCCAAGATGAGATTTTTGAAAGTTGATTACAATCATGTAGTTAGAGATCAAAACAAGAGTGCTGATGCTTTAGCTAATTGGGCTTTGGACAAAGATGATCTTACTTGTTATGGCCACCCTCCTAGATGGTGGGCTTTTCAAATTAGGGAAGCTCTTCTTTCTATCATTTCTTTGGATGACTCTAGTTCTGAAGGTACCTAGTTTCTTTTTGTTTTTTTTTGCTTCTCTTTGGTTCATTCAGTTCTTTTTAGTTTCCTAGCTCATTCTATTCTTTATTTTGTTTCCTTTGTTGATTCTTGCCTTAATAGTCTTCTGGTCTAGATAGGTCATTGTTATGTTCAATTTTTTTTTTTTTTTTTTCAGTTTTTTAAGGTGGGTGGGTTCTTTTGTTTTGTTTTGTTTTTGTGTTCTTTGTGTTGTTTTTTGTTGTTATTGTGTTTTTGTTGTTTTGTGTGGTTTTTTTTTTAAGTTTTTTGTTACTGTTCTTGTGTTTTTTTCGTTCTTGTTCTTGGGTTTCTCTTTGTTTGTGTTAATTCGTGTTTTTATGTGTGAGTGTTTTCTATGTTTTTTGTTTTTGTTTATTGTCTGTTGTTGGTTGATTTTTATTTTTATTTTTATTTTATTTTTTAGGTTTTGGTTGTGTTTATTTTTCATGTTTTTTTTGGGTTATGTTTTTGTAGTGTTCTGTTGTTTTTGTCTTGTTTGTGTTTTATTATGTGGTTATTGTGTTTTCTAAGTGGTTCATGTTGTGGTTTCTTTTATCTTATTGTGTGTGTTTGGTTGTGCTTTTGTTTTTGACACACTTAAGGAGCATGCTTTTTATTTTATTTTATTATTTTTGTTGTTATTTACTTATTTATTTACTTATTTTTAAATTGGTTTTGTGTGTTTGTTTGCTCCTTGAGTATGTCAAAGGTGGTAGGCCAGGTCCAAGTCCTGGGTGTTTTTGGCGGAATGGATGCCCCTGCCTCCTTGGGTCTTACCCGAAAGTGACATCCTTTTGGGATGTTTTCCACAAATAAAAAAAAATATATAAATGATATATATCTAAAAACGCTAAGAGTTATCAATCTCGAGACGCCTATCTCATTTCTTGGGGGTGTGATATCCAAGATAGGTGCCTCAGAATTGATATCTCTCGACGTTTTTAGATATATATCATTTATATCTAAGCTAGTTTAAATGTTTTTTTGTTAATGTCGGCTTTTTTAATAAAAAAAATTATTTACGATGTGACATGTATGACCTCTTTGCCTTCCACTTTTGTTTGCCATTGTAGGAACGCCTTTCGACATAATAACAATAAATGCTTTATAAAAAAAATAAAAATAAGAAAGATTATCATATAATTGATGGAAAGGCTCCTCCATATATGGATCATGTCTTGTTATGTGTTTAACCTAACCCTTAGGTGCATGATTGTGCTGCTTTATATTACAAGTGTACCTTTTCATGTTTTTTTTTTCAAATATAGAATGAATTAAAATTATTTTTCAACTAGACTTTGGATATCGATATAGATGTAATGGAGATTTCGAAGAGAAGAGACCCTCTCCAACTCCCTATGTAAATTTTTCATTTATCTTTTTAAAAAATATATTATATTTTATTTAAAAATTTTAATCTATAAAAATAAAAACTATAATTATATAATTAAATTAATTTATTTTATTTATAATATAATCCATAATAACTTTGAAGTAAAAATTAATTTAAAAAGCAAGAAAAGCTCCGACTAATATGGATCATGTCTAATTTTAAGTTGGAGACTCTCACGTATATGGATAATGTCTAATTTTAAGTTGGTCCCTATGCATATCTTACGTTTCCATGCTATTTAAGTTTTATTTTTGTCATGCTTATGATATGTTACCATTTGACCATTAAGTGAGTCATACTTATGGGCCATGGTATATTTTATTTTATTATTTTTGTGGAGATATTTTTTGGGGTTTGCTTGTGCAAGTTTGAAAATAAGAGTACATCAAATCATATTTAGGTTTCTAAGGTTAGGTAGATTGATAATTATTTGTTTGGATAATGATGGTACGAATTTCGAGTGATTGGTGGTCTTTCTCATGTAGATTAATAACATCGAGATGGTATAGACTTATTGGAAACAAACTCCATAATTTGAACTTACAAATTATTTTTAATATAATATTTAAAAATTTTATCATACTTACTTTCTACTATGAGTATAATATGGTTGAAATCTTTATGCAAAGCCCAATCATTTTGGCTTAACATGGGATTTTAGCTCAATGTGAGATTTCAATTGAATAATAAAATTTGAAAATAACTCTCAAATCATTGTGGGATTTCAATTGAATAATGAAATTTGAAAATAACTCTAAAATCAATTAGAAATAAGTGTGACCAAAAAAATATATGGAAACATAAGTCATAATGGACGTTAAAATAAGTCAAGTTTAATAGTTAAAGGAGGGTGGGATAAAGACCCCTCCAAGTCATGATTAAGGTTTTATCATATTATGTTTTAATTATTGAAATATGTAAATTTATTTGTAGATTTTTAATAATATTTTTGTCATATATTATGTATAATTTTATTTGAGGTTACTTTTATTAAAATATAAAAAAATATTATATTTATGAAAATTAACATTTTTGGTCTAGAGATTGTATTGGGAGAGCTTTAGCAAAAATCTATTGAACATTTGCATGGTCGACCTTATCATGTCACACTACCTTTCAATAGGACAAATTAGCCCTTGTATTTTTTGTAGGACTTCTTCTAGGTATTTTTCACACCTTGCATGATTTCCTTCTTATGGCCTCTAACCCTAGTGAACCAACAATTGATGTTGGTATCATTGGTGTGGAAGTATGTGCAAATGGTTCCTCTTAAGTGGCTAAGAAAGTTCACACGAAAAGTGATTCACAAGATAAACATTCTTCTCTTAATGTTGTTATCTTCATTCTTGAGTTTGATACTACATGCAAGTGGCTTGATAATTATACCTTAGTTGGATATTTTGTGGGTAGAATCCCACTAGAAAGTGTTCTAAAGGGTTGGGTCAATTTTGCCTGGGTCTCCCGTGGGGTCTAATTGGAAGTTGTTCAAAAACTTACCAAAGGTTTCTTCTTGTTTCACTTTGTTGAACCAGAGCATGCCTAGGCCATTTATCAACATCGCCCATGGTATGTCTCTAACTCTCTCCTTGTCTTTGTTCCTTGAACCCGAGATTTTGCCATTTTTGAGAAACACACCAAATGAACCCCAATTTGGGTCAAGTTCCCCAGACATTCATTACCTTTATGGTCTTACCTCAACCGCATTGTAGTATCCCTTGGTAATGTTGTTTGTGTTAATCCATAAGAAATTTTTGCAACTTACCCTCAAAAAGGGTTTGTGTTGAGATAGATATCTCCAAGGATCTCAAGGATACCATTGATATCCATATTGGTGTCCAATGCATATCTTAGAGGGTTTTATACCTAAATATTCCTAATACATGCTTCAGATGTCAATATTCTAAGCACAAGATCAAGGATTGTACTTTGGTAACCTAGAGAGCTAAACCGATTACAAAGCTTAATAACACAACCACTCTTGAATATGCTAAAAAGGGATGAACAACTATGGGTAATCGAAGAAATAACCACAACAACAATTCCATAGGATCTACATCCACTAGGCCTTAGACCAAAGTTCCCATCCAAGATCCCAAAAAAGATAGCAAGGAGAAGGAAGCTTCTCAACCATCTCATTTTGAAAATAATCTTAAAGAGGTATCCAAACCTCATTACATTATAACTCCCTAGGCTATTAGTGTAAGGCAATCACTTAGACAAGTTTTTATTTGTTGTCTCCTCCAACAAATGCTAGACACTCACACAACCCAAGTCATAAGGAGGAGGTTGACAAGTTTGTGCTAAATAAAAGTCCATATTTCACACCAATTATGTAGTTGGAAAATTATAGGTCTAACCACGAGTCTATACAGACATAAAACAAGTATGAATTTCTGGATAAGCTCGACAACAAGGACACATTGCTCAATCAATATCTTTCATAAATTTTCTTTCATGAAATGCTAGGGGTTTGACAAACTTTAAAAGAAAGTATATCATGCTGAAGACTTGATAGAGGTATCCCAATCTCAATATTCTTTGTTTACAAGAATTAAAGATCTTAGTTTATTTGCTCTCTACAACTTCTTGTGACATATGATCGATTAGTTTTTTCTTCCATAGCGATCATGATCTAGGGCATGGCAGAGTTGCCACCCTTATCTTTGCTAGGTGGTGGCTACATTTAATTGACCATGGATGTGATCCCAATTAGTAATCCTTATGGTTGCTTTTAAATAGTAATAGTCATTTATTTGGGATTATTAATGTTGATGCCTCTAATGATGTTGTTGAATTATCTCACATTTGACATTGGATCATGGATGCACTGCCTACTACATCTTGGATATTATATGGGTATTTTAACATAATCAAATATGCATAAAACAAATACAGTAGCCTACTAATGCATTAGACTTTTGGTAAAAGGGCTACATGGTACTACATATGTACTAAGTTGGGCTTTTTCAACCCCAATACTAGCCACTGTTATTCTAATTCCATATGGTACACGTGGAATAATATGCAATTTGACATGGAAAGAATTCTTAAATAGATTGATAGAGTCATGCTAATAGGTTAGCCTATTTCTCTCTTCTCTAATTGTTTCTCTCTATCAGTGGAGCCCATGCCAGATATTGTCCTCTCTGAAGAACACAAGCTTATACTAAGAGGGGGGGTGAACAGTATAAGACCTCTTTTTATTTTTTCCTTTATACTTCAAAACAGTAAAGCAATATACCCAAAGCAATATCAAAGCAATGCACAATATCATCCACAAAGTGACACCAATTTTAATGTGGTTCATCCAGAATGGCCAGGCTACATCCACAAAACTTTTCTCTAAAAGTTATCTCAAAGTTCTTTGGGAATCCTTCCCAATTACAATGTTTATGAGCCTCGGCCCAAAGGAGATACCTTCCCCCAATCAAAATTTATGAGCCTCTGCTCAAAGGATATACCTTCCCCCAATCAAAATTTATGAGCCTCTGCTCAAAGGAGATACCTTCCCCTCTACTCTGGAAATGATCCCTCAGAAGATCAATTGCCTCTACCTCTTGCCAGCACGTGGAACTCCTTTCCATCGAAGACCTCCTATACTCAATGCTTAGCCTAAGAGACCTATGCCTTCTATGATCACGTCCACGGTAGCTCGACAACCCTGTACCAAACATAGTCGATCGGTCTAGTACGGGTCTTCCTCTGTCTATCAGATCTGTCCAACTTTGAATAAATCAATTCTCTGCAACAAGCCTTCTCAAAGACTTGCCAAATATATCCTCAGGTTCTTCTCAAAGAACCAATGCACCTCTGTCCTCACACAGTAGCACTCCGCGTTCATCTTTGCCTTTGTGCTCTCTACACCCTTTGCTATTTTTACGCAAACACAGCCGCACTTGGTCGAACTTCAACCTTTACACCTCTGCGCAATCACAGTGGCATCGTCTTCGCACACTCTGCTTCCTTTGCGATCTGTCACACTTAGAATGATTCGACAAAATGCACTATTCACACTACGATCAAATTTTGCACTCTGCTCTCGACGATCGAACTTATTGCTCTACGCATTATCTACGAACGTCGCATTTCAACCACACTTCAACTCTCCAAACAACCCTCCTTTTATAACAGAATTTTCATCATCAAAACTTTAATCTTAGTCGGCTGTTATACCAAATGCAAACCCTAATCTTCGTCGGTCGCAAGCCCTAATCTTCATCGGATAAAATTTGACTTTGTCGGTTTCACTGCCTCTGTAACTCTTCTGTAGCTTCTGTCGTGAAAATACATGTCACAATATCGTGACACTTTTCGCTTTCTTAACATCTTCTCGGCTTGCACCCGCGAAAGTAGAACATGTCACAAAATCGCAACACTTTTGCTTCCTTGCACTCTTCTCTGCTTGCATTAGCGAAAATGAAACATGTCACGAAATCGTGACACTTTCGTTGCCTTGTGCTTTTCTCTGCCTTACGCCCATGAAAATAGAACATGTCACAAAATCGTGACGCTTTCGCCTTTGAGCTCTTCCTCCTTGAATTTGTCACAAAATCGCGACGCTTCTTCTTCCATGCTCTTTCGTTTTGCTTCTATCATGAAATCATGACTCTTCTCCTGTTGAAGACCTGCTTTCTATTTTTGTCGTGAAATCGTGATACTTTCTCCAACCGTATGCTGCCATCTCAATCTATCGTGAAATCGTGACACTTTCTGCATCCGTAAGGTTTCTCTTCAACCTGTCACGAAATTGTGACACTTTCTGCATCCGTAAGCTTTCTCTTCAACCTATCACGAAATCGTGACACTTTTTGCATCCGTATGCTTTCTCTTCAACATTTCGTGAAATCGTGACATTTATTACTTCGAAACATTTCCTTTGTTGCATGTCATGAAATCGCGACAAATCTTACTTGGAACATTTTCATCTGTAGCATGTCACGAAATCGTGATGGTTCTCACTTCGAACTCTATAGCATGTCGTGAAATCGCGACAGTTCTCACTTCGAACTCTGCAGCATGTCGTGAAATTGTGACACTTTTCGTGTTACTTTCTCTCTCTTCGAACTTGTCGTGAAATCGTGACAATTCATACTATGGACTCTCTCTTCTGCATTATGTTGCGAAATCGTGACACTTTTCTTTCGAACTCTCTCTCCTACAACATGTCGCGAAATCCCGACATTTTTTCGTTCGTACAACCTTCCTTGCAATATGTCACGAAATCATGACATTTCTGACTCCGTACATTCTCTCTCCTCTTTGAGTCGCAAAACTACGACATGTCGCGATATCGTGACACTTTTCTAACTTGCTTTCTCTCTCCTGCTTAAGTCGTGAAAATGCGACATGTCACGATATCGTGACACTTTTCTAAAATGCTTTCTCTCTCCTGCTTAAGTTGCGAAAAATGCGACATGTCACGATATCACGACATTTCTTCAACTTACTTTCTTTCGAACCTATCAACTTGGGGTTTGCAAAAGACCTTTGAAATTGTCATACCGTAACCTTCATCAAAACAAATTATTTGACATCAAATCAAATTCCTTCAAAAGCTTCTTGACATCAATGACAACTTATTCATTTGAGCAAATGCAATGTACCCAAAGTACCCAAAATTGCCAACAATATCTCCCTTTGTCATTGATGGCAAACCTTTACGAAAAACACTTCTCAAGAGCCAAAACTGAAACCAACTGTGCTAACAACTGTCAAAATGTGCCATCAAGCTTTTCCTCTTCAAACTGTGAAGTTTTGCTCCCCCTGACTTGAAGCTTTTCCTCTTCACTTGAAGCTCTCCCCCTTACTCATATCTCTCCCCATTTGTCATCAATGGCAAAGGGTCACCTTTGGGGCTCGGGACTAAGAATGATCCTCTTAGCTTAGTCCCTCCCCCACCTCCTGATGAGGTGATTAATTCTGGGGTGGGAGTAAAACTCCCATTAGGAACTGATCATCATCAGTGTCTATAACTTCCTTTTCGGGCCTTCTCTTGAACTCTTTGTCCACATTCCTATTCTTGTCACTATTCTTGTTCTTGTTCTCATCCCTGCTCTTGTTCATGCCCAAACCTGTTCTGACCAAACCTGTTCTGGCCGAACCTGTTTTGATCAAACCTGTTCCTGTTATTTACCTCGCAATAGACTGCCTTGTGCCCAAACTGTTGAAAAGAGTAGCAATACCCTTGAAAGAAACCAACACTTATGAAATTTTCGTTTACCTTCTTCACGTGAGCCATGCAATGTGAAGCCATGTGACCAAACCTGTGACACGTAAAACATTTGCCTTGAAATTTTCTTTTATTTGACCTCTTGGGTCCTGAAAACTTCTTCTCATTCTGAATTTTGTTTTCTGTTTCTGTGCATCTGTCATTCAAGGACTCATGATCTGAAATAATTTCCTCATCAGAACTCTCTTCCTTTTGGAGTCTCTTACTAGACTCTCTAACTTGTTCCTTGTGTGGCTTAACAAAACCAAGTCCTATTTTATCTGTTGTTTTTCTTTGACCGTTAATGAGTGACTTAACCTTTTTGGAGCTATCTTGAAACCTGTAAAGCTTATCCTTGTACTCTTTAGTTTCCTCTTTCAAAGATGCCATTTTCTGTTCCAACTCACTATACTCAAGAACCTTAGACTCTAACTCATCCTTGAGTTCTTGTGTCTTAGCTATAGAGAAATCAAGATTTTCTATAAGATCATCTCTCTCCATACAACATTCATCTAACTTTCCCTTGAGTCGCATTCTTCTTTCTTTCCTTTTTCAAAGCACTAAGAGCATTAATAAGTTCACTTTCAAGATCCTTTATTTGTTTGCTTTCTGAATCATCAAAGCCTTTTTCAGATTTCTTATCACTAGAGGTGCTACCCTTTTCAAAAACCATACATGCATCTTCCTTATAGTTTTCTAAAGCATCCTCATACATACTGGAAACCAAATCATTATTTGTACAATCATCCTCAAGGTGACCAAAATTTCCACATCTAAGACATTTCATGATAATGAATCTATGTTTCGGTTCTTCCTCTTTTTATGATATGAACAACATCTCATTTTCATCATCACTTGAAGAACTTTCACTTTCACTTACTATATCACGACATTTCTTCAACTTAATTTCTTTCGAACCTGTCAGCTTGGGGTTTACAAAAGACCTTTGAAACTGTCATGCCGTAACCTTCATCAAAACAAATTATTTGACATCAAATCAAATTCCTTCAAAAGATTCTTGACATCAATGACAACTTATTCATTTGAGCAAATGCAATGTACCCAAAATTGCCAACAATCTCCCCCTTTGTCATTGATGGCAAACCTTTACGAAAAACACTTCTCAAGAGCCAAAACTAAAACCAACTGTGCTAACAACTGTCAAACTGTGCCACCAAGCTTTTCCTCTTCAAATTGTGAAGTTTTGCTCCCCCTGACTTGAAGCTTTTCCTCTTCACTTGAAGCTCTCCCCCTTACTCATATCTCTCCCCCTTTTTCATCAATGGCAAAGGGTCACCTTTGGGGCTCGGGACTAAGAATGATCCTCTTAGCTCAGTCCCTCCCCCACCTCTTGATGAGGTGATTAATTCTGGGGTGGGAGTAAAACTCCCATTATGCACTGATCATCATCAGTGTCTATAACTTCCTTTTTGGGCCTTCTCTTGAACTCTTTGTCCACATTCCTGTTCTTGTCACTGTTCTTGTTCTTGTTCTCATCCCTGCTCTTGTTCATGCCCAAACCTATTCTGACCAAACCTGTTCTGGACGAACCTATTTTGATCAAACCTGTTCCTGTTATTTACCTCGCAATAGACTGCCTTGTGCCCAAACTTTTGACAAGAGTAGCAATACCCTTGAAAGAAACTAACACTTATGAAATTGTCATTTACCTTCTTCACGTGAGCCATGCAATGTGAAGCCATGTGACCAAACCTGTGACACGTAAAACATCTGCCTTGAAATTTTCTTTTATTTGACCTCTTGGGTCCTGAAAACTTCTTCTTCTCATTCTGAATTCTATTTTCTATTTTTGCGCATCTATCATTCAAGGACTCATGATCTGAAATACTTTCCTCATCAGAACTCTCTTCCTTTTGGAGTCTCTTACTAGACTCTCCAACTTGTTCCTTGTGTGGCTTAACAAAACCAAGGCCTATTTTATCTGTTGTTTTTCTTTGACCGTTAATCAGTGACTTAACCTTTTTGGAGCTATCTTGAAACCTGTAAAGCTTATCCTTGTACTCTTTAGTTTCCTCTTTCAAAGATGCCATTTTATATTCCAACTCACTATACTCAAGAACCTTAGACTCTAACTCATCCTTGAGTTCTTGTGTCTTAGCTATAGAGAAATCAAGATTTTCTATAAGATCATCTCTCTCCATACAACATTCATCTAACTTATCCTTGAGTCTAGCATTCTTCTTTCTTTCCTTTTTCAAAGCACTAAGAGCACTAATAAGTTCACTTTCAAGATCCTTTATTTGTTTGCTTTCTGAATAATCAAAGCCTTTTTTAGATTTCTTATCACTAGAGGTGCTACCCTTTTCAAAAACCATACATGCATCTTCCTTATAGTTTTCTGAAGCATCCTCATACATACTGGAAACCAAATCATTATTTGTACAATCATCCTCAAGGTGACAAAAATTTCCACATCTAAGACATTTCATGATAATGAATCTATGTTTCGGTTCTTCCTCTTTTTCTGATATGAACATCTCATTTTCATCATCACTTGAAGAACTTTCACTATCACTACTAGAACAGTTACTTGCTTTGTCTAGGTAGAAACTCTTCTTGTGCTTGTGAAAATACCTCTTTCCTTGATTGCTATGCTCATATTTGTTCTTTCTATGATGCTTATGTTTTTTAGAATCCTTGCTCTTAGAATCCTGCTTATCTTCATCACTTTCATTCTTGGGAACAGTACAGTCAGTAGCATAATGACCAAACTTTCCACAATTGAAACATCTTATATTTTTGATTCTTTTGTGCTTTCTAGAGAACTTGCCTTTCTTGCTGTAATATGCCTCTTCATCACTAGAAGACTTATCACTCTCTTGAAGCTGTTTACCCTTGGATTTCTTGGTAGCCTTGAAAGCTGCCTCTTGACATCAACCTTCACTTGAGTTCTCAACTCAAATGCTGCAAGTATACTATGGAGCTCATCCTTTTTCAACTTATCCAAATCTTTAGCCTCCTCAATAGCAGGAATATTTTCACTAAATCTATTAGGAAGATATCTTAAAATTTTATCACAAACATCATTTTCAGCAAGCTCAAGACCTAAGTCTTTCATGGAGTTAACAACATCATCCATACAAAGCATGTAGTCACTAATATTTTCATCATCATTCATCTTGAGTTGTTCAAACATACCTTTGAAGTGTCTCAATTTGACCTTTCTGACATTTGTATCGCCTATATGAACCACCTACAACTGTTTCCACATTTCACTAGTTGTCTTGCAGTGAATCACTTTGGTGAGATCTGCTTCAGTAAGCCTTTTAGGATTGCATTCATTGCTTTTGAATTGTTGTGATGTAGGAGCCTTTCTTCTTTAGTATAAGGACCATGTACAGGAATAGTGTACTCATCTTAAATTACTTCCCATACCTCATTACCAAGTGCCATTAGATTAACCTTCATCCTTGCACTCCAAATACCAAAATCTAACCCATCAAGAATAGGTGCTGCATTGCCACTTGAATGATCCATTGTGTTCTTTACTAGCTTTTCCTTCAAGTTGTTAAACTTTTCAAAGGCACCCGCTCTGATACCAATTGAAGAACACAAGCTTATACTGAGAGGGGGGGTGAACAGTATAAGACCTCTTTTTACTTTTTCCTTTATACTTCAAAATAGTAAAGCAATATACCCAAAGCAATATCAAAGAAATGCATAATATCATCCACAAAGTGACACCAATTTTAACGTGGTTCACCTGAATGGCTGGGCTACGTCCACAAAACTTTTCTCTAAAATTTATCTCAAAGTTCTTTGGAAATCCTTCCCAGTTACAATGTTTATGAGCCTCGACCCAAAGGAAATACCTTCCCCCAATCAGAATTTATGAGCCTTTGCTCAAAGGAGATACCTTCCCCCAATCAAAATTTATGAGCCTCTGATCAAAGGAGATACCTTCCCCTCTACTCTGGAAATGATCTCTCAGAAGATCAACTGCCTCTACCTCTTGCTAGCACATGGAACTCCTTTCCATCGAAGACCTCCTCTCCTCAATGCTTAGCCTAAGAGACCTCTACCTTCTATGATCACGTCCACAACGACTCAACAACTCCGTACCAAACACAGTCAGTCGATCTAGTACAGGTCTTCCTTTGTCTGTCAGATCTGTCCAACTTTGAACAAATCAATTATCTACACATAAGCCTTCTCAAAGACTTGCCAAATCTATCCTCATGTTCTTCTCAAAGAACCAATGCACCTCTGTCCTCACACAGCAGCACTCTACGTTCATCTTTGCCTTTGTGCTCTCTATGCACTTTGCTCTTTCTATGCAAACACAGTCGCACTTGGTCGAACTTCAACCTTTGTAGCTCTACGCAATCATAGTGGCACCGTCTTCACACACTCTGCTTCCTTTGCGATATGTCACACTTAGAATGATTCAACGAAATGCACTTTGCACACTACAATCAAATTTTGCACTCTGCTCTTGACAATCGAACTTCTTGCTCTATGCATTATCTACGAATGCCGCATTTCAACCACACTTCAACTCTCCAAACAACCCTAACAAAATTTTCATCATCAAAACTTTAATCTTAGTTGGCTGTTATACCAAATGCATACCATAATCTTCGTCGGTCTCAAGACCTAATCTTCGTCGGCTAAAATTTGACTTTGTCGGTTTCACTGCCTCTGTAACTCTTCTGTAGCTTCTGCCACGAAAATACAACATGTCACGATATCGTGACACTTTTTTCTTTCTTAACCTCTTCTCGGCTTGCACCCGTGAAAGTAGAACATGTCACAAAATCGTGACACTTTTGCTTCCTTGCACTAGCAAAAACAAAACATGTCGTGAAATCACAACACTTTCGCTGCCTTGTGCTTTTCTCTGCCTTACACCCGCGAAAATGGAACATGTCACAAAATCATGATGCTTTCGCCTTTGAGCTCTTCCTCCTTGAATTTGTCATGAAATCGTGACGCTTCTTCTTCCATGCTCTTTCATTTTGCTTCAATCATGAAATCGTGACTCTTCTCCTATTGAAGACTTGCTTTTTGTTTCTGTCATGAAATCGTGACACTTTCTCCAACCGTATGCTGCCATCTCAATCTGTCACAAAATTGTGACACTTTCTACATCCGTAAGCTTTCTCTTCAACCTGTCGTGAAATCGTGACACTTTTTGCATCCATAAGCTTTCTCTTCAACCTGTCGTGAAATCGTGACACTTTTTGCATCCGTACGCTTTCTCTTCAACATGTCGTGAAATCGCAACATTTCTTACTTCGAAACCTTTCCTTTGCTGCATGTCGTGAAATTGCGACAGTTCTTACTTGGAACATTTTCATCTGCAGCATGTCGCGAAATCGTGATGGTTCTCACTTCGAACTCTGTAGCATGTCATGAAATCGTGACAGTTCTCACTTTGAACTCTACAGCATGTCACGAAATCATGACACTTTTCGTGTTACTTTCTCTCTCTTCAAACTTGTCACGAAATCGCGACAATTCATACTACGGACTCTCTCTTCTACATTATGTCATGAAATCGTGACATTTTTAACTCTGTACATTCTCTCTCCTCTTTGAGTCGTGAAACTGTGACATGTCACAATATCGCGACACTTTTCTAACTTGCTTTCTCTCTCCTGCTTAAGTCGTGAAAATGCGACATGTCGCGATATCGTGACACTTTTCTAAAATGCTTTCTCTCTCCTACTTAAGTCACGAAAATGCGACATGTCGTGATATCGCGACATTTTTTCAACTTACTTTCTTTCGAACCTGTCAGCTTGGGGTTTGCAAAAGACCTTTGAAACTGTCATGCCGTAACCTTCATCAAAACAAATTATTTGACATCAAATCAAATTCCTTCAAAAGCTTCTTGACATCAATGACAACTTATTCATTTGAGCAAATGCAATGTACCCAAAGTACCCAAAATTGCCAACACTCTCTGACCACTTTTATATTTTCTTTTGTATTTAATGGTCAAGTGGCATTGTTAAAAAGAAAAAACATTAGTTTTACTTAAAAATATTTTTGTTGGCATATACACCCACACTGGCCCACAACTAGCACATATAGAATCTTGAGCCTCCTCTCTACAATGATATTGGTTGGATCTAGTGGTGGAATAGTATGATTAAACGTACATCACAGTTTCTTCTCATCTATGGCCAGCAATTAGCACTTCTCCATCATCGCTCCTACAAGGCTACCACTTAGAGTTGATTCAAGCTATAATTGAGCTGGAAAATTTGACATTCTCACCCACTCTACAATTGCAAGTATTCAAGCTTCACCAGTAGAAATAAATCATTGACTATCACACGACGTGGGGAGACCTAATCAAGGTATGCCTTCACTAGCTTGATGTTAAAGATCAAATTTCTAAAGAATTTTGTCAAGCATTGCAAGCTTCTCAAGTCTCCCAAAATATCAAACACATAAGGGAAGGTCATCATGCTTTATCAAAACTCCATTATACCCTACATGTCTTTGTTTGTCATTATCAATAGGTTTTCAAGGCCCAACCTTCTTTTCCTAAGAAAGATATTACACTACAATAATATACAAATGTGGTCCCCTATAGGCTATCCACTTGATAATGGGTCTTATGTGACCAATTGCTCACTAAATATGAATTGCAGGAGGCCATATTCTCCATGGCAAATGATAAAGCCCCTAGTTGTGATGGATTCCCATACAAATTTTACAAATTCTTATGGGATACTATTGTTGAATATTTATTTTAGGCCTATTTTAAGCATTCCATACCAATACATTAGGTGATCTCATTAACAAGGCTAATATTAAATTCATACCTAAAATTGAAGATTTAGAGAATATCAACAATTAGAGGCCTATTGCCTTATTGAACGTTACTTATAAAATCATCTCTAAGGCTTTGAGACTATGTCTACAAAACTTGCTTTCACTAATTGTTTGTCCTAAACAGATAAGATTCATCAAAAACAAAAATATTCTAGATACCATAATTGTTATATGGGAAGGTATGGAATGAGCTCGAACCTCTAAAAAAAAACCTTATTTATTAAAATTGATTTTTCCAAAGCTTATGATCGTATCGAGTGGCCTTCATCATTATAATTTTATACGCTTTGGGATTTGGGCCAACCTTCATTTGTTCTTTCAAGATGCCTTTCGGATATGCCTCTACTTGTTTGAACATAAATGGTAAACAATCCTCCTCCTTTGACCTCTTTTAGTTTATTTGTTAGGTTTTCCCACTTGTTCTAGCACTTTATGTATTGGTTTCTAAGGGATTTGGATATTTACTAGACCACATAGTTTCTCAAGGTCAGGTTAAGGGCATACCCCTTCCCATAATGCTCAATAGCTATCTAATGACCACTTTGTAGATGACTCCTTTCTCACTCTACTTGAGGAAGAAACTAGCATCAAACATATATTAAAATATCTGGAAATATTCTACCTGGCATTGGGATCAAAATTCAATGGCAAAAGATGTAATTTTATTCTCAATCCTTTCTCCCCAAGCCTTCTTGGATTAATAAATTTGGTTGAAAATGGTTTGTCCATGGTGAAATATTTAGGTTTCTCAAAATCCCTTTTGCCTTTCAATCATCTTCCTCTTCTATTTGGCAATTTGTAATTGCCAAAGTTGAGAATAATTTATACCAATGGGTTTTAAAATCATTATCTTTAGCAAGCAAATTTCAAGATTGATTCAAGGTGCTCACTGCAACCCATGTGTACTACTCCTCTTGTTGGGCTCCCTCCAAAACTTCCTACCATAAGCTTGAAAAACTTCTTAGACTTTTTACGAGCTTCCTATTAGAGATGGAAGATATATTGTAAACAAGGGATATAGGTCTATAACCATTCCTAGTTATGTAGGTAACATTACTTGGAATTTTATTTAGTCTCTTTATTCAATCCCAAAGGTCAACTTATTTCTATAGACTGCTTACCAAAATCGTCAAATTACTTAGGATAACCCAAAAAAATATTTGCTGGTCTATCTATCTGCCCCTTATGCTATATAAAAATAAAGTATAGCTAATATAGTGTTGTCATACCATTTCTCTAAAGAAATACGGGCCAAGCTTCCTGAAGGCCTTCTTGGTTGGAGTGAAGCCCCCATGCTCTCTTCAATACCTAAGTTAATTTCTCCTAAAAATACCCTGTAGAAATTTAAAATGATAAATCCATACTCTAAACTTGGAAAATCATTCCTAGATATTTTTTGTAGGGAATATGGAATAGTAGCAAAAGTAAATATTTCAAATAAGAAGCTCCTAATATAGATAGAACTGTGGTCAATATTCAATGTCTAGTTAGGGATACTATCAAAGCCTATCTATGCAATATTAAAAATAGACCTCAAAACTACTTTCCTAGGAAAAGATAAGCACAAAAATATCTTCTGAAGTTTGACGGGGCCTCCAGAGGCTACGCTAGAATTTTTGACACAAGGGAAAAAATCCTCAACAAAGATGGCAAGGAGGTATGGTTCTACTTTCAATTGACTGATTATTATACTAACAATTTTACAGAATTTCATGCCCTCAAGTCAAGAATGGAGTTAATAGTAAAAAAATCAAACAACTTATAATACATGGGGAATCTCAATTGGTTACTAACAACCTGAACAAAAAGCTAAGCCAAAATCTATTTGGATTCAAAGAGTGTATCAAGAAGTGAAATAAATCAACCTTAATTTTGACCACATCTAATTTGAACACATCCCCAAAAATAAGAATAAAATAGTAGATCAACTGGCCAATAAAGGAACCCAATTAAGGAATGAGTATTGAAGATATGTCAACTAGGTGATCTATAGAACAATGACCAACAACAAATAGAAAATATAGTGGCATGTGAATATGTAGCACCAGAAATATATTTAGCATCAACTGGCATCCAATGCTAATTAAACTTGTTACAATAAAAGAGTACGTAGTACTTATAGGATAAATAGTGCCAATCGAATTTACAACATCAACAATGCAAGCAACATCAACTAAATTTACAACACAAAATGGATATGTAGTGATAGGTGAATATGCAACATCATATAAACGAGCAATTCCATTAAAACATGCAATGCCTGAGAAAGATGTAGCGACAATCAAATACAAAGTGATAGTGGATTATACAACATCAACTAAAGATGCAACGATATTTAAACATGCAACACTAACGGAACATATAGAGCCACACACAATAAAAATATAACAACCAATGCATATAACAAATGTGGATCAAGCAAAACATACAGAAGGAGGAACTATAATAAAAGAAGAAAAAATAACCTATCAAAATGAGGAAAAACATGATCTAAGATAATTGGCTACCCAACCCTTGATCTTATTTAATATATCTGCGTATGCATATTATTTAATTATTCATCCAACTTGTAATACACATTTATTTTCCTTACAAAAATAATTATAATATATATAATATGCAAGAGATATAATAAAATTATGATTTTTAAACACATAATTCGCAAATAATAAAAAAAATACACTATAAAGTGAACTTTAAATTTCATAAATAAACTTTAACATTATTTAAATGTTATAAATCATGTTAACCTTATTATAAACTAAAATTAAGAATAAACTTATTTTCAAATATTATTAATATTAAAATAATTATAATTACAATTTGTTTTTTCTTTAAAAGTAAATGTTTTAAAATATATGGATTCTATTTTTTTTAATTTAAAACTTATATATGAATTCTATTGAAGTCCACTTCTATCAAAATGTCAAAATATTATATTTATTTTCAGGTTAATTAAACCATATTTAACTTTTTCTTTTATCAAATATATTCTTACTTTTCTTTTCTAGTCAATTATCTATTATCTAATTTCCATCTCTATAGATATGCTCATATTCCAAGAGAATACCTCTAATATTAGTCGATGAACATTAACAATAATGTTATCTTGTCCAATCTCATTTTTGTTGATAACATTAATGATAATTTATGAATCCCCTCAATTGAAATATATTCCCATATTTTGTAATTGTAATTTAAAACCCTCTAAGAAGTACCCTAGCCTCTACATAGTTGTTAGTTGAAATTTAATGTGACTATGAGTAAGTGGAGAGAATTTTGCCTTAATTATATTTAAAAAAACCACCTCCACTAGCTTTGTAATGACTCTAATATAACCACATTGGTTATATTTATTATTATTAGCTTGAGCCCTAGGATAAGATAATCAACCCTTGAGCATTAGGGTTAGGATTGATTTAGTCTATAAATAAGAAGAATTATGTTGTAGTTAAAATTATCCTTCATATTTGAATCTTAGTTACCTTCGTTACACATATGAGACTTTTTCCTCTCCAAGTGGCTAAGAGACTTCACCGTCTCTAAGCAGCTATGATTTGTATTGATTTGGAATCTAGAATCTTTTACTTGTACTATTGATTTTCTTGCATTTAATTTTATTTATTGTTTCCAATAGATGTTTATTTTATGCATTATTGAATTGTTACTACTAATATAGTGTTATTGGAATTTGTTTCATTACAAGTGGTGTTAGAACAATAATCTTAGCTCCCTATGGTAATATGAAAGTGTGGCAAAAGGACCTACAAACCATTCTAGAATTTCTAATAACAAGTTCTATTTCTTCTTGCCTACTATTTTTTTATCAATTTTTGTAGCTCAATCTTCTAGTGCATTTTATATTATAATATTATGAGTTAGTTGGTGTTTTCTTTTCCCAAACCCAAAAAAAGAGTATCAGATGTGTCAAGGCCCTTGTGGGAGACTCATATCATTATGATAATCTCTTTGAGTTGATCAAGATAAGGGATATCTCTAGCAACAATTTTTCAAAGGTTAGGTATGTTGGTATCCTTACAAGATACCTAATTCATTTGATTGTCTCTTCAAACCAATCAAAGAGATATTTCTTACAACATTGTTTAAAATTTCTCCAAATGATTGTTTTAGGTTTTGCATTTTCTCCTAGTGCATGAATAAATCTACTAATTTTATTATTTCATTATGAATAAATGATTGCTTGTAGGGCATTGGTCATCTAGAGGATGTGTGCATGAGCAAAAAGAAGCATCAACCCAAAAATATTGGTAAGAATCACAACACCCTACAAAAAATCAATAGCTTTGAATAGCATGTTTTTTCTTCTTTAAATGTTATCTTCACTTTCTCATAACATGCCTCCTCTTGTCACTCATCCTATTATTCCTCCAAATGACAATGATCTTCCCAATATAATTGACTCCAACTTACAATACTATCTTGAGAAATAAGAAAGAGTGGTTAATTCCATATTTGCTCTCAAGTTAAAATAAAGAAGACACTAGAGGTCATCTAAAATTATTTTAGTATTTCCCCTATTGATAATTCCCTTGAAAAATATTTTCAACAAGTTGTTGGGCAATAACCACAAGGCATGCAACAAGCATCAAATCCAAAGTACACAAGCATATACCAACAATTGTTGTCTAGTCACATATCTTCAACTTTTTATGATAGTTATATGGATCCTTATGCTATTAGGAATACTCTTCTAGGTGTGGGTGGTTTTAACTCAAGATTTAGTTTTGATCTTGATCCCTCTAAAGGAGGTGCTTGTAATTTCCTTTCTTTTCCTTATGATGTTCTTATTCTATACATCGACATCCCAACCTTTGAGGGTTTTAATCCATATGGGTGGTTGGCTAAGATAGATAACATCATCTATCTATGCCATGTATCTAAATAAGGTCATGTTACATTAGTTGCTATTAATTTGGGAATCCATGCTCATTAGTGATTGTTATAATAGTTCTACCAACATAGAAACTCTCTTATGTGATCCAAGTTCAAAGTATTTTTCTTAAAATGTTTGACAAAGGATCTTACACATTGTATGTGGTCCATTTGATATAAACAATACAAACATGAATGGTTGAGGCTTATTTTGCATAGTTCGCAAGTCTTATAACCTATACATGTCAATTGGATCTAGCAATGAGGGTCTCAAGATTTTACCATGTCTTGAAGGATGAAATTCAATGGCCAATCGACATGCTTGATCCATACACCATCAAGGGATGTTGAATTTGTAGCTTTTATGGTAGGAAAGAAGCTCTAGTTATCCCATCCCCAATCTTGACGTGAATTCAAACCTCGACCATATTACTTTAATAACTATAATAAACTTCCCCATGGATTCCTCTATCTTAAATGTTGTGTGAGAACATTATAATTTTCAAGTGGAAGGCATTAGAAGATGCAGATTCATCACAATATGATACACCAAAATTTATCAATTCTAAGCATGAGGATGATACCATGATTCTATTTGCATTTGCCCTTATGGTACTCTAAGATTACCATACCAACAAGGTTTAAGGACTCATAAAATGTTAGTGTGTCAATGTGTTGATTGATTTAGGTAGCACACATAACTTCATTGATAACAAATCCTCGATGTATTTAGGACTATATACCAATATTTTGATCCAAGACAAATTTCAAGTATTGATTACAAATGGGGGCATAACTTAGTATGTAGGTAGAATGACTAAGGTTAACATCCATATGGCTGATTATACTTGGTCTGAAAATATCTTCACCATGAATTTGGGACATGCAAATGTCATCTTGGGAGTATAATGGCCATCCCAACTTTATAATAATATTATAAATTTGTAAGGACTATATGTAAAATGGATAGAGAATGGAAACATCATTTTTATCCAAGGAATCCAACCTCCTCCCTCCAAGGTGGTTAGTTTCCACAACATAAAAAAAGATAATAAAGAAGTTAAATCATGAATTCTTTCGTTAATTCAGTTGCATGGAAGTTTAGTATTTAGAGTTGCTTCTTCTAGCACTTCCTTCAAACTTGTAAAACATTATGGATTCTTATGTGGATGCCTTTAGTGAGCCCATGAGTCTCCCTAGTAACTACTAAGAACATACATGATCATGTCATCTACCTAGTTTCAATAAGTTAGCCTCTTAATGTTTGTCCTTACTACTATACCTAGCCCAAAATTTTTGATAATGAGCATTTCGTCCAAGAAAGGTTAGATCAAGGAATTATCCATCCAAGCATCAATCCTTATTTTTATTTAGTGGTTATGGTGTAGCGTGTAATGATGCTCTTGGCACATGTGTCCTAACTTCCAACCTCTCAATAATACCATCATCAAATATAAGTTTTTGATCCCTGTTATGAATGAATTGTTGGATGAATTGCATGGTGCTAAATACTTTACAAAACTGGACTTGCACTTTGGGTTCCATCAAATTAGCGTTAAAGAATAGAATATCCCTAAAACTCATTTTTACACATAAGAGGGTCATTATGAGTTTGTAGTCATACCTTTTGATCTCACTAATGCTATTTTCACTTTCCAAAGACTCATGAATTCTATATTTTATCCTTTTATCAAGTTTGTACTAGTATTCTTTGATGATATCTTAATTTACAACAATTCCTAGGAATCTCATTTGGTTCATATGGATCAAGATTTTTACCTATTACAAAAGAAAAAATTATTTTTCAAGAAGCCCAAGTGTTCTTAGGGTCCATGAGGTAGAATACTTGGGAAATAGTATATTAAGAAGGAGTCAAGTGATATTATAACAAGACCAAATCCATACAAGACTAGCCCTTTCCTAGATTTCCTTTGGAAGCACCATCAAAATTTTGATAAACCTAAATTATGGACATTTCGATCTTATCACATATTGAAGTAAATCCTTTATGTCAAGCCATTATCCTAGATGACCCTTCCATGTATATTTAAATTTTATAACCAAGTGGCTAGCACCTCTTTTCCCATACTTAAGAATCCCTATGATAAGCACCATATCTTTAAACATGTTATAGAAGAGGCAATAATATGGTTCTAAACTTGGGCATGATTTTGACATTTACTTTTAAAAATTATACTATTTTTTTTGTTTTTAATTTGTGGAAAACATCCCAAAAGGTAAGACCCAAGGAGGCATGATTTTGACATTTAATTTTAAGAATTATACTATTCTTTTAAAGCCAAAAGTCCAACAAATAATGGTAGGACCAATCCTTCACAACATACATAATTCTTTAGGTTTGAAATAACGAATCCAACATTTCATCAACTCTTTCAATGTTAACTAAGCTATTCAATATATTCTCATATTTTTGAAAAAGCAACCCCAAATAGTATAAAAAAATGATTAATGAGGAAAAAAATATTCTGATATTTTAAAATCCTTATCACATGAGGCACATTTGAAATATCCATTTTATCCCCTTTTTTGAAGGCTCTCATGTAAGAATCTTAGTTTGGACTACTAACCAAAGGAATGTTGAGGCATTAGGGAGAGCCTATAGTGATAGAACATTCTTCCAAGGGATATCCTTAGGGGTAGGAAATTTTGATTTCTCTAAATCCTCATATCCCAAATTGAATGAGTATCCACCATATTTTGATAGGCTGCAAACCAACTCTCCTTTTATGTAAAAAAAGGTAAAGAAAACTTTTGAAGCATATTTTGAAGCTCATATACAATTTTTTTGAGTTCCTTTCCTTCAACTAGGTTAATAATATAAATCCATGATCTATATTTGTTGCTCACGTTAATATTATCTTTAATCTTTGAAATTTTACATGTTAGACATGTCTGAGTGAATGGTTACAATTTTGAATTAGAGATAAGAGGATAAGGTTTCAACCAAGCATTGAACCAAAAAAATTTATAATCCCCCTCATTTAGTGATCATCTAATATATTTCTTACTCGATTGCAAACTATTTGTTATGAAGCTCCATGTTGACGATCCTTTGGGTTGTATGCCCAAAATGAATTACAAACACTCGTATTTTATTAAAATTCTTCAATACCTAATAATATCCTAGCACCCATATAAATATACATTTACAAGTAGTCCCAGAGAAAGAATTCCTATATGTGGAAATAATGGGATAACAAAAAAAGTAACTCCAAAAATTAAATGTAACATATCAATATCCTTGAAATAACAAATGTAGAGGATATATAATATGAAAGTTATGTGAAAGTACTTTATAAAAAATAATAAAAGTATACCCTAACATCCCCCCTTATTACATTATTTGAGAAAGCAAATAATGGAATAACTGCCCCCCTAAATCTTGAGTGAAGAGTATTTTTCTTTTTGAAGAAAATTCAATGCTAAATATGCATAATAATTGGTTTTCTTTTATAATTTTCATAAAACATTTCTTTTATTTTATGTCATTCCATAAATTTTATCCATTCTTAATTCAACTAAATTTTCTTGTACTTTCCTTTAAGAGTGTTCAATAATTTTTGTGATGAATGTCGAAATATATGACATGTACACTGTTGGAATATGTAATGCAACATTGTGTAAATTATTCTTAGACTAAAATATAAAGTCTAAAGAATAATATTTAGAAAATAATTCTATGTAAAAATATTCCCACCCAATTAATAAGTAAAATAAGGGTGCTAGGAATATTTAATTTATGAAAAAAGTTATTCCCCCTTTTCTAGAAAATATTAAGAAGTAACTAATAACTTTCTAATATTTGATAGATGCCACTTATCACATATCTCAAAGATTAGTTTGTGATAAAATTAGAAAGTAACTAAAGCACTTTCTAATATTTGATTAGATTGTGATAAGATTTAGGGTTGTAGTAGAAAAGCTTCTCTTTAAATAGGGGTGTTTTCTACTACATATTATCATATCTTATCAGATCTTATCGTATCTTGTCATATTGACTAGTGTTGTAATATCATGTTGATGCATATTGTTGCATAACATTGAAACATTCTTGTATTGTTGAATCAAATGAGTAATATAGTGAGCTTCATAGTGGATGTTTCCCTTCTTTATTTGAATTAGGATTTTACCACTTAATATTGGTGTTGTGGTTTTTTCTTTTTTTTTGTGTGATTGATCTTGTGGAGCATTCTTCGATCTTGGGGAGACTTTGCTTGTCTCACATTTGGTATCAGAGCGGTTGAGATCTCCATCAAGTGTCTTCAATCCTTTGAGGTGAAAAACCCATTAAGGTATTTTTTTTTGCATGCATTTGATATTTGGGTATTTTATGTAAACTTATTTTGCAAATCTGCCATTAGGGTTTATAGATTTATTATATTTTTAGATCTAGTTGTTAGATTTTTGCAAATAGTATTTTCATTTTAAATCTAAAAAAAAAAAATGGCATTAAGCTTTTGCTGGAAATATTTTTGGAGCCAAACGGACCCCATGGTTGCGTCCGAAAGACCCAAAAACCCTTATTTCCATATATAGTCATTTTTTTTTATTTATTAAAAAAAAAACAGTCGGCTATATATATATATATATATATATATATATATAAACAATTTTTCTTTTAAAAAAAAAAATAGTTTTGTTTAAAAAAAAAAAAAAAAAACAGTTTTGCTTTATAAAAAAAAAAAAAAAAGGTTTTATTTTTTGAAAAAGTTTTAGTTTATAAAAATATTTAAACTTTTTCATACTATTTTTTTATTAATAAAATAAATTTTATTAATTTAATTGCATTTTTTTAAGCAATTTTTTGTATTAAGCCCCTATGTTCTGCATCATAGCCAACAAAGATGCATTTTTTATACTTTTCGTCCAATTTCTTCCTATTTTCTGAAGGAATATATGACAATGCATCACATCCAAACACTCTTAAGTGTGGCAAATTTGGCTTCTTACCATTCCAAACCTCATAAGGAGTCTTCCCCTCAACTGATTTTGAAGGACACTTGTTAAGAATGTAGATTGTTGTACTTGTTGCTTCACCCCAAAGAAATTGAGGTAAGTGGTCACCAATCATGCATCTTACCATCTCCATTATTGTCCTATTTTTCCTCTCTACAACACCATTTTGTTGAGGAGTGTATGGACAAGTAAACTGCCTTTTGATCCCATGAGAAGAACAAAACTCATTGAAATCATTGTTATTGTACTCCCCTCCATTGTCACTTCTAATAATTTTGATCTTTGCTCCCTTTTGATTTTCTACCAAAGCTTTGAACTCCTTGAATGTCTCAAAATAGTCTGATTTATTCTTAAGTAGATACCCAAAGATCATTCTTGAATAATCATCTATAAAGGTGAGAATATAGGATGCACCACCAAGTGATCTAACATGTAATGGACCCATAATATCTGTATGAATAAGTTGAAGAATTTGTGTAGCCCTTGTTGACTTGTCATTTGCAAACTTTTGTTTGCTCATCTTGCCTAAGATGCATGTTTCACACAAACCATTAAAAGGTGAAATGTTAGGCAAGCCTTCAACCAAATTTTTGGACTTCATCATTTGAATATTTTGATAGTTGGTATGGCCTAACCGTAAGTGCCAAAGCTTGCTACTAGGAGAAACATTAGTTGCTAAACACACTTTAGGAGGATCATCATCTAACACATAAATATTATTCTTTACATAACTTGTAATGATTGGTAGCATGCCTTTCCTAATGCTCCATAAAGTTGCATTGAACTCAATAGTGTGACCACTTCTAGCAACTTGCAAAACGGAAATTAAATTTCTCCTAAGGTTAGACACATATAGGACATTATCAAGTAATTTCTCTTCAATTACAACATTTCCAACACCTTCTACTTGAATTCTAGTATTATCACCAATGAAAACTGAATCTGAAGAGTGCTTATGAAAGTCCACAAACTTATCCTTTTCAAAACACATATGGTTAGTGCATCCAGAATCTAACACCCATTCATTAGAAGTAGATGAGTCAATGGAGTAGAGGGCACAAACAAAGGCATTTTTATTAGAATTTTGCTTCACATTGTTGTTCTTTTTCTTTCCCTTACCAAACCATTTCTTAGGTCCTTGTCCCTTAAGCATTTTCTTGTGCTTCCTTTTCTGCAATCTTCTTCTTCTTGAAACAATTTTGTTCCTTGTGGCCTCTCTTGCCACAAAATTTGCAAGTGAAATCAACTCTAGGCTTGTTGGGTTGGAAATTTTGATTTTTCCTTCCCTTGTATTTCTTATTGAAGGAAGCCTTAGTGGCACTTAAGGTAACATTCTTCTCCTTGACAACTTGACCATTCACTTTGTCTCTATTAAGAGACTCTTCATGTTGAATCAATAATTGTGAAAGAGTGTTGAGAGGAATGCCATTCTCTTCTTGCTCTAGACTAGTCTCAATAATGGTGACAAAATTCTTGAACTTGCTGGAGAGCTTCTCACTTATCCCATCACAATTACAAGCCAATAGTTGAGTTCTCATGTCTTTCATCTTGGAGAGGAAGATCAAGGTACTTTCTTCTTCACCTTGCATAGTGCTAAGAATTTTGGACAATAAAGTGAATTTCCTTGATGTGTTGGACCCTAGATGAACTTGTTTTAGCAAATCCTATGCATCTTTAGCATGCTCACAATGGCTTATAGTGAGCAATATCTCATCACTCACACTATTGATAATCATGGAAAGTGCAAGGTGACTCTTGTTGTTGTATGTATCAAGTGCTCTTGCCTAGGTTGGGATTTCTTCATCTCCATTCACAATGGGCCATAAATTTCTTGCGTGAAATTCAGCCCTCATCCTTGGTTCCCATATTCCAAAGTTTGATCCATCAAGGATGTGCTTAGGTGTGAAGGAGATTCCATGATCAACCATTCTAGAAAGTGAACATAATCAAAACATAAGATGCATTGATTAGCCATGATGAGTTTGCTTGTTTTGCAAGGTTATCCAAGTATGTTTTGGAGTATACAAGGCAATTTTGGATCAATTTTTTCACTCTCTTCCCCTATTTTTATTAATTTATTCTATTCTCTCTCCAGTATTTGCTTGAAGCATACTGTAAATTAATGTAACTTGTATCTCTCATTATGAAAGTAAAAGATAATGAAAGTGAGAGTGAGAGAGAGAGAGAAAGAGAGAGAGAGAGAGTGTATTTGTGTTTTGCTTTGTGTCTCCACTATCTCTTGTTCATATTTCTTACATTTTGCATCTCAAATAATCTAACTACTAACTTGCTACTAAACAATCTACTAACCAACTAACTTGCAATTTGCTATTTTTCATATTAATCAAGAAGGTTAAAAATGAATCAACTTACTAACCACAACTTTAGTATTTAATTAAAATTTACTTAATCTTACAACATAGTTTATATTTGCTAAACACCTATTGAATCCAAAAGAATCCGCTCTATTGGTAGCAAGTCCTGTTCAGGTCCTCGTACCTGTACCCTTTTGGGTATCTTGGTTGACCTTAGGTGAGATGAATTGGCAATTCATTAGGCTATAGCAAAACCTAAAATGAACACTAACTCACTAACTTATTGACTATCTAAACATTTAACAAATGTTTTATGGTTCAATTCAAGTTAGTTTATTTTGTTGCAAGATGATTGTTATGGTTAGTTACCTTCTTATTGCAAGTTAATCTATTGCAAGTTGATATTGGTTTATTCAATTACAATATGGTTATAGTTGTTTATTGCAAGATGGTTATAGTAGTTCATGATTATCTTTCATGATGATAAATCAACTATTGCCTTGGCTAAAAATCTTGTAATGCATCAAAGGACAAACCATGTTGAAATCCAAGCCCATTTTATCAAAGAGAAGGTATTGGATGGGACTATTCAGTTGGAGTATTGCCCATAATCTTCTAATTCTGCTGATTTGTTCACCAAACCTCTTCCCAAGGAGCATTTTTGTAAGTTGAGGGACTCACTTGGTTTGGTGAAGTTGTCCTCAAGGGGGAATGAAGTGTAGTTACACTTGTGTGATGACAAATTCACCCTTATGAGGTATTTTGTGCTCTATATATGAGTTGATCTTTGGTGGTATAATTGCTTTTTACATCTCTTTTGAACATGGTACTTTGTAGATGGTATGGTGCAATTATGGTATATGATGCAATTGCTTTATGCGAATATTTTACATGGTACTTTCTTGTTGCCTTGTGCAAATTTGTACATGTTTTTTTATGTAGTTGGCATTATGCAATTGGTTTATCATGGTACTTTCTTGTTAGCATTTATGCTACTTTTGTACATAATATTTTATGGTTGGATTTATGCAACCGGTGTGCACAATTTATTATTTTCATATACCTTATGCAACTGGTGTGCACAATTTATTATTTTCATATACCTTATGCAACTCTTGTACATGGTACTTTTTTGTTAGCCTTGTGCTACTTTTGTATATGGTACTTTAGAGTTTGCATTATCATGGTACTCCTTGTTTTCTTTATACAACTTTGTACATGATATTTTTTGATCAACTATATAGCACGTGACTATAAGTATGGCTTGGCATATTTTTGTGATGACTTATAGTTCACTATTTGTTAGATCAGTTTTGTTATCATCTTTGGATATTAATATATGTTGTGGTGAATATATTTATGATGACGTATCTAACAAATCTTATGTTGAGCTACTTGTAGCTTGTAGGTACTTCCATTTGGGGTTTTTTAGGCTTACTGAAGACACCCTTGTGATTTTTTCTTCTTGTCATTTACAACCACTTGTGGTTGATGGATGTCTTTGTAAGTTGCTTGTATCTGAAGCTACTCTGTTGTGGGCTTGTAGTCTCATTTTGGCCCATTTTGTATTGGTGCCTTATTATAGACCATTATTGGTCATAGAAGCTCATTGTAACTATATTACTCATTTGATTCTCATCCCCATTTGTATCTTTAGGGGGAGAATGTTTCTTTGTCTCATAATTCCTTTCCATAATATTGCATTAAGGGGGAGTGTTGGAATATGTAATGCAACATTGTGTAAATTATTCTTAGACTAAAATATAAAGTCTAAAGAATAATATTTAGAAAATAAATCTATGTAAAAATATTCCCACCAAATTAATAAATAAAATAAGGGTGCTCCGAATATTTAATTTATGGAAAAAAGTTATTCCCCCTTTTCTAAAAAATATTAGAAAGTAACTAATAACTTTCTAATATTTGATAGATGCCACTTATCACATATCTCAAAGATTAGATTGTGATAAAATTAGAAAGTAACTAAAGCACTTTCTAATATTTGATTAGATTGTGATAAGATTTAGGATTGTAGTAGAAAAGCTTCTCTTTAAATAGGGGTGTTTTCTACTACATATTATCATATCTTATCAGATCTTATCGTATCTTGTCATATTGACTAGTGTTGTAATATCATGTTGATGCATATTGTTGCATAACATTGAAGCATTCTTGTATTGTTGAATCAAATGAGTAATATAGTGAGCTTCATAGTGGATGTTTCCCTTCTTCATTTAAATTAGGATTTTACCACTTAATATTGGTGTTGTGGTTTTTTATTTTTTTTTGTGTGTGATTGATCTTGTGGAGCATTATTCGATCTTGGGGAGACTTTGCTTGTCTCACATACACGTGTTTCTGTATGAAGGCATATTTGTAAGATCAACCTAGACTTTACTCTATTTGTTTAATATTACCATGCTCATGATTAGTATTTTCAAAACTAGTAATATACTTGTTCACTAGTCCAATGATGTTTTCTTGAATAATCTATAAATAAGCAGTGTCATAACTAAAATATTTTAATTCAACCTGTAGAACATTGTGTCACAACTGACATGCTTTGTTTTCACCTGCAAATCATTAGTGTCACAACCAATGTCCTTTGTGTGAATATTGCTTGTATTACAAGCAATTTATTTTTATGACAAGATCACTTGTATCACACATCACATCATTCATAATTAGATTAATTTGTAATCATTTCATCTTGTCTTGTATTCTTTTCTTTATATATTTCAAGTGTAAGAAATGACACATAAATAATCTTGACTAAATCAGTAGGAAGTGTCATATCAATTTCTCTATTGTTAACTACTTTGTCAAGATGTAGACTTATATAATTATTTAGTGTAGTAAATATGTCATTATTATATTCTTGAAATATTGATTGTAAAGTTTTTGGACCATTGACTCTTTTAGCAATAATTTGTGTAGACACCTAAAATAAGCACATTTATCCAATACTAATTAATTAGTATACATTAGCCCACCTAGGCTATCCTAACCATTTTCACCCCCATCCACTCACCCTCTTATGCCTAGCCCATGGACATTATGATATCATTCCCTTTTCTTATACCATGTTCACATCACTCTAGTCCACTTCAATTCTAACTCACCCTTTCCCATCCTAATTACTCATTATTTGGATGGGTGAAGATTTCCCCACCCTTATCCCATATCCACCTCACTTGCCACATGTCCTAGTCATACCTCCACTCTCACATTTCGTTAATGACAATTCCAATGTATGCATACCCTTGGCAATAATTCCAATGCGTGCACATCTGGTGACAATTCCAATGCATGCACATCTAGTGACAATTCCAAGGTGTGCACATTCATTAATAATTTTAATATGCACGCACACCCTTGGTGATAATTACAATGCAAATATCCACTCTGATAATTCCAAAGAAGAAACTCCAATCACACCACTTAACTGGACAAGTCACCCCCCTCACGAATTTACCATAAATTATATAAATAAATCATTGTTTTCCTTCATTGAGAGAGAGCATACGAAAAAATTCTAGCGAAGTGCTACTAAGATTCCATTGATGCCCTCTTGAATCCTCTTGGATATTGCATGAAATTATTCTAAATTCAAGTATGCATGTTCACATTTTCATTGGTTGTGGTTTTTATTTTGTTTTATACATTAGCTGGTGCTACTAACCCATTTTGTGAGCTTGTGTGTAGATAATTTACAGCAGTAAAAAGATCTTTGGATGGTCAAGCAAGAGGAATCCATCAAAACCCAGCCAAAAAAGGAGTGTAGCATAGAAAAGAGACTTATACCATTATTCATTTCTTTTGTAAAAGGAGCCACTCCCTTTCGTAAACATATTACTCATATAACTCCCAAGAGGGTTTATTGTATTCAAAAGGATCAATATCATATATATATAATTTTATTTTACATGTTATGGCACTTTTTCTATGGTTGCATAAATGGAAATCACCATTAATATTTTTTGTTTTTACGAACACTAACTCCTTTTTTTTCATGATTTGTTGTCCACAAACCAAGCTTCAAATTGCTAAAAAAGTACCATTGAGAACTCTCTTATATATATATATATTTCATAGTTTTTTTGAAAGTGACTTAATATTATTTAAAAATTTAATAAGAGTACAAATTCACAAAAAAGGTGTGTGGTATGGAAGCACACCCCAAAGCCTATGCAAGAAACTAAACTAAAATCTGGAGAGATCTAATGCACATAATTTTGTGTAAGTAAATATTTCCAAGTAGACTTAAATACTAGTTGCTCTGCTGAGACTCCATCATCCCACTTCTGTTCAAGCAATGACAATGCCCCAAAGTTGTTGAAACTACTATGTTTGGCACTCACCTACCAAGGTTTGGATGTGTAAAACCATTTTGTGGGTAGACTATCCATATCTTCTTTCCATTGTTGATGACTATGAGAATGCTAGAACCACATAAAAGGGAAGGAATATTCAAATTTTGCTTTCTCCATAGGAACTACCAATTCCATCGATGATGGATATTTTTTCATAGTTTTTCAATTTTTATTATTTAAAAAAATAATTAAATTTTATTTTTCATAGTTTTTTTGCATCAGTATTTTTTTCAAAAAAAATAATTATTATTATTTTTCTTACTTTTTTTTGCACTGTTATTATTTTTTTTGAAAAAAATTATTTTCATAGTTTTTTTGCATCGTTATTATTTTTTGAAAAAAAAGGGACACTTTTGTAGCCCCTGTTTGTCCCGCATTGTCCCCTAAGCAACTCCCTCACCCCCTACCCTCCGACCCCCTACCATGTTGAATAGCCTCCCCTTAAGAAACACCCCCTACCCCCTCCCCTCGCTGCGCATGATGCACAACCTCCCTCTACACCCATCCGTGTTAACACCTCAATGTGTAACCTTCCCCTACCCACCACCCCCAAAGGATGAAGGTGGGGGTCAATACCAAGTGTAAACGTAAAGAGTTTAATGTTGGTGACCAAGTCTTGCTTTGAATTGAAACTGAGGTCTTCAAATTACCTAAGGGAAAGTCCAAGGCTTTAGTCCACTGGTTTGAGGAATCCTTCAAAGTGATTGAGTGGATTAGCACAATTGCGTAGAGACTGAAGTTACCAACACACTTGAGGGTACACCTCATCTTCCACATGAGCTAATTTTGATACCTTTATGTTGATGATATCAAGCCTAAATGCTTGCAACCAATTTGACCATTGACAAATATTTAGGATAGTTTTAGATAGGTGGTAAGTTTAGCATGGGTGGCAAAAATTATTTGGTGGGATAATAGAGAGCATAAGGAATACTTGATGAGCTAGAAGGAAAGTGTAGTAGATAGTTTGGAAAGGGAAGAATCATTGTGGAAGTGGAGAAACAAACTTGGGGTGTTCTAGAAATGATAGGTCTTAGGAGAACCAACCCTTCCCTAAATAAAAATGAGTTGCTTGATTGTGTTCGATGGTAGGGGGCATCACTGAATTCAACTATGGAGGATACGGTAGGTGTGATGTTCTATTCATAGCTATCATGATTGTTCATCTTTTACCAAGTTGCTTGATGTACCAAGGGATGGGGCAGAATGTTAAGTTGATCCTAAGTGCCAAGGGATAACAGAGTTATTGTGGGGACCAAGTTCTTTTGTGTTGCCTTCAATAAAGCACCTACCAAGTGGGGCACCATGGGAATAAAGTGTTGGTGATTTTGTGTGGATGTTGGTAGTGCCAAGTTGGTTGCCAAGGCAGATGGCAGTGTTTCCAAGGAAACAAGAAAGGATCTCGCTAGGCTGGCATATTGGCAATGGTGTGGGCAAATGAAATCAAAGCATAATAAATGCTAAGTTGATTTTGGGTTTCTATTGCAGGGACCTTGTCAAGCAGTAGACTTAACAAAAAGGACCACGTGAGAAGCTGTTAGTTTGAAATGGGCCTGAGCACCTTGGGGGTAGCTCAAGCCATTAATGCTAGATTTTTTAAATTTGATCACAGGCACCAACATCCCTTAGCATTGTGTGGCTGCCTACCAAAGGAGTTGTTAGTGTTTTGAATGTTGCATGGTGTGGGCTAAGTTTTGTAAGTGGCCACCTAGGCCACATGTTGTTTATAAGCTTCATGTGTTGAATGTAAAAGGTTGATCATTATGGGATGGTTGAGACCTTAGAATTATATTGTAACCTTTGTGCATTTAATATAATTATTGTTGCTTTTTGTCATGTGTTGTGTTATGAATGCTTTGTAACTTGGTCTAATGGCAACTAAAATGAACCTTCTCACCGAAAAAACCTAAGACACTCACAAATATGACTAAGGCATCCCCTTGCCTCCCAAAAAATAAAATATTAATAAATAAAAAAATTAAAACCTAAAACATGTAAAAAATAATAATAAATAAAAAATTAACAAAAAAGTATTATTAAAAAAATAATAATAAATAAATAATATATATACAAAAAAAAAAAAAAAAAATTAGTAGAAATTTCACTTAGGGCATCTGATTTCAGATTCAAAAAATTCATTGCAGAGCTCACTCCAAGATATTTTCAACAATTAGTTACACGACATCATTTGGCTACACTTTGCATCTTAAGTAGGTATTTTTGTCAAAAAAAAAGTAAAGCATCTTTAGCAATAACATTTGCATTCTTTGCATTTAGCTTAAAAAAATTCTGCATTTGCATATTTAGTCTCATTTTCGCATTGTAAATAGGCATAAACATCACCAAAAACCAAAACAAAACACAAATAAAAAATAATTAAATTTTATTTTTCATAGTTTTTTTGCATCAGTATTTTTTTCAAAAAAAATAATAATTATTATTTTTCTTACTTGTTTTTGCATTGTTATTATTATTTTTGAAAAAAATTATTTTCATAGTTTTTTTGCATCGTTATTATTTTTTGAAAAACAAGGGACCCTTTTGTAGCCTCTCTTTATCCCGCATTGTCCCCTACGCAACTCCCTCACCCCCTACCATCCGACCCCCCTACCGTGCTGCATAGCCTCCCCTTACGAAACACCCCTACCCCCTCTCCTCGTTGTGCATGATGCACAACCTCCCTCCACACCCATCCGTGTTAAAACCTCAATGTGCAATCTTCCCCTACCCACCACCCCCCCAAGGATGAAGGTGGGGTCCAATACCAAGTGTAAACCTAAAGAGTTTAATGTTGGTGACCAAGTCTTGCTTCGAATGGAAACTGAGGTCTTCAAATTGCCTAAGGGGAAGTCCAAGGCTTGTGTCCACTAGTTTTATGAATCATTCAAAGTGACTATGTGGATTAGCACGATTCCTTATAGACTGAAGTTACCGACGCACTTGAGGGTACACCTCATCTTCCACATGAGCTAATTATGATACCGTTATGTTGATGAAGCCTAAATGCTTACAACCAATTCGACCATTGACAAATATTTGGGATAGTTTTAGATAGGTGGTAGGTTGAGTATGGGTGGCAAAAATTATTGGGTGGGATAATAGAGAGCATAAGGAATACTTGATGAGCTAGAATGAAAGTGTAGTAGACAGTTTGGAAAGGGAAGAATCATTATGGAAGTGGAGAAATAAACTTGGGGTGTTCTAGAAATGATAGTTCTTAGGAGAACCAACCCTTCTCTAAATAAAAATGAGTTGCTTGATTGTGTTCATTGGTAGGGGGGCATCACTAAATTCAACTATGGAGGATACAGTAGGTGTGATTTTCTATTCATAGCTATCACGATTGTTCATATTTTTCCAAGTTGCTTGATGTACCAAGGGATGGGGCAGAATGTTAATTTGGTCCTAAGTGCTAAGGGATAACAGAGTTATTTTGGGGACCAAGTTCTTTCGTGTTGCCTTCAATAAAGTACCTACCAAGTGGGGCACCATGGGAATAAAGTGTTGGTGATTTTGTGTGGATGTTGGCAGTGCCAAGTTGGCTGCCAAGGCAGATGGTAGTGTTTCCAAGGAAAAAAGAAAGGATCTTGCTAGGCTAGCATATTGGAAATGGTGTGGGCAAATGAAAGCAAAGCATAGTAAACGCTAAGTTGACTTTGGGTTTCTATTGTAGGGACCTTGTCAAGCAGTAGACTTAACAGAAAGGACCACATGGGAAGTTGTTAGTTTGAAATGGGCATGAGCACCTTGGGGGTATCTCAAGCCATTAATGCTATATTTTTTGAATTTGATCGCAGGCGCAAACATCCCTTAGCATTGTGTGGCTGCCTACCAAAGGAGTTAGTGTTTTAAACATTGCATGGTGTGGGCTAAGTTTTGTAAGTGGCCACCTAGGCCACATGTTGTTTATAAGCCTCATGTTTTGAATGTAAAATTTTGATCATTATGGGATGGTTGAGGCCTTAGAATTATATTGTAACCTTTGTGCATTTAATATAATTGTTGTTGTTTTTTGTCATGTGTTGTGTTATGGATGCTTTGTAACTTAGTCTAATGGCAACTAAAACGAACCTTCTCATCGAAAAAACCTAAACACTCACAAATATGACTAAGGCATCCCCTTGCATCCCAAAAAATAAAATCTTAATAGATAAAAAAATTAAAACCTAAAACATGTAAAAAATAATAATAAATAAAAAATTAACAAAAAAATATTATTAAAAAAAATAATAAATAAATAATAGATATATACAAAAACAAAAAAAATATTTTTGGTAGAAATTTCACTTAGGGCATCTGATTTCAGATTCAAAAGTTTCATTGTAGAGATTACTCCAAGATATTTTCAACAATTAGTTACACGACATCATTTGGCTACACTTTGCATCTTAAGTAGGTATTTTTTTCCAAAAAAAAGTAAAGCATATTTAGCAATAAAATTTGCATTCTTTGCATTTATCTTAAGCAAATTTTGCATTTTACATCTTTAGTCTCATTTTCACATTGTAAATAGGCATAAACATCACCAAAAACTAAAACAAAACACAAATAAAAAATAAAATCCAAACAAAACCCACACACCTACATGATTTTCACACATTGGTAAGGTTGGATTTCATCACCAACCATTAATCAAGACCCACAATGTTGGAATTCATCTCATTTCATTAGCTCGCCCCCTAGACACCATAACATCCCCACGAGTGTTTTTTCAAACTTTATCACCGAAAAATCCCCTACTCTTGAGATTACCTCAAGGTAGGTTAGGTTAGATGCCCTTCAACCATGGGGCTTAATAATTAGTGGATTTGTAGCTATAATTTTTGTCCAAGCCTAATTGAGGGTGAAGAGAAAACCTGGGTAGGATGGTAGTAGGACTTAGATAGCATGACCTCTCTCAGGAGGATAATTTTTTTCCCTTAGGATACCCAAATCCACAACCACCATCCTACAAAGTCTTTTTCAACCGTTTGTGTACTACTTGTAAGAGGAGTGGGCATAAAGACACCCTTATAGATTCCAATCCATCCACCCCATTTTTAGTTCCCAGGGCTAGGTTAAATAAAACACAAAAAACACAAATCAAATTGCAAAAACCAACAAAAATCCAAAAAAGAAGAAGAAAATGAAACAATGCAAGTTCCTTCTTGTTGTTCTTCTTCTTCTTCTCATTCACCTCAATCTCCACCTTCACCCACCCATTCTTTTGATTACCCCTATGTGTAGGAAGTTCCTCCTAATCATCTCCATCAACATACCCATACCTCATCTAACACTCATATTCCTCAACAACTGCCTCAAGTACCAACTCCTCATCAACCACCCTCTCAAGGTTCCTATTTCACCCATGTCCCATCATGGACTTCATATCTATTTACAATAAACACACTCCCACCTCAAAATTTGCATTTGTGGTTGTCGACACAACTACAAAAGCATTAACCATCACCCAATCAATACCACATACCACCAAACCAACCTCAATATGATCCCAATTCATATCAGACTCCCCCTCATTAATACCAATCTCACCCTAATCACTTTCATCAGCAACCTCAATCTCCCCATAATCAACCCCCTCCTATGCAATATCAACCACCACCCAATCAATATCAACCACCCTTACATATCATCAACCCTCCAACTACCAACCACCCACAAACCCAACCAATGCTTATAACCAATCTTACCAATCGATCCAAGTCTCCCAAGCACCTTCCACCATTTCATACCAATCTTACCCATATGCCCAACCTCATCCATATCATTCAAACCCCCTTTCATATCAACATCATCAACCTTAGTACCCACCATAACAAACTTCATATTAGTACTAACCGCCAACATCCCATGCTACCATCAAGTATAACTTTCAACTAGCCAATACCCATCCATCTACTTTCACATATACCATAGCACAATTTACCAAAATTGCTTACTCATCTTCTACATCATTTTCTCCAACTACTTCTCTTCCTACTATCACATCATATTTTCAAACCCCTCCATCTAGATTCTCTTCCAACTTGTCATATTCAATCTATACCACCTTCCTCTTACCCCACTCAATCTGAGCTCTCATACTCTACTACCGTACCCTCCACTTATTCCAAGATGCCTCACTTAGAGTCTCCCCTCCACTTATTCAACCATGAGTCCCCTCCAATATTTTTCCAAACGTCTAGTCTTGACTCAAGAAAGTTCTTTGTCCATAAGGTCACTATTTCTCCACCCACTATCAAGTCTGTTAACCCTCATGACATCCCATTAACTATGGTAATTGCCATCCCTATTGGTTCTTCCACCAATTATACTAACTTTATCTATGGATAGCTTGATTTTTCCATTGATCCATCCATTTATATTGAGTTTACAATACCATATTGTGGTAATATTAATAATCTATCCAAGTGGCCCTTTGCTATGTAATATTTCCAATATTTCAATTGGTGTGGATTTGGCCTTGGTCAAAATGAACAGGGTTCATGCTCTATTGTTGACCCTCCCTACTAGCTACTGATAGAAAAATTTGGTTTAGGGTATCATAAAAATTCATTGATACTCCTTGGAAATGACCTCCAATGTCTTACTCTTGATCCTGAGGATGATAATTCTAATGAATATATCAATCCTAAAATATAAATATTTTCTTCTTCCAAAATTTATCCAAGTCGCCACCATTCATGACCTTTCCCCTAACATGTGATATGATAAGCAAATATCTTATCCACCAAAGGTCCCTCCAACTTGCTTGAATGTACCTCGCCGACCTCACCATGTATCCCATTTGTGTCAAAGGAGACCATGAACAACTCCTTAAATTTATCCTCACCATATTAATTGCCTCTTCTTCTAAACCCCTCTCTACCACCTTCTTCCAACCCTATACATATCACCTCTTCTTCCAATCCCCTATCTACCACCTCTTCTTCCAACCCTCTCTCTACCACCTCTTCTTCCAACCCCATCTCTACCACCTCTTCTTTCAACACCCTATCCTCTATTCCATCCTCCTCACATGACCCAATGCTCAAAGCTCTATCCCTCACCTTATCTCTTTACTCCCCACCTCCATATTTATATCCTCATACTTATCACCTTGCTCCTAACCAAATCCCCAGTCAATTCAATCCTATTCCAACCACTCCATCTCCAACTTCACCTCCACTTGACCTACAATAAATCTTGGATCAACTCATAAACCTAGAGCTATAGTTGAGTCACTAAGACATCTATCCAAAACCCCCTCAACCATCCTCTACAACATCTTCCTCCACTTCACTTTAATATCAACCTTCCAATTAACCTCGTCCACATCTAACTCCACCTCCACCTGCCTTACAACAAATCTTGGAGTGACTCATAAACCTTGAGCTATAGTTGAGTCACCAAGACATCTCTCTAGCACCCCTTCAATCCTCCTCTATGACATCTTCCTCCACTTCACTTTCATCTCAACCTTCCAATCAACCTCGTATACCTTGTCCACCTCATTCATATTGTACCTAGACACCCTATTGGAGCCACTGTTGACAATATTTCACAAGTTGCAGGATGCAAGAAAAATTTCTTTACCTGAAATATGTCTTGTAGACCCCAATAGACCTAAAATTAAGTGGCATAAGGTAAATTCTATTGTATCTATCATCGTCAAAAGGGTCATGACATTGACAATTATCAAAAATTTTGAGGTCTAGTACAAGTTCTTATCGATTGCAAGGAATTAACCACCTCACTCCCATGATCCCCTCTCAATAATCTCATTCCTTCTTCATCCCTTCCTCTTCATCAACTCATCTCTTTCACCCATTTGCATATCACACATAACCATCAACTGAATTCACACACCCAAATCATACACCATCACAAATCACATTATCAATTGAGTTGGATGACACTACCAAATCACTGTTGTCATAAAATTGATCAATATCCAAAACCTATTTTTGGCATATATATTTGGCTAAGAGCCTTGCTTGAAACTATCATTAGTCATCCTTGTTGTCTATATCATAGTTATATTTAATTTTATAGATTATTTTCTTACATTAGTTGTTCCCTTTGTCTTCTAGTATAGGAGCAAACCCATCCAATCATCATTAGCATAGTTGTAAAATGTGATTTTTTAAACCGAAATCAAGCAACACCAATACAAAAGATAAAGTAACAAAAGCACAGTAATAACACAAGATTGCACAAGATGAATAAGATTTTTATTAATGTGGGTGGATCTCAAAATTATACAATCAATGTGCCCCAATATGGGGTTTTACAATGCTTTTGGTGATACAAATTTTACAAATACTAGGGTTCTCCAAAACCCTAGGTCAATACAATAGTTGGTGTCTTCACGCTCATCTTCGATCCAAACAAGGTTGTGGGTGGGCTTGTGTATCCTAAAAGGGCCACCCTAGCTTCAACAACTTCCAAAAAGATGATTCCTATACCTACAAACAGAAAAACAACAAAAAAGATTAGAAGCACCTACGAGGGCTCCACTATGTGAGGCCCTCAGAAAGATAAAACAACTAAAACCCTAGATGTTACAATATAATACTAAAAATAGAAAATACAAGAATATAAAATAAATGCAAATAACTTATTACCTTGTCAAAATGCTAATTTCTATCTCTGCTTCTATCAATGATGGTCACGAGGATGCCCGAACGATGCTCGAGGGTTGTAGGACTACAGATCTACTATAAGAAATACCCAGAGGTATTCTATGAAGGTTGTGGATGCACCAGAGAGTTCCAAAAATACCCAAAGGTATTCTATTAGCTCTAAGGATGTATTCAAGGGTTGAGGAAAGTGTCGTAGAACCAGATCTAGTTCTATGTGGTATATGCGACGATGAATACGGGTGATGCAAAGGCAGTAATGGAGGGTGAGAGTGATGATGAGGTGGCTAGATCAGAAGGGCTTAATAATATCTCAAGTCATTTAAATATTCTAGGGCTTAAGATTTTAAAGTGGATTAAGGACTTAGGGTTTGATTCATCAAAATGACTCATATTTTATAATCTTCCCTTGAACATGTTAGGGTTTCAATGACACAAAATGAGTGGCCGAGATTAAAACATGAGGAAGGGTGGAGATTAAGTTTGGGTAAGTGGCATGGATTGAGATGGATGGATGGTTGAGATTAAAACATGGTGGATGGCTAGGATTAATTTATATAAATACATATATATTTATTAAATATATATAAATATAATATATAAAATATTAATATTTATATATATTAAATAAATACATATATATATATATATATATATATATATATATATATAATGGATGGTTATGATTGGAGGACATGGATGGATGACAAGTGGCTAGATTTTGGTGTCTACAGATGCCCCTTTTTGTATCACATTGCGTGAAACACAATGTGGTGCAAAAATACGAGACACCTGGTTTGGCATGATGAAGCAACTTTCTTTCATTGGAGTGCAAAGATGATTTTGAAGATAAAATAATTTGTATGTGTAGCTTACCCCCTCAATTGGTGAATGAGTGAAGAATGAATCTCATAAGCCAATTGATAGAATTGTGGGATGAAAAATGTAGTTGAATGGTGTAAGTGCAAATGTATGATGTAAATGTGATGATATGAATGATGTAAATGATTTTGGATGATATGAATGATGTAAAATGATTCATTTTTACCCCAATGGAGAAAGGGTTTTTTCCAAGTGTAGATGCCATGATCATGTAAGATGTATCCCATTATGGGAAATCAAAATCAAATTTGTTTACCCCAAGTTTGGGGTGATTCCATGTTATTGAAGAAAGTGCCTTTTGGCATCATTGAAATGCAAAGTGATGAAAATGCAAAAAGAAAAAGAGTCAACCTATACCATCTAGTGATTGTAAGATAATTCCTTCAATTGGAACCAATAAACCTAGTGAAACCTATCTTTATGATATTTTAATGTAAAATAAATATTGAAATATGATTTTATCCATGTTTCAAGCCCCATGGAAAAGGCCATCAATGATAACTTTTGAGAAAATTAATTTGAGCATAGTTGCACTCAAAAATGAGGGATCAAATGTAATTTGATTTTAACAAGGAGATATTGGATGATGAAAATGGCCAAGTATCCTTATGGTGATTTATTCATCTTACCGAATTGCATGGACAACCAATCATTGCAATCACCAAGGAGATAGAATAGACCACTAGATACGAGGTTCACTTGAAATTGTATGTGAACTTGGAAAATGTGCAAATGTAATTATTGATGGATGAAAATGATGTTGAAATGAATATTTGATGATGAGAAATGCATTGATGATTGGATTGTATGATTTTGTGAAATTTTGCATTGTTTTGGAGCATTTTTGAAGCAATTTTGGATAATTTTATGACTTTTTGGTCGCAAAAAGTTAACCACCCAAATCAATCCATGTTATCACAAAGATGAATGAAATGATGGAGTGGATGATTAGAATGATGAATATGGTCATTTTGTGAAAATTTGGACCATTTTGGTGTATTTTGAAAGTTGTAAAGTGATTTTATGACTTTTGGTTGCAAGCAAAAATTAAGTATCCAAATCAATTTTTGTTTTCACAAAACATGATATGATGATGAAATGAATGTATGGATGCAATTTGGAGTGATTTTGTGGAGGTAAGCTACATTTTTGGATCATTTTGGTCTTTCTACAAATTTTGACACCAAACGTCGATAGCATCCACAACATGTGTAGACATCAACAAGCGTTTGCCACTTTGTAGATGCTAGTGACTTTCAATGCACCTATGAATGCCCATGGGCATTCTAATGTACCAAAAATAGCTATAAATAGTCTATAGAGGTGAAATTAGATTCATTCTTATATTCATAAATTCTAGAAGTTGCGTCTGAAGGAGTGAGTGAGGAAGTGAGGTGGAGTGAAGGAGTTTGGTGGTGTGAAAGCTATGGTGATGGAGGGTGTGGATGTGGTAGGAGTAGAGGTGCATGTTGCTGAGGTAAGTGCCCTTGGCACTCTTTGTTTGGACTTGTAAAATTTTTAAATTATGTAATGAATGTGACATTAATGTGTTTGCATTGTGTATGTGTTGTGCTACAGTTGAAGATCTTGGAGGCTCAACATCGGTTCTCACCTCTCATACCAAGGGTGAGAAAGGTACTACAGGATGAGTAGTGGAAGTGGTTAGAGAATGTGGGGCTAGTTGGGGTAGCTAAGATTGATGTGGTGAGGGAGGATGAGGGGTATCTCTCTACCTTGGTAGAGAGATGGGATCCAGATAGGGGAACCTTTTACTTCCCTACTAGAGAGGTGATAGTGACACTTGAGGATGTATATCGCATCCTCAAAGTACCAATGGAGGGATTACATGTCGAGGTTGGACATGATAAGGGGTATGAGATGAGCTAGATATTTGGATATGGATGGTAGGATGAGAGTGTGAAGGGTGGAGGGATAAGGTACTTGGTGATGTATATAGATAAGAAGTTGGATGCATTACCTACCTTAGTCATGTTCATGTTGGCCAACATAGTGGCCCCAAACAACACTAGTTATCGATTCCCATGGAACATGATCAGTTTAGTGTATGATATGATTGATAAGCCTCAAGTGTATGCATGGGCACCTACTTTACTAGTGTAACTATACCAAGAGTTATATGAGGTGAAGAGGTAGAAGTGAAAGGGGTTAGGGTGTAGTGTACTACTATAGTGTTGGGGTTAGGAGCACTTTAGTGTGGCTCAACCTATGGGCTTACCTACTAAGGCATGGGATAGGGAGAAACCCTATGCTATGAGATGGCTAGTGGTAGAGGAGGTGCAATCGAGTCATCCTATCTAGACTAGCTAGGAGTATAGGGATCTATGGGTAGGATTGACACCTACTCAGGTGCTTTGGAGACCATGTGTAAGGTGCTAGTTGGATGGGGAGTAGCTATGAAGAGTATGATAGGCTAGATGGGTGGTTGGGAGGCATAGGAGTGAGGTGGAGCTGATCTAGTTCTCATAGGTGCTAAGATAGTTTAGGCTAAGATAGGGAGTTCCTGAGGCACCAGTGCTATATAGGCATCATCAAGATGAGATGGGTCTACCTTGTGTTGAGGCATGGAGGGTGACCTATGAGGATGATGAGGAGATAGATCTCCCTAATGTGGATGATGTGAGGACTACTATAGAGTATGATGCATGGTTCACTACACAACCACCATGGGTACCAAGTATAATAGTGGATGAGGGGAATGGGGATGAGGATGAGGTAGAGGCTAAGGTGGAGGAGGTAGATGAGGCTCCTAGATATCAAAGATACCTTTGATCTAGTAATCAAGGGAGATGGTGAGGGATGTAGTAGAGAAATCTCTAGATATTGGAGGTGATGGAGATGATGGATGATATGGAGGAGGTTCTAGAGAGACCTCCAAGTTAAAGTGAGGAGGATTGGGTGAGGCTCGAGCAAATAGTGGTGGAGTGAGATACAGTGATAATAGCTCAAGATGCAAATATAGCTACATGTGAGCTATAGGTGGAGATGAGAGATAGGATCATGAGGCTCCAGGTAGAGCTACTTGAGAGGGACCATCATCAGAGACATGATGTACTATACCTTCAAGCTCGAGATGGATATATCTAAGATTTGGAGGATCGATTGATGGAGCACCACATTGGGCTACTAGATCCACCCTCCTCATCCATATCTAGGTCTATTAGGCATAGTGAGTCTAGGCATAGTGGCTCTAGGTCTAGGGCTCCTTCAAGGTCACAAGGGTCCTCTTATAGGTGTTAGCTAGTGCTTAGATGCACTTTTTGTATATGAGCCTTGGTGCTCCATTGTATATAGCCTTTGAGAATTCATTGTACATGTATATATATATATACATGGATTTTACTTTTGTGTTATGATTTTGTGTGAATGATTTTGTGTGAATGCATGTGTATATGTGTGATGGATGATAATGCAATGATAATGTGTATGAATGCAAATGAATTAATGCTCTAATGATCATTCATAGTTTAGATTTTTCTTGACCATGTATAGCATTGTTGTTTAATTAGGGGCACCAAAATGGTGGCATGTGAAATGGAAGACTCATGTAATGATATGGATGTTGATATGGAAGAAGATATGGATGTTGATATGGAAGAAGATATGGATGTTGATATGGAAAACTGATTATTTTGTAGAGACTCAGACATACTAGTGATATCAAACAAACTCACTAAATACTATCTAATTTCTCTAAGACCAAATGTGTGTGCAGTGAATTCATTTACCGAATCATGAGTATGGTAATGACTCGAGGTAATCAAGAACCAATGTGTGTGCAAGTGAGTTCATTAACCCATCTTGAGTAAATTGAGATGAAACCTATTATGGAGAAGACCAAGAAGCTAGTTTATCCTTATGTGTGGTCAGAGGTCTCTTCAAGAGAGATGTGTCACCATGCATGAGTGTACTCCACTACTAGTCAAGCATCTATAGCCCCGATGGAGATTAGCTCCATAGTCCAAGAATCTGATCTCTAAGCTTTGGGGATTCAGACTACCTAACCATCTGACTAGAAATGTAGTTCTATCCTTACAACTTGAGGATCTATGGTGTGTGATGTGTAAAATATTTAGAGCTTTGGGGAATCAGATTCTCAACCAAAGTGTGATGAGAATTTTACCCTATCCTTACTACTCTATATTTTATTTAGAAATGATTGTGATAGTGGTGAAAACCACTATTTTTTATTTTTGGACTATGTGCATAATGGGACAAGCAAGGATTACCCTTTTCACTTTGAGGTTCAACCCAATCATGGTGTTATCCCTCTTTGACACAAGATGTTTTTAAGATGTGTGATTGTGTTTGGTTCAAGAGTGTTAGAGTCAATTCCTAGAACTCAATATTTTCTTAGTGAAAATGTGTCTTGGTCCTAAAGAAAACTCGACATGTATTGGAGGTTGCTAGAAACACTAGGAGTGGTTGAGTGACCGAAAACACCTAGGGATTATGGAAATGTGGTTTGCAAATGATAATTTGAATTTATGGAATGGTGCAATGAAATGGATGATGATTTGAAGGTGCCCCTGATTAAGGCAACAAGACTTTATTGGACCAATTATTATCTAAACTGAATAAATGACCCCTAATATGAAATGTGAAGATGGTTGTGAATGCAATGTATGAAATGCAATTTGTGAAATGAAATGTGTGCAATGCAATGTGTGAAATGCAATGTGTAAAATGTAATGTGTGAAATGTAATGTGTAAAATGCAATGTTAAATGCAATATTGTTTTTGTGTATTAGCCATGTATATATACATATATATAAATCACATTAAGCATAGAATGCTCTCAAGTGGATGATGTTAAGTGGTTCAAGCTCTTCAACTCCCTCTAGAATAGCAAGCCTATAAGTTCCTTTACCCACTTTTTGAGTGACAATGTATGGACCTAACCAATTAGCCATGAATTTATCATGAAGATGCGGTAATGCATTGGTGTTTTGTTGATTCTCTTTAAGAACAAGATCTCCTACTTGGAATTCATGTAGATGAACTTTGGCATTGTAAGCATGCTTTAGGTAGTCTTGATAAACTTGTAAATGCTCTAAAGCATTGACCCACCTTTCATCAAGAAGCGTGAGTTGGTCAAAATATGCTTGTCTAGAAGTATCATCATCTATGAATTCTTGCAATGAAATTTGCAATGAGGGGATCTCAAGCTCAAGAGGTATAATTGCTTTGGCTCCATAGACCAATGAAAATGGTGTTGCCCCAGTAGGCATGTGGATGCTTGTTCGATAAGCCCATAATGCCAAGGGGATTTGAGTATGCCAATATCTATGATTTTCTTTGACTAGTTTCTTGAGAATAGCAATTAAGGTCTTGTTGGTAGCCTCAACTTATCCATTTGCTTGTGGGTAATAAGGAGTCGAGAAACTATGTTGGATATTATATTTCTTGCAAAGTGCTTGAACATCCTTGTTTTTGAAAGACTTATCATTATCAGAGATGATTTTTGAGGGAATACCAAAATGATAGATGATATGATGAAGTATAAACTCCATAATTCGAGGTCCTATCATATTGGTTAGAGGAATTACCTCAACCCACTTTGTGAAGTATTCAGTGGTTGTGATGATGAATGTATGTTATCCCGAGGAAGGAGGTGAGATTTTTCCAATCAAATCAAGACCCCATTGTGAAAAGGGCCAAAGGCTTTGAATAGGTTATAATGCTTGTGATGGTACATGAGTTAAATTAGCATGTTGTTGATATTGTTGACAATGCTTGACATAAGTGCAATAGTCGCATTCCATGGTGGGCCAATAGTAACCCATGCATAGAATACACTTTGCAATGGCCATTCCACTAAAATGACCACCACAAGTACCATCATGAGCTTCAGCTATGGCTCTTTGTGCCTCTACAGGCTCGAGACAATGAAGGAGGACTCCATCATAACCATGTCTATACAACATATCCCCCAAGAGAGTAAAACGAGCTACCTTTTGCTTGAAAGTGCATTTAGCAGTCCATGACATATCTGATGGGAGTGTTCCAAACTTGAGGAAGGCTATTATTTGGTTTGACCAAGGCTCATATGGCTTTGAATGGATAAAGCAAACATCCTTTTCATCCTTAGATTCAACATGAACAATTGTAGATTTAGAGATCATTGTAACAATGAGTGGTTGTACCTCTCCTATGAAGTTCTTTGGAATCAATGATCCTAGAGAGGCCATCACATCTACAAATCTATTAGTCGAACATGGCAAACTATCGATTTCATACCAATCAAATTTAGTGAGCAATTTCATTGCTACTTCATGGTAAAGCTTTATGGTAGGTTCTTTGCATTGGTATTCTCCATTGATTTGTCGAACAACAAGTTGAGAATCACCAAATATCCTGATATGCTTTATGCCCATAGCTATGGCTGCTTGAAGACCTAATATTAAGGCTTCATACTCTGCATTGTTGTTTGTGCATTGGAAGTCAAGTTTGAATGATAAGGGGATAGGTATCCCTTGTGGTGTATGAAACATGACTCCAACACCTTGACCTTTTTCGCACTTAGAACCATCAAAGAATAGTGTGATATCGACATCTTCCTCTGGAATGACATCTTCTTCTTGTTCAGTGATAGTGAATACCGAATCATCTGGGAGCTCAATAATCAAGGGTTGATCACTAGGAAGTGGAGCTTCCACAAGTTGATCGACTATGACCTGACCTTTAATGGATTTTTGGCTGATGAACTCAAGATCAAATTCAGTGAGAAGCATTATCCATTTTGTGGTGTGGGTGTTATTGTAAGTGTGAGACATCATATAACGTAGAGGATTTTTATGAGCTATGACATATGTGGTGTGACTAAGCATGTAATATCTGAGTTTCTTAGTGGTAAAAACCACTGCTAAGCATAATTTTTCCATGTAAGCATATCTAGTTTCATAGCTTACCAATGTTCGACTAATGTAATAGACAACTTGCTCTCGATTGTTTTCATTCTTTTGTGCAAGCATTGTCCCTAATGCAAATTCTATTGTTAAAACATAAATATGGAAGGGGACCCCTAGATGAGGAGGAGTTAAGACTAGTGGAGAAGCTAGGTATTTCTTGATGTCATAAAAATCTTTTTGGCATTCATCTATCCATGAAAATGTCACCCCCTTTTGTAGCAGGTGATTGAATGGCCTGCATTTATCAGAAAGTTGTACAATGAAATGATGGATCGATTGAATATTTCCTTGTAAACTATGCAATTCCTTCAAGTTTGTTGGGGGAGGCATCTCCATGATGGCCTTGAATTTGTTTGGGTCCACCTCAATGCCTCTTTTGGAGATAATGAATCCTAATAGTTTTCCTAGAGGTAACACCAAAGACACACTTTTTGGGGTTCAACCTTACATTATGCTCTAGAAGTCGATCAAAGACTTTTTCCAAGACACCAATGTGCTCTTGTCGAGTTTTAGATTTTTCCAAGAGATCATCCACATAATATTCGATGATATTATGCATGTAATCATGGAAGATGTATGTCATGGCATGTTGATAAGTGGCACCTACATTTTTGAGGCCAAAGGGCATCACCTTGTAACAAAAATTCCCCAAGGTGTAGTGAATGTTGTTTTGTGTTGGTCATCAGGATTGATTCGAATCTGGTTGTATCCTAAAAAACCATCCATTAGAGAAAGCATTTCATGGCCAGTGCAAGTGTCGACAAGAGTATCAATGTTTGGTAGAGGAAAGTCATCCTTAGGACATGCTTTGTTAAGGTCTCGAAAGTTAGTGCAAATGTGTATCACCCCGTTAGGCTTGCGAATGGGTACCATGTTTGAAAGCCACTCAGGATAGTCAATGGGGATAATGAAACCCACATCTAATAGCTTTTGAAGCTCTTCTTTGACCATGAGGGCAATGGTAGGATGCATCCTTCTCAATTTTTGTTTGACCGACTTAGCATCAGAGTGCAAGGTGAGATTGTGGACAACCAAGTTAGGGTCAAGACCAGGCATGTCTTTGTAGGACCATGCAAAAATGCCCTTCTTCTTCTTGAGGAGAGCAATTAATTGCTCTTGTTCATCTATGGATAAAATTTTACCAAGTTTGACAATTTGGGGATTGTCTACATCTGAACTAAGGTTCACATCGATGGTATCTTCAATAGACATGTGAGAACCTTCCTCAAGATGATGGGGCATTGGGATCAGATGAATGTCATCTATGACATTATCAAACTCTTCTGACTCAACCTCTTCTATGTCTACCTAGAAAACCTTAGGATCTAAAGGTGAAGGTGAAGGTGAAGGTGGAGGTGATGGAGGAATGTAGTTGGTTGAAGCCCTTAACAATTCCTTAAAAAGGATAAATTCAAAAAAGGATGGAGGTGAGGAAATCTGATCCATATCAATAAGGCTCATGTCAATTGGAATTGGCTTTGCCAAATCATATGGATTACGGAGTGGGGTGAATAAGTCAACAAGATTCATGTTGACTTAAAGGGGAAAATGGTGGTTGGAAAAGTGGAGGATGGATAGATCCTATCTACTAGAACCGATGCTAGAACTCTAGGAACCTGAACAATAATGAGCAACACAAATAAATGCAATAGGAAAAAAGCCATGTACATGCAATGCAATGATTTTTTTTTTGAATTTTATTTTTTTTTAATTTTTTTTAATTATGTACATATATTACAAGAAAAATTTCTAATGAGATGGATTAATGAAATGGAGGTGGTTCACTAGTTGGTTCGACTCGCTCTTGTGGAAGAAGCAAGTGAAATATGGGTTGATGGATGGGGAACATTATGAGGTAAAACTCATCATATTCAATGAATGGAATGATGGGTGTTGATTCCTCATCAGATTCATCAGAAGCTATTGATATAACATCGTATTCTTCATAGATTTCATCTTCAGAGTCATCAAGATGATGGATTTCTTCTTCTGAATTCAAATTAAGACTTTGAAAAGCTTGTTCAAAAGAAGAGGTGAAAGAATAAGGATGATAGCCTAAACCTGAATGGTCATGCACTTCTCGATATGAAGTATCAATGATCTCATGCATTCCCTATTCATGTCATCCTAGGCCATAACCTTACCAATTGACTCGATGAAAATATCAAGATGGAAAACCCGACATGTGTTGTATATTGGTAGGTGTTGGTTGCTTGGGTTCATCTAGGGAAGATGGATTGGATGATGAATCAATCCCTCCATACACAAAATTTATGCTATTGGGCATTGAACCCATGTTATACACTACTCCTATAGATAAGGGTGGGTCACATGGGTGACCATAATCCCTAGTAGTTTGGATATTAAGTGGTGTGACGGTGATATCTTGGACCACATATTCACCAATACCAAGATTAGTGAGGTGGACCACAACTTGGGATGATGTGGAGGTGGATGTGGAAGTGGATATGGAAGACTCAAGATTGGCTTGGGACTCCAACAATGGGAGAGGTATGGATTGGAATGGCATCTCACAATCTATTAATTTGACTTGTGAGACATCAAATGATGTGGATGGAGGTGGATTTGGCTGAGGTATTTGATGAATGGGTGATGATGTGGAAGGAATGATGATGGAGGATGTTGATGATGATGATGTGGTTGATGTGGATTGAGTTTGACCACATGTACATGTAGTCAATGATGATGAAGATGGGGGCATAGAAGTGGAAGCTTGATGTGTGGTAGTGATGGGGAGTTCCTCAAGAATAGGAAATTTAGATGAAGAAGTGGATGGTGTGGTGGATGATGTGGTTGATGATGTTAAGAAAATATGGGTGGATGGAAGCATGGATTCATAAGGATTTGAAATGAAATTGCAATACTTAAATGGTTCAATATCCATTGGTATGCAATGAATTTATCCCTCATGTACATATTTCAAGCATTGATGAAGTATAGAAGGGACACATCTCATTTCCCTAATCCAAGGATATCCAAGGAGTACATTGTATGCCATGGACCCTTCCAAGATGTGAAACATTGTGTGCAATATTTTTACCCCCACTTCGATGGGTAAAACTATAGTGCCAACTATGGAACAGAGAGCATCATTAAATGCTTTCAAGGTGAAGGTGGATTTGGTGATGTGAGATGGTGAGAGATTAAGATGTTGGAGAGTGGATGTGGTGATGATATTGATGGAGGAGTCTAGTATCAATAAAAACTTATTTGAATGGCTTCCTATCAATTTGAGCCATGATATGCAATGGAGGGTCCACTGATCCTGATGATATTGGTTTGATTTCAAAATCATAGAATGTAATGGTAGGCTCCATACATGTTTGGATGCTTCCCACAAAATTTCTAAAGGCATTAGCATCTTGAGATTGGAGTTCAATGGATTTTAAAATCTCCATTAATGCCTCACGATGTGGGGGAGATTGTTGAATTAGCTCATAAATAGATAGTTTAGTTGAAGCCATTTTAAGGCTAGTGGTTAATCGGCTACTCAGAGAGATGATTGGCCTTGATGGATGATTGGGAGGATGAATGGGTGGAGATGGATGACTTGGAATATGAATTGGTTGGGAAGGATTGGTGGAGAATTGGATGGGTGATGATGAAGTGGTAGGTTGAGACACACTTGCCTATGGTGCTATGGGAGATTGAACAGATTATTGTTGTGTATTTTGTTGATTTGTGCATTGTTGACCTTGGGTGACTACATGAATAGCACCCACAAAACCTTGGTATTGTTGAACATGGTTAACTTGATTAGGAGGAGTCTTGGTATTTGACCCTCCTATTGTTGGTTGCACTTCCTCATGATGAGGAAGTGGTGTTTGATAGATGCCAAGGTTTTGGTTTTGTTGAGCTAAGGGACTATCAAGCTTGATGGCCCCTAAGTCAATTAGGTCTTGCACCATATCTTTAAATTTGTAGTAGCTATTGATATCATGCCCATTTTGTTGATGATAAGGATAAAATAAATGCTCCCTATAGCTTTTGCTATATTTAGTGGGATCATCTGGTTTGACCTCAGGCAAGGCAAGTTGGTTTGTGTCATACAACCTATGAAATATGGAGGTATATGATTTGGCTAAGGGGGTGTATTGGTGATTTTGTCAAATAGATTATCGATGTTGGTGATTTTCCATAGTTGGCATTATGTTTTGAACTTGTGATGGTGGGGGAACCACATGATATGCAATTTGTTGTGGTTGTTGTTGCATGGGTTGTTGTTGTTGAGCCATTATCGATTGGCTCATGACCACTTGATTTACTTGATTTGCTTGATTAGCCTGATTTGGCTTGGATTGGCCAGAATAGGTTCCTTTGGATTGGCCCTTATTCTACCATTCTTTATTTTTAGGCTTTAGCACACCTTCTTGGATTTTGATTTCCTCAATTATGCTAGCCTAGGCAAGAGCTTCTTCAAATGATCTATACTATTGTAATTGTAATAACCAAGAGATGGGTTTTAAGCAACTCTTGGTAAACAATCGAGTTAGCTCTTCCATTGGTAGGGAGAATGGTAATTTTGTGATAACAACCCTCCAATGGTTGCCAAAGTCATAGACTGACTCATCATCAAATTGCTTTAGATTATATAAGTCAGTCAATGAAATTTTCTTTCTAACATTGAGGGAAAATATTTTGAGAAATTGGTCTACCAACTGTTCAAAAGTATAAATACTATGATGAGGCAGATGGTTATACCACTCTACGACATCTCCCCCAATGTCTGAGGAAAGGTTTTGAGCATTAGGGCATCTTGATTTTGAATTCTGAAACATGAATGGATGAATGTGCTCACATGCTCTCTAGGGTCCTCAGTCCCCTTGAATTTGTCAAATTTTGGTACTGTAAAATCTACTGGATATGGTGATGATGGTACCAAAAAGTGAATTGGTTGATTGATAAGTTGTCTCAAAGTTGGCTTCTGGTTCATCATACCAGGAGTATGTTGCATCAAGCTATCAATATGTTGTTGCATTGCTTGAATTCTAGGGTCTTCCCCAGGTATGTGGAAGCCCTGAATCACTTGATGATTGTGTGGAGATGAAGTGGTGAAATGTTGAGGTGTGATGAGATTTTGATGATTTGTGGATGTTTTGGTGATGTTGATGATTGAATGATTGTAAATTATGGAATGGAGATGATGTTTGAGGACTATGAATGGGTTGACTTATTGGAATGGAATGGGTGTGGATTGATGGAGGTGTGGGAATGGAAACCATAGAAGGTTGCGATATCCATGATGGATTTGATGAAAAGAATGTAGGTTGAGTGGAAGTGGGTTGAGGCTTAATATTTTCCACCTGTACTTGCTGTTGGGGACAAGAATGAGCATTTTATTGCTCCTTAAGCAATTTATTAAGGTGTTGCCATGCATCTTGTATGGCCATATCTGAAGCAGATGGTGTGGATGTGGTTGGAATGGATGAAGTGGGTGGAGGATAAGTTGCAATAGGGATTGCAACTGAATGGGGGGTAGTGGATGTAGTGGAAGCTAGCATTTGTGAAGCAACATTGACATGTGCTTCATACAATGGATTGCCATAGGTGGTGGTATATGAAGATGGAATGGAAGTGCTTTGAGCACATGACTATTGTGGAATGGACCAATGTTGGGAAGGTGCAGATGATGCCTCAAAAAGAGGGTTAGTATACACTTGGGTGAAGCTGGAAGGCTAGGAATGGGTAAGTTCCTACTGAAAAGAAGGATCATGCATGGGTGGACTATTGATTTGTTCTAGAACATAGTTAGAGGATCTTTGAAAAGCTTCCACTTTAGCCATGTCTATGTGGGTGATGTTATGATCTATGGGAGATGATGGCTCAATTTATGGAATGGGGATGTTGGTGGCTTTATGTAACACATCAATATTTGAAGTATACACAATGTGTGATGGTCCCATAGACAAACTAGAATAACTTATATATATCACACTGATAGGGTTAACCATAGAAGTGGTAGGGGAAGAAGTGGAACACTCCATGGATGAAGTGATTTGGCTGGCAAGGGCTTGACTCAGAATATTTGCTTGGATTTGGGTTGAAACCATAAGCTAATGAGTCAGATGAGGGTGGTGAAGTGTGTGGAATGTGCAGAAAGAAAATGCAAATGGAGAACACACAAAATCAAACAAGCAATTTAACCCTATGCTTTGCAACAAATTTTTAATTTTTTTATCTCTCTTATATATATTTTTTTTGTTTTGTGAGGTTTGTGTGTTGTAAATGTGCTAATATAAATTATGCAAGGTGAAATCTAAGGTTGGATGGAAAATGAGATTCTTCCTGGTGATGAAATCTAAAAATTTTGCTCATGGGTGACTATGGTTGCTAAGGGCAGAGATTGATGGATGGAGATGAAGCCCACCATCACCAAATCTCAAACAATGGTTGGTGATGAAATCCAACTCACTATTGTTTATTGTGAAACATGCAATGTGTGTGATTCATTTTAAGATTTGTGTTATCTATTGTGTTCACTCAATTTTGAAAACACACCTATTTCACTCGTCTAAAAAAAGACCAAAGAAATAACACTAAGCTCCTCAAAAGAACTTAGGGGTACACCACTTAAGACCCACCTTGAATCATCAAGTGATTCCAATAGTGGAGGGTTCACCTAGTTCTTCTACCTTGAATCATCAAGTGTGGGAGTATACTTAAGTATTATGATCTTGTTCCAAATTAGAAAAGTAAAAATGGAAACTTTCAACTCTATTATGCAACTATTTTATGCTTTTGTAATTTCAAATGCAAACAACATACAAAAATAGTGAATGAATACACCAGAAAGCAACAGAAATCTAAAATAAATGTGATCTATAGTGAATATATGAATGCAAGTCTACTCTAAATGCAATTTATATGATGAATGTAAATGCCTAAAATGCAAATAAAAATGTAAATGCTTTGAACATAAAATAAATGATTTTTATTTTTGTTAATTTTACTATAAAAAGCAAGAAAATTAAAACAAAAATGGGTTAGGGTTTGAAGTAGGCTTACCAAGAAGCCTACGTATTTCTTCCCCACTCTGTGAAATGCACCCTAGAGCCACTAGAACATTGTAGGGCATTCCATGAATACTATAGGGCATCCCTCGAGCACTATAGGGCATCCACACAACCTTCGATCAAATTTTGCAATCTCCAAAAACCCTAGTTTTTTATGAATATCATGTGATCAAATTTTTGGAACCTGCAAGATGAAAACAGAAATAAAAATTAGTGATAAAATAAATTAACATGAAGAACCCTTTGGGGGTCCCACCATGATCACCATTTTGTAAACCGAAATCGAACAACACCAATACAATAGATAAAATAACAAAAGCACAGTAATAACACAAGATTGCACAAGATGAATAAGCTTTTTATTAATGCGAGCGGATCTCAAAATAATACAATCAATGTGCCCCAATATGGGGTTTTACAATGCTTTTGTGATACAAATTTACAAATACTAGGGTTCTCCGAAACCCTAGTTCAATACATAGCTAGTGTCTTCGCACTTGTCTTCGATCCAAACAAGGTTGCGGGTGGGCTTGTGTATCCTAAAAGGGCCACCCTAGCTTCAACAACTTCTAGAAATATGATTCTTGTACCTACAAATAGAAAAAAAAAGAGATTAGAAGCACCTATGAGGGCTCCACAGTGTGAGGCCCTCAGAAAGATAAAACAACTAAAACCCTAGATGCTACAATATAATACTATAAATAAAAATATAGGAATGTAAAATAAGTGCAAATAACTTCTTACCTTGTCAACATGCTAATTTCTATCTCTACTTCTATCTATGATGGTCATGAGGATGCCCGAACGGTGCTCGAGGGTTGTAGGACTGTAGATCTACTACGAGAAATACCCGAGGGTATTCTATGATGGCTGTGGATGCACAAAAAAGTTCTAAAAATACCCAGAGGTATTCAACTAGCTCTAAGGGGCATTCAGGGGCTGAGGAAGTGTCACAAAACCAGATCTAGTTCTGTATGGAATATGCGACAATGAATATAGGTGATGCAAAGGCAACGATGGAGGATGAGAGCAAAAGTAAGGTGGCTAGAGAAGGAGGGCTTAAGGATCTCTCAAGCACTCCACATTATAAATATTCTTAGGGGCTTAAGGTTTCCAAAAGAACTTTGGTATTAAGGAGCTTAGGGTTTGATTCATCAAAATGACTCCTCTTTTATAATCTTCCCTTGAACATGTTAGGGTTTCGATGACACAAAATGAGTGGCCAAGATTAAAACATGAGGAAGGGTGGAGATTAAGTTTGGGTAAGTGGCATGGATTGATGGATGGATGAATGGTGGCTGAGATTAATTTATATAAATATATATATATTTATTAAATATATATAAATATAATATATAAAATATTAATATTTAAATATATATTAAACAAATCACACACACACACATATATATATATATATATATATATATATATATATATATATATATATATATATATATATATATATATAATGGATGGTTGTGATTGGAGGACACATCGATGGATGACAAGTGGCTAGATTTTGGTCTATAGATTTAATTCAGTCAAATGGCTCAACAAGCTATCAACGACAAGGTTCAAATATATTTGTCGCTTCCATAACTGGGACATCTCACATTAACCATGATTTCAGACAATCTCAAGTCTCTAGCTCAAGTGTCACTTCATCCCTTTGCATCCATCATCGACCATCATCATCATCCTATTGCTCATCATCAATTTGCCTCTTCCTGTCTTCCTCTTGTTATCATTATTTTTCTCCCTCCTCAACTTGCTTCCATGATCAGGGGAGTTCACCCCTTTTCTAATCCACCATCTAGTCTAGGGAAGTTCATCCTATAAAAAAATACATGCCAAATCACACACCAGCTAGCTCATATCATAAGCACACCCTGCTTTCTAAACACCAACACCAACTTGGTCATTATTCAGTTAAGTTTGACATGTGTCATCATGAAGGAATTTTGTTGTATTAATCAAGGGCATCTTCATAATCATTATTGTCCCCCCATATTTTATGTACTTTTACCCATTATCCTTTTCTCCCAGATTCATATCCCACCATGCTTTATCTCTTTCCTATCTTCGATTCGACAAATATTTGGGTTCTTTTGATCATTCAACCATACCTAGTGTCTCAATCAACCTCCATTGAATGTCATTAGTCCTTAAGTACTATAGACCTTCATGGTTACCTTTGGTTTTCTCTAGGATCATGCACATATATCACATATTAATCATATTTTGAGTCTAGAGAAGATCAAACCAAGCGTCCATCTTGCCATAAAGCAAGTAGTTTTTGCTACTCATCCTATCATGCACATAATCCAAACCTATGGATCCACATAGCACCCATGTTAAAAAAAATTCAAACATAAAAGAAATATTACAAAATCATTTTCATACTTCATTATAGATGCCTAACTGATAGTGGATAAATATCGAAGGATTGTGGGGCTATCTCCATCAGGGCTATAGATGTCGGACTAGTAGTGGAGTATACCCTCTACACGGTGACATATTTGTCACATTAGAAACATTTTATATAGACCTATGATTGCTCATGGATGAGCTAGCTTATAATGGCTTGAGTCACAATTGGTCAATCCTACCTTGCTCAAAATAAAAAATGAACATCACTACACACACTTTGGTATTTGAGTAACTTGACTCCCTTGGTTGGTCTTAGTATTTTCAAGTGCCTATTTTATTAGTAGATGAGTTTGATTGATGTCACTAGGGTGTTTGAGCTTCCTAAAAGCACTTGTTGATTCTTACTTCCTAGGATAGATGAAATGACAAGTCATGTCACCTTTGCTCCTATATTTTATTCATATCCTATATCCACAGTGTCACATCACTCTATTCTATTCTACAGTTACATAAATACCATTGTGTTGATACCTTGATTACTCCATTAAAATCACGAGTCACGATACGTGTCTAAGTATTTTTGGAATGATAATCAAATGGGTATGCATACATCTATTCTATTATATCTATCACATTTGATATCATCCATTTTTATCTATTCATACTCATTCATCATTCCTAAATACTCACATGATCCTCCATCACTTCAACAAATTTCCCAAAAAAAATTTCCCCCTATCTCATGCCACATTCCACTCTTTATCCCATTTTATCTTTTTTCAATCGACTCATGGTTATCACCCATCCAGTGCTTAAGGGGGTAGATAATACCCATAAAATTTTATCCCAAACAAGTCAAATATCCAAAAACTCATTTTTGAAATCTATGTTTATCTCAAAACCTTGTATGAGAATATCATTTGCATAGTATCTAGCATAGTTCTTAGCATAGTGTCTCAAATCCCATGGCTGATTAGCATAGTTGTTAACATAGTGGCTCAAATCCCATGTCTCATTAGTATAGTTTTTAGCTAAGATATTTCAAATGCACTCATCAGTTCATCAATGACAAGGTTCACAAATATTTATTGCTTCCATAACTAGGGCATCCTACATTGTCCTTGTTTTGAGACAATCTTACATCAACCTCCTCAAGCCAAAAGTTATTTTCATCATTCACTCACTATTGCCATTATTCATTATCAATCTAACAATATGTTTCATCTATTTTTGCATCATATTATGTTTATACACAATACGGTACAAAAATGGTATTTGTAGATACCAAAAATAAGCACATTATCCAAAACTAATAAATTAATTATAAATTGATTAGTATACATTAGCCCACCTAGGCTATACTAACTATTTTCACCCCCATCCTCTCACCCTCCTATATCTAGCCCATGGATATTGTGAGATCATTCCCCTTCCTTATCCCATGTGCACATCACTCCAATTCACCTTTTTCCATATTAATTACATATTATTTGGATGGGTGAAGATTTCCCTCACCCTTATCCCATCCCCACTTCAATTGCTACATATCCTAGTCACACCTCCATTCTCACATTTCCTTGGTGATAATTCCAATGTATGCACATGACCCTTGGTGACAATTCTAATGCGTGCACATCTAGTAACAATTCCAATGCGTGCATATCTAGTGAAAATTCCAAGGTGTGCACATCCATTAATAATTTTAATGTTTCAATATGCACACACATCCTTGGTGATAATTCTAATGCAAATATCTACTTTTCCAAAGAGGAAACTCTAAATCACACCACTTAATTGGACAAGTCACCCCTCACTAATTCACCAAAAATTCTATAAATGAATTATCATTTTCCTCCATTGAGGGAGAGCATCTGAAAAAATACTAGTGAAGCACTGCTAAGATTCCGTTGATCCCTTCTTGCATCCTCTTGGAGATTGCTTGAAATTATTCTAGATTCAAGTATGCATGTTCACATTTTCATTGGTTGTTGTGGTTTTTATTTTATTTAATACATTGGCAGGTGCTACTAACCCATTTTTTGTGAGCTTGTGTGTAGATAATTTGGAAGAACAAAATAGCTTCAAGTGGTCAAGTAAGAGGACTCCATAAAAACCCACCCAACAAAGGAGTGTAGCATAGAAAATATATTTGCACCATTGTTCACTACTTTTGTAAAAGGGGCCACTCCCTTTCTTAAACATATCACTCATTTAACCCCCAAGAGGGTTCATTGTATTCAAAGGGCTCAATATCAAATATATATAATTTTATTTTACATGTTATGGTGCTTTTTCTATGGTTAAGATTTGTATCTATGTTTTAAGCATTGTATATTCATCTTCTTATTGTGAATATACCAATATATTTTCACTTTGTTTTTCAATTTTTTTCTCTACACAAAATTGATCCATTATTTATTTTTCCCTCTCTTTTTTATTTTTAGTACTCTTTTAAGTTTGAATTGCTCTATGTGTTTCTTGAAGTGTGTGTAAAGATATCTAAAATGAATAATCTATTAATGTAATATGCAGTACCTTCTAATTTTCCTTCTCTTGAGATAAAGAATATTTTGTGTCCATTAACCACTTGAAAATAAATAGAAAGTCCTCTACCCAACATCTGAGCAATATAGAGTAAGTTTTTATTCAAACCAAGAATATATAATACATTTACAATAATGCATTCTAAAAGGTAATTTGAAAGAAACTGTTCATAAGCCATTTACGACATAACTTTTGTTGTCTTACATTAATTTTAGCCAACCCTCTATTTATCTACAAGTATTAAACCAATGTATATTCCCAACTCCAAAGTTTATATGCTAGTTATTCTCCTTGATGCTGTCCCTTTTGTGTGTTATCAATACTTTATAGGTTATTTCTAGTTCATCCTTATGATCTGATTTTTTTTTGAGCTGCTTCTAAGCCACATGACCTTGTTGCGAAGAGTTTAGTCTATACCCTTGATTTTTTTGAGTTGGTCATTTCTAGATTTATGAATTTCTTGTGTTGGAGTTTATGACTTGTTCAAGGTATTATACTTGCAAAATTTTGTATGATAACTCCCTTCTTTTTTCGCATATGTAAGAATATTTTTTCCTCCATTCATATTATTTTTTAGAAGAAGGGGATGTATTTGATGTTCTGGTATTTCGTTGATATCTTCTTCTAGAAAATGCATTATTTAAAGACTCATCTTTTAGTTGCAATTCCAGTTTGTTTTGTAAAATTTTGATCAATTCCCCAAAACAAACTTTGCAATTAGAGACTTGTAATGAGGTTATGAAAATACTGTATGATTTAGGTAAAGCTCTCAATACAAATGATGCTAGCATATTATCATCAATCCTTTCCCTTAAATTATTTAATTTTTTAATTTTGCTATCATTTGGAGAAAATATTCCAAACTCTCATTATCTTGCATATGTAAAGTTTATAGTTATGATTGAAAATGATGTAGCATTGCTTGGTTTCAACCTTGAAAATTGTACATAAAGTATCCTAGGATTCTTTTTATGTATTAGCTTCACTAATGTGAGCCTAGATTTCATTTGTTATTCCTAAGAGAATTATCAATTTGGCTTTGTTATATTTTTAATAAAAGTCTAATTATGATATTGGCTCTTTAGGGTGTGGTTCATCTCTTGATACTATTTCCTAAAGCTTTTCTACAACAAGAATAGTCCTCATTTTATTCTTCTAAAGGATGATTTTTTTGTTGTTGAAGTTAGGCGAAGTACTAGTGGTATAACTAGGGACCACACTCCCTAGGGACACAACAAGGTCTTCCTCCTTGTGATTTGAACTTGTGTAGCTTGGATAACAATCCAATGATATACCAGTACAATGTCCCAACTTTAGACCTTTTAGTTGTTAATATTCCAAAAGAAATAGTTTAGATTAGTTATCTTTGAGATATATATTCTTTTGTTCTAAACAATATTTTCAATGTTCTTATATCTCTCCTCTTTATAAAATTCAACTCTAAGAATTTTTCTCCTTTTTAACTCATATGTTCATCAAATACCATAACCCTTAACAATTTTATCTTTGTAAAATATTTTTTTTTCTTTTTATAACAATCCCTTTTGATATTTTAAAAGTATTCAACTTATACCTCTAAAATATCTTCCAAATTAAAAAATCAAGCGCACAATTTTATGATTTCATAATAATGCACTCTTCAACAAAAAAAATCATGCGCTCAACTTCCAATTAATATTAATACAATTTGCCAGGAAATCATGTGTTCTTAATGTAAATTTTATATCTTTCACCTTAGTAACTTAGAATCCATACCCATAATTAATACTATATGAAATATTTGTGGTGTTTTAGGTAATTTCCTCATCAAAGAACCTTCTTCTTCTATAGTTTTCCTTCAAATTGTGTGCATTAGGATCTTAGTATTTGCATAGACAAGTATATTCAAGTTGAAAGCAAGATTTTTTGGTTTACACTAGCACATTATTGATAAAGTTAAGTGTCTTAGAGATGACATAATCATGCACAAGTGTCTCATAGGCATGCACATTCAAAGTTGCATAGATGGGTGCAACTTTAATGCACTTTCTCTAGAGATATGCTCCTACCTTCCAAATTCAAGTTTCTCTAGAAATTGTTCCAAGTAATATCACACTTTTGTACTTGGAAATATTATTAGTGTGCTCAGAGACATTAATAAACCAGCATTTCTTTTCCAGAATACTTCCATATGCATGTTATCAAACAAGTCTCATTCATTTGATCTATTCAGTGCATTAGCATGTATTAAATATTAAAAAAAAATGAATTTAAATTGGTGTGTTCTATACATTTATTATTTGGCATGAAGAGCATGAAATAAGAATTGTGTTCAAGAAATGTCTCATATCACATTCTTGCATGAAACAAGTCGATGCTAAAAAGTAGCACCAATGTCTAGTGTTGAATCAATCACATAAAAATATTTTAACTGTATATTCTCTAGTAAAATCAACTAGATATTTCAATGATATTTATTAGTGGGATTTTGGTGTAATTGATTGGAAAACCATTTGCTCATTTACACAAAGAGATTTATTTTGGTGAAAAATCAACCAGATACTTAACAAAAAAAAAAAATGGTGCAATATCAACTTGAAACAACCAACTCTTCCCTAGGATCTGATACCATATGTAGGAGAATGAATTGTATTATTTTATTTTATGAATACATAATAATCTCCTAATACATATAGATATACATTTACAAGTAGTTCCATAGAAAGAATTCCCTTATGAGGAAATAATGGGATAATGAAAAAAGTAACTCAAAATTAAATGTAACATCCTAATATCTTCAAAATAAAAAATGTAGAGAATCTATAATATGAAATTTCTATGACAGTACTTTATATAAAATTATAAAAGTATGCCCCTACATGGGTAGGGTTCATTTCTTGAATATTTCATTGCATCAAGAGAACCTATATATTTTTGAAGTAACACCTTCACCCAAATTTTTCTTTGATATTTGAATAATTTTTAGCCAATTTATCCCTAAATCCAAACTCGTAAGTCTACAATTCCGTAATCCTACCCCTCCAATATACTTTCCTTTACAAACCCTATGCCACTTACAACAAGGAATCCTATATTTTTTCTCACATCCTTTCCAAATAAAATATATTTAAGTTTTATCAAATTTTGATGCTATATTTACATGCAATCTTGAAAGTAACATCATATAAATAAAGATGGATTGTAATGTAGTCTTTATGAGTTGTAGCCTTTCTAGCCATGATTAAGAACTTACCTTTCCAACTTGCCAAACAAGATATTATTTTACTCGAACATGAGTTCCAAAGATCATTTTTCTTTCCTTCATAATATCAAGAAATTACCAAGTAGGTTAATGGATATTTTTCTATTTTAAATGTTTAAATGCTCACAATAATCCATTATTAATATTAGGCAGTTATAATTAAATATCCTACATTTTGTAGTATTAACCAAATATCTAGTAGCCTTCTCGTAGCATGATAATATTGATTTGAACTCTATGGCCTCATTTATTAAGGGATGGCAATAGAAAAGTATCATCAAAAAATTAGACATGAAATTCTAAGGGACCATTTTTTTGCAACTCAAAATCTTTGATTCTCCCTTCTATTTTTTTACCTTTGAGAAAGCTCTCCCTAATGCCTTCACAAGAATAATAAATAAATAAATAAGGATATAGTGGATCACCTTGGTGGAGTTCACAATATGACTTAAAGCATTTAACAGGGGATCCATTGATTAAAATTGAGTATTTTGGAGTACTATAACAAAATTTAATCTAGTCACACCAACCTTGACTAAAACCAAACCTTTTGAGAATATCATGTAGAAAACTCTAGCTAACCCTATCATATGCTTTGTACATATATAATTTCATATATATACTTGAATTTCCCATGGAATGAAGAGAACATATAGCCTCTTATGCAATGTTTACACCATCACAAATTTGTTACCATTAAAAAAAATCACCTTGTTCCTCCGAGATAACATAATATAGAATGCTTTTCAATCCATTTTATATTATTTTTAAATGATCTTATAAATGATATTAAAAAGGCTAATTGGACAAAAATTATTATAATATTTTATCTCATATTTCTTGGGAACCAATGTAATAAAGGTGAAAATGATCTCACTTAACTTAGCCTTCCCTTTTTAGACCTCTTCAATCACAATCAACATATCACTCTTCAATAAATCCCAACATTTTGAAAGAAAATTGCTTGAACTCTATGAAGTTAGCTACCTTGTTAGGATAAAAAGAGAAAAATACCTCATGTAGCTCCTCCACATATATCTTCTTCATCTATCTTTCATATTGTCTCTATGTGCTAATTGATGGAATGTTTTAAAAATGCTTACCTTGCACCTCCTTATCTTGCCCAACACTTGATAAAATATTTTTGAAATAACTACTTGCTTTCCTCTTGATATCTTGTTGTTACTCAATATTTCTTTCACATGGAGTTAAAATATTTTTGACATGACAAAAATATATATTTTAGTGTAAAAAAAAATAGTATTTTAATCTCCTTCCTTGAACCATTTTCATAGATTTTTGGAATCAATATGAATCCTCATTTTTCAATATATTTGTTGATCAAAAAGTAATCATTGTTGATGCACATAAGAATTATGGTTCATTCCTTCTATTTCTACTATTTGTTATAAAGTTTTGAGCTTGGATTTATGTTACCAAAATATTTAGAAATTTAAATCGTCATTTACCCCTTAGATGTTTCATCTTTTAAACAAATTATATATACATGATCAAAATTTTGCTTCATTACACCATAACATCTAGAAGAAACCAGGAATTTGGATCCATATAGACTAAAGAAATGATATTGAATGATTATTATTGAGAAAAACAAAAGTTAAAAGGATGGGTTTGTGATATAATCTTGTTTGCAATAAAATTCCTAAAGAGATTTTATACTCTATTTGCAACCACATGTTAGATAATAAAAATCTATCCAATATTTATGTTATTTGAGTTTGCTGAATGCATTTATTACTCATGTATATTGAAATCTTGAAGGAATAACATCCCAAAGGCCATTTGAATTGACAAATGAGGCAAACTTGTGCATTGATTTAGACCATCTAGGTATACTACCCTTATTTTTTGTAGGAGATAAAATTTTGTTAAATTCACTCCCAAGAATTTAAAGATCATAATTATGAATCATCAAACTATGCTAAGATCCTTCCAACTTCTTTCATGAGGAGTAACTAAATTTTATGAATACGTATTTATTATCTCAACTTTGATATTTTTATCTTTCTCACAAAATATACCAACAATCCAATTACTTTTGGATTCTCACAATTGCACATTCCATTTGCATTTATCCCATGTTGTCACAATAACCGAGGAAACTCTTATAAAAGATTTTGTTAGAAAATCCCCCATATTTAAAATTATTTTGAAAGCATCCTTACATTCCTCATTAATTAATTTTTTTGTGAATTAAAAAAAACTCAAGTCTATAGCAATCTATTAATTCCTTAATAAACCTATTTTTAGGGATCGTATTCATACCCCTAAAATTCCATGATACCATTTCCATCATCATTTTTTATTTTTATTATTGGGTTTAGCCCCACTTTTTGTTAACACCTATGATATTTGTTTTTGGTTTCCTTATTGGGGATATTATATTATTTGGTAAATGTTAAATTACCCCATGGTATATTTGTATATTTGTAAATATTAGATTAGGAAGTAGGGAGTGTGATTTATATTTCCATTAAAGAATATTTCAATGTGTGAAAATATTCGAAGTGTCATGCAATAAAGTGTGTGATTTCACCCTAAGGTTACTAAAGTTTTCTCTATAGAAGAATATTTGGCATACTATTGGAGTTGTACTCCAAATTTAGTCGTCTGAAAATAATTAAAGTTGAAATGTTTGCTAGATGAAGAAGCCAAACTACATTAAATTCACTCATTGCTAGGTTGAGGAGGAAGATAATATTAAATTCTAATACTGCTATGATAGACTAAGAAGTTCTAGCATGGAGAATTAAATAAATAAGCCAAAGAGAAGTTGTAAGCAAAAGTGTTTGGTTGAAGCTTGAAATAAATATTATGTGACACAACTCATAACGAAGCCCCAAGAGCAGAGATGTTTGAGGAACTAAAGTGCCAAGGTCAAGAGCAAAGAAGCCTAAGGAAGTGAAGCATCAAGGTTGAGAGCATAGAAGCCTAAAGGAGTGAAGTGATAGGACCAAGAGAGGAAAACCTAAGGGAACTTTGAACCTACTTGAGCTATGATCCTGTAAATATTGAAGCCTATAGATTGTGACATGATAGAGTCAATTCGAAGAGTAAGGTAAAATAATTACAAAGAAGAAGCTAGACCAACATATAATTTTGGGAAATTTATATTGTCATAATGTCTCTTGCCTTTTTTCAACACCAATGTGAATAATGTGAGACATAAATTTGAATTAGAGTGTGAAAATAAGGTAACACTCTACTTTATTAAAATTTTAAGGGGTATATTTAAATATTTAATGAGTACCTAATTTAATTGGAGTTATTAAGATTAAGCAATATTATTGCAATTTAAAAAAAAAAGCCTTGATTATTTAAAAAGGGATTTATAAGGTTGGAAAGAATTTATTTTATGAGGCTTAATATTTTGATAAAAATAATTGAAATATTGATTTGGGAGATATAAGTAGAGAATTTAAAATTGATAAGGAAAATTAAAATTTGGGAGATATAAGTTGAATAAAATTTGAAATTTGAAAGAAATATGTGATTGAAATATTGATGATTGATGTGTACTACATAGAATTTAAAAATGTGCAAGAGGAGTGTGGAGAACCAGGATTGTATACTGTTGAAGGTGAAGGGTGGTATCTTCCAGTATCATTTTCTATAGCAAAGAGAAGACCCCACAAGCCCAATCTAGAGGGTATAATTCAATCCATTCATCTAATTGAAACAACGTCCAAGCCTCTTGTATTAGTAAATACTAATAATAGAAGTCAACACACTCTCTCCATCCACAATCCACAACAACTTCAAGATCTTTGGCACTCTCATAAAATTTATTTTGCAAAACTCATGAGTGTTCTCAACTAGGTGAGTGTATAACCTAAACATATATCATTGACCAAACATATCTAGATTTTTTATTTAACAATTTATCATGATGCAACACAACATCAAACTTGAGGAGGAAACAATCATATCTGGAATAGTTTAATTTCCAAAACTCTGATATAATTCATTGAAAATAAGCTTTACATAAGTAATTTCATTATTCTTGTTTGGGAATCTAAGACAGAATAGACAAAGCAATCTATCTTTAATGACTAGGTATAAACCTTTATCCTCCTCTTTGCTCTAGGATTAAAAACTTCTATGGTCAGCCTACGTAGTCTCTAAATAACTCTCCCCTGCCTTGCAGAGTATTTACCATCTAGACATACAGAGATTCCAAATAAAATACTGAATTAGTCAAACACCAAATGTCATTTCAAAGAATAAACTAATAAGTCTAGAATCTGTAGTTTGTACTAGTGAGATACACATAGGATAATTTCCAAGAGACTACTTGCTGGGCAGGAAGATGCTAACTCAATAGTATATTTTAGGCAAGAATGTTATTTAAGTTGATATATCCCTTATAATGAATCTTGCATTCTACAGAACATATAAAAAATATAAATTACAGAGGTTATCTGAATACCTGCTATCAAAGAATAACAAAAGAAGCCTAACCCTAATTCAACCTTACATACCTATAATTGAACTATTAGACCTTTAGGGAAGAGCTTAAAATATCCTCAAAAGAAATATATTCATGAATCACTAATTTCTTTTCCATTCTTGAAAGAGAGGTTTGCTCATTATGAAGAACACAAGCTTATACTGAGAGGGGGGGGTGAAAAGTATAAGACCTCTTTTTACTTTTTCCTTTATACTTCAAAACAGTAAAGCAATATGCCCAAATCAATATCAAAACAATGCACAATATCATCCACAAAGTGACACCAATTTTAACGTGGTTCACCCAGAATGGCTGAGCTATGTCCACAAAACTTTTCTCTAAAAGTTATCTCAAAGTTCTTTGGGAATCCTTCCCAATTACAATGTTTATGAGCCTCGGCCCAAAGGAGATACCTTCCCCCAATTAGAATTTATGAGCCTCTGCTCAAAGGAGATACCTTACCCCAATCAAAATTTATGAGCCTCTGCTCAAAGGAGATACCTTCCCCTCAATCTATATTTATGAGCCTCTGCTCAAAGGAGATACCTTCCCCTCTGCTCTGGAAATGATCCCTCAGAAGATCAACTACCTCTACCTCTTGCCAACACATGGAACTCATTTCCACTGAAGACCTCCTATCCTCAATACTTAGCCTAAGAGACCTCTGCATTCTATGATCATGCCTTCTATGATCACGTCCACAGCAGCTCAGCAACCTGTACCAAACATAGTCAGTCGGTCTAGTACAAGTCTTCCTCTATCTGTCAGATCTATCCAACACTTGAACAAATCAATCCTCTGCACACAAGCCTTCTCAAAGACTTGCCAAATTTGTCCTTAGGTTCTTCAAAGAACCAATGCACCTCTGTCCTCAAGTTCTATGATAGAACTAACAAACTCAGCTCACAAGTCCTTTGCTAGGACCTGTCCAAATCTGCTCACAAGTCCCCATCGAAACCTGTCCAAAACCTGCTCACAAGTCCCCACCAAAACCTGTCCAAAACCTGCTCACAAGTCCCCACCGAAACCTGTCCAAAAACTCAGCAAGCTCACCAAGAAAAACTTTCTTAGTAGGAAATCACAAGGTGAATTGTTAGAGACCCTATGTGATTTGTCAAACTCATAGAAGCATAAAGAGAATTGTTAGAGACTCAATTATGTTCTATACTCAACTCCCAATCTCAAAACTCAACTCAAATCAACTCAGCTCAAACTCAATCTCAAATTTGAAATCTCAACTCAAAATCTGAAATGGATAGGATAGAATGCTTTCTTTCAAGAACATGAAACCCCAACAATTGCCAACTATACAAAGAATCACATAACAATGATACTCATGTTCTTTTCACCATAAATTAGGGCTTCAACATCAATGCTCATCAAACAAGGTTCAATCAACACCATTCAGCTCAAAACACAACCTTGAAGCATTTCACAATCAACATCAGAAAAGGAAACAAGTAGAACTCCTTTTCTCTCCAATATTGTTTGAACAAAAAGCATCCACCAACTTAACTCACAATAGCATAAAAGAACTTTTCAATTCATCAACAAAAGAGTAAGCCCAAAACTTTAACCAAGTAAATAATAGCTTGATTATAACCAATTTAATGAAAGCAAATGTCAATCTCAAAGTTGCCCACTTAAGTTTTCACAACTTCACACAAGAAGCAATTTTAACCTTAAAAAATCATGCTTTCATTTCCATAATCAACCAAAAGCGCTCTCAACATTACAAGAAAGATTTATCCATTATACACCTTATTTCTCCCTTATTGTCTCGTCAAAATTAAAGTTTATCTCTTATAAGGATGCAATAAGATATTTCAACAACACCTTCAAACTAATCTTTTATCAAAATAACAACAAGCTTTAAAACCCTTATTACTCCTAAGTTGTTTTTCTTTTAACAAACTTCGTCCATCCGCAACATACACTTAGCAAAAGATTAAATTTGAAAATACCTTAGCCAACATCAAAAAATCGCTTTGGAGAAATTTGCGCCCGAAATCTAACACCACCCACTGCGTCCATGACAAAAAACCCTTTCACATGATTCGAACGCGAAACCTCCCGTTCGGATAGCGCGCCAATAGCCTAGCCGCTATCGGTGTGCCAAAGGCACCCGATGAGGTTAAAACCTCACGTTGTTATGCTTGTCCCTTCTATGCCAGGAAAATAAAACATAGTCCTCCCTTCCTTCTGACGCGAATTCACAGACGACAAGCTCTACGGTAGATTCGATAAACAGCAAGACAAACAAACAAACAGTGGATACGAAAATTGGCGAAGACACACAAACGATCAACGGATTACAAAAACCGGCGAAGACACAGTCGAATTTACAACGAGCAACTCCTTTCGAAAATCGGATGGGATTCATCTTTGTTTTCATCGAGGGGTATTAATATGAATCCTTGCCATATGCTCTTTGACGTCGACGAGGAGTTTAACATGTCGACGGAGGTCTTGGCTAGCGCCCACCATGTTAAAACATTTGCGCCATGGATTAGGAGAACCCATTGCAAATAATTAATATTTATTTTAAAAATAATTAAAGGGAACCTTAACAAGGTTTTTAATTATTAAATAAATATTTCCTCCTGGACCCAATTGCATTAAACTAATGCATCCACTTGTAATCTTTAAACCTGCCAACTTGGGGTTTACAAAATACCTTTGAAGCTATCATGCCAAACCTTTATAAAAAAAAATTATTTGACATCAAATCAAATTCATTCAAGAGCTTCTTGACATCAATGACAACTTATACACTTGAGCAAAGGCAATGTACCCAAAGTACCCACAATTGCCAACACATTACTATGCTAATGCATGAACAAGCAAAGGTCACTTTTCAAGATCTTTGTCTAACTAGTACACTTAATTGACACATGAGACAAACTTGTCAACACAAAGAAAACTTTTATTTTATCTTATACATATTCTTTTAAATTTTGTACAATATAAAATTTTATTGAAAAAAAAAATATGATTGAAATATTGTTGATTGATGTGTAATACATAGAATTTGATAATGTGCAAGAGCGAGTGTGGAGAACTAGGATTGCTGGTTGTTGAAAGTGGAGGGTGATAGCTTCCAAGATTACGATCTGGTGGTAGTATGGTCAAGGTTTGATGTTGAGGACCATTTTGAGATAAAATTTCCTTCGATCCCTATGGAGTATTTGGAATGGGACCTTGGAAATTTTAAAGGTGGGTCCCATGCGATCTTAGAAAAGGTTGACAACAATATTGAAGTTTAGTTCCCTACTTGTGATCAGGCTAGCAAGGATAGTGGTCACTACATGAATTTGGTTCCTTCCTATGCCAAAGTGATGGAAAAATCTAGCTATTTTTGTGGGAAACATATTCAATTTTATCTCTTCTCGATTTCCCATCAGTTGCATATTCTGAGTGAAATGATCAATATGGCTAAAGAAGACAGATCCTAGGACCTTATTAGTTAATTTTAGGGTAGTCAATTAAATTTGGACTCGATCCAAAAATAGGCTTTGGTAAAATGATGACCAGTGGGGTTCCTTGATATTATGGCTTTACCCAAATCCTTCTTCCTTATCAAGCTTACCTATAAGAAGGATTCCATATGGATTTTAGGTGACCCCTAGTTTTTTGGTTAAAGGAGTATATATATCTACAAATGAAGAATAGATTTCAACCCCTATACTCATAAGGTTAATCTCATGCCACTCTGGATAAGGCTTCCTGACTTTCCTATGCACTTTTGGTATCATGATATTCTTAGCAACATAACTACAGATATTGAAGATCTAGTTTCTATTGATGTGGCAACAATGGCTAAAACCCAAATGGTCTTTGCTAGGATGTGCATTGTGGTTATTCTAGAGGAATATATTCCTAACTTCATTGAACTCATCTTTGAACTGGGTTCATAGGTGTAGCAAGTAGAATATAAAAATAGGTCGAGGACATGCCAAGGTTGTGGTAAACGTGGTCATGCTTTAGGTTAGTGTCGTGCTTGTTGTTTGGAAGCAACAACGAGATCAATAAAACTTAAAATAAAAAGGGGAAAATTTTTGGGTTCTAAAGAAACCCAAGCCTATGAACAGTTGTGAACAAGGGGGTTTAGATCCTCTCCCTGAGAATACTCTTTCTCTTTCACCGTCTGATAAGGTTAGTGGAGTTTCTTTAGAAGAAAATGAAAACTTGGATCCTCCTTTGTCAACTTATACATGTATTGTTGTGATAGGATCTGATATTGTCCAAGAGAATATGGCTTCAGAACCTAGTAAAGAAGATCTCTTAAGAGCACCATTGTTGGAGACTAAAAGTCGCTCAGGTCCCTCAATGGTTGAGGAAAGACCAAAAGACCTTGTACTTTATAATTCCTTTGAGGAGCTTGAACTAGAAGAACTTATGATTTAGCAAATGTCTCCTATAGGAGATATCTAGGTCACTCCTCCCAAAATGGTCATGGAAAAAGGGTCACTAGGACCAAAAACTAGAAGCTATCGCAAGGGGTGCATCAACATAGGAATTAAAAAAAAGTGGGTAGGCCCTCCAATTTTTCTCAATGAAAATGAGAAGCAAAGTTTGAGATTGCAAATGGGACTCAGGCTCTTTGAAGGTGGAAAAATCAAAGAAGCTGGTATTAAGCAATTAAAGCTTGAAGCCTTCATATCCTCTTTCTAGCTATATGTTGGTAACAATAAATGTAGCTCCAATCCTTGTAAATGAAATTCCTTTTGTGGAATATCAGAGGATTAAATGGATCCTCTAAGTGGTGTATAATCTCTTCTATTAAAAAATATTCAACTCCTGATATAATATTTATTCAATATTCTAAAATCAATCCAAACAATTTTGATTTGGTTAAGTCTTCTATTTGGAAGAAAGCAAGCTTTGCAGCCAATTCTGTGAATGGTTCTTTAGGAGGTATTCTCTATTTTTGGGATCTTTCAAATGTGGATGGTCATGTTATTTCATCCTCTAATAAAGTCGTTAATATTTTATTTTCTTTTGTAAATTCTCCAATCGAATATGGGTTATGTGTTGAGGATACTTAGGCTTATCCCATTAATCCTAAGTTTATATTGCATTATTATTATTATGTCTTCTTTTATTGCACTTTGTATGCATGTGAGGCATAGTATGCCCACATAAGACAGAGTTGTTAGGTGTTAGTTAACTACTAGAGATCTTTTTTTATCTCCTAGAAAGTTAGTTGCATCCTAGGTTAGCAATTAGTTAACCATTAGTTAAGTGGTTGGCCATTTGAGGCAACTTGTTATAACCATTTAACCTATGTAACATCTCATTGTATTCCTATATATACTTGCATATTTCATGAATAAAATAGCTTCATACTTTGATCCTACATCATTGGTATCAGTTAGCCTGAGGAAAAGTTGCAGGAAGGAGGATAGAACTGCCACTTCACTGCTAGATCCTAGGAAGGTGTTAAGTGGAGCTTGAAGTCTTCCACAACACCAAGTGAAGCTGAGGTAGGAGAGGAAAAAATTAACCCCTCCACAAACTACCCCTGATAGCAGGTTAGAGGTAAAAAGCAAATTGTCCCAAAGAGGTAATAACTTGCAATTGTCCATTTGGAGATTGAAGAGATATAGTTGTTTGTTTGAATATCAGAAGATTAGTGCACATTGTGAGGAGTTATTTCAGTTGAGAGCAAGTATTTGCATGCCCACTCCAAGTTAAAGAGAGAGTTTGAGAGTTATCTTTATAAATATTAATTTTTATTAATATTTTATTAAAAAGAAAAAATTATGCATGATTTTTTTTAATAGGCCTTAAGCCTATAGGCACATTGTGCCAACTAGCATCCGACTATAGTTGTCGACTATAGTTGACTGATCGCAGGCCGATCAACTAGCCGGTCGACAACCGATGGCACCCTAAGGTCGGCAGCACTGACCATCGACTCGACGACACCATCCTGGTAGCACTCGACCATCGGACAGGCCACCCACCGGGCCAGATGACCATCGACGGCTGAGCTGAGAGCTGACCACAGCCCACCAACCGATGTGACCACAACCAATGCAACCATAGTCAGCACGACTAGAGTCGATGTGACCACCGTTGGCTACCATCGACTAGTTGGCAATGAAGACCCGACAACCATCGATGGGCCACAACCAGACATAGGCGGGTCGTCAATTAGCCAGCTAATTCTGACCATCCTCTCGATGATCAAGTGCAGGTGAAGTTCCTGGTGAATCCAACCGGTTGCAGCATCACAGAAGTGCACGATCGCACAACAGTAAAACCCTGCACCTATCGACATCAATCCTAGTTGCATATGGATGCGGGTTTCCAATGAACGAAATAGGGATTTCAAATTTATAGGACGATGTTGAGTTCTTGGCAATTTAGCAGCAATACTAGCGAAAACTAGAAGGCAGTGATAAAATCCACAATTACGATGATCTACAGATATTTCTATGTTTTTTGATGTCGATCCTAATTTTCTAGCGCATTGGACATTTACCGATGATTTTTTCAAAGGTTTACATTTTAATTTAATTATCGGTGATGTTTCCCGATAGATCCCAGTGTTTCCAGCATGAATCAGATTTTTTTTGCACAACAGAGGTTTAATTTTTCAAACCTCAAAATTTTTTATCAATCTCGACCATCAAAAACCTCATCTTCAATGACCAAACAAAGGAGGGGCGGATTTTTTTAACGTGGGTTTGTCCCACATGTGTAGTATCAAGCAAACCCAACTATTTTTAAGTGCGCCTGCACATAGGCTAAGGTAACCACCATACGATGGTTACCCTGCTGGGCGCACACACGGGCAACAGTGCCATTTGGACGTGCATAGTGGATGTTATCCATGTGCCAATTGGAGGCACGCCAAGTGGCAGCTGACTGTTCAGCAATAAAACCGTTGACTATGTAACATTTGACCCGTTGACTTACCTACCCAATTGACTGGGGCAGAAAAACAAAATTTTTAGCGCACAATTTTTTTGGCAGGAAAGGAGGGAATATTCCTAGAATTTTGAAATTTCAAATTCAAATATTTGGTGCCAAAACTGCCACAAAGAAGAGAAAAAATTCAATAGGTGATAACTCTTCGTTATTGGTCCGTTGTGTTGCAAATTTTCATAAGATTGCTAATTTTTGCTCTTAACCAGATTTTGGCATTTTAAAAGAGCTAATTTTTCAGCATTTTTAGTGCACTTTTGTAATTGTAAAATTGAAATTTTTAATTTTGTAAAAGCACTAAATAGCCCATTTTTGTAATTTTTGGAGAGTAAAATTTGTAAAATCTAGGCAATTTGACTACATAGGAAACTGAAATTTTTCCTAAGCCTAGATAAGTTTATGCAATACCATTTTGTAATCCTCCTAGTTTGGCATACACCCGAAATCAAATGGCTCATGACCTCAGAATAAACATGGAAAACCTCACTAAAGCAGTAGATATTTTGGCTGAAAAAGTAAGAGATATTATTGTGCAATTTAATCCTGGTGAACTCAAAATCCACCATAATCATGCAAACAAAGCAAAATGTGAGGTTAAGATGTATGATGGATCTAAGGATCCTGATGTCTTATCTACATGGATTTTGGATATGTAAACTTGGTTTGCTTATGCTGAAATTTCAGAGGATGAACAAGCTATATTTTCTACACTAAAAATCACAGGTTTAGCAAAATTTCTCATTATAGAAATATAGAGCCATAATGCCACTATGACTTGGAAATAATTAACTCAAATTTTGAAAAACACCTTCTTTCCACCAAACTACCAAAGTGACCTCACTACCAAGTGGTATAGATTGAGGTAAACCTATGGGATGTATGTTTCTGACTTCATATTCTAATTCAATAGGTTAAGGGTATTTCTTGGTGTGAAAAATTCATAAGAGGATTTGATTAATAAATTCACTCATGGCTTGTAAGATCAGATTTTTAGGGAGATCAAATTCAATTTTTTCCTCACCTTGGATGTGATATTCAATCATGCCATTCTTGTAGAGGAGAAATTTGGTGCATATCAAAAGTCTCGTTCATCACAGGAGGGCTCTTCCAAAGGCGGGAATCAGCATCAACAGAAGGTGAAGAACAATTCTCATTCTTCTTCTCCTCCCACTTCTCCTAAAGCACATTCTTCTTCCTTTCATGTTAAAGATCATTCTTCTTCATTATATTGTGATTTTTGTAAAAAAAATGGACATGTAAAATCCAAATGCTATACTTTTGAGAATTGTAAGAAGAAGAAATCCCTAATTGTAGAACCTACACATGAGGAACCACAAGATGATCCCATTGTGGCTACAGGGACAGAAGAAGAATATCCTGCTTTAAAGAGTAAACTGAACAAAGTTACCCTGATGTCCAATGTATTTGCTCAAGGACAGCGTGACCATTTGTTTGTCACTAGAGCCCACTTGACGCATGATTTCTATGTTGATTGTGTCATTGATAATGGATCACAAAAGAACCTCATTGCAAATTCCATTGTGGAGAAGTTGAAACTTCCCATAAAACCACATCACCAACCTTATGCACTTGGATGGAAATATGTAGACTCCACATCCAACATCACCCATACTTGCACCTTGACTTTTTCTTTTGGTGACAAGTTTATGGATAAAGTTAGGTGTGATGTCACAGATATGGATTGTTGTGGAATCTTGCTAGGTAAATCCTCTCAATTTGATAGGAATGTTATTTATCATGCTAAAAATTACACCTACACATTGGAGTTGCATGGTAAAACCTACTTGATGCAAAGCACTACACCTACTTCCAATTTGATGTTGAGTTGTAGGCAAGTAAGGAAGCCATAAAGTCAAGCACTCATTTTGGATCCTACTAGCATTTTTCCCACACAAAATGAAAAAAAAAAAACACCACCTAAGGAACATGCAAAGGAAGAAGTTTCACTCCCACATGATGAACAATCACAAGAGCAAGTGGTTAAGGAACCCACCATTCTCACTCATGAGAAATATGCCATTGATTCCATTGGTATAATTTTGGGTACACCTACAACTACTGAACCACTTGTTCCATAGAATTTACCTTTGGATTTGCCCACTCCCACCATTGCACACATGGAGGAGCAAGCTAAGGTTACTTCCCTTACTGAGCACCAGAAGAGCCTTCTAGGAAAGATACCACAGGACTTGTAGGAGACTCTGTAGGGAGTGGTGTGAAAGCATCATAATCCTCACTCACCATAGGTTGGAGGTAGATTTTGGGTTCCTTTGGATGAGCACCACTTTCCAAATACACCATTTCAGGACCCTCTTTTGGTACCTGATCATGTTTTCAGCCCTACAGCAACAGTGGCACCTGATCGTCAGCTTTCGCTCATTTTAGATAGAGTCTTCGAGATGAAGACTCATCACACTAGACAAGATTCTTCCACTACTTACCTTGTCACTCGTCGTGATCACTTTACACACATGGCTCGTTGGATTCCTCACCATGAGATGGCCCATGACTTTCCACATTTGTTGATATCATTGGGATCCAATGCTTATATGGTTGGGAGGAGTGTTGAGGATACTTAGGCTTATCCCATTAAGCCTAAGTTTATATTGCATTATTATTATGTCTTATTTTATTGCACTTTTTATGCATGTGAGGCATAGAATTCCCACATAAGACAGATTTATTAGGTGTTAGTTAACTACTAGAGATATTGTTTGTCTCCTAGCAAGTTAGTTGCATCATAGGTTAGCAATTAGTTAACCATTATTTAAGTGGTTGTCCATTTGAGGCAACTTGTTGTAACCACTTAACCTACGTAACATCTCATTGTATTCCTATATACTTGCATATTTCATGAATAAAATAGCTTCGTACTTTGATCCTACATCATTATGTCTAATATTTATGTCCCAAATTCAGGTCCTAGAGGAAATTTGTTTTAGTCCTTGTTGATTGATATGAGAGAGGTTTTTAAGGAAGAGGCTTGGATTTTAGCTAGGGATTTTATTTCCCTCTTTACCCTCTAGATATAAAAGGTGGGAATTACCTATGTGCAAAACATATGGAAGATTTTGCTAGTTTTGTTAATGAGTGTGAGCTCATGGATTTGTATTTGAAAGACTCAAGGTTCCCCTGGAGCAACATATGAATAGGTGATCAACTTATCCTCATCAAGCTTGATAGAGTGTTGGTCTCCAAGCAAGGCTTACCTCCTTTTGGTGATGCTTCTCTAATATCTTTACCCAAATTTGGGTCGAACCATAGCCCACTTTGGTTTGAATCCCACCAGTAGGTTGATTTCTTTCCTAGATATTTTCATTTTGAGGTTATGTGTGTTCTCATTTGGATTTGGAAATAAGAATTATAGAATGGTGGTTGAAGCAGATGTCGAGATGTAGAATGACCAAAGTTGCTAATAAACTTAAGCTGATTAAGGGTAAGTTGAAGTCTTGAAATAAGGAATTCTTTGGTGATGTTTTTAAATTAAAATAAGCCATTAAATCTATTAAAAGCTAACTTAACAAAGTAGACTTAGAGATTGAATCAATTGACCTCTTGACTACTATGAGATGCAAGGAGAAGGATTTGTTAGCTAGTTTGCATAATATGTTAGCTAGAGAGGAGCTCTTATGGAAGTAGAAGTCTAGGGCCCTGTGGCTCAAAGAAGGTGATCATAACATAAAAAATTTCATTCCTCAATGTGAAGGCACAAAAGCTTTAATAGAATCTATGATATATTTAAAGAAGATGGTTCAATATCAAAGGTTCATGATATCAGATCTGAGGCAGTGTTTTAATTTATTTATTTGTTATATTATAGGAGATGTAGATACAGTGAGGTCAAAAAACTTCTTCTAGTATCCATTCCCAATATGGTTATGAGAGATATGAATTTGAGCCTTGAAATGTCATTCATTGATGATGAGATTAAATATGCGGCTTTTGGTATGGGGGCATTGAAAGCACCGAGACTAGATGGTTTTTTCCCTCTTTTCTTCTAGAAATTTTGGAACGTAGTTGGGTTGGATGTTTGTGATGCTGTGAGAATGACCCAAAGCTCTAAATGGATTTCTTATGGGCTGAATTACACATTTTTAGTGTTGATCTCTTATTCTATAGGTGCTAACAATTTCAGCGATTATCGACCAATCAACCTTTGTAACACTTTGTATAAGATTCTATCCAAGTCACTAGCCAATAGGTTGAAGTCGTTGATACCTCTTATTATTGATAAAGCCCAGAGTGGATTTGTAGTTGGAAGATAAATTTTGGATGGTGTTCTGGTAGTTCATGAAATTATTTACTCAATCAATAAAATGGTAGATTGATTCTCTTTCTCAAGCTGGATATGAACAAGGCATACGATAGAGTGTCTTGGGAGTTTTTGGTGGAGGTCTTGCTGAAATTTAGCTTTAGTCTTACTTGGATTAATCTTTTAAGGTCTTGTTTCTCCTATGTTAAGTACTCCATTCTTATTAATGGATCACCTATAGGATAATTTTAGAGCTCCAAATATCTCCACCAAGGAGTCTTGCTCTCTTCATATTTATTCATTATTATGATCGAAGCTCTAAGTAGGTCCATTCTCATGGACCCCACTATTGAAGGTGTCAAGCCTACCCTCTCCATCAACCCAATCACACATCACCAGTTTACAAATGATATACTTATCTCCCTCTTTGCTTTTATGGTTCATGCCAACAAGATCAATAATATTCTAAATTTATTTGAAAGAGTGGTTGAGCAAAAGATAAACTATTTAAAAAGTATAATTTATTTTTTAACACTCCTCAATACAAACAAAATAAGATTACAAATTTTCTTGGTTGTGAAATAGCAAAATTCCTAAAAAATTACTTGGGTTTACCCCAGTTCAAGGGTAGGATGCAAGATAATATTTGAGATATAGTGGTGGAAATGTTGTAGAGAAGACTCACCAGCTAGAAAGGTGCATTGTTGATCCAATAAGAAAAAAATTTTATGGTCAAGTCTATCCTCCAAAGTATTCCCATTTATTTTATATCTATTTTCAAACTCTCAATAATTTTTTTTTATCCAAATTGAAATGCATTCAAAAGACCTTTGTCTGGGCTGGTACTAAATATCATAGGGAAATCCATTTGGTTTCTTGGAATCATGTCTACTCTAGAAAGGGATGTGGAGGATTGGGATTCATAAATATCCATATTATGAATGAAACACTAGTTATCAAGCATGGTTGGAAGCTTTTGAAGAAGGAGGAATCAAAGTGGACCAATATTATTATGGCCAAATACCTAAACCAATAAAGGAGATTTATAGTACACCCTCTTCTTGAGGAAGGCTCTTTATTCTAGTATAATTTACATAGATCTAAAAATACTCTACTCAAAGGGTCTCACTGGATCTTGGGTAATGGGAGATCTATATATTTTGTAATGAATCATGGCTTTTAAACTCTCCTCTATTTGAAGATCTCAACCTTGCACTAGATGAAAGCCTTACCAAGAGATTTAGTTGGATTAAGGTGGTTGATCTTATTGATTATGTTAGGGATAAAATATTTTAGAAATAAATTCCTTCTTCTAGCCTTAATAGAGAAGATGGTTCTACCTAGAATTCTATTCAAAGTCTTCTCACATTATAGGTTTTGAAATCTCAAGAGGTGGAGGATTGCATTGTATGGAAGAGGTAGAGCAATGGGACCTTCTCGGTCAAATCAATGTATTCTATTCTTGATGACCACACTCCACTTTGGATTCCCTCTTGCAATGTTTGGTTTAAGAACCTAATTTTGAAGGTGAATATTTTCTACTAGTTAGCTATTTTGAATAAATGTCTCACAACAAAAAACTTACATAAAAGAGAGATGATACTTCTTAATAGGTACTATATTTATGGGTCTACAGAGAAAAAAAATGCCCATCTATTCATTCAATACCAATTTTTCTCTACGATCTTGAAGCTCGTTATCCATTCCTTGGGGGTTCAATGGGTTTTCCCCTTTGTTATTATGGATATTTACTCATATTGGATTTCTCCTTTCAAGTCCCAACGTCTTTCCTGGTTTTGGAATTTTTTGCTCCCTCACACCTTCTGGGGCATCTGGTGGGAATGAAATCAGAAGGCCTTTAGAAATTCCAAAAGGGACCCAAATGTAGTTTGTTTAAAATTTATTGGGAGCACAATGGAGAATGTTAAATCCTATTTTTCAAACTTGGATATGGGAAGGTGTGATGAAGAGAAGCTGGAGCTCCTTCTTGGATTTTCTCCTAAGCTGGGACCTATGGATTCTTCATATTTGAGATAAAGATCTTCTATAAAATTGTCCCCACCCCCTCTAGCGTGGATTAAGCTTAATTTTTATGGGGCATCAAAGGGGAACCCCAACCCTGCTGGAGCTGGTGGAGTTATTCAAAATGAAAGAGGTGAACTTGTTGGAGCTTATGCAGAAAATATTTTAATTCAAAATTCTCACTTTGTGAAAGCCAAATATTTGTTGCAAGGGCTCCTTCTTATCAAGACTATGGGCTTCCAAAAAGTGTTAGTGGAAGATGATCCATTGAACATTATTAACCTTCTCAACTCCTCGTCTCCATAAAGCTAGATGATTGCAAACCTAATATCTGAGGCTAACAGAATTCTTCTCTCCAAAGAGGAAGTGCAGATCCAACACATTTTTAGAGAAGGGAACTCAGAAACAGAATTAATGGTAAACTTGGGCCTTTCTCAATAGGGCTTAAATTTTGGTGCTCAGATTTCCCTTAAATTCTTTAGATAGTGATAAGTGATGATAATGGCTGATCCCAGTCCCTAGTGGTGCAGTATCTGGTAGGTTTTTTACTCGTTTTCATTTACACCTTGTTTGGATTGTTGTCATGAAGGGATTGCCTTGCTCTCAGTTTATTAGAAGCTCAAGAGATTGTGTGAATGGTCCAAGAAATTTTTTGAATTTAAATCCTTTTCTACAATGTCCCTTTTTGGCACCCCTTCCTATGAATTATTAATTTTGGTAATAGATAATTAGTATAAGGTTGGTGTTGTTTCAAATGCAATCAACTGCTATCATGGGCTAATGAATAATTTACAATAATACAATAAAATAAAATTTAAGCAACTATTATCTTATTATTATCTAGAATAATTCTAGCAGAGTTTTAGTACTCTGTTACAATCTCCTCATAGGCTTTGGAAGAGCTCACACACTTGCTACAATGCACAATTCTTCTTCATAAAAGAAAAACCTAAAACTACCTTAATTAAAGCAAACCCTAACCCTAGCAAATCACATCCGTCGGATCTACATCAATGGTGTTTATTACATGTCTTAGTATTTCAGCCATAACTTTTGACTCGGGTGTCCGTTTGAGCCTGTTTTTTTCAGATTGCACATATTTTGAAGCTCTATGATTTCGTTTTGTCTCCTCTAAGAGGAGACACTTTCCAAGGCTGAAAACGTCATCTAACGACCCAAATTTTCATTTTAATGTATGGTTGGCTAGATTTCCAGCATTCTTCCCCTTGCTGGTAAGGGGACTGACTATCAAATACCTTAGCAAAAAAACTAAGGTTTTACTACTCCCTTAGTAAAAATATCTGCTACTTGATTGTGTGTGGAGCAATACCTCAATTTAACTTGTTCCTTCTCCACCATGTCCCGAATGAAGTGGTACTTGATGTCAAAATTCTTGGACTTGGTATGGTGGACAGGATTATGTGCAAACTTAATGGTACTCTGATTATCACATAATAAAGTAGTTGGATTCCCTTGCTTCTCCCCAATATCTCCTAACACCTTTCAAAGCCAAAATGCTTGTGCACTTGCTGATGTAAGTGCAATATACTCTACTTAAGTAGAAGACAATGCCACTGTAGCTTATTTCTTGGAACTCCATGTCACCAAACCTAAACCAAGAGAAAAGCAGTGCCCACTTGTAGATTTTATGTCATCAATATTACTATACCAATCACTGTTACTGAATCCCACTAACTTAAAATTCTTTTCTTGTGAGTAGTGGATACCATAATCAATTGTTCCACAAACATACCTCAAAATACTCTTCACTGCCTTCAAATGTAACTATGATGTATTAGCCATATACGTAGAATACTATGAAACAACAAAGCATATATCTGGCCTAGTGTTACAAATGAAAATAAGGCTATCAACAATATTCCTGTACTCTATTTTGTTTTCCCTTTCATCTCCATCCTCCAAACTCAAGATCTCCCCATGTGCAATGGGTGTTGCTACAGGTTTACATTCACTCAAACCAAATCTCTTCAACATATCCCTAACATATTTGGATTGACAAACAAAAATCTCATTTCTCATTTGATGTACTTCCATCCCAAGAAAGTAACTCATCAAACCCAAATCATACATATCAAACTCCTTTTGCATATCATGTTTAAAAGAATCATTCAAAGAACTACTCCCCATAAATAACATATCATCAACATAAAGCTATACAATAAGAATATCATTACCTTCCCTTTTGTAGTACAAAGTGGGCTCACTCTTACTTCTTTCAAAATTACACTGCAGGAAGTAGTTATGGATTCTAGCATACCAAGCTCTTGGAGCTTGCTTCAGCCCATATAGAGCCTTCTTCAACCTGTATACTTGATCTTCTTTTCCATGGACAACAAAACATTGTGGTTGTTCCACATATACTTCGTCATCTAAATACCCATTGAGAAATGCACTTTTGACATCCATATGATGCACCCTCCAACTTTTATGAGCTACCAATGATAGCAACATTATTACTATTTCTTGCCTTGCCACTAGAGCAAATGTTTCCTCATAGTCCAAACCATATTTTTGAGTGAAACCCTTTGCTACCAATCATGCCTTGTACCTCTCAATAGATCCATAACTATTCTTCTTGAACTTGTAGACCCATTTGCATCCTACACGTTTCCTATCCTTGGGTAAATCACACAACTCCCAAGTATCATTCTTTTCAATAGAATGCATTTCTTCTTGCATAGCCTTCATCCACACTTTTTTAGTACTAGCATGCTCAAAACATGAAGGCTCAAAATCATCAACAATAACTTTTGAAACTTTAGAAACTTGTGAAACAAGTGCATAGTTTACAACATCACCTTTGGGATCATAGAGAGGTTCTCTAACCTCTCTATTAATGCATTCATATCTGTATGCTGACTCCTTGTCACCCTCTTATGGAAATTCTTATCAAGAATTTGAGATTCTGGGTGATCCTTCAATAATATTTTACCTTTTCCTTTGGTCGGTGGTGATGGAGGTGGAGAACTACTAGAAGAACCTTCTCTTGGACTTGAAGGTGCACTTGCAGAAGATGAACTGGAAAATTTTTCATGGCTGGGCTGAACTGAAACATGACATGGTTCCACCTTCCCTTCACAAAAAACATCCTCAAAAAACAATTTATGTGATCCCCAACTTCCCCCTTCATCAAAAAATGCATCTCTAGATACAATTATTTTATGTGAAAAAGGATTAAAGAACCTGTAAGCTTTAGATTGCTCACTGTAGCCAATAAAAATACATTTTTCACTCTATGCATCCAACTTCTTCCTATTCTTAGCATTAACATGCACAAAATTCACACATCCAAAAACTCTAAAATGATTTACATTTGGCTTCTTGTTATACCAACATTCATAAGGGGTAATATTCTCAAGACTCTTAGTAGGACTTCTATTTAAAATGTGATTAGCAGTCCTAATTGCTTCATCCCAATAAAACTTACTCATACTTTTTTCTTACATCATGCACTGTGCCATATCCACCAAAGTCTTGTTCTTTCTTTTAGACACCCCATTCTGTTGAGGTGTGTAAGGACTTGTTTTATGCCTTTTAATCCCAAACTCACTACAGAAATCATCAAATTCATGAGAATAGAACTCACCTCCTCTATCTGTACTCAAAAATTTGATATAATGACCACTCTCATTTTCAACTAGAGCCTTAAAATTCTTGAAGAAATTGAATTCCTCATCCTTATGCTTAATAAAATAAACCCAACAATATTTGGAGAAATCATCAATAAAATTCATAAAGTAAGAAGCTTTACCCATACTTTGTGTCTGCATTGGTCCACAAATGTCACTATGAACCAACTGCAATGGATGTTGGGCCCTCCATGCTTCACCATGTGGAAAATTCCCCCTTGCATGTTTTCCAAGTGCACAACCTTCACAAACCTCCTTGGAGTCTTCAACTTTTGGCAACCCATAGAAAAGTGGTGAAAGCATCTTCAAACTCTTATAATTTAAATTTCCAAATCATAAATGCCATAGCCTCTCCTTACCTTCTACACCAAAAAATTCTAGAGCTCCTCCTTGATCTAAAAACTTCATTATTTTTCCTCTCCTGGTAGGAACCTCCATTTCTCCTTTCGCAACCACCTCCAATATATTCTCATCCCCAAGCCTGATACTAGATTGATAAGAAGAATCAAGAGATAAAAATACATCCCTCTTGTTAGTCATATGGTTTGTGCACCCACTATCCAGGATCTATGTCTTCTTTATTATATTCTGTGTAGAGAGGAAAGCTACTTGCTCCACTTTTTCTTCAATCATACAGAACAAAGTATCATCCTCATAGGAATCCTCTTCTCCATAATGTGTTAATTTTTTTAGCCTGTAATCTCTCTCATAATGGCCATATTTGTTACAATTGTAACATTACACATTTATCATATCTCGACCTCTACCTCTTCCTCTTGCATTAGATCCTCCTCTTGTAGCATGAGCCTAGTCATTGCTTGAATCTTTAGATCTTCCTCGACCTCTACCACCGTAGGAGCCTCTTCTACCTCCTCTTCCATTTCTTCCTCTTCCTCTAGAACCCCTACCACGACCTATTCCTCCATCATTCTCTTTTGCCAAAAAAGTTTATTCCTCTATAGAACCTCCTTCTTTATCCTTCTTCCTCTTGGAAATTCTCTCTTCATGAGATGTGAGAGCCAATTAATGAATATATATCCATTTTTGAAAGGTCTTTCATTTCTTCTATGATAAGGGTTGCATTGTCAAACTTCTCTGTCAAGGTTCTTAAAACCTTTTTAATTACTACATTTTGCTCTATGATCTCTCAAAGTGTGGCCATTTTATTTACTACTATTTTTACCCGAACACAATAATCTCCTGCAGTTTCATTCTCCTCGTATTTGAGATTTTTAAAATTTCTACGCAAATTCTGCAACTTCACCTCCTTAACTTGGGCACTCCCTTGGTAATTCTCCTTCAATACCTTCTAAACTTCTTGAGCCAAAACACAGGCAGAAATTCAGTGAAAGAGACTTTTGTCTAGATCCAACGGGATGAAAGCCAAAGCTAAATTATTTTCTTTCTTTTTCTCTTGAATCTCCTTCTTTTGATCTATAGTAAATGCACTCCAATATTTTGGTTTGGTGAACCCAACTTCAATAATGGCCCAAGCTCATTTTGCCTTTAGAATCATCCTCATCCGGATGCTCCAATATTCATAGTCGAAATCGTCAAATTTTGGGATCAAAATTGAATTGGTGTTGTTGGCCATAATAGCTCCCTTCAACATGAACTGAGATCTTCGAGAAGCTTCTGTAAAACTTGCAGCAAAAATTCTACTATTACTTGAACCCAATTTCTCGATTGCCTCACTCTGATACCAAATAAAGAATTTATAGTAATACAATAAAACAAAAATGGAGCAACTATTATCTTCTTATTATCTAGAATAATTCTAGCAGAGTTTTAGTACTTTGTTACAATCTCCTCACAGACTCTGGAAGAGCTCACACACTTGCTACAATGTAAAATTCTTCTTCATAAAAGAAAACCCTAAAACTGCCTTAAGTAATAAAAAACAAAACAAACCCTAACCCTAGCAAATCACATCCATCGGATCTACATCAACGATGTTTATTACATGTCTTAGTATTTCAGCCATAAATTTTGACTCGGGTGTCCATTTGAGCCTATTTTTTTCATATTGCACAAATTTCAAAGCTCTACAATTTTATTTTGTCTCCTCTAAGAGGAGATGATTTCCAAGGCTGAAAACATCATCTAATAGCCCAAATTTTCATTTTAAATTTTCATTTTAATGTATGGCTGACCATATTTCCAACAGCTAAGGCCATCCCCAATAAATAGTGCTTTAGCTATCTTATTTCCAAGTGGTGTTTGGATCACTAATAATTTTAGAGTACATGGGGTCAACTTTCATAGCTTTATGGTCTTGTGGGACCTCTTATTGGTGATGGATCAGGGTTCACATGGCCTCCTTTTATTCTACTTATTTGGCTTCGAAAATTCCACCTAATGGCTTCCTCTGGTAACTTGTGGTTTTCCCTCTTTGGGCCTAGTCCCATTTGGCAGTCCTCTCACAAATTCTCAAGGGTGTTTCCCCTAGAAAACTCAGTGACAACGTTACATGAGTTGATAATATTAGAAACTACCACTCTATCTTGTGGCACTTGTGGGGGAAGGCTAGCCCCTTTCATGCTTCGATATGGTTTTTTATTGTAATGCTCGAATACCTTGGGATGGATAGAGAGTTTTGGATTAGACCTACCTTGCAATATTATCATGGAAGAGTGACCTTTTATGGCTTCAAATCCCTTGGAAAATACTTCAAAATCTCTTTAAAGCTAGTTTCCAAGGTCTTCTTGGATCTTTAAGCTTACTCATCTAGGCTGAGTTAATTGTCTCTAGTGATATTTGTAGTTGGAGTGGGTGTTCAGAGCTCTATTTCCTTGTTGGATGGAGAATCATTATGGGCCAGTTTTCTTCTTAGAAATTTTGTAATGTCCTAATCGAGCCTAGCATTCTGGATACTGATGATGAAGTCAAGAAAATTTTACATAAAAGGGGATCTATTAAATTGCATTTTTTCCTTTCATGGACATCACAAGGGTCTATCCAAAATGCTAGTGTATTCATGGAGAAAGGGTCAGGTTTAGGACAGTGGTATTGAATTCTAGTTCTTAGTGGAATTTATAGGAGAAGTGATCGGTTTACCTATTGATGGAATTGCTCATAACAGGAAGAAATACTCCCTTAAGATGTAACTGAGTTTTTTTTGAGGAAATGGGGAGTATCTCATGAAGAAGCATAATAGATTTGATGCAAAAGCGCTCAAAGCACCATGGAATTGAGTTATCTCAGTTGTCATGGATTACTTCATCCTAAACACTAAAAGGGAGGTGCCTTGAAGTTTTCATATGACTTTTTTGAACTAGTTAAGGAGGATGTGTCTCATGAATTTCCCTTTGTTCCTTTACCACTATATGGTGAAATACCTGATAGATGTGAGAGGCAAAAAGGGACTGGACCCAATCCACCAAGGGTTGATCCTGTTAACCTTTGAGCATGTTGCAAAGTCTAAAGGAGTGGTAGTGGAGGAGGCTTTAGAAAATATTGAGTTTTAGAAAATTTTGCTAACCTTGGATCCAATTTTTACGATGATTAAGACCTCTAGTGATCCTTCTAAGTCAAATTTAGAGGACTCGTTGGATCCCTCTTCTTCTACAAGAGAGAAGGCTAGCTATGGGAGTGATACAATGGTGAGAGAGAATGCTATCTCTGGGAGTTATGAAAAGGTGACCCCTAGTGACATTAAATGGGGTAGTGCTCATTGTTCTAAATGGTTGTCTTCCAAGATGAGAAAAGTTGACAAGTCCTTGATCTTGATCGAGGTGATGGATTTAGAAGATAATCATCCAATGTGCAAGAAACCAAATTTTTTAAAGATTATAAAATATGCCAATGAGGCCTCCCCCTCGCTAGGAGTTGAGTCCCCTACCAATATGCCCTTCATCATCGACCTAGAGGTGAAACACTAAGCTTTTGGGTGCTCTCCAGGTGGTGATCTCTTATGTTCAAGAAATTGTGTAATGGCTCAAAAGTAGAAGAATGGATTGGATGCTAAGTGAGTCAGGGTTTTCTCCTTAGTGAAGTGCATCTATTTTTTGTGGGTTATGTGTCTTAGTTTATTGTTGGCACGATTTTGTTCCTTTGTGGATTTGAATATTTTTTATTTTTAGGGCTTATTTTGTTTATTATATTTCAGTCTACTATAGTTGTTTAGTCTGCTTGTTTGGCTGGCACCTTTTTTGTTCTATTATTTTCGCTTGAGATTCGAGGTAGGATCCTCATATTTGGTAGTCTCAATTTGTAAAAATGGGCCATGATCCCTTTCAAAACCCTATCTTTATTCAATAAAAAAAGGGATTGATGATTGATTGAATTCTTGAAGAATTATAAATTATTTTTTAAAGAAAATTCTTGAGGAAATTCATTATAAAATTTTGGAGAAAGAAGGATTACTATATTAAAGGAATTTTCTTATGAAATTCATTATGGATGGAAGACAAATGAATTCAACATCAGCATCATATAAATTCAAAGGCAAAATTCTATGAGAGGAAATTTTTAAAATAATTTTTTTATCAAAGACATGAAAAAAGTTCATTTGAATCTCATAAAAACATGAAAAATTAAAAGACACATGGTATATAGATTTAGGTGTCAGACATCATAGGGCATGGAATTTGCATTAGTTTGATTCATTAGAAATAAAACTAAGTATGCCACTAAAAATGACTAATGATAAGATTTATCATGTCCAAGTATTTGGAAAAGTTATACCTAGCATGCCATTTCAGATTTTGTGCTAGATGATGTATTGTATGTTCTAGGATTATCAAATAATCTTATCTCAATAGCCCAATTGGTTGAGAGAGGTAGAATAGTGGAATTCAAATACATAAATGGAAATAAAAGTGTGTCATCAAGAAATAAAATAAAATTGAAGCTATGGGTTCCATCAAGGATGGAATAGTTACTCTAGATACAACAAGGCTATCTCAAGAAATTTTAGATCATATTTTGCCTCAAGAAAAATTTAAAGATAAATTAATTTGTTTTTCAAAAGACAAGAAACATGATAGTGGATTAGGTACAGTGCAAGATTGGCAAGCAGGATCAACAAGAAAATTCCATGGGTGGACACAAGACAATAGATGATCATATTACATTATTTGGTAAATATTAAAGTATCCCCATGGTACATTTGTATATTTATAAATATTATATTAGGAAGTAGGGAGTGTGATTTATATTTTTCCTAAAGTATGTGTCAATGTGTGAGAAGTGTCCAAGTATCATGTTATAAAGTGTGCAAGTGTGTAAAATATGAGTGTGTTATGTATCTTAGGTGTCAAGTATGCAATTTAAGAGACACATGATATGTGTCAAGATGTAAAGATAAGGAACATGAAAATTTTATCATATATGTGGAATAGAAAAGGATGCATCTCTTGGATATGTGAGGAGAGCAATAGTCAAAGTATTGAAAGGTCATTTATAAGGTTATATTATGGAGATAAAGATCCATGCATTGCATCTAAGTAATCAAAGAAGAAAATCTCAATTGTAAAAAAAATAATGTCTATTTGACTCATCAATAATAGTGTGAGTTATATTATTGTTATTTCATGAATGTAATATTCATTGATATTGGTTAGATTGATTGAATGCTCTAATATTGAGTTTGTTTAAGATCTTGGATATTGGGACCTATGATTAAATTTGGTGGAATCACCATCATTCCTAAACTAATATCACTTTGAATTAATGACCTTCCTCTCTTTTTTTCATTCCACCAACACTTTCGTTTTTATCAATCTCTTCTATTTTTTCATACTATTCAGAATAAGACTTATTTTTAAGATTTATGCTACTCTAGAGAAACTAAAATGCAAGGAATAACCTCATAAACACTTTTTTCTTTATTTTTTCCTAAAACCCTAAAGTACAAGGATGATCCTCCATAATAACTACTTTCTTATGTTATCTTGAAAACCTTAAATTTTCATGGTTATCCTTCCTATGCATTTATTTATTATGTTTCTCTTAAAACCCTAAAGAATAATGCATATAATCTACACTACTTTTTTTATTACAAGGAGATAATTATAAGCTACTTTAGAAAAATGAAGATGATTTACTAGGATTAACCTTGACTTCTTTTGCCTCATTTTCTTTAAATTTTTCCTACCATATTTCTTTGCACCTTTAACTCCTTTTGAATTTGAACTTGCACATTGAACTTCCTCACTCCTTATATTAATTTTTCTTCTATGTTAGGGCGATAATCATCATAGTTCAGTAGCATATGAATTACACTGAATAAAACTACCACTCATATGATATTGAAGTTCATGTTAGTTAAGGTCAACTAATGTCTTTACATGGAAACTTCCATTCATAAGGACCATAGGTTAAATTTATTTAGGGTCTATTGTAATCTTCACAAGGACTCTAAGTCCATGTTAGTTGCTATCCTCACATGGATAGTAGTTACACTATATTTGGCAATGTTTTGTACTTAAATATTCATGACTTATAATGCAGACTCATTGAAGTAGTTCATATCAGTGGTATCAGAGAACGTTGAATGTAGAGTCAACTATCCTTTCAATTGATTCTTCCCTTGCTTCTATTTGGACAGGTTACAAAGGCACTCTATTACTAAGTTAGATATTGTATAGGCATCTCCTTGTAGGTCAAAAGGAATACATGTGGTCCAGTCTCTCTACAAGCCTCTAAAATTAAGTAGATAGAATTTTATCTATATTTGGAGAAAAAATAAAATCATCTTGGGCACCTAGTGACCATGAGCCAAGTCTATTAGTTCAATTAAAATCTAGGCTCAAAAACATAAAAGGAATGCTAATGGGACAACCAAAGTAGCTATCAAAATTAGAGCAATGAGTAAAATTTCATGCATAAGGTAAATGACATCACTTTCGTAGAGTTCTCCAAGAGTCTTTCAAGTCAATAGGCACTTCAATATGAAAAGAGAAACATCAAAATTTAAGAACTACCTATTTTGAGTCATTGTTGCATATCTACTTGAAATTTCTTTTCCTAATCAAGGTAGATCCCATAAAAATAAATATACCATATACACATCATCTCTAAAGACATTCTTTATGATAAACCTCTCTCACACATTTGTTAGTCTCATTACATCTATAAATGGCATTTGGAGGTGATGAAAAATCTTCTACATCATGTCATCGATTTCTATCTCGAAGGAAATGTTGAAGTCCAACCAAATAGCATGTAATCATTTCATTTAATAACCTTAGTGAGTTTATAATATAGTAGGAGATTGCATACATTCATTGTTGGTTAAAATTAGAACTAGGGAACTTCCTACACTTGTGAACTTGATTGTGTACATTCATTATTGGTTGAACTCAAAACTAAACCTTCATTCATCAACTCAATAGAATCATAGAATCAAACAAAATGAAACAAGTCATTCAAATAGTTCCCAAAGAAAATGTTTGAAAGTGCAAAAATAAAATCTTGAAACCACAAGTTGTGGCTATATTAACAATGTTAGGGCACTCCTTGGTCTCAATGATAGTTCTTAAAAATAAAAATCAAATAGGAATGTCCATAAAAATGTGGTTCACAATAGAGTCCACCAAAACATGTCAAAGACCATGAATTTTTCTTGAGTAGCAGATTCAACAAATATGTTGTTGACATGTGGAGCAATCAACACCAATAATACCACATTGATAGTGGGAAGGCCAACTAATGCCTATAATTTGTTACTTCCTTATTCTATTAAATGTATGTGAAGGAGGAAATATGCACATAATATTTTTTGGTAAAAAAAGGGTTTATATTATGTTATTCAAGGAAAATAGGTACATTGCCTAACTTTTTAGGTAAACAGACTTTTGATATAGGATTTAATAGATGATGTAATGCTACAATATCTATTATTTGATCTACTATAGTAACCCATGTATAATGAAAATAGACTAGTATGATTAATTACGTAACTAAAAACATCTAATATTGCTACCATCAAGAGATAGGATAGAAAGAAGAGCTTTCTTGATTTGTGTTTCCCACCATCTAAGAGGGTAATTATAATAAGTGATGTTACCTTTGTCTAGAGCCCAATTGGCCATCGCATATACAACTCTATTTTATTCTATAGGTATGTGATTGTATTCTATAGACATAAATTTTGTTTATACCATTTGAATATTTATAATTTTCCTTAGTCTCCAATCAAGCTTCCTATTATCCATTGGATTCCTAAGATGTTTGAGCATGACTTGTGAGTCAAATTTTATTTGGACCTTATTTCATCCTAGCTTTACTACTTCCTTGATCCCTCTAAGGATGCCAAAATCCTCTATTAGGTTATTGGAAAGTATGCCAAGATCCTTTGTGAAGGTGAACATCGAAGTTCGATTTGAAAATATTCCTATCCCTCCCACACTAGCTCTTCCTAGATTCCCTCGTGAGACTCCATCCATGTTCACTTTTACCCAATCCTCTAGGGGAACCTACCACTTTATTTTTTGACTACTTTTGGGCACCATTTATTGTTTACCAGCCATAGGATAAATTTTTAGTATGGTCATGATCTATTCCCATCATTGATGGGGTTCTTGGGGATACTTCAAAATATGTTGGATTGTCTTCGCTATGTTGGCTATGGTCTCTTGGAAAACTTAGTGTATGTCTAGAGAATATTTTTTGAAGATGAGGTTTTTTCTTTCTTTCCATATTTTCCAAGGTAGGAGAGTAGTTCCTACCCATACTATCTACCTAACATACTAGTCTACTCCATCTTGTGTAGTCCATTCCTTCCACATTTTCTCTAGGGTAGGAAGTTAGACCAATTAATGCCAAGTAAGGTAGTCATCATCTTCCACAACTTTGAGGATACATGATAATTAATAAATAAGTAGTAATAAATAAGTGGAAGAGTGTTTTAGGGTTCTCCCAACACATCTCACACTGAAAAGTACCGTGGCAACCTCTTTTTATAAGTTGATCCCTTGCTAGTACCCTTTTATGTAGTAGTAGCCAAATAACAAATCTCATATTAGGTGATAATTTTTGTGCCCATATTTGTTTGAATAAGTCTCAAAGCATGTTAGGAGTGCTTTGTCATAGGGATGCATATCCTCATTCTACTGTATACTCCCCTATCTTGTGTTGCCTCATCCATGGGAATCCTCTGCTTAATACCATAAAAGTGATCATATTTATAGCTTTAGTTGGATATCCAATCTTGCCTCTCTAGGATTTGAATTGGTCTTTTGGTTATGGGGACCCAATTTATCCCAAATTTTAAATTTTTTTGTCTAGTACCTACAATATTTTGTTATCTTTATCCAATTTGGTCTATGTAACCACTCCATGAAAGCTCTCCATTTAGGAAATTTAACAACCAATGGTTGGTGCCTATCCTAAGAGTTTATCCAAAATTTCATGTGTTGAACAATATGAATTATCCAAAAGAACTTCTTCTTTGTCAACTACTCTCCTATCCTAAAAACTACTACGATGGGATCCTCTGTTAGGGAGTTGGTGGTGAATAATTTCTACCAATTTTTTTTTTGCATATTTAGCTCTTAAATTTTGGGTCCATAGTGCATTGGGTTTGTTCAACATACTCCAATACAACTTAATTTCTAGTACTTTATTGTTCTTGATTGTTGATCTAAATCCTAGTCCCCTTCATGTTTATGAAGACAAAGTTTTCCACCTCACCAATACCCATTTTATTTCCTCCTTAGTTCCCCTCTAAAGGAAATCATGATTTACTTATTCCAACTCTCTTAGCAATACCTTGGAAATATCCAAAATCATGGAGACATAGATAGGTACAGACTATAGGATTAACTTAACCAAGGTTACTATTCCCCTTGATGATAGCCATTGATTAGTCAATTTTCTTTTTTACTATATGTAGACACAAAATCCTAGGCACTCACACAACACCACTTGCATCCCACCACACAACATTGCATAATAAGATATATGTGCCTAAGTACAAACTTAGACATATAAAATCTTGCACATAATCACATTTTCTAGATTATTATTAAATCTAGGAAACTCACGTAGGATACCTTGTCTCCTCATGGGACATGTATTCTAGTCACAACTATCCATCATCATGCCACATCTCACACATTTTGTCCCTTCACATGGGGTATCCTCCACATTACACTCCACTTCACTGCATATGTACTCATGCATTGATTTTATCACCACAGTTCCACCCACTCATCCTCCACTTTGCATTGCAGTTCCACTCATGCATTGGGAATATCACCCCAGTTGCACTCACTCATCAAGCCAACTCACCTTAGTTGCACTCACTCATCAAGCCAACTCACCTCAGTTCCACTCACACATCCCCTAGTTAAGTGAAGCACCTTGAGTGACTCACTCTGACTCCATCCAAGGCCCTGAGCTTGCTTATAAAATAAACTTTACCCCATCAAACAAGGGAGGTCAAAGAAATACACTATCACACTACCAAAATCATACTAGGAGATCACATGTGCCCCGAGGAGATCCAAGATTCGAACCCTTGGAGTGCATCTTTTGAGAGATTCCACCTTTTAGCCCCAATCGTGCAATCCACAGTTATGCAGAGTCAATATCTCACTCTATAATTTTGCAACCATCACATCCATGGTTACCTAGTCTCAACCATGCACCCTACGATTACACAGAGAAGATCCAAAAACCTAAAACATGATCAGATCCATGAGCTTTCATTTTATTTCTATTCAACAAGGCACTTTAATTTATTCTTCTATGTTTTCTATGTATTTATCCGAGGGTTTTGATTCACATTTTGGTTTCCAATATTATCTACAGGTGCTACTAAACCCTTGTCTATTTACTTGTGTGCAGGAAACAGGAATCTAGAGTGGTTACTAAAGCTGGAGTGGTCCGATCTCAAGATACGCAAGCCCACTCATCCCTCTCATTGTTGCAGAAGAAGACCGAAGACACCCCAATCATTTGTGCTTGGTGAAAAGGGGTATCTTACCCCTCTTTTAACCCATTGTAATCTGAGCAAGCTAATGTTGTAATCATACCCTTATTCACATGGGGAATAACATTGTAAAAAGGGGATCAAGGCCCCATTCAAAGAATTAATACAAAGTTCATATTTTGATTGCACATCGCTTGTTCTTTCTTTCATTATTGGGTGTCATCTTTATTTTACATACAAAATGGTGATCATGGTGGGACCCCCTAAAGGTTCCATTTGATTTGCCTTGCTATTTTAATTGTTGATCTATATTTTTGTGTGTTCACAGGTTTTTGGAAGTCGGTCATGCATAAATCAAGAACATAAAGACCCAACTATCCTAGATGTATCCTCGGCCTAAACCTATCTCTGAGAAACTGTAGAGTGTGTGATTTCATAACTTGACAAATGCATAAGTGACAGTTTTGTACCTGCACTCGACCAACCATAGAGTATGTGGTCACACAGTCACAAAACTACATAGTTTGTGTTTGCAGATATGTGTCTAAGGAACCACAAACTGCATAGTTATAGACCAAAAAAAAACTACACAGGCAGTGGTTGGGTTGCTATACAATCGTGGATCCAGTGGTTACACAGTTTGAAATGAGTGGTGAAAGGATCATAGGTGTGTACATCAACACTTACTTTTTTATTTTTTACTATTTCATAGAGTTCAATAGGTCAGATAGAGGTCTATCCCTATTTGACATTGCATGCATTTAGTTCATAAGGTAGGTGCTTTTAAAAATAAAAAAGGGTAAATTTAAAAGCATCATCTGCATTTTAGTTGATTTAGTAGGGTATTTTTTGTTGTATGCTTTTTTCTATTGTATTTAGGTAATAAATAAAAGTGCATCATAGTTTGCATCACACAATAAGTTAAAAAAGCTTCACACACTCACTTGAACATTGGAAATGATTGGATTTCATCACCAACCACCAACATTATTATTACCCATCTATGGCCAAAGCCGACTCCAAGAACTATCCTAACCATGGAAAATAGCATGCATTCCTCTTCGGAGGGTGTATCATTACCCATGGGGTGTTGGGTGAGGATCAGTAGGACCTGTGCTCCCTGATCGAATATGGGTTTCATCTCCATATTTTGGTGGGTATGGTTGTCTGGACTTCATCACCAAGCTTAGTCATTGTGAGTATACAGGTGAAATCCTAGATTCATTTTAGGGCAAACATTTTGCACATGATTTTTCTTCTTTTCAAAAACTTTCAAAACTCCAAAAAAATATCAAAATTCAAAAAAAAATCAAACTTTGCAAAAATCTAGAACAAACTTGTTTGTTTATTTGCTTTGTGTGTTGTTTGCTTGTGCATTCATTACACACATCCACACACATCCATCCACATTTCCACCTCATTTGACCCTACTATGTACAAAATAGAGGTTAGCTTTAGCTCAGAGTCAATTGCCCTCTCCCATGGACCCATCTCAGTCTTGTTAGGCCCCTAACACTTCGGTGGTAGGGCAAGTTAGTGTAGACCCTACTATATCCTGGAACTTGAATGTTGGGCCCTCTAGTGGGACCCCTACCTTAGATATAGACATCATGCAGAGGGCTACTCATCCGCTATTCTTGAGACCCCTAGGAGTGAGCCACTTACACCACAAGGTGGTCGGGTCACATATGTAGACTTGGACATCGTTAGGCTTTACCTGGGTACCGCTAGCATGGCCTTTCCATCACTGCCACCACTCACCATTCCACCTCGCACCACGCCCCCATTGCATCAAGAAACCATCTTCACATACCTAGCAAACCAATCAGACCTTCACCAATCCATCTTTCAAACAAAACATTGCAACCATAACCAACCATCACCCATCATCATCTCACCAACACCCTTTCACTTGGCTTGATCAAGGCCTTAGTAGTGCCAATCCCTTCTCTAGAGCACATACCAGTGTTGCTTCATAGATCCCCACATCCATTCACTCCATTACATCCATAGGTCCTTTACACTACACCCTCCCCAGTTTAGTGGTAATACCTTTTGCCACTTACCCTTCGCTTGCATCCACCAACATGGTTGCCATGCAACCAACCCAATCATCCACCACCTACACAACCATACCATCCTCTTTCATGATTGCTATGTAGTAAGCATTTCTATAGCTACAACAAATGATCATTGATAATGCTAATCATAGTGCTAATACCGATCAACACCAATAGTCACAAGGGGGCCATCAAAACCAACCACCCACATCCCATCCTCAAAAATTCTTCACTCAAGATACATCTTGGGTGTCGAGACCCCCAACCATGATTACACCTAGTATTCCATATCATCAAATGTATGTTGGCCCCTTAGGTCAACATAATATCATACCCCCATCACCTCATCATCACCAGAACCACTTTCAACCCCCATACCACAATTCATTTCATGCTAACATCCCACACTATCACAACCCCACCAATAATGCACCCCACTTTTAGCAACAACAAACCAACCAGGGTTTCAACCCTCTAGAGGATCCTAGGATCCAATTTTTGCAAAGCCATATTGATAGCCTTACCCTGCAGACACTAGGTTTGTAGTACCAAAATCCCACATTAAGGTAGCTACTCAATCACCCGATCCATGCTTCGGTACCCACACCACCTTATCCAATGGATTTTTAGATGTCAAAGTTTGATACATTTAAGGGGGATGAGGACCCCCGAGAGCATGTGACTAGATTTATTAACGTGTGTTTTAGGATCAAAAACAATGATACACTCATGCTTCACACCTTTCCTCAGACACTTGGGGGAGAAGCCCAAGATTGGTACAATCACCTACCACATCAGAGTGTTTACACTTTTGAGCAACTTGCAGACCAATTCCTAGAGTGATTCACCCTGAATGTCAAGAAGAAAACCACATTGACCGATCTGCTTAGTTTGAAGCAATACGATGATGAATCGGTCCATGATTTTGGAAACCGTTGGAGGGTGGTTATGATCAAATTACCATTCTCCCTCCCCATGATAGAGCTAACAAGAATGTTCATGAAGAGTTGTGCCAAGCCCATCTCTTTGTTGCTACAGTTACAGCAGTATAGAACATTCGATGAGGCACTCACCCAGGCTAGAGTGATAGAGGATATAAATATTCAAGAGGGTGAGATCAAGCCTAGGAAGAAAGAGTGGTAGAATAAGAACCAAAAGGGGAATAACCATGACCAGTCCAAGGTTACACAGGTTAATCAGATAGTCTTGGGCCAACCCTCATAGTCAAATCAACAAGCCCAAGTTTAGATCCAACAACCCCAACAACCACAACAACAACCACAATAATTGAATTATCAAGTGGTTCCACCCCCACAGTAGGTACATAATCAAATACAACCTACAGAAAGGCAACAACATCATTTTAGGCCCAAATACAATTACACACCATTGCAAGAGCCCTACTCATCTATATTTCAAAAGTTGTATGTGGCACAACTTTTCACATTATCAGAGATTAAACCCGAAGACCCTAGCAAGCCGAGATCAAAAGCCTATAGAGAGCATTTATACTGCATCTATCATCGGAAAAAAGGACATGACATCAAAACTTACCATGGGTTTAAAGGTATTGTGCAAGACTTACTAGAAGCAAGAAAGATCAAAGTCGACAATCCACTAGCCCAACCTAATCAGAACCTTGGTATATATCAGACACCTTTGCCTCATCATGAGGTAAATCAACAAGCAATGGGAGCATCAACTTCTATAGTTCCTCCCAACCAAGTCAACTATGTGTCTCAACTGTACCAAGGTTTTGTAGGGGCTATCAGTGTGGTCACCCATGGGCAAAGACAAGAAAATCGTACAACCCAAGCTCCTACAGCATGCAACCAAATATCCCCATACAACTAGGGCCATCCATTCCACCTCCACCCATCCATAATCCAAGTAATCCATCTCACCCAACCATCACCCTAGGCAACCGGTTAACACAGAGTTTGAAAATGGCATCGACAAAACTATCAATTTATGAGCTAATACAATAGTCTCCCCCACATCAAGATGCATTGATGGAGATTCTCAAGTCCATTGAAGTACAATCAGAAGACCCTAATACCTTCAACTCCTTTGTGGGGAGTGTACAAAAATGCATGGAGCCCTCGATAGCATTTTATGACTTCGAGGAGAAGAGTGTGTCATCAGATTTACTAGATCCTCCATTGCACATAGTCGCTCATATTGATAGGAAGCCATTCAAGAGAGTACTTATTGATATTGGCTCCTCCATCAACCTCATTACCACTCCCACCATAAAACACCTTAACCTACCATCATCCCACATTACATCATCCACCTTCACCTTAAGGGCCTTTAATGATGCTTTATGCTCAACTATGGGGAACGTAGTTCTTCCTATCACCATGGGGGTGAAGACCATTCATGTACTCTTCCACATCTTGGAAGGGGTGATGCAATACAACATACTTCTTGGATGCCCTTGGATTAGGGAGATGAAGTGTGTGCCCTCGACATTACACCAATGTCTCAAATATGTACACGAGGGTAAAGTACATTGCATCCAAGTAGACATAGAGCCTTTTAAATACTACAACTTGATCTCAAATCCTTATGAGCCACTACTTCCATCCACCCACCTCTCCATTCAACCACTCATCATATGAACCACTCCCACTAACATCACTTCATCAAAATCTCCCATCCCAAAGGAATTATTGATAGTTGATCCTACTTTTGCATCCAAAAGCATCAGCTCTAGTCAACCCTCATCCACCACATTTCATTTTTCCACCACACCCGATCATCCTACTAACCAATCACCCACTTCATCAGCCACACCACCCACTTCACAAACACCATTCACATTTTTAGCTCAACCCACTCCATCAACTAACAACCCAATCAAGCCTAATCCACCCCAAACATCACCACCCATCATCTCGTAGATAGGGTCACCTATCCAAGAGGAGCCATCACCTCCACCTAAACCGCAAGCCACCACAGAAGCACCCTCCTCATCTACTGAGCCATCATCATCCCAACCAGCTCAAGTTGTAGTACATCTTGCCAATCCAAGCATTGGTGAGTACATCATTGAAAGTGTCACAGTTACACCACCTATTGAGTCAATCAGAGATTATGGTCACCCATGCAACCCACCTTTAGCCATAGGTGCAGTGTATAGAATGGGTTCCCGACCAGATAGGATCAACTTCATATATGGGGAGTGGATTCTTCATTCGATCCACCTCCTCCTAATGAGGAACCCTTACAAGAGTTTAATGCCAATTTAGAATATCTATCCAACCCGAATTTCCCTTTGTGATATTTTTGTAGGGTCAACTAGTAGGGATACGGACTTGGATGACATGAGCAGGGTCCACATCACATTATTGAGCTTGAATACCGAGAAGCACATGATCGCTCTGGTCTAGGATACAGACCTTCTACCTCAGACTCTTCCTTCAACAATACCTTTCAATGACTCACTCTTGAGTATGAAGAAGAGGATGAGGAGAGCGATGATTGTGATGATTGTGATGATATTGATGATGAGTACTTGGACCCTAAATTTGCACCTCATTTAAATGAGGCCTTTTTAGATATTGTATTGCATACATTCATGATTGATCATATTCCAGATGATTACATCTCTGATGAATATTTTAGGGATTATATCTTCGATGAAGATTTTAGGGAATTCCAACAGATACAAGCAAACCTAGATTGGATCATTCGAATCTTTGATGGTCCCCAAGAAGATGTGGCCCCTACAGAGCCCATCGAGAGAGATGAGTGTTATACCAAGATGTTTCCTATAGATCACACCATATTTCACTTCAACAAGGAGCATGAGCACCCTGAGCTAGATCTACCACCACCACCTTGGCCACTCCCATAGCATCACCATTCATCCACCTTAGGTCAGTTGCAACCTAGAGAGAGTGAGCCATCACTCCTCGAATCATAGCCACCTCATTTCCACCAAGTCAATATGATTTTTGTTGACTTGTTCACCCCACTCCATAACCCATACGATTTGGTGAAGCTGATTTCGATCGATGCTAGCCTTATCACCATGGATAGGATTTCATCCCCACCATCCATCACCAAATTTATCCTATTCGAAGAGTTATTATGAGCTTCAAATGCTTACATTCCACAACAACCTTCATCCTCCTCTACCTCAAATTTTCAAACCAAAGTAGAAGGGGAGACCTCTGAGTCATTTGAGCATGTGGAGGATGATATCCATCTCATCCCAACTCCACATCATCTAGAGGAAGGTTCCCATATGCTTATCAAAGAATCTATCGATGTGAACCTTAGCCAAGATGTGGATAATCCATAAATCATAAAAATTGCAAAATATTTATCTATAGAAGAGAAAGAGCATATGATCAACATCTTGACAAGGAAGAAAGACATATTTGCATGGTCATACAAGGACATGCCTGAGCCTTGACCCCAATTTGGTGGTCCACAACCTTACCTTAGCACCAGATGCTAAGCCTTTCAAGCAAAAACTAAGGAAACTTCATCCAACCATAGCATTGATTATCAAGGAAGAGCTACAAAAACTACTGGACATGAATTTCATAGTCCCAATTGATTATCCAGAGTGGCTCTCTAACATGGTACCCATTCGTAAGCTGAATGGGGGGTACGCGTATGCACTAACTTTTGAGATCTAAACAAAGCATGCCCCAAGGATGATTTTCCTCTACCCAACATCGATCAACTTGTAGACTCCTACACAGGCCATGAAATGCTTTCATTAATGGATGATTTCTTAGGATACAATCAGATTCAAATTAATCTTGAGGACCAACACAAGATGACATTTACCACACCTTGGGGGACTTTTTGTTATAGGGTGATGCCTTTTGGCCTTAAGAATGTAGGAGCTACTTATCAACGTGCCATGACGTACATCTTCCATGACTATATGCATAAAATCATTGAATATTATGTGGATGATCTGATTGCCAAATCTAAAACACGTCTTGAGCATATTGAGGTTCTAGAGAAAGTTTTTGATCGATTGCTTGAACATAAGGTAAGGTTGAATCCTAAGAAGTGTGTATTTGGTATCACATCAAGAAAACTTCTAGGATTCATTATCTCCAAGTGAGGCATTGAAGTGGACCCTGATAAGGTCAAGGCCATCATCGAGATGCCACCTCCAACAAATCTGAGAGAGTTACATAGTTTACAAGGAAAGATTCAATCTATCCGATGATTCATTGCACAACTCTCAGAAAAATGTAGGCCTTTCAATCACTTGCTACAGAAGGGGGTGATATTTTCCTGGACAACTGAATTTCAAGAGGCTTTTGATGACATAAAGAAGTATCTAGCTTCACCACCAGTTCTTACACTACCTCGTTCAGGAGTCCCTTTTCACCTTTATGTCTCTACAATAGATTTTGCACTAGGGACAATGCTTGCATAGAAAAATGAGAATCACAAGGAGCAAGCAATTTATTACATTAGTCGAACATTGGTAAGTTATGAGACAAGATATGCTTATGTCAAAAAATTATGCTTAGCAGTGGTTTTTACCACTAAGAAACTCAGACATTACATGCTAAGTAACACTACCTATGTCATAGCTAGAGATAATCCTCTACGATACATGATGACTCGCACATACAACAACACCCATACCACAAAATGGATAATGCTTTTAATGGAATTTGATCTCAAATTCATTAGTCAAAAATCCATCAAAGGTCAGGTGATAGTCGATCAACTTGCAGAAGCTCCATTACCAAATGATCAACCAATTATTATAGAGCTTCCAGATGATTCGGTATTTTTCATCAATGAACAAGAAGAACTAGTCCCTCTCGAGGATGATGTTGACATGACACTTTTCTTTGATGGATCAAAGTGTGAAAGAGGACAAGGTGCTGGAGTCGTGTTTTACACACCCGAAGGAATTCTAATTCCTTTATCATTCAAACTCGACTTCCCATGCACAAATAACAATGCAGAGTACGAAGCCCTAATCTTGGGGCTTCAATCAACTATAGCTATGGGTATTAAATGAATAAGCATATTTGGTGATTCTCAACTTATCATTTGTCAAGTGAAGGGAGAATACCAATGCAAAGAACCAGTCTTGAAACAGTATCACGAAGTAGCAATGAAGTTGCTAGAGAAATTTGACTGGTATGAGATTAGCAACTTGCCTCATTTGACTAACATATTTGTGGATGCAATGGCTTCTTTGGGATCCTTGATTCCTAAGAATGAACATGGAGAAGTCCAACCACTTATCATAACAATAGTGTCCAAGTCAGCAATCAAACGAGCAGAATCTGAAGGTGAGAAGAGTGTTTGTTTGGTCCACGCAGAGCCTTACAATTCTTACCTTGATGAGATAAGAGACTTTCTCAAATTTGGGACCCTCCCATAAGAAATGATGTAAACTACAAAAAGAAAATTCAAACAAAAAGCAGCTCATTTTACTCTCTTGGGGGATGTGTTGTATAGACGTGGCTATGATGGAGTTCTACTTCGATGTCTAGATCCCGTTGAGGCACAACGAGCTATAACTGAAGCCCATGATGGTACTTGTGGTGGCCACTTTAGTGGAATGGCCATTGCAAAGTGCATTTTATGCATGGGTTATTATTGGCCCACCATGGAAAGTGATTGTTGTCAATACGTCAAGAAATATCAAAAATGTCAACATCACGCCAATTTGACTCATGTACCATCACAAGCTTTACAACCCATTCAAATCCTTTGGCCCTTTTCACAATGGGGCCTAGATTTGATTGGTAAAATTTCACCTGCCTCTTCAGGACAACATAAATTCATCATAACTACCATGGAATACTTCACAAAATGGGTCGAAGCAATTCCAATGACCACTACGATTGGACCTCGAATAGCGGAGTTTATACTTCAGTATATTATCTATCATTTTGGGATTCCTTCCAAGATCATTTTAGACAATGGCAAGTCTTTTAAGAATAAGGATGTTTGAGCCTTATGCAACAAGTACAATATCCAACATAGTTTCTTGACTCCTTATTACCCATAGGCAAATGGACAAGCTGAAGTGACCAACAAGACAGTGATAGCCATTCTCAAGAAACTTGTCAAAGAAAATCATAGAGATTGGCACACTCAACTCCCCTTGGCACTATGGGCTTATCGAACAAGCATCAGAATGCCAACTGGGGCAACACCTTTTTCATTGGTCTATGGCGTTGAAGCAATCATACCTCTTGAGCTTGAGATCCCTTCTTTACGAGTTACATTACAAGAATTCATGGATGACGACACAACTAGACAAGCACATCTTGACCAATTAACACTCCTTGATGAAAGGTGCATCAATGCCTTAGAACATCTACGAGTATATCAAGATCGCATCAAGCATACCTACAATGCAAAAGTCCATCCTCATGAATTTCAAGTGGGAGATCTCATTCTTAAAGAGAATCAACAGAACACCAATGCATTACCACATTTGAGAGATAAATTCATGGCTAATTGGTTAGGTCCATACATTGTCAAGTAGAAGGTGGGTCCGGGAACGTATAGACTTGCCAACTTAGAAGGATTATTGGAACCTGAGCCATTAAACATAATACATCTAAAGGTATTTTATGCATAGTGCAACTTATATATATGTACATATACATGGCTAAAAAAAACAAAAACAAAAAAAAAGAGCAAATAAAAAAACATTTCATTTGCATTTCATACATCCATCCACACATCCCATACATGCATTTTAGGCAATTTGTTCATACCATTCATTACATTAGATCATTTGGTTAATTCGGATGATCGCTAGTCTACTATGTCTTGTTGCCTTAATCAGGGGCATCCTACATCACTTAGCAATCCATCAATCACAATAATATGTAACCTTCCTTATAATATTTTGCTAATTAAGGGACTCACATAAAGTAGGATAGATACCGTATAATTGTTAGCAATAACAATTATGCAGCCACTGACTATTTTGTGTGCATCTTTTAATTTTCAAAATATTACATCAAAAGTATCACAAACATCACAAACCACATCAACCATAAACAATTTCCAAATGTTTTCAATCACTCAGCCATTCCTAGTGTTTTGAACAAACTTAATTCAAAGTCAAGCAATCTTTAGATGCAATAGGTCATTCCTAGTCAATCAAGTTTCCTCTTGGATCACACACATCAAAAACACATTAAAACATTGTGAACCTTGGGCATAACAAAGTCAAAGTAGCTAATTTCCATAAGTGAAAGGTTTCCCCTATTCATCCAATTATGTGCATGGTCTAGAGTGCTACAGAGTTGACAAAAGGACAAGCTCCACCTTCACTCCCAAAAAAAATCCCTTGCTCTTCCTCAAAGCGAGCAAGTATCCCAAAAATCATTTTCAAAAAAATAAAAAAATAAAAAATAAAATCCCTTGCTCTTCCTCAAGATGAGCAAGTATCCCAAAAAGCACCTCAAAGCAATAAAAATCCCCTTGCTCTTCCTCAAAATGAGCAAGTGTAAGCAATAAAATCTAATTGCTCCATCACAAAATGAGCAATCCCTAAAATCCAATGCAATAAAAGAAGGGAAGGAGCTTGAATCCCTGGAACTCTTAGTGTCTCAAAAATCATGGGGTGATCCTCATTACAACAATGGGCTGAATGAATCCCGCCTGGCAATGAGGTATCCTTACGCGTGGTGCCATGTCTATCACATTAGTGACCTTATTTTGTATAGACCTATGGATGCTCTCGGATGAGCTAGCTTATTGGCATAAGTTACAATTGATTAGTTTGACCTAGCTCATAATGGGAAATGAATAATCATTGCACACATAGTTGGTCCTTGAGAAATTTGAAACCACTAGGACAACCCTTGCATAATGAAGATCTGTGAAATACATAAATGGGTTTGTTTGAAGTCACTAGGATGTTTGAGTCTTTGTAAGAACACCCTAGATCATCCACCCAATAACACCATAACATTTTCATTACCACATATCATAAATCCATGTCAATACCATCTATCTATGCCCCTGATTAAACAACAAGATAATGTTGATCAAGCAAGAGTCTATAAATACCAAATGAGCATTAGAACATAACATCAATAAACATTACATCATACATCACATCATTCCATATGCATCCATACATAAAATAAACAAAAGTGCACAACAAAATAATCATAATATAAGCCATGAAACACATAAGTACAAAATACCCACAGGTTGTATACATCAGAGCACTAAGGCTCATAAACAAAAATAGAAAAATACAAAAATAAGTGATAAGGTGCTACTAGCTAGCGCCCCCATGACCCCTACGAGGCCCATGTGCCGATGACCCAGAGGGTGCATGTGAACCAGATGACCTATGAGACCTCGAACCGCTAGGCCTAGACTCGCTCCACCTGTTGGAGCCCAACACTGATGATGAAGGAGGTACAGGAAGAGGAATACGATGCTCATTCAACCTATCCTCCAGACTAGCAATATAGGTAGCCTACCTCTAGGTAGTAACCAAATTTACATCCTAGCACTCGGCTTGCTCGACTACCTCAACTCGTAGCTCCGCAACCATAGCCTAAAGCCTCATGATCTCTGCATCTCGAGATGCAATAGTACCTAAATCCCCACCATCACTAGGTCCACTCTGTAGCCCATCCACCTCACCCCACAACCTATCCACCTCACCCTATAGCCTCATGATCTCTACATCACGAGACTTCATAACCTCACCCAAACTATCCCACTCCACCTAGAGAACCCCCCACTCCTCCTCACTATGGTGTGGAGGAGGATCCTCTCCTCCATATCCCCCATATCCTCCATCTCCTCATATCCATCACCCCCAACCCTAGTATCTATGGGTGGCGTATCATATTTGACTACCCTCCTATTGCTACTACCTCAATGATGTTTCACCCATCAAGAAACCTCCTCACCAGACCCATCATCCACTACCTAGATCGATCTCCATGGAGGCTATACCATGAACCAAGCATCATATTTTATAGTCATCCCTACATCATCTACATCAGGAACATCGACTACCACATCATCACCTACATCATCCACTATCTAAAAATTAGGGCAACTAGAAGACTGAGCTCATCGCCCCATCGCCTATACATCCTAGGAGCATCTAGAACTCCCTACACCAGCTGAACTACCTCATCACCCGAGAGAACTAGATGAACTCCATCTCTCGTACATGGCTCCCCACTACCCACCTACCTCACCTCACCCACCAAAGTTATACTACATCATCCTCCCAAGAAACCCCTCACCAAGGTCACCAATAAATATCAACACCCATCAATGCATCCAACATCACTCGATACTCCTAACCTATACGATCAGGATGACTTAGATAAGTCTCCTCACTAGCTCACCAATGAAGAGCACAAGGTAATGCCTAATCCCACTAACATGGCAAACCATCTGGATGAGCCATGTGGATGTGCTCCCATGCCCAACACTGAAGAAGCAAACTACAATTGAGCCCCTTTCGCTCCTACCTCTTCACCTCATAGAGCTCCATATACAACTACTAAAGTGAAGTGAGAGCCCACACATAAACCTATGGCTCAACGATCAATCTAAGCACAAGTGATACCTAGTTCCAAGGGAACCTTGAACCCATACTGTTAGGCAACAACATGTTGCCCAGAATGAACATCAAAAAATTTGCAACACCCCTAGCTTCTACCCTCAAAATAGATCAAGGTAAGGGAACCCTCCCTTACTGCAATCCACATCCCAATCATCACCATAAATAGGCCTCAGGGCCTCCTCCTTGTTGTGGCCTACTCAGACTGGTACCCCCTCTACAGGAACATGGAAGATGTGAAACACATCTTCCAAGGTAATAGTAAGCTCCCCTATCGAGAGCTAAAATGACCCCTTGTCAGGGTCCCACCTCTCTACAAGCGCAGACAAGTAATCCTCATCTACCCTGATGGTCTTCACCCACCCACATCCACCCAAGCCAACATCATCCAGAAATTTCTAATCATCAGTAGTAAGTGCCTTCCGCACATCGAAAAGGGCACGCAACCATCTATGTTGGGCTAAAATAAACTTCACCTACAACACCAAGCAAAATCCAAATCAGTACAAAAAAACAAAAAAACATTCATTTTTCATGCATCTACATAAAAAATGCAAAACCCTCAAAATACTCATCTCACATCATCATCACATCATGTCGAGAACCTTGTATCTAGTGGATTACCCTATACACTCTGCAATTGCAATGACTAGAAATCCATGCAATCTGGTAGGATGGGTAGCTCACCATAAGGACACTCATTCAAACATCCCACATCATCACACATGGCATTAAATCAACTAGGTCCCTCAATATTTGAAATAGGTTGTGTTACATAAAATTTGCAAAAGGTTATCTTTAAACCCCTTTCGTTGGGTCAAAAGCAGAAAACAATCAAATCAAATTCGATATTAATCAAAAATCACTTGAGTATCAAGGTCTTAGTGCATTGTCTTCGATGCACATGATTTAATATTAACAATAGCGGGACTCACGAGCTCACAAATGTGGTTTATGGTTTTACCACAACAATTGCCAACAACGAACCAAAAGCAAATTTGCAAAAACATAAACAATCCCAAACTTGGGGTATCAAGTTGATCAAAATGTCATACACTTGCATCACATCCACATCATGCAATCATCCACCTCCTTTCATCATCCACATTTGGTCAATTGGCTCATGGGTTTCATTCTTTACCCATTCGCCAATTGAGGGGGTAAGCAAACAAATCAAAATTTTCAAGTCATTCATTCTTGTGCGTCGAGAAGATTTGAGTCCATTCATCCAATAAAGATAGGTGTCATTGGTTTTTGCACCGCATTATGTTTCACACAATGCAATACAAAAAGAGGTATCTATAGACACAAAATCCTAGGCACTCACACAACACCACTTGCATCCCACCACACAAAATTGCATAATAAGATATATGTACCCAAGTACAAACTTAGACATATAAAATCTTGCACATAATCACATTTTCTAGATTATTATTAAATCTAGGAAACTCATGTAGGATACCTTATCTCCTCATGGGACATGTATTCTAGTCACAACTATCCATCATCATGCCACATCTCACACATTTTATCCCTTCACATGGGGCATCCTCCACATTACACTCCACTTCACTGCATATGTACTCATGCATTGATTTTATCACCACAGTTCCACCCACTCATCCTCCACTTTGCATTGCAGTTCCACTCATGCATTAGGAATATCACCCTAGTTGCACTCACTCATCAAGCCAACTCACCTTAGTTGCACTCACTCATCAAGCCAACTCACCTTAGTTGCACTCACTCATCAAGCCAACTCACCTCAGTTCCACTCACACATCCCCTAGTTAAGTGAAGCACCTTGAGTGACTCACTTTGACTCCATCCAAGGCCCCGAGCTTGCTTATAAAATAAAATTTACCCCATCAAATAGAGGAGGTCAAAGAAATACACTATCATGCTTCTAGAATCACGCTAGGATATCACATGTACCCCGAGGAGATTCGAGATTTGAACCCCTCGAAGCGCATCTTTTGATAGATTTTGTCTTTCGACCCCAACCATGCAGTACACGGTTACGCAAAGTTAATCACTCACTCTATGGTTTTCCAACCATCACATCCACAGTTACGTAGTCTCAATCATGCACCCTATGGTTACACAGAGTAGATCCAAAAACCTGAAACACGATCAGATCCGTGAGCTTTCATTTTATTTTGTTCAGCAAGGCACTTTAATTTATTCTACTGTGTTTCCTCTGTATTTATCCGAGGGTTTTGATTCGCATTTTGGTTTCCAATCTTATCTATAGGTGCTACTAAACCCTTGTCTATTTACTTGTATGTAGGAAATAGGAATCTAGAGTGGCTTCTGAAGCTGGAGTGGTCCGATCTCAGGATACGCAAGCCCACTCACCCCTCTCATTGTTGTAGAAGAAGACCAAAGACACCCCAATCATTTGTGCTTGGCAAAAAGGGGCATCTTACCCCTCTTTCGACCCATTGTAATCTGAGCAAGCTAATGTTGTAATCATACCCTTGTTTGCATGGGGAATAGCATTGTAAAAAGGGGATCAAGGCCCCATTCAAAGAATTAATACTAAGTTACTATTTTGGTTGCCTATCACTTGTTCTTTTCATTGTTGGGTGTCATATTTATTTTGCATACACTATATCCATTATCCAGATCCAATCCTCCTTATGTCTCCTTATTTTAAGTGGAACACATTAATAGGTGATTGAGAGGGATATCTTATGGTATTGTAATTTGTCAAGAATCATGATCTCTTGTCTGGATGAGCAGTGGAAGAAAATGACTGTAGACTTTTCCTTATTGATTTGTTACCTCATGGCTCTTGGGAAACAACTTATGATATGTTTAATCCTTGAGTCTTCCTTCACCATTGCTTTCCCTAACATAGTAGAGTCATCAAAAAAATGAAGGTGAGTGATTGGTCTAGCTTCATTTGTAATAGTGATTCCTATTAATATATTTTTTTTATAATTTTTGGCCATTACCCTTCCTAAGCATTCAACTAGTATGATGAATTCATATGGGGAGAGGGGATCACCCTGCCTAATACCTCTAGATGCTATGAACAATTATGAAGTATAATCATTGATCAATACTAAATAGAACACCAACAAAATACATCATGTGATCCAGCTTATCCATTCCTACACGAAGCTAAATTGACTTATTACTTTAAGAAGGAAATGCCAATCCACATTATCACATGCTTTGTACAAGTCTAAGTAGATGATCATGGATAGGGATTTTTTTCTTCCATAGAGCGGATAGCCTATTGATCCAATATTATCTCATCCACTATTTGTTTTCCTCCCACAAAACCACCTTGTTTTAGTAAGATAATATTATATAGAAGCATATTGAGCCTCTCTGTCATTACCTTTGTAGTTATTTTGAGCAACACATTATATAATGCTATTGGTTTGAACTCAAAAATACACTTTGCATCTTGTACCTTTGGTATCAATACTATATATTTTGTTGATTTCCTTCAACACATATTTTTCTTCTTTGGCTTCCTCCACCACATCTAGAAGGTCCTCATGTAGGATATCCTAAAATTCTTGGTAGAATTTGATGGGGAATCTATCTAGCCTAGGGGTATTTAATTTTTGCATTTTTAAGACCACCCATTTTAGCTTTTTTGTAGTTACTAGTGTATTCAAACTAAAATTTCCTCCTTTTTTATTATTGTAGGTACCTCTTGTAACACTTCTTATTGGGTTTCAATATCCAAAATTCTTACTATGAATAGATTTGCAAAATAGTTTACTGCAATAGACCTCATACCTTCCCATGTATGGATGGAATATCTCATTTCTATTCTCAAGGAAGGGATGAAGTTGTGCAATCCATGAGATAGAAGGAATTTTTGGAAGCTATGTTCCAATACCCCCTCTTGGAGCCATTGGATCCTAGATTTTTGCTTCCATAATAACTCTTCTCTTTTTTTCCATTCTTTTAGTTAGGATGTAAGTATAATCTCTACCATACTTAGATCCTCCATGAGGCAATCCATATAGATATATTCATTCAAATATTCAAGTTGGGCTATCACTTCCAACTTTTTCTTCTTGACATCTCCAAACTCTTCCTAGTTCTAGGTTCTTATATTGGATCTAGTGTACTAAACCCTCCTCAAAAAATAGTACATCTTAGTTCCATGTTGAGGTTTTCCTTCTAGTTTTAGTTTTGGCCTAAAATAGTTGTCTCTGGGCCATATTAGTTGGAATATGAATGGTGAGTATCTTGCCTTGGATTTCCATAGTTCCACCATGATCAACCAATGATTTGAACCTACATTGTTTACAATATTCACCTTAGGAATGTGTCCATGAATATAAAAATTCTCTGATAGTAGGAACCTATATAATATTTTTAGAATGCAAGTAGAGTCTTACCTCCTGTTAGACCAAGTCATCAGACCATTATTTGGTGTAACATCCATAAGGTGGAGGTTTTTGATGTATTTCTTTATGAGGTTTGTGATCCTATCTAAGCTACTATTTTCCCCCAACTTCTCTTTTGAGGAAAGGATGATATTGAAATCTCCTCCTACCAGGGCCTATGCTTCAAGAAATATAATAATAATATGGTTTATATTCTTCCACTACCTTCATTTATCCTCTAGGGTAATAGGTGAATAGACATTCATGTAGATCATAACTTGATCTGATTGTTTACCTTGTGCTACTACCGCAAGGAGATCCTATATACCCACCACTTGGTGGATAACTATCTCTTTAGGGTTAAAAAGGCATGCAATAACTCTGGATGCACCTTGGGAACTAAGGCATTCCACTCTTCCAACATGCCATATTTTCCTTGCAATTGTCTTCATCTCTTCCACTAACTTCTTTGTCTCCTAAAGGAAGATAAGTTATTATTGACTTGTTTGTTTCATTCTTCTAATTTTATTATGTTTTGAGGGACTCCCCTTGAGTCCTATTATATCTTAGAAGATTATTTTCATTAGTATTAGGGGCTAAATATTGGGGTAAGAGCATTGATATTACCTTTCTCTATTAGCTTTTCTTCTTATTTTTCCACATGGTGTTGGTTGGTTTTATGTCCTACATTCTGATAATTGTCCATTTTTATCTTTTGTCTTGTCTTTTGGAATATCATCCAACCCTAGCATATATGTGTATAGCACTAGGGTATTTTTGGTGGACCTAGTGAGGTCTTATCAAGGCTCTAGGTTCTATGTGGTTCCTAACTTTAAAAAATTGTTACTCTTATTAATAGTTTCCCCCTTATTTTTCATTGATAGTATGTTCATTAATTTACTCCTTCTTGGTTGTTTCTCTACAAGGTTAGGGTGGTGTCAGGGGTGCCATTTAACTCTTTTAGCATATATTCCTTCCTTACACCATGGAACTATGTCTCTAGGACTTTAATCTTCATAGTATCCTCATCATCCAAAATATCATTAATAGGGAGATTACCAAACATATTGTTTGACACCATTGCTTGTTTCTTCATTGCCAATTTATTTTGGATATTCTTTTTTTTTTTTGCACTTGGAACCCTTTAGGGTCCATTTTCTCTCTTCCTTGCTCTAGGATCTTATGTGTGCAATCTATTGCTAAATTACCATATTCATAGTAGATTCTATAGTGGAAAGGAATGTTCTTGTAATCAACCTCCTAGTCCCATGTTTCCTCCCTAAATTATAGTGTGATATTTTTTGGGAGAGTTTTATTAAAGACTATTAGGACACATATATAATTTTAAATAATTTGTTCAAATATATATGTATTATAAACAATCATCATAAGTGTTCCAAGGGTATTATTTATTGTTGTAAATACTATCGAGTCTAAAATTTTATTGGCAAGCCAAAAAGTCTCACCCAAATTGGTCTTGTGGATGATATCTATTTCTTTTCCTTAAATTTAGTATACTAGGATTTCATAAAGAGACTTACCCTTACAAAAAATTATGGTCCCCTTAGAAATATTTATTCCCTATATTCTTCAATGGAAAAAATAATAAGGAAATAAGCATTGGGATAAGCAGAGATTTGGAATTCACCTTTTCTTCCTCATTTTCTAGCAACCCATAGTTTAAATACTTATCAAATTGGTTTGAACCCCATAAATTAGCATATCATCTATCTCCTCTCCATGGCTTTGATTCTATTTTGAATTTCCTCCATGTCCACCTTCACTATCGAGAAACCATCCATCACCTTTGAACATCCCATATTACTTTTATTTGGATCTATATTAGGCATTCTCAAGGTCTTTGTAGTGCCCTCAAGTTATTGATTACAATTGGTTGGAGTTTTCACCATGAAGGGCATCCCTAAATTTCATTTTTTGGATAGCTCCCTTGACTCCTTATCCATGTTAGGTATTTTTACAATTATCCCCTTTTGGTGGTATGTCCTTGGATCAATTTTGATCAAGTTTTTGACCATATCAATTTTTCCTACTTCAGCTTCTCTTATTTGGTCTACTCTATGTATTTTGTTCTTGGTTCTCTTCAACCCTTGGCATAATTTTCATGGTAGACTAGGATCTCCCATCTCTTTTTTTACCATACATTGAAAGTGTTTGTTTCTTTTTACCTTGCTCTAAGTGGATTTTAAAATGATTTTCTACCACATTTTAAGTCCACAGTATTTCCTCCAATTGCATATTTTTCTTAATATAATCATTCAAGTCAAAATATTCTTGCTAGCCACTAGGTCCAATAGGACCCTTCCTCTATATTTTCCCTACAAATTTTTTGAAACTCTTAAAAACCCTTATCCCAGCTTCTTTCTAAGATATTTTGCTACACAATATTTTAAAATATATGAATATTTTAAAGAAAAATCCTTAAAATATTCAACTAGGAGAAATAAAATCCACCTATATTTTTTCCAATGAGACATAAATTCTCTTGTAATTTGAGGCATCAATTAAATCATGAGTATAGGCTTGTGTACTCTTCAAAAAGTATTTTTCAACGATAATCTTGTGGAATAATAAGTTTCCATTTTTGTGAAAGTTTAGTATGGCTAATAGTACACCAAAGTTTCTATTGCTTGACTTCTTGCTATTACAAGGTGACAACTATCCTACTTGGAATACCAAACTCATAATTCAATTAGATTTTGAATAAGTTTGGGATGTCGTGACCGTGTTCACTACCCTGTCTTGAAGAAGGTTACGAACAAAAAATAAAATTTAACAAAGTATATAGGAAGTTCAAGTTGGTCATTATGTTTGGCGTTGTGAATGAAGTTCAAACATACATTCAACTATAGCAAAAGAGGCATGGTATAAGCTTAAAATAGTATTTGAAGCAAAGAACATGAACCAGATCTTGTTCCTTCAAATCCAACTCCATTGCTTGAACATGAAGAATGGAGAAACACTCGAGCTATTTTTTAGATGAGTTATTGAGCTACGAGTATCATTACAAGCCTTGGGAGAAAAGTATCAAATGGCATATTAGTCCCCATATTTTTGAAATCTCTACCTTCATAGTATAATGTGTTTATGACAACATTGAATTTCACAAAATAAACATCAAAATTTGAGAAGTTGGTGAATCTACTTCAACAAATAAAGATCTTTCAACTAGATCATGATGAAGAGCAAGTTCTTAATTCAATTAAAATAGAAAAGCAACCACTTAGGAGAGGCACAAGATCAAACTTCCAACAAAAAAGAACAATCCTTGCATGCAAAGGATGAGTGAACTTAATGGCAAAAATAGCCACACAATGAAGGAATGTTGGCATAATCCGTTAGTAATTTGGTCTTCTTCTCAAGAAAATTCATAGTAGAAAAGCCATCAATATATGCAAATTGGAAAGCAATGCATCAACACAATTATATTTTTGAAGACAATAATTATGGAGGTGAAGAAAAAGATTACTCTAGAGAAGAGGAGAATGCATTTATTGTCCAACTAATTCAATCCAATTATTATTGGACAAGTCTTCAACGTGATGTTTATAAACATGATTATTTAAAGAAAATTATAGACAAAAGAGTCCATTATCTATGCCCTCAATGGCATAGTGGGTACTCAACTACAAACAATAGAGGTAATAGTTGGCCAAATCTTGTAGGTAATGATCAAACTAATATCAGTACCATTGTCAAATTCATCTGAAGAGAACCAAACAAATGAGCAAAGTCAATTGGAGCAACTAGAAGTCAAATAGGTACATTCTCTAGAAACAAAGGCTAGCAAAAAGGACCAGGAGTCCCTACTTAAGGCACTCGACATTCAACTACATTAATTTTTAGAACATCTCATCACAAATAAAAGGAAGAGTGAATACAACACATATTACAAGCAAATTCTTAGCCAAATGAACAAGGTGAAGTTTCGAAAGAAAAAGACAAGGTAATTGATCTTACCACAATAAACATTTAGGACAAAAATTGGAAACTGGTCAATTCAATAGTTGACACGGGATGGATGGTAGGATATGACAAAAATCTTCCACGTGAAGACATTGGAGGGGATAATATTTCATAAATTGATTCAATAATTTATTCTTAGTGAATATTTTTAGTCCATATTCACAAGGGAATGACCATTATAGCCATAATATAAAGTGTATTTGATGAATAATTTATAATGTAATAGGAGTGCATGATTGGTGGTACCCGACACTCCTTAATATCATGCAAGTATAGAGTTCACAATTGAGGGGAGGAAATATTATTTCTTCCCAATGTTTATTACTACACTTAATAATCAAGTTTTACATATTATATTTAGTAAGCACTTGGTTATTGAATATCCTAATGTAGATATGTAAAATTGATCAAGCTAACTCAAACTAATTTTTGATGTAAACACACAAAAATATTGACTCAACCATGATAACTAACTCAACCTTAGAATTGGTAGTTAAAACTTAGCAGTAGAGTGAATTCACAACAAGCAAATTCATCATCTCAGAGTGAATTCAACAAGAAGTAAATATGCTTTCTAGCCAATGTATTTTCAACCAGTTCAATTATGAATACACTGGTGATGTATTTGTATAAGCAACATATTCATATCTAATACACAAAAACTTTAATCTCACCTACAATATCTAGTCTAGGTTCAAATCATACCTATCTACCTCTCTACCACAATAGGTAATCAACAAGCATGGAGGAAGGTGGCTAAATTTCCTCCATCTTCCTCCACCTACCTAAAATGACCCCAATCAAGGGGGACACTGATTGGAGGCTATTTTAGCATCTAATCATACCCTAATCAACATCTAGTTATCCCCTAATCAATAGTCAGTTAACTACTAATAAACCACCCCACTCATTTTTGGGAAGCCCCCAAGAGGACCAATATCTATATATTGGCCCCTTAGGGTGGTAATTAGGATCAAATTTTTATGCATTAAAACTATGTCAAACTTTAACATAATAATCACATAACAAAGTGTTATAAAAATTTATCATGAAGACATCTTCAAGCAAGGAGGCATATCATGATTTTCATTGGATTTTAGTGATATTGTTTATTCTTTTCTAATTTCAATAATAATTTATGGCTAACATATTTATCATTTAACTATTTTGTATGCATTTTTCCTTCTTTTATCTCCATTTAAATTTTTAATGGTCAAGTTCTTTTGTTTGTTTTGTAGATGTATTAAGAAGCTCATAGGGTAGAAAATAACCTTTAGGTTCCCAAAACACTAGTGAAAAAAGGATCTGCAATATTGATCAATCTGCCATTTTTATTTTTTTGTCATATTATGTGAATTTGCCATCTACACATAAGCTAGGTGGCATATTCTCTAGAAGTACCTAGAACCCTGATTTCATTACTTTTCACTCTTTATCCTTTTTAGTCTCTAAATTGAATATTCCACCTAGGATTATCACAAATTACGTATTCGTTATCCACCTGAGATATTTTATATCTCCTTACCAATCCAACAACTAGTTCAACTACCTTTATTTCTATGCATCCTCCTATCAATAACAATAACTCTTTAATCCCATTTTTCTCTCTGATCATTAACTTTTATTATCTTAACAAATTTGCATTCTATAGCGCTTTTAGGTGGTAAATTCACTAAAAACATAGCAACATTGAGTTCCAAAAATTATCTATTTCAATTTTATGTATAAGTAGGGGGTCTAACTATGCCAATTAGGAAGGTACATACTTCTTGCTATTTGGTAGGCCCCAAAATCGTAATTCATTTCTTTTTCTATTTATTTTGTAGATTATAATGAATTCACCAGGCATAAAATTTACATGTAATGTATTCAAAAAAAGGTGTATTCACATATAGACAACGTATTCGCACCAAGCATCAAAATAGGTCAGTACCCTTGGCTTCTTTAGTTTCTAGTTTGTAGCATAGGCTATTTGCTTATTTTTTACTTACATATTTGTCTCATTTATCTTTTAAATAAATATAAAAATGACAAACCAAAGAACCTTAGCATAATATTTTACTTTATTTTCTTAGGCATTAAATCTAAATCACATATAGTTCGTATTAGGATAAGTTGTATGTTTGCATCTTCCTTGCACCCTTGTCTTTAAAAAGAAGAAAAATAATGTTTATGATAATATTTTGTATCTTGCATTTTATCTTCATATTGCATTGCATTGACTTAGTTCTAGGATAAAATAAAACTTAGGTATTTTCTAAATTCAACCCATCAAAAATAGATTAGGAAAATCTATAAGCTCTTGGTGAACCCAAATCCTTCCCCACCAAAGATAAACATTGCACAAAGCATAATGCCAATGATGGGTTTATAGTAAATCTCTCTTCCTCGAGTGTGGACGACCCTTGAGGGAATGCATTTGGGACCAAAACCATTGTGCACCTTTTGGAATCCCACATATTTAGTGAACCCAATGTGAAAACATCACATGGGTCCCTATCAAAAAACCTTTTAGCCTACAAACCTATCCTTAATAAATATAAAAATTACTACACATAATCAAGATCATCTAATATTATTTTTTAGATAAATCACATTAGATTAAGATAACAAGAACATAACCAAATTGTTAGTCCTACTAGGGGAAGATTAAGGACCCCTTAAATAACCTGACATATGAAATTTAGGGATTATCTTCATTTGCTAGTACATTATAGGGGCTAACAAGAGTCATAAGGAGGGCTATTTTTCCAAGGTGGCATAAGGTTATCAAAAATATTCTCTTATTTGCTATAAAAATCACAATTTTTTTTTAATAAATTGAACTCTTTTCCTTTTGCCCATGTCAGAACCTCTTTATATTACTTAGAACATTGTGTGATAAATAGTGCAAAACCCAAGTGCTTCATCTAAACTTCCATGGAAGTAACTTATGATTGAAAACCCAACCTTCAAGGAAGAAGAGGAAGAAAATCCTCTGAAAACTCTTTCTCTTGTTCATAACAAACAAGGAGAAGTAGTGTTTAAATCCATGGATCATTAGTTACTTTCTTATGAGGAATTAAAGAAGCCATGGAATCTGTCTTAAGGGTATATGAAATACCCACTTCTATTGTCGAAGAACTTCTCTTTGACTTTTTGCAACAACCTAGATCAAATCCTATGAGTACTCAATAACAATATTCAATTATCACTACAACCTAAGGGAGGCCATCAAACATCCCATATTTCTCAAGAAATTTGGGATCTATGCCCCCAAACATAGAGCCATTTAGACTAAATCCCACTATATCTCAACCTATGATTCTTCCACGAGTCCAGAATATGGATGTGTTTCCCAGAATACCTAGTGATTAGAATATAATTACTTCCAATCCATTCTTTAGAATTCCTATGCTTGCTAACATTATTGCTACTAACATACCTTTTCAAAAAAATTCTATAATTAATAATATTATGATTATTTTTGGATAATCTTATCCAAATGTTCAATATTATCCTTTGGTCAATCCTCAATATTAGTCTATAACACCACAATTAGTTCCTTATCCTAGATTCCAAGATATAAATGGTAGAATAGAACAATTAACAAAAGAAAATTATGAGTTTAAAAAACAGTTGGCCTATATTCAAGGAGGCACACCAAAAAAGTACTCCTATAAAGATTTTTGTAATAAAATTATATATCATAACTTAACCAATAGACCCTATCCTATAGGCTTTGTGTTACCAAATTTTTGGATGTATAAGGAAGAAGGTGATCCAATAGAACACCTTCGAGTTTTTTGAGTTGCATGCCATGACATCAAATATGATGAGATGTTGTTATTGAAGCTCTTCCTTACAAGCCTTGGTGGTGAGGCCTTAGAATGGTTTTACCAATTGCCCCACCACTCAATCAAGAATTTTTCTAATTTGGCTGAAATTTTCATTCAATATTTTTCCACCTATATTGCAAAAATATTAACTAAAACAAGGTAAAAATAAATCCTTCAATGATTTATTCCTTTATGGTGGGCATTGGTTAGAAATATTCCTTTTTCTCTGCCTCCTAGAGACCTATTTTGTATCTTTGTATGTAATTTACAAGATCATTTCTCATATCCTCTAGAGATGATCCATGTCGTATCTTGTGATGATGCATTAGATCTTACAAAGACAATGGAAATTAATCTTCAACAAAGAGGGTAATTTAAAAACTAAGAAAGAAGATAAAAAGCCATCTAACACTAAAGGACAATATAAAAACAAACATGTTGTGGGTGATGGTGTAACTAACTCTCACCCCAATAACAATCCTAAAATAGGTAATGTTAATACCACTACAACATTACAAAAATTAATTCTAGCTAAGACTTAGGAAAAGCCTCCTAGGAAATTTACCAAGTTAAACCAATCTCTATCCTCTATGCTGACACAATTGCTAGATGCTAAGATGATAGAGCTACCTCCTATAAGGCAACATGACCCTAATAGGGAAAAATTTCCTTGGTTCAAGGTTGATCAACAATGTGCTTTTCATCACATAAATAGTCATAACACAAATAAATGTATCACCCTTAAAAATGTGGTACAAGACCTCATTAATGAAGGTCATCTAGTGATTGATGGTCTTGAACAAGCAACATATTCCAACCAAGATTTTGAATATTTTAAGACCCTTTACCCAAACACAAATAAAATGCTACTAATCATGTCTGATATAGAAATATCCCACCACAAACTCAGAATCTAGTAGGAATAATTCAAGTTAGCACTATGACTAGACAATAGGCTAGAGACAAGGATTAAGCCTCTAAACCATCATTTGAGCCTCCCTTGGTCTTACAACCTAGATGAGTTGCTACTCCTATAGAGCCACTATTGGTTCTAAAACTTCAATAAAAAACAAGAGCCTTTAACCTTCAACAACAATTGGAGGACACACTAGCTAATTTTTATTTATTAGAGTTGTGAACTTCTCCATCATAAAGAGAATCTTTTCAAAATTTTAAGCAAACAAACAATACCTCAAATTATTAGCCTTAATTATTTGGCTAATTTCATAGGGTCTCTTGGCATGAATCATGCAACCATATCCTTCTTTAAGGATGACATCCCACCTGCCTCTATGCTTGGAGAAATCCCTTTGTATATCACTTGTAATATTGATGAACAATGCATTAAAAGGGTTCTCATTGATAATGGTTCAACAATCAATGTTTGTAGCCTCAAATTCATCCATAGAATAGGTATCAATAAGGAAGATCTAGAAAAGTCTAACATTATCATAAAAGCCTATGACAATGAAGAACAAGAAGCTATAGGGACTATAGTGCTTCCCATAAAAGTAGGGCCTTATATTTGAAATAATTTTTTTAATGTGTTACCCTGTGACCTCAACTATAATATCCTCTTGAGGCAGCCTTGGATCCATGTGATGTACATTTTCCCCTCAACTTACCATAAGTATGTCATATTTGAAAATCAACATAGTGGCCAATATAGATCATTTTTCTTATTGTCAGAACATTCAGTAAAAAACCCAAAAGCTTGATGGTTTCCTTCATTGAATGTTTCTTATATTTTTATATATGATACCTTAAGGTTTTTTTCACCTAAGGAAATAAAGCATTAACTTAGAAAAATAAACTAATATTCAAACCATAAAAAAATGTAAAGAGAAGGGTTAAAGATAACAATGTAAATCTCAACAACCAATACCACAGGTTATTAGCCTCAGACTTGGTTAGGTTACCTCCATCTCCTCATTCTTTAGGTTTACCTTCTAGATGAGTAATGATTTTCCAAATTATAACTTGCATATTCATTTCTATAGGAACAACCAATGAAGAGAGAATATATGGAACCAATCCATGACCAATAGAATAAAGGTATACCTTGTGTTATCTCTCTAATATTTACCCTATCCCCAAGAAAATCCTTTGTAACTTCAGATACAAGGGAAATGGTTTGGGACTAAAAGAAAAAGGTATCAAGGATCCTTTGGAATTTGAAGCTTCGCCACAACATTGGGGAATAATATATTTTCCCAATCCCAATAAAAATACATCTTGCTCCTCTTCAAAAATTATTGATGATTAAGAGGTGTACATTTTCTCATCTAAACCTAAAAAAGAAGAAACTTTAACAGAAGGTCTAAACTAGGATGAAGAAGAGGACAATAAACCTTCCCCTTCTTCTTTTTCAACCTTTTATTGTAATACATGCAAATCAATACCCTAAGCATGGAACCCATTGGGAAGATTGGGCAAAGCTCCAATAATAGCCTTGATAATAGGGATATATCAGTTTCACCTTAAGAAGATAATAATATGACATCTCAATCAATGGCAAACCTTGTATCAACATTACATATAAATGACTATGAGGTGAAAATTTTACCCCACAACCCTCCTAGGGATGATCGTAATGATATTTCTCATCAAGAATATATCCCTATTGAAGGTCTCTTTCTTTAGTCACACATCCCTCACAATCATCCAACATTGAACAATGGACTTTAGATGTTGATGAGCTTCAAATTCTGGGGGTCTTACCTACCCCTCCACAATATGAAGATGAATCTCATATTTTAATAGAAGAGACCATAGACATTAACATAGGATTAAATGATAATCCAAGAATAATAAAGTTAGGAAAGGTTCTAACTTTAGAAGAATGAGAAGAGTATACAAAGCTCTTAATCAAATTTTGTGATATCTTTGCATGGTCCTACATAGATATGCCTAGACTAGATCCATCCCTAGTTTTTCATCACTTAGTAGTCAAGCTTTATGCTAAGCCGATGAAAAAAATTAAGAAAGATGCACCCTAAGGTTGCTCTATTAGTCAAAGAAGAACTCCAAAAACTTTTGGAGGTCAAATTTATTAAAGCTATTGACTATTTTGATTGGATCTCAAACATAGTTCTAATAGCCAAGAAATAAGGTGTTATGCAAGTATGCACATACTTTTGATACATCAATAAATCCTATCCTAAGGATGCATTTTCTTCCTAATATAGACATGATAGTCAATTTCACAATCATATGGGATGCTATCCTTGATGGATGGATTTTTTGGTTATAACCAAATTTGTATAGCACAAAAATACCAAGCCAAAATGACATTCACTACTCCTTGGGGTACCTTCTACTACGATGTTATACCCTTTGATTTAAATAATACCAGCACAACTTATCAATATACCATGACATATATTTTTCATGATATGATGCATAATATTATGGAAGACTATGTTGACAATCTTCTTGGATGATCCATGAAAAGAGAAGACCATGTCAAAGACTTAAGGTAAATTTTTGAATGACTTAGAGAATATAAGGTTCACCTTAAACCCTCCAAATGTATATTTGGGGTAACATCTAATAAATTATTAGGCTTTATAGTATCTAGACATGGTATTGAGGTAGATCTCTATTAAATATTGGTAATAACCAACATGCCACCATCACAAACCCTAACTGAGCTTTGAAGTCTATAAGATAGATTACAAGCCATCCAAAAATTTATATCCCAATTGATATATAAGTGTTAATCCTTTTCAATACTCCTAATGAAAGGAATAGAGTTTAATTGGCATGGAGAATGTCAAAAATACTTTAATTTTTTGAAAACATACCTTCTATCTCCACCAATTCTTATTCCACTAGATCCCCTTAAGCCATTGTTGTTATATATTGCAATAATAATCCATGCCTTAGGTGCTATGTTAGCACAATATGATGATCAACATAGAGAAAGGGTCATCTACTATATTAGTAGAACCCTTATTAGTTATGAAACTAGATATACCCCTTTGGAAAAGATGTGCTTAGCAATGGTCTTTGCTTCTCAAAAGCTAAGACATTACATGTTGAGCCATAAAATGTATGTTATAGCTAAGGTTGATCCATTGAGATACCTTATGTCTAAACCCTACCTTTTGGGTAGGATAGCTAAATGGGTTATGGCCCTTAATGAATTTGACCTTGAATTCATTAGTCAAAAGTCAATAAAGGGATAAGTGATAGTTGATCAACTATGAGCAACTCATTTTCTATCCAATCATCCCTTAGAAATTGATTACTCTGATGAGATAATATGCACTCTTGAAGCATCACAAAAATATTCCTAGACTCTCTTCTTTGATGGTTCAAGATGAGTTAAAGGAGAAAGAGCAGGAATCATCAAGGTATCACCATAATAAATTGTTATTCCCTTGTCTTTCAAGCTTTAATTATCATGTATCAATAGCATGGACAATTATGAAGCACTCATCCTTGGAATTTAGACAACCCTAGCCCTATAAAAAACCTCACTCTCCATATTTGGATATTCCTAGTTAATTATTAACCAAATCAATGGAGTTTATCAGACTAAAGATGATAAACTCAAACTATATAAAGATATTATGGATAAATAAATGACTTCTTTTGAGAAGGTAATCATTGATACTATTTCATACTTTAGCAATTGCCAAGTGAATGTAATGGTTGTTGTTGTATCTCTCATTCCTATAGAGTTGGAGGATGAGCAAGCCATAATCATGATTTGTTTGATAAGACAACATACAACCTTGTAATCTAGCCAAGAACCATTAACTATTTTTCCAATGAACAAGAATCTATCCTTGATTCTTGGTATAAGGAAATAAATGATATCCTTAAAAGTGGTGTTTTTCTTGAAGGATTGAATCATAGTGAGTGGAAGAACCTTAGGAAATATGCTTGTCTATATATGATAATTGGAGATATCTTATATAGGTGAACATTTGATGGTATTCTTTTAAGATGCCTAAATTCAAATGAAGCCAAAACAATAGTTCAAGATACCCATGAGGGGGCATGTGGTGGACACTTCAATGGAAGTGCCATCACTAAGAAGCTCATTCACATGGGATATTACTAGCATACTATGGAAAGAGACACACTTAATGATGTGTGCAAGTGTGACAAGTACCAAAAGCATGATAACCTCATCCATGCACCTTCCCAAGAGCTTCATTCCATCACATCTCCCTAGCCCTTCTCCACTTGGGGGCTAGATATCATTAGTAAAATAAATCCTATATCATTTGATGGACATAAATTCATCATTATTGCAACATAATACTTTACAAAGTGGGTAGAGGCTATGCCCTTATCCTCTTGTACTAGTGTTCAGGTTTCTAAATTTATCTTAAACCAAATCCTATCGTGGTATGTCATTCCTAACATGCTTATCTCAAAAAATGGTACTCCATTTTAAAATAAATATATTGCTAATCTTTGTGATAAATTCAAAACTCAACATAAGTGGTTGACACCATATTACCTTCAAGGTAATGGTCATGCCAAAGCCTCCAATAAAAATATTAAAGAAATATGTTAGCAAAACCAGTAGAGATTTGCATTTACAACTATATCTTACCTTATGGCAATACACTACTGTAATAACTCCAACTAGAGCCGTATAATATCCCTTGGTCTATGGGACAAATGTTATCTTTCCCTTTGAATTATAAGTTCCATCCCTTAGAATCCTTTTAAAGGATGTGTTATTTGGTGATCAGTATCATCATGCATACCTTAGCCAACTGGAGTTGCTTGATGAAATGTGAATCCATGCATTAGAGCACTTACACATTTATCACCAAAGACTTAAGAAAACCTATGAGAAAAGGGTATGACCTCATTCCTTTTAATTAGGTGACTTAGTTCTTAAGGAAAACCAAAAACATTAATGTAAAGGAGGACCTTAATGGTAAATTCAATCCCAACTAGTTAGGTCCTTTCATAATAGTATCTAAGTATGGGATAAGTGCATATCACATGGTCATTTTAGATGATAAAGAACACAAAGAACCTACTAAAATAATACATTTAAAAATATGCTATGTTTGGATATGAATGTTTGCCTACACGCGTGCTTGATTGCATGCATAATTGCCTAAAACATATTTTTGATTGCTTTCATGTGTTTGATTACATGTTTGCTTACATTTACCTATTCATACCATAAATTCATGAGGGGGAATCCTACAATGAAGATATTATTATCTTAGTTAGCAAGTAGTGTCACTTGCATTGCATTTAAACTAGGTCATTAAGCTAGTGGACCTCCTCGATGACTTTCCAAAATATTTTTCCATCCTCTTGATATTTTAGAACTCTAGAAGAAAGTTGATGCATTGAAGGCATATTATTCAAAAGCAATTTCTAGTTATAAGCATGGCTATATTTCAATGCCTTAGCTTCTCCTTCTAGATTTCAAAATATCTAGAGGATTGCATGTACTGTTTGCTTGCTGCATCACTGAATGCCAATTCACTTGCTTATGTTCATATGCTTGATGTTTGTATATAAAGTTGAGATGATTAGCTATGACCTGTGATGATCCTATTTGGGATAAATTGCATTATATATTTGCATCTTATTTAGGTACATGAGTTATCAAATATCTCTAATCACTCATTCTATATGCACATCTTATCACTTCAACATCTTTATATTTTTTCATAATATTTTTCCTCTAACTTGTTAGCACTCTATGATGAATTTGATACTACAATGCCAACTTAAGTATGGTATATAAAAGGGTAGTCTGAGCTAGCAAGTTTCACCCTAAGCAAAAAATTCTTCTCCTCTCTCACATAGTATCTTTTATCATAACATATTTTGATTCATATTTACACCTAGGAAAAGTAGGTGATAGAATTATTTGATGATTGACAAGTTCTTGAAAACCTTAAAAAGCATCCAACAACATGGGATAATTCTATCAAATATTTTTCCTCTATGTAAGGATCTATCAAAAATTTCAATTTCATCAATATTTCAATATGTTCATCAAATAGTGTTTCTTAAACATCATAGTCATCCATTTGTGATTTATTCTTATATCTAGATAGAAGGTAGGGTAGAATCATTTAACTCTTAGCAAGTGTTAGCATCCCTATACACATAACAAGTGAGAAATTATTATGTCAAACCTTATCCTTGTTGGATTTTCAACTAGGTTATCATAGGTCCCAATATTTAGCATCAAGTATAACATTTAGATAACAATAATATTAAATAAAATGGCCAATATCATTCATGAAATAACATGAAGAAAACTTACAATATGATTTCTCAAACTATATACAAGCTTCTATATTTTGATGCTTGAAATACATACAATATTATGATCATTCAATGCATTACATGGAGCAAAGTCTTTGATATATAACCTTAGAAATATGACTCTTCAATATCTGACTATTGCACTCCTCACATATCCAGAATTTGCAACCATTCCTATTCTATACATAAGATAAACCTCACATGTCCTTTAGCTTCTCATATTTCCACTTGTATACATGACTCTTGACTCTCTATCTACTTGTATACTTGCACACTGTACTATATGACACTTGCACACTTTCCTATTATACACACTTGCACATATTGTTACATGACATTTGTGCACATCCTACACATAGACACATACATAAAAGGAAAATATAAATTACATTCCTAAACTATAGACTCACACCCTAATCATTTACATATTTACAATTGTATCAAATAATACAATATTCTCTAACACTTCCTTGTTATAAGGGTCTATCACAAATTTAAAAATAACGAACACAACTTCATCAACTATCAAATTTATCATAATTATACCTAAAATGGATGAATGAAATTGGATTACCCAATACCTAACAAGTGTTCAAAGCACCTAACAATATTGAATAATTATATAAGATATCCTACCTTGGTATAAGACTATCAAATTTATTATATAACCTCCTTTTATGAAATCAGGGCATTATGATGAAGTGTAATCACTAACAACCCTACATATTATTAATTTTTGAATTAAAAACATCAAATAAAATAAATCTGAATTTTCCTAATCATTATTAATATTAGAATACATGATGCATTGTCTACATGATTTTTGCATAATTGTATGTTGCATATATGCATAGTTTATTTGTTTATTATGTCACCCCTTTTGTAGGTTAGAAGATGAGAATTATTCTTTGATAAAATGGTTTCCTTTGAAAATACTTGCAAGGAATAATCCCCATGTTCCCTCTTGCAAAATCCTTAAGATATGTACACATCATTTGCCTCTTATTTTCATTATTTAATATTGCATGGTTGCTTGAGAATTTAGAATTAGGGGACTCTGCAATGAAGTGATGATGACAACTAGTTAGGTTAGATCATATGCAATATACTTATACTAGATCATTGATGCTAAGTGATTTTTTGCCCTTAGGAGTTTGACTTGATTTTAATGCATTATTTGTCTTACTTCGTCGAGATACAATATTTACCCTTTTACATTATGCTAGGAATTATGTGCTAGCAGAACCTTGCTTTCTTTTAGATTGATTGCATTACCTAAAACTTCTACCCTAAGCTTCTTAAGGAAGGAACAATGGAGGTTATTATTTTCTTAATGAATTTTGGAACATAACATTGATGAGGGATAATCCCATCATTATCATCCTTCCCTTAGACAACCTAAGCTCACAACTTCTAAGGGATGGAGAATGAGAATTATTTCTTGCTCGACTAATTTTCATATCTATGAATGCAACACCAAAACATTTACAAGGACTAATTCCTATTCTCTTTTACTTAGAAGTATTGAGTTATTTATTGTATGTTCTCTATGTATAATTATTTCTATCATGATTGTATGCTTGTGCAAATGCATCAATTTATTGTGCATATAGAAATCAAGGAATTTTATGATAAGGTCATGATGACCACTAGTTAGGATAGCATATATTTTCATGCATTCACAATAGGTCTCTGATGATAGTAGATTCTCACCATTAGGATCATATGCATAATGCATGTTATCAATATTGTCATAAAGCATGACCTATTTGTTTGCACTTTAGCATGATTGAGCAACATATATTGATTTTCTTTATATCTTTGTCTCTTGCAACATATTTAACAAAGACTATCATGTATCCTAACATGGCGCTAATTTTTAGGTTGTTGTAGGTAAAAAAAATCATGATGTAAATCCATTTTTCCTACCCAATTTCCTCAAACACTCTTTTTATGATATTAGCATGTTTTTTGAATTGATGCAACCTTGCTATATTCATAAAAAGGTTTCCATAAGAGCGAATTGGATAGGCAATCATTGGGATGCAATAAAAAACCTAAACTATATATGTAATTTTACACCTTACATCTTAAATGCTAGTGATAAATTAATGACATACATTTTGAGAACTATTTTCATTAACTATTTGCATTATGGATTAGTTCATATATTCATTAGTGAGAACTTGAATTTTTTAAATATTGACTAGCATATGATGGGCATGTACCTATCATTGGTCAAGATTAGTCCATAGTTCTCAAAAATAAAATATGTGCATGTTATCTCTTTTCACCAATATTCCCCAAAAAGACTAATCATTCTCAATATCCTAAAAAAATATATCCCTTACTTGCCAAATGATATTACTCCCTAAGTCACAAGGATGGATAACTATAACACTTTATAAATCATCATTTATCCTAACATCTTTTCATTTGAGACCTCTTATTAGCATCTTCTAGGTTATGAATTAAGCATATCTCATTTTCTTACAAGCCCTAATAAAGACCTCAAATAATGAATCTTATGATCAATTAACCTCATCTACTTTGAAAATTCATTATAAATGATGATATGACATATTGAATCTTCTAAATATGATAAATTACAATTATCCTGTGACATCAATATAACTGATGGCAAGATCTCCACAAAATCTATTATCTAAATAAGCCCTAAATTAGGGGTATTAAAATCTAGCAAAATGGACATAAATTATCCAAAACTAGTAAAATGGACATAAACTATCCAAATCCAGCAAGAGGGACATAGACTGTCCAAATCTAGCAAAAGGGACATATATTATCCAAATCCAACAAAAGGGACGTATATTGTCCAAATCCAACAAAAGGAACATAAACTGTCCAAATCTAGCAAAAGGGACATAATCTATCCAAATCTAGCAAAAGGGACATAAATTGTCCAAATCTAGCGAAAGGGACGTAATATGTCCATATCTAGAAAAAGGGACATAAAGTGTCTAAATCTAGCAAAATGGACATAAACTATTCAAATCTAGTGAAAAATATAAACTATCCAAATCCAACAAACAAGACATAAACTATCCAATTCAACAAAATAGACTTAAATTGTCCAAAATCATTGTATTATATGGACATAGATTGTCCAATGTTATTGTATTATATGGACACAAATGGTCCAAAATAATTATATTATATGGACATAAACTATCCAAAAGTATTGTATTATATACAAACACAGACTATGTAAAACATCAAAAGACGTTAATTGCCTACCAAAAAAAAATAGTTTTCCTAAGCTCTTCTCTATTAATCAGGCTAGAAGAGCCACAAATTAAGAGCAAGTAAAATATTTTTAAGGATATAAATTGTCCTCTGACATGGACTACCCAAAAATTCTATTAGTCGAAGTCTCCTAAGTGCTTGTCTATTGATCAGGCTAAGAGTCCATTGCTTAGGGTCTATTGATGCCACATATAAATAAACATCAGTTTGTAAAGCACTCTTAAATTAGTCTTCCAAACTAATAAGCATAATATAAATAGTTTATTTAAAAGAGGTCTTAACTTTTAAAATATATTTGGATGCTGGCACTAACCCTCTTTTTCCATAAATAAATTAAATTTACAAAAAATGCTTCTTCCCTTTCTAACCCATGGCAAATCATGTTGAGGATATCCATCAACATCGTTATCTTGAAACTCAAAAATCAACTCATACTCAATTTTTAATCAATTTCTTTTGAACTTCGACTTCCCCATTAATGCAACTAATCAAAAAAATTCAAATAACGTTTCACATTACTACAATTTTCTCAATTAGCTCCTAATCCCTTTATTAACTCACATTTAATCAATCATACTTATCTTTCACATCATTGCTTAACAAAAATTGAAATTATGTCAAATTTTAATTAATATTTTGATACTTTGAATTTTTTTAACCAAATTAATTTGCCAAATATTCTAAATCAACTCCAAAATCAAATTTCTACTCACATATGTTCACAATATCTATCATACAACATCATCAACACATCATAATATCTATCTATTCATCCAACCAATTAATACAAATTTTAACATCACATCAACTAAACATTATAACATAACCATGAATCAATAAATAATCGATATATACATCCATTTATACCTTGATCTAGTGTACCACAATCAATTAAATTAGGTGCACTCAAACCATATCATCTGTCTAAAGGCACCTCATAACAAAAATATGTGCTCTCATGCCACTCATAATAACCAAAAATCTACACTAAGATAATATCTCCCTAGGTCTCTAACCCACCCTCCACTGGTCAAGGAGAAAATTAGACCAACTTTTGGGAGTGTCATGTCATTGATCTTTTCCTAAAATAGGAGATATCGAGTCTTTTAGGGATAAGGATGCCTCTATTCTAGAGGAACAACCACATGGTAGTGTACTCTATCAGCGTTATGCATAAGGGGTAATACCCAAAATGTATATATAAAAATGGGGTGAATCATATTTGAAATCAAGGCAAATTGTGTCTAAACTCATAAAACATGTGGTGAATTTTTTCCTTTTTTTTCTTGCAAAATTATAAAAAAATGGCAAATTTTATGACAAACAAAAAGGTCAACGACAAACAAGAAAATTGATAACAAATAATTTATAGGGCGATGAATAGAAGGCGACACCAGGCAATCTTTGTTGGTGACATACAGATGATGATTTTTGTTGGTGATGGATAGATGGTGATCTTTGTTGACGTCAAACAGATGGTGACCTATGTTTATCATCATACGTTAGTCGCACTATGTTAATCTCCATATATTAGTCTCCATATATTAGTCTTCATATGTTAGTCTTCGTATGTTAGTCTCCATATGTCATTTGCCTTATTTTAGTCTACATGTCTCAGTCTCCATATGTTAGTCTTCATATGTCAGTCTCCATATGTTAGTCGTCTTATGTCAGTCTCCATATGTCAGTCTTCATATGTCAGTCTCCATATATCAATAACCTTATGTCAGTCTCCATATATCAATTTCCATATGTTAGTCTCCATATGTCAGTCACCTTATGTCAGTATCCATATGTCAATAGCCTTATGTCAATCTCCATATGTTAGTCATTGTATGTCGATCTCTATATGTTGGTCTTTGTATGTCAGTCATAGTATGTTAGTCATCCTATGTATATCGCCCTATGTATATCAGTTATCATATGTCTATTATCTTATGTTAGTCCCTTTATGTTTATCATCATATGTCTATCATCGTATGTTAGTCCCTTTATGTTTATCATCATATGTCTATCATTGTATGTTAGTCCATTTATGTTTATCAACATATGTCTATCATCATATGTCTAGTACCCTATATTTTTCACCCTATGTTTGTCACCCTATGTATGTCACCTTGTGTATGTCTATCATCGTATGTCTATCACTATATTTCTGATGCCTTATATCTATCACCCTATGTATGTCTATCAACCTATGTATATCTATAGTTGTATGTGTATCACCTTATTTATTTCTTCCTATGCTTATTGCGCTATGTTGATCTATTTCTGTCAGGTTGTGTCTATCATCATTTGTCTTTTGTTTGCTATGTGCACTATATCTGTCACCATTTATCTATCACATCTTATCTATCTCTTGATGTCTATCACCTTATTTCTATCACATTATATTTGTCTATTGTTGTTTGTTTGTTATTATCCTATGTCTATCGCTTTATATATGTTACCCTATGTTAGTTTGTCTTGCCTATTGTTATCACCTACTATGTATCACTCCATATCGAGGAGAATTAATATTTTAAATATATGAGTATTCCTCTCATGTTAGTTATATATAATGGGGGTATAAGAGGTGAATTTGATGGGATAAATATTTTTTTTTTAATTTGAAGGAAAAATTTAGGTTGGAATTCTCCATGAAATAAGTATCATAGTGGGGTGAATGGACCTAAAAAAAATTGGTTCCAAACATTTTGGATGAATGGGCCGATGTCTAGGATCCCCAATTCACCAAATTCTAATTTCGAAAATCCTAATATTTACCGTATTTACAATTATTTTCTACTCTGCATAACCATGTGCTCTATAATGTGTACTCCTCTCTACCTTTATAGTATACTAATCTTGAAGGGTAGCTATCTAATAAAATAAACCTCTGATAATTATATCACTAATCTTAATCATTGTTGTAGTCACCCCAGCTATATCGTCATCCCTCTCAATATTCATTTGATCCCTCTCTGTTGTCAACTAATCCCTCTTAGCCTAGGCCTAATCTCTCTCTATGATGACATAGTCTCTCTCTGAGAGAGTTATGTATTATATTTCCACTACCTGATCTAGTTGCACCTAAAGAAGCTCTATCTTCCTCATGGAATCCATATCTTGTTGGGATGCCTCTATTATCCTATAAGTACCCTCCGTAACATCATGAGCTATAGAAAAAGGGGGTAGAATCAATAATCATGATAATGTGGACCCATATCTAGGCCTCCATCATAGTATTTCTTGGGTTGTTTGCACTTGATGATAATCCATCCTGCTCAACCTAGGTCCCATCCATGGATACCTCATCATTGGGGTGAGCAACGCTAGACAAGTCTACCTATACCATTGTAGACAACTAGGAGTGACCCCATTGACATACTCCTCAATAAAATTCTTAGGATCTAAAAGGTTACCATATTCTATCTGAAGTAGAGAAAAACGGTGCACCAAATGAATAATAAACAATATGCGTATCTATGTCCTATTGCGCATGAGCATCAAACGGAAGCATGCAAGTAAGATGGAAAGATAACGAATAACAAGAAATAAAGAAAAATGGATTGACTTATTATTAATCAAACTGATAAAATTTTGGGTTACAATGCATCCCCTTGAGGGCTCAAAATGGGTGATACAAATATTTACAACTCGGGTTCCCAAGGATCGAAATCCTTTAAGAAATTCAGGTGCACATCCAATGTCTTTCCTCATACCCACAATCGAGGTGGGTGATCCAAGGTTGCCACAGCTTGTGTCTTTGATCCAAATGTCTTATGCTCCTTCCTAATGTGCTATAATTACCTGCACCTACATAAAAGGAAACCAGAATCATCAAATAGCGAGTGTGTGATAAAAAGCATGCAATCCCCATAGGGGCCAAATGACTGATGATGATAAAACGTATCAAATAAACTCCAAATGACATGAAATTTTAGAGGGATGTAAAATAGGAGGTTTTGGAAAGATATCACAAAAAATTATGCCAATATTGAGTCTGATGGTGTCTCATAATTGCAATGACTGTGCACAACCTGCAAAACACAAAGAAAATAATTTATGACCCTACGCATATCCAAAATGCATGAAAATTTGACAGAATACATAAAATACTATTCTAATAAAACCCATTTGATAAGATTTTTATTATCAATCATAGTTTAGGTTTTCTCTCAAATGACCTTCGGATACCTGTAAGAGACCCTACAAAACACTAAAAATATAATATCTCTGTCAATATAGCTCAAAAAGACCTAAAATTTGAAATGCAGCATAGTAATGGCATGTCAAAAATTGGGGGGCCCTAGGGGGTAGGATGCCCATTGTTTTTGCCTAAATTTTACCACCAATTCCACTAGGAAATGGTCCAAAACACTCTAAGGGGTATTATCATCAAATTTGGTGTGGGAATTCACTCAGATAGTTCGATTTTGTAACAAATTGTGCCTCATAGTTCACTTGCGAACCTCCTTCGCTAGGTAGAGATTCCAAGGGGAAAATGGGCACAAAAGGTGAGGTGAAATCTTAGCAGCACTTCATTGCATAAACTAAAACTCCCCTCTCTTTTGTGTGGAAAATGCATCCACTTTATAGCCCAAGGAGGCTTCATGGGTCAAAAGGCATGCGAGGGCATGTGAGGCATGAGGCGCCACTTGGCCACCAAGGTGACATGCATTGGAGGGAGAAGAGAATCTCCCAATTTGGCCTCCCTCATGGGCTAGAGCATTAATATGTTACGTGCTATAAATTTCTAGGATTTTGGAACCAGAAAAGTAATCGTTGCCAGGTGCCATTTATCTAAATTTGACTTTTTGCCAATCAAACCTGCTATTCGCTCCACCCTGGGATGAATGCTGCTATTCGCTCTAAGGTGGGACAAATAGGTTATGTATTCATCCCAGGGTAGAACGAATAGTAGCAAGGTGTCCAAAAGGTTCCAAAAGTGGCCTAGGACCTTTCAAAACCTTGTGTAAAGTGGTTAGAACGATTGTACGCATTCTGAGGCTGCCCTAGGGGCTCTAGTGTGTCGCAAAGCCACTACTTATGGTAGCATAATCAGATTGATAAAATTTTAGTTTCTACAGATGTCCCTTTTTGGGATGCATTATGTGCAGCACAACGCTGAGCAAAAACAAATGACTAAAATATTCAATGATTAAGGTTACTCAATACCCTAATCAGCTTTAGATGCCCCAATCCTCGAAAGAGCATGCATTGTTGAATCCTTGCTTTTGATGAGCTAAGGAACTTGCTTGTGCTTAGACATTGTCTGTCATGAAGAGGTGAGGCCTATGATTCCATGATGCTAGTAATGCCAAGCATTTTAATTGCTAGTAATGCTTGTTTGTTGCCCTAAGCAAGAGTGTGATTGTCTTTGTCAATGATTCGTTGAACGAACCCAATTTTCTTGATTGAGTGTGTGCTTTTTGATTTGACTTGAGTATGACTACCCCCTCAAGCAATGATTCAATGAGGGAATGACTCATGAGAAAAGCAACGAGTCACTTGACCCAAATTACTTGTGGTGAGGTTGCCCTAAGTTGTATGCATTGAAAAATGACACAATTTTGAAAGGATTTGAATGATGCTATGGGGGTTTCTTGTAAGCAAGGAGTTGAAAACTTCATTCCCATGGGGCAGTCCAGCTATAATGGCCTTCTTAGGGAGTAAAGTATGAAATTTTCAATGCATCCATGAGAAATTTGTGTTCCATATTAACCTCAAATTAATTCCATCAGATTTGACATGTTTTTGGTGGGTTTTGAACCTTTTTCTGTGTTGCTTCCTAGAGGAAAGGAATGAAAAACCTCATTCCTGTGGGGCAGTCCAGTCCTAGTGACCTTCTTAGGGATTGAAGTAAGGTTCTTTCCAAGCATCCAGGAGTGCTATTATTTACCTCTTGACTGATACAAAACTTTGTAGAAAAAATAGAGTTATTTTTGTGTGTTTTTGAATCTTGTTGGTGCATTTGAAGGTGTTTGGACCTATGGATACTGTATTCATCCCAAGGTGGAATGAATACAAATTTGGTATTCATCCTAGGGTGGGAAAAATGGCCAAAAGTGCATTCATCCCACCTTGGGATGAATAGGACTGTTGTAGGCCTATATAAACTCCAAATGCAGGTTTTGGGCTCATTATTGCATGTTTTCTTTTATGATTTGAGAGGTGAGGAGGAGGAGAGTGAGTTTGCATAGTGAAGCGCTGTCAAAATCATCCTGCGATTATCATGAGTCAGCAGGGGGAGGCATCCAACGAAGGATCCGATGCGAGGACGGTAAATGCTAACTCAAATGACCTTGTTTATTAATTTTGTTTTTTTTGTTGGTGTTTTTTTTATGTTTTTATTTGTTTTTATTATTTTGTTAGGTGGTGAAGAGTCGGTATTGAAAGCTAAAGCTCTTCAGGACCACATAGGATGCCTTTACTAAGGTTGACTAGGAGTGGCTTGATGCCCTGGGCTTAAGCAAAACATGCAATTGGAGCCTGTGGTAGGCGATCAAGCTTATTTGATGGTGTTGATTAGCTTATGGGACCCACGCACCAACACCTTCCATCTACTAATGGGGGAGATGACGGTGACACTAGAGGACATATATTAGATTCTAAGGATTTTAATAGAGGGGTGGCCTATCCGATCATCGCACCATGGCCAGAGGGAAGCAATGTTGATAAGGTACTTTGGGGAGGATGCAGAGGTGACAGAGATGGACTGTCAGAATGGCGATATCTTGGTAGGGTATTGGCACAAGGATGAGGTGTTGGAGGTGAGACATACATTGCTGATGACTCTCATCTCCAATATGCTCCTCCTTGAATCATCAAGAGCCAGGTTATCCTGGAACCTATTAGAGCTGGTGTACACCCTGGTAGGGTGCACCAAGGAGGAGTCATTGGTGATGGTATGGGGGACTACCTTACTGGTGCAGCTCTACAATGAGTTGTATGAGATCCGCTATCGTAAGCGAAAGGTCTTAGACTATATTTTCTTATTGCAATGTTGGGGGTGGTAGCACATAGTTGTGGGGTGACCACAGGGCTTACCCTGGATGACCCGAGCATAACTAACGGATAGTGAGATAGGACATGGCATCCTATGGCATATGGTGCAGGAGAGAGGTCAGATTCAATGGTTTGTGGATGATGTGGATCACTATGTCAATGTCTTCTCTCGCCTAGAACCAGGGCAAGTATTATGGTGACCATACATGGATTGCACGATTTGGGCAGATGCTGGGGAGTAGCTCCGATGAGTGAGGCAAGGTAGGTGGTTGATTTCTTGACATGGGACTGATCGGGAGTACTTCCCATTTGGTCGTGTCATTCAATAGTTTGGGCTATGGTAGGGGTTTCTTGGGGATCCATTGGTGTACCGACACCTTGGGGATGAGAGGATGTTGTTGTGGCCAATTGTGGAGGAGGTTGATGAGGAGTCAGATCCTATAGTAGATGTTCCTGATATGAGATACTACAGGGGAGTATGGCTCATGGTGGGTGATGCACCAATGGTGAGATGCAGGGGTGCTAGGGGGTGAGATAGCTGGGACGGTGGATGAGATGATGTCGGATGCCCTAGAGGAGGACCAGGCAGAGGGTGGTGAGTAGGGAGATCTCCTAGATTTGGGAGATCAAGGTGATGACATGGGTGTGGAGGATCCTAGGATACAGGTACCATAGGATGCACAGGGTGACCAGTATGTGGAGTTATAGGCCCTGCTGGCCAGGGTTAGGCAGGAGAGAGATCTCTTGTAGGTACAAACCTAGGAGGACCATGCCAAGATATCTTCCCTATAGGCACAGTTGAGAGCTCAGGGTCTAAGGTAGGAGGGATCCAGCACAGAGGACACAAAGAAGCTATGAGCAGAGGTATTACAACTACAGTCAGTGGTGGAGACCTATCAGGCATGGGGATAGTAGAGGCAGACATATGTAGATCAGTTTGATATGGAGATGGTGCACCTTAGGGGGTAGTTGTCAGATGATGGGGAGAGCAACAGATCGTACCGATCTCGATAGAGTGAGACGGTGCACTCCTCTACTAGGAAGAGGGAGGATAGGGTTGGTGGTAGTAGGCATGGGGGGTCTCAGCGGACCTAGACTACTGGGGGTAGTGTGAGTCATAGTACCGATCCTACGTTATCATGGTAATGTAGACTCATGGGATTATTTTTGGGTTTTTTGTATGTTTAGCATTGTGAGGTTTGAGGACCCACTATATTGTAGCCTATAGGAATTTTTGGAAACTTTGATGTACGTGTTTTACCCCATATATATGAGATTTTTCTTATGGTCATCATGTGTTTTGTTTATTGCTTTATTTTATGAATGCAATGTGTGTATGGGTTTATGATTATGTGTTAAATGCTTAGTATGTTATGTATATGGATGCAATGAAATGATGATAGGTAGGTATCATATATGTGTATGTGTTTTGATTTTGATTTGATACTATCAATATGTGTGGATGCACAATGAGGTGGAATATGTGATTGATTGATAAAAATGAACTATGGCTAATTATTTGACATACTATGTTAGCACCATAGACTGTACAAAACACATTAACGCTCTTTTTTTTTCCTTTGTTGTTTTTATATTGTTTTTGGGTAATGAAAATGGGGAAATGTATTATTGCAATGTGGTAGAAATGGAATAATGGACATGAGATGTTAAAGAATGTAGATGAGGTTTTTTTAAGACTCAAACACTCTAGCTGACCTGATCAAAGGTTGTATAATGACTATGCAAGACTTTTGTGATAAGGTATGAATCTTCTAGGATGACCAAGGTACTTCATATCCCTGTATGTGCAAGTGAGTTCATTCCTATGAAACGCATAAAGATACCGCCATTGCCAGATAAGCTATCCACCAAACCTGCAATGAGGATCACTCTATGAATATCATGATCCTGGGTTCTGTACTTAGTAGGACTAGACCACTAGGCAATCTAGGTTACAAAAGCTAGATCATCCACATGCAAACATTGGTCTACACACACACCAAATCTAATGTGACAGACATGTCATCATGCGAGAGGCTACCGACATTGACAAGTAGGCTATCCACAAAACCTGTAATGAGGATCACCTGATGGTTTTCCAAATGTTGAGAGTTCCAGGGATTCAAGTTCGACTCCCTTATTTTCTTAAATTTTATTGGGATACATGCTCATATGTAGTGATGAAAATCACTGTTTATTTTGTATTTTGTTTTCTTTGAGCAAGGGATTTGGGATTTGGAATTTGGGATTAGTGGTGAGAACCACCGTTTATTTTACTTTTTGCTTTTTGAGGATTTTGATATTGAACTTTTGGGAGTTTTGAATTTTGACTTTTAATTTCTTTGATTTTTTTGAGGGATTGGGATTTGTGGGAATTGGGGTTTTGATAGTGGTGAAAAAAACTGTTTATTTTTGGGGATCGGGTAGGGAAGAGCTTGTCCTTTTTCCAACTCTCAGCATTCTTGAACCATTCACACAGGGGGATGAGTAGGATGACCTTTTCACTTAAGGTAACTTAGACCACTTCATGGCTTTCATCTTTCTTTGTGCAAAACTTGGATTATTAATGTTAAAATGTGTTTGGGATCTGATGTACACAAGGCATAATCTAAGCAAGACTTTACCTCCTAAAAATCAAGATAGCTTTCTACAAAACCTGAAAAGAAGCTAGAAATGGTTGAGTGACCAAAAACCCTAATGACATTCAAAACAAATTAATAGGTAAAGGGGCAGACACAAAAATAGAAAATGTGGATGAAAATGGTAAGTGAAACATTGAACTAGGTGAATGATTACTTTCACAACATTGATTTTGAATTATGACTAGTGTACCATCATGGTGCTAGACATGTATGAGCAACTCTAAAATGTAAAGTGCTAATTATGAGTATGCCTAAATGCAAGCAATGATAGAATGCAATGGGATGCAATGTGATGCGATGCTATATTTTTGTATTTTTGATATTTTGATGATGTTTTTGAAATGCCATGTGATGCAATACTTTTGTATTTTTGATATTTTGATGATGTTTTTGGAATGCAATGCGATGCAATGACATAGGGACCTAACCAGTTTACTGTGAACTTGTCCCTCATATGTGGCAACAAATTAGAATTTTGTTGGTTTTCCTTCAGAACGAGATCACCAACCTGAAATTCCCTTAGGCAAACTTTCAAATTGTAGGCTCTCTTAAGTCGCTCTTGGTAAATGCATAGATGCTTGAGAGTCTTAATATGACGTTCACCAAGCAATGTAAGATGATCTAGGTGAGCTTGCCACACATTATCATCGTTGATGAAGTCTTGCATGGTTATGTGTAACGATGGGATTTCGAGCTCTAGAGGCATGACTGCCTCGGTGCCATAAACTAGAAAAAATGGAGTAGCCCCAGTGGGTGTTCGAATACTAGTGTGGTAGGCCCATATAGCCAGGGGCATTTGCATATGCCAATATGTGTGATTCTATTTGATAGTTTCTTGAGAATGGCAATAAATATTTTATTGGAAGCCTCTACTTGCCCATTTGCTTGCGGATAGTAGGGTATCGAAAAACTATGTTGGATATTATACTTTGTTGTCAAAGCCCACACATCTTTGTTTTTAAATGATGTCCCATTATCCAAAATGATCTTGGATGGAATACCAAAACGACAAATGATATTATGTAACAAGAACTCCATTATGCGAGATCCTGTCATAGTGGTAAGGGGAATTGCTTCCACCCATTTAGTGAAATACTCAATAGTCGTTATAATAAATGTGTGACGGCTCAAGGATGCAAGCGATATTTTCTCGATTAAATCTAGTCCTTATTATGAAAATGGCCACACCGATTGAATCGGTTGCAAGGGCTAAGAAGGTATGTGTGTCAAATTAACATGGTGCTGACACTTCATGCACTTGCTCACGTATGCGCATCAATCTTGTTCTAAAGTTGGCCAATAATAGCCCATGCAAAGAATGCGCTTGGTGATGGCCATGTTGCTAAAATGGCCACTGCAAGTACCATTGTGCGCTTGGGCGATTTCTCAAGCCAATTCTTGATTCTCTAAGCAACGAAGGAGGATCCCTTCATAGATCCTATGATACAGAATGTGTCCTAGCAAGACATATTTTGTCGCCTTTCATATTAATGTTCTTTTAGTGGCATGCGACAACCTAGGAGGGAGGCTACAAAGCTTTAGGTATTCCCTGATTTGTGCGGACTAGTCCTATTGTGAGGAAGCCTCGATCACATGAACGACCTGTCCCTCTTGAAGTTCATCCTAAGCAAAAGTTGATTTTTGAGAGAACCTATAAGAATAGCCCCCAATCTGCCTGGTTCAAGAATTTGTGAATGTGCGAGAATCTATCTTGATGAGGTTCAATTTGAATCAAGTAGACTTCCGGCATGACTTGAGCATTCTCGCGCTCAACCGTAGACTGTGAGAGCATTTTGACCTGAATGATAGTCATCTGATCCTTAGGATCTTGTGAAATCAAGGACCCTAGGGAGGCCATTGTGTTTGCAAAATGATTAGATGATCGAGGGAGTGCCTTGATATTATACCATTTGAATTTTACCAGGAACTTATTATTGGTCACAAATCTGCCTAAGTACAAGATATGATCACTAGAGCACGTTAGATTCGGCCAATATTGAAAGGCCAAGGGAAAGAGAAAATTCCTTTGGACCAATCTCTAGAGAGGGTTGGTTCCCTTACTAAATCCTACACTGTTAAAGACTAGAGTTGCGAGAAATAAACTGAAAATAACAGAAAGAAAGGGAAATATGGCCACAGGCCGAAGATGTAGGATTGGGGCAGACTAACAGCAAGAATTCCCACCAAGCATTATATAGCATATCATAGAAAGTAAGCAACATAATTAATTCACAATATCGCAAAGACAACTTTCAGAATCACACTCCAGTACTCACTCCCTCACCAACAATGTTCAAACCCAGATAGCAAAATTTAAACTTAACAACAGATAATGAACATGAGCATGAAATAGAAGTGCTTGAAGTAGAAAGAAATCACATAGAAATTGCATGCAAAATTTAGAAGCCAAATTTCATTTATTTATGCAGAGAACTTGAAAAGTTTTCTCGCAGAATGTCTCCTTTTACAATGGAAATTTGATTAGTATTTATAGAGGTTTTCACCTCTTTCATTTAATACATATGGAGGCAAAATATTTGTAGATCAAAGACATCAGCACAACAATTTCTCCTTGGAAATCTTCCTTGGCAACCATGATCCGGTACAAATGCATTGAATTCTAACCACCTTCGCGCTTTGAAAATCGACCATTGCCCCAACAATTTACTCCACATTAAATTTATCTTGGAGAGGGAGCGAAATTGTTAGGAGAACGCCTTTGGAAATGACAAAAATCAAAGGAAATATCTTCTGGTTTGCCACAGCCATTAAATTCCGTCATTAAATTTTCCCCTTTTGGGCAACTTTCCTTTTTCGGCAATTTTCCTTTTTCGACAACTTTCTATTTTAAGAAAGTTTCCATTTCAGGAAATTTTCCATTTCGGGGGCCGAAATGCCATTTTCAGACCCCGAAATGCCTTTTTTGGATTCCGAAATACCCTTTTCGAAAAATTTCCATTTTCGTAAAGTTTCTATTTCTAGAAACTTTATATTTTTGGAAAGTTTCCTTTTTTGGAAAGTTTCCTTTTCTGGAAAGTTTTCTTTTACAACGCTTTCCCTTTTCGAAAAATTTCAATTTTTGGGATGAAATGCCATTTTCGCAAATTTTCCCACTTTCTCCCTAGCGAATCAACCTTTGACTTCCCCAAATTGATTTTTTGCCCCAAAATTTATTTTTGGTGGCAAAGTTTCCCAGAGCCATAACTTTTGATCTGTTAACTCGATTGTCTATTGTAATATATTATTGGAAAGCTTGAGAAAATATCAACCACAACAAAATATCCAAATATCATTTAGTCCAATCTTTCTTTCACCACTGGATGTACTTCATTCTTGGACGAATTTAAAAATTTATTTTTAGTGTGGCAAAAATGCCAACACTTATCCACAAGGGCTTTGTAGGCTTGTAGAACTCGGCATTTGCACTGGTATATCCCTTTGACCTACTTAACAATGAGCAATGAGTCACCGAAAATGTTAAGCTTTGTTATCTTCATGGTGATAGTCGTTCGAAGGTCTATGAGCAAGGCTTCGTACTCGACATTATTGTTGGTGCACGGGAAATCGAGTTTAAATGACAGGGGTATGGGAGCCCCATGCGGTGTGAAAAACATGATTCCCACACCACCACCTTGCTCACATTTACAGCCATCAAAGAATAGGTTCATATATGCTTGCATCTTAGGCTCGTCAGAATCTAACGATTCTGATATTTGGAAGACCCCCTCATCGGGAAGCTCCATACTAAGAGGCTGATTGTCCTGGAGAGGATCCTCTACGAGTTGATCAACGATGACCTAGACTTTAATTGAATTTTTTATAACAAACTCAAGTTGAACTCTGTCAACAACATGATCCATTTCACCGTGTGACTACTATGATAAGTGCAACTCATCATGTAGCACAATGGATTCTCTTTAGATACAACATACGTGGTATTGCTAAGCATGTAATGTCGTAGCTTCTTGGTGGCAAAAACCACCGCTAGGCATAATTTCTCAATGTATGCATACTTGATCTCATAACTAACCAGGGTGCGACTAAGATAGTACGTGGCCTCTTATGGAATTCATTGTTCTGGGCTAACATGGCGCCCAATGCAATCTCAATGGCTGAGATGTATAAGCAGAACGACACTCCTAGTCTAGGTGGTGCCAACACTGGCGACGAAGCCAAGTATTGTTTTATTGTGTTGAAGGCATCCTAACACTCGTCATCCCAATGGAACGTGACCCCCTTGTGCAAAATCTTGTTAATAGGGTGACACTTGTCTAAAAATTACATTATAAAGTGTTTGATGGACGTGATTTTGCCCTACAGACTTTGGATTTGTCGATTGTGGTTGGGGGAGGCATCTCGATGATAGCCTTGACCTTATTGGGGTCCACTTCAATGCCTTGCTTAGAGATGATAAATCCTAAGAGCTTTCTAGATGTGACACCGAAGATGTACTTCTTGGGGTTTAGTCTCACGTTGTGCTCGATGAGAAGATCTAGAACTTTGCTCAAAACATTGAGATGCTCATGGCGTAATAAATATTTAGCTAGTAAGTCATCCATGTAATCTTCCAGTATCTTATGCATGTAGTCATGGAAGATGTATGTCATGGCATGATGGTAGATGGCGCTGACATTTTTAAGGCCAAAATGCATGACCTTATAGCAAAATGTCCCCCAAGGCATTGTGAATGCCATTTTGAGCTGGTCCTATGGATTGATATGAATTTGATTGTATCTAGAGAAACCATCCATAAGGGATAAAATTTCATGGCCCGTTGTGGTGTCTACCAGGGCGTCGATGCTTGGCAAAGGGAAATCATCCTTAGGACTCGTTTTGTTTAGGTCTCAAAAATTGGTGCAAATGTGAATCCTCTCATCAGGCTTCTTGATGGGAACCATGTTGGACAGCCATGGTGGATAGTCTACAAAAATGACGAACTGGGCATCCAACAGCTTCTACAGCTCATATTTGACCATAAAGGCCACCATTGGATACATCTTCCTTAGATTTTGCTTGACAGGCTTGGCCTTGGGGTCAAGCATTAGATTATGGGTGGCTAAATTTAGGTCCAGTCCCGACATGTTTTTATAGGACCATGCAAAAGCTTCCTTATTCTTGGTGATAAGGGCTATGTAATCGGCTTGCTCTTCAGGGGATAGACTTTCCACTAGCTTGATACATTGTGGAGTCTTTGGATCTGAGCTGATATCTTTGTCAATCGTAGACTCGATTGACATATGTGACCTCTCCTCCAGCTGGTGGGGGGTAGGGATCAAATGGATGTCATCTTCTGGATTTAGATCATCAATGGGAACCTCGGGTTCCTCCTTAGTAAGGAATACATCATGAGCTAGCCCTAGGGAGAAGTAAAATAACTATAGCATATCATCACAAGGCCAATACTCAGAAGGCGATGGGGGTGAATCTCCCCAATCAAATTTGATTACCTCCAAGTTGAGGTGCAATGGCTTTAACAAGTTATTCGGATCTTACAGGGGCTCGAATAGATCTATGGAAATCATATTTATAGACGGATGATTTCCCCTAGGTGGTTGGTGGTGACTATGGACCTCTGGATGCAGCATGACCTAGGAGGTGGCTACAGAGGTGGTGGAATGACAGGCGGTGGTCTGTGCGGCTGCAGGTGAGCTTGCTCATTTAAAGGTAGAATTTATCACCAGATGGGATGATGCAATGGGAACATACACAGATAGAACTCATCCTCATCATATATGAGGATGACCCAAGGGTCTTTTCCGTCTAAGCTACTAGAATCTATGGGTGTGAATCCATAATATGAGTCATCATCTGTCGTCCACTCATAAGGGGACCTTGAATCCTCTTCCTCATCATCGTGGGGAAGAGTATGCGAACCTTCACCTCTCTTGTAGGATTGTATACCAATGCAAGGTGGTTCATCGTCTCCCTAGGGCATAGGAAAATAACGAGTAGACGCGATTAAGATTGGCAAAGGGATCTCAGGCCAACTCATCTCTCTAGTTGAGGCACAGGCGCTCCAAACCATCTATGATAACATCCAAGGGCAAGGGATGATTATGCCCTAATCTCAATTTATCATAGGGCATTTGGTACTGGGGTTGAAACGGAACCCACGTTCCTTTCTCATACAATCCTAACCCATAACCATGCCAATTGCAAAGGTCAAGGTACTTCACGACAAATTTTAGGTTAGAAAAGTAGTTGATGTCTTCTCTGAAGGGCTCCTCATCCTCCTCCTACTGTTGGTAGGGTTTGATTTCATAGTCCAGTCCCCATAGATAAAATTTATTTGATTAGAGGGGATGCCTAGGGGTACAATAGTGCCTATGGGAATACGGGGTCGATCCATGTCTTGCACCGCCTCTATAGCAGGGGTAGTTGTGACATTCCTAACCATGTATTCTCCTAATCCGATGGAAGTCAAGTGCACTGTCACCTGAGGCTATGGATAGAAGAGCGATGAGAGTGAAACCTGGTCTGATTCATCATCCATCTCCTATGGTAGCTCTTCATCATTTGGTCTAGGTATATCCTTTATGGAGATGGTGGATATGGTCGGTTGGACATCATCAATAGGCTTCTTCCCTAGGTTTCTCAACAAAGGATCCGGTGGCCCGATGGACATCAGAGGAGGTGTCGATGATGAGGGCATGTCATACGATGATGAGGGGGTCAAACCTTGGATGGATTTATTCGATTGGAAATCTAGGTGTGTTGATGGTAAGATTTACTCGGGGAGCTGTTGCACCATGTTACAGTACTTGTAGGGCTCTAGGTCCACAGGGATGACATGAACTTACCCTTCATGAGTGTACTTTAGGCACTGGTGAGCAATGGAAGGGATGCACTTCATATCCCTAATCCATGGTCTGCCTAATAGGATATTGTATGCCATATAACCCTCCAGTATGTGGCATAGCATCGAGATGGTATTTTCTCCTACCTGAATCGATAGGATGATCGTACCAATTATTGAGCATATGGCATCATTAAATTCTTAGAGGGTGTATGTAGATGCAACAATATGGATATTGAGAGCTTCAATTTCTTGAGAGCTGTCATGGTGATGATATTGCTAGAAGACCCAATGTCTATCAAAACTCTCTTGTATGGTGTCATATTTACACATGCGACGATGTGCAAGGGACGGTCCACTGTATCATTTGGAACTGGTTTAAGCACATCCTCTCGAAAGGTGATTATCAGCTCAGTGCACTATCTTACATGCCCCACAAAATTATTGAAGGAGTTAGACTCCCAGGGCAAAAGCTCTATGGCCTTAAGGATATTCATCAAAGCCTCTTTGTGAGGTTGTGATTGTTGAATCAGCTCATAAATGGAGAGTCGAGCAGATGTTGTTCTTAAGCTCTTAGCGAGGTTACTCTTAATGGTGGTCATGGGCCTAGGTGGAAGGCTTGGTAGAGGAGGCGGTGGCTGCTATGACGTCGAAGGGACATCACTCTAAGTTGTAGGTGGTGCGGTTGGACTTGGATACTGCTTATTCCTCATGACAATGTTGATCATACAGACATACCCCTTCTAAGGAGGGGCATGATGAACCTCATTTACCTGGGGAACTGGCTTGGCCTACTCCGCATGGGTAGGCAAGGGATCTTTGAAGACCTCCATTTGTTGATTGTTTGGCGTGATAGGGTTGTCTACCTGAAGCTCCTTCCTATTGATCATGTCTTGCACTAATTTTTTAAACTTGTAATACATGTTCACATCATGCCCGTTTTACCTATGAAATTTACAATATAGGTATTCTCTATACCCTTTGGGCCTGGGTGCATTCGGGTCGATAGGTCGACTCTCGGGCAGATGAATCGCATTGGCTATTAGGAGGTGCTCAAATAATGAGTCCATGGACTCTACAAGGGGCGTGAACTTCCACTTTGGGCGGTGCTATTGATTTTGCCCTTGACCACTCCAATTGTCTTTAGCATAGTCCCAAGGTGTGGCCTGATAATTGGGCTTTTGATACGGTGTAGCTTGCACTGCCCTCGAGACGACAATGGCAACCTGATTCACTACTACTGGATTAGACTGTGCTGGGATGCTCTTAGTGTTCTTGTTTCACTCCTTGTGAGGTTTCACAATTTTCCCCTCTTGAATCTTGATTTCTTCGATGATCCTAGCCTGTGCTAGGACATATTCAAGAGTTGGATATTGTTGTAGTTGCAATAGTAAGGAGATCGACTTCAAGAAGCTCTTGGAGAACATTTAAGTCAGCTCTGACATGGGAAGGAGATAAGGCAGTTTGGCAAGCAAGGTCTGCCACCTATTGTCATAATTTATTATTGGCTCATCATCATATTGTTTTAACCCAGCTACGTCGACCAGTGTTGCCTTCCTCTTGGTATTGAAGGTGAAGCATTCTAGAAACGCATCTGCAAGTTGGTCCAAAGTGTGGATGCTATGCTTAGGGAGTTGGTAAAACCACTTTGAGGTAGGGCCCGAAAGGGTAGTCACAAACATCCATAAAATCAAAGCATCATCATCATGAATGTCGAAGCATTGGCCCAAAAATTTGGTGACATGCTCATGTGCATCCTCTTCTCCCTTAAACATAGCCAACTGAGGCAACTTGATTTTTTTTGGATAGGGAGGCATAGACACTAAAGGATGGATGGGCTGACTATGTAGCTGGCACATAGTGGGTTTTTGAGATTCAGATCCAGAGGTCTTGTGCTCCACCGAATCTAGGCACTCTAACAGCTCTTTGTATGGGTCTGAGGACTTGATTTCCTCATTCTTACTCACATCCTACGATGGAGGTCTAGGATCCTCCAACCTGTTGCAGGGTGGTGGCCTATCACCCCCTACCTTGATAAGGCATCTCCAAACACTCTACTTCTGGCTTATGCTCATTGTAGACCCCATATTGTGTCTCCTGAGCTGATCTATAATTAGGGGCATCCGTCCGCTGTGGGTGACTCGTATCTGGCCTATGAGGTAAGTCTCAGTCCGGCCTAGAAGGCCGCAAAGGCAACATTGTATAAGATCTAGGAGACCTATATCAAATGAGTGTGGGTTGCCTCAAGGGTACTTCCTGCCTATGGGTCTTAGTGGTAGGGACCCTCTTCCACAAATTCTGCTGGAACAGCTCATTGGTATGTCATTCAATCCTCTCTTTCTCAAGCTTATGCAAGTTGTTTAGTTGTTCTTTGTCCTACCAAAGCTTCTTGAACCGAGCTTGGAATTTTGTATACTTTGCAACTGCTTGCTTGATTTGTTTTGTCGTACAAGCCCTAGGGGGCCTAGGGGCATCACCATGGGGTTGACCTCATTCAAGAAAATTCATGATATCTATCGGGTGGTTACCTATTTCGAGATTCATTGTATTGACTTGAGGTTCAGGCTGGAACATCTACTCATTATACTCAGTAGGCACAGAGGTACATCGAGCATGCACAAAATACTGCTCTTGAGGAAAGCATGGGATTTCCTCATGCATTCCTTCCTAGATGAAGAAGGATAGGGCAGAATTAGCTTTCCCTGAGTGATGAGTGGCATCCTTGTCAAGTTGCTTAAGCTAATGTACTCTATCAAGGCGACGGGTAGGCAAGGTCATACTGACTTGCCATGCCCAGTGTGTGAAGTCATTCTCTTACCTATGAATAGGCATGTCAGCCCTAGCGGGTACACGGATGCATGGCACCGCTCTGTCTATTAACACCTCAGTGCGTTGTTGCCTTTCATCAAGAAAGACTTGTGATGCATCTACATACCGAGAACACTATCCCAGGTAATATCCATCATCCCTCAGAGTGTCCGGTAGAGGATCCCCTCGAAGGTGTGGTTTGTGCCTTGTTGTCTTGGGGCTAGGTGGAGTGGAGGCTCACCAGGGAGGTATAACCAAGTCCCTAACCTACTCTCCGTAGCTTTCACCCGTAATTGGGCTTGGATGCGGGTGTATACCATCGTGCCTCTCTATCAAACCCCAAGTGATTATCTTCTTTACAAATTTTTAATGAAACAACAAACAATAAAGGAAAAAAATCAATAAGACAAATGATTATCTCCTTTAAGTTTTAGATGTGAATACCTACACTGTTTTGTATGTTTTAGATGTATTGCTTGTAAAGAATGACCTTGTGTCACATTTTTGAGATAGTGTTGAATGATAATCTTACATTTAATTGGATTTCACCTATATAATCGTAGCTTGAAAACCTAGCTATGAACTCCAGGTCATGTAATTCTGCCTATAATGTATGGTAATGAAGTCCACACACAACCAGGGAGTACAGGTCCTACCAGTTCCTCACCTATTTCACCTGCAATATACGATATACCTCTCCGAAGAGAGATACGTGCTATAACCCACAGGCTATGATGGATCTTGGAACCGGCCTTGGCAAAGAACAAGGTTCGTGGGATTTGAGATGACGGATGGAGATGAAAGCCACTTCGTCAAACTCTACTAGTGGATGGTGATGAAATCCACCTCACTAGAATTTAAATGTATCGTAGTGTGTGTGGTTCCTTTTAACTTTAAATAAAGTAAGCAAAGAAGCATTCAATGATCATTCACTAAATGCATGCATAAGGTGCGTTTTACTTTAAAAAAGATTAGTATAAAAAAATAACTCACAAATGTATCTAGAAATGCAAAAGTCTTAAATGCTAGCCTACCCATTAGGTAGGCTACAAGCAAGCAATCCAAAGAGATGCATTCCTACTTTAAATTTGTTTTGATTTTTCTCCTTTTATGTGTTTTTGTTATTTTGCATTTAAGAAAAGGAAACTAACTTCTAACCTTTCTAAGCAAGCAAAAATGCGAGAAAAACTAGATAATATGAAAAATAAATAGTTTTTGTAAATGCAAAATAGATATGGAAGACTAATGTTCCTACCTCATCATTGCCAAAACTTGCTATTTCTAGAATTCTACTCAGAAAACTCTCTATTTCCTATTCACTCCAGGGTGGGATGAATAGCAGGTCTGTATTCATTCCAGGGTGGGACAAATTCGCATTCGTTCCAGGGTGGCACGAATAGCAGGTTAGAGTTCATTTTAGGCCAGAAAGAATAGCACCTGCAACATAAAAAGTTGAAAAATGAGATCCAAACTTCACCTAAAGCAAAAGGGACTATGTCCTACCATGATTTCCACTTAATTAGGAAAAAATGGTGCACCAAATGAATATAAACAATATGCGTATCTATGTCCTATTGTGCATGAGCATCAAACGAATAACAAGAAATAAAGCAAAGTGGATTGACTTATTATTAATAAAACTAATTAAATTTTGGGTTACAATGCATCCCCTTGAGGTCTCAAAATGAGTGATACAAATTTTTACAACTCGGGTGCCTAAGGATCGAAATCCTTAAATAAATTTGGGTGCACATCCAATGTCTTTTCTCGTACCCACAATCGAGGTGGGCGAGCCAAGGTTTATGTCACTTATGTCGTTGATCCAAATGTCTTATGCTCCTTCCAAATGCATTGTAGTGACCTACACCTACACAAAAGGAAACTAGAAACATCAAATAGCGAGTGCATATGATAAAAAGCATGTAATCCCCACAGGGGCTAAACGGTTGATGATACTAAAATGTATCAAATCAACTCCAAATGATATGAAATTTTAGAGGGGTATAAAACAGGAGGTTTTGGGAAGATACACCTAAAATTGAGGCAATATCGAATCCGATGGTGTCTCTTAATTGCAATAACCGTGTGCAACATGCAAAACACAAAGTAAACAATTTATGGCCCTACGCATATCCAAAATGCATGAAAATTGGAAAGAATACATAAAATACTATTATAATAAAATTCATTTTATCATATTTTCAATATCAGTCACAGTTTGGGTGTTCTCTCAAATGACCGTCGGATACTTGTAAGAGACCCTACAAAACACTAAAAATGCAATATATCGGCCAATATAGCTCAGAAAGACCTAAAATTTGAACTGCAGCATAGTAATGGCATTTAGAAAATAAATAATTAAAAATAGTAACAAAATAATACACATATTTCTATTCATCACAGGATGGGATGAACAGGACTGTCACAAATTGGGGGGTGCCTGAGGTGGGATGCCCACCATTTTTGCCTAAATTTTACCACCAATTCCATTCGAAAATGGTCCAAAATACTCTTAAGGGGCATTGTCATAAAATTTGGTGTGGTAATTCACTTAGATAGTTCATTTTTTTAACAAATTGCGCCTCCTAGTTCACTCGCAAACCTCCTTCCCCAGGTAGAGATTTTGAGGGAAAAATGGACACAAAAGGTTAGGTGAAATCTCAGTAGCACTCTGTTGCATAAACTAAAAATCTCCTCTCTTTTGTGTGGAAAATTCATCCACTTTATAGCCCAAGGAGGCTTCATGGGTCAAAAGGCATGCGAGGGCATGCGAAGCACGAAGCGCCACTTGGCCACCAGGGTGACATGCGTTGGATGGAGAAGAGAATCTCTCAATTTGGCCTTCCTCATGGGTTGGAGCATTAAGATGCGTGCTATGAATTTCTAGGAGTTGGAAACCAAAAAATTAATTGTTGCTAGGTGCCATTTGTCCAAATTTAACTTTTTGCCAGTCAAACCTGCTATTCGCTCCACCCTGGGATGAATGTTGCTATTTTCTCTAGGGTGGGACGAATAGGTTATGTATTCATCCCAAGGTAGAACAAATAGCATCAGGGTGTCCAAAAGGTGCCAAAAGTGGTCTAGGACCTTTCAAAACCTTGTGCAAAGTGGTTAGAACCATTGTATGCCTTCTAAGGGTTGCCCTAGGGGATCTGGTGTGTCGCAAAGCCACTGCTTATGGTATCATAATTAGATTAACCAAATTTTAGTGTCTATACTCTCTAACTATTTTGAGTTATACACCAAAACCAAAGCTCTCCCATTGTTAGAATCCTCTAAACAAGGTCAAAATCCTATCTAGGTGGTGGATATTGAACTCCCCATGAGCCCCCTATAACCACTTGATCCTCCATACCCATGCTAGCTAAATACCATCCTTAGCCCATACTAGATTCCATTTACATGGGTGTAAAATCACCTAATCTAGTTGTAGGTCGTCAATGGTCTATTGGAATACCATCATCACTCCTTGGAAATTCCTCTTGTCAATGTCATAGGCATGATTCCACCTAAATCTTGTCAAATATTGTGCATCAACTAGATCTATGGGTAGTCTAATTGGTCATTTGATAACTATATGCTCTCATACCCAAAATTATAGAAGGATAAAACAAACCAGATTCTTCCCATCCTTATAGGTAATAAGATGGAGTTTTTAGTACAATATATACAAAATAAAGGGATCCCATGCAAACTACACCTGCTCATCTCTCATATGGACGATAATATTACACCACCCCTAATGTAGCAACCTATTGTTGGTGTCTCCAACCAACAAGCCAAAAACTATAATAGATAGTAGCAGTGTAAGTCAATATAGTAGCCCCCCTTGATAGATGACATTAATATTAATGCCATATCATATCAACTAGATCTATGGACCACAATTCAGTCTTTAAAAAACCTGCATTTGGTCTTGACTCATCTATATTTGGGAACCTCAAATAGGTACCTGAAGGATCCTCCAAACATCCTCCAATATCACTAGTATCTCTCTTGTTGGCAAAAGAAAAGTGGTATACTCAGAGTGCAACCTCTCTACTAAAGTCATCAATGATGCATGGTCCAACTCAATTGTAGGCATCGTCACAAGATAACCCAACTCTGATACATCTAAAATTGCTTGATCGATCATTGTCAACGTCTCCATTGTTGATCGTACGGTACAAGAGTATCGATCTTGACACTCTAAAATATCTAGCACCTATATACACAACCAAAGCAAAAATAAAGTTTTATTTCTTCATAAAAATAAATTTTCTCTTCTTATCTCCTCACAAATTCACCAGCTCAAAGAAAATTTATTGAGTAGTGATCAAAATCAAATTCTTTAACCTACCAAAAATAAAGACTATCCCAACTCTCTGGAAAATTCAAGATAATGTATTCACATCACATAGAATGAATACGTGATCATAAAAAGTTAAAAAACCAAATAACTAATAGATGAAAAAAATCCATACCTCTCCTTGGGCCCCACTTGGGCCTACTTTACCTCGCACTAGCTCTAGTATGTGTGTCAAACATCTCTAATGCACCATTTCACCAAGCTTTAGCTTTTTCTCCAAACATTTTTTCTCTCCTTATATGCAGTGTAAATGACTTCTCCTTGTGCCTATGCTCCCTATTTTACCCTATTTAGGTGAATTTTTTCTATAATCAACTTATTACATAGACTGTTTGCATTCTTTCGAGACCCTATTTTATCCCTTAGAAACTTGAGGGGGCACCCAAGTTAGGGGTAAAAACCACTCTAAACTCTTCCTTTTAATCCTAAAGAAAAAATTATCGAATAAAACCCTAGGAATTTTTATGCTTATCTTAGATATGTTTTGCATTGTATCTATCAATTAAAATCCAATGACCATGTTTCTGTAAAAATCAGAGGTATCTATAGCTATTTTTAACACATTTAGTAATTTTAAATGCATCAAAAGGGGGTAAATGTAGATATGTAAAATCAAACTATCTAACTCAGACTAATTTTTGGTGTAAACACTATCAACTCAAACATGACAATTGACTCAACCTTAGAATTTTTAATTAAAACTCAATAGTAGCAAATTCAACATCTCAAAGCAAATTTACCAATAGATGAAGATGCTTTCCAATCGTCTTATTTGCAACTAGTTTAAATTTTCTAGCTCCTTGTTAAATTGACTTATAATGGTTAAATTTATGAATACGTTGAGTTAGCGATGTCATATTCATATAGGCAGTATATTTACATCTGACATGAATTTTTTTTTGTCTTAACTACAACAAATAGTCAAGGCATAAAACACTCCTACTTATCCCTTAGCCATAATAGGTGATTAGTAGGAATGAAGAAAGGTGGCTAACTTCCCTTCCCCTTCCTTCACCTTCCTAAAATGGTCCCAATCAAGGGGGCAACTGATTATAGGCTATTTTAATAGCTATTCAGCATTTAATTATCAAAGATTCAACCCTTAATCAGCAGCCAATCAACTCCTAACTTAAAGTTTCAAAATAGTTTGATTAATCAATCAAAATGAAATTACATGCTTAAATAGGGAAAAGCTAACCGCTAACTAGAAAATAGGGGAGAGAATATAGGGGAGAAAAGGAGAAATTATAAAATGACTCTCTCTCTCTCACCGCCTGCCGTCCACCTCCTTGCCGTCCACCTTGGTGCCGTCATCGCCTGCCGTCCACACAAAGGTAGGTTAAATACTAACATAACTAGCCACCTCACTCCTCTCTTTTGGAAAACCCCCAATAGGACCAATTTCTATATATTGGCCACTTATGATGGAACTTAGGATCAAATTTTTATGCACTAAAAATCTATCAAAATTTAGCATTGCAATCATGTAATGAAGTATTGTCAGAATTCTATCACGAAGACATCTTCAAGCAATGGGGCATCTTGTGTTTTTCACTGAATTATGATGATATCATTTCTTCTTATCTAATTTCAATAATCATTTATGACTAACATTTTTATCATTTAACTTTTTGGTATGCATCTATCCTTATTTTGTCTCCATCTAAATTTTTGCATGGTCAAGTGCTTTTGTTTTTTTAGATGTCTTAAGACATCCACAGGGTAGGAAATCACCTTTAGGTTGCCAAAATTAATGGAAAAGTATCTTCAATCTCAATCAATTTGTCATTTTTTTCTATCTTACGCAAATTTTTCATCTACATCTAAGCTAGACGATGTATTTGCTATAAGTATCCAAAACCTTGATTTCATTACTTTGCACCTCTTTATCTTTTTTAGTCTCTAAAATGAATATACCACCTAGGATTGCTATAGGCGATGTATTCGCTACCCACCTAAGAGATTTTTTTATCTCCCTACCAATCTGAAATCTAGTTCAAATACCTTTGCTTCTATGCATCCTCATATCAATAACAATAATTAATTAACCTTGTTTCTACTCCTTGATCATCCAATTTTATAGTTATAATAAATTCACTTGCTACAAAGCTTTCATGTAGCAAATTTTCTACATACATAGCAACATTAAGTTCCAAAGATTATCTATTTTGATTTTATCTATAAGCAAAGGGTCTGACTATGCTAATCAATAAGGTTAGTGCTTCTTTCTATTTGGTAGGATTCCAAATCATAATCCATTTTTTTTTGTTTATTTTGCATACTATAGCAAATTTTCTAGGCATAGGATATATAGACGATGCATTATAGAAGGCATATTTGCATACATATAGTGTATTCACACCAAGAATTAAAACATGTAAGTACCCCTAAATCCTCAAGTTTTTAGTTTGTAGTATAGGTTGTTTACATATTTGCCTCATTTGTATTTTAAACACATAAAAATAAAAAACCAAAAAACCTTAGAATAGTATTTTACTTCACATTCTTAGGCATTAAATCTCAATCATATATAGTTTGCATTAGGATAATTTATATGCTTGCATATTCCTCATACCCTTTCCTTTTAAAAGAAGAAAAGAAAAGGTTTATTTCCATAACATAGAAAGCACTCATAAAAATAAAAATTATATATAGGATAGTATCTTGTGTCCTATATTTTATCTTCATATTGCATTACATTGACATATCATGCATCGGTTCTAAGGATAGAATAAAACTTAGGTGTTTGCTAAATTGAATCCATCGAAACTAGACCAGGGAAATATATAAGACCTTAGTGAACTTGAATCCTCCCCCATCAAAAATAAACATTGTATAAAGTGCAGTCCCAACAATGGATTAGAAATAGATCTCTCCAACCTGAGTGTGGATGGCCCTTAAAAGAATGCATTTGGGACCAGTGCCTTTGTGCACCTTTTGGTGTCCCACACCTAAGAAAATGAAGGCTTGATGCAAAATCAATAGAGTGAACCTCATAAGCAGTGATCTACTCTATTGCACTTGGTGGTTGTAGAAACTGGTTATCCATGAAATATAATAGGATGAAAAGCTTACCATAAGGACACTCATAGTTGAAGAAGCAAAAAAAAATTAAAATTAAAATTTCTCAAATATGTGGACAAATGAAGGCCTATGCCTAACTCAAGATGAATGTTTATATTTATCACCATTTACAATAAGATGAATCAATAAGGACTATTCTGACTAATAATTTATGATTGGTTGTATATCACAATCATAAGTGATGGACACAATAGTACGTGATCAATTATGTTGTATAACCATGAATAGAAGAAATCATACCTATCCTTGGATAAGCAAAGTGAGGACAATCCCATTATTGCTTATGCATTATTGGTCCATATCCATAGTTGGATCATGATGAACAAATGGAAGAATTTTTCTTTATTCCAAATAAAGAGCCAAAGCTAAGTACTAGAGCCAAAACCAACACTAAGTACTAAAGCCAAAATCAGGAGCTAAAGCCAAGTTCCAAAGCCAAGAGCCAACAGCTAGGGCCTAGAGCTAGAAACTAGTTGCAAGTGCCAAAGCCAAAGCTAGAGCCAAGAGCTAGAACTCATTTTTTTTTTCTAACCAAAAACAATGTGCAAACATCTTCAACAAGTCACTTCCATATATTAAGTTTGATGTATAACAAAATTCTCTTTAAGAAATTTTAAACTATGATATAATAAGGGGGGAATGTTAGGGGTTATTATCATCATAGTTTAATGGAGTATGAATTAGAAGTTCATGTTAGTTAAGTTCAACTAATGTATTTATATGGAAACTATATTTCACAAAGACCATAGGTCAAATTTATTTAGCAATTGTTGTTATCTTCACAAGGACTATAAGTCCAAGTTAGTTGCTATCCTCACATAGACAGTAGTTTTGTCATATTTGTTAATGCTTTGTACATAAATATTCATCACTCATAATGAAAATTCATCAAAGCAATTTGTATCATTCTAATGGTTGATTCAAGTATGTTATAATGGCCTTTGCCATTTGATAATGTAGAGGAGATATTTTTTCCACTTTCTTGGGAGTGGAAAATCCTTGATTTGATCTTCTACTATAATATTATCTCCTTGCTTCATATTTAAATTTATCTTGTGCCCAAAATGTTTCACCTCTTTCTCCATAATTTTTACTTTATACCCTCTTGCCATGTGTCTAAGCTCATAACATTTATGACATAAAAATGCAAAGTCTTCATAATCTACTTATTAATTTGATTCTCTTGATTCATAATTAATTTTAATAAATTGTGGTAAAGATTTTGAAATATCCATGGTAACACGTATTTGAGAATATACGACATACCTTCTCTCCTTATTATTTTGTCCCTCTTGCATGAAATCCCTTATAGTATTGCTAATATTCTTCAAAATATCCTTATTGATAATGTGATAATTTACTTCGTAAAGTATAATCTATGTCCCATTGACCTTGCTATTCCTACTAAGATATCATCATCTCAAAACTCCTGAGGCAGGCATGGGAGTTTTATCCAAAGAGGTGCCACATTAATTTTTTTATGATCAGGTTGAATCCCAGTCTCCATTTTCTTATGAAAAGTTCAACTTTTCCCATGAACCATGGGCCATCTAGTAGAGTTTTGATGCAATCTTCCTTGGTTGACAAGGATACCAAAAATAATCCTTTAGGTAGAATAGATATTTCAAAGTCATCCTTTGGTTTCCATCTAGACATAGTCCATTTTTTATAGTCAAAATGTTAGGTCTAGCTCTAATTAATTTCTCAATTAGATAGTTGTGCATTCTCAACATAGATATTTCCACCAATTTATCTGAATCTTCAATACTAACCCATTTGTTATTTGTTCTAGAGTTATCATAAATTTCTCTTTCAAATATTCTCCTTTATCTCATTTTACTATATCAAAGTTTCAAGTCTGCTTTGGTGCCAGTTGGATCTCTTTTTCATCCTTCTTCAGTTTGTGAGAAAGATGGGCCCTAAAAATCTTCCTAAACAATCTATTTTTTGCCTCCTCTCATGATCCTTCCTCTATTTTGAGATTTTAAATTTGAATTTCTTTCCTGCTTCTTTGATCTTGCTATGCTATTTCCAAGCTGACATACAAATATTCTATAGATTGTTTGGTTGGATTTTCTATATAACCCTAGCTTCCTATCAAATTTTTAATTTTTACCTCTAAGCTATCAATTTTCACTACTAAAATTCAAAAACTTTCCATTGATCTACTGTATTTTGCCATCATCATATTGTTTTCCTAGTTTTTTTTAAAACGCTTGCTTCCTCTAATAATTATAAAAAACAAGATCTACACCATATGATTTTCCTACAAAAGTAGAAGCACTACCACCACTTTAAAAACCTTTGATTCCTCTAATAATTACCAAAAACAATATCTACACCATCTGCAACAAGCATAAACAAGAACAAACCCTAGGAGTGACTATTAATTCATCTACAATAGATTACTATCAATTTTTGCTGCTAAAATTAAAACATCTTCCATTGATCCATTGTATTTCACCACCAGCATGCTATTTTCCTTCTTTGATAGTTTTTTTGTGGATTTTCCTTGTTTTTTTTTAAATCCTTACTTCCTCTAATAATGTGTAATGCGGTCTACCAGCAAGGATGTCACTTGCATTATCGGTGATGTGACCCGAGTTCAATCCTCACGATAGATATGTATATGTATAAGAAGTATTTACTCAATAAAAAAAATTATCCAAAATCAGATTTGTACCATCTAAAACCAATACAAACAAAATTAAACCATTACTCTACCAATTGAGCAAGAACAAACCCTTGCTTTACATAAACTCGTTTTCCTTTTCAAAGATGCTCTAATGTATTTTGCTACCAACATGTTATTTTCCTTCTTCAACACACATATTTTCTATGAATTGTTGTCCTATTTTTTATTATTTAAAAAACCTTGCTTCCTCTAATAATTATCAAAAATTAGATCTGCACAATCCGATTTTCCCTTAGGACTGCCCAAATATTTTTCTATAGTAAATTGTTATCAATTTCCACTACTAAAACCAAATTATTTTTATACATTTATATAATGTAATTTTTTATGGATTTTAGGTGAGGATATACAATAATTTAAGGATAACATTAAGACTTTAATGCACTTGGAGGTGCAGTGCAACGGTTGGGGCTTTGGATCTTCTTGGGAGGTCCAAGGTTCAAATCGTGGCATGGGCGAGTGGGCGAGGGGATGGGTGTGTGGTGGATTTGTGTTAAATTTCCTATTGATAAGTATAGCTCTCAACTTTAAGAAGGGCCATGGTTGGGAGGGTGAGTGTGCGAGGGGGTAGGTGTGTGGTGGATTTGTGTTAAATTTCTTATTCATAATTATAGCTCTCAACTTTAGGAAGGATCATGGTTGGGAAGGCGAGTGTGTGAGGGGTGGGTGTGTGATGTTTTTGTGTTAAATTCCCTATTAATAAGTATAGCTCTCACGTCCTCGTGGGACACCCATGTGGTTAGGACTTTGGACTTTCTTTCAAGAGACCCAGGTTCAAACCACCGTAGGGTGTGTTTGCGTGTGTGAATGAGCTTGTATACAAAAAAAAAGCATAGCTCTCAACTTTAGGAAGGGTCATGTGTGGTGGCTTTGTGTTAAATTCCCTATTGATAAGTATAGTTCTCAACTTTAGGAAGGGTCATGTGTGGTGGCTTTATGTTAAATGCCCTATTGATAAGTATAGCTCTCAACTTTAGGAAGGGTCATGTGTGGTGGCTTTGTGTTAAATTCCTTATTGATGAGTATAGCTCTCAATTTTAAGAAGGGTCATGGTTGGGAGGAGACTGCTCAACCTGTACGTCAATCATAGGGATTTCTCATAAAACCAAATAAAAAAAAAAACATTAAAACTTTAATAATATATTAAATACATCTATAATATAACAAATATATTTTAATAATGCTTAGGAGGATCTAACATATTTGTTCACACATACATGTTTATATCCTTACAATAACATACTCAATTTTATATTAAATATTTTATACTTCCATCTTGATTTTCCAAGATAGTAATTAAACTCTATGTAATTCTTTAGTTTCAATTTAATGTTTTAAATATGTATATGTCTACAAACAAGTATCAAATTAGTCTTAATTGCGAACAAATATATTATAAAAATTAATAATTATTTTTTTTAATTTTAATCGATTCAGTTTGCATTTTTTGGTTTGTTAAAATGTGAAATTTAATAATTATACTTAATTTGAATACAATTTTAAAAATAATATAGTTACCTTCTTTTATGAGCTTACGTGTATCCAACCAAATAAAGATGATGTAGTTATGATTTTTAAAAGGTGGTAAATATATTTATTATGTGGTCAGGATATAGTCATTACATAGCATATTTGTTTATGTAGAGGAGCTGGAGAGAGTTGTATTTGTTTATGTAGAGGAGCTGGAGAGCAAGTGGGTAATTAAAACTCTCCAATTTAAATCGAAAGATCCAAGTTCAAGCTTTACATATTAAAATTCAAATTGGTATTGAGTTTGAGAGGAACAATCTTTTAAATCAACACGGAAAAAAGTACTATATTGCATTTTTATTTAATATTTTATAATACATTCCATATCAAAGTTTTAAAAATATATATTTTTTAAAATAAGAGGGGATAATTTTTAAGATATTCAAACCATCTCTAATTGAATCACCAAAAAAAATAAAACCTAATAAAAAACCTACATAACAATTTCTATACATCATAGTATATGAAGAATCACCGCATCCTATACACTAATATTGATTCTTTGTAATTATAGTTTATAATTACTACTTTACATATATAAATTTTTTTATTATAATAATAATTTTATTATTTTTTAATTATTAAATGTATAATAAAATGTAATCTATATATATTTTTAAAGGATGAAAAAAACTTGTCATTTATATAAAATATTTTTTATTATTTTTTAGTAGATATAGAAGAGGTTTTGAAAGGGTTCTCAAACCTTTTATAATAGGAGAAGCCCTGCAAAACTTGGTCTAAGACCAGTAATACTGGGACAAGAATATCTATAAAGTACTACAACTAGTCACCTATCACCAAGTGAACTACCTACAACTTGATACAAATAACAAAATTAGAATAGTGATGGTGAACCCCCGAGCCAACCAACACTCCAACCTAGCTGCACATAAAACCTTTCTTCATAAACAATAAAAGCTTACAGATCATCAAGAAGCATGCATCGTTAAATCCAATTGAAGAAGTCCTTTGAAAAAATTATCACTCCAAACAGACAGACCATTGAGACTTATACCCAGGTTTACCATAAAGTCAGTGTGGCAATTTCCTTCTCTGAAGATATGCTTTATCTCCCTGTCCTCTCTAGCTTGAAAAATCCGTTTAGAATCTATAATCACAACCTCAATTTTCCAATCGGGGACTGAATCACTTTTGACCAAGTTTATAATATTAAGTGAATCTCCTTCAATGTAAACTTTTTGGTACCCCATCTTCTCCACAAGTAGGATACCTTGGTAAAGGGCTCTAGCCTTCGCAACATGGCAAGTATGGATATCTAAAAATTCAGCATACACCAATAGAAGTCCACCTCTATCATCCCTAAGCACCCCACCAACACCAACATTACCGGGATTACCCTTTGAAGCTCTATCAAAGTTCAGTTTAACCCAACCTGGAGAAGGAGGTTCCCACCTCACAAGGGCCAAGGATTAGGACTAGGAAGACCAACAACCCTATTGCTTTGTTGAAAGTCAATTTTCATTTCAAGCTCAACCTCCTCAAATTTACCCTTCTTCAAAGCTAGAGAGGACACATTCTCTAGGGTGGAAGCCAAGGCTCTAGCATAAACAGAGATAGGATATCTTTGGAAGTTTTTAAAAATTCTACTATTCCTATCCTTCCACACCCACCAGAAAATATGCAGCAAATAATAGTTCCAAAAGCATTTTAACCTTGGAGATTAAAAAGGAGATGACCATTGAGCGCAAACATCAACAAGTGAACTCGGCACCACCCAACTCAGTCCCAAAAAAATAAAAATAGAGTTAAGAACTTCCATAGAGAATGAGCATTGAAAGAATAGATGGCTTGTTTGTTCCTCATTAGCACCATAAAGGTAACATCTATTCGGCATCGACCAACCTCTTTCATTTTTAATTTTCAATGGTCAAAATCTTATTCTAAGTTGCCAACCAAAAAAATATATTCACCTTTGGTGTTAGATCCTTAAGCCAAACTTTGAAAGGTGGGACCCACGGAGGAGTCTTGACAGCGAGTATATTGTAGGTGGATTTGACTTAAAAGGATCTATTATTTTTCCTTACCCATAAGATATCATCCTCTTCATTTCTCTATTTAATGGCCTAAAACTTCAACTTATCAGCAATTAGAATCTAGGCTTCAAGTTCAGCATTGTTGAGAATAGACTGGTCTCACGATTTCCAAACCTTCAACCCATTAACCATCTCACTAAATTCAATCACCTTAGACCAAAAGATCAATTTGGTCCTGGGCTCCAAACATGCCATATTTAGAATTTGTACAAGGGGCTGGTCCATCAACCAAATATATTTTCAAAAATCAATCTTGAGTCCATCACCAACCTCTACCAGCAACCTTTGGAGACTAGCACCCTCAACTTTTGCAAACTCAACAAAAATGCTGAACCAGAAGTCAACAAAGGATCAATAAGCAAAATATTCTTATCTCAAGTATTTGACCAACACAATGTTTATCCAACTATTTTTAGTTTGATTTACCAAATTCCATCCATGTTTTACAACCAAAGCCTTATTCATATGTCTGATGTTACAAATACCTAAGCGACCATGCTTTTTAGGTCTGTAGACTTGCTTCCAGTCAACTAAGTGAGATGTTTTCTTCTCATCAGACCCAAACCAGAGAAATGACTTTTGAATATGTTCATTCTTCGATAAAATATTGTTAGGAATTCTAAACATAGATAAGAAGAAGGTTGGAATGCGTTGAAGATTAGACTTTACTAGGGTAGCCTCTAACTTGATTGAGGAGGGATCCTTTCCACTCGACCAACTTCCTCTGCAATATTTCCACTATAGGTTCCCAAAGCGAATCTCGGATCCTACCTTTAAATAAAGTTATTCCAAGGTAAAGAGACAGGAGGACAGTCACCTCACAATCCAAGATGCGATCATTTATCCTTTGCCTCACTAAGGGAGTATTTATAAAGAAGATTTTTCTTTCTATATAATTTATCTTTTGTCCAGTTGCATTTTCAAATACCTCCAAGATCTCTTTTAGCACCTTTAAATGAAGAACTAAAGCAAAGAGGGAGAGCATAACATCATCTACAAATTGGTGATGAGAAATATGATCCATCGGCAAAGCGGGCTTGATATCTTCCATAAAGAGTTCTAACTTAATAGTCGTACCCATGGCTTCCGCCACTAAGATATAAAGGTAAGGGGACAAAGGGTCCCACTGGCGAATGCCTTTCAGACTTGAAAAATAATCTATTAGGGACCCATTTATTAAGATCAAAAACTTTGCAAAAGAGATACAAGCATGGACAAGTTTTATCCAACTCTAGTAAAAATCAAATTTTCTCAAAACTTTTAACAAAAACTCCCATGAAACCCTGTCATAATTTTTTTTCATGTCTAATTTGAGGAGACCAGCTCTGTCATTTTTATCATCTGAATGAAGAATTTCATTGCCAACTATGATACTATCAAAGATTTGTATCCGTAGCATGAATCCACTTTGGGCTAAATCAATCAAGGATGGAAGAAAAGGTTTTAATCTATTAACAAGGGCCTTTGTCAAAATTTTGTAAACATTGTTGCATAAGTTGACGTATCTAAAGGCACCAAAGTCCTTTGCACCAACCATCTTGGGGATCACTCTAAACAGGATATGATTGATGGTTTGGACCTCCCAAAGGGCATCAACAATATCCTTCCCCACAATATGCCAATACTTCTGTAAAAAGAGGAGGGAGAACCATTAGGACCCAGAGCCTTCATTCCTTCCATCGCAAAGATAACAACTTTGACTTCTTCATCGCTGAAGGGAGAGACATGGGCTTAGTTCATATCAACCATGACAAGGCTCAAAATACTACCAAACATTTTATTTTGGGCTTTCTCATTACAAACCTATTCCACTCTAATGAGATTTTTGAAAAAAGTCACAACCTCAACTCTTATATCCTTAATGTGAGTAGCACTGGATCCATCATCTTTTTGAATTTCTCTAATCCTATTGGCATTTTTGTGCTTCAAGGTCATGATGTAAAAGTACTTGGAATTTTTCTCTCTTTTAGCTAAAGCGCCCTAGACTTTATTTCCACAAAATTTCCTCCTTAGCAATAATGTTATGAAATTTGACCAACACCTCTTTTTCTCTGTATCTAATCTCTTAAGATTAATTTTTCTATAAAATATTTATTATTTATTACTCAATATTTTATAAAAAATAAAAATTAATTAATAATTTAATCCATAACCTATAAAACTATGGTAAATCTAAACATTTTCAGCTAACAAAGATACCTTGATCCATTTATCCAACATATATCTCCAATGTGGTTTTTAAATAGAGTAAACTAGTGTTTGAGGAAATTTCAAGGATAAAATTAAAATTCAAAATATTAACAATTTTGATTTTAAAATAATAAATTTAATTTTAAAATTATTAATTTATATTAAATTAATTAAAACTTTGATTTCAATATAATTAAAAAATAATTATTTAAAAATTAAAAATTTTAGTAAAAGCTGACGGGAACATTGTCCAAAATATTGTCCTATGAATTAATACTTACTTGTCTATGAGTTGTTTGCTTTGTGTAAATTCTATTTAATACAAATATTGCACATAATATTGCCATATGTGCATGGCAATCAAATAATTTTAAATGTAAGTCATCATTAATGTATCATTTTTGTAAATTGTGGTTTCAGAAAATTAATTATTAATTTTTTTAACTTAATTCGTTCATTTAGTAACGAGACTTTGAAATTTATAATAGAAAGTTAAGCTTTGAATTAATATAGTAGAGTGGTACATTATTATTTAATAACAAGATTTGGTTTTATATATATATATGAGAAAAATAATATCTTCTATAAATGTTATTTTTTAAAATTTATAATAAGAAGTTAAGGTTCAAACACAATACAATAAAGTTGTACATCATGCTAGTAAATGTGCTATATTCAAAATTCAAATATTTTATTAAGATATTTTTACAAGTTCTACACAATATAAAATATATATATTTATGTCATGATTCAAAGTAAATAAATATGTTGTATTCATGTGGATGATAACTCAACAATATTTTACAGTACAAAATGATGCATTGCAATTATATATGAACAATCTACATGATACCCCTACAAATAATCTTTTAGAAAGAGTCTCCAATATTTCATCTTTAATTATCTCTTCATCTCCTCCCAAACTCTATGACTCTTCATATTTCTTATAAGAGAAATATTTTATTGACTCCCTAATAATTACAAGTATTTAATCATTACTAAATATTAAATATTTATAAGACACCTAGATACCAAATATTTACAAGATATGTACAAAGTCCTTGCAAAATACTTGCAAGGTACCAAAAATTATAATATTTTCCATCACCCTCCTATTATATTATTTGGTATAATGTCAACCTCCAACTTTGTTTCAGCCATCCAACTTTGGCTCTAGCACTAATTTTGGCTCTTTTCAAATATTTTTTGTCATTTATCTATATCTACCATAGTAGTTGTAACTTGTACATGTAAATTTAACTTTACACACATTGTTATTTGTCACAGTATTTTCTATCATAAAACGTGTATTATATTTTTCTATGATATAATCACTCTCATGAAACTATCTCATAAATCTAAGGTCTTTGTATTTTGACCTTATTTTAGATATAATAGGTTTTTCCATTCCTTTCTTTGTTTCATTATATCAAATTTTCATTAATAGTTTAGTACCAATTGTTTTTGTGTGCCTTTTAAACTCATCAGTAACTTGATTTCTATTATTATCTAAGTGCAATAAGTCATCACAAAAGTATTTATCATAACTTAGACCATTACTAATAAATTTTGAAAAACATAAATCATAATGTTTTTTTTACTATCACTAACAATATTTGAAGGACTTATACCATTATTATCCATGTCACTATCAAACATAGAATACATCAAATCATAATTCTTTGGAGAAATATATTAGTGTTATCCTTGTTACAATCAATATTTATGTCATCATGGCCTTCATCATGGTCATCACAAACATTTTTTGCATGATCGATATATAAATTCTCTAACTCTTAATATAAACATAACCAATTTGTGTATTTCTTAAGAGTAATTTTCTTAGTGTTACTCAATATTCATATTATTCTTGTTTAGAATATTATTTGCAATATTTTGATGTGTATACATCCAAAATTGATCCCACCAAATAAGTTAATTTTTACTAAATGCCTAGATCCCCCCTTAAAAATTACCAAATTGCAATTCCCCTTCAACTCCTTAGTTTATAAGGTTTTCTTCATAAAATGATATCGTAGGCCTCTGATATGGACCATGATATCGTTCTCTAGTCATTTCCCTCTTTGTTTTCAAAAACCAATAGGTGTCGCTCGACATGATCCTCAACGGTCATGTCAACGATATTACAGTCGTCCAAAACCAACCATAATATTGTTTTTCAAGGAAAGGACATTGTCATAGATTCTTTACCCTGCTTGGGATTTTGGCAATTTATGAAACCATCCTTTGGGTATCCTCACCCATGCAAACGAATCCCAAAGCAATCTTCTTTTAATTTGATGAGATTCAAATTCACCTGCCTCATCTTTCTTGCCATGAATGCCCTCCCCTCTTCCTATAAGTCAAACTTTCCTATAAATTGATGCCTTGGACCTTTATTTTCAATAAATTCTCCTATGCTAAAGAAATTCTAGCATTTTGGTGATTCAAAGTTATAATTCTTTTAGCACTTTTTTTAGAGAGGTTTTGAGGGAGGTCTACTTGGCAATATTCAAGGAAGTGATTTCCCCCTTGGTTCTTACCTTTCCCTTTGTAGTCTTTCTACTTATTATTTATGATTTTGGCTACTAACCACTTTGATTTATCTTATATTTTCTTGAGATGTCTTCTTAACCCCCTATTAAATATTTTGCAAATACTGGTCTAATCTCAGTCTGATCCTTGACCTACTTTTATGCCTTTATGAGTCTTTTTTTGGCTCAACTTTGCCTTAGGATGTTACATAGTATGATATCGTGATCCATATACAATGGGTATAATATTATCTATCACATAACTTTGGGTTAAATCCTACGTGTTCTCTACCAGCTACATCATCACACAACCCTCCTACCCATTGTATGTTCCCATACATGCATAGGAGAGCATTTCACCTTATGTTCTTTCAACCACCATAGCAACGATGATATCATAACCCATAATCATGGGGTATGATTTCATTATGTAATTCTTTAGAGTAAAAATTGCATCTCTTTCCTTTGTCCTCATCCCTAACCATTAGTCCAAAACCTCCCCTTTAGACCCTATCAACTAAAAAATAAAATTTCTAAGTAATTTATCTCTTTATCTCTTCTTTGAGATGATATTGTAGTCAATACCCACAGGAAATGATATTTTTTTGATTGCAACATCTATGTTTGTCATCATTAGACTTCTTTCTAATTATCTTTGTATTCTACATGACACTATGCTCTCTTGTTTTAGGGCATGATTTTGTTTTGTAAAAGAGTCACTTATTTTTATGTACATTTAGTATTTTAAAGGAGACCTTGGGACTGGACTCTGACCAAGGAAGCTTCTCAACCTCCCTTCCTCTAGCTCGTCCCAAGACCTAACACCCAATATTCCCAGTTCTTGTTGTCTTCTATTGTAAATTGTAAAATCATGGTTTGTGAGTTCAAGTCATGATAACAAAATCATAATACAAAAATAGGAGGTGTGATATTGTCTCAAACACCAATTTAAATAAATCTTCTTGTATATATTAGTATCATTTATTTTAAAAGGACTATTTGTTGTTGTATTCTCTTTTTATCTCCAATAGAGCTCACAAAAAATTCAAAAGGATAAAAGAAATCTAAAATTTAGCCTTTTCTTTATGTTCTAAGCACACAAAATAGATAAAGGTCAAAGAACATAACTTAGTATTTTGATTTGTTCATCTCTCCTATTAACTTAGGCAAGAAATACAAAAATGCATGTAGAATTGCATCAAGGCTAACTTGTATGTTAAATTTCCTTGCACCGTTGCCTTAAAAAATTTACTTTCTTGCCACATAGGAATAGTCTTCATTCAAAAGGAAAAATCATAATTATGCTAGCTCTTGTCCTCTTGCATATCTTGTTTGATGCATTTTTATTTTCATAGAGAATAGTTTCTCCCTTTAGAAAGGCCAAACTTAGGTGTTTTTCACAAAATATACACCAAATATATGATTTAGAGTGATTCCTTATAAACACTCTTGGTGAACCTCTCAAAAATTATACACCCACCAAAACCACTTTGAGGTGTGGGCCTCCACAAGGATTTTAGCCCTTGTAGATCCATTAAGGTTTCTACGATTCCTCACATTTTGGTGAGTCTAAAATGAATCTTGTGAGTCCATAACCTTACCTCTTAAAGTTGGACCAATAATTCTTCCTTATAAACACTCTTGGTGAACCCCTCAAAAATCACACACCCACCAAAACCACTTTGAGGTGAGGACCTCCACAAGGATTTTAGCCCTTGTAGATCCATTAAGGTTTCTACAAGCCCTCACATTTTGGTGAGCCTAACATGAATCTTGTGGGTCCATAACCTTACCTCTTAAAGTTGGACCAAGAATTCTTTTTCTTTGTCATATCTTGTCCAACTTCCTTTAATATTATTTTTAGATACCCTTGGGTTCATGCCATGAGATTTGTCCCATCAACTCTTCATCGATGTATTAAATATGAATCACAAAATAGACTCATTTATATTCCTGTTAATCCTCAATATTTTCAATATTGTACTATGGTTGAGGCTAACCAAGCCAGGATAAATTTTTGTCCATATATGTCTTTAAAAAATTTTCCTTCTTCTACTTCTTCACTTTCCTCTTCACAAGTAACAAAGAAGCTTAAAATTTTAACTATTAATGATCAACCTCAAGTGAGCAATCTTCCACACATAATAATCAAACTAATCAAGATCCTTTTATAGATCTTGCTATGCTACCACCTTCACCAAGGATTTTAGAATTACCTCGAAAGAGATTTGAGGTAGTGCATATTATTATGTGCACATTTACTTACGTGGGGACCTCCCACAAAGAAAATATTAGTGGTAGCAACCCATTTCCCATTCAAAAACTATTTGCAACTTGTTATGTATCTAAAAATTATCACACATCCTCATTGAGGAAACCATAGAAATTAATATTTAAACCATACACAATCCTAAACTTCTTAAATTGGGACAAGCTCTCACTATTGAATAACATGAACAATTAATTAATATTTTAAAATAATTTCAAGATATCTTTGTTTGGTTGTACATTGATATGGCTAGGCTAGATCCTTATTTAGTTATGCACCATTTAGTGGTCCGACCAGAGGCTAAACCAATTTTTAAAAAGCTTAGAAAAATGCACCCTAAAATTGTCTTGTTAGTCAAAGAAGAGCTTCAAAAGCTTCTCGATGTCAATTTCATAAAATTTATCAATTATTCTGATTAGATATCCAATATTGTAACCCATTGCAATTAAAGAAGAAACAACCATAATATGCATACAATTTTGAGATATTAATAAGGCATACCCCAAAGACAACTTACTTTTACCTAATATTGACATTATTATATATTTCACAACTAGATGTGGGATGTTATCCCTAATTGATGGTTTTTAGGATATAATCAAATCAAGTTTTCTCCCAAAGACCAAGCTAAAATGGCTTTCAACACTCCTTAGGAAACATTTTGCTATCAGGTTGTGTATTTTGGGTTAATGCATGGTATTTTAGAAGACTATATGGATGATCTTCTTGGACACTCCATTAATTGTGAGACTCATGCATAAGATCTAACACACATATTTGAACGATTATAAGAATACAAAGCTTATCTTAATTCATCTAAGTGTGTCTCTTTGGAGTTACATCTAGCAACCTCTTAGGTTTTATTATGTATAGAAGAGGAATTGAAGTTGATCCAGCCAAGACATCAACTATTACAGATATGACTTCCCATGCAATTCGATTGAATTGCATAGCTTACAAGGTAAGTTTTAGGCCATAAAGCATTTTATATCCCAACTATTTGATAAGTGTCAACCCTTATTTAAGCTCCTTCATAAGAATGTAGAGTATAATTAGGATGATGAGTGTTAAAGGTATTTTTATGAGCTCAAGAAATATCTTGCATACTCTCCTATCCTTATAGCACCCAATCTAACCAAATATTTATTGATCTGTATTGTTACCATGACAAAAATCATAAGGGCTATGTTGGCTCAGCATGATGATAAAAATAAGGGAAGAGCAATTTATTACATCAATAGTATCCTGATTAGTTATGAAACATGTTATACTCCTTTAGAGAAGCTTTGTCTAGTTGTAATGTTTGCATCTAAAAAATTGTGGCATTATATGCTTAGCCATAAGAATTTAGTTGTGACAAAGTTTGATCCTCTTTGTTATCTTATGTCCAAGTCCAATATTTCAAGGCAAAGCTCCAAATGGGTTATTTTCCTTAGTGAGTTTGATTTAACTTTCATTAATAAAAAAGTCATAAAAGGACAAGTAATTATCGATCAGTCAGCCATAACTCCTTTAGATTCAACCCATCCTCTAGTCATAGAGTTTCCTAATGAGTGTGTATTCAATGTTGAAGAAGAACCTCAAGATTCCTAGATCTTGTATTTTGATGGAGCTTGATGCTTAAAGTACATAGGATCCAAATTCATTCTAGTCACCCTTAGAATTATTTGATTCCTCTTTCTTTTAAGTTATGTTTCTCTTGCACTAGTAAAACTACAAAGCATAAAGCCTTGATCTTAGGCATTTATGCTGCCATAACCTTAAAATTTAAAACCCTCTCTATCTTTGGTGATTCTCAACTTGTAGTGAACCAAGTCAATGGTGTGTACCACACTAAAGATAAAAATTTAAAGCCTTACAAAGATATTTTTGCCAAGCTTATATTAGCCTTTGATAAGGTAATTTTAGAATCTATCCCTAGATCTATCAACATCCATGTAGATACTATGGTAGTAGCTACCTCCCTTACTCCCTAATAGTAGAGGATGATCATGTCATTATTGCCATCTGTCATCTTGGAGAGTCTGTAAACCCTAGCTCTAGTCTATTACCTTTAGATGTCTTCACCATCAAAGCTTCTTCTACATTCGAGCCTTGGTACAAGGATATATTTACATTTTTAGAGGATGACATGATACCCAAAGGCTTATAACGCAATAAACAAAAGTTGTTCCATAAAGTGATGAGACCATAATATATCTCATTTTTTAAGAATATTTTAACAATTTTACCTATTTTTAATTAAAATGTTATAGTATTTGCCAAGTACTTGATCATTATTTATGTTAATATTAAATGGTAAAATAATAAATTGAAGAAAAAAATTAATTATTATTTTGGATCGATTTTTGTGTGTTTTAGGATTAATTGCATGATTTCAACTTATTAAAGGATAGAATAAAGTTAGAAAAATCATATTAGAATTTTTGGAGAACTCTATAAGTCAAAAAATCTAATGGATTGATGTTTTAGACTATTTTCCTTAAATATTTTTATGTTGTTGTAGTGATCTGGTGCTATACTATATATTTTGTATAACAGTAAAAGTGTCAAATCAGCACAAGCTTGTATAACAAAATTGCAAGAAATATACCCAAACAACCAAGAAGGAAAATTGCAGGTTGGTGTTAAAAAGGAGGAACGCAATAAAATGAATGATCAAAATACTTTATCAGCACATGGTCAAAAAGGGGAGTAATGTATTTGATTATAAAAAACAAGAAATCAATAATTGGATAGAAATTATGCATAAAGTAGATTGAGCTATCGTATGATCCGGAGCACCTACAGTCAATCGCACCATAATAGAATGAAATTATAGGGAAATTAAAGTTGGAAAAGGTGTATTGGATGCTTCAAATTCAACCTAGATTTGTCTTAGACCTATTTCAAGTTAGTCAACAGTGAACGGAGGTGTAAAATAGATAGAATTGTCTAAGATTCTTATTTGACCTACTGTTTAAAATCTAATTGGTCATATTTAACACATAGGACCGTGTAATCAATTCACCATAGGTTGTTTTCCAAAATAATCCTCATTCATAGGTAAATAAGTTAGAAATTTGATTATAAATAATATTGTATGCCCATTGAGAAAAGTTAGTAGATAGAGTAGACAAAATAAGCATTTGAATAAAGGATGCAATAATTTGATTGTTTGCAGTCTCAATTTGAATCTTTCAGCCTTCTTACATGAAACTTTTGATCCCTTAGACTAGTTTTTTTGCTAAATTCCTCCTCCTTATATTGAACCTTAGAGCAAGGACCACTCTCTAGAATAGTGTAAGGTCTACTAACATTAGTTACAGGTTTTTAATTATTTTCTTTTCTGTTATATATTTTTTAGCAGCAAAGTGTTAAACTTGTTTACTACAGTTTTGCTTGTATCAAAATTTGTTATCCTGAAGCATAATTTTCTTTATTTTATTACAAAAAAATGTCATTCTTTTCATTCAAATTCTATAGCATAAATTTTTTTAATCCCTATTTTAATTTTAACCTATCATTTTTAGTTATTTTATGTAATTTAATTTTTTTTTAGCTAGTTTTATTTTCATCATTTAATTTTGTTTTTCTTTCAACATGAATTAAGTTTCATTTAAGTTTAAATTAGTTTAGTTATTTTAATTTTAGTTGGTTTTTTTTTACAATTAAACAAGATTTCTTTTAGTTTAAAGTTTGAAATCTAGAATAGTTTTCTTTATATTGCAAAGACATTATGATTCTTAGATCTCCTAGGTCAGTCTAGAACCTTGATATCCGAGATGTAATTCTGAGACCTCTATCGCATACAACCTTAGGATGTTGCCCTGGTTTTGATAAAAGAATTAAAGTGATAATAAGGAGGCTTTGTTCCCTATTTTTGGTGAGCTGTGGGATGTAGACTGTAGCAAGGGGGGTATTGCATAGCTGGATCTCTTTACGACTGGTAGTTTGGGAGCCGTTCCAACCTTCCTGATGTATATATTGAGCAACATGTTGTTGCCCAATTCCATGGGATCGAGGATCCCATGGAACCAAGTTCCTATTGTTCTTGACTTGATATCTGATCCTTGACAGTTGGCATGGGCTCCCGTTCTTCTATGCCATATTTATAGTGAATTTTACGAGGTTAAAAGACGGGGGTGAAAGGGCCTAGGTTACAGTTTGGTGCTCCAAGTGTGGTCTTGGAAGCACATCATTGTTGGACAATCGGTTGGTCTTCCTTGCGCTTGTGATGCCACTTTCCCTCATGCTTACAGGTGGCTTCTTAGTGAGGAGCTTAGTCATCCAGTGGTTGGGGCATCAAAGTACAGAGATATTTTGAGCTCACTTACTAGATATTTCATGAGCTAGCAGTCTTGGAGGGGCTTGTATTGGGTGATGGATGCGATAGAACTTTGTTGCATCAGGCGAGATTGATGGGTTGTTGGTTCCCATCTCATGGTGTGCTTGATGCACATGTGACCTATAGGCGACGGGAAGATGAGTTGGGTTTGCTTGTTGCTCTTGAATTTTAGTGAGTTGATGACCCAGCTAATGACTCTGAAATTGAGGTTGATAATTTGGATGATTTGGATACCACTCTCGAGTATGATACATGGTTTATCGCTCAGCCTCTTTGGACACCGAGTATCGTTGTTGATGATTAGGGGATTGGTGATGAGGCTGAGGTGGGGGGATGGATTCCTTGGTTGACGATGTAGCAACGAGGTAGCACTATGAGGGCCTATATGGCTGATGTGTAGTAGCCTTAGGAGGCTAGCGGTGATGGTGGTATGTACCTCCTCAAAAAATAGAGGAGGAGTGGGGTATTTTGTAGGCTGAGCGAGACAGTTTGGAGTTGGATGTGGCTCACCTGAAGGGCTAGTTGGCATGGTATCAGGGTGAGGTGACTCGTCTATAGGCCAAGGTAGACATTTTACGGGCTGGACCTAGCAACGATGTCCTTGCTACGAAGGATATTGAGACCACTAGGCTGGGGAGTGAGGTGAATCGATTGGAGGGTGAGCTGACTTGGTTACAAGTAGGATTGGGTGGAGGTGATACTACAACTATTGTTGCTACTCTACGGGTAGATATTTCTCAGATATTTGCTCGTGAGGGCATAGATTTGAGAACCCTACATAAGCAGGCTATTTATATTGATATGTTGGAGAACATCTTGCACGAGCAGCAAATCCCATTTCCTATTCCTCCTTCTTCTTCAGTGGCTACTACCAGTTGAAGGACCAAGACGATCCATAGGAGTCACTGGTGATCTAGCTCCCACGTCGCTTCACCTACTCAAGGTTCTCGAAGGGATCCTGCTGGTACCAGCTAGTTGCATCATGTATTTCTTTTTGTATTTTGCCTTCTTTTTATTTTGCTATGAGCCTTAGTGCTCTGATGTATACAGCCTACGAGCATTTTGTACATTTGAGACCTCCATATTTATATATATACATACATGGCTTTTTATTTTGGTTATCTCATGTGTTAATGTTTATATGCATGCTTCTTGTTATTGCTTTTGTTATCGCTTATTTGATGAAATCTAAATATTTTTATGTTTGTTCTATGATAATGAATGCAAACTAATATGTAATATGCAGTTTAATTATTTGTTTATGCAACTTATATGATGGCATGCATGATTTTCATGTAATATTTTATAGCTCAGAGTAGTTGACCATTACTTGTTCTTGTTGCAATTGGGGGTATCCAATCTTGGTAACTTTTTGTGGGTGATGTATGGTGTATATGTATGTGATATGGATGAATTTGTTGATGGTGATATGGAATATGGTATGGTATTTGATATTTAATAGTGGAGGATTTTCAAAGACTCAAACACTCTAGTAATGTAGACCATTTTCTTGACCATTGTCTAACTTTCTTTAGGACCAAGGTGTGTGCAAGTGGAGTTTATTTACTGAATATTTGAGTTGGCGATGACCCTAAGCAATCAATAACCAGTGCATGTGATTATGAACTTAATTGACCCATCATGAGTAAATTGGACGATACCTTTTACGGGTTATCCTATTAGCTAGCTTACCCGCATGTGCGGTCAGAGGTCTCTCTTTTAGGAGAGAGACATGTCACCCTGCATGAGTTTACTCCACTGCCAGTCAAGCGTCTATAGCCCCGGTGGAGGTTTGCTCCATAGTCAAATTATCTAATCTTTAAGATTTTGGGATGACTACATAAATTTCTAAGGGGAATGTAGTACGATCCCTTCAACCTTATGGATCTGTGGTGTGTGTTTTGAATTATTTTTTTTATAAAGTTTTTGGGAATCAGATTCTCAACCGAATTTTGATGAGAATGTGATCCTATCCTTACTACTCTACATATTTCTAAATTTGGACCATTATTGTGATAGTGGTGAAAACCACTATTTTTTATTTAGGACTATGTTGTGTGATAGGGTAAGGGAGGAATTTTACTTTTTTGCTTCAAGGTGTACCCAAGTTGGTGTTGTCCTTGTTTTACTCAAAATGCTTTTAATATTTGTAAAAGTGTATTTGGTTCAAGATTGTTTTGGGGTCAATCTATTATACTCAATATTTTCTTAATGTGACAAAAGTGCTTTGGTCCTAAAGAAAATTGGACATATTATTGAAATTTGGTTTTTCACTAGACATGATTGAGTGACTAAAAATTTGATTGTAGATGTAAGCAAAACATGTCGGGTATAACTTTTGTTGAATTGCAAAAAGTCTTAGGTGGGCACCCCCAATTCTTGGAACTTTGTTTTATTTGGTCGTATCATCACCACTACAAAAGATTACTGAACATGGGATGGGATGAATGCAATTATATGATTAGTGTAATGTTGCTATTGCTTGTGATATGCTTATGTAATTTAAAAAATGATTTTTTTTTGTGATATCAATATTTTTATGTAATATACAAATGCTATATGCGAGATGTTAGTAAAGACATTTATATGTAAATGTAAAATATATGCAATGTAAAAATATAAAATCTTTTTTTTTTTTAGCCATGTACATATATATACATATATTTCAAGTCGATTTATGCATAAAATACCTTTAGGTGCATTATGTTTAGTGGCTCTTGCTCCAAATTTCCTTCTAAGTTGGCAAGTCTATACGTTCCTGGTCCTAACCTTTGCTTTACAATATATGGGCCTAATCAATTAGCCACAAATTTATCTCTCAAGTGTGGCAATGGATTGGTATTTTGTTGATTTTCTTTAAGCACTAGGTCCCCTACTTGAAATTCATGAGGATGGACTTTTGCGTTTTAAGCATGTTTTATTCTGTCTTGATATACTCACAAATTCTCTAGAGCATTGATGTGTTTTTCATCAATAAGTGTCAATTGGTCAAGACGTGTTTGTATTTCAATGTCATCATCCATGAATTCTTGTAAGACAATTTGCAAGGAGGGTATCTCTAGATCGAAAGGTAATATAGCTTCAACACCGTAAACCAATGAAAATGGTGTTGCTCCTGTTGGCATTTTGATGCTTGTTCTGTAAGCCCATAGTGCCAAAGGAATTTGAGTATGCCAATCTCGATGATTTTCTTTGACCAATTTCTTTAGAATGGATACCATTGTTTTGTTGGTTGCTTCAGCTTACCCATTTGCTTGTGGGTAATAAGGTGTTGAGAAACTGTGTTGAATTTTGAATTTGTTACACAATGCTCTAAAATCCTTATTCTTAAATGACTTCCCATTATCAAAAATTATTTTTGAGGGTATTCCAAAATGATGGATAATATGCTGAAGTATAAACTCCGCTATTCAAGGTCCAGTCATAGTGGTCATTGGAATTGCTTCCACCCATTTTGTGAAGTATTTCATAGTAGTTATGATGAATTTATGTTGTCCTAATGAAGCAGGTGATATTTTACCAATCAAATAGATGCCCCATTGTGAAAATGGTCAAATACTTTGAATGGATTGTAAAGCGTGTGATGGTACATGAGTCAAATTTGCATGATGTTGGTACTTCTGGCACTTTTTAACATATTTACAACAGTCATTTTCCATGGTCGGCCAATAGTATCCCATGCACAGTATTATCTTTGCAATGGCCATTCCACTAAAGTGGCCACCACAAGTACCATCGTGTGCTTCTGATATAGCTCTTTCTAATTCAATTGGATCTAAACATCATAATAATATTCCATCATAACCATGTTTATATAACACATCATCCAGTAGAGTAAAACAAATTGCTTTTTGTTTGAACGTCCTTTTTGCAAATCATGTCATTTCTACTGGGAGTGTTCTAGACTTGAGAAAGTCTCTTATCTCATCAAGGTAAGAATTGTAAGGCTCGACATGTATCAAACAAACGTTCTTCTCACCTGTAGGTTCTACTTTTTGAATTGATGGTTTTGACATTGTTGTTATGATTAGTAGTTGTACTTCTCCATGCTCATTCTTAGGGATGAGAGATCCCAAAGAAGCCATTGCATCCGTAAATCTATTTTTAGAATGGGGGAGGTTACTAATTTCATACCAGTCAAAATTTTATAGCAAATTTGTTGCCATTTCATGGTATTTTTTTAAAATTGGTTTCATACATTGGTATTCTCCTTTTACTTGATAGACAACTAGTTGAGAATCTCTAAAAATGTTGTCTTTTTAATCCCATTGCTATAGTTGATTGAAGGCCTAAGATTAGGGCTTCATACTCTGTATTATTGTTAGTGCATGTGAAGTCGAGTTTGAATGACAAAGGAATTGGTATCCCTTCAGGTGTATAAAACATGACTCCCGCACCTTTGCCTTTCTTGCACTTAGACCCATCAAAGAACATTGTCATATCTACATCGTCCTTAGAAGAAACTAACTCTTCTTGTTCTGTGACAAAGAATACTAAATCATCTGGAAGCTCAATAATTAGTAGTTTATCATTATGTAGAGGGGCTTCAGCTAGTTGATCAGCTATCACCTGAACTTTTATGGATTTTTGACTTACAAATTCGAGGTCGAATTTAGTTAGAAGCATTATCCATTTAGTAGTACGGGTGTTGTTGTATGTGCGAGTCATCATGTATCGCAAAGGATTTTCTCTAGCTATTACATAGGTGGTGTTGCTTAGCATATAATGTCTAATTTTCTTAGTGGTGAAAACCACTACTAATCATAGCTTTTTGACATAAGCATATCTTGTTTTGTAGCTTACCAATATTTGACTAATATAGTAAATTGCTTGCTCTTTATGATTATCATTCTTTTGTGCAAGCATTATACCCAGTGCAAAATATATTACAAAAATGCATAGGTAAAAAGGGACTTCTATTCAAGGTAGCATAAGAACTGGTGGTGAAGCTCCAAAAAAATATCACCCCCTTTTTTAACAAGCGATTGAAAGGCCTGTATTTATCTGAGAGTTGTGTGATGAATCATAGGATAGATTGAATCTTTCCTTGTAAACTACGCAACTCTTTCAAGTTCTTTGGAGGTGGAATTTCTAATATAGCTTTTACCTTACCTGGATCTACTTCAATGCCTCACTTGGATATGATTAATCTGAGAAGCTTTCTCGATGTGACACCAAATACACACTTCTTAGGATTTAACGTTACTTTGTGTTCTATAAATCGATCGAATGCTTTTTGTAATACTTCAATGTGCTCAAGACGTATTTTTGATTTAGTAGTCAAGTCATCTACATAATACTCGATGATGTTATGCATATAATCATGAAATATGTACGTCATAGCTCATTGATAGGTAGCTCCTGGATTCTTGAGTCCAAAAGGCATCGCTCTGTAACAGAATGTTCCCTAGGGTTGTAAATACGGTCTTGTGTTGATCTTCAAGATTAATTCGAATTTGGTTGTATCTCGAGAAATCATCCATTAAGGAAAGCATTTCATGACCAGCACATGAGTCTACTAGTTGATCGATATTGGGAAAATGAAAATCATCTTTGGGACACACTTTATCTAACTCTTGAAAATCAGTGCAAACATGTACCCCTCCGTTCAGTTTGTGAACGGATACCATATTTGAGAGCCATTCTGAGTAATAAATTGGTACTATGAAGTGCACATCCAATAACTTTTGTAGCTCTTCTTTTACAATTAATGTGACTGTTGGATGGACTTTCCTAAGCTTTTGCTTGAATGACTTTGCATCATGTGCTAGTGTAAGGTTGTGGACTACCAGGTATAGATCTAAACCAGGCATGTCTTTATATGACCATGCAAACACTTCTTTCTTTTTCATTAGCATGCTTATTATGCGTTCTTTCTCTTCTACAGATAAATATTTTGTGATTTTGACAATTTTGGGACTATCCACATCTTGACTAAGGTTCACGTCTATAGAATCTTCAATGAGCATGTGAGAACCTTCTTCTAGTTGATTTGGATTTGGGATGAGGCAGATTTCATCTGCCACATTTTCAAATGTCTCTAGGGCTTCTCCTTTTATTTTAGTTTGAAAAACTAAGTTATTTGATGAAGAAGGTTGTTGTGAAATATACGCATTTGAAGCACGCAACAACTCTTCGAACAAGATAAATTCAATAATGGATGGTGGGGATGAAATCTTATCCATGGCAATGAGGCTAGTGTCGATATGGATTGGATTTGCCTCATCATATGGATTGCGAGGTAGGATGAGCAAATCAACAGACATCATGTTAAACTGATGGAAATGAGGTGGCTACGATTTGAGAGGTGATGACTCATTCTCTCTAGGTTGCAACTATCCTAATGTGTGTGATTGGCGATGCTTCATGCGATGCCAATATGATGGAGGATTTTCTGGTTTAGGACTCTCATGCTCTTTTCTTACCCAAAAAAGAGTTCGATTTATTGGGAACTTCTTTTGGTACCAGTAATTTCTCTAGATAGATTCTACATATATCAACTCCTCTTGAGGTTCTCCTGCCTCTTGATTATGTTGTTCATGATGCACCTCTGCTTGTAGTATTCTGCTAGCTTGCATTTTACGCTCATGATTTAGAAATATCATTTATGTCTCATCTTCATAATCATCATTGCTTATCCAAAAGCCGTATGATGTCCTAGAACGAGTTGTGTGTAATATGGCCTAAGGTCGGCCATTTCTGTTGGATCTTCGTATTTTGGTTCTTGTTGTAAGGCTTGTTCTAAGAAAGTTCCAAAAACATGAGGGTAAAAATTGTAGATTAGGTATTCACCATCTATATCATCATTTTCATCATTAGGTTCATCCTCTTTGTCACTTTCTCCTTCTCCTTCTTCGCACTCAATATCCAGTTCTTGGAATGTTTGACTTAGCGAAGAGCTTGTGATGGAAGGTTTGTAACCTAGACCTGAGCGGTCATTTGGATCTCTATATTCTAGCTCAATAATGTGGTGAGGACCTTGTTCATGTCGTTCGAGTCCATATCCTTACCAATTAACCCCTTGTATCTCATTGGGAATGGTTAGATAGATAATCAATGTTCTCATTAAACTCTTTTACATGGTCCTCCTCTGGAGAAGATGGACCAGATGAAGAATCTACTCCCCCATATATGAAATTTATTGCATCTGACGGTGAACCCATTTTGTATATCTCACCTATGGCTAAAGGTGGGTCCTGAGGGTGACCATAATATCTTATTGACTCAAAAGGCGGTGTAATTGTGACACTTTAAATAATATACTCGCTAATACCAGGATTGACAATATGTACTACAACTCGAGGAGGTTGGGAGGCTAACAGCTCAGTGGATGAAGAGGGTTCTTCTGATCTTGGTTACGACTCTAATGGTGGTGGTGGATTTTCTCTATAGATGGCCATATTTGTGAGACTACGGGTTGTGATGATTGTGGTTTATTGATGGATGGAGTGGGTTATGTCATGAATATGAATGGTTGTTGTGGATCTGGAAGTACGCTATATGGAGTTGGTTGTTGGTTGGCAGGATGTTTTGGTATTATTGGAAAGTGATATGCAGTGTTGGAAGGCTGAATTGAGATGATGCTTTTGGATGCAAAAGTTGGGTCAACTACATGTAATTCCTCTTGAATGGGTGCTTTTGATGAGGTGTTACTAGGTGGAATGGTTCTGATTGTGAGTGGCTGGATTGTTAGGTGTGTTGTTGGAAGCAAGGGCTCATACGGGTTTGAGATTAAGTTGCAGTACTTGAAAGGTTTTGTGTCAGCTGGTATACAATGTACTTTTCATTCATGTACATATTTTAAGCATTGATGCAATGTTGAAGGCACACACTTCATTTTTCTAATACAAGGGCATCGAAGAAGTATATTATATTGCATTTCTCCTTCCAATATGTGGAAGAGAACATGTATTGTTTTCATCCCCATGGTGATGGGAAGAACAACATTCCCCATAGTTGAGCATAAAGCGTCATTAAAAGCCCTAAGGGTGAAGGTGAAAGTTGTGATGTGAGATGATGGGATGTTAAGATTTTTCATTGCAGGTGTGGTGATGAGGTTGATGGAGGAACTGATATCAATAAGCACTCTCTTGAATGGCGTTCTGTCGATGTGAGCTACTATGTGCAGTGGTGGATCGGGTGAATCTACCAAAATTTGCTTTTCCTCGAAGTCATAAAATACTATCGAGGGTTCCATACACTTTTGCACACTTCCCATAAAGGAATTGAATGCATTGCAGTCTTTCGATTGTACTTGTATAGACTTTAAGATTTCCATCAATGCTTCCCTATGGGGTGTTGATTGTTGTATTAGATCATAAATTGATAATTTTGTTGAAGCCATTTTTAAACTTTGTGTTAACCGGTTGTTTAAGGTGACAACTGGGTGATTATGGAAAGGTGGTGGTGGAATTCTTGGTCCAATTTGTATGGGCACATTTGTTGGTTGTGTTACTGGAGGTTTATTTGTGCAATTAGCTTACCTTTATCCATGGGTAACTATACTGATAGCTCCTACAAAACCTTGCGATAATTGAGACACATAATTAACCTGATTGGGAGGAACTATTGAAGTCGATGCTCCCATAGGTTGTTGATTTACCTCTCGATGTGGCAAAGGTATCTGGTAGATGTCTAGGTTTTGGTTATTTTGGGCTAGTGGGTTGTCAAATTTAATCATACCCGATTCCAATAAATCTTGCACAATTCCTTTAAAACCATGACAACCTTCAATATCATGTCCTCTTTGTCTATGATAGATGCAAAAGAGGTGTTCTTTGTAACCTTTTGTCTTTGGTTTGTTAGGATCTTCAAGTTTCATTTCTAGCAATGTAAAGAGTTTTGTCGCATACAACTTTTGGAAGACTAATGAATATGGCTCTTGTACTGGTGTGTAATTTATTTTTGGCTTAAAATGATGCTTGTTGCCTTTCTACATTTTGTGTCTGATTTTGTGCCTGTTGTGGGGGTGGAATTGCTTGATTATTCAATTGTTATGGTTGTGGTTGTTGTTGTTGTTGTTGGGGTTGTTGGATTTGTGCTTGGGTTGGTTGATTTAACTATGGTTTACCCAAAACTATCTGGTTAACTGGTGTGGTCTTGGACTGATCATGGATATTCCTCTTTTGATTCTTATTGTGCCACTCTTTCTTTTTAGGCTTTATCTCACCTTCATGAATTTTTATCTCTTCTATTAGCTTTGCTTGGGTGAGTGCCTCATCGAATGTTCTATACTGTTGTAGCTATAGTAACGAAGATATGTGTCTAGCACAACTCTTCGTGAACATTCATATTATCTCTGATATAGGGAGGGAAAATGGTAACTTGATCATGATTGAACTACATCGATTGCCAAAGTCATAGACCGATTCATCGTCATATTGTTTTAGATAGATCAAATCATTTAATGTGGTTTATTTTTTGATATTTAGGGTGAATCCTTCCAAGAACTAGTCCGCTAGATGTTCAAATGTAAAAAAAAACACTTTGATGTGGTAGGTGGTTATACTAGTCTTGGGCTTCTCCCCCTAATGTCTGAGGAAAAGTATGTAATAGTAGTGCATCATTGTTCTTGATTCTGAAGCATGCATTTACAAATCTAGTTAATGTTCACGAGGGTCCTCTTTTCCCTTAAATTCAAGCTTGGGTATTTGAAAATCCATTGGATATGGTGGCTCAGGCACCGAATCATGAATAGGATAATTGAGTAGTTGCCTTAAAGTTGAATTTTGGTATTGCAAACCTGGAGTTTACATGGCAAGACTATCAATCTGATTCTATAAGAACTGGTATCTAGGGTCATCTATAGGACTGACACTTGAATGTACTTGATGTTGCTGGTAATGTGGTGGATTTTATGTAGGCTGCGGGTGATAAGGTATGGTTGGTTGAAATGTGTTATGGTAAGGATGTTGATGAGGATTATGATACGAATGGGGTGATGGAGGTATTATGTTGACTTACTGTATTAGCATATGGATATGGAGGTTGACTATGAACCATAGTGGTGGATAGGGGGCGCATTACCCAATATGGATCTTGGATGAAGGTATTTGTTTGGTGAGATGTAGGTGGGAAGTTGTGCTCAATATCTTACAAATGCTGGTTGGGATCAATATTTATGCTACGATTAGCATTATTTAAAATTATTTGTTGCATCTATAAGAAAGCCTGTTGCATAGCAATTGTATTTGAAGTAGGGACCGCTACCTGTGATGTGGTAGGCTGGGTTGTTTGTGGAACAACCATGGTAGTGGAAGTGAGTGGGGGGTTGTCAGGAGGGACAAACTGAAGGGATTAATTATTGATAAAAATGTGTTACATATATAGGCAGAAGGCCTATATGATGAACATGACACTTGTCAATGAAACTGACAAGTGTCAAACTGAAGGCATAGTGCACTTTAACTCTAACATTCCCCCTTAAAGTGCACTATCCTAACTAAAGAAAAAAACAAAGCAAGTCAAAATTAGGTAACATTCCCCCTTAATGTTGACTTCTCAAAAACAACCTATCATCCTCCTTATTGCTGATTTGGTCTTAGGCTCGTGCTTTGTGCTCTTGGCTCTCCAACTATGAATAATGCTAGATCCACTGTGTATACATCTCGGTCTGTTGCCTCAGGGTCAGCCACTTCAACGGGTCTGTTGCCACTGGGTCAGCCGTCTAAGTGCCTCAGGGTCATCATGGGTGCCTCAGGGTCAGCCACATCTCGGTTCTATTGCCTTTGCAGGTCATCCTCAGAAGATGTTGCCACTCGTAGGTCACTAACTAGATTCACCATGAGTATGAAATCCCTCCTCATGGTGAACTCAATCTAGAAGGTGTCGGTCTCTACCAAAAAAGCACCTAATGAAAGGAAAAAACGAGCCATATAAGAGTGTCGGTATCTGCCGAAAATGCACTCAATACATTAAAATGAGCCATAGATCCAAATAAGATGAGAGAAGAAGAAAAGAAGAGAATCTTCTGAAGTGTCTTCGTCTGTAGTCTTCAGAAGTAGATCCAAAAAAAAACTCGGATAGAATCTAGGGTGTCTTTGTCTATAGTCCCTAGTATAAGTGTCCTTATGGTGACCATGTCATCCCACCGAAATGCATGGGTAACCAGCCACTGCATTCACCAAGTGTATAGAAAAGATCACTAGGTACAAGGATCACATATGAAATTACCTTGGGAGTGTCGGGTACAACCGAGAGTGCACTCCAAGGTAGAAAAACTTTGAGGCTTAAAAAACTCAAATGAAACAGCCTCAAAATTACAATATGACACCACCATTGTGTCCATCACGGAAAAACGTTTCCAACGACTATAAATACCCCTATATTTCACCATCAAAGGGGTCTTCATCATAATGAAAAACAACATGCCTCTCCAAGATAGCAACTAAAACCTCGCACTGTGGCGGCATCGCTTTCTGGCGGAAAAAAAAAAACAGTCAATTTCCCTCGTAGGGGAATTACATGGGCCATTTAGGGCCATCATCTCTCTGAAAAATACAATAAGAGGCCATGAGGGCCTTCAACTTCCACTTTCATGTGGACAAAATATAAAAAATTGCCAAAGAGGCCATACTGTCGGCCATAGTGACACAAGCACTTCAACCAGTTCAATGCATCCACGAACCTCTGCTGCTTCTGCTCCTTTGGATTCTCCGCCTTTGATTCGCTCATCATTTTTTTGCTGGACGATAGCACTGTCGAAGGCGGTGCCAGTTTCGTCGTCATCGCCAGTGTCGCCGTCGCCGCCCATTTTTCCCACGGACGCTGCTCTTCGCCGCAGGGCCTTGGAAATCCTGTGGCTTGAAAGGCGTCTCTGCACCATTTACCCCTTCTAAAGGAAGATGCTCAAGATCCTCCTCCTTTGGGATTATCAAATTCTTGGTAGCCAGCCTTGGCTGATAGCCGTCGTCATCATCGAAAACCTGGAAGTTGTCCCACACTGACTGAACAAACAGAGGGCAGCCATGACGTTCTTGTAGGTAGCAAATAGGGAGGGAAGGGGGGGGCCAAAAAATAGAGCAGTGGGCCAAAATATTCCCATGGAGGGTCCGGATTCATCTGTCATCCGCAACTTGCGAAGGCAAAGGGAAGGGCCCATTCTCTACTGGTCCCAAAGTAGCAGGCCATACTCCTCCACGACGATGACCAGAATAAAGCCCTATCATGACGTCGCTCATGTACGACGTGGCCACTGCGTCTGCCTTCTGGATACCCATCATCAGGAAATTGCAACCATAGTTTGACAGGAACGCTCTCATTCGCACGACAGGGCTCGAAACGGGTTTTATTCCTCTAGTTATGCATACTCTCCTCCCAGGGTTTACGACGACATTAACCATGGTCAAACGACCAACAAGGATTCCGAAAGGGAGCCCGGGGAGCTTTCCAGTGGCAGTATTTCAGAGGACGGGGGCCATACGAAAGCTGCAAATGCTCCGGCATGCTCAATGCCACCGACGATAGCTCCTACAGCCTCATAGATTCGCAGATCGCCGCGTGCAGATAATTCATCTCTTTCAATTCTTCATAACAGAACCCCGAAGCCTCCTTTTCTCCTCGCGCAGCAACAACCCTGGCGATTTCTCCATTAATTCGTTCTTCGACCTGAGGATGAGAGGACAGCAGCCAGAAAAACCACGTGAGCGCCGCAGACGTCGTGTCTCTCCCCGCCAAGATAAAGCTTATGACAATATCTCTCAGAAAATCGTGGTGCGAGTCTTTTTCCGCGACGCCTAGAAATCTGGACAAGAGGTCTTGATGGCCGCCGCACTTATCATCCTCCTTTCTTTTGCGGATAACCTCTTCGGCGAAACCGTGAACTCGCTGGATTGCGTGCCGTAATGTCTTCTCTGGCTGTCCCTCACAGAAAAGTTCTGTATGCGGCTGATGGGGCGGATCTGGGGGGGGGTGTTTGAGGTGCCGACACCTGGACTCGATCCAGCGAGCCCGAGTGAACAAAGCACAAAGGCCTTTGGTCGACGTCGATGCCTGCGATTCTACGCAGGCTCTCCAGCAGTACGGGCTGCCGTCCTTTAATAGATCCCAGTACGCAGGCTTCGGTACGGCCATTAACAGATCTATGAATACCTCAGGCCCCTAGAAGTCAGCACCAAGCGTAGAAAAACAAACAGATCCCACGCCTGGCCAAAATCAGTTGCCACAGACGTGCCGAGAAAGGCAGCGGACTAGTATGTGAAAAGAAAATCAAATTTGCTCCTAAATGCTTTCAGGAAAATCTGAAAAACGCTGCAACAAGACCAGATCTGAGAGCTCCATCAACTAAAAAAAATTTCAAAAAATTTCCCAAATTTTAAAAATTATTACCATCTGGTTTCTGATCCATCAAATTATGGAGAGCATACTCCCTCGGTAAAAAATTTAAAAAAATAGGAAAAAAAATGAGGGGAGGAGGGAGGATTTCCATGAGGGAAATCCCCCCTCAAGGGTTTCACAGGAAGGGGAAAGCCTTGTCTGATACCAAATGTCAGGAGGGACAAACTGAAGGGATTAATTATTGATAAAAATGTGTTACATATATAGGCAGAAGGCCTATATGATGAACATGACACTTGTCAATGAAACTGACAAGTGTCAAACTGAAGGCATAGTGCACTTTAACTCTAACAGGGGTAAGTATCAAAGGGTATTGCCACTAACTATGGTATGATATGAGATGTAGAACCTATGAGGGTAGTGGGTTGAGGGGATGTTAGGGTTTATGAAAAAATAGGAATTGTTTTATACAAGGGATTAGTGGAAATGGTTAGTTGTTGAGGTAATGTGCGGGGTGGTTGGTTGCATGATGATGGTTGGTTAGCCAGGGCCACAACAGCCAACTCAAAAAGAGAATTTGTAAAAACTTGTTCTGACTATTATGGGTAAGTATATGTGGGATTTTGTTGTAATTATGGTACAACACGAGATGGGATGGAGAGTGGTGGTAATGATGGGAAGACCATTCCAGCTACATTCAAGTACATTCTAACAGTATCCATGTCGAACATGGTGACATGACTATCTACCACTACAGGAGGTTCACTCCTAGGTGTCTCAAGTATGGTTGTGTGAGTAGCTCTATGTATAATGTCTATGTTTGTATTAGGAACATTACTAGAAGGCCCTACATTAAGACTTTGGGACATAGAAAAGGGTATGCCTACTTGTCCTACCACCGAAGTGTGAGGGACGTTTCCAGACTGAGAGGTCATAGGGGAAGACTGCTGACTTTGATTTAACACTAGTTTCTTAGCTTGACTACGAGTCACTACCATACGCTACTGTGGTACAATGCCAAGTGTGACTATCTATGTAAATAAAATGATAGTACAATGTAATACAACACACAAAGCAAACAAACATATTTTTTGGTGCTAGATTTTCATTAGTTTTGTGTGTGTTTTTTTTCAAATCGTTTTAAAAATGAAAAGACGTGTGCTCAATGTTTTGCCCTATATGAATCTAGGATTTCACCTGTATACTCGCAGCTCGACAACTTGGCTATGAACTCTAGGTCTCATAAATCGCCCATGTGTGGCAATGAAATCCACACCCGAACAAGGAGCACAGGTCCTACCAGTCCTCACCCAGTCTCACTTGGTCAGCGTCATACTCTCCGAAGAGAAATATATGCAAATTTTCCAAGCTACGACGGTTCTTGGAGCTGACCTTGGCCAAAATCAAGGTATAATGTTGGTGGTTCGGTGATGAAATCCAAACTAGATAGTGATGAAATCCAGTCGTTTTCCAATGTTTATGTGAGTGTGTGGTGGTTTTTGTTTGATTATTGTGATATGCAAAACTAACATGCAATTATGTTTTTATGCTTAATGTAGAAAGCAGGAAAAAATAGGGAATAACAGATAAAATCATATTAGGAGTAAAAATTGCAACTTTAGGTAAGATTCAACCAAATTCTATATAACAAGGCTAACCATGGGTGGGCGGTTCATTCTGGTAAACTGCGGGTACGCAATTTGCCAACCGCACGTGCACGTTTGAGAAATCTTAACCGTGGGTGCGCGGGTCCTTTCTGTCAATAGAAAAAATCCGAATACAATCCCAAACCCTGAAAAAGAAATACCTAGGTTATTTCTAACCTGGTACATGCAAGATGATTATTCCCTACTGTGCATATGTAGATCCTCGTTTATTTTGCTTTGTTATTGCATGTATGAATGTAAAATTTAAGTAGATTTTTCTATCCTAAGACCTAAATGCAAGCATTGGCATACAGTACTAAAATGCTTAACCTACTTAAATGCAACCTAAAGCCAGAACTAAAGGAAAAATTAAAAATATGGCACAGGGTAAAGACCTGTGTTGCTTTCGTTGCTTCTTACAACTATCAATCGCTGGCCCGAGTTTCTAGAGACAAGAACTACGCCTTCGCATTTTAGAATGTTCAACCGCACCTCTGTGTTTCCTTAGAGCAAAAACCACATGCTTGTATTTTCTCAGGATAGAAACCACATTTTTGCATTTTTACAGTAAACAGTTTGGGCACAGGGTTTTTTAAGATTTATCGACCCAAAGCCAAATCTACACGCGCTTCAAATTCTCGAAACCTATAGGTGCAAACAAAGATCAGTAAATCA